>CM072818.1:44373652-45822198 GCA_036937905.1 Salvia rosmarinus | reverse complement strand
GGTACTTTCTCTATGTGTTTGGTCGCCTTGGGTCCGTGGTTCCTTCGAGTTTCCATCGCACCGAGTTATCACAAGAACTATGATACTCTTTGCAAACCTGACCACACCCAGATCCATGAGGTAGTTCTAAACCATACTGCCCATAGCGCCTCCAGCCGCTACATGTGCTTCCATGGTGGAGTCCGCAACGCATCGCCGCTTGCACTCCACCAGATACGGCTCCACTTCCCAAGGTAAACACATAGCCGTGTGACTTTTCTCATCACTACGCTTGAACCGAGTATGTGTAACCCAAAGGCATTAGACTATCCGCATGGTAAACTAGCCTATAATCTCGAGTCCTTTCGACTGATAATGCTTATCGCAATTCAATGAGCTTGTCCAGGTTAGACTATATCTAGCTACTATGCCTACCGCATAGCATATATCGGCCTCAGGCATAGCATTGCATACATGAGACTTCCTACGCGAAGTTTCAGGAACTTGTCTCATTTCTATCTTCCCATAGGTGATCGCTCTTAGATAAAGGAATGCCATGTCCCGAAAGTAGCAATCATTTCTCATGGTCCGATACTAAAACGAGTAATCAGTATCAATATAAGACGCCCGAGATAAGCTCAACCTGATCCCAAGAATGTACGCATCTCCTAAGTCTTTCATTTGAAACCGATCGGATAACCAACTCTTTACGCCTCGATAACAACTTCACATTGTTGCCAACTAGAAGAATATCATCTACATAAAGTGCAAGAAATACCACATCACTGCTGACATCTAAACGATACACACAACTCTCGCTAGGCAACTGGTAAATCCATGACTTACCACCGCCAAAGCGTAAGTTCCGTGATCGTGAGGTTTGCTTGCCCATAAATGGACTTCTTAATCTTCCATACTAGATGCTCTTCACCCTTCACCACATAACCTTCTGTCGATGACATAGATGTCTCTACCTTCCTCAAGGTAACCGCTAGAAAAGTGGTTTTCACATCCATTTGCCAAACCTCAAGGTTCAAGTGGGCTCTATGGCCAAGAATTTCGATGGACTTGAGCATTACAGGCTGAAGGTCTCATCGAAATCGATGCCCTCAACTGAGTGTACCCTCGCCACAAGCCCGGGCTTTAAAAGCCGAACCTCCATCCGAATCTCTCTTCCTTGATACCCACTTACTACCTACGGCTTCGCCATCCGGTAGAGGTGTCTTTTCGATATCCATAGTCATATGGACCAATTTCTAAGTCCATAACGGTGCCCGATCTTCATCAATGTTCAGATCGCCGATGTCCATGGTCGATTATTGCCGCCGCTTCGACTAAACCAAGATTCACCCACTAACATAAATCGCCGGGTCGACGCAGCAACCTCCCACTACGACGAGGCGCCATCGGCACAATGGCAACGGTGGTCGCAGAACTTGTGGTTCTCTATCTGCACAACTTGCGGATAGTGAGCCACTTATACGTCCGGTATCTCCAAATGGAACTCGACCCACTTCAATTTCTTAAGTATCTGTGCGATCCTCCCACTAGACACCTACATCTCGCACTTTCGCTTAATCGGTGGTGGAACACGATCATCTTCTAATTCTCAAGAATGATTTCAACTTTGATTTATGGTTTGTCATATAATCATCTTCAAGAATCGGCATTAGTGCTAATAATGACCTTCTCGATCCTTAGACTATAGAATAAACCACCTTTAGTCCCTCTAGGATAGCCAATAAACAGCCTTGCATCGAATCTAACCTCCAACTTGTCGCCCTTCTTGTTCAAAGACATGTGCGGATCGCCCATATCCTTATGTGGTTTAGACTAGTCATACCAAACCACAACTCGAAGCGGTCTTTCGATCGACTCGATGGTACTAGATTTAGAAAGTACCGCTTCTAAAGCATACCCTGTACGAAATAGGCAATGTTGCATAACTCATCATTGATCTAACCATTTCTAAAAGAGTCTTATTTCTCCGCCCGACACACCATTTTGCCGTGGTGCACGCGCGTGGAAATGAGGTAATCCCACACTCACCAAATAGTCCATAAACTCGCTATCGAGGTATTCGCCACCGCGATCGTAACGCAGCGACTTGATACTCTTACAAGCTTCGCTCCACTCCGCCTTGAACTCTTTGAATTTCTCAAAGCATTCACTTGCCAAGATATACGTATCCGCACTGAGTAATCGCCAATGAAAGTGACAAAATACTGCATTCTCCACAAGCTTGTGTGGACATAGGTCCACAGTGTCGAATGGACTAGCTCCAACACTTCTTGGCTCTATAACCTTCGCACAGGGTCCGTCGACATCTTACTTCTATACGTGATTCGCAGATCGGGAACGAAATCTAGATTACCCAACGCTCATTCTAGCCCTCTGATCCTATTTAGATTGATGACCTAATCTAAGATGCCGTAGAAATGTGGTGTCGCCTCATAGAAAACTTTTTAAGGTTTGTAGATGATGCAACATAGTTATAGGTATTATATTTGGCGTAAATAAGATAAAGCTTAATTATATAATGTGCCAACACGTATAACTTCGTCATTTCTTATGATAGAAACACCACTATCAAAAATAATGTAATATCCATGAATAAATAACTCAAACGTAAACCCAAACTCCCACATATAAAACGCCTTTAAAACTAAAACTGCTGTCTCAAAACATAAAGTAACATCTTCGACCGCAATTACTGCCGCCCATGGACATCGTTATCTCGCCATCATGCAGCCTCCCTGTCCGCAGAACCTCAGAAGTGTAACAAACATGATCCGCACCGATCTACTACCCATGAATGAGTAGAACAAGTCGCTAAACATGTTTCCGCATTAAAGCAAATGGCGACTGAGCTCAACATAGGGCACTCGCCTTCCAATGCCCAATTCCAGCAGACCAAGCACTCCCTCTCCTCGCTTCTTTGCCTCCTATGCGTGCATGTTCTTGTTCCCATTACTCCCACTATTTCCTGCTCTACCACCTTTGGTGCCCCTTTTCTTTTTCATTTTCAACGGAAAATTTGGGCCCCTAGACGTGCTACCAAGAGCACGTGCTCTTTACCCATAACCCTTCGCAGCCTACCTAGATCACTAAGCAATCGACTAAGTGTATACCGGTCTTACTCATCGATTCACGCCGAAAATTCTCAAAAGACTTCTGTGTTGAGGATAATATCGACCTGTCCACGTCAATACCTCCTCCCAACCGATCAAGACTATCCACGAGACGAGTCATGGGAGACATGTTCATGAACCGAACTTCCTTCTTCCATCTTACACGCCAAGATTTCTCTCATTGTGTGGAAGGATCGTTCGATCCGATCGCAAACTTACCTCTAGACTTGACCATATTTCGCCAAGGCCTACCATCGATCGATGTCGAATTGCTTCCTTCGACATAGTATTCATCATAAGATTTGGCCATATTGTTCGACTTACGCCAAAGTCCGCCGACTCCGCTCATTAGTCGATCGCCAAGAAGGGCATCAGTTTAGGAGTAGTGAGAACAAACATGTGTTCTTCAAATATAAGAACATATTCCATGTTTCGCTTCCACCGATAAAATTCGACCGGATAAGGATTTTGTACTATTATAATCTGTAGAGACATATCGAAAAGATAATGTAAAACACATAAGCATACGATCGACATAATTGAACAATAATATTGTAACCTTTGATAAAACAATATTAATTGAAATTCCAATCGCCAGTGAATTCCACATGCAAGCCACGCGGACGCCATAATCACTAACCCCTCGACTGCACTAAATATACTTTTAGTCATTTAATTTCAATCCATGTCAACTTATCCTTATGACAAATGAAATTAATGATTGGACCTACTGACCACATCACAAGAAGGGACTTCATGGAAGTTGTACTTCGGGATGTCTAGCAATGACACTACAATTTTAATAAATAGAATGACTTAGAATCGCATACTCACTAGACCATACCGCCCAATCCAAATTCCTTTGTTATCTCATTTATATCCATCTCTATAGAACTTATGAAAATCGCACATGCAAGCTACGCGTGGACGCTACACAGAAACTCCCACTTCTCAATAGATTTAAAATGTTTTATTTAGAAATCTCATCTAACAAACTTATGATAAACAAGGCAAGCAAGCCACGCGGTGGACGCTACTCACAAAGGCCTCACTTTGTTTAGAGATCAAAAGTGGAGGTCTGACATTTTAATTTTAAAAATTAATTTGTCGGTTGTTGCTTAGTTCTTTTGTTCAAAAGGTTTGTCCATGCAGATCACGTAATCCTCAGCATGTTTTCTATAGAACTCAACATGTAAACATGCTCGTAATTCTAAAATATGCTTGAAAACGCGATAAACCTAGCATGCTTACTATGCGCATCCAATCACGAAACATATAATATGTTTGTTCACGTAATTTAAACATATATAGCATTCTTCCGCATAATTTAAACATCCACGACATGCATGAACGATTAAAAATAAAATAAACGCTCATCGTGGCCCACTGTGGAACCCGCACTTTCGCCTAATCTATTACATAGAATTGCAAAAGCATCTTCATAAACATCAAAAATCGGGCCTCTGCACGCACGGACCGGATTCATCATAATCGATTCGCCAAAAATCGTGTCGCAAAAATCGGTTCGATCGGGTTTGGGCCGGGTTGGGGCGAGCCGGGCCGCTACATGCACCCCATGCCCGCACACCGCCGCCCACTCGCGCGCCACCGTGCTTCTCACGGGTGCCTCGCGGTCGCTAAGACGATCGCGACCTGCCGAGCACGCGCGACCTGCTGTCACACACGCCACGCCTCACCGGTCACTCCCGCACTACACCACCGCCGCGGCCGGGGATCCGCGATAACGCGCGCCTGCCGCCCACGCCAGACGTGTTGTGCTTGCCGCCTAGCGAACGCGAAGACACGACCGCGACGAGCACGCAGAGCCAGCACCGCCAGCGGTGTCGAGGCTCTCCGCAAGCGCGAGCCCCGACCCCGGCCAGCCATGCCCGCCCGCCGCCTGCCCCGCCGCCGCTGGCGGTCCGCGAGCACCGCGGCGTTGCTGCGTTGCCGCCTCGCACGCCGGCGACCTTTTGCCGATGAACACCCGTCGCCTCGCTCTTCGTTCTTTCGTCTTCGTTCTTTTTACGATAAGATTTACGTAAAATAAATCTAATCTAACCACGGATTTTCTCGTGAAAACAAAATCCGACAAAAATAAAACGAGCCACGATGAACACGATCCAATAATTATATATGCACGTAATAATCAAACGGAATTAATCCAATAGAGCCAATATAGTGATCCCGTGCTCGATACCAATTGTAGAAAATTTGACCCCTCCCAGGATCTATCTTGGATGTTTAATTCACCATACATTGATTATATACCTAGCATGCACCTTATAATTAATTGCAACACGTAGGGTTTTCGTGTTTACCTTCAATATGCTCGGGATGATCGGGATGAACGGATCGAGACTCGTGCTTTGATCTTCGGACTCGATCCCGCTACCCAATCTCCAATATCGGGAGGATAATCTATGGAGAATGCTACGTAAAATCACCCTAACTCTCTATGAATTTTCGAAAACTCACTCCCAAGACCTATGGGATTCTAAAATACGAGGATGTTAATTGATGATTAACCTTGATCTTATCTCACCTTATATTTATAATGCATTACCATAATCCCATTAGAAAGGATCCATCATATCCCATAAATATAATAATATCCTTATGGATAAAGAGGATCAAATCCTGCCATAGAGGAGTAAGCGCATTTCCTTCCAAGTTACCGGGCCCTGGATGGGCCCCGTAGATCAAATGCAAGGAATAAAGAGGCCTCAAATAAATTAATTATTTGATGTTCACCGTAACATAAATTAATTTATACACATTCATTCATGCCACTAGAGAATAAATGTACTTACCCTTTATTACCAAGGTGAGTGCTTGCACTTAGACATTACGAATCCAGATTTAAGATATCGCACGTCCATTAATTATTTAGAGCATTCTCACTCGCTTAAAATAATTAATATCTTTAATTCCTAAGTAGTACCACTCAACCTTATTATTGTACTTGAGCTAACTCAACTGCAGGGTTTAGTACAATAAACCTTTGAGCTCCTTAAGGGACGCCATCATCCTAAACGGATACGGTGACTCGACATGATAACTAGCATGACATACAAGCACCACTACCCAAGATGCGGAGAATATTGGTTAGAACATATAACCTCACCCATAACAAGTCAAAGTGATGGTCAAGAACTCATATTCACCTAATACCTTATCGATATTTAGCTCATCGTAAGTCACCGAGATCTAGGTTCTTCACGACGGTCCCTAGAAGAACTTATCTCACCGTGATCCATCATCTAGAGACGCATCAGATGCAAGCAACCAAGTCAAGTCACTTCTTATCTATGACTCATCACACAACTCGCCTCAAGTTGTCTCACAGATTCTTTTATATCTCATTAAGCTTGACCAATCATGCTTCGTGATCTTCACATACGTATGATCTAACTTATATGAGATAGGGCACGATATATGCAATCAAGTAATCAATTATAGGAGATTGTAATAGTGGTAACAGAAACATTGAATACAAGCTCAACCAAACGCTTTCATATACAAACCAACCCATCGCCGCTCACCGCGCAGATTCGCATCGAGCACCGCCTCGCCGCCCTCATCACGCGCGACCGCTACCGCAGCGCGCCTGCCACCTTTAGCGCCGCCAGACGCGCATACCCACCGCGCCCACGCATCCCGCGTGCCGCACATGTTGTCGCCATCATCCGGCGCGGTACGAGCGCCTTCAAAGAATCGAGCGCTCGCCCCGGCCACCTGGCGCAAGATCTCCACCAAGGTTGCTTCACCTGCGAGCACCCATCGCTTATCCGCATCGTCCAACAAGATCTCATCCGGCGCCCTCCGAGCGCGCTGTCACAATTTACTCGGCGTGTCACTAACGCCCGCCACCAATCCAGCCCGCCGCCTCGCCGCCATGCGGGCGCCTGCGGCGCCATTGCCCTCGCCGCCAGCCCGCTCACTCCGAGCGCGTTCCTTTCTGCTTCAGCTTGAACGCCATCGCCCGCACAGACGCCGCTATTTAACTCCGCGCTGTTTTGTGAGTCATTGTATCGGGCGAGCCGTCCGAGTCGGCGTTCACCTTGGGAGAAGTTCTCGCCGCCACTTTCAACCGGCCTACTCACTTAATATATATACGCTAGGTCAATTATTCAAGGGTTCTAATTTTCGGATACATCTGTGTCATTGTTCTTGGGAGATCTTGAGCAAAGAGAGAAGAGAACATCGATTCTAGTATTGATTTTCATCCTTTCGATTATTGCACTTAGTTATATTGTTCTTGTTGATTTCCTTGATAATTTACGTGTTTGTGTCGAGATTGTTATTGAATTGAATTACATAATATTATTGTTTGAGATTTCTTTTAGATTCAATTATATAGTGATGTTGGATTGTTGGTTGTTCATTTGATTCCATTTTATCTAGTATTTGAGTAGTTACATTCTAAGCAATTGGTTTTGAATTTTAGTAGAGTGTCAATCATTCTTCGCTTAATTTTATCGCTACCTGTTGATGATCTAGATTTATTGTATCTTTGCCTTACTTCGCATTCGTGATTTCTTAGGTTCTCCACTAGGATTGACAACCCCTAGTTAGATTGCTTTTGATTTATATTTCATGTTAGCATTTCAATTCATGTTTTCTTCAAAACCCATGTTGGTATTAGAGTGTTTAGGATTTAATTGCTTTCACATACACTAACAATAAGCCTTAAGTTTTCCTTGAGAGACGACTAGGGTTAACTTTCCCTATTACAACACTTCATTCGAATGAGTCAATTAAGAGTACACTTTTGATAAAGACAAAGGCGAGGCCGCCGGAGGCGGGCGGGCAAGGCGAGAGACAAGGCCGACGGACGTGGCCGGTGCGGGACGGAGAGGCAGGGAGGCTGAGATGAGGCCAGCACTAATGAGAGTGGCCGGACCGGTGCGCGAGGTAGCGGGGAGGAGAGAAGCGCGACGCACGCCGTCTCGTGGGGGGTTTGGCGAGGCCGACACGGGAGGGAGGGGCATGGCCGCAGACCGACGCTTGTCGGAGGTAATGCCGCTCTTGGTTCCGGCGGCAGTAGTGGCACCCAACGTCACTGGTGCCGGCCGGGTGCACGTGTACGTATGTACAAGACTTAGTTGTTTCGCTCCGCTTTCCATCGCCAAACTCCGAATTGTGATCCGTTTGCCTAAGGACTCCTATCGAGATGATATTCAACATAATATAATTTTCACCTCCACCCTTGTTAATGACTTTTCATCCCGCTTAACGTCGTTTCTATAAAACTTCAAAATAAACCAAATAAGTCTAAATCGATAAATACTATTGAAAATAACGATGTAAATAGAATAAACCACGGAAATGACATACACACACACACACCAAGAATAAGCACAAAATCATGCTAAAAACTCATGTACACTTAAATCTTTGCTTGTCATGAAGCAAACATTATCACCACGACACAACAAAAGAAATCGACAAAACACTTATTCACGTGAATCATACCACAACATAATGTCTTCATAGAATTTCTAAACCGATACACATCTTAATATGGTAATGAATCAACAATTGATTGAGCATCTCGACTTAATCCAAACAAATCACCAATCCGATCCACATGCAATCAAAAGTCGAATAGCGAATCTTATAGATCTCTTACATAACATATATCATTTTCAACATAACACACAACCACAAAACCGGATGGGACGACTTAAGGAGAATTATGGACAATATTCATTAAGTCAAACATTCGAGTTGTAAACCCGAGTATCCTAATATGGTTTCCCATCATCACTTTTGAGCTTCCATTCAAGAAGCAATATAAAACAAGAGGGTAGAGCCCTTATTCCAACCTTTAGCTCACTTATTCAACAATCAACACATCAACAAATTATTTCAACTCTTTAAAACAAACTTTTCATATTTTCATAAAAATTTTCTTTTTTTTCGAGATAAGAACACAAGGGACCGTATAAGTAGCAATGACAATCAACCACACATATCACTTCATCACAATTTACTTTGACGTGCCCCACGGCTAGACAATTATCAACAATTATCAAGTCAAGTTACGCGATCGACAAGAATTACTAGAAATCGTTCGGACATGCATACTCAATCAAATCATGCTCACCCAACTCTACTCGCATACTAGACGATAAAACATACTCAAATCCAAACAAAAGTAAAAATGAAGGACGACACACACAAATAAACACAAGTCACATGCAAACACACAAAGACGGCAAGCATACATCCACACTTTAGATAATACACTGCATCGAGTGTGAAAAACGAAAAGGTAAAATGTAGAATTCGATTCCCGGAATTGAGAGCATGTCAACGAGGTACGGCATGGCGATGTCCAATGACTTAAGTGTTTGTGATATGCAGCTCGCCATAATTTCCATCTCACTTATTAAAAAACTGAAAAGATAAAGAAAGAAACAAAAGATAAACAAATAACTCGTGGGTTACCTCACACAAGACTTGTTTCTATGGCACGAGCTCCACTGTGCCTAAACGGACTGTCATAGTCCTTCACCGCAGAATATCATCTCACCAGCATCAAGAGTAATAATGTAAGCAAAGGTCGCTTAAGATGATAAACAATAAATCAGTTAGGCTTAAATCGAGCATCATATTCTTCAAAGAAAAATAGATAACCTCAACTCCTGGAGCATAATACTTTGGTGAATTAGGATGTCAAAAAATTACAGCTGCCACCTCAATGTTTGTCCTCTCCTTATCCTTCAACTGGTTCGGGAAGATACCAACTTTTCCATACTTATTCTCGGCTTGATGAAACATCGACTCTTTAATTTTATCTTCCCCCCTGATTCTTCCCTCAACTTTATCCTCTTCAAGGAATATGACAGAAGAAGTCTGCTCTAGTTGTCTCGGTATTTCCTTCACACTTTGGTTGTGAACCAATTCTTCCACTATCCTGGCTAGCTGATTGACTTGGGTCACTAAACGCTCGAGAGATACGTCCACTATCTCGAACATTTGTTGACTCATCTGATATATATATATATATATACATAAAATAAAGTAATTATTTATTTAAAAAAGATATAAAAATCACTTTTCCACGTCATCTCCCCCTCCCACCTGTATTCTCCTTCTCCTGCACGACTCCTTCGTGGAGATATCATATGACTAAAAATATTTTGTTTTTGATGTTCTCATATATCAAAACACACTTATCACAAATAACATGCTAACAATTTTTCAAGAAATATACAGATTATTTAATAAATAACAAAATTTAATTTTATAATTAGAATAAAATATTTGCATTAAAAATTAAATATATATAATTAAAAATATATTTAAAAATGACAATAAAAATAATTTAATTAATCATTTGATGTATAAAAAATTCATATATATAGGGATTGGTTATTATGTGGACACCCCTTATAATGTGAAAATAAGAATAAGTTTCAACCATAGATGCACAAATTTTGATGGTTAAGATCAAAATTTTAAATATTAAGGATAAAGATGTAATAATATTCTTTTTCTCTATCTTTTATCTCCCTCCCTCACATTCTCTATCTCACTTCCTCTTTCTCTCACTTTCTATCTTTCACCTTCTCTTCCTTTCTCTCTCTATTTATTATATACATATAGTTAATTGTGCATATGTTTATATATACAATTGTCAATATGAATATACATAAATATTGTAGGGAAATCTGATTTTAACCCTTTTCCCGAGGATCTATCTTGGATGTTTAATTCACCATACATTGATAATATACCTAGCATGCACCTATATAATTAATTGCAACATGTTGGTGTTTTCTCGTGTTTACCTGCGAATTTGTCAGGCAATGATTGGATCAAGACTCATGCTTTGATCTTCTGGACTGTGTCCCGATTGCCTAAACTCCAATGTCGAGTGAGGACAATATATGGAGAATGCTATAGAAATTCGCCTTCTTCCTCCCTTTGAAGCTTTCGAAAATCTCTAACTTTGAGAAGTATATTTTCGAAAATTTCACACTTAGATTAGGGTTTGATTTTCTCTCACCTTATATTTGTAATGCAACCCTAAATCCTATCTAGATATAATTTCTGCATATCCAATAAATATAATAATATCTCTTAAGATAGAGATGATCAAAACAGAGTCCTAGTGGGACTCTAGGGGAGGTGGATGATTTTCACTAAGCAACAGGCCTTGATGGGCCAGCCCAGGGATCAAATGCAAGGAATAAAGATGGGCCTCAAATAAATTAATTATCATATGTTCAGCACAAAACATAAATTAATTCATAAACATTTATTCATGCCACTAGAAAATAAATGCTGACTTACCCCTTTATTTCCAAAGGTGAGTCGGGCTCGCACTTAGACTTAACGAATCCTTGTATTTAAGATATCGTACGTCCATTAATTATTTACAGCGTTCTGACTGCTTAAAATAATTAATTACTTTAATTACTTAAGTAGTACCACTCAACCTTATTATTGTACTTGAGATAACTCAACTTGCAGGGTTTAGTACAAAATTTGAGCTCCTTAAGGAGACGTCATCGTCCTAAACGGATACGGTGACTCGACACAGGTAACTAGCATGACATACAAGCACTGCCACCACCTAAGATACAGAGAATCTTCGGTTATCTTATGTAACCCTCACCCACAACAACTCAAAGTGATGGTCAGCAACTCATACTCACCTAATACCTTATCGAGGTTTAGATCAACGTAAAGTCATCGAGATCTAGGTTCTTCACGACGGTCAGATAAAAGAACTCATCTCACTGTGATCCATCAATACGTCTGAGACGTAACAGCATAGATAAGCAACCAAGTCAAGTCACTTCTTATCTATACCGCAGTCTATACCGACAACTCGTCCTCAAGTTGTCTCAGTTGAGATTTTTTTTTATATCTCATTAAACTTGACCAATCATACAGACTTCTGTGATCTACAACACACTGTATGATCTAGCTTATATATGAGATAAAGGGATATACATATGAAATCAAGTAAACAATTCAGATAGGAGATTGTAATAGTGGTAACAGGAATCATTGTATAAAAGCTCAACCAAAACTGCTTCCAGTATACAAATCCAACAAATATGCATCCCTCAATTTCGTATTTGCACATTTATTTTGAATGTGCATCACACATATTGGTCAGAAAATATGTATTTAGACAAAAATATACATATAGACACGATTGAGCATGTGCATTTTAAAAATGTTATCTGTTGGAATAATGCATTTCACTAACGTATTTTTGAACAGTTATATAAATATAATTGTTTACAAATGCATATATTTGTTATTGTGCATATGTGTTCAAAAATATACGAAAAGCTGCATAACAATGAACAAATAAATAAATCCCTACAATTATGAGATTAGATTCATGTGAAAATAACAGATTACTTAAACAACATTAAAAATACTCCATCCGTCCACCAAAAGTGTATCACTTTTGTCATTTTTGGCATCCACCAAAAGTATATCACTTTCTTTTTTAGAATAGTATTCCTTACTATTCAACCTCACAACCATTTATTATTTACCAAAAATCATTCACACAACTCACAAGTTATCATATGGTGGGACTTTTTATCCACTCAAACAACAATCTGAAGGAAAATATGATTTTACCCTCTTTTCGGTGATCTATCTTTATCACAGCCCGATTTCCTTAACCGTAATTAGTCAAGTAATTGGACCGTGACTTGGGGTTAAGAAGGAATTCTGTAATCGATAATATCGAATATGACCAAAATTTCATATCAATAACAATGTGTGACCTTAAATTTCATTATGAAGTAATTAAATATTCATGTTTCAAAGAAGTGAAAATAGAGTTTGACAAAGTTTGATTCTAGGTCCTCAAACCATAATAAATGATCAAATGAAGAAGAACAACGGCTGAGGACAAATAATCATTACGACATAACCAATATCAAGAATGTACATTTTCAAGCATGTTTTGACAACATCGAGAATTTATCGACGTCAAAGCATGGTTTAACAATATCTCAAAGACTTGATATAAACCTTATTGGCTCTAACAAACACATTTCTGAACTCTCAAGTAAATACTTGATCGCAGAGACATTTTAATGAATACATGTTCACAGAATCAAGTCGACATTATAACAACAATGCCGAGATTATACTAACAAAATCAAGGATATCATCAAGACTATAATCAACTCAACGTAGCAACATTCCAAAGCAATTGATGGCCAAAGTTCGGCAACGAGAAGGGTGGCTGAGAATTATGTGTGATGACATAAAACTCAGGGCAACAAAACATGATAACTTCAAATAAATCATATCAACAATTTAACATTTTCATCATGAGTCAAACGTTTAGACAAGCTCCTTGCACAGCATTCGATTCCAGCATCCTCTCGAGCTCAACCTGCACGTTTAGAAATACATGCAAGGCTTGAGTACAAAAATGCACTCAGTGGGTATACGCCGAAAACATAAAACATTGCCCTTAGGGCTATATAATTGACTTGTCATAACATTAGCAACGCACAGGGGTTTTAGTGAAATAACCTATGCATGCATCGTAAATAAACACTTACTTGTTTTCATTCATAGCAACTTGCTTTCACTTCATAGCATCATAAAATATGCATATGCATGTCTCATGTCGGCCGATAACTTTTCTTCCCATATCCACGAATTTTTCTTTGTGTTGATCCAGGGTAAGCTTCTCCTCAAACATATCTTAACATAACATACCCGTGTTGATGGACCTGAAGGGTACCATGCCACGGTCATACCCGACGTCGGTAACATTCTTTCATTCATACTTTCTTTCTTTCTTTTCCGTGGATAGGTAAATGCATTATGCTCATGCTCATGCTCATGCTCAAAACAGGCAAGTCATTTAACTTTGAAACTTTGCTCATAAATGCATTTCATATCATTTGGAAAATATATAAATCATAACATATAGTTTTAGAAAATATTTATACCCACAGCTGCGGATCGATTCCACGACCACTATACTTTTCGTCTTTCACTTCTTTCTTCTTCTCATTTGGTTCATCAATCCATATAAAGCGGCATATAAACTATCAATAACCAAACAAGAAATAACTTATCTTAATTTAAGTCGCCAACACATTATAACTCTTAATACATAAGGCGATATGGTCTATAAACACTGGGTCATCAGATCCTCTAACATCTTAAACACATAACAACTTTTAACTAAGCTTCATATGGCCAATCAAGCATATAAGACTCATCAACACGCATAGATCGTTTAATCTTAACCAAAACCGACGACGTCCTTCAAGCATAGCGTATGTTCAACGTGAAAAATCGCGCAAGACGTCGTCTAACTTAGACGAACCTCTATACATGCTCAACTATCATCAAATATCACTAATCAACCATTAAAACTCATAGCTCAAAGCTTTAGCATTGAAAACCAATTTTTGACGTCAAACTAAAATTTTTCAATTTTCGAATACGTCGGCCAAAAAATTCGAATAAATCATTTTAGGCTTTATTCATATCATAGAATCCAAATATGAACTCAAAATGATCAAATAAAATCAAACATCCAACATCATGAGGACTTAGGGTTTCGGCCAAAATGGGATTTTTGCATATGTTCGATTTCAAACGTTTTTCTTGCTCGTAACATGTTTATATTTATCCAATAACACATATATGAAGGAAATTTAAACATATCAACATCATAAATTTAAGATCAAAGCCTCCCCTTTTTCAAAAAATATCAAAGTTCCAAAAAATTGATATAAGCTCAAAATTTCAACGTTAAACAACTTATCGGCAACGAATCGAACATAATATCAAGAATTAATCAAACAACAACATATTCCTTCACAATTTCAACATGACCGAAAATCATAGCATGCTCAAAGGTTTATGTTTTTCAAAAGTTCAAACCATAGATGTGTTCTAAAGTTAGAATTATACCTTAATTCGAAGTCGGATCGAAAATTCAACGGTTGGATCTTGAAAAATTGAAGCATGAAATTTCAAAAATTTAGTGTGTGTAGTGTGTGTGAGGCACGAAATTGGGGAGAAAAAATGGAAGAAAATGCATACTAATGTGTATATATAGAAATCCACAATTTTCTAATTTATTTTTCATTTTCTTTAATAAGTGATTATTCATCACTTTCTAGAGAATTCTTTAGGTTTCCAATTTTCTTATTTTCTTTATTAAGGATGAATAATCTTTTTTCTAGAAAATTCTCTCCTTTTCTAGAAATTAAACACTACTATTATAAATAAATGCTATTAATCCATACCGTTCCGATTTCAAAACTCAATTTCTGATAAAATGCTCCTTGCTTGAAATTCTCTTTTAAAACTCGAATAACACATTATAAACATCAAACTTTGATTGTAAAAACATTTATGACTTCCAAAACCATTTTAGACATTCAACCGACGATTAGAATTTAATCGGCAAATGCCGATATCACAAAAAGCAAAGATTTGAAATTCTTCATTTTATGAAATCAAGACTTCATTGAGCATGTATCTATCATCTCAAGACTCTCGAAATCTAGGTCTTCGTATTCTAAACAAGACTTAAGAGTCTTATTTCAAATTCTATCTTGAATCTATCTCAGATTCTATCTTTTTGCTTCGAAGCTTACTATAAAAGCTTCTAGCTTAAACAACTCTTTCTTAAGGATGCAATGCCCTTCTCATAAGCTCTTAATTAGGAGCTAATATCTGCTACAGGAATGCGGGGTATTACAATCTTGGATGTTTAATTCATCATTTATTGATTATATACCTAGTATGCACCTATATAATTAATTGTAACATATAGGTGTTTACTCGTGTTTACCTATAAATTTCTGGGATATATGATCAATTGCGGACTTCAGGTTTGATCTTCTGGACTGTATCCCCGATGCCTATTCTCCAATACTGAGTGAGAGCAATCTATGAAAAATACTGTAAAATTTCACCTCCTACGTTGTTCTTATGATTTTCAAAAATCACGCACAATGATAGGATTAATTTATGATTTTCTCCCACCTAGTATTTATAATGCATTCCTAAAATCTTATTTAGATATGACTCTTGCATATCTAATAAATACAATAACTATTTTCAATCCTTGAAGATAAATCATATCTAAAATAATTATTTCTTGATATGTAATAATATCAGATAATATCTATCTAGATACTGAAGATGTATTAAAATAATACATAAATCAGAACAGAGTCATAGTGGACTCTACATAAGAGTGGACGAAAAATTTAGCAGCAACAGACCTTGATGGGCCTGCCGAGAGGTCAAATACAAGGAATAAAGATAAGCATAAAATTAATTAATTATCTTATGTTCAGCCCATAAAATAAATTAATTCATAAACATTTATTCATTCCACTAGATAATAAATGCTGACTAATTCCTTTATTATTGAAGTTGAGTCAGGCTTGCTACTTGTGAATCCCCGTATTTAAGATATCGCATGTCCATTAATTATTTATAGCACTCGGACTGCTTAAAATAATTAATCTCTTTAATTAATTAAGTAGCACCGCTTAACCTTATTATTGTATTTGAGCTAACTCAACATACAAAGTTTAACACAATAAACCTTTTGAGCTCCTTAAGGGGACGTCATCATCCTAAACGGATACGGTGACTTGATACAGGTAACTAGCATGACATACAAACACTGCCACCACCCAAGATACGAAAAATCTTGGGTTATCTCATTTAACCCTCACCCATAACAAGTCAAAGTGATGGTCAGTAACTCATACTCACCTAAAATCTTATCGAGATTTAGATCAACGTAAAGTCATCGAGATTTAAGTTCTTCACAACAGTCAGATAGAAGAACTCATCTCACTGTGATCCGTCAAGAAGTACCATCATAGACAAGCAACCAAGTCAGGTCACTTCTTATCTATACCGCAGCCTATCCCGATAATTCGTCCCCAAGTTGTCTCAGCTATGATCCTTTTTATATCTCAACTAGTTTAACTAATCATACAGACTTTTGTGATCTTCTACACACTATATGATCTAACTTTTGTATGAGATAATGAGACAACATATACAATCATGTAAACAATTCAGATAGAAGATTGTAATAGTGGTAAACATGAAACATTATATACAAGTTCAACCGTTATGCTTTCAGTATACAAATCCAACAGAAAATATGTATATGTGCAAAAAAAAGCACTCAAATGTAACAAAAAAAAACCACAACATATGTACAATGTACAACCTAAATTGCACATCTAGGTTCTCGCAATAGTACGAGGTCTATGTAGGACAGTAAGTTAACCAAGTCGTAATCTCAAGGAAGATTTAACAGGACTACGGTTTTATGTCACGCACAAAAACAGAAAATAAAAACTAACGTCCTAAAAAAAGGGGGGGATCTTCCATGGAACGGACAAAAGCAAAAAAGAGAAGAAAGCAGGGAAAATGATGTACTTGGACAACAAGAGAAATTAGCAGATACACGAAATTAGAGACGATATTCTATTGTATTTGTTATAGATATAGGGGATAGATCAAATGAGAGTCATATATGTTTTGAGAACTAAGAACTAATCTAGTGCGTTTATTTTATATAATCTAATAGTCACAATTTTTTAGATTTGTTAGGTATTTGATTTTCAGATTTTATTATTATGGATATTATTATAATTTTTTATTTTTATGTAACCGATTTTGTGAGTGTTTTAAGGGATTTTTTTTATATTTATGGTATTTTAATTTTGTAATTTATCTGTATTTTTATCCATCAAATCATCAAACAAGATAAACGATCCATCAATAATTATTTTTTTAATATGATTCTGCAGTATCAACCATCGAAAGTAATGATTTAATTCTTTATTTCATAATTGATAATCGAAAGTAATTAGATTATAACCAATCGAGTTCATGCGCTTATGCTTTAAATCACTCTGTTTGTGCACACTATACTGAACGGTATGCATATTAATCCATTTATTTTCTCAACTATTATCTTATGCACAACTAATATATAGTTATGCATATTACCCAAATCACATGAATAATCATAGTTGTATATCTATCATTTATTTTCTCACTCACGAATTGAGGGATTTGCGGTGTCAAATTCTTATTTGTGATATTTATTTTACGGTAATTTTATAAATTTTATTTTCACATTAATTATTATTCAAACAATAATTCTCAATTTGATAAGTTTGATTTTTATTTCCTGTTTCGTTTCGTATAACTACTATTTTCAGAAGAAAAAAAAATCGAATTGTAGAGAGAGAATACAAAAAATCAGGGATATGGTGAATATTTAAAATGATCTTAGTGTCCCTAATGCGTTTACAACTATAAAAACAATATAAAAATAGTCAAACTCATTTTTAAGAATGACTAAATATAATCCATAAGATTAGGGAAGAGATTTTAACCGAAACCGAAATCGACAAAATTAGCTAACCGAAATCGATATCGATCGGTTAATCGATTAACCGATTCGGTTAGTCGGTTCGGATAGCAGTTAACCGAAATTAATATTAAAATTTAAAAAAAATAAAAAATATATAAAATACAAAAATTAACCGAAAATAACCGAGATTATTTCAAATATTATCGAAAATATGATATTAAATTAAATATTTTTTACTTAATACTTAATTAATTAATTATATTAGTTAATTTCGGTCAATCGGTGTGAATCGGTTAATCGGTTATACCCGATAACGAAAAATACATTTGAAATGGTTAAGCGATACTGAATCGAAACTGAAAAATCAGGTTATCGGTTGACCGATAACCGACTTTTTTTCGGTTTCGGTTTCGACAACCGAAAACCGATATCCGCTTAAGCATCCCTACATAAGATCGATGAAATCTAGAATAATAATTAGTTCTTAATTCTTATCTTAATGATAATTTTTATAACTAACCCATATATATATATATATATATATATATGGACCTTGGCGAATTATAAGATCAACATGGGTCAATCTCGTACAATTTTTGTCACATATTAATTGTCCATCCCTTGAACTCTCGAGGGGACGTCAAATATGTTACAAAGGTCTTGGGAGTTGAGCATTAACAACCTGTGCCTCGCTTCTTTCGGATTTCTTGGTTGAGCATATCGAAGCTGTGTCGATCATCTATTGGAGACAAATTATATGCGATCACGCTAAAGCACTGTAATACCCCGACTTCCCCAATAAGTTTAGAAGAAATTTTGAATTTAGAATTTTAAATTGATTCATTGGAGAAAAAAAAAAGAAAATTCTTTTAATATAAAAAAATTATTAAGGTTCGAAGCATAATCAAACTTAATTCTTTTGTGCTTTGTAAAGTGAAACGCTATTACATAATTATGTAATTCGAGTTTTACTTAGGGGTGCAAAAAATACCGAAAAATCGGTATATCGAACTTACCGTGTCGAAAAAATAGCAAAAATACAGTAATTTTCGGTACGGTATGATGTCGTACCGTCAATTTTCAGTACTGTAATGGTATCAATTTTTTGGATACCGCGGTATATACCGAAAATTTCGATATATACCATTTATTGGTACATACCGGTATATCGGTACCGCGGTATATACCAAAAAAATCGGTATGAATTCGGTATTTTCGGTATATCGAAGTCCGATACGGTATGAATTCAGTATTTTCGGTATGAATTCGTTAATTTCGATATACCGAAGTCCGGTATGGTATACCGTAAAAGTTGGTACGGTAACGATATAAAATTTTATCATACCGTAATTTCGGTATTCCGACTTTCGGTATACCGAACGGTTCGGTACGGTATCGATATGAATTTTTACATATCGTAATTTTCGATACGGTATACGGTACGGCAAAAAAATTTCGATGTACCGTACCGACTCACCCCTAGTTTTACTAAGATTTTAGGATACATGAGATTCAAGTGATGGACTCAATTCTTATATTAGAGTTAAGATGTTGGGTTTGCTGATATTGTTATTATTTTTAGCCCAAATCATGAAGATATATTAATAGTTAATGTTAGTTACAAATTAATTAACTTATCATATTCATCCACGCCATCACTTTTCACTTTAAAACATTTTCTTTAACTATGTAACTTTCCAAATTGAGCCTCAAGTTTGAATAACAAAAATCTTACTGATCAAGTTCCTGTGTTCTTTCTGCAAGCTTCAGATGGTAAATTTCTACTATTCTAAGTTTCTACAAATTCTTCTACTATATTATAATTTACACCATGTTTCCTTCACAAATTTATTAAATTTTAGTCAAGATATCAATCACCATCTATAGGAAATCGTATTCCCTGCAACTAGGGGTGTGCATAACCGAATCAAAATCGAAAAATCGAATCGAACCGATAAGTTTCGATCGATTAAGGTGTGATTCAGTTACAAAATCGAGAACCAAACATATTCCGGTCAATCGATGGTTTGGCCAAAGTGTGACTTGGTTCGATTAAAACCGACCGAAATAGGTCCATAATTAATATTATATATATTTCGATCAGTCGACAGTTTGAACTACTCGATCGAAGACACAAGATCGGTTTCGGTTCGATCGAAGACACAAGATCGATTTGGTTCGATCAAAATTTTTAAATCAATTCGGTTATCGATGCAATAAGTTCGGTTCGATTTTTAATCGAAACTGACCGTTGCACACCCCTACCTTCAACAGTTAACATAGATATGAAATTATCATGATCAACACGTTATGCTTTATCGTGTCTTCCAACAACCATTTCTACAAAACTTTAATACGCAACGGAATATAACCAACATCAATTATAGGATTCGATGCTTATAATTTCATTTTAAATGTGAAATAAGAAAGAAATGACATCAGAAATTTTAGTCTTGTTGCCTTTGTGTTGCTGTGTGAGTGTGAACCAAATGGGAGGGCGTGGGCTGTCCGCTGTTCTGTTGTTGTTTGAGCGAGTCGGGTTAGGGAGGCGACACCTCCTTGTTGATGATTGTTGGGTATTCGGTGGAGCGAAGGGCGAAGCAGACCATGGCGGAGCAACGACACGCGGCGGTGATGAGAACAGAGACGCACTGCCCGTCGTTTGCTGTTCAACCTGAAGGGTAACGGCCGAGGTGGAGACGAAGACCGGGCGAGATGGAGGAAGACGGCGGTGGCCGCCATGAATCAGAGAAGATGCAGCGAGAGATTTCAGATTTGGGAATTTATTCCCCTTTACGTGAATCTTTGAGAAATAGGCGAGAGAGAGAAATTCTAAGGAAGGAAGTCAGGGTGTGACGTCATTCGACGACGGGCGGTGACTGGCGGCGGCCTCGCCGGTTTCTGGAGAGACAACGGCGGTGGCGATGAAGGAGAAGAAGGAGAGGTGGTCTGAACGTGTGAATGGAGACGGGGTTGGCTGGTTCTTGACAATTGGGCTCGAATTGGGCCTATCTTTCAGATGGGCTGTTTCAAAAAGAAAAGAAAAAGAAAAGGAGGGTCTTAGCTATTAATTTGATGGTGGGCTGAAATAATGGGCTTGTTTAGTAAAAGGATTAGGCCTTTAATTGTTAATTAGATAAAAGTCAATAGTTTAATTTAATTAAACTAGACATTTATTTTGGTTAAAATTTATTTTATTACGGGATTAAATTAGCATAATAAAATTTATTATGCTTAAGAATACAATTCAAGTATTATATTATTATAAGGTGATTACTTATGGAACAAGCAATGACCAACTAAGATTGTTGAGTTTATTATTTCAAAAAATACTAATGACTCGACTTATAAACATAGATGATACACGAAATTGCATAATAATTATTGTGTGCATATATATCAGTATAATTACTTATTATATGATATAACATGAAATTAATTTGGGTTAGGCTTTTGTTGGGAAATTATTATTTATAAAGTGGTCCTTATGATAAGTTAAAATTTGAAAAGAAAATCGAGTAAGGATATTGTTGGTGCCTTTAGTCGAGAATTTTGGTTTCAAGACTTAAGTTTTAGTTTTGAAAATCGGACGTAGTGAATTAAGAATTTGTAAGCTTATTCTATCATGAATTAAAGTTGACGTTACGAGACCTATTAAGATTAGATTATCTTGTAGGCTCCGTCTAACGAAAGGATTGACGCTGCTTTTCGAGACAAGTACCATGTTCGATTCTCCAAGCATGTCCTAGCAAGGTGGGCTTTTTCCTCAAGGATAAAATAAAATGTCAAACGCTTTCTTTACGATACTTCTTTTGAAATGAAATGATGATGTTTACTGTTAATTGTCTTCCCAAAATATTTATATTTTATGTATATATCATATCTGTGTTGGTTCACCAACTTAATGTTAATCGAATTCGGATCCTATGCTAGATGGAGTATTCATAGCAAGGATTAACGTGTACAAGGATTAACATGTACACTGATGGTAACTTTGTGCTGAAAGTTTTGCTCAGCCAGTTAAGGTGACCGTGTGCTGAAAGGTTTTTCTCAACCTGTGACGGTGTCGGTGGAAGGTGGCCACCTTCTACAGCGAATGATGCTGTAGATATAGATCATATGGATGGAAAATGATCCGGTCGGACAAAATTGTGAAAATGAAAGAAAATATTTAGTAAGCACGAGCATTTTAAATAAAACCTCATGTGTTACTAATATGGCAGTACAAATAAAATGAAAAGTTTTGGCATGAGTCCGCTGAGTATTTTTATACTCAGCCATGCATATTCATTTTTTATGTGCATGTTGAGCAGTTGATCCCTTGGGTCACTGATATAGTATAGAACCTTGAGTGCACATCTTCAAATGTATACCTCACATGTTTCTCCACTGCAGATGTTAAGCTATGATGTTATGTTTATATAAATGCTAGTTTTCTTTGAATGTATGTCACCACATCACGATGCTACTTTCTTTTTCGCTTCTTAATTCCCATCCCTAATCACGGTTTCGACTAGAGATAGCGGGCTGTGACAAGCACATTCCCAGAAATCCAAAAATTTCACGCCGATATAAACTTTATAAATATGCCTAGCTAGTATAAATAGTTACCTCTTTCATTGTCCAGCTTAGTCGCATATGCTTATTGTATCTTACTAGATTTTATGTATCAAACAATGTAATAGGCGTTTTATTTTGATTATATGTCGTCTAATATTCAAATGGCTAGTTCTTTACGTAAAGAGTGAAGTCAATGGTTCAATTTCACAATCCCCCTTCCACTACTAAAAGTAAAATAAAATATAAAAATTCAAATGATATTTTGTTTTACAATTAATCTAGTTTAGTTAGAAAAAATGAGTGATCTTAGTTATTGGACTTTATAAATTGTGAATTGTAGTCTATATATAAATCATTGGTGCATACTTTAGTTGGTCTGAAGTTTATATTGATCAGGTAGTTTCTGTCTCGCTAGTACGAGTACGCGAGTTTTAGTTTTTGATTTGAATTAAATTGCTTGTGCGTTAACATATAACAAGAGAGATTTTGACACTACCAACTAAGGAGCTACATTCTGCTATTTACTCCCTCTAAGAAATGGGACCCTGGACTCAACGATGGTGTTCTTTTTTAAGAGTAAAAGAAAAGTTTATTAGAGTAAATATAACGTCTTTCTGTTTTAATTGTTTCGTATGCATGGAAGGTTAGTTAGGTTGTTAGTATTGACAGTTTAGGTTGTTAGTAGTAGTTAAGAAGTTGTTAGCTTTGCAACTTAATTATTTCTCACTCCTTGTATCTCTATAAAAGGGACGAATACAGAATCAATGAAGTTTAGTTTTTCTCTTAATCCTCTTGCTGATCTTCTGCATGAATACATGTTCAGTTTATATCTTGATATGGTATCAAAGCCAGAAGCTCTCGTCTCTCCCTCAAAATGATCTGCTTCATTGATTTCTTCACCTTCTTCTCCTAATAAAAATTATGGATTCTAGCAACAATATCCCCTTCCATGATTGGATACGTTGGCAGATGCTCAACATCTGCACAACTATGGAGTACATTTGAAACTCTATTACAGTCGCAGTCCAAGGCTAGGTCTGCACAACTCAGGTTTCAACTTCAAACCATGAAAAAGGGAGATCTATTCATCGATGAATACATATTAAAGTTCAGAAGCATTTCGGATCAGTTGTTCAGTATTGGCCAAAGCATAGTAGATTCTGACCTCGTAAATTTTGTTCTGGGAGGTTTAGGGCCAGAGTTCGAAAGCATATATGTTTTCCTTCAATCCAAAAGTGAAGAGCTATCTCTGGATGAAGCTCAATATGCTCTACAAACGCATGAAACCAGATTGCAAAATCAAGCCACCCCCATATCTTCTGGTTTTTCTCAGCACACAACACCCCAAGAGAATGTTGCATATCATCAAAATTTCTACAACCGTGGAAGATCAAGCTACCGTGGATCAAGTCAATGTGGACGTGGAGGTGGTAGGTATCAAAATGGTAACAATAGCAAAATGATATGTCAAATTTGTGGAAAAGCGAATCATATTGCTTTAAAATGTTTTAAAAGATTTGTTGTTAGCTTCACTGGTATAGAATCACATTCTTCTCCTCAAGCTCATTACACCAACACTGCAAATTCTAATCCTTCACACATACTGCCCTCTACCTCAAAAACTCCATCACAGCAACACTACAACAAATCTCCCATGTCAGCTTATAATCTCACCACAGCCTCAAATCAAGGAGAATCTGACTGGTACTTGGACTCGGGTGCTTCGGCACATGTCACAACCGACATGGAGCATCTTCAAGTTCATTCTACCTACAATGGTCACGAGACTCTTACCGTAGGTAATGGTTCTCAGCTTTCCATCACTCATGTAGGTTCTGCCAAACTACATACTGCATCATCCACACCTTTAGTGTTGAGAAATATATTGCTTGTCCCTCATATAACCAAAAGTCTTCTAAGCATCTCCAAATTTATAGCAGACAATAATGTGTATCAGGAATTTCACTCTACTTTTTGTTGTGTTAAGGACAAAGTCACCCACTCAATCCTCCTGGAGGGAACATTCAAGGATGGTTTGTACCATCTCACTATGCCAAATAACAAATTTGTGTCTCATCCAATTTGCTACAAGGCGTCTACAGAGACTGATGACTCAACCTCAAGCCAAAAAAATTCAAGCTTCCAACTTTGGCACAATAAACTAGATCATCAATGTATCCAAGTTCTAATAACTGCACTAAAAACCAATCAACTCAGTGTTAGTTTGCCAAAAAATTCCTTTTGTGATGCGCGTGATATGGGCAAACTACATTGCTTCCATTTTCCCACTGTATCTATAAAAACTGGCGAACCCTTTCAACTTGTACATACAGATCTTTGGGGTCCAAGTTCTGTTCCATCTATCGAATTATTCAAATACTACATTCATTTTGTGGATGATTACACTCGGTTTACCTGGTTATTCCCTCTACACACCAAGGCAAAAACACATGATGTAGTTGTTAACTTCAAAAATTATGTCGAAAGACAATTCAACACCAAAATCCGCAGCATTCAATCTGATTGAGGAAAGAATATCGTAGCCTAAAGCCAATATTTGAGAAATTAGGAATCGTATTTAGACACTCGTGTCCACATACTCATCAACAAAATGGTCTGGCAGAACGAAAACACCAACACATCACTGAAATGGGACTCACTATTTTAGCCTCGGCACATCTACCTTACAAATTCTGGTGGGATGCCTTCTCTACAGCCATTCATCTCATCAATCGCTTGCAAACTCCATCCCTGAATAACAATTCTCCATTTCAGTGTCTTTACAAACATTCTCCAGAATACTCAATGCCATGCATGTTTGGATGTAGCTGTTTTCCTTTCCTCGGACCATACAATAGCTCCAAACTTCAGTTCCGTTCAGATAAGTGTCTATTCCTAGGCTATAGTTCATCACACAAAGGTTATCGATGTCTACATCCCTCAGGCCGAGTTTACATAGCACGCACTATTTTATTCAATGAGAATGAGTTCCCTTATTTTCTCTATTTAACAGTCCAGTATTAGATGATCCACAGCAGTGTGTCTCTTCTCCTCTTCTTCTCCTGCTACCAGTTTTCCACAATCCACAGACTTCACCACAACACTCAGGACTCATCCCAAGATCTCAGTCCAATTTGTCACCTATGTCAAATTCACAAACTCATACATCCTCTGAGTCCATACAAAATAATACCTTACAATCCACCTCAAGTCATATGCTAGTCTCTTCACCACAACTCGAATCTAGTGTCCCATTCTCTTCACATACTTCATCATCTAAACCAACACCCATACCTCTCACCCACATAGAAAATCAACATCATATGTGTATCAAAAAATGGAATTTTCAAACCCAAAGTGTTTTTAACACATATTGACAAGTCAGGTTTTACTACCTTTACTGTTGAACCAACTACTACTACTGAAGCGTTGGCTCAACTAGAATGGCAGAAAGCCATGCAGCAAGAGTTCAATGCCATCATATCCAAATCAACTTGGGAGCTAGTACCTTATGCTGACAACATGAACCTCATTCAGTGCAAGTGGATTTTCAGAGTAAAAACAAAGGCTGATGGGTCTCTTGATCGTCTCAAAGCCAGACTGGTAGCCAAGGGATTTCAACAGCGGGCAGGGGTTGACTTCACAGACACGCTCAGTCCGGTGGTAAAACCAATATCTATACGACTTTTGTTTTCTCTTGCAGAAACTTATCACTGGGATATACAACACATAGATATCAACAATACATTCCTCAGTGGTGATCCTGATAAACCGGTATTCATTGAGCAACCCGAGGATTTTTGAATCCAAAATATCCAAATCATGTGTGTCAGCTCAGAAAATCCTCATACGGTCTCAAGCAAGCTCCTCGTGCATGGTATGACAAACTCAAATCTCACCTTATGAACCTTGGCTTCACCTATTCCTCATCTGATCATTCATTTTTCACATGCGAAAATGGCAAACTTCTTCTTGTACTTGTTTATGTTGATGATATCCTCATCACTGGTGAAGAGTCTATCCTTGTGTCTCAACTCATCCCACAGTCTAGCTACCACATTTGCACTCAAAAGCTTAGGATCAGTAAGCTACTTTCTAGGAGTTTAGGTCAGAAAAACCCCATCACACTCATTCCTCCTGAATCAGTCCAAATACATTCATGACATTCTCACAAAACAAAAACTCTTAGACTATAAACCTCAGCCTTCTCCATATGATCTAGGTAGTAAACTACACTCAAACGACAGCCCTCTATTCCATGATCCTACTCTCTTTAGAAGCACTATAGGAGCTCTACAATATCTCACTTTCAAGCGTCCAGACATCTCCTCATTGTCAACAAACTCAGCCAATTCCTATACAATCCCACTGAACTTCAATGGAGGGCGTGTCGTAGAGTGCTACGTTGTCTAAAAGGCACTATCGATCTTCATCTTACCTTTCATCCATCCCCGTATCTTCATCTCAAAGTCTTCTTCGATGCTGACTAGGCGGGTTCTCTAGACGATCGAAAATCTACTGGAGGCTTCTATGTCTTTCTAGGATCAAACTTAATTTCATGGAGTTCGAAGAAGCAGAAGGTTGTGTCTCGTAGCTCCACTGAATCAGAATACCGAGCTCTAGTTGATGCCGCAGTTGAAGTCATGTGGGTTAAATCTCTTCTACATGAAATTGGAATTTCGGTTCTTCACAATCATGTCATTTGGTGTGACAACAAAAGTGTCGCAGCCATTGCATTAAATCCTGTATATCATGCTCAGACTAAACACATTGAAATTGATACTCATTTCGTTCATGACAAAGTTCTCAAGAAAGAGTTGGATGCTCGGTATATTCCCACCGCCGATCAAGTGGTTGACATTCTTACGAAACCAATCACTCGTAAGACTGGAACATCTCCTACAACAACTTCCAGTGAAAAACGAATAGTAGGTTTTGAGTAGGGGTTGTATTAGAATAAATATAACGTTTTTCTGTTTTAACTGTTTCATATGCATGGAAGGTTAGTTAGGTTGTTAGTATTGACAGTTTAGGTTGTTAGGAGCAATTAAGAAGTTGTTAGCTTTGTAATTTAATTATTTCTCACTCCTTTGTATCTCTATAAAAGGGACGAATACGGAATCAATGAAGTTTAGTTTTCCCTGAATCCTCTTGCTGATCTTCTGCATGAATACATGTTCAGTTTATATCTTGATAAAGTTCATCAGCATTTAATTTGGTTTTCATCAGTATAACTTGCATGAGATTGTGAAATTTACCATAAATTTGGGGACATTTATATCTCGGGTGGATTTATGCAGATGGAAGAGATATATTAAAGCACAAAAAAGAAGTGGTGTTAAATCATTTGGATCCCAAGTTTAAACATAATTAAGTATGTGTTTTATGAAATTAATAACATATGAAATCGATTATGAGACGAAGGATCTGGATCGTATACGAAATGAGTGCTAATGGGAAACAGCAAATAAATAAAAAGGAGGATTCCCTGTGTCAATGTCATCATATTTGTGAAGTGGAATAGTCTTGGGATATTTGAGGCATATCCAACTTTTGCCTCTTCTGAATTTATGCAGCAATTCGACCAAAAGCTAAGGTCATTACTCTCCATGCATGCATGTATACATACTCACTAAAAATTCTGAATATGTGCAGAAACGCATGTTTTAATTTCATGAAGGGGTAAATCTACGTACAATAATGGCCCCAAATACTAAGATCTTAATTAGTTCCAGTTCTCACCGTTTGGATAATATTATTATTGTTATATTAATGGCACATGCACTTGTTGGGTAGCTGCTGTAGCCTGAAGTGTTGATGTGGTGAAAATATAAGAAAGGATGAAGAATCATATATTCGCTGGGGAAAAGTCAAAAATCCGAAACTGGCATATCCATTCCATAGAAAAAGAAAAGAAAATTAAAGGTAGTGAGTAAATGGAAAGAGCAGAAGCATACTACCAAGAATATGCCATCTCCTCTCAACTATATAAGGCTGCGTCTCCATATCCTTCAACTCCAACACCTACAAATATATAATTGTGTGGGAAATGATAACAGGGCGACTCTCCTCGGGCAGGGGAGGGACGACATGCACATGCATACTTTTTCTTTGCCAAAGGAGAATTGCCCTGCCATCATGCATTCTCACTCTGCCACTGCCAACTCCAAATTCACTTCTTGCCATTTGGTAATTTATTTTAAGATACTTATCATTTATACATAACAATTTACATATTGTTCGAGTGTCCCAATGTTTCAACTTACAAAGATGTTACTTGAGTTATTTAAAATATGATTTTTTTCCACACAAAAAAAAAATAGTTAGAATTCCTAACATCAAAGGTATATTTTACCCATTCCTAAACCCTAAAATAATATAATGTCATACCATCCATAAGAGCTTATAAGACAAGCAAATCACCCTTTCAAGTTGAACTTTTATGTGTGATGCTGGAAGGTTAAAATGAAGGACTATTGCATCTAATAGGTTAAAATGGTGGATTATTGCATCTAATATGTCAAACAGTAGTTGAACCATAAGTTTTCTGCACTAGTACGTAGTTTAATGTCATCTTTTATCACGTTAATCAAATTAAAAGGGTTAGTGAGAATCCATTATCGTGTGCAATAACTCATCATGTCAAATCACCCAAATTAGTGTTTATTTCTAAAGTGATGATAAGATAGCATCGATCAAATATTATAGTAGCGATTGAATTTATGCTAAATTAAAGCCAAGAAAGGGAAATATTATATCAAAATCCTCATGTGAATTTAGACAAAAATCAGCATCAGATTCAAACATGTACAGTGGCTGCAAAATTTTGTAAGCAATTCTGCTACTCATAACAAGTAGATGATTTGTTAATTACTGCTGAGAATGTTGAATTATAATTTCGGGTGCAGAATAGTTTCGCTCAACTTATTTTAATTGGGTTAAAATTTAAATTATATTTCTCCACCAAAAGTTAAATTAAATTAATGTGTAGATACTAATTTGGGCGCCACAATATAACATGTTCGCGGAAAAGGGGCATGTGAAAAAGAGACGAGGAATCCTAATTATAGCATCCAGTTAATGAAGTCTGAAGGTAATTATAATTTTATTAGCATTAAATTTAAGGGTTAATTATAGTTTATGACCTTAACTTTAGTTTTTTCAGTCTATGGCTTCAATTTTCAAGTTTTTCTAAAATATCCTTAACTTTGAAAAATGTACTAACTTATGACTTGAAAATATTTTTCGACGTCGGAATGCTGACTAGGACTGTCACGCCGAATAAAAATAAGGAGAAATATAAAGTAAATAAGTTGACTCGAATGGTCAAGGCAATAAACCTTTGGAATTTGGGAATAGCTTCCTAAATGAAAATGGAAGACATCGAATGATGTAATCCAATCAAAACAATAATTATCCTCATGATCACAAGTTTAGTTTCGTGCTTCTGATAGCCAATATACATCCAAATACTAACATCAAGGATTTAGAGTCTAAGCTCATCAAAAGATATAATTCAAGTCAAAGACAAGAAGGAAAAATGAAATTAGAGCTAGCTCATCAGCGGAAGTCTAAATACGGAAATAATCCGTCAAAATACAAAGTGAACCCTAATCTCAGTTCTGTAAAATCGGTACCATTGATCAACTGAAACATTTGAAAACATTTGGACTGAGTACTAATGTACTCAGTGGACATGCATTTGCTAAACATATTTCGTAAATTCGTAAAAGCAGTTTATCCAATCATGATAACATAACTTAGAATGTTTTAAAAAGAGAAATCACTACTAAGCATGCGAAAACATTTCATTTATTGGGCCCATTGTCACGACTCTTTCATTACTCGCTTTGATCCGGACCTCTAGCCGTCGGATCACATGCTCCCATTATTGTCATCGGGGACGAATGTAGGACAAATTCATAATTTCATGACGTACTTCGGAACGCATCCAGACAAGCACCATAATAACATGACGTACTCCCACTACAACAAAAAACAGATATTGGGGCACTTATTTAGAGTCACTATTTATTAAATGCCTCTATATATATTATTGGGGCACTTAGATATATTAAATTTAGAGGAAAATTTTAAAAAAATCTAAAAAAAATTAAAAAGTGCCCCAAAAGACACTTAAAAGTGCCCCAAACTCTTTTAGGACACGATACTTAGCAACACTATGATAGTGCCCCGAAAATCAAAAGTGTCCCCAAATACAATATATTGGGGCACTTCTCAGTGTTTGAAAAAGGCTTTTTTGTTGTAGTGTCCGGAACGCATCCAGACAAGCACCCTTATAACGCCTCATGATTATGTTAGTGTCCGATGGAGATCAACCCACGAAACAACTAACTAGTGTACACAATTCTCAATTAACATATTAAGTTTAAAGAGAATCTCGATCGGTACATTTCTGAGCCTTAAACATAGTAGAGCGCACAAAAACATTTTATTGGATAAACAGTTTGCATTTCATGAAATATCAGAGCATATAACTCAAATATACTTTTGTAAGTAAAGCCCACCTTGATAGGACAAAGCCTGACGAAATCACTATTGTAATCGTCTCGGGAAGCAACGTTAATCCCCTTGATCGACAAAACCTACAAGAAGCACTAATCTTAATAGGTCTCGAAAAGCTAGCCTTAAGTTCAAGTAAAGGAGGATACTAACTTATGATTCGTTAAGCCCGAGTTTTCAAAATATAAATAAATTTGAAAACTAATATCTTTTGGTCAAGGGCACCAACAATACCCTTGTTCGTCTTTTCGTTTAAAAACGTATTTAATTTCATAATCTTCTTATGATAAATACTTTTTACAAAAATATAATGCAATTGAAATGCATACTGAAATTATATATATTAAGGACTCTCGCTTAATATAACTCGTAATAAAATCCTCAAATTATGCACTTGTCTAACATAATTTAATTTTAAATATTCTAACTTAATTAATTTCATTAAAAGAAATTAATTACATTAATTAAATAAGTCATGATCATAAATAACGTAACTTAAACTTGGACTTAACATTGACTTAGTCAATTAATTAATTAAACTTAATAGCAATTAATTAATTAATTAATTAATTAACTTACCATAATTAAATAATTTAAAACTCATATTTAAGTTTAAGTTAATTATTTATTTAATTAAAATTAATATAATTTAATTAATTATGTCTCAAAGTTAAACCTTATTTATTTAATTAATTTAAGTCCAAGGTTTAATTAATTAAAGCAAGTCAAGTCATTAATTAAATTAAAGTCCAATCATTAATTAAATCTAAGCCCAACTATTATTTAATTAACTAGAGTCCAACTATTTATTTTCGGCCCACAATTTTAAATTCTCGGCCCACTACAGCAAGCCCATAATCCTTATTATATTATGTCCCAAAATTAAAACACTTCATAGCCCATTAGCATTTAAATAAATAAATAAAGTCCAAGCCCAACATTAAAAAGAAATCGGCCCAACACTTTAAAAAGAACAACCCAAAATTTTAAATAAGAAGAGCCCAACACTTTTATAAAAACTCAGCCCAACCCATGAATTAATAATAGAACAAGGCCCAACTCATTTAATGAAGAATAAAACCAGCCCAAACTTAATACTAGCCCAACTCATTCTTTTTTTTTTAAAAGAACAGCTGCCCAATCATTAAAATAATTACAACCCAGCCCATTTACTTTACAAACCCTAAACCTAAACTCTCCCAAAATTCCGGCGTCGCTTTCCGGCCAGCCGCCGTCGTCGTCGCCGGCCAAAATTCCGGTGACTCCTTTTTTTTTATTCTTATTTTTTTATTTATCTATATCTCTCTCTCTCGGACACAACAACACACATCGTGGACACACACATCGCGGACAACACGCAAAGCCGTCGCGTTTGGCCGGCCACGGCCTCCTCTCTTCCTCTCGGCGAGCACGCGCACACATCTGACGGCAGCGTCGTCGCACACACACACGCCACGCCGAGATGCACACGCGCGAGCGGTGGCGGCACACCCACGCAAGCGATACACACACACGCGCAGCGGCAGTGATTACCGCCGCCACGTCGCTGCCCTTTCGGCGCCGCTGCGTCTCCACCTCCTCTTCTTCTCCCCCTCGCCTCGGTCCCTCTCTCAAACGCCTCTCTCAACATACACAAAACAGCAACACACACACTCATATACATAAACTTCATTCTCTCTCGGCTCTTCTCACGCCGGATTCCGACAACCCACGCACGCGTCACAACGCACACACACACGCAGCTACGCATACACACACACGTAGCTACACACGCACACCCTTCGGCACACCCATGCCGCGGCGGCGATCGCCATTCTTCCACCTGTGATACCGCCACCGCTTGACCTTCTCGTCTCCTCTCTCACTCCTACATCTCTGCCAACCCACGCATGGCAGCAACACACACTACTGGCGACGCACAACACACATGCCAACGCACACACACACTGAGTGTGACACACACACACACGATAGTGCACACACATATAATAGAACACATTAGAAATGAAATAGAAGGTTAGAAGTTAAACCTTTGAGGATTTGTTTTGTTGAAATTGCAAGAATGAGTGAGTGAGTGAATTAGGGAGGCTAGGGTTCCAAAAAGAAGAAGAAGAAGTTCATATAGTGTAGGGTTTCCAATGGACTTCTTTTTTGGGCTTTGTAAACTAAAGCCCATTAAATAATTAAACACTAGCATAAGTATTGATATAATGACTTATATGTATATATATATATATATGAATCATATTCGATTATCAAATTATATATAATAATTCTCGTAATCACTTTATAATAAGTAACGAAATAAATTCTTTTTGTTGGAATTTAAAAGTTTTCGTTCATTGGGCACGAATCATTTTAAATTCTAAGTTCGAAAGTCATTCTAATTCTATTGAGAAAGACGGGGTATGACAAGGACGGCAACCAATTTGAAGTGGGTTTTTATTTTCCACATGTACATGAAACGACGACGTGTTGGTCTTCTGGGTTAATTATAGTTTATGACCTCAACTTTCAATTTTTCAGTTTATGGCCTCAACTTTCAGTTTTTCAGTTTATGGCCTCAATTTCAAGTTTTTTTTATAATATCCTAAACTTTGAAAAATGTACTAACTTATGGTTCGAATTTTTTTATTTTGAATTGCTTTGTCTGTAGGATTTTGATAAGGATTTGTAGATGGAGATGATGGATACTGTCATGAAGCTGACCAAAATCCTATAGGCAAAGCAATTCAAAAAAAAAATCTCACTCCATCTCCAGATCAAATATCAATCCATCGTCTTTTAGCTCGCAGGCGACATCGTCTTCCTCTTATTCAAGACGTCGAAGTCGAACGACTCCTCCAAGCCGTAGGCCAAAATGACGTCGTTTTGAATGTATAAGTGGAAAAAAATCACCTCAATTTATGTTGACGTCCTAGTCAGCGTTCTGGTGCCAGGAAAAAATTCGGGCCATAAGTTAGTACATTTCTCAAAGTTCAGAACATTATAGAAAAACTTGAAATTTGAGGTCATAAACTGAAAAACTTGAAAATTTAGGCCATAAACTGAAAAATACTAAAAGTTGAGGTCATAAACTATAATTAACCCAGAAGGCCAAAACGTCGTCGTTTCATGTACCACTTCAAATTAATTGCCGTCCTAGTCAGTATTCTGGCACCGAAATATATTTTCGGACCATAAGTTATGACATTTCTCAAAGTTCAGAATATTTTAGAAAAACTTGAAAGTTTAAGTTTAGGCCATAAACTGAAAAGCGTTGAAAGTTGATGCATAAACTATAATTAATCCTTAAATTTAATGGCATATTTTATTTTTGATTGGTTCAAAAAGGATTTGAATATACAATAAATCATAAAATTTTCATTTGCCAAAAACTAATGTAGGCCTCTCTAATGATACTTGCATGTTGAGGATAGGGGTGTCAACGGGCGGATTTTACCCGGACCAGAACCAGTAATTTAGTATTGGTTACGGTTGCAGAACCGCCCAATAAATACTAAACCCGGACCGGATCCGGACCATTAAATTATGGATCCGGATCGGGTATTACCCATTTCTAATCGGGTACCCATTGGATCTTAATTACCCCCAAATCCTTACTCATTTTCCCTTACTTCCCGTCGAAACAAAAAGCGTTTACCCTCAATCCCAATTATTCTCACAAACCTTAGCGATGACGTAAATTTTACGCGGTTTATACACTAAAAATAGAAAAATAGTCTATAAATAATATGGCATTGAAAGCTGTGAATGAATGGGCGTGAATAGTACATAGTAATATTTTTGGCACTTACTGCAGAATATAATAATCTAAACCAAATATTTTTGTTTCGATATTCAACGCACGATAATTTTTTATGTTGTCATTTCTTTGGGTTTTTGACTTATCAAATTATGAGCTTTAAAAATTTTTGGATTCAGATTTTCATGATCATAACAGCAGTTATATATATGTCATCTCTGCGAAAAAACAGTCCCTATTTTTTCAAATTATCACAATCGACCACTTGGTTTCAATCCAAGTTTCAATTAAGTAAAATATAGGTTTTGTGAAAAATTTATCAGTTTTAATTTACACGTTTTTGGTAAATGATCGTTTTAATAAATTAATTAATATTTCGTAATTACACTCAAATGTAAAATGCTCTTACAGAAAAAGTGGATATGTAATATTCAAATTAAAAATTGAAAAAAAAAATAAAAAAATCTGACCGGGTCGGACCGGAACCGGACAAAACGGGCCGGGTTTTGACCGGTCCGGGTCCTAGCCGTTCTGGAACCGGAACCGGAACCGGAACCGTTGTTTTAAAATTTAATGGGCTTTGAACGGTTCCGGATCGGTCCGGGTAAAGACCGCCCATTGACATCCCTAGTTGAGGAGCCGAATTAATAGGCATTAATTTTCTTATTCTTAATTATGACGCCCTGTTTTATAAATGCCACATTCCACCCCTTTTCGCTTGACCATTTTACCCCTTGCTAATTATTTGATAAACCTATTAATTTTTTTTTGAGGGGGATAAATGCTAGTGCGTATCTGATATTCATTTTGAGCTTCATAATTTTTAAGTCTTCTTTATTTGGCCAAACGAATATAATAAAGTATTCGATGTGCATCAGTATCAGTAACATTGTTCTATGTATTTTGAAATGTAGTGAGATATGTTTACCATAAGATATCATACAATCATAATAATAATTATTCCAAGACTCGATCTCCTTTCTCTCACATAAACAGTAACATACATACACACCATCCAAAACAATTTTTTATAACTTATGTTCATGATATATTTAAATAATTATAATATATTATTACTGTTATTTATTCTAGGTAACTATAAAGTTAATAAATTATCAAGTAATTTTTTTATATTTTCACTAATATATAAATTCACGTATGCTTATATTATTATTTTTATTTAAATTACAGTTACAATTAGAAAAATTCTCACCAACTTCATTAGATTTTGTCAAACAACAAATTGAAATTTATGGATTATATTCCTTTGCACATTTACACTCTTAACTCGAAAGAATTTGCAGTAAGTGGATTTTATAAATAAATAAAATCAATTAATCCATTCATTCACATCCAAATTTAATAATAATTTAGAACCTTCATTAAGTAATTCGACGAGACCCCAATCAAACATTGCTCCAACGAGGATGAACCTGTAATATATTATAATTTCAAATTTATAGTGACATTTCTATTTCACTTATATTCCAATCCGATCCAAGCATGATAATATCTTATTCACATGCCTAATTCCAAGTCTCGAATATTCTATCAAAAATATTTGAGTCCGCAATTATCTCTGTATGATAAAAAATGGTCTAAAGTTCCAAACTTTTATCTCGAAAAAATATTAATTTTCATATCGAAAAGTATTGGATTTTATAATGTAAAGTATATGTTGGCATATTGTATTGTTGTTTTGAACATATATATTTATTGCTGGTGCCATACTCTTTTATATACTGATATTCAATTGTTTTAGCAGTAATACATCTATAAGCCAATACAACTTTATGTTACAAAAAACATTAATACTTTTTATAATTAAAATAATGTATTATAAAAATGCTAGTTTTGGAATGATAAAGTTAAATATACATATATATTATATACTAAACAGTTAAAAGAAGAACCTGAGGAAGGCGAGGCTTTCGGCTTGGAAAGAGCGACGTGTAATTACTTAACCAAAAAAGGAGAGGAGTAGAAGAAGAAGCCATGGATGACCACAAATATTCTACAATCATCATCATTTTTACCTACCCATTTTAAATTCTCTCTTTTTAATTACCTGCATATATCTACGTCTTTTCCTTCAACTTTCAGTTCCTATATATAATTCACCCTCCACTTTTTCTCTTTCTCTCCCTTTCTTCTCCTTTCAAGAGAGAGAGAGAGAGAGAGATACAACACACAATATCTCTCTCACCATTGAAACTTATGTCACATTAGGCAGCACACTTTTTTCACGCTCAGATTGAGATTGAGATACCCTTGAATCTCATCTATAACGGTATATATGCACATTTATTTTCCCAATCCATGCACACGAAAAAGAAAACCATGCAAAACTTTGATTATTGTGAAACTTCTGTCCTCTCTTTTTTTGCAGCAAATGGCGGAAGGGGTGCTGCAGTTTAATGTGGCGTCAATGGTGGAAGATGTGCTCCAGCAGCACGGAAAGAGGCTCGGCGAAACCGATTTCGCCTCAAGAAGAGCTCAGGAAGCTTGTATGAGATATCCATTTTCCTCATTTTTCCATCTTATTCTTGCATAACCTTTCTTGATCATTTATTGTGAAAATGGATTGATCTTGATATGATTATATGCATGCATATGCATTTTGATATATTTTGTTCAAAATATTGGGTGTTTCTTGTACGTAAAATGCAGCATTGAGAAGATACGAGGCGGCGGGGTGGCTGAGGAAGATGGTAGGGGTAGTTTTGGGAAAAGACTTGCCTGCAGAGCCTTCTGAAGAGGACTTCAGAATTGGACTAAGAAGTGGCATTATTCTTTGCACTGTTCTTAACAAGGTCCAGCCTGGTTCTGTCCCAAAAGTATGCCCTCATTTCCCTTTAATCTTATTTTATTTTATTGTTATTAATATATAAATATATGAATTTTGATGTGATTTTGGTTTTGGACACAAATTTTAAAAGGAATATATAAATACATGAATTTTATTTAATTTTTATTTTGTACACAAACTTTAAGAGAGGTATATAAATACACAAACTTATGAATTTTAGTAATTTTACCACGATTTATTTTTTCGACCAAATTGATATTGACATGGTATTAGATATAATAAGTTGATAACAACGTGAAAATAAATTAATAAATAAAATATAAAAGAAACATTTATATTTGGCAAAACACGCACATTGACTCATTAACACACATATACGCTTCACGAGAAAGAAAGAAAAAAAATAAAAGAATATAACACACACACAAAACGAAGAGAGCACTTCAAATCTTAAATTCATCATTTGTAAATGAAGCAAATGACGAACAAATAGGCTACTATAAATGTCTTCTTTTTCTTCACACACGAACTTTAAGATTTTCACATCGTTGTCAACTCATCATATCTAATGTCATGTCAGTTTCACTTTGACTGGAAAAATAAATTGTGGTAAAATTACTATAATTAATAAGTTCGTGTATTTATATATTCCTTTTAAAGTTCGTGTGCAAAACCAAAATCAATTAAAGTTCGTGTATTTATATACTCATTTTAAAGTTCGTGTGCAAAACCAAAACCAATCAAAGTTCGCGTATTTAATTACTCCTTTTAAAGTTCATGTATAAAACCAAAATTATAGCAAAGTTTGTGTATTTATATGCCAATAGCCCTTTAGTATATCATAATTTTTGTAATTTCTCCATTTAATTATTTGATTGTTTTGCCAATTCATAGGTAGTTGAAGCACCAGTTGATACAGTCATCATTCCTGATGGTGCTGCCCTCACTGCATTCCAATACTTTGAAAATGTGAGGAACTTCCTTGTAGCCATAGAGGAAATGGGGATTCCTACTTTCGAAGTCTCGGATTTAGAACAAGTATGTATGATCAATCAACCTTAACTTATACAAATAAAACTGAATATACGATACAAGATCATAGTCAGTAGTGACCAATTTTGTTAGGGAGGGAAGTCATCCCGGATTGTGAACTGCATCGTGGCCCTCAAATCATACCACGAGTGGAAGCAGTCGGGTGGGAATGGGATCTGGAAATTCAGTGGGAACTCGAGGCCGTGCGCTGCTGCAGCCAAGCCTAATGCCAGAAGAAGTTCTGATCTGTTCCTCAATTTTCTCACAAGGAACTCATCATCTGGTGATAAGTCTCCTGATAGTAGCATCACTGATGACAACTCCTCTGCTGATCTAAGTGAAATGGTTTGTTGTTTTCTACTGTTTAGTAACAAAAACTATTCTTTGTGAAATTATTTACTATGAATATCACATTGTGATCACATTTACAAGTTGCAGTGCACCTCTCCTTCGCTGCAGAAGCTTGTGTGCGAGCTTCTTTCTGATAGGAATGCAGACGAAATCCCTCTGGTGAGTGATGATGTGATATCCCTCCTCTGCCCCTTTTCAGCTATTCTTTTCTGATGGAGTTGTTTCGTTGCCATGAACAGATTGTGGAGAGTTTAATCAGTAAAGTTAAGGAAGAATTTGAGCGCAAGTTGGAAAGGCAAACTAAACTAGTAAGGCCTAATGCTTTGTGTGCCTTCTTTTTGATGCATAATTCATTATTTTGTCAGAGGAAGCATTTTGTTAAGGGAATTTTTGTTTTTATTTATGGCACGACAGATTAGCACAGCTTCGCAAGATAAGGGGGCCTACATGGCTGAGGAGAAGAAGGATGCCTATGCAGAGGTTGGCTTACATTACTTTTATAGATCTTAATCACATCAAAAATGTAATGACGCACATATGTATCAGATTTGAAGGATATTCTTTTGTTCTCGGTTTGACAGATTGGAGCAGCTTCACAGGACGAGAGCGACTCCAACTCGTGCATGAGTTTGGAGATTGAGGTTTGATAGACCTAATATATTTACCCCCAAAGCAAGCATTTGAATGGTGTTTATAGATCTTCATTTCACGCAATGACTTGTGCCGTTTCTTTGTGCAAGGCGACGACAAATATAAGAAAAGCAAAAGGGAAAGATTTCTGCAACGAGGCATCCGGTACCTTTTACTTGAAGCACCAAGAACTCATCGATCTCCAGAACAGGACTGTGGAGGTAGCTCATCTGTCGAAAAATTCTACTCATCATCTCCAGATTACCACCTTATACGAAACCTATTTCAAACTCGTAGGAACTCAGGAACATCCTTAACTCGACCAAACAAGGCATGCACGTGCTGCAGCTCAAGTATCAAGAAGATGTCGACAGTCTAGGTACAGACAGAGAATACAACAATGATTGAGACAAACCAGGCTCTCAATGACTTGAATTTGATTTTCGTGTTAGGTAAACAAGTCGTACGCCTGGCTAGCCAGGCTTCTGGATACCAGAAGGTTCTAGAAGAGAACCGGAAACTATACAATCAAGTGCAAGACCTCAAAGGTGAGGAAGAAGCCCTCTTCGTTTGTTACGTTTCAATTTATTGAACGTTTGAATGTTGATGATACTGTGTGGTGCATGAATGTAAATAGGAAACATCAGAGTGTACTGCCGTGTGCGCCCTTTCCTACCTGGGCAGGCCAGTGGCTTGAACATATTAGACGATATAGTTGACAACGAGCTCACAATCCAAACAAGTGCAAAGCATGGAAAAGGGAAGAAAGCATTCACTTTCAACAAGGCCTTTGGTCCAAACTCAACTCAAGGTTACCTAATGTCTTCCTTGCATTATTTTCTTACAAGTCTAGTTTTGTGAAAAAATGTGTTGAAGAAGTTTGTGTCTCCATCTCTGCAGAGGAAGTATTCGCAGATACTCAGCCACTGATCCGGTCAGTCCTTGACGGATACAACGTCTGCATATTTGCTTACGGCCAAACCGGATCAGGAAAGACCTACACAATGGTGAGAAACCCGACTTGTGTTTAAGGCCTAATCAACGTGTCTTTCTTCTATTTCTCTAACCCTGCAATAAGTCTATCTGCAGACCGGACCAAAGGAGCTCACAAAAGAGAGCTTGGGTGTAAACTACAGAGCGTTGAGCGATTTATTCGAAATCTCGAAACAGAGAAGAGACACCATTGCTTACAACATCTCAGTTCAAATGATGGAAATCTACAACGAGCAGGTCAGAGATCTCCTTGTCACAGACGGTGGCAACAAGAGATTGGAAATCCGCAATAACTCCTCCAACGGTATCAACGTGCCCAATGCCAATCTGGTGAATGTCACCTCCACATCCGATGTCATCGACCTCATGAACCTCGGCCACAAGAACCGCGCAGTCGGCTCCACCTCCATGAACGACCGCTCCAGTCGCTCTCACAGGTATTACTTACTGCAGATCTCATATTCAGTTAATCCGTTCAGAAAACTGAAGTGGAGTTGTTATCATGGTCAGTTGCCTGACTGTCCACGTCCAAGGCAAGGACCTGACATCTGGCGCGACCCTGCGTGGGTGCATGCATCTGGTGGACCTCGCAGGGAGCGAGAGATGCGACAAAACCGACGCGGTTGGCGACAGATTAAAGGAGGCTCAGCACATAAACCGCTCTCTCTCTGCTTTGGGAGATGTGATAGCTGCTCTGGCTCAGAAGAATGCTCATGTTCCCTACCGCAACAGCAAGCTCACACAGTTGCTTCAGGACTCGCTCGGTGGGCAGGCCAAGACTCTCATGTTCGTTCACATCAGCCCAGAGCCCGACGCTCTCGGAGAGACGCTCAGTACTCTCAAGTTTGCGGAGCGCGTCTCCACTGTCGAGCTTGGCGCTGCCAAGACCAACAAGGAGAGCTCTGGCCCTGATGTCAAGGAGCTTAAGGAACAGGTTTTGTGTCTTATCAGTACTTCTCTTGTCGTTACATTTCCACGTATAACGAATGTGATCTGATGCAGATCGCATCGCTGAAGGCGGCATTGGCGCGAAAGGAAGGAGGCGGCCTCCACCATTCAAATCTAGGCAGCCCTACGTCGAGTGCATCTTCCCCGTCGCACTCTTGCAAGATGGAGGTAAGAGAACTAACTAGTTTGTTATTATAAGGGTTTTTGGTGTTAAAATACATTAACTACCAATTTCTGGTTTCCACACCAACTTTTGAAATGTGGTAATAAATACATGTTGTGCAGGACCAGAGCAACTGTTCTTCAAGAAGGCACAGTTTGGACAGCCAGGACTCGTGGCCGACGATTCAGGAGGCGGTGAAGGTCGTGTCGAATTCTAGCTTGAGTGCTCGCAGCAGCCGTAGGCAGTTGCCGGATGTGTACTTCGACAACAAGCGCAGCCCCGTCGCCTCCAGGGTCAAACCTGCTAGCGCCACATCATCGCCATCGGTAAATAGAAGGCACAGCCTAGACAAGACCGATGATTCGGATTTCGACGCCGCAACGAGCGAATCTTCGGAGCAAGATTATGAATGCCAAATCAACATTCAGAAACCCAGCAGCCTTCCCATCATGAGAGCATCAAAACTCAAACGCCCCGCCGCCAATGCCAAGCCAGTCAAGATCCAGGAGAGCAAGTACATATATATATACACACACTCTTATTTAATAATTTGCACAAAAATATTCTACTCATTTTTCAAACTTATTGACGCATGGATCATCAGGAGCCAGATTCCTCAGGCAAGCGGGAGAGTTGCAAGCAGCGGGGGCCACTCGCCGCTGAACAAAGCTGCGCGGCCAATATCAACTGCTTCGAATCTCGTGAGGCGAAAGACGGCCGGCGTGAAGTGAGGGGAAGCTCTAGTGAGATAGGCGTTCATGGCGGCTGCATTATTATGTGTCAACATTGAAGCTTTTGAGTTAACTTCTTGCTATGTTTATGGCCGTTTTCGGAGCTTCTCGTTTTCATTATATGTGAATTTAGTTGTTTAGATATTATATGATCCGAGAAGCGAAGAAGATGAGGTTTTCTATTCCTTTTCACATTTCCGGGAAAGGGCAGTGCTGGGCATCAATCAAGAGATGAATACTTCCATGCATGCCCATTTTCATCTTGTAAAAGTTGCTTAGGAGATTTGCATAGTGAGAAATAGCTGCTGATATATCACTGTTGCACATAATTAAGCTTTTGTTGTAGCTACTGTTTGCTATGGTATACTTTCATTTATGCTAATGTAATAATACGCACACAACAATTTTGAATATTTCATTATTGCTGTTTTCAATCATTTTCCCTTTGATGATTTTTTTTAACTTCTTATGTGGCTTTCCTCTACGTATGTATACTGGCATAATTATTGTAGCGTGTAATGGCGAAGATAGAAGATCACGCACTCTTGTGAAGACATGGCGGCCTCAATTATTTGATTATTAGGATTTAATTAAATTTAATTAGAGTTTAGCGGAATTTTTATTTGATAAATGATTGAAATAAGTTGTGTCATGCATATATTATATTCTTGAGAGGATCATGAATTATACAATTTATTTCAAACATTTTGAGCTTACAATTCAACCTTTGCATGATAAAAGGTAAATAACCAAAATGAAGAAAGGCTAGTGCCTAGAATTAACAAATAAGTTAATGAAGGGTCAATTAAGGAAAAAATTTATAGACTTTGATGTGACTAAAATGATATAGGTCACTGATCAAACTACGTACTTCATAAACTTAAGGTTCAAATATTCATTTAAACCCCAAATTATACTCATTTTTCTAAAATATTCTTAATTAATTTTTAAAAATCATTTTAAACCCCAGATTATTAATATTTTATTAAAAATATCCTAAACTTTGAGAAGTGCCACTTTGAACTTCAAATTATTAATTTTTTATCAAAAATATCTTACGTCCATTTTTTAGCTTTCGAAATTGGATGAGAAATATATTCTTCTCCATTCGATGAGCTACATCATAATTTCGAAAGTAGAAAATGGGTGCGAGATATATCCGATGAGCCACATCAGAAGATATCTCTTGTCTATTTCGGGAGTTGTAAAATGAATATAGGATATTTTGATAAAAATTAATATTTTGATGTTTAAAGTAATATTTTTCAAAGTTTATGATATTTTTGATAAGATGTTAATAGTTTGGGGTTTTAAATTATATTTTTTAAAATTTATGATATTTTTGATAAAAATGGGTATAATTTGGGGTTTAAAGTGATATTTACCCTAAATTTAATGACTTTGTCTAAAATTATCTAACTAAAAGTAATATTTAAAATGAAATGACAAAAAAAATGTCTTATTGAATATAATTGCAAATGTAAGTAATCATTCATATCAATATCTCAAGTGACCGAACAGCCCGATGGTTAAGGTGGATTCGCATGATGAGAGGTCGTGAGGTTGAACATCACCAAACGCTTCTATGGGTTTGAGTCGGTCACACTTGGTTTTCAGTGTGGTTTACATGTCTGTATGGTTTGCGCTATTGCACGAGGCGTGAGGTTTCCCGGTCTTGCACCTAACGTGTGATGACTGCGGATTCGTGATATCAAAAAAAAGAAAAAAGAAAGCTCATGACTTATGCCGATCTATATTGATCTTTATTGAGCCAATATTTATGATTATGAACTCTATAATTTTGTAGGTAAGTTAACAATTTTCCAGTTTTTGTTTTTACTTGAACATAAAATATGGAGAAGAATGTCTATCTATATATAAATAAATAAAATTAGGTGCTTGATTGACGGGAATTGTTATATTGTTTAGACTTTAGCATTACCTTTCACTTTTGCATGCAATTTGCATGTATTTTGGACCCATTCCTGTCCGATGTGATTACTTGCTTTCGCTTTCTTAATTATTATTGCTTTATCAAATTTTCCTCAGGGTTGATATTTGTTTTCTATTTTCATCAATTAACAAAGAAATTTAAAGATTGTATCATGATATATTTGAATCGAGACGTTTGACGCCGAGCATTGAATCTCGAAATTAAACTCTATCAACACAAATATTTATATTATTCTCGTTGAACCACTGAAGTTGAAATAAATATATTTATTTGAATGTGTGAGAGAGTTTCTTAAAGATTACACTTTTCCTTAATAAGAAATGTAAAGAATAGAAATAATACATAAAGTTTGAAATTAAGAGGAAAATTGGAGGATCCATTAATTTATGGTGAGTTTTCCAGCTTGCAAGAGGAATGAGTGGCTCAACCTAACCTCGAACCACATGGTCACGTTTTCAAATCCATGGTTGACTCACAATTGATGTTGCCATTTTATTTATTTATTATTCTATGTACACATTTATGTTTTATCCCATATAGTTTTGGTTTCAAATTTCTTTAAGCAGGCACTTTGTGGATGTTCATGATCGTTTTAAGTCTTAACTTTCCGATATTCCAATAAATAAATAAAATAATTAATGTTTGGACATAAGTATATGAAAGCGGCTTTTTCTGGAAATTTTGTATGGAATTTTTTTATTGATAAATTAGGTGTGGACAATAATAGTATAGTCCAGTTGTGACCCATTAAGCTGTTGGAGTGCCCAAAAGAAAAAAGTGTATTTGCATGGTAATACTAGCTAGTTTGTGCGCATCTTTATTCTAAATCTTTAATTTTGGCGATTAATTATTTTAAGTATTTTCCACTTCTTTCTTTGTTCAGTACATTATCTATATTCTATGTGGCTGGAAGTACTACATAAATCTACACATATATATATATATATATATATATATATATATATATATATATATATATATATCTGAGAAATCATTTCCCATACTATTTTTCTGCCTAAATCTTCTATATTAATTGCAGTATTATTTATTTATAAAAATTATATGTTGATTTTCATGTGCAGTGATCATTCAACAATTTTTTCCTCATCTCCCTTTCTCTTTTTTATTCCTTATTTTTTTTTAAATCATGTGATTTCGTTCATAAAAATGCAATATACAACTTGAATTAAACATCACATCAAGAGTTTTAGTTTGATACATGATATTTCAAAGATGGATATAATCTGAACAAGTTATAATTATTTAAAGTTTTAAAATAAATTATATATATATAGGAGAGATTATATAGTACCCAAATCTTAGGTAGTATACAATATCCAATCTCATTCATTCATCTCATAGATCTTTTGGTGGAGATTTTTTTGATTTTTTTTTGCTAATTTTGTTAAAATTGTAGATTAATAATTTGATTTGTTATGTAAATAGAAAACGAACCATGCATATAGTTGAATACGCTTATGCATATAATGAACATAAAAATGCATGTAATTGAACACAAAATGGGTATGAATTTCGATTTTAATGCATCTTGCAAAAAACGTCAAGCGCTCACACACTCGGCACACTTATGCACTCCCGTGTCATTGGCGGCATACATATTTTGTTATCTTACATGTATGACTATGTTATTTTACATGTATGTTTGTGATTAGTGTAGCCTTTCGCACATTCGTGCATCCACCGTCCATTAGCCAACATGTAATGTTATATTATTTTATGTACATATTTTGTGTTTTATTGTACCGCTTCAAGCCTGTGGACTCCTCTAACTTGCCGCCACAGACATCCTTCTCATTTTGCCCTGCGTGAAAAATAGGTTGTCACTTGTCAAATTCTCGTGCATCCACGTGTTCAAAAGATGTAGTCTAGATTGGATAATATATACTACCTAAGAATATGGTACTACAGGAATCCAGTCCTTTACACACACACACACACATATATATATATATATGGAAGAGTTCAAATAAAAACATATTTTTCGTAAAACCTAAAAACTAATGCACTTTAAGTATAAAGTTAATGCACTATAAAATATTGATGAATAGTGTTGGCTTTTATCATAACTCAATGGTGCATTAGTTTTATATATAAAATGCATTAACTTTATACATAAAATGCATTGATTTTTAGGTTTTTACGGAAAAATATATTTTATATATCTCAACCTATATATATATATATAGGTTGGATCCAGTGAGAACTCATCTTTTTTAGAACTTGAGAACCACGCATAGACGTATAAAGTGGTGAATAAAATTTATAAAGTTGTGCACAACGAAAGCATTCTAAAGTTGTTGCACAGCAAAATAATTTTAGAAAGTTTTTATTTTTTTAAGTGGAACCCAACCCCCTACTGATTATAAAATATATATCTATTTATTCTTCGTTGAAATGTTTCCACTAAAATTCTTCCCCTAGTAATCGATATTAAAAAATAAATAAATAAAATACGATAAAATTACAAATAATAAAAGAACACGGTGGAAGTGAGACAATTTAGAGGTGTTTGGTGAACTTATAAGCTCCCAAAAGCAACTTATAAGCCGTTTTGAGCATAAGCTCAATCAAACACCCTCTTAATCTAAATTTCAGGAATGAAACAAAATATGTGATAATGGCGTTTTCCAATTTCATATGATCACTTTATTATCTGTAAATGAGCTGCCGTTAAATATAGTAGAGTTGGCAATTAATATAATTAATTAAATCGCTAGTATATTAGGTATAATTTAAGCGTGTTGAAAAGTCTCAACCTGGATGATTTGTTGCATTAATTCACGCACCAGTACTTAGTAGACTGGGGGGGGGAATGAATGCTAAATCTGTATCCTGGACAATCATCTAGTCTTTTTTTATTACATTAAGGATATTGTAGATTTTGTATATATATTCCTTTAGTTCATTTGTAAGTGTCGTATTAACATTTTTTTCTTATTTTTTACAAATATCGTAGTCCGTAATTTGAAAGTAAAATTATGATATATTTTTTATTTACCCTTATTTAATACTCTTAGAATTCGATAATTAGTTGTATGAATGTATTTATCATGATAATTAATGAGGCTAAATATATAAATTTACCTACTTCATTTGTTTGTGCGTTTTGATGATAGAAGACACTTAAAAAAGAACGGAATGAGTATTTAGTATATTAATCGATTAAGTTTTTCTAAAAAGATTAAAGTTGCAATATTTAAGTGTTTGTGCGCATGAACTTAGAGAGTTGGTAGTTTTCTTCCACTTCTAACAATTTGGGAAGGTGTCTGAGCTTAGTAATTGAGTTAGGAGCTTATGCAATAAAATTTGAGCTTTTTAATGATTCAAGTTGTAATTTTTGATCTCCGACGATAGAAATTAATAATAAATAAGGACAAATTGGATAATGATTTTCAAAAAAATTCAATCAAATTTTAGTTCCAATATAAGATGAATATTTAAATTTTAGTTCCAAACTCGTAAAAAAATAAAACAAAATAGAATGGGCGAATTTGTAACAAGATGAAAAATTGAACATTAATAAAATAATTTGAAGTCCGGAGTTAATGATTTAAGTTGCATTATCTTACACAATTCGGTGGTTCATATATAGATTCATCTAGCTAGGCAATGCCTTTTTAAGTTTCCAACTTTAATTAGTTGAATTCATTAAACAATTGATCAGGAACAAGGGGGTGTTGTACGGCGCGCGAACAGTGAGATCATCTTAATTAATTTTTTAATTAATTAATTAGTTAAATTAATTTTAATTTGAATTAATAAATTATAACTAAAAATTAAAAAATCTAATTAAAAATTAATAAAATCTAATTAGTCTAACCCAATATAATTAATATATACTTGGATGAGCGCATGATAAAACTATCCAAGTTTTTGTCGGAACAAAATTGGCCAAATTAGCTTTGAGAATTTTATTTGTTACCAGATAATCGCACCTTAGTTATTTACGATATTTTATAACAATGATCATCTTAAGACATTCAAAAGAAAGTATTTGTGAATATATGACAATGATGGCGCCAATATCCTTATCTAGTATTTTTTTCAGATAAGATTGTTTGGTTCAGCTTTTATCCAGTTTCTTGCAAATCGGTGTAGGACAGCATCGACACGTCTGATTTGTAAAAGCGAAAAAGTCTTCAATATCTAAACACATACATATATTTGATTGTATATCCATATCCATCCATTAGGTTATGTACAGATAGATAAAAGTATTATTTTTTTTATAAAAAATATCATTTATATTAAAAAATATTATTTATTTAATTATTATTTATATTTAACAAAATATCAAATATCATTTATACGGAAAAAAAGTATAGATATAGATAAGACCGTTTGATAATATAATTTGTTTCAAATGTTCCAAACTAAACTAAGTTTGATTTGATTTGCTTTGGGCCAAATTACTAGTTAGTTCGATTTGGTTTATTATTTATATTTTGATGTTGAAAACAAAGCCACTATATGTCCATCCCTAAGCAATAATAATCAATAATATGAGATTTTTATATATATATATATATATATATATATATATATATATATATATATATATATATAAAACTTATAATATGAATATTATCGAGTTTTACAAAACATCAAAATATGTAAAAATCTTGATACTAAGAAAACTTTGAAATCAATTTTCTGGCTTTGTACGCCGAAGTCTGAATTAGATTTGTATATGCGAATTAAGAAACCAGATATTGGAATTTGTATTCAGTGATAATTTTGAAATATTTTTAAAAGTTCGGATTTTCTTTCTTCTTCTTCTGCATATTTGAAATGTTATAATACTTTTAATAATAATAATTATTATTATTATTATTATTATTATTATTATTATTATTATTATAATAATAATAATAATCGATATATCGTTGATGTTTGGTTTCATTCAAAACACTTAAAATAACATAGTTTTAATTGTGAAAGCCAGCTGCATCCATCTTTTCTTTTCTTAATTAACATGTAATAAGGTATCTTGTGGGAGATTGTCGATATTTAGAATCTCAACTAACTATAATTATGTTGATTGTATTAGTATACCTCATCGCGACACGTCACCAACCACTCAACTATTATATAGTACTCATCGTCCCATTTAAAGTGTCACTAACTTTGGTGGGTATTTAGGAGATAGATATAAAGTAGTTAAAGTGATAAAAAGTGGGTAGGTACACACTTTTGAAGGATAATTATTTTTAAAATGGAATGAGGCATTTGTAATGAGAAAATAAAAGGAAAATGAGGCATTTTAAATGGGACGGAGAATCTTAAAATGTCGTTTTCTTTTCGAGCAAAAAGGTAGCCGCTCAATGAAGATTTGCCAAATTAAATGAATGAATATATTTACACGATTCCATGCTTTTAAAACTTTGAGAATAAAACTTCCAAGGGAAAAAATAACAGAAGCACCTTAATTTACGGAATTGAGTTAGACCCTCAACGACGATTAGCTGTTCAAGATTTGACTACTCAAACTATAAATTAAGTACATCGATATTGCAGTCATGCTCTCATCTTTTTCTTTCTTCTTTAATAAGACAAACATGACTATTTTCAGTACTCATTTTTCCCTTGTTGCGTTACTAATTTTGCGACATTACAATCTCATTTTTTCGGAACTATCACTATTAAAGAACAACTTGGAATAATGAATCTTGACAATCCCATTTCAAGTGTAAATTTATCCCAATAATTCAAAACAATACTAGTAATCTCATTTTAATCATAGGAATTAATTTAACTTCACTAAAAAAAACATATAGGCTTTGACGAATTTATGTTTGAGTTACTCTTTCGATTGTTTTGTCTGTTGAGCTCAATAGATTCAATTTTGGTCTAATTATTGGGAATGAAATGAGGGAAGTACATAATTTTATCCTAATAAATTGTTTTTATGATAATTTTAGTTTAATAAATCAATAATATTTTAATCAAATCTAATGAATTGATTTTATGATAATTTTAACATGTGAGTGATTTTTCGGCATTGAAAAGTATAATTGATGTTGGAAATAACATGTAGCTCATAGTAATTTCTAACGATGTTTTTGACTTGTGCATAAATATATTTCATTCTCTGATGTCGATTGTTCTTTTATGGTGCCCAAAATCACTTATAGACTAAAATTATCAAAAAATTAATTCATTAGGCTTGATTAAAATATTATCGATTTCTAAGAATAAAGTCACAAATTTAATTTATCAAGCTAAAATTGTGTACGTCCCATGAAATAATAGAAAATGACAAATATTAAAGAGTTTTATGGTAATTGTAGATAAAGAGAAGCTCTATCAAAATTCCGAAGGGGTGAATTATACAAGAAAGTCCTAGTTTAGGAAATTAATTAAATATTACAAATAAATGTCTTAATCGAATGAATTAACCCCAAACGGTAGGCCTTTTTGTCCCAAAAGCCGTTTTTATTCTCCCTCTCCCTCCGCGTCTTCCCCCTCAAGCTCTAGATTTTCCTCTCACACAAATTCCACTCTGAAAAATACACAAAGCTTCAAAATTTCTCAGGGTTTCGGGCTCTGGGCTGTCTCAATCTGCTTCAGTTCTCCCTCAATGTCTTAGCTATAAGTTCTTGCATTTTTTTTCCTCGCCATTGCTTTGTAAATCTTTCTTCCCCCTCTCAATGTACTTCTTTTAAAAATCTTTTTAGTACTTTCTGGTCAATGAATGTGCAAACACACCTTCAGTTTTGAGTTTAGTGTAGAAATTTTGTAGCGCGCGCGCACTGTGTGTGTGCTTTTTCTTGATCTCATGTGCGTTATCTTTGTGATATAAATTGAGGCTGACTGCATTTTGCTCTTCTGTGCTGCGATTGGAACTAATTTGACTTACTCTTCATCAGTTTGAGTTTTGGGCAAATTTTACTCTTTTTCTTCAAGTAGAGATTATCTGGAATTCGGAAAAGGGATTGAGTATTTTAGATCGGTTGTTCCAAATTGAATGTGAAGGAGGTATATGCTGATTAATTTATTTTGCTAATTAAATTTCTGTGTGGGGGATCAGGTTCAGGAGCTGGAAATGACGTAACAGAAATGCTGAAAAAGGAAAAGTGTATAATGAGCCAGGCAGAGGTATCCACAATGAAGCGCGAAGTACAACAGCCCGTCCCACTCGGGGCTTTGATTGGTCGCGAGTTGAGAAACGAGAAGTTGGAGAAGCCCACACTGAAATACGGGCAAGCTGCTCTGGCCAAGAAAGGAGAGGACTACTTCTTGATCAAGCCGGAGTTTCAGAGAGTTCCGGGCAACCCTTCCACGTCCTTTTCAGTTTTCGCGGTATATATGCTGAATTCTAGTTATGAAGTTTGATGTCTGCTTTATGATTCCAAGTGTGACATAATTGCTAATGGCAGATTTTTGATGGACATAATGGTATATCGGCTGCTATATTTGCTAAGGAAAATTTGCTGAACAATGTGCTTAGTGCTCTTCCTGATCAGTCACTTGGTAGAGAAGAGTGGCTTCAAGCCCTTCCGAGGGCGTTAGTAGCAGGGTTTGTGAAAACCGACATTGAGTTTCAGCAGCGAGGCATGTTCGGGTTTTGGTAGCAGATAACTTCTTTTGTTCCTTTTCTACATTTATCTAATATGTGGCTGATGACAGGCGAGACGTCTGGAACAACGGTTACATTGTTGTGATTGATGGTTGGACTGTGACGGTTGCATCTGTTGGAGATTCTCGGTGCATATTGGACACACAAGGTGGGGTCATCTCACTCTTGACAGTCGACCATCGGCTAGAAGAGAATGTTGAGGAACGTGAGCGTGTAACTGCAGTGGTGGCGAAGTAGGGAGGCTCAATCTTTGTGGAGGAAGTGAGGTAACTTTTGTTTCGTTTAAGTAGAGCTCCGAATATTATAAGGCGTGAACTTGTGTAAATCGGATGTACGGCACATCCACCCTAAATTAGGTTTCATCAATCCCCATTAATACTAAACTAGAGTTTATTATTCACAATTAGGATATAATTAGGGCAGGTGCACCATGCGTCCGGATGTACCGGAGTGTCTCTTCTTATAACTCCACTTGCTTATTATGTGGTTTGGATGCGTAGGTTGGTCCGTTACGATGCTGGCCTGGTGGGTTATGTCTTTCTAGGTCCATTGGTGATACTGGCGTTGGCGAGTATATCGTCCCGGTTCCTCATGTGAAGCAAGTCAAGGTTTTACTTTTAATGTGTCATTATAAAAGGCGTAAAAGTGTCAAAATTTTCATTAAGAAAAGTTAAATTTCATGAACTTCTTTTGTTGTGCTAGCTCTCAAATGCTGGAGGAAGGCTTATAATTGCATCTGATGGTATATGGGATGCTTTGTCATCAGATATGGCGCTCAGTCTTGCGGGGCTTGCCTGCGGATCTTGCTGCAAAGTTGGTTGTCAAGGTATTTACCATATATATATTCACTCCTTTAGCTATCTGGTGCCGGGATGTTCTGATTTGGAAGGATATTGTGTCTCGCCTGTTCTAACTGCAGGAGGCTCTTAGGTCACGAGGTTTAAAGGATGATCGACCTGCTTGGTTGTTGATATTATTCCTTATGAGCATCTTGTTTTGTCCCCAACGCCTAAAAAGAAGCAAAATTTGTTGAGTTCACTCATCTTTAGGAAAAGGTACCAAAACTCTTCCAAAGGAACTAATAGGCTATCTGCAGTTGGAGTCGTGGAGGAATTGTTTGAGGAGGGTTCTGCAATGCTTGCTGAGAGGTACCTCAACCTTCTCTTGAAAAATTAATATCTCAGCACTAATGTCGGAATTTTTCTTGTCCATTTCATTTTGTTGCTTTCTCATAATTTGGTGGCAAAAGTTGTTTGATGTTTGCTGAACTTGTATTTGTGTTTTATGATTTTATCATATTCCATCTAACTGTATAAAATGGAACAGATTTCAAATTTCTTGTGGTTTTGAATTCTTAAATTGGCTTTTATTGAGTAAAAATGTGTTGTTACATTCGTTCCTCGAAGTAGAAGTCCCTATTCTTGAAATTCAGCCAGGCATCCAGGCCTTTCACTTTGGCTTTGGCTTTGTGGTGTGCTTATAAAATTGTGAAAGAAAAGTTGAGTTATGGATAGTAACGGTTTGAATGGACACAGGCTGGGTAAGGAGTTCCCTCTAGACTCAAATTGTGGGCTATTTAGATGTGCGATCTGCCAAGTGGATCAGCCGGCTGGGGAGGGTTTATCTGTGAACTCGGGCCCCTTTTTCTCACCTGCATCGAAGCCATGGGAAGGTCCTTTCCTCTGCGCAACTTGTCGCAGGAAGAAAGATGCCATGGAAGGGAAAAGACCAACTAGAATGCATAATCTGGTAAACTAGATAGTAAATATTGATACATATATCAATATATATATATATATACTTATTTTTATTTAGCATGCTTGGTTTTATATATATAATCTGGTAGTGATGATCGACGGATGTGTGGGTGTGTTGGTGAAGTGATTTAGTTGTAGGAGCAATTTTTTTTTCCGGTGGTGTTTCCTATCTCGTCTGTATCCAATTCATGGTTGAGTATGTGATTAAAGGAATCATCTTGTATATTTCTCCATTCTCTCTCGCCATTCAATCTTTCAGCTCGTAATATTGTATAAGAAACTGTGTTGGAGGTTATTTTCCACTTCCCACCCATACTTTTCGAAATGCTGGAACTTAAAAGATGATATATGTGGGCATGCACTAAATCAACAATCGCAGTCGCATTAAAGTTAAACTACTCACTAGATTTTTGGGTTTAACATGTTGGTTATAAGTTCAACCCATAGAAAGATTTGGCGCCGTTCACTAAATTCTGTGGTTAATGAAATTTGTAAATCGGTAAGTGTGTTTCTATTAAAATGTGATCTGTAAAAACTAAAATGTGTTGTAATTGCAATAAAAATTTACTCTACATTTTAGATGGATTCTTGTTGGATATTTCATTTGTTTAAGTCTGTATTTAAGTACAAATTTGGTGAAGGGAGACCACTTCGAGTTTTTAATTAATTAATTAATTAATTAATTAATTATTACTATTAAATTAATTTTAATAATTTAATAAACTTTAATTATGAATTAATAAATCATAATTTTGAATTAATAAACTATAATCATAAATTAATAAATCTTAATTTTGAATTAATAAACTTTAATTGGAATTAAAAAACCCTAATCATGAATTAATAAATCCTAATTTTGAATTAATAAACCCTAATTGAAATTTAAACCCTAATTTTGAATATTAAACCTTAATTTTAAATTAATAAACCCTAATTGTGAATTAATAAACTCTAATTTGAATAATAAACTTTAATTTTGAATTAATAAACCCTAATTGCAAATTAATACATCATAATTATGAATTAATAAACCCTAATTGTGAATTAATAAATCCTAATTTTGAATAATAAACTCTAATTTTGAATTAATAAACCCTAATTATGAATTAAAAAACCTTACTTGTGAATTAATCAATCGTAATTATGAATTAATAAATTTTAATTTTGAATTATAAATTAATAAATTTAATTATAAATTAACAAAATATAATTATCCTTGTTCATTATATAATTATTTTAACAACAAAGTGAGCCGCGATGAGGCGAAGCTACATCCAAGTTTTTGTCTTTGGTGAAATGGTCACTATCATTAAGGTTGTAAATGAAGCAAATCAAACTGAATGCACTGCAACTCAGGCTTACTTGTAAAGTAGGAAAGTAAACTAAATAAACTGATACTCCCTCCGTCCACCAAAAAGTTTATTTAATTTTTTTCGGTCAGTCACCAAAAATGTCACTTTCTTTTTTTAAACACAACTTTACATTTTACCCTCAACTTATCCACTTATTTACAAAAAACACTCACCACCTTTTTACACTCACAATCCATTAATATATTCATTTATTATCCCGATGACACACCTTTTTATCTGCATTTCTTTACACTCATTCTGATTTTCTAAAACTCGTGCCACCAAAATTGATGCGTTTTTGGTGGACGGAGGAAGTATTATAATTAAGAGCGTATTTTGAAATATGACCTAAACAAAAAAACCAAAAAAACTGCCCAAACTACACAAGATCATACAAATATTTAAACAATAGATTTCTGAGTGTGGGAAACTAAATATGAGCATGTTTGATTGAACTTATAAGCTTTCAAAAATAGCTTATAAGTTACTTTAAAAGTTAAGTCAAATACCCTCTATGGTTATCGGAGGATGATGTGGAATTGAAATCCACGCCACTCATATCATATGACGTCTTTCTACATTTGACAATAAAAAATAAAAATACTCGAGGACATTTACATTGTACGATGCATTAGATTGACAAAACATGATTAAATATTTGAATGATCAAACAAATTAAGCATTAAAAAGTAAATGGCAAACGGCGCCATGTTACTTTTATATATCTAGCTCACATTGTAAATACAAACCAGATGATAATTGTATGTTTTCCCTACAAATTCTTATCAAAAGTTGAAAGAGCAAGATCCAACAGATCGCAACTAAATCTCGTGTAATAAATTTTGGTATAATTAAAAGACTAAAATTGTTAGCTGCTAAACTGACGCAAACTAGAAATGAAATATGTTAGTCACAAAATGAAGTCAATTCCTGAGCTTTCAAATATAAGTATCCTAAATCACCTGAGCTTGCCGGAAAACCCAATTCTGAATCTCCACACCTAAAGACTCGAGGCAATAAATAACCTGTTCTATGCTTCAACTTTCTGTCGACTCATCTTCGGCAAAACAGAAGCAACGTAGATCTTTTGCATGACAACTTATGCAAATGGAAATTGATTATACAAATTAATTTCAGAATATGCTGAATAAACAGATATTGCACACAATATGATTATCTCTACCATGTCAATTCTCGACTTAATGAGGATTGAGGATACAAGGGTGATTGAATACCTACAAACTACACTAATAAGATACACATGACGAATTAGGGAGGGGAGTAATAGAAGTTATCATCATCTTTGGACCTGATCGGCTGCGTGGTTGCTAGCTGTGGAAGATGAACCAGTCCTGCCGTTTAATAGTCCATTTTCGGCAGGAGGTGATACTCCCACTTGCCATCGGATTCTGTGGGTTCTATCACTTTAACGGACCCATCCATCAATCCAACGGCAAATTGGTTCGCTTCCTGAGGATGTGCTGCCACAACCACCGGAGATCGGCTTGGCTTCTGGGAACAGAATATAAATATGATCAGCAATCGACTGCTTTCAAGGATTCAACGAATGGAGAATGCCTAGTGCAACATATGCAATACCAGAATAGGCAAAATAATGAGAATAAAAGTACTAAGAATATATGGTGTTCTCACCCATTTATTACTGATTGGGTCATATATGCGGAGGAGCAACTCGGCATCTTAATCTCAGTGTGTCAGCATCAAATACTCCAACATTCCCATCACAAAGGAAGCAAAAACAGAGCTGACTGTTACATGAGTACGCTGCACATGATATAGGAGCGGAAAGAGCATCTTGTGGGACCCACTGCAACAGAGAGAAGTCATTAGCTACATATCAGAAGTGGTTGAAAAGACAAACGAGCTGACATGGTATTTACCTGGCGTATACGTTCCATCTTGGAAGCATCATAGGTTGCTAACTGGGTTTCATGGGCCACAAGCAAGCGAACTTGGTCTGAGTGGAACTGCACTCGAGTGTCACCAGTAGGTGCTTTACCTGCAGGAAGTTGTATTGGAACTGATTTTCTCTTCTCCCACGTGTCAATGCTCCATATGCAAAGCTGCAAACAACAAGCTTATTTATCAGCCAAAGATGTTTATGCTTCTCTCTAATCTAAAATGACAAAATGCTGGCTTACTTGAGCGTCGGCACCAGATGACACCAATATGTTTAGGGTGGTAGAAAAAGCTAATCCAGTAATGCGCTTCTGGTGGCCTTTCAGTTTTGATTTCACCTTTTTAGTTTACAGTAAATGTAATTAGTTATCGTAAGTTAGGAGTATAGACCAAAAAATTTCATTGACAGGGTCAGATAATTACCTCATCAACCCTAACGTTGTAGATGTGGATAGTTGAGTCCTCCATTCCAATTGCTATAATGTTGTTATCTTGTGGGTGGAACGCCAAGAAAGTAGAAGCAGGTGGCGGTGGCATAAATGTTGTCATCACCTATCGAGAAATATTTATTGATTATCATACAACTAGAGACCTGCACTAAATAAACAGGTCCGGATGAATACTTACTTTGAATGTCATCATATTGAACAATGAAACTTTTCCACCAGCAGCTGACATTACATAGGAGTCGTTCTTCGATAGAGCAATGCATGGAACAGCTTCCTCAAGGTTAACGCCTGAGATGTCATTAGTCATAAGAAGACCACTGTTTGGTTGCCAATGTTGAGGAACGACACTGGCAGTGGCCTTAGACAAAACAAGATGTTTCAGATATCATTCCATATAATAATCAGAGGCATAAGTATGAAATATACAAAAATGGGTCAAAGTTAACTTCAATTTTGTTACCTTTCCACTTGGGTTTTGCTCATTGCGGACCCACTTCCAAAGCTTTTGGATGCCATTTGATCCAAGCGCCAATATGCCAACACCAGAATTTGTATAAAGCAGCCGAGCAACCTTGACAAAAACACAGTTAATGCATTATGTGCTGGACAAAATAAACAAGAAGTACAGGTCTACTAGGATACCTTGTTGGTAGCATCAGCACTATCTGGCATGGTCACCATGCAGCAATGAGCAGGATCTATAATTTCAGTTAACTGCCAGGGTTTCATCTTATCATTAACATCATCTAAAGCTCTAGGCTTTTCCATGCTTCTAGCCATCGAATCTACACCATTCTGAAACAAAAGCCCAAAAGTTGCAATATTGTAACCATAGAGCATAAGCCATACGCAGCAATGAATACGTAATAATGTCTTTTAGAATAAAGGGGTTGATCTTATTCTGTATTGACCTTGAGCAATCAAAGGAGTGGACGACCCCAACAAATAATAGTGAATTCAAGAATAAATAGCATGAAGGCAATATACTTGAATATATAGTTATACCAAATAACATCTAAACGACCCAAAAAGAAATCGAACAATGACATACGAGGATGGAAGATGGCCTAACAGGAGAGCTTCTTTCCACTTTAGGAGCGACATTTGGAACAGCAGATCCTGAAGCCTATTCAATACAATGGAAGAATATGACACAATATTGTCACCGAGCTAAAGATCAGGAACAATTTGGATTCATATGAAAGGCACCTTAATAGCTGCAGCTTCCAGTGGAGACCTTAATGCTTCAAAAGGCGGTGCTTCAACTGTTCTCAAGGATCTCATGCCAGTAGCATTTGCTAGTATCTTGATTCCGTTGTCAGCAGTAGTAACAGCAAGCAGGTTGCCTTCCTTATTAAATCTCAAGCGTGGAAGACTCTGCACGAATCAAATTTATTTCAACATTACATTATCAAATAATATTGCAATTATGGGTGAACAGGGCAATCTACACAATTTCAGCACTCAGGTGACATGATAACAGATAAAGACTCACCGGAATACCACCATCTGCATCCGTAGTTGTAAGAACGTTGATGTTATCCATGTCCCAGAACTTTATCTGGCAATCTTCACCTACAGCGAGAAAATGATTTTGTGTAGTATCAAACTGCAGAACACCACTGCACTTCTTTCTAAATCCAGTATAAGTTCTTTTATCGCCCTTCACTTTCATTCCACTCCACCAGATGGCGTCCCGTCTTTGCGGTTCCACAAGAGAACAACCTGAAAAGGAGTAATGTTCCATTAAATTCACAGAGAAAAAAGTGAAAACTAAAAACTCTAACCACATCCTAGAGACAATGGAATCTACAAAACCATCTCCTAGCATAACTTAACTAAGCATAGCTGAGCAGCAAGAGGTAAAAAACATTACCTGCTTCCATCTGCACTATATAGCATAGTGGTACACCATAGCCCAGGAGCATCATAGTCAACTCTAGATCCCATGTTATCATAAAGCCAAGCTTTGATTTTTCCATCAACAGCAGTTGAGAAGATAAACTGCAAGCATGGAGCAGAAATAGTTGATAACTTGATACTGAAGAATGTCATCTCATTTAGAACTGGTAAAAGCAGAGAATTGTGCTCTGATCCAGCGACTCAGAATAATAGCAAAAATACCTTTTACACGACATACTTATGCTGTTTTCACTACAAAATCTTATTGGTATTGCAAAAAAACAACATAGTGGTTGAAATTTAATATGTTAACAGTCTCATTAAACTTAACCGAACCCACAAGGACAGTATTGTTAGAAAAGATGGGCTCAAAACAATCGGAAGGAATTTTTTCCTACTCCTTTTGACCCTCTATTAGGAGGGGGGAAGTCAGCAGGGACTGCAGCAAGGATCAACCATTCTGGAACAGTCAAATTAAAAAAGAAGTGTAGTAAACTACAGAGTTCCAACAAACGTCAGTCCTCAAGAAGAGTTTATTTAGATACTAACTTGAAGAGTTTTAAGAATCACAATTAATCTAAAATATCTGCAGGTATATTACACCAAATAAGCATCATTCAGACACAATTTGCAACTTTACCTGAATGTTCTCTTTCTGATGAGGACAAATTGAATAAACAGGTGCTTCATGGCCCTCAAAGTTAAAAAGCTTTCTTCCTGTCAAATCCCACACCTGCACCAGTCTCTCTCCCTCAGTTGTTCTGCAGCAAGAAGAATCTAAAATATATTTTAGAGAGAAAAATGAATTTTCCTACTCACCTTTATAAACTTGTCATCCCACAAGTCACTACACAGAGTTGCTTATTTGGATGAGCAAAAGCAATGTCATTGACTCCTCCTGAATGAGCATCAATCTGCACAACAAATTGAATATGAGGACCTTCTTTCTCAACTTCCACCTCTAATTAACAAGTACAGAAGCACAGCATGCCTCCAAATGGTGGCGTAAATCATTTGGCCCGCATATGCATACAAATGGATCAAGTGCTTGGAAAATGCAGCTCCTGAAACATGAGATATATTACTTGATTTGATATGAAAATCAAAGATGCCAACTCAAAGATAGTAATCCACAAAATTATACCACAGAAAGTCCCATCTGGACTCCAAGTAACACAGCTCACAGAAAATGGTGCATCCTTGGCAGCAGAAGCCTATTCAGAAGTTCACTATGTAAAGGAACAGTAATAACTTCAAAAAGCATAAAGCGAATACCGACTAATTCCAACAGGCGAGAAACTACTTATGTTTCAACTTTTCCCAAATGAACTGTTTGCATGATAAATATGGTGAATAACTACAAGCAAGGTGAAGAACTAGTGCGTGGAAACACTAAATGCAACTCTGCAAAGCAGATATAAACCTGGAAAGTTAATGTGCAAGTTTGCATATCCCAAATCTTGAATGGCTTTGAACATAACTTCTCTCTTATTCCAGCTTCCCAAAGAGTTATTTCACCATTATTGCAGCCCACTGTTAAGACAACAATATTCAACATTATAGAGTAACAGTATTGACCTATGATGGTAAATAGAAAATGGTTTAGATTCTATAAGAAGAAGCAGTACCAAGAAGTAATGTTTGGTGTGATGGATGAAAGTCCATGCTTGTTACACCAGATCCCTGATGCAGCGTAAAGCCACAGTTCTTGGCAAGTCATCAAGTGACCAAGATGCCTGTTGACGAACTGTAGGATACGTAACCTGAACATAATGGAACAATTAGCATGTGATAGAAAGAAAAAGGCTTATTCTTGTAAAATGGATAGTATTCATAATATCAATTTAAACATAAAAGAATAATTGTCATGTGATGAAAACACGACTTAATTTTATCGAATCAGCTCCATCCAACAACTAGCAATATCACCTCTTCAACTGACTGTGTGGGACGCAAACGCTTCATAAGTTGCTCATGATCAGCATTTGGATACTCAACCATACCAAGGGTCGCCGGGGAGTGATTGGGCGCTTTAAAATTGAAACTATTTAAAATTGCAAAGATATTAGCATGTTGCAGGAAAACAACTAATATTTAAGAAATAAATTAAGTAAAACAATAACATATTCTTCTACTAGCGTCTCAGCGAAATAGTCTCTTGAAAATCATGATTCAAGGTAAGCAACATTACCTTGATTAGGTGGGACAGGTAAGGAAGAAGCTGTAACAACAGCTGCTTGAACAGATGAAGATGCAGCAGCATTTACCATCCAACCAGCTAAGGCATTAGAATTGGCTGCAGCTGCAGTAGGTGGGAGCGGCTGCAACAAAAAACAGAGATGTGACAAAATTTAAGAAACCCTATAGCAGACATGCTTAAGCTAATACTAATAAAGGTCAGATAATGAATATTATAAAGAGGTATCCACTTATACCCCATGTGCTCCAAGAGGCGTGTAAGCAGCAGGCTTTGCAACTGCAGCTGGGGAAGATTAACAGGAGTAGGTGCAAGAGCCCCATTTGGGGATTGCATGTATGGTCATTGAATAAAGTCTTAATATCTGGATTTGGCCTAGGATTCTTACAGAGTTGGTGCTGCCAATTCAAACTGCATGAATGACACACAGTCAGACTGCATGTTAGAGGCGACCAGAAAATCTCAACAACAGATTATACTGAAGACTGATTGGTATATCAATATATTGCATTCTGAAGCAGGAAGCATGTCGAATCAGAGAACCATACCTTTGGTTAATAAGTGTTCTCAATCTAGATGACTTCAGAGTAGGAAAACAAGTTTTCACGGAAAGAGGATTCGCTTCAATTAGCTTTTGAGCTCTATTAACATTATGCTGCGAGCAGTCTTAGTGTCACCATATTTGGAAAGCTGCTCATTCTCCCTGTCAATAATACACATAGATAAGATTTAACGAAATACAAAGTTCTTCACTATAAATGCCAGGAAAAAGTAAACTGCAGGCAAATAAACACTGTCCCTTGTGAAATTACCTCATGTTGGAAGCATCCAAGATATAACTCAAAATGTTAAGCGCACAACACAAGAAACATCCAGACAATTACATTTCCAAGTTCCAATGAAAGCAAAAAAAGAAAACCTCAAAAAAAGCAATAAAAAGTAGCCCAGCTCCTGAGACAAGATATAAGTAACACAGTTGAAATCTTTTAAGACAGAAAATCCACATGTTAGGAAAACTTTTCATTTTATAATATAACATGGCATTTGGATTTTCACAATTCACGTCAATCAAAAGCGTAACCAGATTTCATAAGTTACTGAATGAACTCTAACTGATATAAGGCCACAAGAGAATCAGCAACCCCAAGTAATCTGATCAAATTTGAAGTGGACCTTCCGCTCATTATTACAGAATATTGGTCCGTGAGTAATTCTATTCATTAAATAATAACAATGCAATGACCAGATAGATCCTGAACAGAACGAATGGAATACCTAGTACCTGAAATTGCCAAGTGTCAGTAGCTGAGTGATTTCCTTGTATAGATCTTCATTAAATGTTGAGAAGACCTTCAAGTCATTCACCAGAATCTCAACGGCCTTTGCTTTGTCTTGCCTGATTATACAAGTCAAAACCAAGTAAGAAGCAGAAGAAAGCCGGGGGTGAGCAAAGAAATGAAGATGCAATTCCAGCATGTAGAAATGAATTCATGATTTTCCAATCAATGGTGAGTCATAAGATTACCGATCAAGAGCTTCGAGATACTTCTGCTTTCGGTTTCAAAAATATCTTCATTGAGTATCTGTTGTCGTCAACTTTAGTAAACCCAGACAAGTACTTCTCAACTTCATCCCATTCACCAGCATGCACCTTCTCCTCAAAGTATTTCAGGTTAAAGAAAAAGCCCGATTCTTGTTCAAGCCTACAAAAAGTCAATTTATTATGATGGTCAAGGCAGAGCATCTCAGCAAAATGCAGTTACGCGCAATAATGTGGCCCCACTTCATTCAAGTATGACAAAACCATATCTCCAAATCATCTGAGAGCGGACAGCGAGGAACCTTAAAAGATGCCAATGCGATATTTGGCTGAACTGCTTTTAAAACAGATGGCAAAACCCACAACTTCAACTTGGTTTTCTTTTCCAAAATCTGCAGCTGTCCATTTAATTTTCCATCGAGAGATAAAACTAGCAGATCTTCTTAGATCCAGTAAAACAGAGAATTTTCAAATTTCAAGAAATCATTGCAAAACAACAATCAGATACTAAAGGCTATCAGTCTCATTTCAAAATCCCGAAAACCCAATCAAAACAGCAAATTCAAAACTAAAATAAAATCTCGATAAACTAACGTATCAATTAGCCAATTGCAACCTTCATTTCCTCTTACTTTTCTAACTAAAAACATAACCAGGCCGAAGGTCAAAATTTCCTATCCATTTCACAATTAAAAGCTCATAATCACGTTTATCCCAAACATACGACCAGACGCACATAACGACGTAAAACAATCCAACGGGAAAGCCAGAAATACTTCAAAACAGGAAAGAATACTAAATTAGAAAAGCAAAAAATCATAGACACAGAGTGTGTAAAGCTGCGGAAATATACTTGTGAACGGACTCCTTGAATTTCTCCTCCTCGAGGAACTGAAGAATTAAGAAAACCAATTCTCTGCTGAGCGACGACATTTACGACCTCAGATTTCGCAAAATCTAAAGCCAAAATTCACAGATCGAACCCCGAAAAACAAATTCTGATGTCTCACCACTACAACTCCTCCCGAAATTCTCTTCTTTCTAGGGTTTCTCTAAAATCACAGGCTGCGACGAGAAAGGAAGGTACATGGAGAGAGAAAGAGATAGAACTTGATATATATACAAGTATATGGGGAGAGAGAGAGAGAGAGACTTGTATATTTAGAAAGAGAAAGAGAAAGAGAATTAGAGGTGGTGGAAGGGAAAAAAAGACTTGGTCTCGCTATCTTCGATGCGTTTGGCAGGAGTCTATCTTTTCCACTGACCTATCACTGATAAGCCAGTGTAATTATCATAAGCACAATGGCTTATCTCTTAGGATATCATTGCGTGAGTGGAGGAAAGTTGTAGGGGTTGGCGGATTTGAAATGGGCGTTCATATCTAGTTGATTATTCGGTTTGGGTTACAGGCGGTACTGATGTCGCTGTCCTATATAATGAAATCGCCGCGGTTATCGCGATTTATCCGGACACGATTTCTCTTATAGATCTGCTTTGAACATGGACATCTTTTGGGTCAGAGAGATTAATAACTCTATCTAACAAAAGGAATTATTGAGTCATCAAATTCATGAAAATGTATTTTTTTTCTTTTGTCCACTTCTGCTCGTGTAATTATGGTATCTATTTCAATTAGGTTTTTGAGCAGTTTAATTCCTCCACCATAAGTTATACTCACGTTTCTTTTTTTTCTTTTCTTCATTTTATTTTTAATAGCGAACGAAAATTTGCATACAAAAGAAATAAATTACATTTAAAAATAAATTATATCGTATTAAAAAAATCTTACACAATAAACTCTACTTATAAAATATTGTTAAAAGTTAAGCTTAGAACATTTAACCGCAAGCATTCCCACTTCAAGTAAGTCATAGTCAAAAGGACAATTATATATATTTATATAGTATATTCGAAGCGGATACAATATTTTTAAAAATACCAAAATTTTAAATTATGTAAAGGGAAATTTACCAAATATGTGGCATTGTGCTATGTTGCATCGAGTTGGAGTCATAATATATTGTATTTATGTCGATATATTTACAAAATTTGAAGCTTTAATTTTTAATACCAAATTTGAAGCTAGTTTAAAGGAGAATAATAAATCCACGTCATACCTAACACCAATCTTACAAAAGTATGTTCACGCTGGTAGATAATGAAAGTTTTGCGAAAAAATCATAATAAATTCGGATACAGTATTTATTACAAAGATACTTTTCCCATTTCTGGGAGAGAGATGACACTGTCAAATTAGTAGTATAAGAAATTGATTGTGCAAGTCAAAATATAAAAAGATATAAAATTGATTGGTACTGAAAGTTGTGATGATGGCTTAAACATGATTAGTAACTACCAAAAAATTGTGTTACTTTTTTGTCCATATTTAGTTTTAAGGGAAAATTCGGCAATTTAGCTATTGTTTCAGGGAATTTCCTATTTTTACTTTCATTGAAATTATCTTGCCACATAAAGAATAATGCTTATCAACAAATAAATGAGGAGGTATGGTGAAAATTCGTGTGTGTCGGTCGTTATTGTTATTACGATAACGATAACGACGACACGATAAGCCAAACACGAACATGACCTTTAAGGATCATCCGTCTGAACACGAACACGATAAGAAATGTCTTGACATGAACACAACACGAGCACGACACGAATACGAATATGATATGATTTTTTTCTTATTGATACAACACGATACGATACGATAAATTAAAATTAAAATTAAAATTAAAATTAAAAAATAAATTAATAAAAGAAATAATATATATATATATATATATATATATAATTAAATTAATATTAAATATTTATAAATATTATCAAATTATACGAAACGACACTATCCGACACGAATATGAATGCAACACGAAAATTATCATATTACAGACACGGATCCGATATGAACACGATACGAACACGATAAGGTGAACACTAACCTATTAATTTAAATGCGTGTTAGGTGCCATGTTTTCGTGTCGTGTCGAAAATAGTCAGTCCTATGAGGAGGCACACTTTAAGTATAGTGGGAACTGTTCCTGGATTTATTAACCCATAAGGCCAAATCACTGCTCTCTGTACCATATATAACGATTGAACAATGAATTTTATTTATTTTTTATAAATAGGTAAATAACATCATAGCTATAGCTATATATATATATATATATACATATATATATAATCATTTAAAAGACTAACGATAATAGAATCAATACATAAAATAAAAACATAAACAAATAGATAAGGGCATTTTCAAAATAATCACACGGGAAGAATTAGGTAAAAAAAATTAAGTTGCAATAAAGCTGAACTTTCATGACCACACTAATTAATTATGAGATTAACTAACTAATCGGTAGTATTGGTTAAGAAATTAAAATTTTGGACAATTAGCAGTTTAAGTGAAATAAATCTTCGACAAACGGGCAGCATAACCCCTAAAGGAAGGATAAGCCAACCTGCACTCAGCAAATAACCAACAATAAATAATAATTTCAAACGAGGTCACAACCTCCATAATATATACATAGGCGTTTTCAAAATATTTATAAAGTTTCTCCAAAGTACGGTTTCAAATTTCCAAGGTTAATAGCGGAAGAGCATAAAATGTCATGTATGGAGACATGGCAATCGGGCACAGATGTTCAAACAAACAAAAATAAGAACAACTATTCAGCTCAGTTCCAAACCACATCTCTGCCAAGCTCAACCTGCATCAACAGAAACGTTTTGCGGGTGTGAGTACAGAAGGTACTCGGTGGGTAATTGTCAACAAAATTTTCAAACTTATAATTTCAATTTAAGTAAACATTGAATAAAATAACTTGAATAATGGTTTCGTAGGAAACATTCATTATCATATCACCACAATTTCATTTTGAAACATCTGGCATCACATACCGAGTTGGTCAGAAGGATCTCAACTACGGTCATACCCATCTCGTCGTTCGGTGGTGGGAAGTAGGCCTTACCCCAATACCATGGTCGGCCTACATTTGCAAGCTCACGACCATAAACACGTGCGCGATGCATAACATTTTCCTAACGTAGATGGGTAAATCGCCGTCATACCCACAAAGTGGTAAAACATTCATTTTCAACATATCATAATGTGGTGATTGAAATTTCTTTCATGATATCAAAATTTCAAAGTATAACATAAACTTTACTCAAAATAATTTGCAAAGTATTACCCACCTGACGTTTAGTCGAAAGGTTCGTTTCTCGTCCTTTACTTCCCGATTTCCTTTGCTTGATCCTTGTAACATAAGATTATTATTGAATTTAGTAACCCTTCTTATTTATTTAACTATTTATCAATAGTTACCGATTAAAATTTCAAAATGTCTTACTAATATCAAATTCTATCGAAATTTCGGCAGAGTAACGTTTATAATATGAATAGCCCAATTAATCCAAACTCATCCAATATCATCCCAAACTCCCAAATATTATCACCATATACTTAAATATACGTTTAGGAGCTTAAAACAAGCTTAAACTCATTCAATTACACCTTAATCGCCTAATGCCCTTCAATTACATATATAGAAAATTTCAATAGTTTTATCATCTACAATCCATTTAATATCAAATATCACCTAATTATACTCATTTAACATCAATGATTATCAATCCTTGATCCATTTAAATCTTCAACTAAGTTCATCACATAAAATCATAACTTTATACTAAACTTTAATTTTCAACTTTTAATATATATGTTCAAAAATTCTCATAAATTCAACTTAAGCATTATTTTTATCATAGATCTCAAATATCATGTCAAATACATCAAATAAAATCAAGAAATCAAAGTTCCATCTATCCCCTTCGTTTTCGAAATTTTTAGCATTATGTATATACTTGAATTAAATTCCTATAAATTCATTTTATGCATTATTTATATCATAAAGTCTAAATATCATGTCAATTTGATCAAATAAAAATCAAAACCCTAAGTTCCTATCACTCTTGATTTTCGAAAATTTTAAGGATTTAAACAAACATGATTTAATTTTTATTTCTTTGATCATATAATGTTTATATTCATTCTTAAGCATATATTTAAGCTCAATTCAACTAAATTATAACATATGATTCACATACCAAAATTAGGGTTCATGGATGATTCTTTAATTTTTCAACTTCATGAATTTAATGAATTTAAAACCATAGCATATGTTAATTAAGCTTCATAAACATAATTAATTCAATAAACATAACAAAAATTAAACAAATCAATCATAAATAATACTTCCTAATTTTCGAAAACCCTAGGATCATAGAACATCATGTTCATCAAATTAAATCACAAAAACTTAGGTTAAATCAAGTAATTACCTTGTTTGGAGTGAATTACCACTAATTTCACACTTAATTATGGATTAAACTTGAAAATAAAATTTTTGTGTGTGAGTGTATGTGAGAGAGCCGAAACTTGAGGGAGAAAATAGGTTGAGATGATATATATTATATGTATATATTTCTAGAATGTTTATTTAAATTTAAATGTAATGTAGTATTCATTTTATCATAATTACACACAAATTTCAATAAATTTATAATTACAACCCTAGATTTACTAAGGTTATACCTTAGTGTATTTTAATTACTAGAACTATATTCCTAGTAATTAATAAAACCTAATACAATTTATATCCAAAATTGAAATTAAAGTCATATAGCACAATTTAAATTCTTTCATATGTAAAAATTCAACTAATTATAATCATGCTTCTAAAATTTCGAAAATCATACCAATTAATTCTTTTATCACTAAATATTAATAAAATAAATTTATTCAAGCAAATTAATAGCTTAAACAATGATTCATTTCATTTTATAAGAAAATTAACATGCAAAAATAATTAATGCATTTCATAGCAAAATTTCTATTTAATAGCATTTTTCATTCAAACACATATAAAAAAAATTCACATAATTTACATTTTATCATAATAAAATTCATTTCTAATTAATCTCTATGTTTTCTAATCTCATACCTTAAATTGAGAAATAATCGAATTTCTATCGATTAATAACCCATTCTATACCTCTTTATACCTTCTTATAAAATTAATAGCTTTTAAACCCCTAGTCATACTTAATTAGGCCTTAATCTAATACTATAAAATTTTTGGGTTACTACATGAACTTTCCTCATATCCAACTGATAGTATCATATTTAATACTCTCTGTCCCATTATTATTAACTCCTTTCTTTTTACACTTAGATTAAGAAAAATTATATTTTGTATGTAAAGTAATGTGTAGCTCGAAATTTGAGATATTTTTTAATATAAAATTATTTCCTTTTTTGAGACAAGCCGACAATAGCGGGACAACCCAAAAAGAAAAACGAGCTAACAATAATGGGACAGAGAGAGTATTATATATGTGATTGACTTGAGATAAGCTTATACTGAACTCTAATATAATAACATGCAAACTATAATTTGAAATTTCTTATTAAACATTGATCGATCTTAATTTCGTTAGGGAAATAAATGCACGATGAACACTGAAAGATTTCGTGGTTCGATCATTGAATTAGATCTCGTCCGTGGGCGAGAGAGAGAGTATGTGTATTGAGGTGTAAGCGATTACAATGAGTGTAGATGATCTTTCCGTCTAATCTAGCCTCTATTTATACACAATTATATTGACCTAGATCTCGAATCCAAGATGTCCTCTAAGATAGGATCTCAATCCTATCTCTTCTCCAGTTAGGATTCTTTTATATATGGCCGAATCTTCTGCGTTCCTACTGGTTTAGGAGTCTTCTTGGGCCGAACTCGTCTAGGCCGAGCTTAATATCAGGCTTATTTATATTGGGCCTGATGCTTGGGCCTGGTAGTTGGGCCGTATCCTATCATATCCTCCCCCCCAAAAAGACGCAAAAGCGAGGTCGTGGTGGGTTTGGGAGTTGTAATTCACCAGAGATTCGTTTATGACGAAGTGGAGCGCGATCGACCCTATTGCCGTCCTTCTATCTTGACTTGGCTTAGTGTTGTTGAGGCTTCCGAAGTCGTATGTCGCTGGCTTCACTTGTAGAGGCGTTCGCCGAGGTCATTGTTGCTGTGTGTATATCTTGCCGAGGCGTTTTGCGAAGTCTGTTGTGGCCCGGCGTGCGAGGTGTTTTACGAGTTATGTTACTTGGTTTCACATGCCAGGCGTTATGCGAGGTCTTGTTGGTTCACTGACGGTGTTATCTTTGAAGTCTTCATGCTTGACTTCGCTTTGACGGCGTTCGCCGAGATCTTACGGATAGCTTCACTTTGATGAGGTGTTATGCGAAGTCTTCATCTTGACTTCACACGACGGTGTTATGCCGAGGTCTTCGGATGGCTTCACGATGAGGTGTTATGCCGGTTCGAGGTGGATACATGACGTCGTCTGGGGTCGAACACAGGATTCTCTGCCGATGTTGAACAAGGGATACATGATTTGCATTTAATGCGCATTGAATGTGGCGGTGGTTGAGTTCGATAAAGTGCATTATTGGAAATAACTTCCTTGATCGCCATTTCGATATCACTTTAGCCATTTCGATTTCAAAATATTTCAAAGCTTTACGCAAAAGCGAAAAGTGCTCAATTGTCGCCATTGTTGTCTTTCTTGGCGTCCGTGCGGCATCTTCTTCGTTATTCTCTTAAACCGATAAGTTTTATGGCTTCTTCATCTCCTTCTTATTCGAGGATTCTCACGCCCGGGAAGGCGCGTTGTATCGTGTGTCCACCGGATTATTTGGTGGATGTAGAAGTATATACCTTTGATACCCTCCACCTTTCGTGCGTAGAGTTTGTTTCCGCCTTTAATGGATTTTGGTAGGGTTTCTTCATTTCCTTCGATTTTAGAAGCATCCCAAGATTAGAGCTTGCTTCTAATTTTATATCCGAAATCCTTTGAGTATGTTGCTCCTCGAATGGGTGATAGGGCTAGTGCTCCTCGAGGGTTTTGTTACGGTTCTGAGGATAGCCTTAAAAATGGCCTTCGTCTTCCATATCCTTCTATATATGTCGAACTACAACGGTGTTCGCCATTCCTTAATGATTAACGCCGAACTTCTTCGGCATTTGATAGCCTTGGTGTCTTTGCGTATCGGCATAACTTCCTTTGACCTTAGGACTCGTCCTTAGGTTCTTCGATTTAAATCCGGTAGCGGGTGGTATTATCATCACCTCGTCGCAATTTTAAATTAAAGGCAGTCGAAAATCCCCTAGCGGCACGAAATTTTCTTTTGTCGTTTTCTGGGTCACTCCAGTTCGCACGGAATCGTGAAGCTAGGCGACATGGCTACGGATTACGACTTGGCGGTTGGAGCAATCCTTGAGCAGGATCGGCTTGGTGGGCGAAGTCTTTTCGAGGTGAGCTTGCGGTGTGGTGAGCCCTTGTGATCCGCCACCATGGTGGAGTCGGTGAAGGGTGACCCCTTTTCATTCTTTTTTTTTTTTTTAACGAGTTCGTTTCGCTGCGATGGACTTCGTCGGAGGAAAGAAGAATAGGGCGGTCGAGCTCGGTGCGAGCCTTCTACCTTAACATTGAAAGAGGTACCGAGGCCTCTTACGAGCGAGCGAACATGTCCCGAAGTCCCTTCGCCTCGCCTCTCCAACGCTTTAAAAGGATAAAGCGCGATTCACGCCACGGTCGCCCACGAACGAATGCGTTATCGTCGGTTCTCAAGTCGCTCACGGTCTTTCCCGAGGTAACTCTATTGTTGTACTTTGTGCATAGTTAAGTATGCTTTGTATTTGTTTGACATGGTTGGTATTACGGGGTTGAGGACTTGTCTGCCGAGTGGCAGTGTCCACCCAACCCAGCGGCGACGTCGCTTGATTGACGGATTACTTGAAGGCGTCGTCGTTCGGTTTGAGGGTGGCTCGCTTCGCCCGTGAGTTGGAGGAGAAGACTCTCCTTGTTTGTGAGGTTGCCGAGGCCGAGGAAAAGCTCGGGGCGGCGAGGAGATCACGACCGTGGCGGCTACCGAGGCGAGAGAAGGCGAGGCGGCGGCGCGGGCGGCGGAGGCTGAGGTCGATGTATTGAAGGCGAGGTGGGCGCCGCGACGTCGGGAGGCTCAATGGCGGCCTCGCAAGAGAGATGCTCCGTGCCTTTTCGGAGAAGTTGTTCTGTCGAGGAGATTCTCGGTTGGTCGGTGACATGGCGAGGTCTGAATAAGCGTGGTCGCGGACACCCTCGATGAAGTCGCCGAGGATTACCCGATTGGAGAAGTCAAATATGGGTATGAGGTGGTGGAGGCGAAGACTGCTGGAGTATGCGAGGTCCTTGCCGGCGGCACGAGGAGCTTGCCGTGTTGGGGATCTATCGTCCTCGGCCATTGTTGTTGACTGCGGAGTCGGTTCGTGCTGCTCGATGGACCGGGACCCGTGATCGAGGCTATAATGGCGATCTGGGTAGCGATCGGGGCGGCGGTGGCTGCCGAGGTCGCGGGAATGGCGGTGGTGCACTCTGGGGATGGCGAGGAGGTCGAGGCTGGCTGGAATTCAGGAGGAGGAGGCCGAAGCCCTTCAAGTTCGGGAGGAGGAGGCCGAAGCTTCCCGAGTCCAGGTGGAGAAGGCCGAAGCTTCCCAAGTGCAAGAGGTGGCCGATCTTTCCATGCCCGAGGGCGAAGCTGCTGGAGGGGTCAGTTGATCCCCTCATTTTTTTTTTGTAAATGTATATGTACATTTTTGTTTCTGCCTTAAGGCATAATAAAATCACCTGTTTACGTGAAGAAACTTGTCTTTTGTATTCAGTCTTTCCCTGAAATGCCTGATGATTCCCCTTGGTTGAATCAAATCGAAGCCTTGACACGGGCTCTTGAATTGAAAGAGGTTGAACTCATCCATATGAAGGACCAAATAGGCCATGTGCTGGGAGGAGGTCGACATCAAGCTTAAAGTGCCAGGAGGCTGTGGCGAGCTTGAGCTCGCCTCTTGGAGTTAGAGGATAAGTTCGAGATTCTTGAGAAGAAAGCCGAGGCTGGTGTTGAGAGCATGTTGAGTATGAAGAGATTACGCCGGTGGTGGGATGACCATTTCGAGGCGAGGCTAAAGTTGAAGAGCTCATGACCATTGTTGGAGATATAGGGACGATGCGGCTCGGACTCTTGGCAATATCGGGAGCAATATGCCGATCTTAAGAAGGTCGGTGGCACATACAAGATCGTCGTGGCTCGTCATTCCTTCCTGAGCAGGTGCTTCGTTCGTGGCAGGGGCTCTCTTACTGCAACTCCTCCATTGCCGTGACTTACGCTTTAGATTTTTATATGCAAGATAGTAGCGGTCCGGTGAGCCGTCGGTGTCGTGTACCATCGAGTAACCGAGGTCGAGTATCGTCTAGCGGCCGAGGTCGTCTTGCGGGACCTAGAGGTCGGGTTGGCGGGGCTCTCGGCATAGATCGGGGCGAGGTAGAGGTAGGGTTAGTATAGGCAGGCTGTTGAATCCCGATTTTCTAGGGATTGGCTCGACTTTTCTCGGCCCCGGGCCATCTTCGTCCTCGTAATGTATAAATTGTATACTTTGAAATAAGAATAATTTTCTTTGCTTCGTGTTGACTTTTCAAGAACACTATGTCCTTTTATTACCGTAACGATAAGAAGGTAGGTCGTCCTCGTATTACACGGTGGTTAGTCCTCGAAATAAGCGAAGGTAGTTAGTCATAAATGCGAAGGTATTCATCCTCGAAATAAATGAAGGTAGGGGTTCCTTTTTGGCGAGAAATATTGCTAGGGTGGTCCTCTTCCTCGAAATAAGCGAAGTATAGGTTCCTTTTGGCAAGTTTTATCGCTAGGGGTGGTCCCTCTTCCTCGAAATAAATGAAGGTATAGGTTCCTTGTTGCGAGTTTTATCGCTGGGGTGGTCCCTCACGCATGGTTATAGTTAGTCCTCGTATTAAGCGAAGGTAGTCGTGTCTCCGTCGAGGGTATTTCGTCCTCCTTGGAGGTATTGTATAATGGAGAAGAGATAGTATGCATAAGTGGCAAATAAAACATCAAAAAATATTTTATTGATAAAGGCGTAATAACAAAACAAGACTCAAGGGCCTTGTTGAGCAGACTCGACATTTGACACTTATGCAAAGTATTTCTTGGATGAATGATGTGCCACGTCTTGGGTATTTTTGCCGGATATATGAGCGAGCTTATGACCCTTTAGAGGACACGTGACTGATAAGGCCCTTCCCGTGTGGCTTCGGTTTATCGAGCTTTGCGACTTCTTGACTTCATTATTTGAATGCGAGTCGCCTACTTGGGCTGTCGGGTTTGTGTGGTTGTAATCCGAGCTACTTGTTGCTTATCTGAAACTTCTACGATATGGCGAGGTCTCTCTTTTCTTCGAGTAGATCTAGATCGGTTTGTAGATTTTCCTCATTTGCTTGACGAAAAGTGAATAGTGCGGGGCTCGGCATACCGATCTCTGCGGGGATCCTTTGCCGGTTTCGTATGCCGAGCTATAGGGTGTTTCTCCGTTCGATGTCCGAAGTGTGATGCAGTGCGATCATAGGACTTGTGGTAAATTTTCCACCAATTACCCTTTACTCGGTCGAGGCGAGTTATGAGTCCTTTCATGATTGTCTGTTGGTGACTTCGGTTTGACCATTTGCTTGAGGATGAGCCACCGAGGTGAATTTCTCTTGGATCCAAGCTCTTGACACCATTCTTTGAATACTTTATCCGTGTTGTGTCCCATTATCCGAAATAAGGATATGAGGGATGCGGCGACACACGATGTTCTTGAGATGAAGTTGAGGCGTTTTGCTCGTGATTTTCACGAGGTTGACTTCCACCTTGCCGTGAAGTAGTCGATCGCGACAATCGAGAATTGAAACTTCCACGGAGCTTTGTAGAAAGGACCTACGATATCGATCCCCATTGCATAAATGGCGAGGGCTTTGCATCTTTGGCGAGTCGGTTTGAGGTAGCCTCGACGCGTTCCATGAATTTGGCGCCGGATATTTCTTCACGAGATCGATTGAGTCACGGAACATTGTTGGCGATAGTATCCCATCGCATGATTTTCTTAGATAAGGCGGGGTCGATGTGACTTCCACATGATCCCTCATGTACTTCTCGTGATGCGTAATTAGCTCGGTGCGGACCCAAACACCTTAGGAGAGGTTGGAGGTATGATTTTCTATAGAGGACTCCTTGCTCGAGTATATATCGCGAGACTTGCTCGGGATTTTTCTAGCCTCGAGCCTATCATGGGGTAGTTCACCTTTCTCGGTACTCTCGAATGGGAGTCATCAATTGTGTTCGTGTCGAGACTATATTGACCTCGGCTCCGGTATCATCATCGTTTATGCTCTGTTTTGGACTTCTTCTCTTGGCGAGTTAAATCGACAGCGAGCCGGTTTGCTTAAACGTCGACTCGGCTATTTCATTCCTTGGGATCGAACCAGCGGAAATGTGAGAAAGCTTGTTGTAGGCTTTTGGCCTTTTCAAGGTATTCTTCATCCTGTTGTCTTTTACCTCGTCTTCCCAACATGTGGCTCACTATGACTTGAGAGTCACTGTGAACTTCCTTCTTTCGTGTCGAAGGCTTTGGGAAAGGCGAAGTCCGATGATTAAGGCCTCGTATTCCACTTCGTTGTTCGTATTTTGAATGCGAACCGAAGTGCGTGGTGATCTCTTGGCCATCGGTCCTAGGAGTAAGATACTGCTCCATTACTGTTTTCCCGAAGCCCGCCAGCGTAGACTTGCCGGCAATCCTCCGGTGTTTTATCTATTGGTTCGGCCGGCATCGTCTATCTGGACTCGGTGGGTTTTGGTTTCTCGTGAAGTTAGCCTCGACAGGAAGTGCGCGAGGCGACCCTTGATGGCTGGCGGGGCAAAAGATATATCGTGTTCGCCCGATTTGATTGCCCATACGCAATTCTCCACGAGGCTTACGGCCGTCAATACTTGTCGAAGTGGGTGATCGGTGAGAACTTGATGGGATGTGCATGGAAGTATGGGCGTAATCTCCTTGCGGCATTTACTAATGCCGGCGAGTTCTCAGTGATACCTTGTTTACGGTCCTTTCGATTGCTCGGTGATGAAATACGAGGAGGCGTCCTTCCTCTCGTACCAAGGCGCACTTATGGTTTCTTCCAGGCGGCAAGGTATAGGAAAGGACCTCTCCTTCTTTGGGGACGGATAGAGTGGGAGTTTGGCGAGGTAGTTCTTGAGATCTTCAAAGCGGACTTGTGTATATCATTCGGGAGAACTCGAGCCTTTTGAGTATTTTGAAGAAGGCATTGCTTATCCATGACTTTTGAAAGAAAGCGGCTCGGTGCGGCTATGCGACTGTCGACTTATGTACGTCGTGGATTGTCTTGACATCTTCATATCCACAATGGTTTGAACCTTGGACGGGTTGGATTTTAACCTCCTTGTGAAACCAACACCCGAAACTTTCCGGACGAGCTATGACGTTCATTTCTAGGGGTTTAGCTTTAGGTTGACTTTTTAAGTAAGCGAGGACAATCTCGGTCGGCAACACATGCGGCTTCCTCCTTGCTTTTTGACGGCGTCGTCTCGTACACTTCCACATTCCAACCTATGTAGGGTGAAATATTTTGTCCACCATTCTTTGATAGGTGGCCCTGCATTCTTGAGTCCGAATGGCATCTTCTTATATGCAAAGACTCAAAGTGCGTAATGAAGGCTGTTTTGGCGCGTCTTAAGTAGTCCATCAGACACGGTGATATCCGCATATAAGTCGAAAAGTTAAAGACTTGTACCCGACCAAAGCATCAACCTTCTTGTCGATATTGGGAAGGGGTATGATCTTTTGGGTAATGTTTATTAAGATCGGTGTATGTCGATGCACATTCGCCATCCCCTCCTTTCTTCACCATCACGGGTTGGCTATCCGGTCGGATACTTGACTTGAGCGATGCGAGCTTTTAATAATTGATTCACCTCGAAATGGATGACTTGATTCCGTTCATTTGCAAAAATCCGTTGCTTTTGCGGGCGGTTTCACACTCGGGTCAATGTTGAGGCGGTGGGTGATAATAGTTGGTGAGACCCCGACCATGTCGAGGCGACCAAGCGAACACGTCTCTGAATTCCCTTAGGAGTTGGATGATCTGTTTCCTTAATTGAGGTACCCCGGTAGAACCAACTTTGACGACCTTAAATGGCTCGTCTTCATACGATCGACCTCCTCTATCGAGTTCTGGTAGGCGGGTGCGTCCTTCCGGTTCCAACTCTTGGGTTTCTTTAATTGCTATGCTGCGAGTCTTTGGACCAAAATCCCGCACCTCTCGAGGCGACTGCATGCATTCCTTAGCCTGCTTCTTGTCTCCCCGGATCACGGCTACTCCTCCTCTTGTAGGGATTTTTATTGTTAGGTGGTAGGTTGAGCACACCGCCCTACTGCGTTCAGCCAGTCTCGCCCAAGTATAATGTTGTATGCGGCGGTGGGGCGCGACCACAATCTTGTATCACTTTAGTAGAGCTCGTCGGTGCTCTTCCCTCTTGTGATGGGTAGGTCGATCACTCCGTGCAGGCGCGTCTCTTCTGCGAAGCTTGAAGTGGTAGCGTGCTTTGTGCAAGGCGCGCCTCCTCTACTCCTAACTTGTCAAGCATTCCTTGAAGAGGATGCTCACCGGCGCACCTTGTCGATGTATATGCGCTTCACCAATTTGTTTGCGACCCTTTGCTGGATCACCAATGCGTCTGGTGGGGCACTCTTGCGATGCGGGGTCGTCCCCGGAGAAAGTGATCGCCTCGTCCTTTGAACCTCTTGTTGACGGGTTCGGAGGTGTGGGGACTTGGGCTTCGGCTTTGATGGAGGACTTTGTAACTCCATGGGAGCCCGTGATGGTGGAGATGACCCCATCGTATTGGGGTTCGTCGTCTCCTTCTTCGTCGACTTCGACCCGTTTTCTTGTGAGGGCACAATTTCCCTCCTCTCCTTCCTCTTCTTCTAACCCGGTGGGGGCTTCGTCTTGGCCGGCTCGTCGGCCTTGCCGCTGTACTTTTCGGGACTCGTCTGCACCAACATCTCGATGTTTCCCATGAGGTCTCTGCACTCCTCCGTGTCATGCCGTAATCCTCATGGAAAAGCGATCTTGTCCTTGGTTCGGCGTTTTGACCACTTGTCATTGATCGAGGCTTCTCGAACATATTCATGTGGAGTTCGTAGATCTCGCCCTTAGCTTCGTCAAATGAGTATATTGAGGTCGCTCAGGGTGTTCTGTGGTCGAGCACGGACTCTGATGAGGCGGCGTATTCTCTCGAGGCACTCAGTCGGCCTTGGCTTGGTCTCCGTCCTCGTCTCTCCTTCCTTTATCGGAGGGTTCCGCCTTACGCGCCGTGCTTCTTTCTATCGGCCTCGTCCGCTTTGGCGAACCGGTCGACTATCGCGCCACGCTCTATCGCGATGCTGGGATTCGTGCCAGCGATCTCTTTGTATAAGGCCCCGCAAGATGCCGTTTGGAAGCCGAGATGATAAGGAGGTCATTCACGTCTTGACTTTCGGGCATTCCTTGTTGAACCTAGTCATAAAGTCTCTAACGGACTCGTCTCGGTTTTGCCTCACGGTGAGGAGATGTGCGGCGGCGTTTTGACTCGACCTTACGGAAGAACCTTCGATGGAAGGCCGCCATCGGTCGCGATGGGAACCAATGCCGGAGGTAGAATGTCGAACCACCGTGGCGTTGTCGACTAGTAACTCGGGAAGAGCTTGCACATGTGAATTGTGTCGGCGTTGGTTGATCATATTATACTAGAAGCTGCAAGGAAGTTTGCGGGTCCCTTAGTCCGTCGTAGGGGCGATGCTCGGTGCCGGTATTTGTCTGGGGCGAGTGTCGAGTATTTCGTTTGAGAAGCGGGTGACTATCTTCCGTGCCGTCGAAGCCACCCTACGGGGAGTGGGCGGAGTTCTTCGACCGAACTTCGTTTTGATGACCGGGACCGACCTCACGGTGGTCACGGCGTCCTTTCCCGCGCTGTTAGTCCCTTGCGCGGTTGGTTTGAGCCCCAACTTCGTGCGGTATGAGTGCCCATGATTTGGATCTTGGGGATCCACCTCGTTGCGGTGCCTCGTGTTTAGGCGAGGCTTGATTCCTTTCTTCGGGATGCGGCCGACCTTGTGCTTGGGCGGTATTGGAGAAAGCTCTCCTTGTTTTCTCGAGAAATCCGGCGGCGTCGTCGAGGTTCATCTGTGAGCTGGAGGTTCTCCTTAGTTCTTGTTGCGATCTCGCCGGTTTGGTATTACGCTTCTTCATGCAGGATGGGATTGCCTTGCTCGTCGATGTTTTGGACATAACCTTGAGGTTGGTTCTCGACCGGGTTTTCGGATGAGCTCGGCGTGCCCGACGCCGTTGTTGCTCTTTTTTTGCAGCGACTACGGATGCATGACTTACGGTATACATTGTCGTGATTGATTCCACTGTAAACAATGGTTGATCGAAAACACAAAATTTCGGTTCCATAGGCGGGCGCGGTGATCGATCTTAATTTCGTAAGGAAATAAATGCACGATGAACACAAAAGATTTCGTGGTTCGATCTTTGAATTAGATCTCGTCCGCAGGCAAGAGAGAGAGAGTATGTGTATTGAGAGTGTAAGCGATTACAATGAGTGTAAATGATCTTTTAGTCTATTCTAGCCTCTGTTATACACAATTATATTGACCAGATCTCGAATCCAAGATGTCCTCTAAGATAGGATCTCGATCTATCTCTTCTCGATTATGATTCTTTTAGATATGGCCGAATCTTACGCGTTCCTCTTGGTTTAGGAGTCTTCTTGGGCGAACTCGTGCAGGCCGAGCTTAATGTCGACTTATTTATCTTGGGTGCGATGTTTGGGCACAGTAGTTGGACCGTATCCTATCAAACATAAAGGCTCAAACACGAGCCCAATTTGAAGGATATAGCTTGCTTCGTTGTGATTAATATAAACCTTTAAAGTACATTTTGCATTAAAAATGAATTGGTTTGACCGATAATTCAGATATATCTTAAATAATTGATGCAAGATACATGTATATTACTTTTGAATGGTTCGAATATAAAAAATTTAATTTATCTATAGTTTAGTTTTACCGCAATTAAAATCATTGATTTTTATTTTATTTTTGACTTTTATTGCAATTCCACATAACATTCAAAAAATTGCTATACTAATGATGAACTTTTAATAAATTGACATAAGCAATTTCGGCTGAATTAGAAGTTGGTGTTTTAATTAAAATTGATGAAAAGTTTGTAAATCTTTCGATAACTAACTTGATTAAATAAATAATACGTACATCCAAACTTCACGAGGCAATAAAAAACCGGGATAAGACGGATCGAGGCGAAAATTGGTGAATCGATTTTTAAAGACATATAGACTCGCCCAAACTATGAAATTATGCCATAAAATATGACAAATGTGGGACTATCCGAGCCCATTGAAACAATGCATGGAATCCTAGTATTCCCAACTATTGAGACTTAAAGAATTGCTTAGCTTAAAATGAGCTACCGACGGTTCTAGAAAAATATATGCTCATTTTTTTATTTTTACGTGGTTATGAAAGCTCGTAATCTCTATTTTTGCCCATAAACATATCATGATGGATAAATTACACTTCGAAATTAGATGCGACAAAGTTAAATTTATAAAATATCAATGGGATCCAAACTCAAGACCCTTAACATCAGGAGTACAAACTCCATCGTTAGTGTTAAGGAATACAAACTCCATCATTAGACCATTTCTATGGGACACAAATTTTCTTTTTCTTCTTGTTATTGTTACATGTTGCTTTCTTGCTTTTAGTGGGGTATGTGACGCTCCGCCTAGCTACCTCTACCAGATAAACCAATAGTTGATTATTTTGATTATATTTTTAAGATGATTGGAATAAATTATATATATATAGATATTTTTTGGGGGGGAAATACTGCAATTTAAAATTAAACGTTCTTGTTTGTGTGCATTTTTGTATTTTGCCTTATTTAATCAGCGAGCTCTCTCTACATAATTATATCTGTCTCTCCACAACTAAATTTGTGAGGTAACAGTTCGTAGTCAAGAAGGACTTTTGTATCTAAAATTTCAACTTAAAAGGCAAAAGGATACTCAACTAACTTTTTTCACATATATATGCATTTATTTCTCTTATTTTAGTTTTCTGAAAAATGAGGTGAACAAAAACACACCTTTTAAATATGTAAAAATGTCTATCAAGATTCGTAAAAGTTCCATGCTTGTATTGGATAGATGTTTACATTAATTATTGGCAAAAGAAGATGCTGCACTTCAAAAGTTTCGGTACTTAATTAATCTCACACTCAAGAGAAGTTCGACAAGAAAAGTCAACAAGCTTATCACTATTGGCTATGATGTTGAATCAAAAGGAGTTCTACTACTTTTAATCTTATAATTTATTCTCTCCTAAAATTTGTTTATAGTTTTATTTTTTGATATATTCTCAAATTTGTTCCTTTTTATTTATGACTATCCTGCAAAATATTTCATACTAATTATTATCAACATCACTATTTATTTATATCACCAATTAATTTAACAATATACTAATATGAGACCCTTACTCCACTCTTAAAACACCCAACAAGTTTACTAATATTTGTACCGAAAATTCTCAGGAACATATTTTAGGGACGGAGGGAGTATAAGTTATCGTTTATGAATGATTTTTTTGTAAGAAATAAGAATAAATCTAAACCATTGATTTTAGTAAATTAATGGACAAGATTTATTTGCGTTGTGCTACAAGTTGTAGCTATATGTGCTATAATTTTTATCGCATGATATTTTTCAAGGTTAAATCAGTAATTTACTATTATTAAAAATAATGTTTTTCCTTAAATATGGATAAAACACGATTTTAACCTATTTTAAGGAATTTATTGTTAGATATCATCTTATTATTTTATATAGATTATTTCAGTTTCTATACTTAATAACTGAAAATTTATTTGTGATCAAAGCTACAAAAACCATGGAAAACGTATGTTAAAAAAATTATTGATTCATACTTGTTTTTAAATTATTACACTGGTGAAATATTTTTATAGCATTTTTAGCATATTCATTTTGTACATACGCAGGTAAAAAAATTATATATTCATTATACGTGCTTTTCAGTACTTATTGCACCGGTGGAATATTTTCGTAGCATATTTAATTTATTCATTGTGCACATATGCTAAAATTTCGTAAATTATTACCAGTTAATTTGATTATTTGTTTTATACATATGTTGTGTTTATTTATTTATTTTACGCTTGAGTAATTTTTTTTTTTTTTGCATATATACATATGTTACGTAGCACATATACATCAATAATATTGCATATGTGCGAACAACATATAAAATGTCTTGACAATTATTTTGAAATTTTAGTAGTATGTTCAACGAATAAGTAAAAATGCTACGAAAATATTACACGATCTATAATCTGAATCACACGTATGAATCAATATATAAATTATTTTACTTGAGTTTTCCATGGATTTGCTATCTTGAATCATAAATAAATATGCATATATTAAGTATTGAAACTTAAATAATATTGTAGAAGATAAGTTAAATGATAGATTACAAAAAATCCCTAAAAATAAGGATAAAACTATGTGTTACCTTAAATTAAGAGAAAAAAAATTGATTTTTATAAGATTAAATTACTTATATAACATTGGGCCAAAGCACAGGTAAAAATGTATAACACATATAGTTATTATTTGTACCACAACGAAAATAAATCATGTCCATTGATTTACTAAAATCAATGGTTTAGATTTATCTTATTTCTTACACTTATTCTCATTCTCACATGAACCATCCTATATATATATGTAGTAAATCAAATGAGAACTCTAATTTTTTTAGAACTAAAAACCAATGTGCTTCATCCAATTTTGTATAATCTTACGATCAAGATTAATTATAACTAAATCGTTTATTGTCTTCAGATTTTAGTGGTAATCATTTCAGTCCTATAATCAAGAGATTTTATACATTCATTTACGGTAATTGTTTCCACATACACAATTATAATGATTACATGCACAACAACATGAATTACATGAACATATATAAAAATGAATTGAAATGTAATAGCATGCACAGGAACTACGATTATATGAACATCATCATGAATTACACGAACAACAAAGAATGAAATGTGGAGGATTTTAGGGATGATGATCTCCAAATGAAATGTGAGATATTTTCAAGATCTGATCTCCAAATATCAAAAATTAGAGATAAACAACTCATATATATAGGGTTGGGTTCCCGTAGATCGGTCCCAGATAGTATGTAGTACTCAATCCAGACCACACATTTTAAACACGTGGCCACACCACAAGCTGACACGTGGCGTTTCGTTTTTTTCTTTTCTTTTCTTTTTCTTTTAATTTTCGCAAGGGACAAAATGGGAAGAAACAAATCAGCCTTCTTCACCTCCGTGACGGCGGCGACTTGGGAGACAACGGCGGCGGTGGGAGGCAGACGATGCCAGCGGTGACGGTGGCAACACCGACGAACAGCAGCAACAAGATATACAAAAAACTACAAAAACAGATTTTGAAAGAAAGAAAAAGAAGAAAAAAATTTGAGGAACAAAATTGATGGATTTTGAGAAAAAAATAGAAGATGAATTTGATAGATGATTGAAGAATCGAGAAAGATGGTGGTTATGATGGTGGTTCACGGCGAATTCGTCGATAATCAGTGAAAGAGACGACGAAATTGTTAGAGAATGATGGATGAAAGATTTGGTGTCGAAAACCATAAAAAAAACATTGAACAAAACATGAAACTGCATTGAACAAAGCATAAAAATGCATGTTCCCACGAAAGTAAACATGCATTTAACCTAGCGTTCATGCATTGATCAAAACATGTCCATGCATTTAACAAAACATGTTCATGCATTTAACAAAGCGTAAAAATACAGGCCAACCGGCAGCGAACGGCGTCGAACAACGCGAAACACGCGCCTGTTGAAGCGCCCGTAGCGCTAAGCGCGAGCTTCCAATCACATTCATTATTACATTGCTTCAGATGCATTTTTGTTCATTTGAATGCATTATCGAGTTCAACTAAATGCATTTTTGTATTTCGCAATCACATAACAAATCAAATTACTAATCTACCCTTAATGAAGCGAAAATCGGCGAAATTAAGCTTAAAAGTCGAAAAATTACGAGCAGTAGAATTATGAGATAAGTGGATGAGATTGAGTACTACATACTATCTCGGGTCCTAGTACAATTTGATCCCTCCTATATATATATATATATATATATATATGTGTGTGTGTGTGTGTGTGTTTGTGTGTGTATGTGTGTGTGTGTATGTGTGTGTTTGGATAGATAGTATGTAGTACTCAATCTAGATCACGTATTTTGAATATGTGATTGCACCACAAGCTGACACATGGCATCCCTTTTCTCAATTTTATATTTTTTTAATTTTCACGAGGGATAAATTGGGAAGAAAACCAAACTATCTTCTTTTTCTTCTTTGACTTTTTATACTTGACATTGACGGTGGACGGAATGACAATGACGATGACGACAAACATCAGATTTTAAGAGAAAAAAAGAAGAAGATGATGATGATTTTGAAAAGAAAAATGAGTGATTTTGAGAAAAATTAAGAAGGAGACTAGAAGATATTGATGATCGAAAAAGATGGTGGCTATGGCGGTGGTTTCATATGAAATTAATCGATAATTGGACAAGGAGATGGCGAGGCCGGCGAAAAAAGATGGGAGAGAGTTTGTTGTCGGAAAACACATTCATGCATATAACAAAACACACTTATGCATATAAATAAACATAAACTTGCATATTGACCACGAAGCACAAATATACATATATAAAAATACAAATATGCATATATCAAAACACAAACTGCATACAAGAAAGCATAAACATGCATGTTGGACACAAAAAAAAAACATACCGACAAAACACACTCATACATATAATAAAACATAAACATGCATGTTGGTCTTGGGGTGACGCGCGAGCGTTGGGACCGCATGCTGCGTGTGAGCGAGCGTTGGGTGTGCGCTTCTAACATACATGCATCATTGTGTTCAATTACACGTATTTTTGTGTTCATTTATATGCATAATTTTGTTCAACTATATGCATGATTTGTTTTTGTATCATTTAACAAATCGGATTACTAATATGCCCTTATTGTAGAAATTAAGCTTAAAATCCAAAAAAATCTTCAATATAGGATCTATGAGATGAGTGGATGAAATTAAATACAACATAAATCCTAAGACTGGTTATATGATCCCAGTTCTATATATAGGTTTTATTTATCAACTTTATACGTCTATGCATAGTTCTCAAGTTCTCAAAAAAGATGAGTTCTCACTGGATCCAACCCCTATATATATATATATATATAATGTGATACGTCTTTGATATAATGGTCTCATTTGAATTGATGGTTTGTGTAATTTAAGAATAAAAAAATTAAAGGAGTGAAAAAAGAATCACAATTATAAAAGGATTGAAGTGTGGGACAATAGCTAATTAATCTCCTTTTAACAAAAATCTCTTTCATTATCTATTACGGGATATTTTGTATTAGTTTAGAAGATTGGTATTTTTTCTGTTCTTTGCATATATCTGTACATATGGGATAGAATCCTTTATATGTATATCTCTAGGTTTGTTATTTTCTCCTTGATGTATCCTTATATATTAGTGACCCTTCATCACTTGAATAATATGAGAGATATTATGCAGCAACTGTTTGTTTATTTACATGGTATCAGAGCCGAAAACCTGGTAGTTCAAATCCTAAAATTTTAATCCACCCTCTTTTCCGCCCCATTTTTTTTCTTCGACATGGCCAGTGATGATAATTCTTCATCCACTCCTGTCACAGTTGATGTGATGTCTCCCTATTATCTTAATGGATCCGACAAACCCGGCGATGTTCTTGTCGGCACTCATCTTCTCGATGGCAATTATGGAGATTGGTTAGATGATATGACCAACTCCTTGTATGCGAAGAACAAATTTGTGTTTGTCAATGGCGATCTGCCGATGCCGGAGTTGGATTCCCCTTATTTTCCCTATTGGCAACGTAACAACGCAATGGTGAAAGGCTGGTTGCACAGTGCTATGGAGCCGGAAATTCGTCAGAGTGTTAAATTTCGCACTGCTCGCGATATATGGAATGATTTACAGGAACGGTTTGGCAAAGAATCTGCTCCTCGCACTTATGAATTACGACGAGCCCTTGGATTAATTCGTCAAGATAGCAATACTGTTTCTGCCTATTACAGCAACTTGCGTCGTGTTTGGGATGAGATGTCCACCCTGACACCGTCACCGTCGTGCACCTGTGGCAACTGTACATGCAGTTTGTCCATATAGTTGAATGAATCTCGTGACAGAGACCGTCTCTATGATTTTCTCATGGGTCTTGATGATGTTTTCAATCCCATTCGCACCCAAATCCTTGGCAGCCGACCTGTTCCTACTCTTAGTACAGCCTACCATCTTGTTAGTGAAGATGAACATCATCGCTCCATCACAGCAGCCCGCAAACCTGCTCCAGATCCTGCTGCCTTCCAGGTTCAATTCAAGCAAGACACTACTACGGCTCGCAAGCGTGAGCCTCGCTATTGCACTCATTGTGGTCGTTCTAACCATACCTTTGATACTTGCTTTGGCGCATCGGATATCCATCCGGTTGGAACCAGCAGGCCAAACACGAGCGACTCGACTCTCGGTCCCAAGGTGTCAGCTCGGCGAGACGGCGGTATGAGGAGCCCGCGCCGACTCTCGTCGTGAATCGCGTGGTAACAATTATGGGAATGCTCAGCGACCTCCTTCACAGCCACGTGCAGCCCAGGCGAGTGTTGATCCCTCCGCGGTACCTGGCCTCTCTGTTGAGCAACTCAGCCGCCTCACTCAATTCATGCGTACAGAATTTAATTTGGATTCTACTGCTCCCTCCAATGAACCTACAGTAAACATGGCAGGTAATTTACCATTCTACAGGCCATGGATTATCGATTCCGGTGCCACTGAGCACATTACATGTGATCGGACAACCCTATGCAATATTGTGGCCAACCCTTCCGAGCCTCCGGTTCGCATACCGAATGGTGAAAATATTCATGTTGTTGGCGTGGGAGAGTTGAATCTTCCCAATGGATTCTTTCTTCCACTTCCTCCTCGTTCCACAATTCCATTGCAATCTAATTTACATTGAGTCGACATTGCGGACCTTAATTGTGGACTAACATTCTTTGGTGATTTTGTGTTATCCAGGACTTACCCTCGAGGAAGCTGATTGGAGTGGGTAAACAATGCGATGGTCTATACTACATGGAATCTTCTTTAAATGGCTGACTTGATTTTTCTCCTGCTGTGGACCCTGTTTCCTGGCATCGCCGGTAGGTCATGCTTCGATGGCAAATTACATTTTCTTAGTCATCTTAGAAATTTTAGGCGTCCAGATGTTTTTTGTGATTCCTGTTTACGAGCCAAACAGACTCGTTTACCTTTTCTGTTAGCACAACTAAATCCACACATTGTTTTGAGTTGATACATTGTGACATTTGGGGTGGTTATAAACATGAGTCGTTTTACGGTTCTAAGTATTTTTGACAATTGTTGATGATTAAGTAGGGGTGTTTGGGTTTATTTACTACGCCACAAGTGCAGGGTGGCTAAATGTCGATGCAATTTTATAACATGGTACATACTCGGTTTGCTCATTACATTAGCGAATTAGATCGATAATGGGGTAGAATTCCAAACTACTGACTTTGCTTGATTTTTATGCTAAGCACGGTGTTCTATTTGAAACTTCACTCGCGATACCCACACAAAATGGTGTGGTAAAGCGAAAACACCGCCATATCCTTGAGTCATGCGTGTTGGATTTGTTCTTGAAAGCAGTTTGGTTGAGCTTGTATCTGATGTTTCTGTTACCACTATTACAATCTCCTATCGATTTGAATACTTGATTGCATATATCGTGTCCCCTTATCTCATATATAAGTTAGATCATACGATTGTGTAGAAGATCACGAAGTGCGTATGATTGGTCGAGCTTAATGAGATATAAAAGTTTCACGGTGAGGCGACTTAAGGACGAGTTGTCGGTTTAGGTGCGATATAGATAAGAAGTGACTTGACTTAGTTGCTTGTCTATGCTTTGATGCGTCTCGGGCGTATTGAAGGATCACGGTGAGATGTGTTCTTCTTTCCGACCGTCGTGAAGAACCAAGATCTCGGTGACTTACGATGATCTAAACCTCGATAAGGTATTAGGTGAGTATGAGTTCTTGACCATCACTTTGACTTGTTATGAGTGAGGTTATATGTTCTAACCAGATTCTCCGCATCTTGGGTGGTGGCGATCTTGTATGTCACGCTAGTTATCTATATCAGTCACCGTATCCGTTTAGGATGATGGCGCCCCTTAAGGAGCTCAAAATGTTTATTGTACTAAACCCCGCGGTTGAGTTAGCTCAAGTACAATAATAAGGTTGAGTGGTACTACTTAAGAAATGAAGTTATTGTCGTTTTAAGCGGTCAGTTGCTAGAGATGATTAATGGACGTTTGATATCTTAAATACGGGATTCGTAATGTCTAAGTGCAAGCCCGACTCAACTTCGGTAATAAAGGGTAAGTCGACATTCTTTCTCTAGTGGCATGATCGAATGTTTATAAATTAATTTATGTTCGGTGAACATAAGATAATTAATTTATTTGAGGCCCATCTTTATTCCTTGCATTTGATCCCTGGGCTGGCCCATCCAGGCCCGTAGCAAGAGGAAAATCGGCGCCCATGATGCTCAATTGGCAAGATTTTATTCTCTTTATCCATAAGGATATAATTATATTTATGGTATATGCATAGATCCTTTCCATATAAGATTATAGTAATAATCACGAGAGTATGGAAATAATCACGTGAGTATGGAAATAATCCTAAGATTATGGTAATATTCCATATAGGATTATGGTAATTTCCATATAGGATTATGGTAATTTCCATATGGGATTAAGGTAGTGCATTATAAATATAAGGTATGAGATAAAGTCTGGTTAATGCTCACATATTAATCACAAGAATTTCGCCCCTCTTTGTCTATTGAGAGAATTTGAAAATTGTGAAGAGAGTATTGAGTGATTTTCCAAGCATTCTCCATAGATCGTCCTCACTCGGCGTTGGAGATTGGGCAAGCGGGATACAGTCCGGAAGGTCAAAGCACGAGTCCGATCCGTTCGATCCGTTCATCTCGTTCCATCGACCTCTTGAGATCGAAGGTAAACACGTGAAAACCCCAGCGTGTTGCGATTTAATTATATAGACGCATGCTGGGTTTATAATCAATGTATGGTGAATTAAACACCCAAGATGGATCCTCGGGCGAGGGTTAACATATGTTTTCCCTACAGCACGTGCATTGCGATTTGAAGCGGGTTTGCCCATAGATTTTTGGGGTGAATGCATCCTTACTGCCGTATACATAATAAACAGATTACCTTCCGTTGCCATCCCCAACAAGACTCCTCACGAGATCTTGTTAGAAAAATCTCCTTCCTATGATCACTTAAGGGTTTTTGGGTGTCTGGTTTATGCTCATAATAATAAACGCAAGGACAAGTTTGGAGAAAGGGGGAGTCCTTGCATTTTTGTTGGCTATCCTGTTGGGCAAAAGGCATACAAAGTCTTTGACTTACACACTTGCACCACATATAGTTCCCGTGATGTCACCTTTTTGAGAATATTTTTCCATTCAAAGGCCCTCATTCCGTCTAGATCTGACACCCACCCTTTCTCAATCCATTGCTCTTGCCAAACAGTATATCATTGGTCTTAATCCCATTATTCCTCCCAAAGATACTTCCCAAGACTCCTTTCACTCAACCACGGATCGCCCTTCGTGAATTCCTTCCTCCTTCTGCTGCTCCTCCATCGCCTCCTCATGTACTTACGCCATCTTCACCTGTAGCACCACCCATGGTCGAACCTTCTCCTGCCTTGCCTCACGCACATATACACCAGCCCCCTTCACCCGAACCACCCTCAAGTCCACTACCCGATATTCCTCCTGGTCCACGCACTAGTCGGCGTGTGCGTCATCGATCGAAACACTTGGATGCCTTTGACATTGTTCTACCTCCATCTATAGACCACTCATGCCCGCCGCCAATTGATACCTCTCACTTTATCTCTTATAATCGTTTCTCTGATGCTCATAAGGCTTTTTTAGCTGCCATCACATCTCGTGATGAGCCCACAAATTTTTCCCAGGCCGTTCGTGATCCACTTTGGCGTGATGCCATGCAAAAAGAAATCAATGCCTTTGGAGAACAACGGGACTTGGATCTTGGTATCTTTACCTCTGGCAAGAAAGTTATCGACTCAGTGGGTTTACAAATCAAATATAAACCTAACGGCGAGGTTGAGCGCTATAAAGCGTCTTGTTGCCAAGGATTCACGAGTAGAAGGTGGATTTTCATGAAACTTTTGCACGGTTCCCAAACTTGTAACCGTCCGGTTGTCATTAGCCTTTGCCGCTAAAAGAAATTGGGAAGTCCATCATTTGGATGTGAACAACACCTTTCTACATGGCGATTTACATGAACATGTTTACATCGTGTTCCCAAAGGGTTTGCACAACACGAGAGATACGAGTTTGCAAGCTTATGAAATCCCTTTATGGTTTGCGCCATGGTCGCGCAATTGGTATCACAAATTTACTCAGGCTCTAGTTAGCATTGGATTTCGGCCCTCCCGTGCTGATCACTCTCTATTTATTTTCCGACGAGGTTCTACTTATGTTGCTGCACTCATCTATGTTGATGATGTCTTGTTGGTTGGCAATGATTCTGCTCATATTGCCCGTGTTAAACATTTTTTGGATGCTCAGTTTAGCATCAAGGATTTAGGCCCCTTGAAGTATTTTCTTGGCATTGAAGTTGCTCGATCCCCTACTGGTTTTGTTCTCAGTCAGCGTAAATACACACTTGACATTCTTGAAGACAGTGGCCTTCAGGCTTGTCGCCCGTGTTCTTTTCCTATGGAGCAAAATCTCAAACTACGTCCAGATGATGACACTGCCTTTGTTGATCCGACTCCTTATCGTCGTCTTATTGGCCGGTTGCTTTATCTTACAGTCACCCGACCTGACATTGTGTTCTCTGTCAATCACTTGAGTCAATTCCTTAGTGCTCCTCGACAATCTCACTATGATGCCGTCGTCCGCATCGTGCGATATCTGAAACAAACTCCCGGTCAAGGCATTTTTCTCCCTGCCGATGGTGGATATTCTTTAGAGGCATCTTGTGATCTTGATTGGGCGGTTGCTCCTTCACACGCCGCCTACGGGTACTTTTTCACTCTGGGCGGAGCTCCCATTTCTTGGCGGAGCAAGAAACAGTCCGTCGTGTCTCGTTCTTCGGCCGAAGCGGAGTATCGCTCCATGGTTGTCACCGTCAGTGAGTTACTATGGTTGCGTTGGCTGCTAAAAGACTTTGGCGTATTTCAAAATGGTTCCACGCCTCTTTTTTGTGATAACCAAGCAGCTCGCCATATTGCCGTTAATCCCGTGTTCCACTGACGCACAAAGCATGTTGAAATGGATTGTTATTTTGTGCGTGAGCGTGTCACTAGTGGTGAAATATCTCCACTGCCGATCTCCACATCTCAACAAATCGCCGACATTTTCACCAAAGCTCTTGGTGCAGACACTTTTCAGTTCCTACGTAGCAAGCTAGGTGTTCGTAACCTTCACACTCCACCTTGAGGGGAAGTATTACGGGATATTTTGTATTAGTTTAGAAGATTGGTATCTTTTCTATTCTTTGCATATATCTGTACATATGGGATAGAATCCTTTCTATGTATATCTCTAGGTTTGTTATTTTCTCCTTGCTGTATCCTTGTATATTAGTGACCCTTCATCACTTGAATAATATGAGAGATATTATGCAGCAACTGTTTGTTTATTTACATTATCCTACCATAGCTTCCGCAAGCAACATCATTTTTCATTCACTCCAAGCAAAAAAATTTGCAAGCAGCTAGATGAATTGATAAAAACAAAATATATTAATCGATCTCAAAGGCAAATGTATAAGACAACAGAGATGATGCCTGATCTGGCGAAGGAGACACTAAGAAAGAAAAAGGAAACAAAGCAAAAGTAAAAACACCATGCAACGTACATACTTCAAATTGAGAATTGTATATCAGTCGTGCTGCTTGTGCAAAATAAGGTACTTCGAGTCTAGAACGCAATTCATGACCATTTAAGATCCTTTTGGCTAAAAACAATTAAAAAAATCAAAAATAGGAAAAATGATGAGAAATGAATAATCGGTTGTTGAGTTGGTTGGCGAGACCAACCAGGGCGACCTTCTCGCTTAAAATTTCATTTCACACATGTAATCGTTCTATCTAAGATCACCGTAGTCATATAGGTTAGGAAATTTCATTTTATTTGTATTAAAAAATAATATAGGTTAGTCTATAGTATATAGTAATTCTTGAAAAATGTAAAAAAAAATAGAGGTGATATATTAAAGCATTGGATTTTATTTGATTTTGTTGAAATATATTGGAATATCCACTAGCAATATATTGTAGAAATAATATATCACTATTTCATAAATACGTTATTTCCACCATACTTTGTACCCGAGCAACAAATATTCAATTTGCAATATATATATATATATATATAGAGTTTGATTCAAATAAGAATCGTTTTATCCTACAAAACTAAGAACCAATGAATTAAGTCATGAAAGTTGATAAATCTATTGAAAGTTCTTGAATTCAAAATTCGAATTTTTCACCCGGGTTGAATCCCATGAAGGACGGAAATTCTATTTTTTTGGATTCAGTAACTTTCCCAGCGGATTCATCAACTTTCAATGTGAATTCATCATTTTTTGGTTCTCACATTCTCATAATAAAAATGGTTCTCACGTTAACCATCCCCTATATATATATATATGAAAAGCGAATTACTAAGGTTCGGTATGTACGTGTAAGGATATCAATGGGTGGATTTTACCCGAACCAGAATCAATAAATAAGTAATGGTTTTGGTTCTGAAACCGACCTATTAGATACTGGTTCCGGATCGGACCTGGACCATCAACTATAGGTTTTAGGCTGTCCATATCTGAACGGGTCTAGAACAGGCGGACCAAAACCATAATGGCTGAAACCGTTGCTTTATAATTTAATGGGCTATGAGTGATTTCGGGCCGATATGAATAAAACTAGCTCATTGACAAACCTATTTAAACTTAGGCTTGTCGATAAACAGGTTTTAATCTGACCAGAACCAATAAATAAATATTGGTTCTGGTTCTGAAACCGGAATCAAATCCGGACCGGACCGGACCAGACCATCAAACTATGGATCTAAACGGTCCGATTCTAAAGCGGGCCTGGAACCAAAACCAGAATTGCTGCTTTAAAATCTAATGGATTTTGAGCGGTTTCGGATCGATCTGGTAAAAAACCACCCATTGATATCCATATGTACGTGCACCTAATTATAAAATTATTTTCTATTTTCAAGCCTTATTAAATTATAATACAAGTTTAAGTTGAAAAGTAATATATTAAGTTGAAGAATTCAATATTAATAGTGGTCTAATGTGGTTCACCAAATTGAATAAAATTAAAGACGAATGCTATTGACGTACACTAAACCTATACATGGATTAATTTAGAATTTGGCATCACGTCATAGGTGGCTCAACTTAGATGCTCGTTTGTTAGATTATTTATTGTCATAATATTGTTATTCTTATTGACATTATAAGGAAAAAATCGGCTACGCTACAAGTCACCAAGTTATCCTGCTCCCCGAATCTAGACCACTACTTGATTTCTGATGCCTATGTTGCAACTTGCAACTACTACGCACGAACTCAGGTCTAAAATATATATTTCCTTAGTTTTCATTAGAGCCGTTAAAATTTGCCCGACCCGGTGGGCCGGCCCGGGGTACCCGGAATTGGGGTCGGGTTGGGCCGTAAAAATAGTGGTAGAAAAAATCGGGCTAAAAAGCCCCACATAGCTCCGGGCTTACTGGACTTTGGGGCTAAAAAGCGGGGTTTTCAGCTAAAAAGCCCGTCCACACATTTAAAGTTTTAATATTTTATATTAGTAGTAAATACTAAATAGTAAATATAGAAAAGAAAATGAATGACTATTAAAAACTCCTTCTTTCGTCCATCCCTTTCTCTATTACATTTCTTTAAGGTCGATGTTTGATGTTTGATGATATTTATAACTTTAAGTTTATCTTATTTACGTTGAAATTGATATTAGACTTGTTAGTAGATTTAATTTAATTTATTTATTTTGGAATTGATGTTAGTAGACGTAATTTATCTTATTTACTTTGAAATTGATGTTAGTAGATTTAATTTATTTATTGTTATCATATTTTTTTAAAATTAAAATAATATCTTATTAAATTAAATATTGGGTGGGTTTGGCATGGTGGCCCAGATGGGGTGATGCAGGCTACCACATTTTCAACCCGATAGCATTTGGGCGGGCCGGGCCAACCCGATAAAAACCACAAGCCATTGGTAGGGCGGGCCGCCGACCCGACCCTTCCTTTTGCCACTCTAATTTTCATAAGTATCATCGCTTGTTAAATCATATATATCAAAAAATAAAAAATTTATCTTTATAACTTTATTAATTATCATTATAAATATAATCATACAACTAAGTTGTCAAATTGCAAAAGTATCAAATATAAGTAAATAGAAAATATATCACAATTTTAATCTCAAATTCTGAACTAGAACACTTATTAAAAAAATACTAATGAAACACTTAAAAAGAATGGAGAAAGTAAATTATAAGTAATTATGGATTTGTAAGAGAAATATTAATTAGGTCAAACTCATGATATTTTAAAACTGATCGTTTCTATTTCATGTCCGGTCGGCAAGCCTTAATTTGAATCCAAAATTTGCTACGTTGAGTTTTTAGTTGAATAATAAATACCATAAGGATGATGCGCCCGTAGAGAAGCCGTCGAAGTTTGGAGGATCCGACTTGAGATGGCGGCGAAGATGATGTTCTACCTTACGACGTTGGGCCGCCGACTTCTTGGTGGAAGATGAGCCCACCGTTAGAAATTTGGTAATGGACTTTCACGTCCAAGCGACATATGACAATTAGGCGCCTTGGCGACTATCTTTGTAAAATTTTATACTTTGTAGTTTAGAAGATAGCTTGTATAGTGTTTATCTTGTAGTAACGACATCGAATGTATGTGGGATGCGTTAGAAAAGAAATACAAGTAGTGATGATGCGGTCTGAAAGAAGTTCATTGTAGCGAATATTTGGACTACAAGATGGTCGATTCTCGACCAATCATGGACAAGTCAAGAGTTTCAACTCATTGTACACGAGGTTCGGGTTAAATGGCACTGCTTGTTTGGACGGCTTTGTCGTCGCTACGATGATTGAGAAGCTACCTCGGGTGGAGAGACTTGAGGTCTACCTTAAGCCTGGCGAAAGGATATGACGCTTGAAGACTTGATCGTCAAGCTGCATCGAGTTTGGCGTGAAGAAGCAGATCTAAAAGCGAAGGCTTGCTCGATCGAAGGCCGACTGTTGGAGAGGCGGTCCCTCTAACAAACGTGTTAGTCGATGTCATGACAAAGGCAAAGGAAGGTGATTGCCGTAACTTTGACGGGGATCATTACCATTGTGGCAACATGGCCACACTAATAAGGGCTCGCTGTCGACTAAGAAGAAGAAGGCTAAACAAGTTGCCAACGTTGTCGAGAAGGACTTGACAAATGGGACAAGGATGACTTGGCTGCTGTGGTGACGAAGAAGTCGACCACGTCGAGAATCAGGTGGATGGTTCACCGACAACGGCGAATCGCACACTGCGTCTGCGCGAAAGATGCGTTTATCCCTCTGAGCTTTGTTGAGAGGAGAAGCTCAACATGGAGAACCAAGCTTCGTCAGGGTTGCGGAGTTGGTGATGTGGTGCTCAAGATGTCGTCGTTATTGAGATCACGTTGAAGGATGTGCTGCATGTCCCGGACATTCGCAAGAACTTAGTGTCGGGCTCCATTGTAGTTAATAAGGGTTTTAGACTAGTTTTTGAGTCGGACAAGTTTGTCTTGACTAAGTTTGGAAAGTTCCTTGGTAGGGGTTATCTCACCGGGGGTCTTTTCAAACTAAATGTAATGGTTGTGCGCCGTGTACCCAAAATTGTGATGAATGAAAATGCATCTACCTCTTACTTGTTGAGTGCTCGATTTATGACATTGTAGATTAGGACATGTTAATCTAAATGCGATAAAAGATTAGTAAATTTAGATTTACTAAAGTTAAATGAAGTTAATACACAAAGCGAAATGTGAGGTTTGTGTGGAAGCGAAAATGGCTAAGTTACCGTTTCATTCGGTAGAGCAGACACTAAACCTCTAGAACTTATTCATACCGATGTGTGTGATTTAAAGTTTGTACAAACTAGAGGTGGTAAAAGCACTTCATCACGTTTATTGATGATTGTACAAGATATTGTTATCTTTACCTTCTAAGAAGTAAAAGAGGCTATGAAGCTTTTAAAACTTCAAGAACGGCCGAGAATCAACTAATTTGTCGAATTAAGACTCTTGAAGTGATAGAGGGAGAATATGTAGCTCCGTTTGAGGCATTATGCAGCGAAAGTGGTATAATACATCAAACGACGCCCTTATTCACCTCGATCTAATAAGCGTTCTTGAGCGTAAAAATCGAACATAAGGAGATGATGAATGCTTTGTTGATTAGCTCGAGGTTGCCCCGAACTTGTGGGGGAAGGCTGTTTTGACGACTAACTACATCTTGAACAAGATTCCACTAAAGAGTAAGGATGTTACTCGCTACGAGTTGTGGAAAGGAAGAAAGCCATCGACAAATATCTCAAAGTGTGGGGTGTTTGGCGAAGGTTGAGGTGCCTCCCTAAACAAGTTATAATTGGACCTAAAACGATCGATTGTATCTTTATTGGGTATGCACTTAGCGGCGCGCCTATCGTTTCGATCCACGGTCGGAGGTGCGGATATGGCGGTGGGGACGACGATTGAATCAAAGAATGCTATATTCTTTGAAAGTGTTTATCCACAGCAAGACAAGGATAAAAGTGAAACCAGTTCTAGCAATAGGGCGATGGTGAAGCTTCGAGTTCTAAACCTTTGGAGGAAGAACCGATATCGCATAGCGATCGAGGTGCGATCGAAGGGATCGAACCAAGGCGTGGTAGTAAGTCGAGCATGAAGAATTTTGGTCGACTATATTGCGTTCATGTTGGACGAAGAACCAACATTGATCAAAGTAGCCTATGCTCGATTAGACGGGATGCTCTGGCGAGAGGCATTCAAAGTGAGATTGATTCCATTCTACAAAACCACACTTGGGTATTGGTTGATTTGCCGGAAGGTTGTAAGCCACTTGGGATGCAAGTGGATCCTTAAAGAAAGTACAAGCAGATGGATCAATTGAAAAGTATAAAGCTCGTTTGGTTGTTAAAGGGTTTAAACAAAGAGAAGTGCGATTTCTTGATACCTATTCACCGTGGCGAGGATTACGTCTATTAGGGTGCTTCTAATTCTTTGCTTTGCACAATCTTGAGATTCATCAAATGGACGTTAAGATTGCGTTTTTGAATGGTGACCTCGAGGATGAGGTATATATAGAGCAACAGAAGGGTTTAGTACACAGTCGAGAGGCGGTATGCAAACTCGTGAAGTCTCTATATGGTTTGAAACAAGCGTCGTTGCAATGGCATGAAATTTGACAATGTAATGTTGGCAAATGATTTCAAGATCAACGAGTGTGACAAATGTGTCTACGTTAAGAACACGAGATAATGGTTATGTTATAGTTTATGCGTATGTAGATGACATGTTGATCATGGGTAGCAATACTCAAGTCATTAATGACACAAAGCGCATGTTAAATAGAAATTTTGACATGAAGGACATGGGATTAGGCGATGTGATTCTTGGAATCAAGATTCTAAGAAGATCGAAGGAATTATCTTGACACAATCTCACTACGTCGAGAAAGTGCTTAAGAAATTCAACGCGTTTGATAGTTTGCTGCTAAGACCCATTGGAGCTCAATGTTCATTTGAGTAAAACAGGGGTGAACACGTTGGGCGAAGACTATGCTAAGGTCATCGGTGTTTGATGTATCTTACAAATTGTACCCGACCCGACATAGCTTGTGGTGAATAAATTGAGTCGTTACACGAGCAATCAAGCAAGGAGCATTGGAAGGCTCTAGTGAGAGTTTTGAGGTACTTGAAGTATACTCAAAATCATGGGGTGATTCACGAGATATCCCCGGTACTTGAAGGATCTTGTGATGCGATTGGATATCGACACGAAAGATTCACTTTCTACAAGTGGAGTGCGTGTTCACGATTGGGAGGTCTTTGTTTCTTGGAGATCCACGAAGCAGGGCGTGTATAGCCCGATCCACCATGGAATCGAATTCATAACTTTGGATAAAGGCGGTGAGGAAGCCGGGTGGCTCGTAATTTTTGGAAGATATTCCATGTTGGTCTAAACACATGCCACGGTGATGATTCTTTGTGATAGCAATGCTCTTGGAAGGGCAAAAGTGGTTTGTATAATGGTAAGTCTCGACATATCGTTGGCGACATATCTTGTGAGGCATTTGATCTCAGTGGGGTTATCTCGATTGACTATGTCAGTCGATAGATAATCTGGCGGTCAGATTAACCAAATGGTTGAGCAGGGATCAAATGATCAAGTTCTAGAGGAATGAGATTAAAATCCACATCTTAAGAACAATCATAGTGGTAACCCAACCATGATGTTGGAGATCCCAAGAACTTGGTTCGATGGGAGAACTAAGCTATAGGAGTTAGTGTATAAACACTCGAGTTGATACATTACCTAGAAAGCAAACGAGTGTTGAAAAACTTGCTAGTGGTGAGGTTGAGTTGTTGACTCTTAATGATTCTAAGATACCACGAGGAGGTTGAGTATTGCAAGATACTCGGTAAAGAATCACCTATGTAAGTGTGAAGTGGGGCGCTTCAAATAGAACACTTATGAATCAAAGTGGATGTCCATGGCGAAATGGAATCAAGCGTGAGAGCGGATGAGGTTGAGGTGTTAAAGTGTTAATACCATTGTCTTAGTGCGTTGTGGGGAATAGTTCAAGGCATCGTGTCCACTAATCCTTTGTGTACTCGATGGTGCGACTATGGAAGGTTGAGACTATAAACCACTGTCCAAATATTTTAACATCTCTTGAGGGAAATGTAATGCGCATACATGCATATGGCTATTTCCACTCATGTGGGGGATTGTTGGAAATCGCATATATATATTTATTATATATGTGGTGAGTTTTCGAGAAGCTACTTTGACCAAGATTTTGAGTGGCGTAACGTTTAATTTTGTGAAATTAAATGGCATAGGATCGATCTCGTTTTGAGTAGATGATCGTTGTATATTCACATTCTCAAATCCGATTTCCGGTAAGTGAGAAATAATGGATCAAAGTTAGTCACTTAAACATGAAGTTATGTGCTTAAGGGGATAAGCATGGATTAATTAATCCTTATCCCACATTGATTAATGTACATATATTAATTATCTATATAAGTGGTTCATTGAACACTTAGTATAATTATTGTGCACAAGTGATGGGTTGTAAAAGCTCACCTTGCCGCCGAGCCGGGTTCGGCCCGACCTGCCCGCCCTTGGCCGCAGTTCCGATTTCGTGGATCGTGGATTTTGGGCTTGTTCGTGGGCTTGTTTCGTGGGGATGGTTCCGTGGCCCGTTGCCGTATATTTTGGATCAATGTTTGATCGAGCCCAAATATGGAGTTGGTCAGAGGCCCAACTCGTGTGGCCCAATCCGTTGGGCTGCGTGTGCACTGAAGGGCGTGCGGATCGTCCGATGAACCTAGATGCGCGCGTTGTCAGTTAAATCGTGGCGCGGTAGCGTTCGACATGATGGCTCTGTGGGAAGCGTGGGCACGTTGTCTCGAAACCGCGCGGGACATAACCCGTAACACCCGACATCAATGCGGTGTTGACTCGGCATCTTTCCCATGAGGGGGCGACGCCTATAAATAGGACATGTCTCCACAAAGCATAAGCCACCCCTCGCACATCTGCATTCTAAAGCACTCTCTGCATACATAGCTAGTGTCGAAGCTATGTCCTCGCCTCGTTCCAGTTCGCGGGAGCTCGTTGGTGCATGGTGCGCCACCGCGAGGCGTTGCCGTTTTATCTTTGGAGACGATACGCCACACTACCGGGGCATATCTCGTCTTGCGGAAAGATGCCTCCTCGACTCGGCATTAGTATACGGTTTAGTTTCATTTGTATTTAAATTCAGTTTAGTTCAATTGTTGTTTGATCTCCACTTCTACATTTCTGTTAAGTTGTAACACGCCCGGCAAGTTTTGTACTATTTTGTACATTTTTTCCAACAAATGTCATTTAACGCCTTAACAGACCTATACTTTTATGTATATGTCTTTAATATATGAATAACTTGAGATGCAGGGGAGATGAGGGACGTGTGGTGGACAGTGGCTTTCAGCGGCAGCCTTCGCCGGAGGTGGCGTGTATAAGGAAGAAGAAAATAGTAAAAAGGATAAGTATTTTTGTGCAGGATTTTGTGTAGAATATACATAAATATAAGACTATTTGTAAATGTGGATTCAAATCTAAAATAAGTAATCATTTACATAATCCTCATAGCGTATCAACTAGCATATTTGGCCAGATTCCAATCCTTGGGACACTAACATGAAAAAGGTACATACGTTAGGATTCATACATAGGATAGGACACAGATAAGAGGGTCGATACATTGGATTGATAATGAAATTTTCCCTAATAAATAAGTGAAACTTGTGGAAGTAATTACGTGAAAGTGAAACTCATTACTATTTTTCTTTTAAATATAACACTATTTGCATATGTAGATTTAAAAATGAAATAAATAATCATTTACATAATCAGCATAGCGTATCAGCTAGCATATTTGGTCAGATTCCGATCCTTGAGACACTAAAATTAAAAATGTACATACGTTAGGATTCGTATATTAGGACACAAGCATAAAAGCATCGATACATTAGATTGATAATGATATTTTCCCTAATAAATAAGTGAAACTTGTGGAATTTACGTGAAAGTGAAACTTATTACTATTTTTCTCTTTTAAGTTTGATTTTCATTTTATTGGTATTCAAATAGTGAGGTCAAATGTCGTAGTTATTTTTTTAAAAAATTCATGGAAATTTGACAACCACTTACTTCGGTGCGCGTTGAGTAAACTCTAAATTCTTGTGCAATATTTATTTTTTAAATATATATTTCTTAGTCCATGCCGTAACGAACAAATTGATAGGATACGGCCCAACTACTGAGGCCCAAGCGTCGGGCCCAATACAAGTAAACGACATCAAGCTCGGCTGGACAAGTTCGGCCCATGAAGACTCTGAAGCCGGTGGGAGCAGAAAGCTCGACCATATCTAAAGAATCCTAATTCGAGAGGGATAGGATCTCGAATCCTAGTTAGAAGACTTGGATTCGAGATCTAGTCGATACATTGTGTATAAATAGAGGCTAGATTAGGCGACATAGATTCATTCACTCTCTTTGTAATCGCTTCTTACACTCTCAATACACATACTCTCTCTTGCCCGTGGGCGTAGATCTTATTCACGGATCGAACCACGTAAATCTTTGGTGTTCTTGCGATTTATTTCCTTACGAAATTAAGATCGATCGGCGCCGTGCTGTGGGAACCGAAATTTTGTGTTTTCGATCAACCACCGTTTACTGTGGAAGTAATCATGACCGGTACACGAAGCCATGCCTCGGGACCGTCGCGGCAACAACAACGCGGCGGCGAAGGAACGCCGAGCTCGACTCGGGAAGAGCCCAATCGGAGAAGAAACCCAGGGGCATATCCAAAGTCTCGACGAGCACGGACACCCGCCTGCAGGAGGCGGTTACCATAGCGAAAGCGATCGTAGCAATAATCCGGAAACTCGGCTCCATAAGTAAACCTTGGCGGCGTCGTCGAGGATTTCTCGAGAAAACAAAGAGCTTTCTCGGTTCCTCGGTGAGCACGGGTCGGTCGAGACACGAAGAGCGGTACATCAAGCCTCGTCTAGATACGAGGCATCTGGCGAGGTCGGGGCCCAAACCGACCGCGCAAGGAACAGCAGCGGGAGAGGGCGTCGAGATCGCCGAAGCGGCCTCGATCGCCAATCCATCCAAATGAACTCCGCCCGATCTCCGGGGACGGCGGCGGGGAAGAAACATCGGGGCCGCGAAGTCGGTCCGAGTCACCTAAGCGAGTTCGATCGTCGAACTCCGTCCCGATCTCGGAGGGCGGCGATGGATGCGGAAGATAGCCACCCGTTCTCAAATAGAATACTCAACACTTCTCTCCGGATAAATACGGGTACCAAGCATCGCCCCTACTATGTGGTGAGGATCCACGAACTTCCTCTCGCGGTTCAATACAACATGATCAACCAAAAGCTCGGCTCGGTTCACGTGTAAACTCTTTCCGAGTTACTCATCGACAACGCCCGCAGTGGTTCGACGGTCTACCTACGGAAGCATCGGCTCTATCGCGACCGATGGCTGCCTTCCACCGAAGGTTCTTCCAAAAGCGGAATCAAAAGCGTCATCGCACACCTCCTCACTATAAGGCAAAGCCGTAATGAGTCCATCGGCGACTTCATGACAAGGTTTAATAAGGGCGTTTGAAGGTCGAAGGCGTGAGCGACTGTTAGTCATCTCGGCTTTCCAAAGCGGCATCTTGCAGGGGCCTTATATCGAGATCGTCAATCTGAACCCGTCTTGCCAGTAGGCGTGGCGCATAGCCAACCGGTTCGCCAAAGCGGGCGAGGTCGACAAGAGAAAGCGAAGCGCAAAGCGGACCCCGGAAAAAGGAAGAAGAGGCGAAGGAAGGAAGATCGGAACCAAGGCCGGGCGCTTGGATGATTACATCGCCCGATAAAATCCGGGCTCGGTCTGCGGCGCCTCGGGCGACCTCAATACACCCGTTGACGAAGCCGAGGGCGTAAATCTACACACTCCATATGAACCTGCTTAGAAGCCTCGACCGATGGCGGGAGAAAAGAGGTGCCGACCTACGGATAACATCGCTCATTCCATGATGATTACAGACGCGACATCGAAGAGTGCAGCGAGCTCATGGGTGAAATAGAGATGCTAGTTCGGGCGGATCCACGAAGAAATACCGAGACAGTCGCAAGCCGACCAAAGTCAAAAAAGAAAAAGAGGAGAGGAAATTGTGCCCCTACAAAAACAAAGCGCGCAAAGCGAGGAAGGAGATGATGAGCCCCATATGACGGGTGGTCTCCACTATTAGGGGCTCCCCGTGAGTCACGAAGTCTTCCACAAGTCAGAGGCCCAAGTCCAGAACCGTGAACCTACCAATAAGAGGTTCGAGAAAGGACGAGGCGATCTTCTCAGAAGACGACCTGTTCAATGATGACCCCACCGGGATGCATTGGTGATCCGGTAGTGGTCGCAAATAAGTTGGTAAAGCGATTTACATCGGCAAGCGTCGGTGAGCATCCTTTAAGGAATGCTTTGACAAGCTAGGAGTGGAAGGCGCGCGCGCAAGCCAAGCGCCACTCCAAGCTTCGTCCCGGAAGAGACGCGCCGGAAGGAATAATCGAGCTACCGTCACGGTGGGGAAAGCACCAACGACCTCGACCAAAGTGGTGCGGTTCAGAAGTGAAGGCCAACTCGCCGTATAACATCATACTAGGCGAGATTGGGTGAGCATTGTAAGGCGGTATGCTCAGCGTACCACCGACGATAAAATACCCACCACGGGGGAACAGCCGTGATCCGAGGCGATCGTAAGCAAGCGAGTGTATGCAAGTTGCCTTACGAGGTGCGGGACCTCGGTCCAACACCCACAGCATAGCAATTAAAGAAACCCAAGAGTTGGAGTCAGGAAGTACATCGCCACTCACGGCGGTCGGTGGAAGAGGTCGCATTGTACAAAGATGAGCCATTGAAGGTCGTCCGGTTGGTTTCACCACGACACCAAGTGAAGGATCGATCATCCAACCCTAAGAGAATTCCGAGGCGTGTTTGCTTGGTCTCGCCGACATGACCGAGTCTCGCCGAGTATCATCACTCATGGCTCGACATCGACCCGAACATAAAGCCGGTTCGATGAGCAAAGAATCTTCGCAATTTAGCGGAACCAAGTCATTCATGACGAGGTGAACCACTATTAAAAGCACGCATCGTTCGAGGTCAAATATCCGACCGGATAGCCAACCGGTGATGGTGAAGAAAGGAGGAGGGATGGCGAATGTGTATTGACTACACCGACCTCAACAAGCATTGCCCAAAGGATTGCTATCCCTTCCCAACATTGACAAGAAGATCGGCGCGTTGGTGGGCACGAAGTCTTGGTTTCTTGGACTTATACAAAGGGTATCACCAAGTCACGATGGACGGCGAAGACGCAGCCAAGACGACCTTCATTACCGACTTGGGTCTTCGCATATAAAAGATGCCATTCGGCCTTAAAATGCGGGGCTACCTATCGAAGGATGGTGGACAAAATATTTCAGCCCCTACATAGGTCGAATGTGGAGGTATCGTGAGCGACATTGTCGTCAAAAGCAAGAAGAAGCGCATGTGTGGCGACCTCGGATCGTCCTCGGCCTTCTTCGGAAAATCAACCTAAAGTGAATCCCCGTAAATGCACGTTTGCGGTCCGTGCGGAAAGTTCTTAGGATGTTGGGTTTCATGAGAAGGGCTAAAAGCAAACCCGACCAAGGTCCAAACCATTTTGGAAATGAAGATGCGAAGACCATCCATGGCGTACACAAGCTTACAGTGCATAGCCGCACTAAGCCGCTTTCTTTCAAAAGTCGCGGACAAGCGGCTACCCTTCTTCAAGATACTCAAAAGCCTCAAATTTTCATGGGATGAGGTGCACAGTCCGCCGAAGACCTCAAGAGCTACCTCGCCAAGCTCCCCACTCTATCGGTCCCAAAGAGGAGAGGTCCTTTTCTCTACCTCGCCGCCTCAGACGAATCCATAAGTGCGTCCGGTACGCCGAAGAAGGACGTCGACTCGGTGTATTTCATCACCGAGCACTAAAGGCAGGAAGCGAGTATCGACCGAGAAGCTTGCCTTAGCATTAGTAAATGCCGCGAGGAGGCTACGTCCGTACTTCCATGCACATCGCATACAAGTCCTCATCGACTACCCACTTCGGCAAGTATTGAGCCGGCCCAAGCATCGGGAGAATCGCGAAACGGGCAATCGAACTGGCGAGCACGATATATCATACGCCCCGCTTGAGCCATCAAAGGTCAAGCCCAGCGGATTTCCTTGCCGAGGCTAACTTCGCCGAAAACCAAGCCCACCGAGTCCGTGACAGACGATGCGAAGCCGAACCCATGGTTGAAACACCGAGGAGGCTGGCAACTCTACGTTGACGGGCTTCGAAACAAAGGTAATGGAGCGGTATCTTACTCCCAGGCCCGGACGACCAAGAGATCGCTTACTCACCGGTTCACATTCAAAATACGAACAACGGTTGGAGTATGAGGCATCGATCGCAGGACTTCGCCTCGCTCAAAGTCTTGAGATACGAGCCGTGCAAGTTCACGATGACTCAAGTCGTCGTAAGCCAAATGTTGGGAAAATACGAGGCAAAAAGCGGATGAATGAAGAAGTATCTTGATAAAGCAAAGAGCACATAGCGGACTTTCTCACACTTCCGGATAGTTCGCATCCCAAGGGAGCAAAATAGCCGGTGACATCTTAGTAAATTGGCCTCGTCATCAACGAGCCCGCCAAGAGAGGAAGTCCAAAGCAGGAGCATAAGCGATGCGAGAAGGCGGAGCCGAGGTCAACATAGTCTCGGATGAAGAACCCAATTGGATGACTCCCATTCGAGAGTACCGGAGAAGGCGAATCGCTCACGACAAGTCGGAAGCTAGGAGGATCCCGAACAAATCTGCGATATACAATGGAACAGGAGTCCTATATGTAAAGTCATATCTCCAACCTCTCTTAAGGTGCTTGGGTCCGAACCGAGCCAATTACGTTCTACGAGAAATACACGGTTCGTATGCGGAAGCCACATCGGACCCCGGGCCTTGTCAAAGAAAGTCATGCGATGGGGATACTATCACAACAATGTTCCAAGACTCAATGGACCTCGTAAAAAGTGTCCAAGTGTCAAATCCATGGGAACGCACCAAGGCTACCCTGCACCGACCTCACCTCCGCATGAGCCCTTGGCCGTTTATGCAATGGGGATTGACATTGTGGGCCCCTTTGTAAAGCACCGTGACAGCTCCAATTTTTAATTGTTGCGATCGACTACTTCAAGTGGGTGGGTGTTCGAGCCTTGGCGAAAATCACAAGCAAGAACGCCTCAACTTCGTATGGAAGAACATAGTGTGTCGCGGCGATCCCCCATATCCTCCTTTCGGATAACGGAACACAATTCACGGATAAGACATTCAAAGATTGGTGTCAAGAGCTTGGATCCAACAAAGTTCACCTCGGTGGCCCATCCTCAAGCAAATGGTCGACCGGTTACCAACAGGACCATCGTAAAGGGTCTAAAACTCGCCTCGATCGAGCTAAAGGCCTACGGGTGGAAAATTTACCGCAGTCCTATGGTCGCGTCAACAACGCCTCGGACCTCGAAGCGGAGAAACACCATATAGTTTGGTGTATGGAACCAAGCAGTGATCCTGCGAGATCGGAGATCGAGTCCTCGCACCATTGACTTCTGCCAAGCAAATGGGGAAAATCTACGAGCTGATCTAGACCTACTCGAGAAGAGAGAGACCTCGCCACATCGAGGAAGCTCGGTACAAGCAACAAGTAGCTCGGTATTACAACCAGCGTTAAAACCGACAATTCCAAGTGGGCGACCAGATCTCGACATAATGAAGTCAAGAAGTCGCAGCTCGGCAAGCTGGAAGCCACATGGGAAGGACCTTACCGGTCGACGAAGTCCTCGGCAAAGGGCCTATAAGCTCGCTCAATTGTCCGGTGAGCAATTACCCAACGATGGCACATCATCCATCCAAGAAATATTATGCATAAGTGTCAAGGGTGGGTCTTGTTGGTCATATTTTTAAAGTCTGTTTAGAGTCATCTTATTTGGTGGTCGCGTCATCTTTATCAATAAAATCTTTATTTTACGAGTTCTACTTGTCACTAATGCATAATTAATCTTCACATTATTTACCTCTACTTGAGGACAAATTCCCTCGACGGAGGTCGATTACATTCGCTTATACGAATGTAAATCTAAACGCGCATGCCTACATACGAGATCGAGACTACCTTCGCTTATTTCAAGCGTTCTCTCTATGTGAGCGAAGGGACCACCCTCCCGATAACCTCGCAAAAAACAGAACCATTCCTACATACGAGATCGACTACCTCGCTTATTTCAAGCGTTCTCTATGTGCACGAAGGGACCACCCTCCCGATAACCTCGAGAAAAATGGAACCATTCCTACATACGAGATCGACTACCTTCGCTTATTTCAAAGTTCTCTATGTGGCGACGAGGGACCACCCTCCCGACGACCTCGGCAAAAACAGAACCCCTACCTTCGTTAGAACGATTTCTTCAAAGCGGAATTTCTACGAGGACTAACTACTGAGATATTACTCTTGTTCAAATACAAAGTCAACAAGAAACCATTCTTATTAAATAAAAGATGACAGTTACATTTTACATTTTACTTATGACGGAGCGGATCGGGAAAAGCCGAGCCAATCCCTAGAAAATCGGGATTGAGCTCATCTATGCTAATCCTACCTCTACCTCGTCCTCGGTCTATATTACGGGCCCGGCAGAGCGACCTCGGTCACTGACGATGCAGCTCATGAGCTCGGCCCGCCACTTGATGACGCCCGGTCTCGACGCATGGAGGGTCCCACGTTCAAGGGCAATAGCACGCCTCTCTTTGCGCGCCCTCCGGATCGTCATAATGTGGTTCATTTATTCTAGGCGGAAGCTCCGTGCGAAGAAGAGGCCTCTGCATCCCGTCAAGTATGTCGTCGAGTGTGGTTGTCGGCGATAATATTTTGATATGCTCCCGAGCCTTTTAATTCAACAGATCGCTCCGTGGTGCCGTGAGGTCCGCCATATTCGCGCTTATACTCGAACAACGGCAGCACCTCGACAACCTCGCTTCTACTTCCGGATCGTCATCCCACCATTTCGGTGGATAACCTCCTCGTACTCGGCATGCTCCTCGGCTATCACCTGGCCTTCTCCTGGCGACCTCGAACGCCTCCAATTCCAAAAGGCGAGCACGAGCTCACACGCCTCTCTGGCGGCTCTATGTGACATCGAGACTCGACCATGCGTGACCGAGCTGCCTTTATATGGAGTGAGTTCGACCTCTTTCGACTCAAGAGCTCATGACGTGTCTTTGATTCGATTCAACCAGGAGAAGCATCAAACATTTCAGAGACAATCGAATAAAAAAAAAAAAAGAGATAAGTTTCTTGACAAACTTGTGATTTTATTAACATGCCCTTAGCAAAAAATTGTTGTACATTTACATTCAAAAAAAAAAAAAAGATGCAGGATCAACCGACCCCTCCGGAAGCTTCGCCATATCCACGTCGCCGCCTCCAAGCTCGGATAGCCTCGGCCTCTTGGGAACAACCGAGTCTCGACGCCTCAAGCATCACCGTCTCCCGACCCCTTTGCATGATCAGCCAATAAAGCCTCTGGTCGGGATCCCGATCCACGGACAAAGCGCATGCACTCCGCGGACAAAAGAACGGAGGAGGAGGCGAGGCTGCAGCACGGAAGCTCAGCCGGGCGGATGAGCACATCAGTAGGCCCGTCTCAGACAAGATCCTCGGTCCCCTCGCACTCCATACTGGCTTTGTCCAGATCTGGGTAGTCCTCGGCGACCTCTTCGATTGCGTCAAGGCCCGAGACGGCGCTTGTTAAGCACATCGCCGCGCCCGAGACCATCCCCGAGAAGCCCGCCGACAGAATGCCTCTCCGCGGCGGCGCAAGCGTTCCTCGAGCTCGCCATGTCCGCCTCCCGACGGCGAACTGTTCCACCTCGGCCTTCATCGAGGCAACCTCGGCCCTCGCCGCCTCGGCCTGCCGCCTCCTCACCACATTGCCTCCTCCGCCGACTGCCCTAGCCGCTTGCCTCAATGGCCGTCGATCCGCCGCTTGTTTGACGAGGTCCCGGATCTTGGCCTCGGCCTCGGACATTTTCGAGCAAGGAGGGTATTCGACCTCCACCTCCCGAGCATACCGGGCCACCTCACAAAGCTGCGACACGGCGCTTCTTCAAGTAATCCGATATAAGATCGGATACTCTTGACACTCGGCCGCCACGCCCTCGAATTCTATACAAAATATACATCGGTCAAGAACACATTTGGTTACTACCGCATCGAAGTATAAGGACGGTACAAAACCTCGGGAAAGGGCGGCGGCTTGAACCGACGATCTCGCACTCAGCCTCGGCAGAGAACCGAGGGACTCGGGGACTTCATCCTTCCGCCTCTTCAAGCGCTTCAGTGGCTGCGGCGAAGGGGATCTCGAAGGCCCCACAGTCATTTCGGGCATGTCCTCGAAATCCTTCAAGGTCGGAGACCTCGGCTCGGCCACCGAGATCGGTTCGGCCACGGAGATCGGCTCCTTCCTTTTCTTCTTCCTTTCCTTCAGCAGGTTCACTACCAAGAGATACAGAGGTCGGCATCAACGCGTATAATCATGCAATAAAAAAAAAAAAAAAAAAAATAAGAAAGAAATAGGGGCCTCACCCTTCACCGACTCCACCCTGGAGGTAGGATCATAAGGCCGAGCCCCGCTCGACAACTTCGGCCTCGGAGAAGACCTCGTCAACAAGGCCAATTTTGTCAGGCGTCTCCTCCGGTCACCAAGTCCTTGTCAACGACACATCGGCGATCTTATCGATCGCCATGGAAACTCCATCTGTCTCGAAACCGGCGAAGAAGAACTTCTTCTGCCAGTTGGAGATCTTCGACTTAATCTTCGCTTTGAATTTCCTACGGGGTGATAGATAATACCACCCCGAGCCACCCTTCAGTTGCAAAAAGCGAAGGACCAGCCCCAAGGTCAAAGGAAAATTATGCCTATAGGCATAGACACCTAGAGCGACTATATGCGGAATGAGTTCGGCGAGAGTTGGGCAAGAGATATGCCAAACATCTCTTGAACTCCCACGTACGTAAGGAAAGGAAGACGAAGACCAGCCTTGAGGCTGCCCTCGTACACGGTAATAAAACCATCCGGAGGGGCACAAGCCCAATCCTCCGGACGGGGGGAAACAAACTCAACATCAGAAGGAATACTATATTGAAAACAGATATCCCTAATATCTGAAATACCTAAGATGGAAGAAAAAGAAGACACTTTGCCGCAATCCCCCACTGAGGGGAATCGCAGACTACACTCAGCAAGAGGCATATGGACACGGGTAAAAACAGGCAAAACACTAAATCAGACGGAGAAACAGACACGATTTGACGCTCAGACGACTCGTTATGAGAAGAGGTAGCCATTACTTACTTTTGGTTATCGATGAAGAAGACAGAAGCTTCAAGTCGTCAATGGCGCAGAAAAGTGTTTCTCGCAGAAGGCAGAGAGGTTTTGTTTTTGAAATTCAGAGAAATGTTAAGGCAAATGATAAGAGAAATTGCGTATCAAGGAAGACATTCCCCTAATATGCACTTTATCGGGAATCCAACAATTGCCAATTTAATGCGCATTAAATGCGATCCCGCGCCCGATGCAAGAACGGCAGAAAATCCGTCTTGACCTCGGCATAACGCCCGTCGGTGAAGCGAGAAGACCTCGCCTAACACCTCGTCGGGTGAAGCCAAGAAGACCTCGCCTAATGCCTCGACGGTGAAGCCATTCACAAGACCTCAGATTACGCCACGGCGTGTCAAGCCGGTCGAAGACTTGGCATAACGCCTCGTCGGGTGAAGCGGTCGAAGACCTCGCTTAACGCCCGCCAGCAAAGCCGATAAGAAGACCTCGCTTAACGCCACGACAGTCAAGCGGTCCAAGACTTCGGCATAACGCCTCGTCGGGTGAAGCGGTCGAAGACCTCGACAACGCCTCGCCGGGTAAAGCGATAAGAAGACCTCGGCGGGCCCGCTGCAAGACAAAGATTCGATATACGACGCCAAAAGCATTGACACACACAAAGTCGGACAATGAAAAGAAGGTGTAAGATCGTCCATACCCGCGCGTCACAACAACCCCAATCCAAAGATGACCTCGTTTCTGCGTCTTTTAAGGGGTTGTGATAGGATACTGACCCAACTACCGTGCCCAAGCATCGTGCCCAATACAAGTAAACCCGACATCAAGCTCGGCTGGACAAGTTCGCCCATGAAGACTCTCGAAGCCGGTGGGAACGCAGAAGCTCACCATATCTAAAAGAATCCTAATTCAAGAAGGGATAGGATCTCGAATCCTAGTTAGAAGACTTGGATTCGAGATCTAGGTCAATACATTGTGTATAAACAGAGGCTAGATTAGGCGACATAGATTCATTCACTCTCTTTGTAATCGCTTACACTCTCAATACACATACTCTCTCTCGCCCGTGGACGTAGATCTTATTCACGATCGAACCACGAAATCTTCGTGTTCTTATGCATTTATTTCCTTACGAAATTAAGATCGATCACAAATATATGTTGAAACATAACTTGAATATAATAAATTGGCTCTAATATTATATCCACGAGCCTTGCATTTCATTGAATTGCTCAACTATGAGTGAATGGTGATGTCCGATCCTCTCCTCCAAAGATAAGAAAAACAAACACAAAAACTTTTGTATATTCGTTCGCACCGTGTGGACGGATAAAAGTATCATTTATAAAGAAAAATATTATTTACATGAAAAAAAAAGTATCATTTGCTTAAGTACTAGTTGCTTAAGTATCATTTACATTAAAGAAAAGTATCGAATAACATTATACTAAAGAAAAGTATAGAAGTTCATATATACGAACGGATATATGGGAGATAATCTCAAAAATAAAAGTTAATCTAAGGTATCATAGATATTTCAATTAATCTCTCCGAGTTTTGCGCATCCACGAAATCAATCTAGCTTTTGAAACGAGATACACGCACATTACCATTTGTAATTAAATATAAGCTGCTCAACTTCACATGGACCTGCACAAACCCAAATTTGCAACACCTCGTATGCGCGTAATATAAATGTACGATAAAATTAAGGGTAGTGTTAAATGTATATAATATGTACATTCATAATATCCCTAACATTTTGATTAAATTAGTAAGTTCTTTTTGGTTGGTTCTAGTACTAATTATTATATTGCATGATTAACCCCTCTTATAATTTAGGGTTAAAATTGATATGAGTTGACTAGTGATTTTATTTCTTTTTATAAAATAAAATTAATTAATTTAATAAATAATTATTGCTTTCATTCCATAAAAAAAAACATACAATTTAATTCTCATAATTAATTCATTAATTTTTTTTGTTTGATTAATCTCCTCATTATAAAAAAAAAACACTCCTAGAGAATAGGAATATCCAAAAAAAAAAAATTATCTGATTAATCCCTCATTATCCGAATAAAATTCTTATTTTACATTTATTTTTATTTTAATCTCTTAACTTGATTCTTTTTTTAGTTAAATATTCAAAAAAGGAATACAAGAATAGGAGTTAGAGGAATTACTATAGTCATAAACTAATGCACTTATCAATTGAAATATTATTAAGGAAAGACTAAGCACTTTCCTTCTTTAAAATGGAATATAAAATACTTGTATATATTCCTTAATTATCTTGACGGTGGTAACTATAAAAAATAAAATTCAATATAAATGGAATATTTTCTTAATTTTCGAAAATGATGGAAAATGACCAAAAAAATCCAATTATATAATACATATTATATACATCTAGCATTTTCCTAAAATTAATTCTTTTGGAAATGTGGGAGGGTAGTATCTGATCAAAATATTTTGCATTTGAATCTTATTAATTAAGTCTTATAAATCGAACTTATAGCACATTATTTCTAGTAAGATTTAGATTTTATATATAGTTAATTTGTAGATTATTGTAACGCACCATCCGATGACAGTAATGACAATTGTAACGTACCATTAGATGATAGTCGTGATAATTGGGTGATGTGGCGGACTTCTCTTGCCGTCTAAAAAGGGAAGTATGATAAAATTCAACAAGAAAAAGGGTTCTACGATAATGAATTCTTTCAAATATAGTTGGCAATTCAAAGTGGGAACGGCCAGAGACGAATATTCCTAACTATAAATACAACTATACTCGTTCTTGAGGCCTCATGTAACTGAAATTTGATATGCTTTATTTTCTGGACGATAGATTCGATCCGGGGTGGGTCTCTTGTGCAATGAGATCCCCTTAATTTTAATTTATTAATTATTTAATATAATAAATAAATTAATATTAAATTAATTAACTTAAATAAGATTTAATAAATTATAATTAATATTGTTAGAGTCAATGTTGACCCTAGTGGATGCTTGATAGGATGTTGGTAATATCTTATGTGGCAATATTCTGGGTTACATTCAATATTCCTGGAGTCTACCTTGAAGCTGAACTTCGACTCTCTAAACATAACTGTAAATATGTAATCTTTCCCTTCCTTTACGTTTTATTATTATTTCTTATACTAATAATGATTTGCTGCAATTACAACTCGTTTTGAATAAGTAGAAGTTAGTGAGATCATGGAATGAAGATCATGTGTGGTTTCTCCTTTTTTCAGGACCATGATATCCACTAACATTAAGACAGTTCGAGCAACAGTTTCTTGGAGTGGTTCACGGCAGTTGTTGGAAGGTTATGAACATGGAAAGTGGAGCTTGATGACTACGGAATACACCTCTATAAAATCTACAAGCTGCTTCATTCTCTCGCACGGATTTCGGAAGGATAATTTCAGAGAGAAATCATACACTCCAACATTTTCTTCATTTACCTAAAGTGCAGTTGAAGAAATGACATCTTCGGCCTTGTTTAAACTGAGACGGTGTTAGGCAGATAATATGTAAACATCGACCACGGTATTGCTAGGAGAGCAAGGGCGAGTGCTGAAGATTCCCGACGTCTTTATACTACTTCGGTTTTTGTTCGATCTACCTTCAATGGTTGTATCAACTATTTTTATTGTATTGTAACATTCAGTTTACAGTGTTAGACTAGGTGATTTTTCATAGATGGTAGTGCAATCAGTAGATAGGTCTCCTTGTGTAATTCGTGTAAACTAGATTTAAGTTTCAATATAGTTGGTTGTCGAGAGGCAACGTGAGTTACTCTTAACCTAAAAAAATTATCATGTGTGTTCTTTACTTTCCGCTGCGTGTTACTTGGAATGTTATTCACATTGCGAATAACATTACTCTAGTAACATCAAACAGTGTTACTTCGTAGTAATTCAAGCACTGAATTCTTTCAATTGTTATCAGAGCAGCTTCTTAACGAACTAAGATCGTTCATGTGTGCAAATTACGACTGATGACGTCTCCAATGCTTTCGTTCAACCTCTAGCCATTGATAGAAGTGGGAAAAACTATGCCATGTGGAAGTCTCGCATGAAGATGTACATAAAGTCTATAGATGAACGTGCATGGCTTGTTGTGTTAGATGGATGGACTCCTCCACGAGAATCCATGAACGATGTTTCTGAGGAAAAATACGAGAATCAGTGGACGACTGATGAACGTTTCATCTCAAATCAAAATGCTATAGCTTTAAATGCCATCTTCATCTCTGTTGATGTTCTCTGTTTTCGCCTGATCTTAAATTGCATAGAAGCTCGTGATGCCTGGCTTATCTTACAGGAACAATGTGAGGGATCTGCAAGCGTCAGGGCTACAAAGATTAGGATGTTAACCATAAAATTTGAAATTTTGAGGATGCAAGAAGATGAGACCATTCCCTTGTACTGTGACAAGCTGAGTGAAATTGCAAATGAGGTTGTTGGTCTTGGAGAACCAATTGCAAATGAAAGACTAGTTAGTAAGATGTTGAGATCTCTTCCAGAAAGGTATAATATGAAAATATCGTCGATTGAAGAGGCAACTGATGTTACTACCATGAGGATTGGTGATCTAGTGAGTAAGTTGATTACTTTTGAAATGAATCTAGATCAACAAAAAGCTGGGAATAAGTCAAAAAATGTTGCTCTTCAAGCTGAAAACTACAAATTTGTTTCTAATGTATTTGATGATGTTGAGAACCCAGGCCTGGAATGTGAACTTGATGAAGATGAAGTCAACATTGCCTTGTTAACTAAGAAATTCAACAATCTGGTGAGATATTTGAAGAATGGAAAAACAAATTCCAACACTAAAAGGATATCAAGAAACTATGTTGGAAAATCTTCAAGCTCTCCTAACATTGCCAATGTTAAAGCCAATGTTAAACGGACTTGCAACAATCCCTCTTTTGAGAATAATTCTATTGACAATGTTCAGTGCATGGGATGTTTAGGAATGAGGCACTATGCCAATGAGTGTCCCACAGTGACAATGAAGAAACAAAATCAAATCACCCATGTTGCCTCATTGAGCGATAACTCAGACACAAGAGAAGAAAATTAAAATGTTGTTGATAACAAAATCAATGATGATGATGAGTCAGAGACAGAAATGATCGAAGCCATTGCTGATATTGAAGAGTTTTACAAAGAAGAGTTTTCTGACGATGATGTTATGGATACTGATGCAAATATTAGACAGGAGGACCACTCTATGGTCAACATTGAAGGACATATCTTTCCAACATCCACTACAAACTGGTATGAAATTAGTCTATTTGATGAAGTAGAAACTAATGCAGAGAATGTTTGTTGTGTTGTAGCATTGGAGGAGAAAGATTTTGATCCTCTTAAAGCGATTGATGACCTAAGAATCTTGTATAATGAGGTTGACTCTCAATGTGAAGAGCAAAGAAATATATTCTCATTCTCCTTGATGAGAATCAAATGCTGAGGGACCATGTTATGAAGATGGAAGTCCTTCTTACCAGGAAAGATACCGATTTCTTTGATCTTAAAGGTAAAATGCATAAGGTAGAGAGAATTTTTGATCGTCTTAACAAAAGCTGGTGATCAAGGATGATGTGGTGTGTGGACCATGTTAGAAAGAAAAACAAGTTCGGATTTCACATCCAATGTTATCAACATGCAACGCCACAAGATGTTTTGAAATACTTCATATGGATTTGATGGGTCCTATCGAGGTTGATAGCCTTGGTGGAAAAAGGTACGTGCTTGTATGTGCTTATGACTTTTCTAGCTCAATATGGACAGAATGTTGTCATAATAGAACTGATCATGTAAGGAAATTTGAGAATTATCTATTCTCAGACTTTTGTGCTAACAATGGCATTTTCCATGAGTTCTCTGCTTCTAAAACACCACAGCAGAATGAGATTGCAGAAAGAAATAATCGCACTCTACAGGAGATGGTGAGAGCAATGTTAAATACAAAGAACCTCTCCAAGCGGCTATGGGTTGAAACAGTTAACACTGCATGTCATATAATTAACAGGGTATATCTAAGGCCCGGTATAATGTTGACCCCATATGAGATCTTGAAGGGTAAAAAACATAACCTCAAATACTTTCATGTCTTTGGTTGTGTTTTCTATATCCTAAATGATAAGAAACACTTGAGCAAACTTGACTCCAAAAGTTATAAGGGGATGTTTCTTGGCTATTCTGCCACAGCCATGCTTAGAGCCGGCAAAATGAGTCCGGCCCGAAAAGCCCGCTCGGGGTACCCGGGGTTTGGGTTGGTTTGGGCTTAAAAATTAAAGGCCCGAAAAAAACTGGGCCTGAAAAGCCCACCGAAAAAACTCCGGCTCTACGGGCTTCGGCCAAAGCGGGTTTGGGCTAAAAAGTCGCCTAATATTTTATTAAATATATATATTTTATAAATTATTTAATATACATATCCAAACTTTTTTAATAATATTAATTATATTTTATAGTAAAAGTTTCTTACTAATTCACATACTGGTCAGGAAAATATATTTTTTAATTGCAACACATCAAAATTAGAAAAAAATAATAACTTCATAAATCATTCAAAAATAATTCATAAAAGAAATGATCTCCAAAAATATATAGGATGATTATTAATGACTTTATAATATGTAAAAACTATTTTGAATCATTGATCTTAAATATATATTGTATAATTAATTTATTTTTTCTATTATTTTAGGCGTATAAGTGGAATTGACGTTTAATAATATCATTTACCTTTGATTTGTAACTAATAATTTATTTCTCCTTCAATTAAAGAATTAAAATTATAATGCATTATAATATCATCGTATGAATACATAAATATGTCAAAATATACAAGAAGCATTATCATAAAAATAAGTAAGCTTAATATGTTCTTATCACTGATTCTTTATTTAAGTTGGAGTTATGAGATTTTAATTATGTATTTAATTTATTTATTTTTTTGAAATTTAAAATATTAATTTTATATATTAAAAAAATTAAAAAATAATCTAAAAAAGTCCACCCGCCCGAAAACTCGCCCGGACCCGGCCCGGCCCGCTACTTTGACACCTCTAGTCATGCTTATATGGTGTATAATCTCTGGAGAAAAACGATTCAAGAAATAGTGAATGTTGTGTTAGATGACTTGTTGAGTCTTGCAGATAGATCTGATGATGAATTGTTTCTGCATTACTAGATGAACAAGCTACACCCGACAATCGTCGAAACAACATGTACAACCGGGTGTTGGTCCAACATCCAATGATAATACAACATCTAACGAGGAACACAAAAAAAAAAAAAACGGATCAGACAGTGAAGGTTTTGACGATGGTAGTGACTTTCTTCATGACCCTTTGAAATGTGATCCACCTGGCAGAATTCGAAAGATCATCCCAAGGATCAAATCATTGGTGATGTCTCGAAGCAAATTCAGACCAAAAAGAAAGGCCAGGTGAACTATTGTAAGATGGTAAGAATAGCATGCATGATTGTTGTATGTGAAGAGGTTGAATTTGAATGTTACATGTCCTTAGTTGAGCCTAAGAATATTACTGAAGCTTTGAAAGATTTTAACTGGATTAATGCTATGCATGATGAACTGAGCCAATTTGTCTAAATGATGTGTGGGAATTGGTGCCCAGACCCACTGATAAGAATGTGATAGGAACTAAGTGGATCTTCAAAAATAAAACTGATAAAAAAGGTAATGTTGTCAAGAATAAGGTTAGACTTGTTGCTAAAGGATACACTCAGGTAGAAGGAATTGATTTTGATGAAACACTCGCTCCTGTTGCTAGAATTGAATCTATTAGACTGATGTTTGTTATTGTTTGCCAACTTGGAATCTCTCTGTTACAGATGGATGTTAAGAGTGATTTTCTAAATGGAATGTTAACTGAAGAAGCCTATGTTAACAAACTAAAGGTTTTGAGGACTCTAGCAAACTTGAGCATGTGTATAAACTGAAAAATGCTTTGTATGGGTTGAAATAAGCTTATCGAGCTCTGGTCGAGCGTCTTGCAATTTTTCTCATTGAGTTTGGTTTTACTAGGGGACAAGTTAATAAGACTTTGTTCATCAAAAGGCATGGTGGATATATTATCATTGCTCAAATCTACTAACATCACACAGTAATTCAGGCACTGAATTCTTTCAAATATAATAAATTACAATTTAAAATTAATAAATCCTAGTTAGATTTAATAAATCCTAAGTAGAATTAATAAATCCTAATCTTAAATTAAAAACTCTTGTTTTGAATTAATAAAACCTAATTGGAATTATTAAAACATAATTTATAATTAATAAACCTAACTTAAAATTAATAAAACCTAATTTTGAATTAATAAATTCTAATTATAAATTAATAAGCCCTAATTATAAATTAATAAACTCCAAATTTGAATTAATAAACTCTAATTGTGAATTAATCAATACTAATTTTAAAAAATAAACCCCAATCTTGAATTAATAAATTCTAAATTTAAATTAATAAACCCTGATTATGAATTAATAAATCATAATCATAAATTAATAACCCCCAATTTGTATTAATTTTTTAAATAAAAATTAATAGATTATAATAAAAAATTAATAAATCTAATTAGAAATTAATAAAATTTAATTATCCTTAATCACTATAATTAATGAGTATATAATTACTTTAACAAAAAAAAGGGTGAGTGCATGGTGAGGCTGCGCTCACCCAAGTTTTTATCTTCGATCCGTGTACAATAAATAACTTGTTTCATAAATTTACATTAAACATTTGATATTTTGTGTAATTATTTACATATTTAATTAACATTAATGATTTATGTAGTCTAGCCATGTACTACACAATACTGTTATAAATTCATTATGATATGGTATTAATGATATATTTATATAGGGATGAGTTTAAATAGAAACCAATCTCTATGTGTTAACTAAGAACTATTATAATCCATTGATCTAATATATTTGAACCTTTCAGATCAATGTTTATATATTGGATTAATAATATTAAAATGCTAATTATCTTTCCATAGTGAATGATGGGGTAATGTCGTTATTGCTCCAATCAAATCTCCAATGAAATAAAATATTAAAACTTGTTAACAAAAATGATAAAAACCAAATTTGTATCAGCCAAAATAATTTATCTATTAGCTATTAGCTATTACCGATCTATATACAAAAAAATGATTTAAATGCAAAGAAAAGCACATGTAGATATAAATTTAAGCATTTGCTAACTACAAATTTTATTAGTAAACATATTAGGACATAGGTGACACAACAACAAACAGAAGGTGTACAAATTAATCAATAAAATATTAAAACTTGTTAACAAAAAATATAAGAACCAAATTGGTATCAACCAAAATAATTTACCTATTAAGCAATTAATATTTCATTAATTAGCAAAAATCCACAATAAAGAAAATAAAAAAGACAAAATGGACGAAACAGTTTATCTTCTGACTGTCAAAAATGGCAATACGCTAACCATCGTCGATTTCCTCTAGTTTACGCTGGCGTTTAGGACCCATGAAAGAATTGAGCGGTCTGCCTCCAAAAGATGTACTGATCAACTAAGCAAACCTCATTCTCAATCTCAATTTCTTACTCAGTTACGGTGCATTAATGCTTATTTAATAAAATCACTTTTCTTAAATTTATATCTACATGTGCTTTTCTTTGCATTTAAATTGCTTTTATATAGATCGGTAATTGCTTATTGATTTAAAGATGGATGCTTTAACATAATTCTTTAATGGTGTATAGATGATTACAGTGTATCATATGAGAGAGAGAAATCATATATTATATAATTAGTATCTTAATTAATATATCAATAGGATTGAAAGAATCCCGGCAATTAAGGGTGTATACGGTTAATTGGATTTTAAAGAATTACTTTACTACCTTTACGCATAGTAATCAAATTTATATAAATTATATATCAGCAATTAATATTATTCATCAATTGAAATAAATGAATGACTCAGATCGGTTCCTAGTTAATACATAGGATTAAGTTTTCATTTGAACTCTCCCTATATATATATATATATCCCATTCGATATTAACTACATTAAGTGGTGATTTATTGAGCTATTGTTTTTTTTAAAAAATTATTAACTAATTAAGCTAAGTCGGTGAGAATAATTTTTTCTTGTATATTTTTTAACGAATCATGTTTTTTTGTTTTCAGTGTGGATTCATGTAACCTTCTCTGGGATCAAGCGATTAGAATTGGACCGGATTGTTTTTAAAACTGATTGCAGGATTGCTTTTAAGGCTATTCAATCTAGAATTATATACCTTTTTGAGTCGGGGTCGATCGCCTCTAGTTTTAGGAATCGTGGAGCTATCTTTGTAGCTCATTAACTAGCTAAATACGGTAGGAACTTTCAATTTCCTTATGTTTGGGATGAATCCCAATTGGGATGAATATCTTTCATGTGCATGTTCTTAATAATACTCAAGTATTTTCAAACAAAGAAAAATAAAATAAGAGATATATACACGAATATAGAGAGAGAGACTACAGAGTTAATCTATCAAAATGTTCATTAATGAATACTACAAAGATAAAAAAAAGTATTCATTAAATGATAAAAATGATTTGAAAAATGGGCACTTTTTCTGTAAAAATACTTTCTTACCTTTATTCACTACAATGAATTAACAAATTCAAGAGCTAGCATTAATATAACTCTTGAATTATAAAATTATTTAAGTAATACAATTTAACTCTTGTTTCGTTTGTGGATTGTCCATAATGTGATAACTAGCTTGTTCTTTTCACGATTCGCGACAACAATTTTTGGAGAGATAACAGTTGTTTCTATCAGCGTAAACCGACAAAAGAAGGTATTTTTTTGAGTTTTATCACATTTCCCCATGTAATATATATTTTGTAATTTGTTGATTATATACTATATTCAGTGCATTCAATTCATTATTTCGAGCGACTTCTATTTGTAGTTATTCAATTCAAGAACTCCTTTCGGTTAGTGACAATTCACGAGTGATATAATAACAATTCTTAAATTAACTTGTTAATTCAAGAATTCAAAAACTATTTTAATTCAAGAATTCAAAATTTGTTGCTCTTGAATAACCAAATGTATACCTGAACTCTGAGTCTAAAGAAGGTTGCTCTTGAATTGCTAACTTTGCACCTAAATACATCAGCTACACAAAATATACTATTAACTTGCCCCTTTTATATATAAATTCAAGATTTTAGCTAATTCAATTCTCGAATTTTCAACAAAATTGAAGAGTAAAATAGTAAGAATGAATAATATTTATGATAAGTACTTTTATCTTTACTATATGAAAATAAATATTTTACTAATTATATGCTTCCTTAGTTCTATAGAACATGACTAATTTATTTTCGATATAGTTATTTACAAGAAGAGTATAAAACGGTTAACAAGATAAAAATAAATAAATATGATTTACACCTTTTGAAGAGATAATCATTTTTTTAAATGGAAATGAGCACAATTGGATGAAATAATTCGAAAATGAATACAAGTCAAATTCGATGGAATGGAAGGAGTATGTATTATTCATTTAAAATACAATAAAGTTTGTTCGGATGATTAAATCTAACAAATAAAATACCTCACATATAATAAAATGAGATATTAACCTGCGTCATTTCACGGAAACTACCAACACTGACTTAACAAATACAAATAACTTGACTCATTTGACTATATAAATATTTATAGTGGATAATACAACTTGGTTATGCGTCATGAAATTTGATTTCATGCATACTATTTTTGGTGAATTACAGTATATTTTCATTTACCATTAGCAAAATATAATCACCTATAATTATATACTCGCTCTATCCTTAATAAATATTCCCTTCATCCTGATATTCATGACACGTTTTTCCCTCCATCCCGATATTCATGACACGTTTTTTCTTTTTGGGTTATCCCATTAAGTTGGTTTATTTCTAAAAAAGGTCTCGAATTTTATTCACACACTATTTTACACACAAAATACAATCATCTTTAATCTACGTGTAAAAAAAAGAAACGTACTATGAATATTGGGACAGATGGAGTATATCATTTATAGATGATATAAATTTTAATAAAATTATTGATGCATATATTATTTGAATAGAGAAATAATTTTATCATGTAAGATTATGAATAATAAAAATAATTTTTTAATAAATAATAAATTTATGAAATTGAATAATAACAAGTATCGTGAATGGATGGAGTTCCACGCGGACAACTCCGACCCGATAATTCGACCGTTACGTATTCGCACATTAATATCTCGATATTTTGTGAGGAAATAACCAACCGCGTATATATTCCTTTTTATTTGTCCTTTCACAGTTCTCGTCACGAAGTGCGAGAAATTGTGAAGTACGAGACAGTTTTACAGAGTTCAGTGAGAAGTGTTTCTGTCAGGTGGGCCCCACAGTAGAGGTTACTGCTAGTGGCCACTTGTCTGATTAATGTTCTTTTGGATTTTTTTCTCCATCACGCTTCAGTGAGCGCGTGGAGACCACTCTTGTGATAGGACGGCAATAACAAAAATAATAAATGCAAAATGAGATGTGATGGGACTACTTAATAGACGATAATAATAATAATAATTTCTTTGTTCCATCAAACATGATTTTTTTTGACATATAACTATTTTAAAAATATATATGAAATAATTAAATAGATGAAAATTGATAAAGAAATATATAAAACGATTAAAATAATAAAAACTAGCCAGATATCACATCTTTCTAGAAGAAATAATTACTCTCTTCTCCACTGAAAGCTTGCATTGAGTTTAATGTCACGAGTTTTAATAAATTATAGTGAATGAAGAAATGATCTCACATTGTAAGTGACAAAAGATATCTAAAAGAGAAAAATTCAAGCTATTTATGAACGGATGAAAAAAATTAAATATAAATTTTTAGTGAACGTATGAATTACTTTTAAAACAAAATATGTCAAGTTCGGTGGGACAATAAAAAAAACATATGCCAAATTCGATGGAATAGATAGAGTATTAATAATGATAATATTGATATGTGTTTTGAGTTGATATTGATACGTGATTTATTGATATTATTTATGTTGAGAATACAAATTGAAGTACGAAAAAGTTTGTACAAAGGGAACTAACTATCTCAGATAAATAGATGCACAGTATTTAAAAGTAGCAGTAATTGTTTTAATAATTATATAGAAACTTTTCGATGTATCATTCATCTTTCAAATCATTTTCTTTTTAGTTAATAGTATGTTTCCCATCTTATAATTATTGTCTTAAAATTTTTCAATACATAAATTAAGAAAAATTGTATTTTATGTGTGGTACACTGATACGAGATACTTTTCAATTTAAAATTAATTAAATTTTTAAAATGAGATAACAATAGTAGAACGATCCAAAAATAAAAATAAAACAATAATTATGGAACGGAGGAAATATTAAATTCTTGAGAGGTTTAGATTATCATAAACATACTTCTCGAAGTAGTAGTGTATCTTAGAAATATATTCAGCTACTCATTGACTTTTGTAGATTTAGTTTGTACTTCCGAAAAACAATTTTGCAAGTGATAGATAATTAATAAGGAAGAAAACCAAAAAATGAAATAAAAAAATGTTCGATTAATGGAGGAGTAAATGTACACAAACTATTAAAATAATTAATGAATGCTGAAATAAATATTGAAAAGATGTTTCAATAAAAAGGTAGCAGTTGTTTGCTGTGCAAATTTAAATGCTTAGTGTGTATCGGTTTCTATATTGAGGTAATGAATAGCAGTCCTCTCATTTGTTCACAAGGTCACAAATAATTAATTTGATCATGAATCATATAAGTAACAAAAGGTGAAAACTAAATTTCTTTTGTAATTGTATTCTTTCATTTTAACCAATGTAATAAACATTTATTCTATATTTCATATAAAAATTACGAAAGCTAATCTAGCTTTTTAATACCAGTTTCTCGATTGCGGAACAAAATTTAAATATTCTGCAAAGTTTGAGACTTTAAAAATATAAACGAAATTACGGAAGTTGGGTCATTTTTGAAAGAAACTTTAAAATTTGGACACCATAAATTATACTTAACCATGTACACGTGATATCATATTTAGAGTTGTTTGGTTGAGGTTATAAGCTTTTCAAAATAACTTATAAGATATTTAAGAATTTATAAGTTCATGTAAAATATTTAACAAGTTAAACTCTTAAACAGCTTATAAGTTGTGAGACTAAATTCCAACAACTTATAAGCTCTCATAAAAATAAGTTGTTCAACCTCATCTTATTTTTTCATAAGCTTATAAACAAAAATAAATTTACCAGAATAACCTTATTATGATTCGTTATTTTCTATATATATAATATTAGTTTCACCTCTCATCAATTTTCTCTCTATAATTTATGATTTTTTTCTAGTTTATAAGCTCAACTATTCAAATACTTTGACAACTTATAAATTCTGAGACATTATAATATTTTATAAGCTCTTGAAACATCTTATAAGTTCTTGAAGCATAAGCTTCCTAAAATAAGCTTAATCATACAACCCCTTAGTACAATATAATGGTGTTATTCATTATTCAAAGTCGAACCAAAACATATAAATGTCAATATATAAAATGACTTTAAATTAATTTTGATATCAAAAAAGTTAATTAAATAAGAAATGTTTTTAATTTATCTTTCAATTATAAAACAAGAATCCAAGATCATAAAACCATTATTTACACAATCTTCTATTAGAGGGTTAGTGGAAACTGTATTTTGTAGACTATATTAACTTGGCTATAACTTTTTTGGAAATCGACTTGATTATACTTAATACTAGCACATGTTACATTCTCGTTTTTATCACGAGCAAAGAATTGATGGCATGGCATTACTATAATGGATCCATTGGTAGTAGCGCGTGAGATGCACGCTGATTCAGGTTCTGGAAAAATTCTTTTTTTTTGTAACGATGTGACAACATTTTCAACCAAGAAATAAGTGGCAGAAGAAAAAATATGTAAAAAAAAATTATCTCATCAAATACCCAAATACACAATAAACATGTAAAATTTAACCAAATTCATAAAAATATATAAGATATACTCATTTCATGTTTTTTAGATCAAATTACTACTTAAATTATCATTCTTTCATGCTTTATTTTGCTACTATCATAACCCATTCATGAATGAAGATAAAACATGTTTAACTATCAGATCCAACATGCTTCCGTATAATTATAAAAATAATCAATCGAGTATCGACTTAATACCTTTTTTACTGCTATGCTGTCGGGTCACGTTCCTTCGGGTCGTGGGATTTTTACGGACTTCGAACTACTTCAAGCTACTACCAACCACACGATAGCAACCGATGAACTCATCTCCGTCAGAACTCATTCAGCAACACACAACACAACATTTGTTTATTTCTATCCAGGGCGTAGGATATTTAGTTGACTCTATGGAAGATAATTTTTACGAAAGACACTGGAATAGTTGGGCGAAAGCCTTCACTTTTATTGAGGGGATATAAAATATATAATACATAGGTGTACCTCCTTTTGGGAGGAGACTCATTTGTTTAGTTACCTATGGTAGCCGTGTACACTATGCACATACAAAACTAAAAAGGAAAAGTGGAAAATTTGAAAGAACTCAAAACTAAAACTATTACAGAGAGTTTTTTATTTTTTTCTTGTTTGAATGAAACTTGGATGATGGTCGATAATCTGAGTTTCCTTCTTCTCTTTCTTATATAGAGGTCTGATGCCCTCTATTCTTGCTGAATTATTGCCTCGTATTCTTATCCCGTGATAAATTGGTTGTATATGGACGTTGGGTCCCTTGTCTCCTGCCGACACTTGGATTATGGTGGAGAATATGAGATTCCCACGTCTTCACATGTTGTTGGGCCATCTGCTTTTGTTGATGGCTCTTCTGTATACTCCACTTTCTTCTGCCGACACTTTGTCCGTTGCGAGAGAGTGGAGTCAGCACTTGTTTTCCACAAACTTTTCCCTTATTGGGAATCTTCCTGTTGATTTACCCACCCATATCGTTTTCTTTTTGGTGGGTATGATGGAAAATCTTAATTTTATCCGTGCTCTTGAGGATCTATCTTGGATGTTTAATTCACCATATATTTATTATATTCCTAACGTGCTCCAATATATTAAATTGCAACACATATGTGCTTTCTCGTTTAACCTGTGAATTTTTGGGACAGTAAATCAATTACAGACTACAGCTTTGATCTTCTGGACTGTTTCCCGATACCTATTCTCCAATACTGAGTGAGAGCAATCTATGGAGAATACTATAAAATTTCACCTCCTATGTGCTTCTTGTGATTTTCGAAAATCACACTTATGGCATAGGATGAGATAATTTGATTTTCTCGTACCTTGTATTTATAATGCATTCCCAATAATCCTATTTAGATAGGATCATTGCATATCTAATAAATACAATAATTATCTTCAATCTCAGAAGATAATTCTTATCTAGAATAATTATCTATTGATATCTAATAATATCATATAATATCTATCTAGATATAGGAGATATATTAAAATAATACATAAATCAAAATAGAATCCCTGAATGAAGGATCCATATAGTGTGGAAGAAAGTTACTATAGTTTCAGGCCTTGATGGGCCACTGGCCCAAGATCAAATATAAAGAATCAAGCTGGGCCTAAAATGAATTAATTATCTTATGTTCTGCCTAGAACATAAATTAATTCATAAATACTTATTCATTCCACTAGAGAATAAATGCTGACTTAGCCCTTTATTACCGAGAGTCGGGCTTGCACTTAGACTTACGTATCCACGTATTTAAGATATCACACGCCAATTAATTATTTATAGCATTCTGACTGTTTAAAATAATTAATTTCTTTAATTCCTTAAGTAGTACCACTCAACCTGCAGGGTTTAGTACAATAAACATTTTGAGCTCTTTAAGGGGACGTCATCATTCTAAACGGATACGGTGACTCGATACTGTAACTAGCATAACATACAAGCACTGCCACTATCCAAGATGTGGAGAATCTTGGGTTATCTCATGTAACCTTCACCCCATAACAAGTCAAAGTGATGGTCAGTAACTCATACTCATCTAAAACCTTATCGAGGTTAGATCAACGTAAAGTCACCGAGATCTAGGTTCTTCACGATGATCAAATAGAAGAACTCATCTCACTATGTTCTATCAATACGTCAAGACGTATCAGCATAGACAAGCAACCAAGTCAAGTTACTTCTTATCTATATTGCAGCCTATACCGATAACTCATCCTCAAGTTGTCTCAGCTATGATCCTTTTTATATCTCAATTAGCTTAACCAATCATATAGACTTCTGTGATCTTCTATACACTATATGATCCAACTTAACATATGCAATCAAGTAAACAATTCAGATAGTAGATTGTAATAGTGATAACAGGAAACATCATTGTATACAAACTTAATCATTCTGCTTGCAGTATACAAATCCAATAGGGTAATCTTCATTCTTTGAGTCAGATGACTCCAATTTCTTTGTCGGCCACCTTAATTTTTTGGTGGTGCCCGAGGTGTCCTTTTCTGAGGAACCCTATGCTCCTGATACTCGTATGCTCTAACTTCTTCTTGTCCTGTTTTGGTAAGAAGCCCTTCACGAACTATGGCTCTTTTTGGTTCGGATAGTCTGAGCAAACCTTTGATGTCCAATGCCTAAAGTGAGCTATATTGCAGAATTTGCGATGAGTTTTTTGCTCGTCGCGATCTTATTTTCCCAGAGTAATGTCTTCTTCTTCTCGATGAAGCTCTCTATGAAGCTCGTTGTTTTTTCTATCATAGTGTTTAACATGAATGTCTCATTCGTGAAATTCTGAAAGAATTTGAACGGAACTTGACTTTGTCCATCTCTATGAGACAGACCCATAAACCCCATGCTCGTCTTGTTGTGATATGATCTTCAGAGAATGTGACGACCAATGAGACCTGTGATGAAATGGCCTTGATGTTGTTTAAGGCCGTTGTGTCTGGTCGTTGAAGCCTAATGTAGTGGAAGGCTTAGTAACTCCATTTTTTCGATCGGTTCAGAGCAGCACGACGATGGCATGCCTCTAGAACGTCTCCGCGACTGAGTCCTGAGTTATTTATCCAAGAATCATGTATCTTGGATCTACTTTGTAGACCCTTGATCTCAGTGAACACTGGTGCAATAGTGTATATTGAGGCTAATGCCCCAAAATCGAACCATTGCCTGACATCTTGTGGATTGGCTCTAGTAGACATCCAGATTCAGGGACATTTTCCCGAAACATCAACCCTGCTGTGATTAGGGTTGATTTATTTTCTCATCTGTAATTTCTCCCAGTTCGATTGATAAGCCTGCCAAGAAAGAGAAATATCTAAATTATTAATATCACCTTAGATTTGTCGGTCATTAGCCTAAGACTGATCGATTCCTCTTTAACCCAGAGGTGCTGGGCTGACATGATGATCCAGGTTGTGACATATGGTCATCATTTTTTTCTTAGGCTGACGATTCCAAAGAATCCACCAACTTGAACTCGTGCTAGGGGTACTTGAATCCTCTGTTACAGGTATACCGTCCTGTACGGGAAATGACTAATTTTTCAACGGTGCAATGACAGCCCAGAGTAGTGGATGTTGTATTACATATTGAAGCGAGCCCGCATTCTGTCTGTGACATTAGTCGCATCCTCATCTTTAAGTCTCCTTGCCTGTTTGACATCAAGAACACATTCGTCATGTTGGATTTATATACTGAAAGCAGAATGATTGAGTTTGTATACAATGTTTCATGTTACCACTATTACAATCTCCTATCTGAATTATTTACTTGATTGCATATGTTGTCCTCCTTATCTCATACAAAAGTTAGAACATTCGGTATGTAGAAGATCACAGAAGTATGTATTATTGGTTAAGCTAATTGAGATATAAAAATGATTATAGCTGAGACAACTTGAGGACGAGTTGTCGGTATAGGCTCCAGTATAAATAAGAAGTATCTGACTTAGTTAATTGTCTATGCTGGTACGTCTGGACGTATTGATGGATCACAATGAGATGAATTCTTCTATCTGGCCGTCATGAAGAACCTAGATCTCGGTGACTTTAACGTTGATCTAAACATCGATAAGATTTTAGGTGAGTATGAGCTACTGACCATCACTTTGACTTGTTATGAGTAAGGGTTACATGAAAAAACCTAAGATTCTCAGCATCTTGAGTGGTGGTAGTGCTTATATGTCATGCTAGTTACATGCACCATATCCATTTAGGATGATGACGTCCCTTTAAGGAGTTCAAAACATGTACTGCACTAAACCCTGCAGGTTGAATTAGTTCAAGTACAATAATAAAGTTGAGTGATACTACTTAAGGAATTAAAGAGATTAATTATTTTAAGAAGTCAGAGTGCTATGAATAATTAATGGACGTGCGAAATATTAAATATGGGGATTCATAAGTCTAAGTGCAAGCCCGACTCATCTTCGGTAATGAATGGGTAAGTCAACATTTATTCTATAGTGGAATGAATAATGTTTATGAACTAATTTATGTTCCGGGCAAAACATAAGATAATTAATTCATTTTAGGCCCATCTTTATTCCCTGTATTTGATCCCAGGGCTGACCCATCAAGGCATTTTACTTGCCAAATTTTCGTCCCCCTATGGAGAGTCCCACTGAAACTATGTTATGATTTAAATATTATTTTAAGACATCTCCTATATCTAGATAGATATTATCTTATATTATTAGATATCAATATATAATTATTATAGATATAAATTTGTAGGGAAATCTTATTTTAACCCACTTCCGATGATCTATCTTGGATGTTTAATTCACCATACATTGATTATTTACCTAGCATGCATCTATATAATTAATTGCAACACATAGGTGTTTTCTCGTGTTCACCTGCGAATTTGTCTGACAAGGAATTGGATCAAGACTCGTGCTTTGATCTTTTGGACTGTATCCCATTTGTCAAAACTCCAATGCCGAGTGAGAGCAATCTATGGAGAAAACTGCAGAAATTCGCCTTCTTCCTTCTTGAAAAGTTTCAAAAATCCCAACTATGAATAGTGTAGTTTTAAAAAATTTCTCACTTAAGATTAACCTTTTTGATTTTCTCACACCTTATATTTATAATGCAACCCTAGATCCTATTAGGATAGGATCTCTGCATATCAAATAAATATAATAATATCTTATTAGATAGAGAGGATCAAATCCCTATGAGACTCTTAATGAGGAGGGATGAAAATCTTAGCAGTCCAGGCCTTGATGAGTCAGCCCATGGATCAAATGCAAGGAATAAAGATGGGCCTCAAATAAATTAATTATCTTATGTTCAGCCCAGAACATAAATTAATTCATAAATATTTATTCATGCCACTAGAGAATAAATGCTGACTTATCCATTTATTTCCGAAGTTGAGTCGGGCTTGCACTTAGACTTCACGAACCCCGTATTTAAGATATCGCACGTCCATTAATTATTTATAGAGTTATGACTGCTTAAAATAATTAATCTCTTTAATTCCTTAAGTAGTACCACTCAACCTTATTATTGTACTTGAGATAACTCAACCTGCAGGGTTTAGTACAATAAACCTTTTGAGCTCCTTAAGGGGACATCATCATCCAAAACAGATACGGTGACTCGATACAGGTAACTAGCATGACATACAAGCATTTCCACCACCCAAGATGCAGAGAATATTGGGTTATCTCATGTAACCCTCACCCATGACAAGTCAAAGTGATGGTCAGTAACTTATACTCACCTAATACCTTATCGAGGTTTAGAACAACGTAAAGTCACCGAGATCTAGGTTCTTCACAATGTTCAGATAGAAGAACTCATCTCACTGTGACCCATAAATACGTCAGAGACGTACCAATATAGACAAGCAACCAATTCAAGTCACTTCTTATCTATACCGCAGCCTATACCGATAACTCGTCCTAAAGTTGTCTCAGCTGTGATCCTTTTTATATCTCATTAAACTTGACCAATCATACAGACTTCCATGATCTTCTACACACTGTATAATCTAACTTATATATGAAATAAAAGGACATACATATGCAATCAAGTAAACAATTCAGATAGGAGATTGTAATAGTGGTAACAGGAATCATTGTATACAAGCTCAACAAAACTGCTTCCAGTATACAAATCTAACAATCTCTCACTTATGTTAAAGCAAACTTTTAGTATACAATGTGTCTCTCTACTAGCTATTACAAACAACCATCACTTTGTTTCTCCCACTTCTACAAAACTTTCCTTTCTAAGTGGGGGACCATCTTGCGCAATCCAAGTCCTCGAACATGCTCATCGTAGACTTTTTGCGACAGACTTTTCGTGAATGGGTTAGCTAGGTTATCCGCAGTACCAATCTTCTCAATCAGCACATCTCCTCGTCTAACGATTTCTCGTATGACATGGTACTTTCTCTCTATGTGTTTTATCACCTTGTGGGTCCGTGGTTCCTTCGAGTTTGCCACTGCACCTGAGTTATCACAGTACACTATGATACTTTTGGGCAAACGAGGTACCACATCTAGATCCATGAGGTAGTTCTTGAACCATACCGCCTCCTTAGCAGCCTCCGAAGCGGCTACATATTCGGCTTCCATGGTAGAGTCCACAATGCATCTCTGCTTTGCACTCCGCCAAGATACGGCTCCTCCTCCCAAAGTAAACACATAGCCTGAGGTAGACTTTTTCTCATCACGGTCAGCTTGGAAATCCGAGTCTGAATAACCCAAATGCATCAGACTATCTGATTGGTAAACTAGCATATAATCTCTAGTCATTTTCAGGTACTTGAGTATATGCTTTACCGTTGTCCAATGTGCTTGTCCAGGGTTAGACAGATATCTAGCTACTATGCCTACCGCATAGAAGATATCGGGTCTCGACATAAGATTGCGTACATGAGACTTCCTACGGCGAAGCGTAAGGAACTTGTCTCATTTCCTCTATCTCATTTGCGCCTTAGGAGACGCGCCTTAGATAAAGGAACACCATGTCCAAGGGTAACAATCCTTCGCGGTTTGCATACTAAAACGAGTAATCACAGATCAATGTAAGACGCCAAGATAAGCTCAATATTTTTCTCTTGCGATCTCGTAAACCTTGATCCCAAGAATGTACGCCGCATCTCCTAAGTCTTTAATTTGAGACCGATCGGATAACCAACTCTTTACGCCCCGATAACAACTTCACATTGGTGCCAAGTAGAAGGATGTCATCTACGTAAATGCAAGAAATACCACGTCACCGTTGATATCCAAATGATACACACAACTTTCGCTAGGCAACTGGGTAAATCTATAGGATTTTACCACCTCATCAAAGCGTAAGTTCCATGATCGGGAAGTTGCTTGAGTCCATAAATGGACTTCTTAAGCTTCCATACTAGATGCTCTTCACTCTTCACCACATAACCTTCGGGTTGTTGCATATAGATGTCTCTACCTTTTTCAAGGTAACCGTTTAGAAAAGCGATTTTAACATCCATTTTCCAAACCTCAAGGTTTAGCGAGTCAGAATGGCTAGAAGAATTTCGATGGACTTGAGCATTGTTACGTGTAAAAGGTCTCATCGAAATGATGCCCTCAATCAGTGTACCCTTTTGCCACAAGATCGGCTTTAAAAGTCGAAACCTCTCCATCATAATCTCTTCCTCTCAGATACCCACTTACTATCTACGGCTTCCTCATATCCGGTAGAGGTGTTTTCTCGATACATCCATAGTCAGTTATGGACTCAATTTCTAAGTCCATACGGTGTGCCATGATCTTGCATCGTTGTCTTCAGATCGCCTCATTGTATGTCCATGGGTCGATTACACCGCTTGTTTCCTCAGACTAAAATCAAGATTCACCCACGAACATAAATCGCCGGGTCGACATACAACCCTCCCACTACGACGAGGCGCCATCGGCACAATGGCAACGGTGGGCAAGAACTCGTGGTTCTCTCATCTCGCACAACTTGTCTGGTAGGTGCCACTCAGACGATCGGTATCTCCAAAGTGGAACTCGACCCACTTCAATTTCTTGAAGTATCCGTGTCGATCCCTCCCACTAGACACTATATCTCGTACCTATGGCCTAATCGATGGTGGAATACGATCATCTTCTAATTCTTGAAGTATGATTTCAATTTTGGATTTGTGGTTTTTCATGTAGTCATCTTCTAAGAATCGGGAGTTAGTGCTAATAACGATCTTCTGATCCTTAGACTACAGAATAACCACATTTCGCCCTCTAGATAACCAATAAATAGCGCTGCTTCGCATCTAGCCTCCAACTTGTCGCCCTTCTTGTTCAAAGACATGTGCCGGATCGCCCCATATCCTTATATGGCTTAAACCAGCTTACGCCCAAACCATAACTCAAAACGGGTCTTGTCGACTGACTTGGACGGTACTAGATTGAGCAAATATGCCGCTGTTTCTAAGGCATACCCCAGAACGAAATGGGCAATGTTGCATAGTTCATCATAGATCTAACCATTTCTCAGAGAGTCCTATTTTTTCGCTCTGACATACCATTTTTGTTGTGGTGTGCTCGGTGTAGTGAGCTGGGAGGTAATCACACACTGCACCAAATAGTCCATGAACTCGTAACAGAGGTATTCACCACCGCGATCTGACCGCAGTGAATTAATTCACTTACCTAGCTTCGTCTCCACTTCTGCCTTAAATTCTTTCAATTTCTCAAAGCATCTGGACTTCATGCAAGAGGTATACGATCCGCACTTGAGTAATCGCCAATGAAAGTGATAAAATACTGCATTCTCCACGAGCTTGTGTGGACATTGGTCCACACAGGTCAAAATGGACTAGCTCCAACACTTCCTTAGCTCTATACCCCTTCGCTTTGAAGGGTCTGGTCAACATCTTACCTTCTATACAGGATTCGCAGATTGGGAACGGAGTGACTTTAATTTCACCTAACGTTTTATTCTTAGCCAGTCTTGGATCCTATTTAGATTGATGTGACCTAATCTAAGATGTCAAAGAGATGTGATGTCATCTAGCGAAGAAAACTTCATCTTCTTAAGGTTTGATGTAGATGCAGCATAATTAAAGGTATTATGTTTAGCAGAAATTATATAGAGAATTATATAATGTGCCACCACAGATAACTTCGTCATTTCTTATGATAGAAACACCACTATAAAAAATAACAGAATATCCATGTATAAATAGTTTGGAAACCGAAATAAGGTTTCGTCGAAACTCCGGAACATACAAAACATTTTTTAATACTAAAACTGTTTTGTCAAAACATAAAGAAACATCTCCGACTGCCACGGCCTCGACTTTCGTTGCATTGCCCATGGAGATCGTTATCTCGCTATCAAACAGCTTCCTTGTCCACAGGAACCCCTGCAAGGTGTAACAAACATGATGAGTCGCACCCGTATCTACTACCCATGAATGAGTAGAACAAGTTGCTAAACATGTTTTCGCATTAAAGCAAACGACGACTGAGCCTTTAAGATGGGGCACTTAGCCTTCCAATGCCCGCCTGCCACACTCAAGCACCCGCCTCTCATTTGGCTTTTCAAGCCTCCTGGCAACCATGTTCTTGCTCCCACTAATTCCTCGCCTCTACCACCTTTGGTACCTTTTTCTTCCATTTTCAATGAAAATTTGGCCCTTAGACGTGCTAGCAAAAGCATGTGCTCCTTTACCCATGACTCTTCCGCGCCACGAGATCATTAAGCAACCGACTAAGTGTATACTCGGTCTTGCTCATGATCGTGTTCACACGAAAATTCTCAAAGACTTGGGCGTGTGTTGAGGATGATATCGACCTTCGTCCGGCCAATACCTCCTCCCAACCGATCAAGACTATCAATGAGACGAGTCATGTGGGAGACATGTTCATGGACCGAACTTCCTTCTTCCATCTTAAACACCAAGATTTCTCTCATTGTGTGGAAGCGGATCGTTCAATCCGACCGCCCAAACTTACCTCGAGACTTGACCATATTTCGTCAAGGTCTACCATCGATCGATGTCGCACTGCAAGCCTTTCGACATTGTAGTCATCATATAGCACTTGGCCATATTGTTCGACTTATGCCAAAGTTTGCTCGACTCGCCGCTCATTAGTCGATGCGTCGAGAAGGGCATCGGTTTGGGAGAGTGAGAACAAACATGTGTTCTTCAAATGATAAGAACATATTCCATGTTTCGCTTCCACTCGATAAAATTCGGACCGGATAAAGGATTTTGTGCGAGCATATTGATAATCGGTGTAAGAGACATATCGAAAAGTAATGTAAACACATAAGCATACGATCGCATTATAATTCGTAATAATAATATGTAACCTTTGATAAAACAATATTAATTGAAACCTCCAATCGCCCAAGGAATCCCACATGCAAGCCACGCGCGTGTGATCGTTTACACACGAACCCCTCGACTGCACTAAAATAAACCTTTAGTCGCTTAATTTCAATCCATGTCAACTTATCCTTATGACAAATAAAATTAATAATCGACCTTACTAGACCACATCACTATCGCAAGAAGGGACTTGGCGGAATTTGTACTGAGGCGATGCCTAAGCAATGACCACGTTTTGACAATGATAATGAATTCTTATAATCGACATACCACTCTGACCATACCGCCCAATTCAAAATCTTTTGTCATCTCATTTTAAATCTATCTCTAGAGAACTTATGAAAATCACATATGCAAGCCACACGTGTGGACGTTTACACATGAAACTCCCACTTCTCAATAGATTAAAATGTTTTATTTAGAAATCTCATCTAACAAACTTATGATAGACAGTGCAAGCAAGCCACGCGTGTGGACGTTTACTCACAGTACGTATCACTTCGTTTAGAGATCAAAAAGTGGAGGTCTTGACATTGTTAATTAATATGCCGGGTTTCTTGCTTAGTCTTTTGTTTCAAAATGTTTGTCCATGCAGATCACGTAATCCTAGCATGCTTTCTATATAACTCAACATGTAAAACATGCTCGTAGAATTCTAAAACATGCTTCAAAACGCGATAAACCTAACATGCTTGCTATATGCATCCAATCATGAAAACATATTAAATATTTATCTACGTAATTAAACATACATAGCATGCTTCTTCATAATTTAAATATCCACGACATGTTTTTAATGATAAAATAAAATAAATTTATTCATCGCGGCCTACTCGTGGATCCTAGACTTCCATGCCTAATTTATTACATAAATTTGCAAAGTCTGATCTTCAAAATCTAAAAACAGCTCGTGTGCACGGCACGGACCGCATTCACAAACCGGATTTGGGCTAAAAATCAAAACGGGCGAACAATGGAATAGGACGGGTCCGGTCGTAAATTGGAACCGTGTCAAAACGGTCCGGGCCGAAAAATTCGTGTATGGTCGAACGGGCCGAGTCGGCCCAAGATGGGTTGGGTCTTGGCGCTAGGGCACAACCCACAACGCACGCCCAACACACCTCCGCCGCCAATCGCCGCCGCTCGTCGCACCGCCATCCTCTCGCCGAGAGCCGCCGAGTCGCCGGGAGTGGCGCCACGGCCGCCGAGAAGTCGCCAAGACGGCCGCCGAGAATTGCGCGGAGGGTCTGCGCGCAATGAGCTCGCCCCATCGCTCGTTATCTCGCCTAGTCCCGCCCGAGCATCCGCGTGCTGCCGAGAGGTGCTGTCGGGCGCTACTGCGCGCGACCCGCCCAGGCTACCAAGACCACCGAGCGCTGCCGAGAAACTCGCTCGCGCTCGTCTAACATCGTGGTGTGCCGAGATGTCCACACGAAAACCGCATGCCCCACACCACCGGCTGCCGACGTACGTCGAGAGCTCCCGTACGATGCTCCTTCCTGCGCGCCATGTTCACCTGATGCCTCAAGCTCGCGCGGATCGCCTCCTTTTCACACGCAAAAGCGGCGTAAGTATAGTGTGTTTAAGCATCGATCCACGAGATTGTATCACGAAACATAGAAGCTAGCTCAACGGCAATTCATTATTATCCAAGCACGTAATGGGTGATAGGTTTAGGGCTTCGAATTTAATCCAAAGCAAAGGTAACCAAATGTAAATATAAATAACGCAATAAAACACGAAAGATAACTATGAAGAAAAGACTAACCCTGGGATGCACCAATCCTATCCACAACGATGTTTATCCCGCTTATTATTAACCGCTTTAATCCGCATAAGATGGAAGATCACATATATAACCAACAACTTCGCCATTTATAATCATGGGTAGCTGATTACTAATTTTCCTATCACGCTTACGCCTCTAGAGGAAAATAAGCAACCCAAAAGGATCACTAAGAATATGCTTCCTACGAATGTCCTATCTCGCCATTTACTCAAGGCTCATTCATATCATGCATTCGATAACGATCGACAATTAATACGCTTACGCTATTAACCGACAACTAGATATGCATCAAGATTGATCGTAAATCAACACATATAAATAAGCACAATCGAATCATGAATCAATGCCCGAAGGTAAATAACGATAGCGTAACTCACAACATATAGGATCGAATCATGCAAACCCTGGATTAGAATAGAAAACCAGCTGCATATAATAAACGGAATGAAATATAATTAATCATAAAACGAAATTTAAATATATAAAACCCGTAGGAAGCGCTTGATGAACAATGGTTGGTCTTCAATCCAATTCCAAGCTTAACGAACGGAAAACAAAGGAAAACGATCGACAAAACGTCCGATTGATAACGTAAACAATAAACTAAACTAAAACAACGTAAGAACGATACTAGAATTAAACTAAACGAAGACTAAAGCTAAAGAATGGAAAACCGAGGAAAAATCAAGTAAAATAGGTCCTGGGGCGATGGGTCCGAGGAGGCGCGAGGGGTGTTGCCATATATAGGCACACCCCAAACCCTAATTTTCCTTCGCGCTGCCTCGCGGACCACCCTTCGCTGTCGCAGCGTGGTCGCGAGGTAAGTCTCGCTGCCTTCTCGCCCGGGTCGCCTTGCGCCGCTTGTACCGCGACCGACTAGCGGTCGCTAGTCACATGAATCGTCGCAGAAATCGCTCAATGAATTCTCGACGCCAGCTTCGCTATGCGGCACGGTCGTCGCGGCGCGCTCTTCCGGTGCTCACGGTTGTTTAGCGGCCAGCCTAGCGACCGCTAGACCGGTCGTTAGAACCGGCGTATCGTCAATTTTGCTCGTGCTTCGCTCCTTGCTCGATTATCAATATATAAACCTACAAAACGCCAAAGCGAACACCCAAGAGCAGATCTTCTAGAAATAGATGAAACATTAAGAATCGATACATAAACGCACATTAAACGAAAGCTAAACTCATCTTCAAATATCAACTAAATACGTAAATGCGCTTATCAGCAGCCGAGCGGCAAGTCATGAAAGGCCAAGCACGCTTAGCGTCTCGCCGCCTCAGACGCCCTAGATGTACGTCCCGCTCGCCGCCTCCCATCGCACCGTGACACGGGTCTCCATCATCTCGTTCTTCGTCTTCGTTCCTTTTTTACAAATTAGATTTATAAAAAACATCATAATCTAACCACAGATTTTCTCGTGGTGAAAAACGAAATCCAACAAAAAAATTAAATGAGCCACGATGAACGACAGATCCACAATTAATTAATTACGCACGTAATAATCAAACGTGAATTAATCCAACAGAGCCAAGATACTGATCCCAGGATCTGATACCAATTGTAGGAAAATCTTATTTTAACCCTTTCCCGAGGTTCTATCTTTGATGTTTAATTCACCATACATTAATTATTTACCTAGCATGCATCTATATAATTAATTGCAACACATATGTGTTTTCTCGTGTTCACCTGTGAATTTGTCTAACAATGAATTGGATCAAGACTCGTGCTTTGATCTTCTGGACTGTATCCCGTTTGCCAAAACTCCAATGCCGAGTGAGAGCAATCTATGGAGAGTACTGCAGAAATTCGCCTTCTTCCTCCTTGAAAAGTTTCAAAAGTCCCAACTATGAATAGTGTAGTTTTCGAAAATTTCTCACCTAGGATTAGCCTTTTTGGTTTTCTCTCACCTTATATTTATAATGAAACCCTAGATCCTATTAGGATAGGATCTCTGCATATCTAATAAATATAATAATATCTTATTAGATAGAGAGGATCAAAACAATCCCTATGTGACTCTTAATGAGGAGGACGAAAAAATTGGCGATCCAGCCTTGATGGGCCACCGATCGCTCACTTTTCTAACACGAAAAACGCAAGTATAAGGTAAGCGAGTATCGTATCCACGTGGATTGTATCACTAAAACATAGAAGCTAGCTCAACGATAATTCATCATTATTCGCCACGTAAATTAAAGTGAGAGGTTTAATGGCTTTAATTTAATCCAAAGCAAAGTAACCATGCGTAAATATAAAATAAAGCAATAAAATCACGGATGATAAAGCAGATAAGAAAGACTAACCCTAGGGATACATTAATCCTATCCACAACGTATGTTTATCCTGCTTCCTATTAGCCAATTTTAATCCAAATAAGATGGAAGATCACATATATAACCAACAACTTCAAGATTTATAATTGCGGTGTAGATTACTAGTTTTCCTATTATCATACGCCTCTAGGTGAAAACAAGCAACTCCAAACAGATAACAAAGAATAAGCTTCCTACGGATGTTCCTATTGCAGCTACGACTCAAGGTTTATCCGTATCATGCATTCAAGATCGATTGACAATTAATACAGTTACGTAATTAACTGGCAACTAGATATGCATCAAGATTGATCAGAAATTAACACATATAAATAAGCACCAAGAATCATGAATCAATGCCTGGAAGGTAAATAGAGATAACAGGAATCACAACATATAGGATCGGATCATGCAAACCCTAGGATTAGAACATGAAATTACCTAGACATAATTAACGGAATAAAATACTTAATAAAACATAAAACGAAAATTAAATTCATAAAACCCGATAAAAGCGTTGATGAACAATTGTTGGTCTTGAATCCAATCCCAAGTCGAAAGCGGAAAACAATCGGACAAAACGTTCGAACGATAGCAAAGCGATAAACTAAACTAGAACAATGCAAGAATTAAATCTAGAACTAAACTAAAGCTAAAACAAAGATAAAATTGAGGAAAACTCAAGTAAAAGTGCTCGGGGTCGTGTGTGCTAAGTTGGGGGCGCGGTGTTGCCATATATAGGCACACCCCAAAACCCTAATTTTATCCTCGCCGCCACGCTCGCGACCGCTCCTCGCGGTCGCCAGGTCGACCGCGAGGTATGTGTCGCCGCGCCTGCTCGCCGCTCATGTCGCCTCGCGCTCGCGAGGTTGCCTCGTGGCTCGGCTAGCGGTCGCCAGCCGGCCGCGAAATAGCACAAGAGCTTCTGCTACGGGCATGCTCACGCGCACGAGGTCGCGGTCGCGGTCTCGCTGCTCTCGCTGCTTGTTTGGCGGCCAGCCTAGCGACCGCCAGTCGGTCGCTAAACTGGGCAGATGTGGTTTTGGCCTCGTTCTTCGCTTCTTGCTTCGATCATCAACATATAAACCTACAAAACGTCAAAGGAGCACCCAAGAGCAGTATCTTCTAAAATAGATAAAATCATTAAGATCCGATACATAAACGTATTTAATAGATCTAAAATCATCTTTAAATATCATAAATAAACGTAAAACGATGCGCTTATCACACCCCAAACTTGAAGCATTGTTTGTCCTCAAACAAAAATGTAATGTAAAGATAAACGAAGGACACAACAAAAGATCAACGAGTATAGCAAAGGTGATAAACACAATCAAGCCTCGGAAATATCTTTCAACGCCGAAAATATTAGCACACATGACGACATTAGTCAATTCAACACGAACAACGATTGAAAGCAAAACTCATTTAGTTCAACCTCACAAATGCATGTGTGTAAAATATAGGATACACTCAACTCATAAGGAAATTAAGGACGGTATATACTCAATGATCAATGCAATGCAAAATCTTACCATAGGCTCGCCATTTCTCTAATATCTCCACCACGCCAAATGTGTTCAAATAAGGATAAAAAGGTCTTTTCATAGGTTATATTGTAGGCACATTGGTTAAGGTAGGATAATATATGGCTAAGTGACTGATAGAATTCCAAGCACCCTCATTTATACTTTTCGACACATATGGACTTTGTCCATTTTCTCTTATTTTCCAACGCTAAATCGACGCTTTATCCCTCATAAGGTACCTATACTTTGATTAACGACCCTTTATGCTCAAAACACATAGTGAACTTATCATTGCTTTTTCTTTTCTTTTCTAGAGCTTATAGGGTTTATCATTCACAACAAAGGTACTATTCTTCACCACATATGTATTTATCTAAAAGTAAAAGTAATTTTTCTCGTCATAACTACATCAAAATTTCAACCCTTTTGATTCCCATATCCATCCTCACCTCCTATCATCCGTTAATCGAAAGAATAAGTCTAATAAAAGCTCAAAGAAGGTGACAAATTGTATACATCATCGGGTTAGTGTTTGGGTGAATATGTGGTTAACAAAGATGGCCTTTATCCTTTCCAAATTGAAAACACATATTGCGCCTCGATACGTAAAACGGCAAGTTCTAGAAGAGAATCACATGCATGATATCACACAATTAAAAGAAATCAGATCAAGATGTTTATACAAAGAAGCTCAAGTCTCACGAGTTAAGCAAATGGTGAAAACAACAAGTTTCAAGAATCTCAAGTCGCTCATGCGCTATTTTCTAACATATCATGTGCACTATCATTAAATTTCACAAAAATTTCTATCGTCATTGGCCACATGGATTAAAACACTTCACTTAACTCGTTGATCGACGCACACAACACGAAAAGAAAGACAAAACCCGACAAAACAACACAAACGAAAACAAAACAAAACACAAAACAAAACAAACAAAAAGCGAAACACAAACGAAACACAAAAAAAAAAAGAAAACGTTGGGCTACCTCCCAACAAGTGCTAATTTAACGTCATTAGCTAGACCATCACATACCTTGTTCAATCCGCGCTCGTAGCAATGCGGACTTCCTTCCAAAATTGTGAATTCCTCAGATTGTGATTCACCGCCGACCACCACCGAGCGTGGAAGTGCCCCTCCCAAACTTGGATGATTCACCGGAGTTCCATGCCGAGTCCACTTCTTCTTTCTCGCGTTCTTATCGATGTGTCGATCGCCCTCTAAGTATGCGACGTGTGTAGCAGCAGAGTCGTGATCAAATAATATCACCGGAGGAATGTACGCGCAAATAACGGCTATGGAGGTTCTTCACGGCCGACCTCGCGATCACCGGTCGTCGCCAGCGTGTCACCGATGTGGCCTTCGTCATCGCGGTTGGGCTAGCGGGCACGATCGCGCCAAGTCTCGGCACTGCCGCTGATTGCTCGCGCCGAGCTCATTGTCATGAGCTCGGTCGCAAGTTCCTTTGCAGCCCACTTTCGCCTCGCCTCGCCGGATGATTCTCGATCCGTGCGGCTAGTCGACCAACTGATTCTCCATTACTTTCATGTGTTCGCCATAGCCGCCATAGTAGACTCTAATCGTAATTTTCTCGCCAAGATCGCTTATAAATGAATTTTGTCAGATCGCTATTTGTTGTATCAGCTTCTTCCACACTCGGTTTCTTCACCCTCGAATCATTACATTACGAACGCGAAACCTCCCGGATGTTGCTTTGAAAAGTAATGGGGTTGGCATCTGACGATTATGATGATCTCTCGTTGTTCGGGTTAGACGGATTCCATCCTCCTCGAACTGCTCGGTGGGAGGTGGATACATGTGATTTAACGGCTCGCCTCTCGAACAGGACAAGGAGTCCCATGTTCGTCATTTGGTGTTTCATCTCGGATACTTGGCCGTGAGTCTGGTGACTTGCTCGGGGCACTCCGTAGTTGGAAACGCCATAACTTTCGACCCTCTCTCGCCTATTCTCCTTGAGAGCTTTCGATCTCTGGATCTAAAAATATTTCATGAGGTCCCCGAGATCTTGTAAACATATACTACCCGAGAAAAGAGAGAATTTAGCTCGTAACAATAAATAAATAATATAATATATAACTTGAATTAATAAATCCAAATCACAAATTATTCCTATGTAATCTTAACAATCCCAAGAATGGCGCCTAAAATTTGATCGCCCACTTTTCTAACACAAAAACGCACAAGTATAAGGTGTAGAGTATCGTATCCATGTGGATTGTATCACGAAAACATAGAAGCTATCTCAACGATAATTCATCATTATTCAAGCACATAAATTGGGTGAGAGGTTTAAGGGCTTTTAATTTAATCCAAAGCAAAGGTAACCATGCGTAAATATAAAATAAAGCAATAAAATCACCGATGATAAAGCAGATAAGAAAGACTAACCCTAGGGATACATTAATCCTATCCACAACGTATGTTTATCCTGCTTCCTATTAGCCAATTTTAATTCGCATAAGATGGAAGATCACATATATAACCAACAACTTGCCATTCGACAATTGCGGCTATAGATTACTAGTTTTCCTATTACTATTACGTCTCTAGGTGAAAACAAGCAACTACAAACAGATCACAAAGAATAAGCTTCCTACGGATATTCCTATTTCAGCTACGACTCAAGGTTTATCCGTATCATGCATTCAAGATCGACGACAATTAATACGCTACGTAATTAATCGGCAACTAGATATGCATCAAGATTGATCGAAATTAACACATATAAATAAGCACCAAGAATCATGAATCAATGTCCGAAGCTAAATAGAGATAACAGAATCACAACATATAGGATCGGATCATGCAAACCCTAGATTAGAACAGAAATTACCTGACATAATTAACGAAATAAAATACTGAATAAAACATAAAACGGAAATTAAATTCATAAACCGGATAAAAGCATTTGATGAACAATTATTGGTCTTGAATCCAATCCCAAGCTGAAAGCGGAAAACAATCGGACAAAACGTTCGAACGATAGAAAGCGATAAACTAAACTAGAACAATGCAAGAATTAAATCTAGAACTAAACTAAAGCTAAAACAAAGATAAAATTGAGGAAAATCAAGTAAAAGTGCTCGGGGTGGTGTGTGCTAAGTTGGGGTGCGAGGGGTGTTGCCATATATATAGCACACCCAAAACCCTAATTTTATCCTCTGCCGCCACGTCTCGCGACCACTCCGCGGTCGCTAGGTCGACCATGAGGCATGTGTCGCGCGCCTCTTCGCTTCGCTGGTCGTCTCTTGCTTTCGCGAGGTTGCCTCGCGGCCTGGCTAGCGGTCCCAGTCGTGGCCGAGAAATAGCACAAGCATCTTTCTGATCGGGCATGCTCGCGCACGAGGTCGCGGTCACGGTCTCGCTGCTCGCTCGCGTGCCACCTAGCGGCCGCCAGGCTGGTCTGGCTAGAAACCGGGCGGATGTGGTTTGGCCTCGTTCTTCGTTTCTTGCTTCGATCATCAACATATAAACCTACAAAACGTCAAAGGAGCACCCAAGAGCAGTATCTTCTAAAATAGATAAATCATTAAGATCCGATACATAAACGCATTTAATAGATCTAAAATCATCTTTAAATATCATAAATAAACGTGTAAAACGTGCGTTTATCACAGCCTAGGATCAAATGCAAGGAATAAAGATGAGCCTCAAATAAATTAATTATCTTATGTTCAGCCTAGAACATAAATTAATTCATAAACATTTACTCATGCCACTAGAGAATAAATGCTGACTTACCTCTTTATTTCCGAAGTTGAGTCGGGCTTGCACTTAGACTTCACGAACCCCGTATTTAAGATATCGCACGTCCATTAATTATTTATACCGTTATGACTGCTTCAAATAATTAATCTCTTTAATTCCTTAAGTAGTACCACTCAACCTTATTATTGTATTTGAGATAACTCAACCTGCAGGGTTTAGTACAATAAACCTTTTGAGCTCCTTAAGGGGACGTCATCATCCTAAACGGATACGGTGACTCGATACAGGTAACTAGGAAGACATACAAGCACTGCCAACAACCAAGATGTAGAGAATATTGGGTTATCTCATGTAACCCTCACCCATGACAAGTCAAAGTGATGGTCAATAACTTATACTCACCTAATACCTTATCGAGGTTTAGAAAACGAAAGTCACCGAGATCTAGGTTCTTCACGAGCGGTCGATAGAAGAATTCATCTCATCAGAATCCATTAATACGTCGAGACGCATCAAGATAGACAAGAAACCAAGTCCGGTCACTTATCTATACCGCAGCCCTATACCGACAACTCGTCCTAAAGTTATCTCACCGTGATCCTTTTATATCTCATTAAGCTTCGACCAATCATATGGACTTCGTGATCTTCTACACATCGTATGATCTAACTTATATACTAGATAAAGGGACATACATATGCAATCAAGTAAACAATTCAGATAGGAGATTGTAATAGTGGTAACAGGAATCATTGTATACAAGCTCAACCAAAACTGCTTCCAGTATACAAATCTGACAAAATTATCTTCAATGATTGAAGATAATTATTGTGTTTATTAGATATGCAATTATCATATCTAAATATGATTCTAGGGAATGCATTATGAATACAAGGTGTGAGAAAATCATATGATTCTAAGCCACATAGTGATTTTCGAAAATCACAAGTTTGACATAGGAGGTGAAATTTTGCAGTATTCTCCATAGATTGATCTCACTCAGTATTGGAGAATAGGCATCCGGGATACAGTCGAGAATATCAGAGTTGGAGTTCGTAATTGATCTACTATCCAAAAATCGCAGGTAACGCGAGAAAACACATATGTGTTACAATTAATTATATAGGAGCATGAAAGGAACATAATCAATGTATGGTGAATTAAACATCCAATATAGATTCTCGGGAGCATGGATAAAATAAGATTTTCCTACACGTCCTAGTCCCTGTGGAGTAATTACAAGTTTTCTCAGAGTTGCTTTTGGGCTGTGATGATTGAGTTGATCTCCTTCGGCTCCATCTCTTGTTAGAAAATATGCAAGAACATTTTCATGAGATTTCAGAATGATAATATCATAAATATAATACTGACATTTGTTGGATTTGTATACTGAAAGAAAAATGGTTGAGCTTGTATAAAATATTTTCTGTTACTACTATTACAATCTCTTATCTGAATTGTTTACTTGATTGCATATGTTTGTCCCATTATATCATACAAAAGTTAGATCATACAGTGTGTAGAAGATCACAGAAGTCTGTATGATTGGTTAAGCTAATTGAGATATAAAAAGTATCACATCTGAGACAACTTGAGGACGGGTTGTCGGTGATAGCCGCAGATAGATAAGAAGTGACTTGACTTGGTTGTTTGTCTCATGCCGCTACGCCTCGACGTATCGATGGATCACGATGAGATGAGTTCTTCACCGACCGTCGCGAATAACCTAGATCTTGGTGATTTTACGTTGATCTAAACCTCGATAAGGTTTTAGGTGAGTATGAGTTACTAACCATCACTTTGACTTGTTATGGTAAGGGTTACGTGAGATGTCCCAAGATTCTTCGTATCTTGGGTGGTGGAAGTGCTTGTATATCATGCTAGTTACCTGTATCGAGTCACTGCATCCATTTAGGATGATGACGTCCCTTAAGGAGCTCAAAATGTTTATTATACTAAACCTTACAGATTGAGTTAGCTCAAGTACAATAATAGGGTTGAGTTTTACTACTTAAGGAATTAAATAGATTAATTATTTTAAGTAGTCAGAATGCTATAAATAATTAATGGACGTTCGATATCTTAAATACGGGGATTCTTAAGTCTAAATGTAAGCTCGACTCAACTTCGGTAATAAATGGGTAATTAGCATTTATTCTCTAGTGGAATAAATAAATATTTATGAATTAATTTATGTTCTCGGCATAACATAAGATAATTAATTCATTTTAGGTTTATCTTTATTCCTTATATTTGATCTCTGGGCTGGTCTATCAAGGCTTGATGCTGCTAGTATTTCCGTCCACTCCTATATAGAGTCCACTGAGACTCTATTCTGATTTATGTATTATATTGATACATCTCCAATATCTAGATAGATATTATCTGATATTATTAGATATCAAGAGATATTATCTGATATAATTAGCTATCAAGAGATATTATCTGATATTCTTATATATCAATAGATAATTATTCTAGATATGTTTTATCTGCAAAGATATTATTGTATGTATTAGATATGCAAGGATCATATCTAAACATGACTCTCGGAATGTATTATAAATACAAGATAAGAGAAAATAAAAAACAATCCTATTCATTTGGTTGTGATTTTCGAAAATCACATAGATCAAAGTAGGAGGTGAAATTTTGCAGTGTTCTCCATAGATTGCTCTCACTCAGTATTGAAGAATAGACATCTGGGATACAGTCCAGAAAATCAAAGGTGAAGTCTGTCATTGATCTCATAATCCATAAATTCACAGGTAAACATGAGTAAACACCTATGCGTTACAATTAATTATATAGATGCATGCTAGATATATAATCAATGTATAGTGAATTAAACATCCAATATAGATCATCGGGAAGAGGGTAAAATAAGATTTATCTACAACATTCAGACTGCCCTCTTAATAAACTAGCATTTTGGACTTAGATTCAATCTTGTATACTAATTTTTTTTAACTTGTGTGTTATCAACTTTTAAAGTAAATTTCATTGCAAGTAAGAATAAAGGCTATTTTTTTAAAGCTTGTCTGACTATATAGAATTCTTTTTCATTGATGTGTCAGCGCATAATATTTTCTTTGGCGAAGAGGCCGCTGCAATCTCTGCATGGTTCCTCTCCATGTGGGGTGATCTATGTGAGCACCGCTACCCACCAATGATCGCTTGCATCTGTGTATAAGACCAAGTCATCTTCGTCCTGTGTTATTGAGAGTTTTGGGAGGATTTCGCAAACCTACTTTAACTGCCTCATTCCCTCCCGATGTTACTCTGTCCAGATGAATGGAACATCTTTCTTTAGCAATTGGCTAAAGATTTTTCTTTGCTTTGCGAGGTCCTTAATGAACATCCCTACAAAATTAACAACTACTAAGAAGCTTTGAAGTTGCTTCTTTCCTTTGAGATCTTCTAGGAAATTATGCACCGTTTGAACAATATGATCATGCAAAATGATTCCTATCTCGTCGATCTCGATACCAAAAAACTCTATCTTTAGGTATAGCGATGACTGACTTCATCTCAGACAGTACCAATCATTTCATTTGACAGACATCTACAAATATCTCCAAATACCTGATATGTTTATCCATATTTTTTGACGTTATAAGAATATCATCAATATAGACAAACATAAACGAGAAAGAATCTTTACAAAGATGATCCATTTTTTTCTGGAATATTTGGGGTGCATTAGCCAACCTCATAGGCATCACGTTCCAAACATAATGCCCCTATGGAGTATAGAAAGTTGTAACTTCTTACTCTATTCTTCCATGCGAATCTGGTAAAGACCTGACTTGCAATCAAGCTTAGAGAAAACTTTAGCATTCCTAATGCAGTTGATAATGTGTTCTCTATTTGGGACAAAATATCCGTCAAACTCTAGAGAATCTCATTAATTCCTTTATTATTAATAACCAATATGGGTTTACCTCTTTTGACCTCACCATGATCCCTTACTAGAAAAACCGAGAATGTTGTAAGGCGATTTTCCTTGTTCGATCAACTTTAAATCAAGGCGTTCTTAAATTATTTGCCTCATATCCGTCTGATCCACGAGGTTCATCAGGATAGGTCTAATCTAACGAACTCAAATACTTTGCCTAACTTAACCTTCAGACTTGCTTCGAGTTGGTTTCTGTTCCACCATGCCAAATGATCCTCATTGTAGCAACGTACAATTTTTTTGGCATCCTATAGAGCAACTTGTACTCATTCTCTGATATCCTGGTTGAATATTAGAGACGACTTGATGATTTGGATCTCTTCGTCATCAAGATCTTCGGACAGTTCTGCAACTCAACAACACCTCATTGAACCACCTTTGATCATTCATCTTTGGATGTCGAAGTTTGCCTTCATTGCCACACTTGCTGTGAAATCTGATTAGCATTTGATGGTTAAATTCCTCTTGAGTCGTTGAACAATGATTTTATGATCACAATTGGTTGTGAACACCAATCGCCTCATTTTATTGTCCTGCATGAATTTCTTGAACATATGAAGGAAATTGTTTCCCAACAAATATCTGCTCTGGTATCATGGAAATAGATCGGTGGACAAAGGACATTGTACCAATGTGTTTGACTTGCTCCGCCCCTCAAGATTTTCGTTTGCCTAATTCATTTAGATAAGAATATATAAGATCTTCTTTGAGAAATCTCTTCCATCAATCTAAGGTAGATTATCCTCCACTTCTGATGGAAAAACTCAATTCTTCATTGTGCAGATTCATGCACCTGAATCGACATAAGCATCAAAATATTATATTTTGTACTTCTCGTATAACATCTCAATTAAGATATATATTGAGAATGGACTTGCCATTCAATCAACATTTTTCTCCCATCAATTGCTATCTTCATTCCTTCAGTTGTTATCCCCATGGTTTGCACCTATCGAGGAATTTTCGTCCTACGATTATGACTTCCACTTCACGTCCGACCTTCCATGTAATGACAATTTAAAAGCCTTCAATATCCAGGGATCCTTCATAGATATTGGACCCTAGATTCTTCAAATAATATAACACCGTGCAAGGGAAGTATATTTATTTGCCTGCTGTGTCAAATCTAATGATGACTCCTCGCCATCCTTCTAGAAGTTCGAGCTTGGCTACAACTTTGATTGCTCGTGGTTGAATATCTCCGATAGATTTTCTCTCATACGTTTGAGAAAAGCTCATTTCGTATGGTTGAGAGATAACTCAATCTCCTTGTAATGATAATCTTTGGGCTCCAAATCTTTGGCTATCACCGTATTGTAGTACTGGTTTATTGTTGATCTTGATATTTATCTCTTTTATAGGTGGAATTTCCACTCTATCTGGGCAGCTTGCTTTGACCACCTTCTTGAAGATGTCTAGTATCTCGATAAACTCATTCCCCAAATATAACTCTGTATGGTACGAGTTTGAAAGAGCATAAGACACCTGATAAGTGATGGATAGGGTATGTTCCCACTTTCCACCAAATACATTCTTTTAAAGTCCTGATAAAGCGTCAGGGCTTTGCTGAAACCAGAATCTTTGATATTATATGAGATCTTCGAATAGAAGATTGCTATAATAGTTTTAGCACATAGATTCACAGAAATGGTTTCCATTACTGAATCAGCATGATTCAATATCCTTTTATTATAGATTACAATATCAATCGGTGCATCTGTACCCTGTAAGAATGCCGATTTGATCACCAATTGGACTACTCCAATATGAATCCATTCTATAGTGTTAGCGATTTCTGGCTTCATACTTTGAAGATCTTCCCCTGATTTTATTTGCTGGTATCAGTTGCATTTCCACTTGATTCCCAATAAACTGGGATGGAAGTGACATTTCATGCCTAGTAACTTCGTAGAGAACGTTGTGCCACCTCCTGACTAGACTTAAGTTCCTTAGAACATTGTCTATCTTTTCTTCTACTGAAAAACTTTGGTATTTTTGTATACTCAAGGTTTTATTCATTATCATGTTCATCATTTTTTGTGACATGATAGTTCGGCTAGTATGTCCTAGCTCATCTTGACACTCCTGATGGAACGTCTCTCCTTTAGTCGGAATCTGATTTTGAGTATCCATCAGATTCTTCCTCTCCACTGAAGATTTCTTTTTGTTCGTATATACTCTCATCTGATGGTATATCTTCGAATTGGTATACTTGTACTAATTTTTTTCCGGTAGTATACGACATCCTCGATGTCTCGTGAGACTCGAATCTCTGCGTTATCCTTTGCACGTTTTGTGGGTAATACGTGGAAATATGCCCATTTACACCGCATGTCCAGCAATTGCAATCTTTGAAACTTTCATTAGCTCTAGTGTGAGCTCGTCTGAAAGTCTTTTTTGTCGATGTTTGTTCTCGAGAACTTGATCCCTGAGCTTGATACCTCCTTTTTGTTGGACCGGTCCTTTTTCCAAGTTTATAATATATGGCTTTTTGTCGCGACCACATCACTTTTGGCCTCCAAGAATTCCTCTTTTATCTCCTTCATTTGTTGTAAGGTTGAACCTGTTCTTCTTTCCTCTAGATTGATATGATAATTCTCCTCCGATTTCTATTGGAAAGATCTATTATATCACAAATCAGTGGGACTGATTTGTTGATCTTTCTCAATTTCTTGAGATTCCTCTGGGTGGTTTCTTGTTGACACCACTCTGACAACTTTTTATGGACATAAGACATTCTTCTCGAAACGCTATCAGCATATGCTTATAGTTTGTAATCCCTGATGGACATTTCCCTCCATGGACTGGGGAAATTTAGGAAAAACAACTCTCTTGCAACATCTTCGTTGACTGTACTAAGATGTTGGTACTTAGTAAAGAGTTTGAGGAATTTTTTGAGTGCTCCTTGCTCCAAGAACACTAGTCTCAGATTGTATAGAGCCAACAACTATTTCTTCTTCTTTTCTTTATCGTATATCATTCAAAATAGCTTTCTTCAAGGAAATGGACTTGAAAGGTATCCGTCACGCCTTTTACTGAATCCTCGAAGAAGTTGAATGTCAGTATTTTATGTTTTTGTTCAGTTAGGCAATAGTCCCAATATTGTTTTACTACTCTTGCTAAACTGGCTTCAAGGATCTTGAATAAATTGAGTTTTTCAAGATCCAGTTATGCGGATGCAACTATCATTGATGTCGCTCACTCATCTATGATGTTTTTTTTGATCTTTGAAGCTAACTTCGTCGAGATCTAGCGTCAATCCATAGGGATGAATAGGCTCCAAAATGGATTTTCCGACATGTATGTCCTGCAGTATGGGTACACGCCTCATTTGTCGTGATCTGATTCTGACTTGTTCTGCTGCAAACTCTACATCGGGTCCTTGGCCCAGCTTCATATTGACCTCTTGACCCCATAGGATCATAGATGGTACCCCTTATGGTGGGATCCATGGCTCCTCCTTTGGGATGTCTTGGTTCATCTTCAGATCCACTATATTGAGGTTAGCAAATGATTATTTTAGCTTCTATAACTCGTTCAATCATACTCTTTCAAGGTTATTCATTTTCCCTTTTCAAGAGTCGGACTATTATTTCAGATCGAGCTTGTCTTCGATCGCCTCTATGGGTGAAACTTGTTTCCACCTGCAGATTTCTTGACAAATCTATGGACTGCATCTTGTTCTAGACCATCATTTTCTTATGGATATTCCATAAAAGGGTAAGAATCTCTTGCTACTACATGGATATCCTGCTTAGTTCCTGTGGTATGCCATATTGACAGTTGCCATAATATTGCATTGTCTTCTGGATCTCCCTTAATTCCGTCAAATTTGAGGAATTCGGTGAAAATTTCTTTAAAACTTGGAATATATGTTGCTCATTTGTTTATTGTTTCCATCAACCTTAGGGTGGATGACAAGTTGATTTGATAGTTCTCAACGCCTCCTAGAGTTGAGCGTTGATTATGAGTCTCTCTTCTATCATTCGCATGTTCCAATGGTTCATTCGAATGACTCCTGGCATCTGGTTGTTTTGAACGCTTTGTTCAAACACCATTTCATAAGATCCAAGCAATCCGCTTAGATAATCTTGTTTGTTTTCCAATTCTTGGAAACAAAACCTGTATGCATCATATCTCGGACAAGGGTCGGATTCATGACAAATCTTGGAGTCTCCTACGTTAGGATAACACACTATTAATTAAATATTTTATATTTCCTCAATAAAACCTAGGCTCTGATACAATTTTAGAAGCATACACCAATCAAAAATCCTAGGATAATATCCATATACGTGGCGTTGTCTCATCTCAGGCCTACTAACAAAGTTAGCATTGGCACGAGAGAAGTTATACATAGTATACCATACATGAGAATTTTAATAGCATATGATTATAGCATAACAAAACATATGAAAATGGATTGTCTATAGCAAAACAAGTGTGTCCATAGCTATTTTGACAAATTCAAAGGGCAATTTACTCATTTGATTATTTCTTGCATGATTTTATAAGATTGGTTGGTTAATTAACCGGTTTTCCCAAAAAAAAATGTGGCAAGAAGAAATGATGGATGACCTTTTGTAACTCGCATTGCAATTTTAATTGCTCTATAATTGAATCCTATAAGTTGCTATATTTTGCTATCAAAAGTTCTTATGAGTCACTATATCCCACTAGTTTGTTTTGTTTTCCTAAATCCAACTCGACACCGAGCGTAATATTTATTTCAATAATTTGTAAATTATTGAAATGGTAGACACGACCCATTGCATTAGTTGGTATCTAAGGATCTTGAAGATAGATTATAGGGTGAACAGTAAAGAATTTAGCATAAAGAGTAATGCATAATATTTCATCCGTCCATCAAAAGTATACATTTATGTCCATTCATCAAATACTTGTATTTTCATTTTTGAAAACTTCAACTCCATAATTTTTATTCTCAATCTATACATTTTTATGAAAAATCACACATGACTCAACTTTTTACTCTCACTATCCATTAATATATACATTTACTATTTTTAGGACTCAAAATTTAATTTCATTATCCATTAATATAAGGAAAGTACATAATTTTAGCATAATAAGTTGAGTTTGTGATAGCTTTAATTTAATATATTAATAAAACATCACTCAAACTTAATAAATTGATTTTTTGATAATTTTAACCCGTAAAAATTTTTTGATACCAGAAAACACAATTGACATTGAAAATGACATGTGAACTTTGACAGGTTAACAACCCCTTCCCCTTTCTCAATCCTACAAAATCTTCATAGCCATGGGGGCCAACTGAGTCGAGGTAAGTCTACACGACCAATGATCGATCTCTAAGGGAGATTTTACTTTTTAGATTATTATTTTAAAAGATCGAATATTTGACTGATCAAATATATGATAAAATAATTTTATCTATCGATATTTTGTTTACTATAAATGTTAATAGATGATTAAAAATTAGAATAAATAGCTCTTTCTTTGTATGAAAAATTATTATAATTCTACTTGTATTGGTTAGATTAAATCAATAGAGAGCAATTTAGATGATTAAAATAATCTTGAACTTTAAATATCTTCAAATATTAATCCTTAAAAATATATTAAATTAAGTTAAATTAATTTTATCTATCCAACTTGATCATGTAATATAAACGGTTTAAATTTTCATTGCCGCGAGGGCGTCGATAAAAAGAGAAAGAAGAGTGCGACAATACTTGAAGGGGAAGTGTGTTCTGAAATGAGATTTCTTCTCTCATCTCCAACGGAAAAAAACTCTACTCTTACCCTTAATTCATCAAACAACCAGTCGAAGTAACAATGAAATTCAAGATCATAAAGAACTAGATTATTTTGACCTCGACAATTCTAGCCCAATGGAAATTCAAGTTAAGTTCAAAAATCAAGAGCTGCAGGGCTTTACTATATATATATAAATGGATGAGTTATAATACAAATCCCTTTAAAATAAGAAATAAAAATTCATCTCCATCATTCATTTGCCATTAATCAATAGTTCAAGATTAAGTTGTCACAATTTCTATAGTTAAACAAAGATTATTTTTGCAATATTATATAATTATTATTATAGCCTAATTTAATTTTATCACAACCATACATTTTCAAAAATCAATTGTGAAAATTTGATCTCATTTCTTATTTTTAAATGTATTTTTATTTGAATCAAATCCTATATATAAATATAGCAGCAGAGGAATGGTGTGCAAAATTCTTGAAAATAGTATTCCTCCTGTCCCATTTAAAATGTCATACTTTCCTTTTTGGGTTGTCCCATTACAAATGTCTCATTCCATTTTAGGAAATAATTATCTCTTCAAAAAGTGTGGGTCCTATCCACTTTTTAACACTTTAATTACTTTATACATTTCTCCTAAATACTCGTGCCCAAAAGAAATGAGACACTTTAGGTGGGACGGAAGGAGTATATTTAATGTTTCCATGGCAACCCACCTTCTCCCCCTGCAACTTCCATGGCGTCTCCTGCAACAACTCCCTCAACACCGACTTCTCCACTGTCGCAACCCTCCTCCTCTCCCTCCAAAGCCTACAATCACTCACGCTCTAAAACTCCAACATCTGTGGCTCCATCTCCGCCGCCGCCAGATTCCCCTACAGCGCCGCCCTCGTGGCTGTGAAGATTTACAGGTCTCTGGCCGGCCGCTGTGGTGCAGCGGTACCTCGACTCCATCAGCGCCCTGGTGGCTATGAACTGTGAAGATTTGTAATTAGTCGATTCATAGTTTCAAAGATGTTCTGGGGTTGAGAAAGGGCAAGGGGGCTTTCTGGAATGAAGAAGGCGGCCTTATTTGAATATTCTGGATTTAATATATCTTTTTTGGTGCCGAAGTTGAAATCAATTTTAATCCACCTCAAGTGCCACACGGCATCAGTTTTTGATGTGTCAAAGTTTAAGTGTCATTTTCAATGTTAGTTGTGTTTTTTAGTGTCGAAAATTATTTACGGATTAATTATCATAAAATCATTTTATTAGATTTGATTGATATATTATTAATTTATTAGGTTAAAATTGTTATAAAGTCGATTTATTAAATTAAAATTATATATTTTTATTAATATATTTATTTATTATCTTTATTCAATTTTCATTCATCACAATTTATTATAAATAGTGATATTAAAAGCAATGTAAATTTTTAATGGACTTAGATAATAATTATAATTTAAAGTAAAAAAATCATGTTTTGTCACAAGGTTTGACATTTGTTTTCGAATAATATTATGTTTTTTCAATTTTTGATAAATTAATACATCTTCCAATATTCATGCAAGATATCAATAAGGTCTAGATTCGAAGATGGCACCCTAGGTAGCCAGATCAGCTGTGGCATCATCCCTACGACGCTCTTTGTGTATTTAACAACATATTCGAAATATCGTGTGAATAAGATGTCAAAATTTTTTAAATATGATATTATTGAGAAAAAAATTGTGTGGCAAAATATGGAAACTAAGCTAGGAACGAACATCGAGGAGATTGAGAAGGGTTGGAGTTTTAAAATTGAATGATAACATCATAATAATTACTTTTACCATCGACTTCACCCGAGACGGCAATTAATATATAAATTTTAAAGGTTACATCACGGTGGATTCGAACTCGAGACTTTTGACTTCGAGATTAACCACTCTATCACTAGACCAACATGAAAGGTATCAATTATTTACCATTTAATTGACGGATTCATAATCATTGTCAAAGGGTGGTATTTTTTGTATTTCTTTAGCATAAAGGTGTCTGTTATCAAATTCTATTTTGAACTTTTTAATATGATGTAAATCTTTCTTTCAAGAAAAAAAACTTTCAAATTATAAAAAATCATATGTCCTATTATTATTGATTTTTTTTCTTTTGAATTGTCCCGTTATTATTGGTCAGTTCCAAAAAAAAAAATTACACTAAAAAGTGTCTCAAATTTCATACCACATTATTTTTACACACAAAACACAACTCTTCTTAATTCAGGTACAAAAAGAAACGTGCCAATAATACCGGAACGTAGGGAGTATGAAGTAAATCTTAGAATTATTTGATTTATCTATTAAACGATTTTATTCTCTATTTTTAAAAGAATAATACTTTTATAAGATCAATAATTTTCTTTAAACATTCAGGTAAATTAGATAAGTAATAAACATTTAGGTTAATTAGATAAGTAATATACTTACCATTAATAAATAATATATAGTGAGAACGTGAGAATCATTTATACATACATTATATATATATAGGGGATGGTTCACGTGAGAATGCAAATATTGGTGAGAAATAAAAAAGATTTAACGTATAAAGTTGTTGCACTATATGTATAAATTTATTGCACCAAATTCTATGCAACAACTTTATATTAAGTGCTACACTTTATATGTTAAATTTGATGCAACAAATTTATACATATAGTGCAACAACTTTATAAGTTAAATGCTACATTCTTATTTCTCACCAATATTTGCATTCTCACGTGATCCATCCCCTATATATATACCTTCCTCAAAGAAATTCTCCTTAGGCCACCATTATAGGAGAATTCTCCTAACAAGAATTGTAGGAGTGAATTTTATCTCATTTTTTGAACGTGCTTGTTCTTGCATGCTATAATCCCATCGAAGAATCCATGAAATTGTATAATGATTAGCAAATTATAGAACTGTAGGAAGACTTTCAAGATGGTTATTAACCTTATGGAATTTTATCCATATATCTTTTACTTTTCGAGGAAATATCATAGGCATTATCCCTCACGAAAAGAAGAAAGTCAAAAACCAATTTGGTATTATTTGAAATGGGTTATCGAGATTAAACTTAACCCACCACGAATGTTTTCGTGAACTGTTTTCATATAGGAAAATATTATCTCATGATTTGATATAATCAAAATAATTATAATAGTTGGTATTAGCTTGATAATTATCAAGTTGCCTTGTTTGATGAGAAGGCATTCCCTAGTTTGAAGGTAGCAAAATTCGCTTAATAACAAGTTTTAAAAAGCAAATTCTTTATTTGCGCGATCCATATGTTGAATTTCAACAGATCCGATTTCTATTAGAATTGGTTCAAATTAATCACGAGTCTTTTTTTCCAAAGACTTGTGGAAGATCTTTATTAAAATGGCTATAAGCGATTTGAGCTGGAGAAAGACCTTTTAGGTCATCTTCAATCATAACAATTTAAATATCCGGATATAATATATGGATATTTAATTTCATCTTTGATCCTTTTGAAGAAAGATTGCATCATGATAGTATTGAATATCATATGCATCTTCATCGTTTTCAAATTCTTTAATAAAATTAATTTGGTGGAAATTCCTAAGTTTCTTTTTAAAGAATTGATCCTTTTAGGCTTTGATTTTGACTAAATTAATCATGGGTTTTTACCCAATTCTTGTTTTCTCACAATTTGATTCCAAGATTTGTCCCTGCAAGAATTCTCGTTTTTGAAAATCTGGTAAACAATTATTTTTTTGAGAAATATGTTCAATATCAAAATCAAAACATGCTAATATAGCTTGCCATCTAACAAAAATTTGTTTTGAAGCAATATTTTTAACATCTGTTGTTAATATATCTTTTGCAGATTTGCAATCAACTCTTATTAAGAATTTTTTATTTAAAATATCACTTTCAAATTTAGTGACACATTTTACTATTGAAAGTAATTCTTTTTTGTTTGTAGAATAATTCATTTGAGCATTATTCCAAATACCAAAAGTATATCTAACAAGTTCTTCTTTAGAATTTTCTGAATTCTTTTGTTTAAGAATTCCTCCATATCTGATTTCGGATGCATCTGTTTCAACTATTTTGAATGCTTTAGGATTAGCTATTGATAAACAAGGGAGTTCTTTAACTCTTTGTTTTATTCTTTTTACAGCTTCTGTATGATCATTAGTCCAAGGTAAACGATTCTTCTTTAACCTTTGAAATAATAATTTACAATCTTTTGCTAAATCTTGATAGAAATCTCCAATATAATTAAGACTTCCAAGAAATCTTTGTAATTGATTTAAATCGATAATTTTATCCGGGAATTTATCCAAATAAAAGTACTCTTTCAATAGGAATAATAATTTTATTTTCAATATAATGTCCTAAGAATTTTATTTTTGTTTGAAATATTTTTACCTTTCTAGGATTTATAGCTAAACCAGCTCTTTTTGTAGTTTGTATAAAAATATTAAGATGTTTAAAATGTTCATTGATGGTTTTAGAAAATATTAAAACATCATCAATATAAACAATAATAAATTCCATATGAGGATTATAAATTTCATTCATAATATTTTGAAATTCCATTTGAGCATTTTTTAAACCAAATGGCATAACATTTCATTCAAAATGTCCAAATGGGACGGTAAAAGTGGTTTTATATCTATCTTCTTCTTTTAGAAGAATTTGATAGAATCCTGATTTTAAATCAAAAGAGGAAAATATATTTCCTGTAAACATCATATTTAGCAAATCTCTTTCATTTGGTAATGGATGCTTTATCCATTTAAGAGCTTTATTAAGAGGTTTATAATTTATAACTAGTCTAGGAGCTCCGCTTTCTATTTCGGAGGCATTTTCTACATAAAATGCAGGACAGCTCCAAAGACTATTAGTAGGTCTTATTAAACTCTTTTTAAGAAGAATATCAATTTCTTCTTTACAGAATTTTAATAATCTTTCTCCCATGACAATTGCCCTTGCCTTGGTATTGACTTTTCTTTCATCGAAATTATCAATATATGGGAGAGACACTTCATGTCTTTTCCTATTCCAAAATGCATTTGGAACTTCAGCACAAACTCTGTATTTATTTTTTGAAGAATTTCTTTTATTTTATTTTGAATTTTTTCTGAAACTAATTTTTCTTTGATTGTTTTAAAATTAATTTCTTCTTTTAATGAGTTAATGAAATTATTTTTGTTTTTAACAACTTCTTGTAAAACATTTATAGATTGTGTTAAAGGAATAGAGGAAAATGGGAAGAAAAGATTTTTTACTTTAACTTTAGTAAATAATCCATTTTCATTAATTTTATTAATAGGGAATAACATTTGAAAAAAAAGAGTACCAAGTATTACTGGCGTAGAAATATTTTTTATTAAAATAAAATTAGTATTGAGACAAACTCCTGAATTACAGATAGCAACATCAGATAATTTGTAATTATCAATTAAAGGTTGCTTATTAGCAGTGGTTATAAACTAGGTAGTTTTAGAATAGTATTTTGAAGGTATAATCCCTTCACTAATACAATTAACATCTGCTCCTGTATCTAAGAGAGCATTAATGGTAATAGTAAATTCTTTATTTACAATAAGAGTTACCTTAGAATACCATTTTTGAGAAAGAATCTGATCGATTTTATTGATCCAAATTAGATTCTTAAAATTAATTTGATTTATTTCTTGATCTTTTTCAATAAGAGTAATTTTTTCACTTTCTTCATCTTCATCAGATGAAGTTGAGTCATTTCTCCAATTTGTATTTAATAAATCAATTCTTTCATTAAGAAATTTTATTTCAGATTTTATCTGATTAATTTCTCCTTTTAATTCATAAACAATAGGATCTCATTCTTTTTTATTAGCCTTTTCTAATATTTTGATACGGGAATATAATTCTTTTTGTTCATTAACCTTATTTGTAAGTCTAGTTTCAGACTTTTCAGATTTAGGTTTTGAAGCAATGCAAATATAATATTCTATTGCTTTTCTTTTTCTATAGGATCTTTATTTGATCTATTAGATCAAGAATAAAATTTTCTTCTTTAGTGATAACATTGATATTTAATCCCATAAATTTTATGAGACAAACATCACAATCACAATCTGAATCACAATTTTGTAATTCTGATTGATTAGATTCATCTTCTGAAATTTCGAATATTCATCCTCAATTTTAAGGATAATAATAAAGATATCTTCTTCGTTTTCTTCTTCATTAAGAAGAATATTGCATAAAGATTCTTTTAAATCTCATCAATATTAAGATTATTAATTTTCTTTTACATAACATTTATTAGCTTTATGTCATATTTTTCCACATTTCGATAAATAGACTTAGTTTCTTGCTTTTAGAAGATGATTTTTAACTCTTTTGGAGCACTTCTTTTAATTGCTTTCTTTTGTTTAGAATAATTTTCTGAATAAAATTTTTTCCTTTTTCTTAATCCTATTAGGATACTGTTCAGATTGAAGACCTATTTGTTCATAAAAATTTCCAATTATATTTTTATTTTCATTCTTTGAAAATCTTTTTGTCTTTTAATTTGATTTCATTACAAAGAATAATTCCTTCCATTGATTATTTCTTTGAAATATCACCATAAGAAAGATTTTCCCAAATAATATTATTGTTAACAAATTTTGTTTTTAACATATTTAAAACTCTTTCTGAAAATAATGTTGGTAAACCTGCAATAAATTTTTCTTTCCAAAAGTTCATATTGCAATCATTTCTAGTAAGAACTTTGGACATAAAAACATCTTTATACCATCTAAAATCATATAGTTTTTAACATCTTAAATTCATTAATTGTTTATGAGTTTTATCTAATTGAAGCTCATTAGCTCCAACAAAATTTGTAAATATAGTGTAAATAAGAGTATTAACCGCATCAGACTCATCCTTTTGAGTGATAGGGTCAAATACAATTGCATTTAAAATTTTGCTTTTAGCTTCTCTTGAGATATAAAAATCCCACCAACCTTGAAGTTGGCCGGTAAATCCAGTAATAATGGCTTGAGCAATTTGCCTGTCATTATTACCTTTTATTTTTGCTGCCGAAGCATAAATAAACATTTGTTTTACAATAGTTTTTATCTGATATTCAGACTTTCCATCTATATTCCATTCTGTGATAAATTCACCACTGAATTGAGCATAATCTCCTTTTTCTTCAATTTGAAGATCTATAGGAGTAGATTTTTTATAATAAGATTTTACTATAGAAATATCAACAAGTTTATTAATTCGCAAATCATCATCATCAGAAGAAGTATCTTCTATTTCTTTTGTTATAACAAAAACATTTTTATAGGAACACTCTTCTTTTTCTTTTCCTTTAATACTAATTTTTTGTAATCTATTTATTAACATTTCTAAAAATACATTATCCTTTTTAGAATTTAATAAAAAAAATTCTTTTTTAAGATTAGGTGGTGGTTTTATCATAAGAGTTTTAGAACAATTTTCTTTTGATTTAGAAACCTTTGGAGCAAGTATTTCTTCAATCCTATTGGTTTGATTTCCAATAGTATGAAGAGCGATATTTGTAAAATTATTTTGCTGTATGATATGATCAAAATCTCATTTTCCAATTTCTGATTTTATAGGAACAACAAAAATTTCTTTTTCGCCCCTTTTAATTTGTAGGGTAGTAAAAGGGGGATGAATCTTTGTAGATTCTTCTCCTGTTTCTTGCATTAATATTTTATAATTATTTTCTATAACATTTAAAAAGTTTTCATCTGAGAAATCTGGAAATTCTTTTTTTCTTGAAGGAAAATAAAGGTTTTGTAACCAGATGAAAATATCAAGTTTAAATTATTTTTAGACTCCATTCGTCATATCTTTTAGAATATAAAGATCTTTGTTTAGAAGAAGAGAATAAAGAAACCATTTCGTTTTCTAAATTTTTATTTTGTTAAGACTTTTGAATTTTTCATAAAAGAGTTATTATTAATAACAAAACATTGTGTCCGGAATATCCCATATCCGACATTGTGGGTGATCCGTGATTTCTTTTAGAACTTCTACTTTCAGGAATTTCCACTTTATATTCTGGTTGAGATACTTGTTCTGGAGTTTTATAAATTCCAGATATATCGATTTTTTCATAATCAGTCAAAGGAATGGAAGAAGTTGAACTTCTTGCCTCATCATTTATTTTAAAAAGAATCTTCCTTTGTGATGAGAATTTTATCTCAGCGTCTCCATCAACATATTGTATTATACTTTCAAGTTATCTATTCTCTTCTTTTATTGGTGGAGCTACACTTTCTAATTTCCAAGTTTCTGGAAGTTTAACTTGATTCCACTTAATAGTTTTAGGAATTGCAATATTACTTTTAGTAATATCTATTAAGAAGAGAGTAGTTTCTCCTTTATTTGTACAAATCTCTTTAGATCTAAAATTAAATCTAGAGATTGTAGTATTCATAACTTTATAACAAATTCTATAAATTAGAACGAGATTCTCTGTTTATTTTTTTCATATGGTACCCTTCTGTTTTTATTTTTAGCGTAAGGGCATCCAAAATATTTGGATCGGTTAATGATAATGAAAAATTTGGAAAACAACTGAAGTAAATTGGTCATTCACAAAGTGAAGACTCAATTATCCCTATTAGGGAGTCTTCTAGCCTTAAATGCCTTTGGTCACTAACCATAATTAAGGCATAGACATTTAATTTATCTCTCGTTAATGGTTTTAATCCAATTTGGACCATTCCGAGATGTAAAAATTTATATTTTTGTTTATGAACTTCTATTAGACTTTTAGATAAAAGATTGAAAGAATCATATCCTCCTTTTAGGAGAATTGATTGCTCAATTGTTTTTACAACATAATCTCTTTTAAATTCAAAGCTTCAATGTTTATAAATTTTTGATTTAGATACATCTGGCAATTTCCAGTCTTGAAGATGTTTCTCGAAATTTTCCATAATAATAATTTTTTTATTCTTATCAGAACTTTTATCAGTTGCTTTCTTCATTGAGAAAGTCCTAATTATCTTATCCATTAAAATCTATAGAAGATACTGTCAATGATTTATTTTTACCTTACCATTTAGGCTTTACAGATACCTGACTTGAGGCAAACACTCGTGTAAAGCTTCTTCAGATTTTAATTTTAAAGATAATAAAGCAATCCATAAGGCTAATAACCATCTTGAAAGTCTTCCTGCAGTTCTACAATTTGCTAATCATTATACAATTCCATGGATTCTTCGATGGGATTATAGCCTGCAAGAACAAGCACGTTCAAAAAATGAGATAAAATTCACTCATACAATTCTTGTTAGGAGAATTCTTCTAAAATGGTGGCCTAAGGAGAATTTCTTTGAGGAAGGTAAAACCTTTGATAGAAGAGGAATTTTAGCAGTAAAAGCTGCTAGTCTAGAGATCATAAAAATCTTAATACACAAACTCCATCGCATGAGTCTTTACTAAAAGATCTATTACATAGAATGGATAAAGACTCTGTCAATCTATTACTTAAAGAAGTTTTTGGATCTGAGAATTCTCAAACAAAATGCTCAAGTTCAACAGAACCATCTTCATCAGAGACCAAAATTAGGACTTTCTCAATGAAGAAAGCAACTGATAAAAGTTCTAATAAGAATAAAGAAATTATTCTTATGGAAAATTTCGAGAAACATCTTCAAGACTGAAAATTGCCAGATGTATCTAAATAAAAAATTTATAAACATGGAAGCTTTGAATTTAAAAGCGATTATGTTGTAAAAACAATTGAGCAATCAATTCCCCTAAAAACAGGATATGATTCTTTCAATCTTTTATCTAAAAGTCTAATAGAAGTTTATAAACAAAAATATAAATTTTTACATCTCGGAATGGTCCAAATTTGGATTAAAACCATTAACGAAAGATGGATTAAATGTTTGTGCCTTTATTATGGTCAGTGACCAAAGGCATTTAAGGCTAGAAGACTCACTAATAGGGATAATTGAGTCTTCACTTTGTGAAGGATCAATTTACTTCAGTTGTTTTCCAAATTTTCCATTATCATTAACCGATCCAAATATTTTGGATGCCCTTACGCTAAAAATAAAAACAAAAGGGTACCATATGAAAAAAGAAACAGAGAATCTCGTTCTAATTTATAGAATTTGCTATAAAGTTATGAATACTACAATCTCTAGATTTAATTTTAGATCTAAAGAGATTTGTACAAATAAAGGAGAAACTACTCTCTTCTTAACAGATATTACTAAAAGTATATTGCAATACCTAAAACTATTAAGTGGAATCAAGTTACACTTCTAGAAACTTGAAAATTAGAAAGTGTAGCTCCACCAATAAAAGAATAGAATAGACAACTTGAAAGTATAATACAATATGTTGATGGAGACGCTGAGATAAAATTCTCATCACAAAGGAAGATTCGTTTTAAAATAGATGAAGAGGCAAGAAGTTCAACTTCTTCCATTCCTTTGACTGATTATGAAAAAATCAGTATATCTGGAATTTATAAAGCTCCAGAACAATTATCTCAACCAGAATATAAAGTGGAAATTCCTGAAAGTAGAAGTTCTAAAAGAAATCCCGGATAACCCACATTTTCGGATATGGGATATTCTGGACACAATGTTTTTGTTATTAATAATAACTCTTTTTCTGAAAAAATTCAAAAAAGTCTTAACAAAATAAAAAATTTAGAAAAACGAAAAAGGTTTCTTTATTCTCTTTCTTCTAACAAAGATCTTTATATTCTAAAAGATATGACAAATGGAGTCTAAAAAATAATTCTAAACTTGATATTTTAATCTGGTTACAAAACCTTTATTTTCCTTCAAAAAAAAAAGAATTTCCAGATTTCTCAGATGAAAACTTTTTAAATGTTATAAAAAATAATTATAAAATATTAATACATGAAACATGAGAAGAATCTACAGAGATTCATCCCCCTTTTACTACCATAAAAATTAAAAGGGGCGAAAAAGAAATTTTTACTGTTCCTATAAAATCAGAAATTGGAAAAGGAGATTTTGATCATATCATACAACAAAATAATTTTACAAATCTCGCTCTTCATACGATTGGAAATCAAACCAATAGGATTGAAGAAATACTTGCTCCAAAGGTTTCTAAATCAAAAGAAAATTGTTCTAAAACTCTTATGATAAAACCACCACCTAATCTTAAAAAAGAATTTTTTTTATTTAATTCTAAAAAGGATAATGAATTTTAAGAAGGGTTAATAAATAGATTACAAAAAATTAGTATTAAAGGAAAAGATAAAGAAGAAGAAGAGTGTTCCTATAAAAATATTTATGTTATAACAAACGAAACAGAAGATACTTCTTCTGATGATGATGATTTGCGAATTAATAAACTTGCTGATATTTCTATAGCAAAATCTTATTATAAAAAATCTACTCATATAGATCTTCAAATTGAAGAAAAAGGAGATTATGCTCAATTCAGTGGTGAATCTATCACAGAATGGAATATAGATGGAAAATCTGAATATCAGATAAAAACTATTGTAAAACAAATGCTTATTTATGCTTCGGCAGCAAAAATAAAAGGTAATAATGACCGGCAAATTGCTCAAGCCATTATTACTGGATTTATCGACCAACTTCAAGGTTGGTGGGATTTTTATATCTCAAGAGAAGCTAAAAGCAAAATTTTAAATGCAATTGTATTTGACCATATCACTCAAAAGGATGAGTCTGATGCGGTTAATACTCTTATTTACACTATATTTACAAATTTTGTTGGAGCTAATGAGCTTCAATTAGATAAAACTCATAAACAATTAATGAATTTAAGATGTAAAAAACTATCTGATTTTAGATGGTATAAAGACGTTTGATGTCCAAAGTTCTTACTAGAAATTATTGCAATATGAACTTTTGGAAAGAAAAATTTATTGCAGGTTTACCAACATTATTATCAGAAAGAGTTTTAAATAGGTTAAAAACAAAATTTGTTAACAATAATATTATTTGGGAAAATATTTCTTATGGTGATATTTCAGCAGAAATAACTGTTGAAGGAATTATTCTTTGTAATGAAATCAAATTAAAAAGACAAATAGATTTTCAAAAGAATGAAAATAAAAATATAATTGGAAATTTTTGTGAACAAATAGGTCTTCAATCTGAACAGTATCCTAATAGGATTAAGAAAATACATAAATTTAGAAAAAAGAAAAGTTTTTATTTAGAAAATTATTCTAAACAAAAGAAAGCAATTAAAAGAAGTGCTCCAAAAAGAGTTAAAAAATCATCTTCTAAAACTGAAGAAACTAAGTCTATTTGCTGGAAATGTGGAAAAATATGACATAAAGCTAATAAATGTTATGTAAAAAGAAAATTAATAATCTTAATATTGACAGAGATTTAAAAGAATCTTTATACAATATTCTTCTTAATGAAGAAGAAGACGAAGAAGATATCTCTATTACTATCCTTAAAAATGAGGATGAATCTTCAGAAATTTCAGAAGATGAATCTGATCAATCAGAATTATAAAATTGTGCTTCAGATTGTGATTGTGATGTTTGTCTCATAAAATTTATGGGATTAAATATCAATGTTATCACTAAAGAAGAAAATTTTATTCTTGATCTAATAGACCAAATAAAAGATCCTATAGAAAAAAGAATAGCTATAGAATATTATATTTGTATTGCTTCAAAATCTAAATCTGAAAAGTCTGAAACTAGACTTACTAATAAGGTTAATGAACAAAAAATTATATTCCCATATCAAAATATTAGAAAAGACTAATAAAAAAGAAAGAGAGCCTACTATTTCTGAATTAAAAGGAGAAATTAATCAGATAAAATCTAAAATAAAATTTCTTAATGAAAGAATTGATTTATTAAATACAAATTGGAGAAATGACTCCACTTCATCGATGAAGATGAAGAAAGTGAAAAAATTACTCTTATTGAAAAAGATCAAGAAATAAATCAAATTAATTTTAAGAATCTAATTTGGATCAATAAAATTGATCAGATTCTTTCTAAAAATTTGTATTCTAAGGTAACTCTTATTGTAAATAAAGAGTTTACTATTACCATTAATGCTCTCTTAGATACAGGAGCAGATGTTAATTGTATTAGTGAAGGGATTATACCTTCAAAATACTATTCTAAAACTACCCAGTTTATAACCACTGCTAATAAGCAACCTTTAATTGTTAATTACAAATTATCCGATGTTGCTATCTGTAATTCAGGAGTTTGTCTCAATACTAATTTTATTTTAATAAAAAATATTTCTACGCCAGTAATACTTGGTACTCTTTTTTTTCCAAATGTTATTCCCTATTAATAAAATTAATGAAAATGGATTATTTACTAAAGTTAAAGGAAAAAATCTTTTCTTCCCATTTTCCTCTATTCCTTTAACACAATCTATAAATGTTTACAAGAAGTTGTTAAAAACAAAAATAATTTCATTAACTCATTAAAAGAAGAAATTAATTATAAAAAATCAAAGAAAAATTAGTTTCAGAAAAAATTCAAAATAAAATAAAAGAAATTCTTCAAAAAATAAATACAGAGATTTGTGCTGAAGTTTCAAATGCATTTTGGAATAGGAAAAGACATGAAGTGTCTCTCCCATATATTGATAATTTCGATGAAAGAAAAGTCAATACCAAGGCAAGGCCAATTGTCATGGGAGAAAGATTATTATAATTCTGTAAAGAAGAAATTGATATTCTTCTTATAAAGAGTTTAATAAGACCTAGTAATAGTCTTTGGAGTTGTCCTGCATTTTATGTAGAAAATGCCTCCGAAATAGAAAGAGAAGCTCATAGACTAGTTATAAATTATAAATCTCTTAATAAAGCTCTTAAATGGATAAAGCATCCATTACCAAATAAAAGAGATTTGTTAAATATGATGTTTACAGGAAATATATTTTCCTCTTTTGATTTAAAATCAGGATTCTATCAAGTTCTTCTAAAAGAAGAAGATAGATATAAAACCGTTTTTACCGTCCCCTTTGGACATTTTGAATGGAATGTTGTGCCATTTGGTTTAAAAAATGCTCAAATGGAATTTCAAAATATTATGAATAAAATTTATAATCCTCTTATGGATTTTATTATTGTTTATATTGATGATGTTTTAATATTTTCTAAAACCATCGATGAACATTTTAAACATCTTAATATTTTTATACAAACTACAAAAGAGTTGGTTTAGCTATAAATACTAGAAAGGTAAAAATATTTCAAACAAAAATAAAATTCTTAGGACATTATATTGAAAATAAAATTATTATTCCTATTGAAAGAGTACTTTTATTTGCGGACAAATTCCCATATAAAATTATTAATTTAAATCAATTACAAAGATTTCTTGAGTCTTAATTATATTGGAGATTTCTATCAAGATTTAGCAAAAGATTGTAAATTATTATTTCAAAGGTTAAAGAAGAATCCTTTACCTTGTACTAATGTTCATACAGAAGTTGTAAAAAGAATAAAACAAAGAGTTAAAGAATTCATTTGTTTATCAATAGCTAATCCTGAAGCATTCAAAATAGTTGAAACAGATGCATCCGAAATCGGATATGGAGGAATTCTTAAACAAAAGAATTCAGAAAATTCTAAAGAAGAACTTGTTAGATATATTTCTGGTATTTGGAATAATGCTCAAATGAATTATTCTACAATAAAAAAAGAATTACTTTCAATAGTAAAATGTGTCACTAAATTTGAAAGTGATATTTTAAATAAAAAATTCTTAATAAGAGTTGATTGCAAATCTGCAAAAGATATATTAACAAAAGATGTTAAAAATATTGGTTCAAAACAAATTTTTGCTAGATGGCAAGCTATATTAGCATGTTTTGATTTTGATATTGAACATATTTCTGGAAAAAATAATTGTTTACCAGATTTTCTAACACGAGAATTCTTGCAGGGACAAATCTTGGAATCAAAATTGTGAGAAAACAAGCATTGGGTAAAAAACACATGATTAATTTAGTCAAAAATCCAAAGCCTAAAAGGACTGAATTCTTTAAAAAAACCGAGGAATTTCCCAGTCAAATTGATTTTATTAAAGAATTTGAAAACGATGAAGATGCATACAATATTCAATACTATCATTATACAATCTTTCTTCAAAAAGGATCAAAAGATGAAATTAAATATCCATATATTATATCTGAATATTTAAATTGTTGCCTAATTGAAGATGACCTAAAAGGTCTTTCTCCAGTTCAAATCGCTTATAGCCATCTTAATAAAGATATTCCACAAGTCTTTGGAAAAAGACTCGTGATTACTTTGAAGCAATTCTAATAGAAACAAGATTTGTTGAAATTCAACATATGGATCGCGCAAATAAAGAATTTGCTTTTTCAAAACTTGTTATTAAGCGAATTTTGCTACCTTCAAACTAGGGAATGCCTTCTCATTAGACTAGGCAACTTGATAATTATCAAGCTAATCCCAACTATTATAATTACAATAAAACCTCTATAAATTAATATCATTGGGACTTTGGAATTTTATTAATTTAGAGAGATATTAATATATCGATAAATTAATAATTTATTAATTAAAAGAGAGACTTTTTAAATTCAACAAATTTGGTACATGTATTGAAAATAAATGAATTTATTATGTTTCAATTAATTATATTCATGTATCAACAACCAATTCATTGTGTATCTACTTTAATATATTCATGCAATTAACAGTTACATACATGTATCAATTCATTGTCAATTAAATATATTCATGCATCATAAAGGAAACATATACTATATAAATCTCGATATGGAAATAAAATAATACTATATAAAATAAAATGATGAATGTGCAATGGTTCAAAATTTAGAGGAAATTGTTGCTGATATTATTGAAGATCCTACTAATGACGAGGCTGAAGATGACTCAATACCGCTGGAACCAGTCACGAGAAAGAAGGCTTTGAGCGCGACAACAACTCTTCACAATTTTTTGTTGCAGCTAGAGAACTCGACACCGGAACTCTTGTCAGCCATTAAAAATGTTAGGGATGAAATCCAATTAGATTTAAATTTTAAGAAAAATCAAGTAACAATTGATTCATATTTTAGCAAATTACCATAATATTTATAATTTTTGTAATATTTATGAATTATTAATTTAGAGTTTTGATGAGACCTAATATTTATAAAGGGATTTTTCGAAAACTTATTATTTTATTATCTTATCGAAATTGATGATTTTTTACAAAGGCCCAAGTCGGGACCGAAAGATTTTATTATTTTAGAGAGATTATTAATTTATCGAGTATTAATTTATAGATTTTTTACTGCATTTTGATTATATCAAATCATGGGATAATATTTTTCTATATGAAAATAGTTCACGAAAACATTCGTGGTGGGTTAAGTTTAATCTCGATAACCCATTTCAAATAATACCAAATTGGTTTTGACTTTCTTCTTTTCGTGGGGTAATGCCTATGATATTTCTCGAAAAGTAAAGATATATGGATAAAATTCCATAAGGTTAATAACCATCTTGAAAGTCTTCCTGCAGTTCTACAATTTGCTAATCATTATACAATTCCATGGATTCTTCGATAAGATTATAGCCTGCAAGAACAAGCACGTTCAAAAAATGAGATAAAATTCACTCCTACAATTCTTGTTAGGGGAATTCTCCTAAAATGGTGGCCTAAGGAGAATTTCTTTGAGGAAGGTAAAACCTTTGATAGAAGAGGAATTTTAGCAGTAAAAGCTGCTAGTCCAGAGATCATAAAAAATCTTAATGCACAAACTCCATCGCACGAGTCTTTACTAAAAGATCTATTACATAGAATGGATAAAGACTCTGTCAATCTATTAATTAAAGAAGTTTTTGGATGTGAGAATTCTCAAGCAAAATGCTCAAGTTCAATAGAACCATCTTCATCAGAGACCAAAATTATTGAAGATACTCTGATGGAAGATAATGATGATTTTCAAGAAGCTCAAGATCCATTTGATACATTCGTACTTGCTCTACAAGGAGAACCATCTCTAAAGTAATCACTCTGACGAATGCAATGACGAATGAATTTGATGACGTATGTAATGACATCTCTAAATAGTGATTAATGGGAAAATACTAGTCACCTTTTGACTTTTGGGAAACATTCCAACTTTTGTTAATAGTGTGTGTCGTGTCTCTCTCATTTCCTCTATAAATTAGGATGTTTGTTGGGTTGGAGAGGGCACACTTGAGTTTGCTCGCCTCCTTTCTTCTCTCTAGGGGTGAGCAAAAACGAATCGGACCAAAAAACCGAACCGGACCGAACCGAAATGGGCGGTTTGGTTCGGTTTTGAACAATAATCGGTTGGTTCGGTTTCAAATTTTCAAAACGAAATTAATTCGGTTCGGGTTGGTTTAGTTAAAAAATTCGGTTTTGAACCAACCGCCTTAATTAATTATTATTATATATTTTTATTTTTATATATATTATATATATATATATGTGTTATTTATATTATTAACATTTAAATTGGTTAATATTATATATATTTATATATATATATATAATTATATTTATATATTATATTATATATATTATAATATTTATATTAATTTTAATTTTAATTCGGTTAAAACCGAACCGAACCGAACCAAACCGAATATTTCGGTTCGATTTCGGTTCGGTTTTGTACAGTAATTCGGTTCATTTCGGTTTGGGTTTTTTAAAAAATTCGATTTTTCGATTTTTCGGGTTCGGTTCGGTTTTGAACCGAACCGCCCGAATGCTCACCCCTACTTCTCTCTTCTATCTCTAAATCTTTGTATTGAAGCTGCTTAAGTTGTTCTGAAGAAATAATATATAAGTTTTAAATTTTATGAATATCACTTGCAATCCTTTTGCTGTTGATAATATCTTTTATGCTCCACTTGATTATGTAAATGTTAATCAACAAAATTATTTCAAAAGTTTACGTTATAAAATAACAAGGATAAAATCTCTTATTAATTATCTTGAAGAACAAATTAATAATCCAAATATTCCTGAAATATCAAAAAATCATATTTATATTCCGCATTTAAAAAGAGCTAAACGAAGTCTCAAAGCCTTCGAAAATCAAGGTTCTTATTATAACGTTGAAATGATGAATTCATTGTGAAAGTTGGTGAATCCAAAAAAATAGAATTTTCGTTCTTCATGGGATTCGAACCCGGTGAAAAATTCTGAATTTGTGAATTCAACAACTTTCTCAACGGATTCATCAATTTTCATGATGAATTTATTTGGTTTTTAGTTTTTATGATAAAAATGGTTCTCATTTGAACCTAACTTTATATTATATATATATATATATATATATTAACGAACTTGTTCATGCTGATGAGTAAAGTAGAGTTAAAATCAAGTTTGGTTCATTTATATAAATCATTTTATAGACACTTATAATTATGATTATATTAGCAGTTAAAATTTGTTAGGACTTTTTTTCCATTAATTTCCATCTTCTCTTCCAAAAGCTCTCTCTTTTGTTTTTTTGTCTTCTTTAATTAGCATAAGAAACCCAAATTCCAGCTCACTCTTCCCGTATTTGCTCTACGAATCCATAATTGTTTTTTACTACTGTTTTATACATATATAGATCATTACTCATCGACTCTTAAATATAAAATTATTGTTGAGCACGATCAGTTCTAGATAAATTTACACCCAGTTCCTTAAAAGAAAAAGAGAAAAATAAAATAAAAACCGGGAGTCCGGGAACCATTCATTTGCGCAAAATCATATTATAAGTATTATTTTATATGTGGTTTGGTTTCTCTTATATTTATTGGAACTCTAAACCATCAAAACCAGTCCATTGATCCAATGCCATAATATATGTTATGTTAAAATCTGACGGAAATGAAGTGTATGACTTAGAGGGTGTTTGGCTAAGCTTATGAGCTCTTTAAAGCGAACTTATATGTTCATTTAGGAGTTTATAATTTGTTGCAAGACGTTTGACAAAATAAATTCTAGCGAACATAAAATCGTGAAAATAATTCAACAATTTATAAGTTCCCCTAAAAATAAGTTAGTCAACCATAACTTATTTTTTCATAAACTTATAAGCAACCATGAATTTACTAATATAACCTTATTATTGTTCGTTATTTCTTACACATATACTATCAACTTCACATATCGTCAATTTTATCTCTCTAATTATGATTTTCTCTCTCTAATTCACGATTCTTTCTCTATCTTATAAGATCAATTATCCAAACACTTTAACAACTTATAAGCACTTGAGACATTACCTCTTATAATCTCTTGAAACATCTTATAAACTCTTGGAGTTTATAAACTCTCTAAAATAAGCTTAGGCAAAACACCCCTTAATTAAGCATATTATCTTATGTTACTGGAGTTAATTAGATATTTATTGCATTTACTCTATCTCGTAAATATGGTACGTGAAAAATTAGGGCGTCTCTCAAACAAATAATAATAATAATAATAATAATAATAATAATAATAATAATAATAATAATAATGAAAACATTAAAATTAGGGTCCATAGATCTAGACCCGAATCCATATATTTTCTCTTTTATTACAAATTTTAAATCAACTAAAATTCAAAGTAACATCATAATTATAATCTAAATATATAATCACTATAATAATTATTTAGAATTTCTACAATTATCACTATATAAAAAGATATTAGCTATAAATTTACTTTTGCTTTCATAACAAATAATAGTGCAATAGGAATAAAGTAAGTATCACATATATCTTAACAAATGGACCACTGACATATACAAAAATTTCTCAAATACAAGATACAATTTTCTTATATTATTAACCTACCATCCAATTTTGTAAACTAGTTTATCCAATATCTAAATTAGAAAGAATATATATATATATATATATATATATATATATATTACAATTACAAATAAAAATATATATATTATATTAAATGGATTTATGGGTCGGGTCTAGACCGGATTTGGACTCAGAAATCGAAATCTAGAATCTAGATTTAGATTTTAAAGGAATGGTCCATATTCGATCCAGATCCGTCGTATTCAATTTTTCTAAAACCCATATCCTAAAAAATAAATCTGAATATATGGATTTGAATTGGGTCCAAGATATACTGTTATCTCTAGACAATATTTAACTTTTAGGAACGGTACAAATTGAGGAAGAGAAGCGGTTATTATTATGCCACAAATACATAAGTTTTATTTTACATAAATTTAACTTATCAGTGCTAAATTAAATGAGGATTGCATATGCTTGGCGTGGTATTCCTTTCGTTGTTTTCAATCCATGATTGATAAATAGCATAGCTGAATATGCATGTTGTTAATTAAGCGTAAAATTTACAGGCGCAGAAGTGGTAGTCACATCATACATGCATTACATCAACATATATATCTTGTATAATTCAATAATTACATCTACCAAGTCAATGTTGTATTTGAAGAAAGAAACAGATTAGTAACATTTTATTTGAGCAGAATATGAAAATAGGCGTCCAGATTTAATATTGAATGATCAAATTTAGATTCGGATTGGGTATTTCTCGGCGGGGTGATGGGTTAGCTCGAGAAATCTCGGCAAGGAGGATAGATGGGCAGTGCTCGGTGAAGGTGGTGGTTGATATTTTTCGCCAGGGATAGATAACATCTTAGCGCCTTCTGAGGAAAGACGTAAGTCCGAAATCATAAGTTTTTTATTGGGAGAGTTTTTTTTGTTCAATTTGTTTATCGAAGTCGATGTTTGTCCCAATTCCAAATTTTGATTGCTTTCAGATGATTCGAAATGTATGTGGGTATTTAAGGCTTCAAATTGATTCTTAATTTCAATCCCACGTGTGATGGGTTGAGTCATAGGTTGCTTATTCTTTTGAGGCCTTGAATATCTTCTTCGCCATTCGGCTCTTGGGCGGTGTCTTGGAGGACGCCCACGCCGGGCGTGGTCTCGGTCACGCCCTCTTGCGTTGCCATGTTTCGTTCCCTACAAGGAGTCATACCGCGTGGGTGGTTCGCACCCCACGAGGTGTAGCAAAATTCACAAGCGATTCTAGTGACCCAATTTTCCACATGACTTACACATTTTGGGTAAAATTAAATTTTATGCATTGAGAGAACAAATTACCCGTATGTAATTTAAGGTTAATAGATGTATAGTTCACGTGAGAGCATCTACTAGGACATGAAAACGAGGCCCATCCATGATTTTTGGCTAAAGTCCTATAGTCCACTTCTATAGGTTCACCAACAATAGAAGCAATCTTACCTATAGCATTTGGATTCCATAATTCCAAAGGTAAGTTAGGAAGGATGCCCATACTGGGAAATTTGAAGTCCGCAACAATCAAAGCGAAATTCCATGGGTAAGTGGCATAACACAAGCATATAATCAAGATTGAACCGCGATTTGCTCCATGTCGTCCTCGGTTTCAAAACGAAAAACTATCCACCCATTTGGATGGTATGATGTCTTGGTTGTGCTTGTCCATCTTGTTGTTAATCGTTGTGCATGGTCTTTCCCGGAAATCTACCGCAAAAATCGAGAAGGAAAACCCCGTCCTTGAGAGATGGGGTGTAATCGATAACATCTAAGGTAAGGACCTCGTTTATAATACTTACCTCGAATTTAGCTATACGAGATCCTTTTTTCCAATCAAAATTGTTGGGTGAAATTGCCAACATTTTTGAGCCACAAGGTATTCGGCTCTTGATGTGTTCTTGATGCCGAGGATCCTCGGTGATTATTGCATGCAAGAAAATGGGTTTCAAGCTACGGCAATTACTCGGCGAATTTCCTCGGCAATAAAGGTTCCTCGGCAAAATTCGACTTTCTCGGCGGAGAGGCGGAAATTGCTCGGGCTGCAGATGGCCTACATTTGTGGCGTGGGTTCGACAAGTCCCGCCTCGGTGCCGAGTATTTCTCAGGGCGGAAGGGCTCGATAAGGCTCGTGGGCTCAACATTTCTACACTTGGTAGTTGAATTTCTCGGGCTGGGCCTTCCTCAGAGGAGGTGTGTGGCGGGGCGTGGGCTCGCATGATCTCGGCCCGATCTAACTTATCATTTATGGGCTCGATATTTTTCGATCCACGAATAAAGGTGGCTAGCATGTGTTCTCTTGTGAGCAAAATGCTAATAACCCGTGGCCCAATGGCCCAAAACCCAACAGCTATACCAAATAAGATAAGCGACAAGTAAACAAGGCAAGATTATATTTTCCAATCAAAATCTCATACAATATGGAATATAATTTCAACAAGGTATATGTTCCCAAATTAAGCATGCATGCATGGAAAGTTACCAAATCGATTAAAAAGGCAAGCTACGCACAAGGAAAGTTCCTTGTGTGGCCGACTGGATATGGTTTATCGACGGCGATATGGTGACGTGGCGGTGATCGGAGCTGACCGGAGATGTAATTCCGGCGAGAGCAGCTTGCAAAATTTTTCGATTTGTCGCGTGCGTGACTCAGCAGCAAAGATTAATTTCACGGTAGAAAGGTTGAGCACCCAGTCTCGGCGAGAACTTTTGGCAGCCTAACGGCGTACTCAAAATTTCCGGCGAACTCCAACTTGTCCAACAAAAACAAAACACCACACATGTAAAATAATATATTAAAATCAAATTGAATGTGGTATTTGCCTGATATATTGGGCGATTTGCACGGTGAATATGAACACAATTGCCGTGAGTATCCGGCGAATAATGAACAATGATGTTGCAACTTCCGGCAGAAACGATGGTGCATTAGCTAAACGCAATCGGTAGTTACACGATAATAGATGAGACGAGTAGATTGACGGTTGAAAAGCAATGAACCAATGGCCGAAACTTCCCGGAGGGTGGTCGCCGGCGATGGGAGAAGGCAAGGTGCTAGCGAGAATTCTAGAGAGGATTTTCGCTAGAGAGAGAAACTCAAACCCGCTTTTTCGCTTTTTCATAAATAGCATAGCTGAATATGCATGTTGTTAATTAAGCGTAAAATTTACAGGCGCAGAAGTGGTAGTCACATCATACATGCATTACATCAACATATATATCTTGTATAATTCAACAATTACATCTACCAAGTCAATGTTGTATTTGAAGAAAGAAACAGATTAGTAACATTTTATTTGAGCAGAATATGAAAATAGGCGTCCAGATTTAATATTGAATGATCAAATTTAGATTCGGATTGAATTCTTTGTTGGACAACGATGCAAAACTTAGTGACGAATTAGATTGATCAACATACAAAGTGGACTTTATTAGTCCTTTTATACTTATATACTAAAGAAGAGAAAATTAGACCTCAATTCGAAAAAGCAAACCAAATTGATAAATTCGATTCAATTGGCAATGTGCAGGAATATCACCAAAAGATTAAATTAAAATTAATTCGTGCATTTAGTGAATAATTTATAATATAATACCACTTTTAACTACTTTAAAACACCACCTCTGTTTGGCCAACCTTTTCGAATCTTAATGAAAACAAAAATCACAAATTGAATTTAGTATCAAAGTTGGGGATGTATCAATCCACAACCTTGTTATTCATTATATATTAAATGGCATCTTCAAGAATTGTTATTTTGTGATATAAAAGGATCTTATGAAAAGATAAATGAGGCAGGCAGCTGGTTGCTGTTTATGTGATAGAATCCCACCTTTTTTCGACATGTAACGTATATTTCGAAGCAGCCCTCACATTATTTCACATCGAGGTGGTCTCTCTATACATTCGTCTGTATATTCAGACTTTGATATATTTTTTTCCAGTATAAATGATACATTTCTTGAATGTAAATGATACTTTTCAAAATTCAGGGTAAAAAATAAATGATATTTTTCTTTAATATAAATGATACTCTTCTTAAAAATAAATGATATTTTTATTCGTCCGCACGATACAGATGAATGTATATGGGTTTTTGTATTTTAGATCAAATTAATTTAGATATTATCGTAGAGCTTAAACTTTCCATTTTAGGCAATTATTAAAGATATACACAGCATGCTGCTTCTCGGTGGACCATAGATGAATACGATCTCCCGTCAGTTCTTTTACGTACATACACTTAAAATTCGTCTATAAAATTTTATCATAGAAAATAACATACTGTCCATTTAAAGAAACACAAGGTAAGGCATTTTCACTCTTCTTTTCTTTTTTATTTTATTTTATTTGTTTTGTTTTTTCTTCGAGATATTCGCTACTGGTATTCTTAAGTTCGTGCATGATATCTCGATCTAAAAAGTATTGGTGAAGAACACAATTATATGATTTTTGGGATTATAATTCAACCATTAAGTAATTTCATAAGAGGATGAAATATTTTTTACTTTATACTGAAAAATATGATTTTCTTGGAGGGGGGTTATTTAAAAAAAAAGATGAGAACAAATATGATCCTTTCATAACCTCATAGACAATTTAGTAATTCTTGCGGAGGTTACAGAATAATATAACAAATTTCAGTGTCAAATACGCCCGTCGCCTGCATATGTTGACTTCCAGAAGCATCTCCTATGATTAATTTAGTGTACAAATAATCTAAGGTATAAAAGACAACTTTAATTTTCTAGGGCCCACATTATATGTGGATAAAATCGTCTAAATTCATATTCTAATACAAAAATGTGAACTTTAAGTAATGATAATGAATATTTTCACTATAAAAATGGTTATCTATTAACAACAATACTTTTCTGAGAGGACTAGTAAGCCCAATACGTGCTCCGACTAAAGTGAATTTCTTGAGGTGATCTTTCCACAAAAATGTATTTAAATACTTTCATTTATATAATTTTGACCAGTTGATCTAACTTACAATTTAAATACTTTAATATTCCAACTCATAAATTTTAACCACATAATTACTGGGTCCAACTCTGGGATCCAGGTCCGCACATATTGAATAGCCTAGTTTAAGCCCAGGTGCTTGTTTGAATGAACAATATTTTTCATTTGATAGACATGTATCCAAATATTCATGATTTAAAAATACCCGAAAATATGTTGAATCATCGAATTGTATTATTTTTAAATCATTTTGTTGACTTATTGATATAGAACAAATAGTTGATGCCTATGTGATGGCTAAGATCAAGCAAATCTCATGCGTCGGCAGGACTCGAAAAGCTCGTAATTTTCGACTCCGATTCAAAATCGCCACTATAATATCTTTTCAAAAGCGGAACAACGAACTTTGTTTGTCAGTGGGATTTGAAAAGGCCGTAACTTCACGCTTGTTTCGGCCCATTTAGTATTTTAGTGAATTTTCATAATTTTTGTTATCTTAGGTTTCTAGTCCTTTTCGAAGAAGGTTTTGTTTTTAGGTCTTTAAATAGTTGTTTAGGTAATTTGAGAGGTTTTCTTTCAATTGGAATCAAATCCCATATTTTATTAAGTCGATTGGCGATTTGGGGTGATTGGGTAGAGAATTTTGCAGAAATCTTGCTGTGATTCCCCACGTGGAAGATGATTTCACGGGCTTAGAAATTGGTCTTAAAACAGATAGGCATTTTGGGCTTTAGAAAAATACGTGGGCTCTCTAATAAATTAATTAATTTGGGCTCTTCCAAGAAAATTGATTATTTTGCATACAATAACTAATTGATTAATTAAATAGTGGCACGTGACAATATTATGCAAATAAATTCATATACTTAGTATATAATAGCGTGACCCATAAGAGTTACTCCCTTTGTCCTGTTCGAAGCGGTTCGTATTGTCATTCCACTTTAAGTAGTCCATACCCAAAAAAGAATAATTTTTAGGTATAAAAGTACCTTGAATTTCATGAATCACAATACTTTGCACATAAAAACTAACTCTCTTTAATTTGAATATCTAAAAGCAATGAGCAGCTTAGAGTATAACGAAGGTAGTATTATTTTTATTTATTTTTGGATTACGTTCACGACTAAATGGACAACTACAGTTACCGATAAAAAGGTTAGGCCTTCTATTTTGTTAACAAAGTAGGCCGAATATGATGAGAAGTTGGGCTGACACGTTTGCATAATTAGATGGGGTAGATGTTAGAAACATCACAAATTGCAGTTACTCGACTTCTTAATTAAAAAAAGAAAAAGAAGAAAGAGCAACAAATCAACAATTTGCTGTCATTTTTTGGACATAAGTTTTTTGCATAACCTGGCAAAATTCACTAAAACAAAAGAGCTTCTACTTGAGTTGATAATATAGTCACTACATAATTAAATGTTTCCCTCCATTTCATTCAACCATCATAATCTTTAGCATTTCATACTCATTTCGCATTTAGCAAAATAAGTAACACTAAAAAATTGAACATAATAGTTCATTTCATGGCTAATTCGCATTTAGCAAAATGAGTAACACTATAAAATTGAACTTGGGAGTGTTTGGATGAGTTTATAAATTCTTGAAAAGTGTTTGGTAACACAAGCTTCATAATAGTTTATAAGCTATAAAATTAAGCTTCCCAAAAGATAAGCTCCATAATCTCAACTTATTTTTTCATGATCTTATAAGCAACACTTGATTTACAAAAATAATTATACTATGTTTTGTTGTTCTAACATATGCCACTTCTATTTTATCTCTCTCGATTATTCTTTCTCTAACTAAATTTCTCTCTCTTTAGCTTATAAGTTCAATGATAGGATACGGCCCAAACACTACGCCCAAGCATTGGGCCCAATATAAATTGGCCCAGACATCAAGCTCGGCCTACGCGAGTTCGGCCCAGGAAGACTCCTAAACCAACTACAACTCAAATCTCACAAGTGGACACGTAGAAGATTCGGATATCTAAAGGAAATCCTGGATGTATATCTAAAAGAATCCTTATAAGAGAAGACTTTGTATTAGAGTCGAACTCAATATCATTGTGTATAAATAGAGGCTAGATTAGACGGAAAAGATCATCTACACTCTTTGTAATCGCTCCTCATATTATCAATACACATACACTCTCTCTTGCTCCGTGGACGTAGATCTAATTCAAAGATCGAACCACATAAATCCCTCGTGTTCATTGTGTATTTATTTCCTAACGAAATTAAGATCGATCATTGGCGTAAAATGCGGGGAACCGAAATTACGTGTTTTCGATCAACTTTTGTTTACTGTGGAATCAATCACAACGATGAATACCGAAGTCATACATCCAGTCGTCGCCGCAACGACAAAGAACAACGGCGGCGGTAGGCCGAGCTCGGCTTGGGAAGAACCCGGTCGGAGAGAACCGACCCAGAAGGGCATGTCGAGCCTCGACGAACAAGGCCATCCCATCCTCGCATGAAGAAAGAGTATAGCAATGAGGAGGCCACAACAACAATCAATAGGAACCTCCAGGCTCTCGGGTGAACCTCGACGAGACCGTTAAAGGATTCTCGAGAAAAATAAGGAAAGCTTCTCGCAATACTCAACAGAGAACAAGGTCGGCCACATCACGAGGATAGAACGCCAAGCCTCGCCGAAGCACGAGGCAAAGACAACGAGGTGGATCCCCACCTCCGGATGATAAAAGCGCTCATACCCGCGGGGTGGGGCCCAAACCAACCGTGTAAGGGACGAGCAACATGGACAGACGCCGTGGTCACCGCGAGGTCGGTCTCCATCATCAAAATGAGTTCGATCGACGAACTCCACCTCACTATCCGGAGACGGGTTCGATGCAGTGCGGAAGATAGTCACCCGTTCTCAAACGAAATACTCGATACTCCGCTCCCGACAAGCGGTGGTGCCGAGCATCGCCCTACGACGGATCGAGGATCCGCAAAACTTTCTCTCACAATTCCAATATAACATGATCAACCAACGCTCAACACCGTCCACATGTAAACTCTTCCGGAGTTACCGACGACAACGCCGCCGGTGGTTCGACGGTTTACCTCCCGGAGTATGGATCGCATCACGACCGATGAAGGCCTTCCATCGAAGGTTCTTCCGAAGGCCGAGTCCAAAACGACATCGGCACATCTCCTCACCTCGAGGTAAGACCGAACGAGTCCATTAGCGACTTTTGACTAGGTTGATAAGGAGAGTCCGAAAGTCGAAGACGTGAATGATCTCCTCATCATCTCGACCTTCCAAAAGGCATCTTGCGGGGCCCTATACAAAGAGATCGCTGGCACGAACCTGCATCTTGCGACGGAGCTGTGGCGCATAGTCGACCGGTTCGCCAAAGCGGACGAGGCTGATAGGAAAAAATGCAAAGTCGAAAAGATGGAGTCCTCTGACAAAGGGAGGAAAGACGATGGTCGAGGAGACCGAAACCAGGGCCGACGAAGTGCCTTGGAAAGGATACGTCGCCCAATAGAGTCTAGGCTCGGGCCGCGCAATAACTCAGAGCGATCCCAGTATACACCCTTAACAAAGCCAAGGGCGGAGATCTACGAGATCCACATAAACATGTTCGAGAAGCCTCGACCAATGACATGGGGTCAAACGCTGATCCAAGGACAAATACTGCTCCTTCCATGAGGATTATGGGCACGACACTGAAGAATGCAGAGACCTCATGGCAGACATCGAAGATTTGGTACAGACGGAGTCCTAAAGAGGTACCAAGGGCATGGCCGCCCGGTGGTCAAGACGAAGCCCCAACCGAGGTCAAGAAGAGAAGCAAGAGAAGAGGGAAGCGTGGCCTCACAAGAAAACAAGGCGCGACATTACGAAGATGGAAATGACGAGCCCCAATATGACGGGGTCATCTCCACCATCACAGGACTCCTCATGAGTCACGAAGTCCTCTGCGTCAAGTTCAAGTCCACATACCACACACTCAACAAAAGGTTCAAAAGGGACGAGGCAATCACCTTTTCCGAGGACGACCCCGTACCGGCCGTAGTGCCCCACCAGGATGCAATGGTCATCCAGGCAGTGGTCGCTAATAAATTGGTCAAACGCGTGTATATCTACAGCGGTGCGTCGGTAAGCATCCTCTTCAAGGAATGCTTCGACAAGCTAGGAGTGGAGGAGGCACGCCTCGCACCAGTTCCGCTACCACTCCGAAGCTTTGTGCAGGAAGAGACGCGCCCAGAAGGAATAATCAAACTACCCGTCACGGTGGGAAGAGCGCTGACGAGCTCCACCAAGGTGGTACAGTTCTTCGTGGTAAAGGCCTACTCGCCGTATAACATCATACTGGGACGAGACTGGCTAAACGCAGTGAGGGCGGTATGCTCAACATACCATCTGATAATGAAGATCCCCACAAAAAGAGGGGTAGCCGTGATCCGGGAGATCAGAAATGGGCCAAAGAATGCATGCAGATCGCCCTAAGAGGCACAGGGACTTGGTCCCAAGACCCACAAGCATAGCAATTAAGGAAACCCGATGAGTTGGAACTGGGAAAGATGTCACCCGTCCTCGACAGCCCAATAGAGGAGGTCGCGTTGTATGAAGATGAGCCACTCAAGGTCGTCAAAGTAGGTTTTACCGAGGAACCTCAATTAAAAGAACAGATCATCCAACTCCTAAGGGAGTTCAGAGACGTGTTTGCTTGGTCACTCCTTGACATGATCGGAGCCTCATCAAATATCATCACTCACCGTCTCAACATCAACCCAGGTGTAAAACCAGTTCGGCAAAAGCAACGGATCTTTGCGGTGAAGCGGAATCAGTCATCCATGATGAGGTAAATCAATTATTAAAAGCTCGCATCTTGTTCAAGTCAAGTATCCGACACGGATAGCCAATCCGATGATGGTCAAAAAGGAGGAGGGTGGAGAATGTATCGATTACACCGATCTCAATAAGAATTACCCAAAGGATCATACCTCTTCCCAATATCGACAAGAAGGTCGACGCTTTGGTCGGATACTGAAGTCTTGACTTTTGGATTTATCTGAGGATATCATCAAGTCTTGATGAGCAGCGAAGATGCGCCCAAGGCGCCTTCATTACTGAGACTTGAGTCTTTGCATATAAGAAAATACCATTCGGACTCAAGAATGCAGGGGCTACCTATCAAAGAATGGTGAACAAGATATTCAAGCCCTACATAGGTCAGAATATGGAGGTATACGTAGATGACATCATCGTCAAGAGCAAGGAGAAAGCCACATCTGTTGCCGACCTTCGGATCGTCCTCGGCTTACTTCGGAAGGTGAATCTAAAGTTAAACCCCCAGAAGTGTACATTTGCAGTCCGGTGCAGGAAATTTTTGGGGTGTTGGGTTTCACAAGAAGGGTTAAAAGCCAACCCGTCCAAGGTTCAAACCATTTTGGAGATAAAGATGCCGAAGACCATCCATGACGTACATAGATTGACGGGCTGCATAGCCAAGATCGAGCCTTTCTTTCAAAAGCAGCGGATAAGCAGCCCATTTTTAAAATACTCAAAAGGCTCCGAGTTCTCCTGGGATGATAAACACAAGTCAGCTTTTGAGGATCTCAAGAACTACCTCGCCAAACTCCCCACTTTATCTGTCCCGAAAGAAGGAGAGGTCCTTTCCCTATACCTAGCCACCTCGGACGAAACCATAAGTGCAGTTTTGGTACGAGAGGAAGGAAGGTAGCTCCCTATGTATTTCATCAGCTGAGCACTAAAAGGGTCAGAAACGAGGTATCAGCCTTTGGAGAAGCTCGCCTTGGCTTTAGTAAATGCCGCAAGGAGACTACGTCCATACTTCCATGCACATCCCATACAAGTTCTCACCGACCATCCACTTCGGCAAGTGTCGACGGCCGTAAGCCTCGGGAGAATCGCGAGTGGGCAATTGAACCAGCGAACACGCTATATCATTTTGCCTCGCTGCCATCGCGGTCGCCCCTTGCATTTCCTTGTAGAGGCTAATTTCACAGAGCAACCAAAACCCACCGAGTTTACCTTTATTGACACCGAAGGTGAACTCATCAAAGAAGTACCCGAGAATTGCTGGCAAATCTATGTGGACGGACTTGGGGAAAAGCGGGTGTGGGCGGTATCCCGCTACGGGACCGGAGGACAAGAGATCACCTACTCACTTCGGTTCACATTCAAGAATACGAACAACGAAGTGGAATACGAGGCCTTAATTACAGGACTTCGCCTAGCTCAAAGTCTTCAGATACGAGCCGTGCAAGTTCATAGTGATTCTCAAGTCATAGTAAGCCACATGTTGGGAAAGTACGTGGCAAAAGGCAACAGGATGAAGAAATACCTTGAAAAGGCTAAAAGCCTACAACAAACTTTCTCACACTTCAAGTTGATTCGCATCCCAAGGGAACAAAATAGCCGAGCTGACATCTTGAGCAAATTGGCCTCGTCATCAACAAGCCCGCCTGTAGAAGAAGTCCAAAACAGAAGCATAGACGATACTGATACTGGAGCCGAGGTCAACGTAGTCTCTGACGACGAACCCAATTGGATGACTCCTATTCAAGAATACCTGGAAAAGGGCGAACTACCCCACGATAGCTCGAGGCTAGGAAAATCTTAAGCAAATCTGCGATATACACTTGAGCGTGGAATTTCTATAGAAAATCATACCTCCAAACCTCTCCTAAGGTGCCTAGCCCAAATCGGTGACTACGTACTACGATAAGTACATGAAGGATCGTGTGAAAGTCACATCGACCCCCGCCATATCGAAGAAAGTCATGCGATGGGGATACTATTCACAACAATGTTCCAAGACTCAATCGACCTTGTGAAGAAGTGTCCAAGTGCCAAATCCATGGAAACGTGAAGAGGCTACCTCAAACCGACCTCGCCAAAGATGCAAAGCCCTCGCCATTTATGCAATGGGGATTGATATTGTAGGTCCCTTCGCAAAGCTCCGAGGCGCTTCAATTCACGATTGTCGCGATCGACTACTTCACAAAGTTGGTGGAAGCCGAACCCTGGTGAAAATCACAAGCAAAACGCCTCAACCGTCCGGAAGAACATCGTGTGTCGACGGCATCCCTCATACCTCATTTCGGATAATGGGACAGTTCACGGATAAGGTATTCAAAGAGTGGTGTCACGAGCTTCGAATCCAACAAAAGTTCACCTCGGTGGCCCATCCTCAAGCAAATGGTCAAACCGAAGTCACCAATAGGACAATCATAAAAGGCCTCAAAACTCGCCTCGACCGAGCCAAGGGCGATTGGGTAGAAAATTTACCGCATGTCTTATGATCGTACCGTACAACACCTCAGACATCGAACGGAGAAACACCCTACAGTTTGGTGTATGGAACCGAAGCAGTAATCCCTGCAGAGATCGGAATGCCGAGCCCCCGCACTATCCACTTCTCAGCTGAAGCAAACGGGGAGAATCTACGAACTGACCTAGATCTGCTTGAAGAAAAGAGAGAGCTCGCCTACATTAGAGAAGCTCGGTATTACAACCAGCGTATCAAATACCGACAATTCCAAGTAGGCAACCTCGTTCAAACAACGAAGTCGATAAAAGTCGCAAAGCTCGGCAAAGTCGGAAGCCACATGGGAAGGGCCATACCGTGTTGAAGAAGTCCTCGGAAAAGGCTCATAGAAGCTCGCCCACATATCCGGTGAGCAAATACCCAACACGTGGCACATCATTCATCTCAAGAGATATTTTGCATAAATGTCAAGGGTTGAGTCTGCACGGTCGTGATTTTTTCTGTTTTTACGTCGTTTTTTGAGTCTGTACGATCGCGTCTTTGTCTTTTTACGTCATATTTTATTAATAAAATATTTTTATTGCATATTTCATTTGTCACTTATGCGTACTATCTCTTCCACATGATACAAATATACCCTCTTCGGAGGATGAATTCTACCCTCTTCGGAGGACGAACTATACCTTCTTCGGAGGATGAAATAACCTCTTCGGAGGACGAACCAAATGTGCGTGAGGGGACCACCCCTAGCGATAAAACTTGCCAAATAAGGAACCTATACCTTCGTTTATTTCGAGGAAGAGGGGACCACCCCTAGCGATAAAACTTGTCAAAAAAGGAACCTATACCTTCGTTTATTTCGAGGAAGAGGGGACTACCCCTAGCGATAAAACTTGCCAAAAAAAGGAACCTATACCTTCGTTTATTTCGAGGAAGAGGGGACCAGCCCCTAGCAATATTTCTTGCCAAAAAAAAGGGAACCCATACCTTCGTTTATTTCGAGGACGAAATGTATACAGCGTTTTCAACAAAATAAAAATAAAAATTTCTTATTTCCAAAGTGTACAACGCATACATTACAAAGACGATGAAGGTCCGGAGGTCGAAAAGTCGAGCCAATCCTCAGCGAAATCGTGGTTCACCTCATCTATGCTAACCCTATCCCTACCTCGGCCTCGCCCTCGATCGATGCCGAAGTTCGACTAGCCCTTTGCCTCGCCGAACCACCTCGACCTCCTCGATGACACCCGACCTCGGCCACCCGAGACCCACGCCTCTTGGGCAAGAAAACGTTTCTCTTGAGCTTGCCACTCCAAGAAAAAAGGCTCGAGGCAATGATGGAAGTCATGGCGCACGAAGAAGCCCCGACACAGAAGCCTCTGCGGCCGGTCGAGCAGCCTCAGTCTGTGGTTGGCGAGCTATGACGGTCTTGTATAGACCTCCCATCTTTTCGTGTCGGCAACCGCTCCCGAAATTGTCGAGTTCGACCATACTCACGCTTGTACCTCGCACAACCGGCACGATCTCAACAACTTTAGCTTGACCCTGGGATAGTCATCCCACCACTTCGCGAATGACCTCCTCATACCTGAGTGCTCCTCGCCCATCGATTTAGCCTTCTCCCTATGATCTCGAACCTCCTCCATCTCCCAAAACCGAGCTTGAAGCTCGTCAAACTTCTCCTAAGAAGCCACGAGTTTCACTTGACATCTTCCCGCAGATGTCCGAGCTGGTCATCCAACGAGCGACCTCGACTTGCTTTTCGTCGAGAGCACGGTTCGAGCTTTTATTTGGTCCACCGAGAGATGTGTCAAAAGACGCAAAAACAGTCAAGACATAACAAAATAAAACACTTCGATGAATTGAAGAATTTTATTAAAGCCTTCAAGGCAGAAATTTATCGAAGTACATATAAAAAAAGAAGAGGGATCGGTGACCCCTCCGACATCTCCTTGCTCGGCACAGTCGTGACCTCGACCTCTTCCCGAGCTCCGCACGCCCGGCCTCTCTCCGAGCCTCACTGTCCTGGCCTCCTTCCGATTCCGGCCCACCCCAGCCTGCCTCAGCAGCCTCTACCTTCACCCGAGCTTCAACCTCGGCAGCACGTCCACAACTGACTTCCCGGCCACTCCAGCTATGACAGCTTCAAACTGGATGTCCCGATCCATCGGCCAGGAATGGACCACCTCGGCATTCAGTACGGACGAAGACGAGGCCGTGCCTCCACGGCAGTAGGTTTTTCATGCTAGCAGAGAGGACCTCAAGATACGCCCAGCAGCAGGCCCCACCTCGGTGACCTCATACCCATACTGGACTTATCCAATCCGGTAATCCTCGCCACGCCGTCAAGCCGCCTCGCTACCACCCCGTGATTGAGCACCTCGGCCAGCTCGCGGCCAACCCACCAAACCTCCTCGACAAGAATAACCTCCGTGAAAGCACGGGCGAGCTCTCATGCGAGGTCGCCACCACGGCCTCCCTGCATCGAACCCTTCTACCGGCCTTAGCCGACCGAACTCCGCCCGCCGTCGCCTCGGATGCCGCCGAGCGAGGATGCCTCCCGAGCCTCGCCCGGCCTCTACCACCTCATGAACAAGGAGTCTTTTCTTCCTCCAAGTCACGGGCGAAACGAGCTACCGTCCGATCGAGCAACAAGATTATTGTGTGGTCCACCAAGAAGGTGGACGTCATTGTCACCGAGAGGTCGGTTGGGAGGACATCCCGCCAAGTTCGACCTTCATGTCCTCGGTCCCCTAAACAAAGATAAACAACGTCGAAAAATACACCAAACATAATTGGCGACATGAAGCAAAATTACATTACCGCAGGGAAAGGCCGACGTGCGACCTGGTTGCCAACGATCTCACAGTAGTCATCATCGGCACGATCCGAGGGCACTCTCCTCGCCACGGCGGGCGATGCGTAATGGAGAAGGCGACTGATACCTCTTTCGCCATCTCGGGCGAGGTCGCTGGCAATTTTTTCAACGCCACATCGAGGGCTCAAGACCGACTTGACCTCTTCATCTTTTTGCCAACGAAGTCCACTACAAAAATAAGATACAGGTTAGCATTATAAGAATCGAGAATCAAGTCAACAACAAACAAAGAACAGAGAAAGAAGGGGGGCCTCACCCTTCACCGACTCCACCGCGGTGGCAAGATCATAAGGGCTCAGCCCCGCAGCAGCAAGATCGGCCTCGACGAACGCTTCGTCGATTTGACGAGCCCTTTGCAGTGCCTCGCCGAGGTCACCAAAACTATCATCACTAGCCACATCCGCCAGTTTATCCTCGTTCCAGACAAAATGAAGAGCGCCCTCGAACCGACAAAAGAAAAACTTCTTTTGCCAGTTCGAAATCTTAGACTTCGTCTTAACCTTGAAGCCACGATGAGGTGATATATAATACCACCCCGAACTGAATTTCAACTGGAAAAACCTAAGGATCAACCCTAGGGTCAAAGAATGATTATGCCGACAGGCATAGACGCCAAGGCCCGTCAACTGCCGAAAGGAATTTGGCGTTATTTGGGCTAAAGGTATGCCGAACATTCTTTGAAGTTCGGCGTAGACGGGAGGAAAAGAAAGACGAAGACCATTTTTCAAGTTTGTCTTCAGACATCATGACAAATCCTTCGGAGGAGAAAGACGCCTATCCTCCGTTGGGAACCACCATTCCAATGTATGGGGGACATAAAACCTATTAGCAATTTCTACTATTTCAAAGGATTCAAGACAAGAAGGAAATGTGGATACTTTCTAAATCCTCGACGGTGGGAAGAAAGAACCATGCACGAGGGATGGGGAGAGTCGATCGAAGAACCTCTAAAACCACCGCGAAACCGGTGGCAACATCGACACTAAACAGCCATCATGGTCGCTAGACTCACCAGAGGAAGAAGAAGACGAAGCCATTAAGAAACTTACTGGTTTGTGGGTAGTAGATCGAAGAAGTTGACACGAGCGCAGCAAAAACGACAATGGCGGCAGTTGCAGTTGCAGAAGACAAAAGAGTTTCAGGAATTTGAAATGGATAAAGTGATACGAGAAATAGCGTATCAGGGACGTTATTCCCCCAAAATGCACTTTATCGGGAATCCAACCGCTGCATGCATTAAATGTGCATTAAATGCAGATCGCATATCCCGTGTTCGACATCGGCAGGACACCCCGTGTTCTACCTCGACACGACGTTACACATTCAAACCAAGACGACGGCATAACACCTCGACAAGGTGAAGCCAAGTAACATGCGATTTCGGCATAACGCCCGGTAGGGTGAAGCGGCGACGACAACTTTGGCGTAACGCCGGCGGCGGCGCCGACGACAACCGGCGTAAGCACCGACGACGCATAACCGGCGGAACACCCCGGCAGGCGGCAAGCGACGATAACCGGCGAACGCCGGCGGTGAAGCCCTGGCGACGACAACGGTGAGAACGCCCGGCAAGGAGTAAACTAGAAAAATGAGACTTGACATAACGCCCGCAAGGTGAAGCAAGCGACATTTAAGCTCGGCATTAGACCTCGGCAAAGACGGAATGTATTCGACCGCCAATTCGGGCGAATCGCGATCCCCTTCGCGGATGGCGAACTCCACAGAACCACTATCCCCATCCATCACGACCTCACTTCTACGCTTTTGGGGGATATGATAGGATACGCCCAAACACTAGGCCCAAGCATCGCCCAATATAAATCGCCCACATCAAGCTCGACCCACGCGAGTTCGCCCGGAAGACTCCTAAACCAACTACAACTCAAATCTCACAAGTGAGGCGTGAAGATTCGGATATCTAAAGGAAATCACGGATGTATATCTAAAAGAATCCTTATAAGAGAAGACTTTGTATTAGAGTCGAACTCAATATCATTGTGTATAAATAGAGGTTAGATTAGACGGAAAAAATCATCTACACTCTTTGTAATCGGTCCTCATATTATCAATACACATACACTCTCTCTTGCTCCGTGGACGTAGATCTAATTCAAAGATCGAACCACGTAAATCACTCGTGTTCATTGCATATTTATTTTCCTAACGAAATTAAGATCGATCATTCAATTAAACAAACACTATGACAACTTTTAAACTCATGACATATTATATCTTATAACCTCTTCAAATATATAATAAGTTATTGAAAGCTTATCGCTGTCTAAAATAAACTTAGCATAGCCAAACACATAAGGACCAACATTCATCTTTACGAAATAAAATCAGCCCCAAGTTGTGATAGAAACGTTAATTATATTCTTAGTTACTTTTTTGGTTGAGAGTTTTACTTAAATAAAAAAAAAACAAGAAAGAAAGAGGTGAGCACCTATAAAAACCCTACGACATGATTGCTCAAGTATTAATCTTTGCTATTAATTATTTGCTTTCGTACGTACATTTCTAAGGACTTGTGGAATATTCGTAGTTCAGTTCGTTTCTATCGTATTTTTCCCCCTTTACAAATCAGCACCAATATTCCATTAAACTAATGGGAATGCCATTAAAACTTGAGAATTCATAATTATTGAATGCGATTTTAATTGCTGGCTAGCTGTCAGTGATTTTGTCTGGATTATGACTATTCTCTAATTATTAAGACATTAAAATGATATGGAGTATAGTATGTACGAATTTTTTAATTCATGGGAATCCGCGGTCGTTATTTTCATTACGTATTGAATAAATCTCACGTTCATGTGTAATAGCCTGCAAACCACACAAAACGGATAAACCACACTTGAAAAACCAGATATGATAGACTCAAACTCATATAAATATTAATGGAGTTAGAATTTGTGACATTTCGACCATAAAAATCCATTTTACTATTGAACTGTCCCAAATGGACAATATACGAAACATCTTTAAATTTGGGATGATGCGAGATAGCGATATTAGTATTTAGAGCAGAAGCATAAGATCTACCTGTCTGAAAATATCTTGGAGACAGACAATTAACATTTGGAAGCATTATCGCCAAAAATGAGTTGTTCCCTCAATAATAACATTTGGAAGCATTTTAGGCTTTAAATATGGTGATTCAATATTCTACAGATGGAAAAATGAGTTGTTCCCTCAATAATATCAGTTCAAGAATTTAATATATATCGATTAATCTATCTTTTAATAACGATAAAAATATTTGGAAATTACCCACGTTTTATACGCTTTCTTTGAACCAATATTTCCTAGCGTTTTGTTTCGAGGAAGTATTCCATAAGATGGTTTGACGGGACATGATTCAAATTCAAATATTATAAATTAATTATTAGTAATAGATTAGCATTAGATATGAACTCAATTTGGGTACTTGATCAATGTGATCCATTAGATAATCTCACATAAGTTTTTGTGACAAGTTTTGTGAAAGATGGTGTGACACTTTAACACCCCAAATTCAAACACTATAATATATCTACAAAATTATAGATATATTATTGAATATGACTTGAATCCAAATATTTGACTCATTAGATAGTCTTACACAAAATTTTGTATTTTATTTTATCATACTTCTTCCCGACAAATTGATACCTCCCTTTTACCATTATTTAATCAAATATTAATCGACTGTACAATAAAAAAGAAAAAAAAACGACAGAAACCAGAATAAGACATTTAAGCTATCCGGGTTAGACCACAATTCTCTGATGAATACTTGATATATGAAAAAGAGGACTTCTTAATTAAAGCCCAATTAAAAGAAAATCATTTTTTTTAAAAGGTCCTCAGAGATTGATAAAATGAAATTTATAATAGGCATGCTTAACATGACTTTTTCTTAAGAAAATAATTGTAATGAAGTGTTGAGGGCAAACCTGAAATGGTGGTGCCCGTTGCCCTTTATATTCATTGAAAGAGCATCAATATGCTACTTGATTCCCCTCTCAAAAATAATAAGTTATACGCCGCCCAAAAAAATGATAAATTATACAGAATAATTGAAAACCAGTTATTTAATTAACCACGTACTTTTATAATTCTAATGAAAGCCATGCATGTATAAACATATAGATGTGTTAAAACAATCGATTTAAAAATTATTAAAACCCTAGAATTATGTGCTTTACGTACCTTCTCTTTAAAACTAATGTTATTGTCACACACATTCTTGTAAAAAATACGAATATTTAAATCTTTTATGGACCTTGTTTGTATAGAAATTTATTGCCTTTATCAAGTTCTCTATTATTTTTTATTTATATAATATAATCGCGATCGTGACTAGCTGGTAATCTTGTGATATCTAATTATGCAATTGGCGTAGCTAAAAAGAAACAATTATCAACTCATTTATAAAAACCAAGTTGATGTTAATCATACATTTCTTGCACCTAAAGTACAACTATAAACATACCCCTCTTTTTCCCAATAATTAACTTAATTAAATAATTTGAGAATATGTCCATTTTAAACATGCATGCGCCTGCAGATATGGCTCTACATAAAATTGCATGCGTGAAACTTATCTTCAAGGGAACAACATTAAACAAATTGATTAACCTGTCTAAAACCATTGACATTGTATCATGTCTAAAACGACTTTTGAGAGACGACGATTAAATCTTTTAGGAAAAATATTTCCCCTAATTAACTACCCTCATCTACTGTCAGATGACTTGAACTGTATTTGACAATCTGAATTTGAAATGGAAACACACTGAACTACACGAATTTCAATTATATCTTCATATTGTAATTAGTTAATTAAGTGGTGTGCGCGACTGTGGAAGATCTCTAGGGAGCTGTAGAAAATAGGTTAATTTACTATCTCAATACGAATTGCAATATTTTTTTTTTTTGATATCATGGGAACCCCACTGCTACCTCCAGCAAGACTTGTAAACCCCACGCCTCGCAATAGCGCGCAAACCACAAGAGCAGTGAACCACACTTGGAAACCAGGGTGTGACTCAAACCCATATAGGCGTTTGGTGGGGTTCAACCCGCGACCTCCTACCACAAAACCCACCTTAACCATTGAGGGTCCCTAAATTGCAATATTTGTATATACTAAACTAGGCGACAAGCAAGTGGGGCAGTTACTAGATAGTCAGACAATACATACAATTGGACGATAAATTAATGAAACCAATATAAAATTGGGCAAAAATCCAAACTTTATGTTTGGGTGGGGACTTAATTGGAACTTGGAATCTCAAAACATGAGTCATAAATGTATGGCCTTATTACATGATTTTCATGATGTCTATATAAAATAGCATTAAGTATTTTTAATATAACGACGCATCCTTTCTCCTATGGAAGTAAAATGTTTCAGTTTTTATTAACTGAACCAAATTTTTGGATTAATCGAACTGAATTTGTTCGAAAAAATAAAATCGAAATTAAATTGATTTAGATTTTCAATTAATCGACAATCAATCGATTATTTTATAGTTCGATTTTTGATTAACAGAAAAGCCAAAATAATAATAATTAATAATTAAAATAATTAAATAATAATTTTAAAACTGAAATTTGTTAAAAGTAACTAACATAATAATTGAAAAAATGAAAATAATTAAAATAATAATTGAAAAACTGAAATTTATTTGAAAATAATGAAAATAATAATCAAAAGTTGAGATTCTAGAATTTTAATTAATTGTATAATAATTAAAATAATAATTAAAAATAAAAATAGTTTTTCGATTCTGAATCAATCGATTATCGATTAATTGATAAATGAAAGATTTAAACTCTGGAACTGAATATCGATTTGGAATTGAATTTTTGATTAATCAAATCCGCTTCGATTTCGATTCGATTTGGTTCTACTCGAAAATGAACATTGTTTAGACAGTTCTAAATTTCTAATTTCTCCTCACACGTTCTTTTCTGAGAAAAATAAAAAGTTAATACTTTTTGACGATATATTTTGTAGATCAACGTAGGTCATCATAAATCTAAATTTAACACTAAAATGAGCAATAAGTATATAGACTAGAAAAAATATAGCAACAAACAATATATTTGAAATTGACATTTCTAAATTAACAAATATAATATAAAAATATTTTATTTTCTTAATTATAATTATTATATATATTAAACTAACTATATACTATTAATTTGTTTTAAAAAATAGAGGGCCAAGGGCCCCAGAGACCTACGTAGCTTCGTGGATGATTTTGGAGGTTAATGTAGGATGTGAAACAATAGGTCCATGATCCCATATTAATTAAATATGAGTATGATCTTGAGTTTATTAGTTTGAATCATATCTTCACTAATACATACAAATTTTTTAGGAAATTTCAATAATAAAAGTGAGTCTCAGATCTAAAATACGCATATATAATATAATGCTTGTGCGGAGATACACAGATTCCACCCTTTCTCCCACTTTGAGCAAAGAAAGCTGAGTAAATAGGAGTATATTTAGGTAACAAGATCTGATAAAATATATATTCTCTATTTTTTTATCTAATAAAATATCTAGGAGACAGCTCATGTTTCCTAGCACATTTATCATAGTATATGTGGACCTAAGTTCCATGTACATAATCCCTCCGTCTCACTTAAAGTGTCCATTTTCTTTTGGATACGGGTATTTAGGAGAAATGTATAAAATAGATAAAGTGTTAAAAAATGGGTAGGGTCCACAATTTTTAAAGGGATAATTATTTCCTAAAATGGAATGAGACATTTGTAATGGAACAACCCAAAAAGAAAAGTGAGACATTTTAAATGGGACAGAGGGAGTAATAATTTTGGGTATCAATTATACTGACAAAAGATTGCATCCATGCAAGGACTATCTGTCCGTTATTCCTTAAAAAAACTCAATAACATTAAATTTAAATCAATAACATGTACTATTCACTAAATCAATGTAAGTGGTTTTTCTAATCTGTATCTATGTATATTCTTTATTTTCATTGAAATAGATATTCATTTATGCTAAATTATAAATATACAAATATTTTATTATATTTGTATAACTATTTCCAATCAAAACTTATTTATAGAAAATAGAATGTAATTAAGTATTTTTTGTGCTGAGAAGTGAGGAAGTGATAATTTGTGATAGTTGAAAACCTTTACAAAATATACCTACTGGATTTATTTAGCATTATTAAGTTTGAATAGTATTAGACAAAATATATACTCTCTTTCTTCCGCTTAATTGTTCCTATCTTTTCTTTTCGATATGTTCTCCAAATTTGTTTCTATATCATTTATGGACACTACATCACTATTTATTGTCCTCGATAACATTATTTATTTATACATTTTAGCACCCACGGCTATCACTATTTATTAACACTATATTAATATGAGACTATTTCTTTACTCAAACTACACTGATTTGGCACCTCTTCTCAACTCACAATATATTACACAATTTTTATTAAAATTCTTGTTTGAAGATCCTGAGACTAAAATAAGAGAGATGGAGGAACTATTTAGTTTTATCGATATTACAAATTAAACTACCACAATTGATTCATATCAATATGATCCTCTTAGATTTTTTGATAATTGAATATGTATGTGGGAATCAGTGATAAGCTTAATTGCATTGAAAATACAAGTCTCATAGATCTTTATGTATATATCCTCATATATTTGTATCTATCTCGCTATATTTCCTCTGATTGTACTGCGTACAAATACATATAATACTATACGTTTTCTATGATTAAGAAAAACAAGAAATAGTTCTAAACCACGCAAAATAAATTTATAATCTATTGCCAACAATAGAGGTAGACCTGTGGTAAATATATGATCGATCCCAAAAAGAGTTGGTGCATTGCTCTCTCGGTCACAATAAAATAAGAAGTTTGAAAGATGTTGTACTGCAATGTCTTGGTCAATGCGGAAAACTTGAAACTAAAACTAAAAATATTAAAGCAAACTAAATCAATACTACAGCCTATACGACAACTCGTCCTCAAGTTATCTCAGTTGTGATCTTTTTTATATCTCAACAAATTTAATCAATGATACAGACTTCTGTGATCTTCTACACACTATATGATCTATCTTTTGTATGAGTTAATGAAATAACATATGCAATCAAGTAAACAATTCAGATAAGAGATTGTAATAGTGGTAATAAAAAATATTGTATACAAGCTCAACCATTCTGCTTTCAACATAAATCCAAGAATCTCTCACTTGTACTAAAACAAAAATTATAATATACAATGTGTCTCCCTACTAGCTATTACAAACAACACCATCACTTTGCTTCCCCACTTATACGAAAGTTTCCTTTCTAAGTGGGTGCCATCTTGAACAATCCAAGTCCTCGAACATGCTCGTCGTAGACTATTTACGGTAGGCTTTTCATGAATGGGTCAGCTAGCTTGTCCGCAGTACCAATCTTCTCTGTAAGCATGTCTCCTTATTGTACGATTTCTCGTATGATTTAGTACTTTCTCTCTATGTGTTTCGTCGCCTTGTGAGTCCTTGGTTCTTTCGAGTTTGCTACTGCACAAGAGTTATTACAGAACACTATGATACTCTTGGGCAAACGAGGTACTACATCTAGATCCAAGAGGTAGTTCTTGAACCATACCGTCTTCTTAGAAGCATCTGATGCGGCTATATATTCGGCTTCCATGGCGGAATCTGCAATGCACCGCTGCTTTGCACTCCGCCAAGATACGGCTCCACCTTCCAAGGTGAACATAGTTTGAGGTAGACTTCTTCTCATCACGGTCAGCTTAACAATCCGAGTCTGAATAACCCAAAGATATTAGACTATCTGTCTGGTAATTAGTCTATAATCTACAGTCATTTTCAGGTACTTGAGTACATGCTTTACCTCAGTCCAATGAGCTTGTCCAGGGTTAGACTAATATCTTGCTACTATGCCTACTGTATAACAGATGTTGGGCCTCGTGCACATGGTCGCATACATGAGACTTTCTATGGCAAAAGCGTAGGGAACGTGTCTCATTTTCTCTATCTCATTTGTAGTCTTCTGTGATTGCTCCTTAGATAAAGGAACGCTATGTCTGAAGGGTAACAATCCATTCTTAGTGGTTTGGATGCTAAAACAAGTAATCACAGTATCAATGTAAGATGCTTGAGATAAGCTCAACATTTTACTCTTGCGTTCTCGGTAAACCTTGATCCTAAGAATATATGCTGCATCTCCTAAGTTTTCATCTAAAACTGATCAGATAACCAACTCTTTACGTCTGATAACAGCTTCATATTGTTGCCAAGTAGAAGGATGCAATCTACGTAAAGTGCAAGAAATACCACATCAACGTTGACATCTAAACGATACATGTAACTCTCATTAGGCAACTGGGTAAAACCATAGGTCTTTACCACCTCGTCAAAGCGTAAGTTCCCTGATCGAAACTTGCTTGAGTCCATAAATGGACTTCTTAAGCTTCCACACTAGATGCTCCTTACCTTTCTTCACATAACATTCGGGTTGCAACATATAGATGTCTCGACCTTCCTTAAGGTAACCGTTAAAGAAAGCGGTTTTCACATCCATTTGCCAAAACTCTAGGTTTAAGTGAGCTGCTATAGCTAAAAGAATTCCGATGGACTTGAGCATTGCTACAGGGGAAAATGTATTATCGTATTCCCTCAATTTGAGTGTACCCTTTCGCCACAAACCTGGCTTTAAAAGCCGAAACCTCTCCATCAGAATCTATCTTCCTCTTGTTTACCCATTTACTACCTATGGCTTCATTGCTATCTGGTAGATGTGTTTTCTTGTATACATCCATAGCGGTTATGGACTCAATCTCTAAGTCCATAGTGGCGCGTAATGTTCCCACATCTATGTTTGTATCACCTTGCTATATATCCATGGGTCGATTGTAGCTTGTTCTCTTACTAGGACTAAATCCGAAGATTCATCCATGAACATAAATTGATCAGGTTATTGTACAACCCTCCCATTACGATGAGGCGCTGTCACGCCCCGGGTTTTAGAAATGACGGAAGCTCGTAAATCGAGGCACGACGAATGAAAATAAGGGAAAATATAAAGTAAATAAGTTGACTCGAATGATCGAGGCGATAAACCCTTAGGATTTGGGAATAGCTTCCTAAATGAAAATGGAAGACATCAAAGGATGTAATCCAATCAAAACAATATTTATCCTCAGGATCACAAGTTTAGTTTCGTGCTTCTAATAGCCAGTACACATCAAAATACCAACATCAATGATTTAGAGTCTAAGCTCAATCAAGAGATATAATTCAAGTCATAGACAAGAAGGGAAAATAAAATTTGAGCTAGCTCATCAGCGGAAGTCTAAATACGGAATAATCCGTCAAAATACGGAGTGAACTCAAATCTCAGCTCTGCCCCGTCAGCGCCCATTGATCATCCTGAAAACATTTGGAAAAATTTGGGCTAAGTACTAATATACTCGGTGGGCATGCATTTTCATAAACATTTCATAAACCAGAAATCGCTTTATCCAATCATGATAACATAACTTAGAAGGTTTTAAAAGAGAAACCACTTCTAAGCATGCGAAAATATTTCATTTATTGGGCCCATTGTCACGACTCTTACATTACTCGCTTTGATCTCGGACCTCCAGCCACCGTCGGATCACATGCTCCCATTATTGTCATCGGGACGAACCTTGACAATTCATGATATACCGAACGTATCCGACAAGCACCATAATAACATGACGCACTCGAACGCATCCGCACAAGCACCCTTATAACGCCTCACGACTTGTTAGTGCCCGATGGAGATCAACCCACCGAAACAACTAACAGTGTACACAATTCTCAATTAACTTGTAAGGTCAAAAGAGAACCTCGATCGATTCATATACGAGCCTTAAACAGAGTAGAGCGCACAAAAACATTTTATTGCATAAACAGTTTGCATTTCATGAAATATCAAAGCATATAACTCAAATATACTTTTGTAAAGTAAGCCCACCTTGATAGGACAAAGCCTGACGAAATCACTATGATACGCGTCTCGGGAAAGTAACGCTAATCCTCTTGTTCGACAAAACCTACAAGAAGTACTAATCTTAATAAGTCTCGAAAAGCTAGCCTTAAGTTCAAGTAAAGAAGGCTACTAACTTATGATTCGTTAAGCCCGAGTTTTCAAAATATAATTAAATTTGAAAACTAATTTATATCGGCCAAGGCACCAACAATACCCTTGCAATTGAAATGCATACTAAATTCATATATATTAAGGACTCTCGCTTAATCTAACACATAATAAATTATCAAATTATACACTTGTTTAACATAATTTAATTTATTTAATCATCATAACTTAATTAATTTCATTAAAAGAAATTAATTACATTAATTAAGTAGGTCATAATCATAAATTAAGGATACTTTAAACTTGACTTGACCTTAACTTAATCAATTAATTAATTAACTTAATAGTAATTAATTAATTAATTAATTAACTTATCATAATTAAACAATTTAAACTTATAATTAAGTTTAAGTTAATTATTTAATTAATTAGACTTAATATAATTAATTAAGTCTCAAAGATAAACCTCATTTATTTAATTAATTAAAGTCCAAAGATTTAATTAATTAAAGCAAGTCAAGTAATTAATTAAATTAAAGCCCAATCATTAATTAAATCTAAGCCCAATTATTATTTAATTAATTGAGGTCCAACTATAAATTAATCCAAGCCCACATTTTATTATATTCTGGCCCAAAACATTTAATAAATAAATAAAGAGGTCCAGCCCATACTTAAATTAAACTGAGCCCAACATTTTAAAAGAATCGGCCCACATCACATAGTATTCTCGGTCCAACCCATTTAATTAAAGAAAATAGCTCATTTGATTTAAAACAACACAAGTCCATTTAATTTAAAAGAATAAGCCCAACATTAAATCATTTCGGCCCACAATACAAGGCCCAACCATTTTATTTTATTTTTTTGAACAACCCAACAATTTAATTAAGCAACCCAACACCTTTAATTTAAAACGGGCCCAACCATTTTAATTTAAAAATGGCCCAACTCATTTTATTTAAAAAAACAAGCCCATTTAATTAAAACAACCCAAGCCAAACCCATTTACTCACAAACCCTAAACCTAAGATCGCCCATTTTCCGACGCCGCTGGCGTCACGGCGATCGATTCCGACGAGGTTGAATTTTTTTCTTCCTCTTCTTCTATCTCCTCTCTTCACGCCCCTCTCGCCCGCTCACACACCTCGTGCACGGCAGACCGCCGTCGCCTCCACGTCGCCGGTCGACGGCGACCGCCGCGGCCTCCTCCTTCCCCTCGGCCGAACGCACGCACACACGTACATACACACGCACACGATGCAGCAGCGGCACACACACGCAGACGCACGGTGATGCACGCACATGCACGACTGATCACGTGTCTTCGCCGGCGACACACCATCACCGGCGACCGCCTTCGTCTCTTCTCCTCTCGCCTCTATCTCTGTCTCGTTACGCACACACACAGATATACATGATAACACACATGACATACGCACAGCACACACACCACGCAACACACACACCCACACACGCCGACGAACACACACACACGGCGAGCTACGCCATGTCACGCCACCACCGCGGTAAGCTCCGCCTGCCTCTCTCTCTCCCCTCTCGAAATTAAACACAACCCCACCCCCCCTTCATCTTTCATTTTCATACATAACAACATATAAATACATATATGCTTAAACCGAATGGTGGATTAAAATTTTAAACCTTTCAAGTTTTCCCTTGTTGATGTTGCAGTATTTAAAATGAGTGAGAAATCTGAAAATGGGGGCTAGGGTTCAAGAATGAGGAGAAGAGGAGTTTATATAGTTAGGGTTTTGCTTGTCCATGGGCTTTCATTTTTGGGCCTTGTTAAACCAAAGCCCATTACATATATTATTCGTACGGGCTCATGTCCGATCTTAGAGATTATAAATTAATTAAACCTTGACATATATTACTTATACAATGATTTATAAATATATGTATAATCATATTCAATTATTATATTATATATAATAATTTCGTAATCGCTTTAATGAAATAAATTTCTTTTGTTGGAATTTAAAATTTCTTTCATCGGCAAGAATCATTTAAATTCTAAGTTCGAAAGTCCTTCTAATCTTATTAAGAAAGACGTGATACGACATCCCTCCATCCTTATAAAAATTTCGTCCTCGAAATTACGTACCTTGGTAATCTAGTTCGGGATACTTAGATTTCATTTTGTTTTCAAGTTCCCATGTGGCCTCCTCCGTGCCATGATGGTTCCACTTTACTTTAACGAGAACAATTTGTTTGTTCCGGAAGACTTGAACTTTTCTATCCAAAATTTGGACAGGTCTTTCTTCATAACTTAAGTCCTAGGCTAAGACTACTTCATCGTGTTTAATTACGTGTTTCGGATCAAACACGTATTTTCTTAATTGCAGACATGAAACACATTGTGCACGCCTCCAATGCTTGGTGGCATAGCCAACCCATAAGCTACAAGGCCTATTCTGCTCAGATCTCGAAAGGTCCTATATAGCGGGTCGAACTTTCCTCTCTTACCAAAACGATAACTCCCTTTCAAGGAGAAACTTTAAGAAAAACTCGATCCCCGACATTAAATTCTAAGTCGATCGACGCTATCGGCGTAAGACTTTTGTGCATCCCGAGCTTCTTTGATTCTTTGTTTAATGTGATCGACTTTCTCGACCATTTGTCGCACTAGGTCGTGACCTAGCAGCTTCCTTTCTCCCACTTCGTCCCAATAAAGAGGTGATCGACATTTTCGATCGCATAAAGGCCTCATATGGGGCCATTCCAATCGCCGCTCGGTAACTATTGTTATAGGCAAATTCCACCAACGGAGTAAATCTTCCCAACTTTCACCTTGTCGGTGACTAGAGTTCGCAACATATCTTCTAAAACTGAATCGTTCTTTCGATTGGCCATCGGTCCGAGGATGAAAAGTCAGGTCGAAATTCATTTGGGTTCCCATGGCTTCTTGCAAACTCTTCCAAAACGCGATGTGAATCTAGAATTTCGATCGACGTAATAGATATAGGTACTCCATGAAGGCGCATTTATCTCCTTAACGATAATTTTGCAAGCTTCTCCAAACTAAACGCCATCCGAATCGGTAGAAAATGCGCCGACTTTGATAGACGGTCCACTATGACCCATATGGCAAGATTCCCACGAATCGACCTTGGTAGCTTACCACAAAGTCCATGTTGATATGTTCCCACTTCCATTTGGCACGGTGGGGTTGTAACATCCCATACGGTCTCTCGTGCTGGCCTTAACTTGTCGACAAGCTAAACATCGCTCAACAAAAGAGGCTACATCTCTTTTCATTCCCTTCAACCGTAACGTTTTCTTTAAATCTTGGTACATTTTGTACTTCCCGGATGTACAAGATATGGAGTATCATGAGCTTCGCTCATAATCTCGTTTCGAGTTCTTCCTTGTGTGGGCACACAATCTTTCACTAAACATCAAAGCGTTGTCTTTGCTTCCATGAACCCTTCGCTTGCTCATCCTTGCGGCGAGACGATCTTTCCAGAACCAATCTCCTCTTTGTGCATCAATGATCCTTCCTCCTAGGTCGTGTAGTCGTGAGACTAGCTATATAAGTCGACATCGTTTTTGGAGGATGAACTATTTCTAAACCGAGTGTATAAGTCACGAATCGCCTTCTCTCTGGGTAATTAAATACCCTAGCTTTGCCTTAGTCTTTCGACTGAGGGCGTCTGCCACAACGTTCGCTTTTCCAGGATGGTAACTGATAGTACAGTCGTAATCCTTTACTAATTCGAGCCATCTTCGTTGTCTCATATTCAGATCCTTCTGCTCGAAAAAGTACTTCAAACTCTTATGATATGTGAAGATTTCACACCTGACTCCATAGAGGTGGTGTCTCCAGATCTTCAAAGCATGCACGACTGCAGCTAACTTTAAGTCATGAGTCGGATAATTCAACTCATGGGGCTTCAATTGACGAGATGCGTATGCTATCACCTTTCGGTTTTGCATTAGTACACAACCTAGTCCCAACTTTGAGGCATCCGTATAAACTAGGAATCCTTCATTCTCCTCTAGGATTGCTAACACCGAGCAAAGGTTAGCTTTGTCTTGAGCTCTTGAAAACTCTTTTCACGCCTTCGTCCAAATGTACTTGGTCCATTTTCTTAGAAGCTATGTCATTGGTCAGCCAATTTTAAAATCCCTCAACGAATCGTCTGTAGTAGCCCCGCCTGTCGAGAAAACTTCGATTTCATTGGCGTTTGATGGTGTCCTCCATCCTTTGACGGCTTCCACTTTAGCAGGATCCACTTTGATTCCCTCAGCTGATACGATATGTCCAAGAAACATCACTTCCCTTAACCAAAATTCACACTTGCTGAATTTGGCGTATAACTTCTCGTTTCGCAAAATCTCGAGTACAACACGCATGTGCTCTTCGTGTTGTTCCTCGGTCTTTGAGTAGATGAGAATATCATCGATGAACACTAAGACAAAACTATCGAGATACTGATGGAATACTCTATTCATTAGATCCATAAAAACAGCTGGGGCATTTGTCAACCCAAACGGCCGCACTGTGAACTCGTAATGTCCGTAACATGTTCTAAACGTTATCTTAGGAATATCCTCCCTTCTCATTTTGAGCTGATGGCATCCAGACCTTAGGTCTATCTTGGAAAATACTCCAGCTCCTTTCAGTTGGTCGAACAAGTCGCTCATCCCGGGAGAGGATATCTATTCTCAATAGTGAGTTTGTTCAATTCTCCGTAATCGATACACATCCTAAATGTTCCATCTTTCTTCTTGACGAATAGACTGTGCTCCCATGGCGATACACTAGATTGTATGAAACCTAGATCCAACAGTTCCTCGCAATCGAATCTGTAGTTCTTGTAATTGGGGCCATCCTATACGGTGCTTTTGATCATCGAGTCGCTTCGGTTCTAATTGACAGAACTCTAATTACCGATCCGTGGCATACCCGTAATTCTTCCGAGAAACATCTTCGTACTCTCGAACCACCGGAACTTCTCGAATCGCTTTCTCCACTTCTGGTTTTCTTGTCAAACTGACGAGAATTTCATAGTAACCTCCTTTCTTTATAATCTTGGTGGCTTTCATGGCAGATATCACTGATACTCCTTTTTCCATTCTTATCCCATGAAAATTTCTCCCCTCCTTTCCAAGCGCCCGGAAGGAGATCTTCTCTCGTTACACAAAATTGTGGCATTGACTTTGGTGAGCCAATCCATTCCCAAGATGATGTCAAATTCTATCATAGAGATGACGATAAGTGCGCTTCTAAATTGTTCAAAGACCTATGTTCAACTCTAAGTTCGAGATAATATATTCAGCAGACATTCCTTCTTCACTTTGGTGTGCTAATCACTAAAGCTTCACTAGATGGTTCGGGAGTTAAGTCTAAAGCCTTACAAGCAAAGATGTGAAATGAAAGAGTGTGATGCTCCCAGATCAAACAAAGCTATAATGTATATCACCACACCGATCATACCTATCGATTCCACGTGCTCGGGCGCTTCGGTTGAGTGTAGGCCCTCGCGTTTGGTGGTTGTCCTTGGTTTTCTCTGGGACCATGGATTTGCCTTTGTTGATTTCCAGGGTTTGGCTGCTGGGGTGCTTTCCCATTTTTCTTTGGGCACGCTGGAGCAAAATGTCCAATCTCTCCACAAGAATAACAAGCATTGCCCTTCGACATTTGCCGTGTGGAATTTCGGCATTCGGACAAGGTGTTCGCCCATCATTGAGGCGGATTTTGATTACGCCGGATTCTCGATTCCGTGGTTTCTTCCCATTTCAAGTTTCTATTACCCTCATTCCATTTTCTTTTCCTTTGCCATTGTCTTGAAATGGCGCATGCACGCCTGTAGGGAGCTTTTCCTTCTCTCTCGCGTAGTGACTCGATGGTAAGAACCCCTTTCGGCGTTTGTGCATAAGTAAGATCACCCCGACTTGCTAGGGAAATCGATATTTCGTGACGTAATCCGTTTGAACTTCTCGCTGTTTTGCATCGTTGTCCACCGATGTGGAGCATACCTTGACAGCTGGTTGAAAGCTCTGTCATATTCAAAGGACTGCTCCAATTCTCCGCTTGCATTCCGTAACTCATTCTGCTTTTTCCGACGGTAGCATCCCGGTATGTACTTCTCATATAATTCGCCTCAATTCTTCCCACGTGAGGTTCTCGAGTTCCTCCTCGGTCATGGTGCGCCTCACCGACTCCCACCGTGTCGACTTCTTCCACAGTCGGTAGGTGGCGACTTCACTTTTCCATGTCTTCACATCGGATATAGTTGAAAATCCGTTCCACACCGTATCCATTTCTCAAGATCCATCGGATCACCCAGTCCATCGAACGTCTGAGGTTTCTCTGCGGAACTTTTCTTCACCGCACGGTTCGGTGCTACTTGTGGGTTAGGTTCTTGATGGACAAAACCTCTTCCTCAGACACCGACCACGCCCTCATCCGCGCCCACGCCCGCGCCCACGCCCACGGCCTCGCCCCTACCATTCCTCATCGGCACGCCTTCCATGTCACCTCCTATTGGTGCGCCTTCCATTCTTATAAGATAACACCTATAGGAGAAACTAATCATAACCATAAAGGTGTAACTCAAGTGAATCCTCAATCTTTTCCATGTTACTTCTATGTTCAAGCGCTTCTATATGAAACCGTGAACTAGTTCTTTCTAAGTTGTTATAGCGAGGCTATCACGACTTACGTTTTCAAAACAGTCCTTGAGTACACAAACAGTTTGTGAGAGAACTCATAACTTATTCCGATCATTTTAGGATATGAATCTAAAAATATCGTCATCAACATTTTTGTTTTTGTGAAACCTATTGTCATGTAAGTTCCAAAAGTCTCATGCATGATCGAAAAGATTTGAAAATCAAATTCGACAATCAATTTCATTTGGGTCGTTAAGGGTTCGGGTTGTCCCTAACACGACAATGAACTTAGCTATCTGAGTACAATGACTCACAATAACAATGTGAAAGCAATTTGACAATTCACAAAACAACACATGAAAATAACTTATAATCCACATGGAAACATTCATCAATGGCGTACATCATTTCAAAATCCAACTTTGAAACTTTTAAAATCATACCTTTGTTGATCAGTGGCGTGACGGTAAGCTGAGAGTCACTGAGATTACAAGAAGTCAGGGATACTATTCTAGACTCGACATGAAAAGGTTTTGGCGGTCAGAGACACGAAAGAAAACTTATGCTCTGATACCACTCTGTCACGCCCCGGTTTCTAGAAATGACGGAAGCTCCTAAATCGAGGCGCGACGAATGAAAATAAGGGAAAATATAAAGTAAATAAGTTGACTCGAATGATCGAGCGATAAACCCTTAGGATTTGGGAATAGCTTCCTAAATGAAAATGGAAGACATCAAAGGATGTAATCCAATCAAAACAATATTTATCCTCGGGATCACAAGTTTAGTTTCGCTTCTAATAGCCAAGACACATCAAAATACCACCATCAATGATTTAGAGTCTAAGCTCAATCAAGAGATATAATTCAAGTCATAGACAAGAAGGAAAATAAAATTTGAGCTAGCTCATCAGCCGAAGTCTAAATACGGAATAATCCGTCAAAATACGGAGTGAACTCAAATCTTAGCTCACCGCGGTGCCCATTGATCATCCCGAAAATATTTGAAATATTTGGGCTAAGTACTAATGTACTCGGTGGGCATGCATTTTCATAAACATTTCATAAACCGTAAAATCGCTTTATCCAATCATGATAACATAACTTAGAAGGTTTTAAAAGAGAAACCACTTCAAGCATGCTAAAATATTTCATTTATTGGGCCCATTGTCACGACTCTTACATTACTCGCTTTGATCCGGACCTCTAGCCACCGCCGGATCACATGCTCCCATTATTGTCATCGGGACGAACCGGACAATTCATGATATACTTGAACGATCCGCATAAGTACCATAATAACATGACGCATCTCGAACGCATCCGCATAAGCACCCTTATAACGCCTCATGACTTGGTTAGTGCCCGATGGAGATCAACCCACCAAACAACTAATGGTGTACACAATTCTCAATTAACTTGTAAGGTCGTTATAACCTCGATCGATTCATATACGAGCCTTAAACAGAGTAGAGCGCACAAAAACATTTTATCGATAAACGGTTTGATTTCATGAAATATCGAGCATATAACTCAAATATACTTTTGTAAAGTAAGCCCACCTCGATAGGACAAAGCCCCATTTAAATCACTATGATACGCTCCCGAAAGTAACGCTAATCCTCTTGTTCGACAAAACCCACAAGAAGTACTAATCTTAATAAGTCTCAAAAGCTAGCCTTAAGTTCAAGTAAAGAAGGCTACTAACTTATGATTCGTTAAGCCCGAGTTTTCAAAATATAATTAAATTTGAAAACTAATTTATATCGGTCAAGGCACCAACAATACCCTTGCTCGACTTTTCGTTTAGAAACAACTTAATTTCATAATCTTCTTATGATAAATACTTTTTACAAAAGTATAATGCAATTGAAATGCATACTAAATTCATATATATTAAGGACTCTCGCTTAATATAACACATAATAAATTATCAAATTATACACTTGTTTAACATAATTTAATTTATTTAATCATCATAACTTAATTAATTTCATTAAAAGAAATTAATTACATTAATTAAGTAGGTCATAATCATAAATTAAAGATAATTTAAACTTGACTTAACCTTAACTTAATCAATTAATTAATTAACTTAATAGTAATTAATTAATTAATTAATTAATTAACTTACCATAATTAAATAATTTAAACTTATAATTAAGTTTAAGTTAATTATTTAATTAATTAGACTTAATATAATTAATTAAGTCTCAAAGATAAACCTCATTTATTTAATTAATTAAAGTCCAAAGATTTAATTAATTAAAGCAAGTCAAGTAATTAATTAAATTAAAGCCCAATCATTAATTAAATCTAAGCCCAATTATTATTTAATTAATTGAAGTCCAACTATTAATTAATCCAAGCCCACATTTTACTATATTCTGGCCCAAAACATTTAATAAATAAATAAAGAGGTCCAAATTAGGTCGTAAACAAACCAAACCGTCAGTGAGCTACTCGAGCTCGGCTCGAAAAGCTCGCTCGAAATTCGATCGCTTTGTAAACGAGTCGAACTCGAGCCTCGAATCGAGCTCGATAAGTTTATCGAGCGAACTCGAGCTTAGAGATGTTCGGCTCGTAGGCTCGCGAACATGTTTGATTCGAACTCAACGAGCGATTCATGAACATGTTCGCGAACTCTTATTCGAACATGTTCACGAACCTTGATTCTAACATGTTCGCGAACCTTAATTCGAACATGTTCACGAACATGTTCGCGAACGTATAAAATAATAGATTATTTATACATATTTAAATAATTAAAATGAATAATAAATTATAAAATATATGTTAATTATAATTATTTAGCAACAAATAAGCATATATATGAAGTATTGATAATAAATTATTTATATATTTAAATAATTAAAATAAATAATAAATTACAAAATATATAGTTTAGTATAAATTTTTCATCTAACTTATATAACTAATTAACTAATTATCCTATTTATACTAGTATAATATTTTTGAAAAGTAAATGTAATTGAATGATATTGATTAGTATATTCGCTTTTAGTATATTTATATATATATATATATATATATATATATATATATATTATTTTAATCAAACCTTAATATATATTTTCATGTGTGTTATAAAATAAAATCATTAAATGAACAATTAATTAATATAATGAGATATTGATTTGGAAAACTAAAAGAATAATAACATGATTTATTAAGTTATCTTATGAACAAAAATATCGATTTAGATAATTATAATGTATAAGTATACAAGTATACTTGAGTTACATAATTATATTTATATCTCTGTAATTATAATTCTAAAAATAAATTACAAATAACTTACATAACTAATTGACTATGAGATAAATATAATAATAATTCATAATTCTAATATAAAGTCCATCTACCTTTATAACTAAGTAATTATGAGATAAAACAATTATAATTTATAACTCATAAGTAGATTTTGAAAAGTAAATGTAATAGAATGATATTGAATATTATCAAATGAAATATTGAGTTGAAAATTAAAAAATAACATGATCTACTAAGTTATCTTATGAACAAAAATATCAATATAGATCATTATAATATATAAATATACAAGTATGAGTTACGTAGTTATATTTATATCTCTATAATTATAATTTAAAATAAATAACATCTAACTTACATAATTAATTACTATGAGATAAATATAATAATAATAATTCATAAGTAGATGAATGGAGTAGATGTATTCGAATGATATTAAATAGTATATTAATTTTAAATATTGTATAGTCTATATCCAAAACTAGTTAGAATCAGACATCTTTTTCTAATATGAACCTCGTCCAAAACTAGCTAGAATTACACATATTTTTCTTTTGCTAATTGTAAAAATTTCACTTGGTAATGAATCTTGTTAAACTTTTTATTGTAATTGTTGTTTGATTACGATTAGTTAGTTGACTATGCATCCTTTGAATTAATGGAATCATATAGTGAATTATGATAAAATAGTGTTTTAAGTTGAGTCGAGCTCGAATTCGAGTTCGATCTCGAGCTCGAATAACACATTATCAAACAAAATTCGAGCTCGAGTTCGAGCTCGAAAACGAGCAAAGTCGGACACGAACAGAGTTCGAACTTGAGTTCGAATATATCTCATAAACGAGTAGTTATCGAACCGAATTCGAGTAGCTCGCGAGCTCAAAAATTTTATAACAAACCGAGCTCGAGCTCAATTTAAAGCTCGAATTCGAACTCGAGCCGAACTCGAGCCGAACAAAATTTAAACGAGCCGAGCTCGAGCTTGGCAGTATTCGGCTCGGCTCGGTTCGTATACAGCCCTAGGTCCAGCCCATACTTAAATTAAACTGAACCCAACATTTAAAAAGAATCGGCCTACATCACATAGTATTCTCGGCCCAACCCATTTAATTAAAGAAAATAGCCCATTTGATTTAAAACAACACAAGTCCATTTAATTTAAAAGAATAAGCCCAACATTAAATCATTTCGGCCCACAATACAAGGCCCAACCATTTTATTTAATTTTTTGAACAACCCAACAATTTAATTAAGAAGGCAGCCCAACACCTTTAATTTAAAAATGGGCCCAACCATTTTAATTTAAAAATGGGCCCAACTCATTTTATTTAAAAAAAACAAGCCCATTTAATTAAAACAACCCAAGCCCAGCCCATTTACTCACAAACCCTAAACCTAAGACTGCCCATTTTCCGGCTTTTCAAGGCCGCCGTCAAGCGATCGATTCGGCGAGGTTGAAAAATATTTTTTTCTTCCCTCTTCTTCTCTATCTCTCCCTCTCTTCACGTCCCTCTCTCTCGTGCCTCTCTCGCCCACTCACACACACTCACGTACGGCAGAGACCGCCGCCGCTGCTCCACGCCGCCGGTCGGCGGCGACCGCCGCGGCCTCCTCCTTCCCTCGCCAACGCACGCACAAACGCACATACACACGCACACGATGCAGCAGCGGCACACACACGCAGACGCACGGTGACGCACGCACACGCATGATCGACCACGCGTCTTCGCCGGTGACACACCATCACCGGCGACCGCCTTCGTCTCTTCTCCTCTCGCCTCTGTCTCTGTCTCGTTACGCACACACACAGATATACACGATAACACACACGACATACGTACAACACACACACCATGCAATACACACACCCACACACACGACGAAACACACACACGGCGAGCTACTGACACATGACCAGCACCGCCGCCGCCGCTCCGTCTCTCGCCACTCTCCCCTCTCGAAACCAAACACAACCCCACCTCCTTCATCTTTCATTTTCATACATAACAACATACAAATACATATATGCTTAAACCGAATGGTGGATTAAAATTTTAAACCTTTGAAGTTTTCCCTTGTTGATGTTGCGAGCATAAAATGAGTGAGAAATCTAAAATGGGGGCTAGGTGATCGCCCTTTTCACACGCAAAGGGTGTAAGATGCGGAGTGTTAAGTATCGTATCCACGAGATTGCAACCAAAACACGAAGCTAATTCAACGACAATTCATCATTATCCAAGCACGAGAATAAGGGTGAGATGTTTTAGGGCTTGAAATTAATCCAAAGCAAAGGTAACCAAATGTAAATATAAAATAAAGCGATAAAATCACGAAGATGATTATAAAGAAAGACTAACCTAGGGATGCACCAATCCTATCCACAACGATGTTTATCCCGCTTATTATTAACCGCTTTAATCCGCATAAGACTAAGATCACATATATAACCAACAACTTCGCCATTTACAATTGCGGCGATTGATTACTAATTTTCCCTATCACGCTTACGCCTCTAGAGGAAAATAAGCAACCCAAAAGGATCACTAAGAATATGCTTCCTACGAATGTCCTATCTCGCCACGACTCAAGGCTCATTCAGATTACGCATTCGATAACGATCGACAATTAATACAAGCACGCCATTAACCGACAACCAGATATGCATCAAGATTGATCGTAAATCAACACATATAAATAAGCACAATCGAATCATGAATCAATGCACGGAAGGTAAATAACGATAGCGTAACTCACAACATATAGGATCGAATCATGCAAACCCAGGATTAGAATAGAAAACTAGCCGAGACATAATAAACGGAATGAAGTACTAATTAATCATAAAACGAAATTTAAATATATAAAACCCGTAGGAAGCGTTGATGAACAATGGTTGGTCTTGAATCCAATCCCAGCGAATGAACGGAAAGCAACGGAAAACGATCGGACAAAACGTTCCGATCGATAACGAAACGATAAACTAAACTAGAACAACGTAAAAATAATACTAGAATTAAACTAAACAAAGACTAAAGCCAAAGAATGTAAAAACTGAGGAAAAACTGAAGAAAAATAGGTTTGGAACGTGTTGGGGGCTGAGAGGCGCGAGTGGGGTGTTGCCATATATATAGGCATACCCCAAACCCTAATTTTCCCTTCTGCTGCGCCGTCTCGCGACCACCTTTCGCGGTCGCTGGGTGTGGTCGCGAGGTAAGTCTCGCTGTGCCTTCGCCGCGCCGCCTTCTGCGCTACGCCGCTTTGTACCTCATGACCCGCTAGCGGTCGCTAGCCGTTATGAACGGTCGCGAGAAATCGCCGGTGAATTCTCGACACTCAGCTTCGCCGCGGCACGAGGTCGCGACCGCGGCTCTTCTCGGGCGCCATTGGTTTGCTCATGACCAACCTAGCGACCGCTAGGCTGGTCGCTAGAAACGGGCGCTTTGTTCATTTTGTTCGTCTTGGTTCCTTGCTTCGATTATCAATATATAAACCTACAAAACGTCGAAGGAACACCCAAGAGCAAGATTCTTCAGAAATAGATGAAACATTAAGAATCGATACATAAACGCACATTAAACGAGCTAAACTCATCTTCAAATATCAACTAAATACGTGTAAAATGCGCGTTTATCAAACCCCCCAAACTTAAAGCATTGTTTGTCCTCAAACAAAAATAGAACAGAAAGACAAACGAAAGATCAACGAGCATAGCAAAGAGGATAACCATTCTAGGCCTCCGAAACATATCAACGCTCAAAAACATTAGCGCATATGACGACGTTAGTCCACTCAACACAAACAACAATTTACGGTAAAAAGCTCATTTATTTCAACCTCACAAAGGCATGTGTGTAAAATATATATAGGATACACTCAAACTCATAAAGAAATTAAGGACGGTATACACTCAAAGATCAATGCAATGCAACATCTTACCATAGGCTTGCCGCTTTCTAACATCTCCACCGCACAAATGTGTTCAAATAAGGATCAAAGAGGTCTTTTATAGGTTATAATGTAGGCACATTGGTTAAGGTAGGATAATATATGGCTAAGTGACTCAAGTAAACTCCAAGCACCACCATTTATATATTTCGACACATGGACTTTGTCCATTTTCTTCTTTCCCAACGTGCTAAATCAACGTTTTATGCCTCATAAGGTACCTATACTTTGATTAAAGACCCTTTATGCTCAACACTCATAGTGAACTTAACATTTTTCTTTTTCTTTTCTTTTCTAGAGCTTATAGGGTTTAACTTTCACAACAAAGGTACTATTCTTCACCACGGATGTATTTTTCTAAAAGAAACATTTCTCGTCATAACTACATCAACATTTCAACCCTTTTGATTCCATATCCATCCTCACCTCCTATCATCCGTTAATCGAAAGAAAAGTCTAATAAAGGCTCAAAGAAGCGACAAATGGTATATATCATCGGGTTAGTGTTTGGGTGAAAATGTGGTTAACAAAGATGGCCTTTTATCCTTTCCAAATTCAAACACATATTGCGGCCTCGATACGTAAACACGGCAAGTTCTAGAAGATAATCACATGCATGATATCACACAATTAAAAGAAATCGTGATCAATATGTTTATACGGTGAAGCTCAAGTCTCACGGTTAAGCAAATGGTGAAAACAATGTTCTAAGCCATCTCACGTCATTCATGCGTCATTTTCAACATATCATGTGCACTATCATTAAATTTCACAAAAATTTTCTATCGTCATTGGCCACATGGATTAACACACTTCACTTAACTCGTTGATCGACAGACACGAAAACGAAACGAAAAATAGAAACACGACAAAAAGAACAACACAAACGAAAAACGAAAACCAAACACGAAAATAAAAATAAAGAAAACGCTGGGTTACCTCCCAACAAGTGCTTACTTTAACGCCTTTAGCTAGACCATCACTAACCTCGCTAATGCGGCGCTTTAGTAGCAACAGACATCTTTCCCGACTTGTGGAACCTTCTAAACTTCGTGATTCACGGATGACCACCATCGACTATGGAAGTGGTCCCCCAAACTCGAACGATACACTCGAGTTTCATGCCGAGTCCACTTCTTCCTTCTCGCAGCTTCTTCGGTGGTCGAGTACCCTCTAAGTATGAGACGTGTGCGGCGGCAGCATCATGATCGAGCGGCAATCTTGGGCTTTCCAACGCCGTGTTGCTTGATGGCGTCGTAAATGGAGATCTTGAGCCTCATCGTTAACACAAACGTGAGATTGCCTTCCCGCACATCAATCAACGCACGACGGTTGCTAGAAAAGGTCTACCAAGGATTAGTGGTTGTTGTTTCAATTCGGAATATCAAGAATAACAAAGTCAGCAGAAAACAAAACCCGAATTCTTACCAACACATCTTCGACGATACCTTTTGATATGTGATCGACCGGCCATCATCGATGAAATCTTAAATCGGCTTCATTTTTCCTAGGTGTAGCCGGTTGAAAACGCTCAACGGCATCGATTGATGCTCGCCCCAAGTCGCATAACACATTTGAAAATTCGCTCGGCGATCTCGCACTCTAACGTGAAACCGCCGGATCCTTCGCTTCAAAGGGAGCTTCTTTGCAAGACGGCATCAAGACTTTGGATAGGAAATTTTCTCAAATTTCCCAAGTTTCTTCTTACTTGCAAGCGCTGCCTTTTAAGAATTTCATGTAGCGGCATGTTTCGCAACGCTCAAAGAGAGGCAAATTTATCTCAACTTTCGAAATACCTCTTTGAACGAGCAAATTCCTCGTCATTTCGACTTGACAAGTCGACTTAAACGGGACCGAGGAATATACGTGCAGGATTAGCCTCGGGGTGCCTCATGGTCGACCTCGCGATCACGGGATGGTCGCGAGGAGTCTCGCTGCGCTACTGACTCCTTGTTCGCGGCGAGCTTATGGCGCTAGGTCGCCATGAGCAACCGCGCCTTCGATGCTTGGATGGCTCGCGGTCGGGTGCGCATGCAAGGCCGTCGGTCGCGGCGTCGTGGACAAAATTAGATGGCTCGCGATCGGCTCATGGTCGCGAGCTCGGTCAGCAGAAGCGTCCGAATGTTCTCTTGCTCTTCTTTCTCGGTAGGGCTCGGGTAGCTCGCCCACCTCTCCCCGAATGGCGAAGCATCGACTCTTCGGGTTCACCTCCGACATTACTCGGAAATTGGCCCGTCTTTTGTAGTGCATTCACTTGTACGACAATTTGACCGATTTGAGCTTCCAACATCTTTATGTGTTTCCCCCAGCCGCCACGCGATCGACTCCAAGTGATTTATCTTCGCGGTGTTGCCGATGAACGACTCGATTCGTTGCCAATTGTTGGTTGCTTACAACCAATCACGCATCATGTCTTCGAGACTTGGCTTCCTCGGCTCTTGAATCGAATTCGAGTATTGAAGCCTCACAAGGTTGTTGGAAATTTGAATGACCTCCGATTGATGTGGCTCACGCTCTGTTCAATCGACTCTTCAAAAGAGTGAACTTCTTCACGAGGTCGTCATATTTCAATCACTCAACAAGCAAATGCTTTGAACGATGGCGCTCTCTCCGTTGGCCATTGATAGTTGTTGGCGCCATCTCTTCTACAATACGGCTTGCCTTGTCGATGGTCGGTTTAATAAACAGCCCGCCGACGCATCTACCATGCCTCGCCCGCCATGTCACCACCGTAGAACGTGTGATTTGTTGCTCCTTGGAGAACCCATGTTGTGGACATCGCCTCAATAGACCTCGAATCTCTCCCATGCCTCGAATAATGATTCGCCGTGGTTCGCAAAATGAGAGATTTCGCAATGATCTTCATGCGCTTCGCGGCGGAGTATTTGAAAGAAACTTCACAAAGTTTCAAGTGTCGATGCCACCGGTCCAAACTCTTCAACCAATCTTTCACCGTCACAAGACGAGAAACCGAACATCGCGATCCGGATTGTGTCTTGTGGCACCCCATTCATTTGATGGTGTCACAAATGTCGAGAAACGCCTCGAGATGCGATTCGGGTCTTCCGTGACTCTCCCCCAAACCGCTTCCTCCTCGACCATACCGATCGGGGCGGTTTGAGCTCGAAATTATTTGCATCTACGTGGGCCCCAACCGCCTCCTTGAACCTGTGGGTGGGATGTCGACATGTGGTTCAGAGGTCTTCCTCCGAGCAGGACAACGATTCCCATGTTCGCCATCCGACGAGATCTGCAAAGTCGCCTAGCATGCGTGCTACTTGCTGCGGAGGAATGCCCCTGCTCATGGATTTGCCGCCATTGCATACTTGTCTCTCTCTCTCGCCCTCTTCTCCTTTGAGAGCTTTCGATCTCGAGATCTAAAAATATTTCAGAGGTCCCGAGATCAGACGCATAAACACCGCGAAAAGAGAAATTAGCACTAACAAAAATAAATAAAGTAATATATATATATAACTTGAATTAATAAATCCAAATCACAAATTATTCCTATGTGATCTTAACAATCCCGACAACGGCGCCTAAAATTTGATCATTCCTTTTCACACGCAAAAGGGTGTAAATGTGGTAAGTTTAAGTATCGTATCCACGAGATTGCAATCCAAAACACGAAGCTAATTCAACGACAATTCATCATTATCCAAGCACGAATAAGGGTGAGATGTTTTGGGCTTGAAATTAATCCAAAGCAAAGGTAACCAAATGTAAATATAAAATAAAGCGATAAAATCACTTAAAGATGATTATAAAGAAAGACTAACCCTAGGGATGCACCAATCCTATCCACAACGATGTTTATCCCGCTTATTATTAACCGCTTTAATCCGCATAAGACGGAAGATCACATATATAACCAACAACTTGAGCATTTACAATTAGGGTAGATTGATTACTAATTTTCCCTATCACGCTTACGCCTCTAGAGGAAAATAAGCAACTCCAAAAGGATCACTAAGAATATGCTTCCTACGAATGTCCTATCTCGCCATTCGACTCAAGGCTCATTCAGATCATGCATTCGATAACGATTGACAATTAATACGATACGCCATTAACCGACAACTAGATATGCATCAAGATTGATCTGAAATCAACACATATAAATAAGCACAATCGAATCATGAATCAATGCACGGAAGGTAAATAACGATAGAGAACTCACAACATATAGGATCGAATCATGCAAACCCAGGATTAGAATAGAAAACTAGCCGGATATAATAAACGGAATGAAGTACTAATTAATCATAAAACGAAATTTAAATATATAAAACCCGTAGGGAAGCGTTGGATGAACAATGGTTGGTCTTGAATCCAATCCCAAGCGAATGAACGGAAAGCAACGGAAAATGATCGGACAAAACGTTCCGATCGATAACGAAACGATAAACTAAACTAGAACAACGTAAAAACAATACTAGAATTAAACTAAACAAAGACTAAAGCCAAAGAATGTAAAACCGAGGAAAATCAAGAAAATAGTTTGGAACGTGTTGGGGCTCAATGAGGGTGAGAGCGAGTGGGGTGTTGCCATATATAGCACACCCCAAACCCTAATTTTCCTTCGCGCGCCGCCTCGCGACCACCTTTCGCGGTCGCTAGGTGTGGTCGCGAGGTAAGTCTCGCTGCCTTCGCCGCCGCTTTCATGCTGCCGCTTTGTACCTCACGACCGCTAGCGGTCGCTAGTCATATGAATCGGTCGCGAAATCGCCCGATGAATTCTCGACGCTAGCTTCGCCGCGGCACGAGGTCACGGCGGCTCTTTGGCGCGCCGGTTTGCTCATGACAACCTAGCGACCGCTAGGTCGGTCGCTAAACCGGCGCTTTGTTCATTTTGTTCGTGCTTTTCCTTGCTTCGATTATCAATATATAAACCTACAAAACGTCAAAGGAACACCCAAGAGCGTTATCTTCTAGAAATAGATGAAACATTAAGAATCGATACATAACGCACATTAAACGAGCTAAACTCATCTTCAAATATCAACTAAATACGTAAAATGCGCGTTTATCACTAGGGTTCAAGAATGAGGAGAAGAGGAGTTTATATAGTTAGGGTTTTGCTTGTCCATGGACTTTCATTTTGGGCCTTGTTAAACCAAAGCCCATTACATATATTATTAAATGACGGCTCAAGTCCGATCTTAGAGATTATAAATTAATTAAACCTCGACATATATTACTTATACAATGATTTATAAATATATGTATAAATCATATTCAATTATTATATTATATATAATAATTCTCGTAATCGCTTTAATGAAATAAATTTCTTTTGTTGGAATTTAAAAATTTCTTTCATCGGGCACGAATCATTTAAATTCTAAGTTCGAAAGTCCTTCTAATCTTATTAAGAAAGACGGGATATGACAGGCGCTACTGCCACAATAGCAACGGTGGGTGCAGTAACTTGTGGTTTCCTTTCTTGCATAACTTGCTGGATATGCGCCACTTGTACAGTCCGTCTTCCTAGATAACCTCAATCCACTTCAATCTCTTGAAGTATCTGGTGTCAATCCCCCCACTAGACTCGACATCTTGTACCTTTGGCATAATCATCTTAAACTAGGCTTACGCCCAAACTATAACTCAAAAGGGTCTTGTCGACTGACTTAGGCGGTACTAGATTTAGCAAATATGCCTTTGTTTCTAAGGCATACCCCCAGAATGAAATATGCAAACTATTTCTAAGAGAGTCCTATTTCTTCGCTCTGACACACTGTTTTGTTGCGGTGTGCCCGGTGTAGTGAGTTGGGACTTAATCTCACACTGCACTAGGTAGTCTATAAACTTGTTGCTGAGGTATTCGCCACCGCGATCAGACCGCAGTGACTTGATACTCTTACCTAGCTTTGTCTCCACTTCCATCTTAAATTCTTTGAATTTCTCAAAGCATTCAGACTTGCGGTGAAGCAGGTATACATATCCGTACCTTGAGTAATCGTCAATGAAAGTGACAAAATACTCATACCTCAACGAGCTTGTGTAGACATCGGTCCACACAAGTCAGAATGGACTAATTCTAACACATCTTTGGCTCTATACCAATTCGCTTTGAAAGGTCTGGTCGATATCTTTCCCTCTATATAGGATTCACAGATTAGGAACGGACTAACCGTGAATTCGCTCAACTTTTCATTCTTAGCAAGTCTTTGGATCCTATTTAGATTGATTTGACCTAATATAGGATGCCAAATATATGTATAGTCCTCTTGCGAAGAAAACTTCATCTTCTTACGGTTGGATGTAGTAGATGCAACATAATTATAGGTATTATGCTTAGTAGAAATAGTATAAAGAGAATTATATAATGTGCCACCACAGATAAGCTTGTCATTTCTCATGATAGAAACTCCACTATAGAAAACAACAGAATATCCATGAGTAAATAGTTTAGAAAAAGAAATAAGGTTCCGCCGAAACTCTGGCATATAAAGAACATCTCTTAATACTAAAATTGTCCTATCAAAGCATAAAGAGACATCTTCGACTGCAACGACCTCAACTTTCACCGTGTTTCCCATGGAGATCGTTATCTCACCATTACTCAGTTGTCTTGTCCTTCGGAACCCCTGCAAGGTGTAACAAACATGATCAGTCGCACCTGTATCTACTACCCACAAATGAGTAGAACAAGTTGCTAAACATGTTTCCATTACAAGAGCTAATTATATACCTTGAGCCTTGAGCATAGGGCACTTAGCTTTCCAATATCCAGTCTTACCGCATTTGAAGCACATAGCCCTCTCCTTTGGTTTTTTCACGCCGCTGGTGGCATTCATGCCCTTGCTCCCCTGTTTTCTTTGCCTCTACCACCTTTGACATCCCTCTTTCTCCTTTCACCTTTCGATGGAAGCTAGCAAGGACATGTTCTACTTTACCCATGACATCTTTCGCTACCACGATACCGTTGAGCAACTGATTGAGTGTATACGCCGTCTTGCTCATGATTACGTTCAAGTGAAAGTTCTCAAAAGACTTGAGCGGTGTGTTGAGGATGATATCGACCTTGGCTTCATCGTCGATACCTCTTCCAAACTAATCAAGACTATCCATGAGATTAGTCATGTGAGAGACATGTTCATGGACTGAACTTCCTTCTTCCATCCTACACGTTAAGATCTCTCTTATCGCGTGGAAGCTGACTGTTCTATCCGACTGCCCGAACTTACTCTCGAGACTTGACTAGATCTCAGTAGCATCTACCATCGACTGATACTGCAGCTGCAAGCCCTTTGACATTGTAGTCATCTTATAGCATTTAGCAATATTGTTTGGCTTATGCCGAAGTCTACTTGACTCTCACTGCTCATCAGTTGATGTGTCAGTAAGGGCAACGGATTTGGAAGTAGTGAGCACGAGCATATGTTTTTCAGTGATAAGAACATACCCCATGTTTTGTTTCCACTCGATATAGTTCGGACCGGATATGGGACTTTGTGCAAGCATATTGATAATCAGAGTAAGAGACATATCTGAAAAGTAATGTAAACACATAAGGAGACGATCACACATAATTCACAAAAATAATATTGTAACTTTTTGAAAAAACAATATTGGTTGAAACCTCTAATTGCCCAAGGAATCCCACATACAAGCCACATGTGTGAATGTTTACACATGAACCCCTTAACCAGACTAAAAAGAACTTTTAGTCGTTTAATTTTAATCCATGTCAACTTATCCTTATGATAAATGAAAAATTAATAATTGGACCTTAACTAGACCACATCACTATCTCTAGAGAAGGAAATTCGCGGGAAGTTGTACTTGAGGTGATACCTAAGCATTGACCATAATTTTGACAGCAGAAATCGAATTCTTAGAATTGGCATATTCACGCGGACCATACAACTTCCAATTCAATTTTGTTTGTCATCTCATTTTACATCTATCTCTAAAGAACTTATGAAAAATTGCACATGCAAGCCATGCGTGTTGACATTTACACGTGAAACTCCCATTTCTCAATAGATTAAAATGTTTTATTTAGAAATCTCATCTAACAAACTTATGATAAACAATGCAAGCAAGCCACGCGTGTGGACGTTTACTCACAGTGTGTATCGCTTTGTTTAGAGATCAAAATGTGGAGGTCTTGATGTATTTAATTTAAGAATTAAAACGTCGGGTTTCTTGCTTAGTCTTTTTATTTCAAACGGTTTATCCATGCAGATCACGTAGTTCTAATATGCTCTTTCTAGAACTCAACATATAAAACTTGCTCGCAGAATTCTAAAACATGCTTTAAAACGCGATAAACCTAGTATGCTGCTAAATGCAGTTAATCACGAAAACATATATCCATGTTTATCTACGTAATTAAACATACATTGCATGCTACTGTATAATTTAAACATCCATGACATCCTATGAACGATAAAAAATAAAATAAAAATTCGTTCATCGCGCCCCATTCGTGGATCCTGTACGTAACTGCCTAATTTATTACATAAATTTACACAATACAGATCTTCAATTTTTCTTTAAAACCGACCTCGCGTGCATGGGTACAGGCACATACGGGACTAGTCAAAATTGGATTTGGACCAAAAAATCGAAACTAGGTCGGAAGTGATTTGGGTCAGGTCAGGTCGAATGGGTCGGGTCAGCCCGAGTGGGTTTGGTCGTACATTGGGCTTGCACGCTTAGGTAGAGCCCAACGCGTGCCTAGCCAATCCCGCCATCCCTACTGTCTGTCTGTGCGTACGTATCGCGAGCTAAGACGGAGCAATAAGTGCACCCAGCGCACGCCCGATGCCCCACGCCTCGTCCCATCTTCTCTGCACATGTACCACTCACCTGCCGACGTTCCATGCTCCACCGAGGTTCTTAGCACATTGAACGCCCACGTGCGCTGGGCCTGCCCACATGCTTGGGCGCTGATGTGCGCCGTGCCACCTCGTCTCCGAGTGCCTGCCAGCGTGTCCACGTGCATTCCGCGTGCTGGAGTGTTGTGCGGTGCTGCTGCTGCTAGCGTGTTGCTTTTTGTCTGCTTGCAGGCGTTGTGCGTGTCGAGTCGGGCGGCGCCTGTTGTCATCCCATCGCGTGCTGTTGCCCGTGCATCTCCCATCGTACCGTACGATGGGACTCCATTGTCTCATCTCGTTCTTCGTGTTCTTCATCTTCGTTCTTCGTTTTTACAGATATAATTTACAAAAATAAATTCTAATCTAACCACTGATTTTCTCGTGGTGAAAAATGATTCCAACGTAAAAAAATAAATACTTGAGCCATAATGAATGACAAATCTACAATTAATTACAGCGCACTTTATAATCAAACGTGAACTAATCCAGCAGAGCCAAGATACTGATCCCATGCTCTGATACCAATTGTAGGAGAATCTTATTTTACCCATGCTCCTGAGGATATATATTGGATGTTTAATTCACCATACATTGATTATATTCCTAGAATGCGCCTATATAATTAATTGCAACACATATGTGTTTACCGTGTTTACCAGCGAATTTCAGGGATATTAGATCAATTGCGGACTCCAGCTTTTATCTTCTGGACTGTATCCCGGATGCCTATTCTCCAATACTAAATGAGAGCAATCTTTGAAGAATACTGCAAAATTTCATCTCCTATGTGATAGACTTTGATTTTCGAAAATCACTGTATTGCTTAGGATAATCTGATTTTCTCTCACTTGTATTTATAATACATTCCTAGAATCATATTAGATAGGATCATTGCATATCCAATAAACACAATAATTATCTTCAATTCCTGAAGATAATTCATATCTAGAATAATTATCTCTTGATATCTAATAATATCAGATAATATCTATTTAGATATAGGAGATGTATTAAAATAATACATTAATCAGAATAGGGTCCCAATGGGACTCTCATAGGGTGGACGAAATTTTATGCATTAAAAGCCTTGATGGGCCAGCCCATACATCAAATACAAGGAATAAAGATGGACCTAAAATGAATTAATTATCTTATATTCAGCCTAAAACATAATTTAATTCATAAACATTTATTCATTCTACTAGAGAACGAATGCTGACTTATCCATTTATTACCGAAGTTGAGTCGAGCTTGCACTTACACTTGTGAATCTCCGTATTTAAGATATTACATGTCCATTAATTATTTATAGCACTCTGACTGTTTAAAATAATTGAACTCTTTAATTTCTCAAGTAGTACCACCGAACCTTATTATTATACTTGAGCTAACTCAACCTGTAGGGTTTAGTACAATAAATCTTTTGAGCTCCTTAAGTGGACGTCATTATCTTAAATGGATATGGTGACTCGATACAAGTAACTAGCATGACATACAAGCACTACCACTACCCAAGACGCGGAGAATCTTGGGTTATCTCACGTAACCCTCACCCATAACAAGTCAAAGTGACGGTCAGTAACTCATACTCACCTAAAACCTTATTGAGGTATAGATCAATGTAAAGTCACCGAGATCTAGGTTCTTCACATTGGTCAGATAGAAGAACTTATCTCACTGTGATTTATCAATACGTCAAGACGTACCAGCATGGACAAGCAACCAAGTCAAGTAACTTCTTATCTATACTGCAACCTATACCGACAACTCGTCCTTAAGTTGTCTCAGTTGTGATCTTTCTTATATCTCAACTAGCTTAATCAATCATACAGACTTCTGTGATCTTCTAAACACTGTATGATCTAACTTTTTATGAGATAATGGGACAACACATGGAATCAAGTAAACAATTCATATATGAGATTGTAATAGTGGTAACAGACCTGCGGTTGAAACATTATATACAAGCTCAACCATCCTTGAGGAAGGTAGAGACATCTATGTCACGTGACACGAAGGTTATGTGTTAAGGGTGAAGAACATCTAGTATGGAAGCTTAAAGTCCATTTATGGACTTAAGCGAACCTCCGATCATGGAACTTACGCTTTGACGAGGTAGTAAAGTCCTATGGATTTACCCGGTTGTCTAGCGAGAGTTGTGTGTCGGTTAGATGTCAGCGGTGATGTGGTATTTCTTGCACTTTATGTAGATGACATTCTTCTAGTTGGCAACAACGTGAAGCATGTATCGGGCGTAAAGAGTTGGTTATCCGATCGGTTTCAAATGAAAGACCTAGGAGATCGGCGTACATTCTTGGGATCAAGGTTTACCGAGATCGCGAAGAAAATATTGAGCTTATCTCGGGCGTCTTACATTGATCTTGTGATTACTCGTTTTAGTATGCACGAACCGCCAGAAAGGATTGCTACGCTTTCGGACATGGCGTTCGCTTTATCTAAACCTTGATCACCTATATTTACAAAGGAGATAGAGGAAATGAGACAAGTTCCTTACGCTTCGCCGTAGGAAGTCTCATGTCGCAATCTATGCTGCGAGGCCGATATACGCTGTCGGTGAGCATAGTAGCTAGAATATCGATCTAACCACGGACAAGCTCATTGGTGCGATGGCGTATACTCAAGTACACGAAAAGGACTCGAGATTATAGGCTGGTTACCATGCGAGATAGTCTAATGCCTTTGGGTTATCTGAGACTTCGGTTCCAAGTGGCCGTGATGAGAAAAATCGACCTCCGGCTATGTGTTTACCTTGGGAGGTGGGCCGTATCTGGCGGAGTGCAAAGCGTGATGCATTGCGAACTTTACCATGGACCGCTTCTAAGGAGGCTGAAGAACTACCTCATGGATCTAGATCTCGGTGACTTACGATGATCTAAACCCTCGATAAGGTATTAGGTGAGTATGAGTACGATGGACACGTTGACCATCACTTTGATTTGTTATGGGTGAGGTTATATGTTCTAATTTTGCTTTAGTATAAGTGGGAGAGAATCTCGCATGTTTTTGGGTGGTGGCGGTAGATCATACTGTGATATGTATGATTGGTCAAGCAATAGATTATCGAGTTGTCGGTTTAAGTCAGTGACTTGACTTAGTTGCTTGTATCCGTTTATGTGGATGATGGTGACTTACGATGATCTAAACCTCGATAAGGTATTAAGGAGCTCAAAGGCATTTTTTATTGTACTAAATCCTGATGGGTTGAGTTAGCTCAAGTACAATAATTAGTGAATTATAAATATAAGGTATGAGATAAAGTCAGGTTAATGATCATTCATCTCGCTTTCTGTATACTAATCCAACACTCAACAAAGACTAAGACTACGCCAACTTGTCCATAATCAATGTATGGTGAATTAAATATTATACTCTAAAGATGCATAAGACTACGTCGATTGTACGGTTATATCGTATTTTAATCTTGATTTATTAGTGATCTAGCCCAACACGATGAATTAATGGCTGCTAACTAACCTAGTGAAAGCAGATATTTTGGAATCAAATCTAATCCATCAGGAACACATGCATGCTGATCGTATTGCCCATGTAGACCTCTCGAGTACGTGTTTATCTAGACATAAACACGTATAAAAATGTATGTCTATCTCATCTTGCCCAAACCCGTATAAAAGTTTAGCTATACATAAACGAGATCAGTATACAAATAAAGGAAAAGAAACATACTTATTGTTAAAACGAAAAGAATTATTTGCCCACGACGGAGACTTAACAAACTAACTACGAAAGAACAAAAGCTAGTAAAATGAGGTGTAATGTATGTAGATAAAACGGTTAAAGGTCGTGCTCTGACAAGTGAGCATTGCAAGGTATTTATAGAGAAGTTTTCATAGGTTGGACGCCCAGCCTTGGGCTTTGGAGATAAGGATGAGCAACAACTTGGATTGATCTTCTTCAGTCCATCGGCTTATCCTTGATCCTTGGTTATCCAAAGTTGATTTGACGTTATCTATTTAGAGTTCTTTACAAGCCAAACTCTTACGTTATCTTCTAAGGATAAGCTAATCTCCATCGTGGCTTGTCATATCCTCGTCACGTCACTTTCTCTAATTCTTCTCTGACTTATCTCTCGTCATGGTCATAATTTTCTTCTCTTGCCCTGAGCAACCAACCTAAAATATGAATATGCACACTACTCTTGTGATGATCACACCGTCTTAACAGAGCAACTTTAGCCTTATAGCACTCTGACTGCTTAAAATAATTAATATCTTTAATAATTCCTTAAGTAGTACCACTCAACCTTATTATTGTACTTGAAATGACTCAACTGCAAGGTTTAATATAATAAACCTTTTGAGCTCCTTAAATGGACGTCATTATTCTAAACAGATACGGTAACTCGATATAGATAACCAGCATGACATACAAGTACTGCTACCACCCAAGATGGGAAGAATATTGGTTTATCCCATGTAACCCTCACCCATAACAAGTCAAAGTGATGGTCAGTAATTCATACTCATCTGAAACCTTATCGAAGTTTAGATCAATGTAAAGTAAATGAGATATAGGTTATACATGATGGTCAGATATAAGAACTCATCTCACTGTGATCTATCAATACGTCAAAACGTACCAGCATACAAAAATAACCAAGTCAAGTTACTTCTTATTTATACTGTAGCATATACCAATAACTCGTCCTCAAGTTGTCTCAGTTGTGATCCTTTTTATATTTCAAATAGCTTAACCAATCATACAGACTTCTATGATCTTCTAAACACTGTATGATCTAACTTTGTATGAGATAATGAGACAACATATGCAATCAAGTAAACAATTCAGATATGAGATATGAATAGTGATAGCAGGAAAGATTGTATACAAGTTCAACCAATCTTTTTTAAGTATATAAATCCAACAAGTCATTCATCGTGGCTCTATTAATTGTTGTATTTTTGTTGGAATCATTTTTCACCACGAGAAAATCCGTGGTTAGATTAGGATTTATATTTTCTGTAAATTATATCTGTAAAACGAAGAACGAAGACAAAGAACACGAAAAATAAGATGGACAAGACGAAGTCCCGACCTACTGTGTGAGGTGCACACGAGATGCGAGATGGATGACACATGTCGGAGAGGCAGGCAGCGCACGCAACGTGCACGCGGGCAACACACGCCAACCGCGTGACATACCTACGCGAGGCAAAACGACTAGTAGCAGGCATCAACGCTTAGTGTGCGGGTAGGCCTAGCGCACGGGAAAGCGATGCGGGACTTGACGAGGACGAGACGACAACACCCAGCATCGGCATGTGCAAGATGGGCAACGAGAGCGGATCCATGAAGAGGTCGTGATTAAGGAATTTTACTTTATTTATTATTGTTCTAAGCATGTCATGGATGTTTAATTTATGCAGTAGCATGCAATGTATGTTTAATTACATGAAAGCATGATATATATATATATATATATATATATATATATATATATATATATATAGAGAGAGAGAGAGAGAATGGATCAAATAGTACCCGGGCTTGAGATAGTATGTAGTACTCAATCTCATCCACTCATCTCATAGATCCTCGGTTCGAGTTTTTCGAACTTTTTAAGCTTAATTTCGCTGATTTTCACTACATTAAGGGTAAATTAGTAATTTGATTTGTTATGTGATTGCTAAAATAAACAATGCATTTAGTTGAATCGATAATGCATTCAAATGAAAAAAATGCATGCGGTTGAAGAGAATAATGCATGTGATTGGAAGTCGCGCTTAGTGCCATGTAGCGCTAGCGTCTTGATCGTGCTTTCATGGCGTCGCTCGGCGCTCGTTCAGCGCGCCCGTTGGCCTGCATTTTAACGCTTTGTTAAACATGAACATGTTTTGTTAAATGCATGAACATGTTTTGATCAATGCATGAACATGCTAAGTTAAATGCATGTTTACATTTCGGGAACATGCATTTTTATGTTTTGTTCAATGCAGTTTCATGTTTTGTTCATATTTTGTTCAATGCATTTTTATGGTTTTCGACACCAAATCTCTCATCCATGATTCTCTAACAATTCCGTCGTCTCTTTCACTGATTATCGGCGAATTCGTCGTGAACCACCGTCATAACCACCATCTTTCTCGATTCTTCAATCATCTATCAAATTCATCTTCTATTTTTTCTCAAAATCCATCAATTTTGTTCCTCAAATTTTTGTTCTTTTCTTTCTTTCAAAATCTATTGTTTATAGTTGTTAGTGTATCTTGTAGCCGCTGTTCCCGGTGTTGCCGCCGTCATTGCCGATGCCGTCTGTCTCCGACGTCGCCGTCGTCGCCTTCGGCGCCGTCCGTTGCCTTCAAGGAGGAGAAGAAGAAGGCTGATTTGTTTCCTCCCATTTTGCCCCTTGCGAAAATTTAAAATAAAAAATAAAAGAAAATGAGCTTCCACGTGTCAGCTTGTGGTGTGGCCACGTGTTCAAAATGTGTGGTCTAGATTGGGTACTACATATTATCGGGGACCGGATACTACGGAACCCATATATATATATATATATATATATATATATATATATATATAGGATCAAATAATACCCCAACTGAGGTAGTGTGTAGTATTCAATCTCATCCACTCATCTCATAAATCCTATGGTGGAGATTTTTTGATTTTTAAGCAACTTGGTCTTTGATTTCGCTTCTGATGAGGGTAGATTAGTAATTTGATTTTTTATGTAATAAAAAAAATCATGCATGTTTTAAAACTGAAAATTGCATATGTTTGAACACAAAACTGCATATATTTTAACATAAAACTGCATACGTGTTAACAAAAAAATGCATGGGATTTATTTCTCCAGAAACTACATGCATACGATTGAACATAAAACTGCATACGATTGGACATAAAACTGCATAATTTTGAACACAAAATGCATATGAGATTGATTTATTCAAAATTTAGTTTCACGTTTAGATCTATTACTTCTAACTTCATAATTCGAAAGAAAACATATGATCAACAATAAAAAAAACAAAAGGATCAACAAGATAAGTGTTTATGTATATTGGAGGAGATATAAAGAGAGATATCGTGAATGAGAAACCTATGATTTTCTTTTTTAAAGCATGCATGTTTGTGTTTCGTGGCATGTAGGTTTGTGTTTAGTCGTATGCATGTTATTGTTTTGTAATATGCATATTTTTGTTAGAAAATATACAGGTTTATATTTTTTAGTATGCATGTCAACGTTTTATAGAATGCATATTGATGTTTTGTGCTATGCATTTTTACGTTTTACAGCATGCATACTTCATTTTCGATAGCAAAACTCCTCATTATCCTTCTCCGTCGTTTTGCCGCTTCTTTCTCCGATTACCGATGAACTTCGCCGTAAACTACTACCATAACCACCATGTCTCTCAATCCTTCAAAATCCACATCTCATTTTTTCACAAAATCTCTCAAATTTCTTCTCAAAATCTTATTTTTCCTCTCTTTTATCTTTCAAAATTTGTTGTCTTATTCTTCACACCTTTGATGTCGCACCGTCACCGTCACTGCTGTCACACCGCAACTGTCGATGCCCGTCATCACCGCCGTCGTAAAGAAATTCGAAGAAGGTGAAGAAAATCGGAGGAGGGAAGAAGAAAAGAAAAAGAAGAAGAGGAAGATGAAGAAATAAGAAGACTAAGCTTTTATTTTTGCCCAATATACCCCTACAAAAATTAAAAAGATAAATAAATGAAAAATGGATTGCCACGTGTCGGCTTTTCATGCGGCCACATGTTCCAAATATGTGGTCTAGATTTAGTACTATATACTATCTGGAGATCGGGTACTACGGAACCGAACCATATATATATATATATATATATATATATATATATATATATATATATTTATATTTACGTTATTATAAATGCGTTTAGTAAAGCATGCTAACTAGGTTTATCACGTTTATGCATGTGAGATTCATTGGGCAATTTGATGTTTCAATTAATGTTATTTTACCCAAATGTTATAATATTATTGTTAGGAATTATATGCGATCGCATGCTTATGTGTTTATATTACTTTTCAGATATGTCTCTTACTCCGATCATCAATATGCTTGTATAAAATCCCTTATCCGATTTGAATTATTTCAAGTGGAAGAAAAACTTAGAATACGTTCTTATCTTTGAAGAACGCATGTTTGTTATTACTTCTTGCAAACATGCTGCCCTTACTGACACGGCAACTAATAAGCAGCGAGAGGCAAGAAAACTTGGCATAAGTAAAAGGATTATTGGCGCATAAATACATCAATTTTGAGCATATTTTGGATTTTTCCACGAACTTTAAAAATTGTCACAAAATACATAAACTTAATCACTTTGGTGATTTTACCACGATTTCAAAATCAGACCAAATTATATCTGACTTGACATCTAAGAAATTTACTATATATAAAACGGTCAGTGATATAGACGACATCGTAGAGAGAGAACATAAAACATTTTCGTTCCATCAAAATAAATCAGATTTTTTTATTTCTAGGACTCATCGATTCTACCCTCATTACAAAAATCAAGTCTTCTCGTTTGTTTCATCATCTTGTTTCAGTTGGAATCAAAACAATCGATATTTTCTCTCTATGATGTCTTTTAGTATGATTTTGTTCTTATTATTCATATTCTTTTGCATGTCGTTTTCAATAGTTTGTCCTATTTATGTCATTGGTTTGATTAGTATTTATCGAATTTGACTTATTTGGTTTATTTTGATGTTTTAAGAAAAATAACAATAAATAGGAATAAATGAATCTTCCAAGAACTATCCTATATTGAACATCATCTCGATAGGAGTTCATAGGCGCAAACGGATCGTAATTCGGAGTTCGGACGAGAGAACGAGAGCGAAGCAATAAGTCACAGCATGCGTGCGCATGCGAAGGCCCGGTACGGGTATGCCCCGCGCTCCACAGCCCAAATGCGCGTTCGCCAGCACCAACTCCAGTGCCCATTCCGCACAATGCGACCACGGTCGTACCTCATGCGTCTTTACAACGCGGCCACGGCCGTACCTCATGCGTCTTCACAACGCAGCCACGGTCGCACCTAATGCAGCCAACGCTCTATCCACACCCCACACCGCGCGTTCATTCTATCCATCCGGTGTTTCACCATGTGCAGCGCCCGCTTCGTCCACGACTTTGCCCAGCCACGTCCGGCACTAGGTATCGCCCAACGCCCATTCTCGTCTACATCTCTCCTCGCGTCCGGTGCTTCGTCCCCGTCCGGCGCTGGGTTTCGCACTGATCTCATTCCATTAGCCTCTCGCGTCCGGCGCTCCACTCCGTACGGTGCTGCGGTGTTCTCATTGACTGTATCCAGTAGTTGCTCGCGTCCAACGCTTCGCCCCGTCCGGCGTTGGACGTGATTTTTGGGCCCGAATTCGACTATTTCGTGGGCTTTTTCGAGGTTATATAAATTGGATTTAGACGCTCAGACTCACCACTTCTCAGATTCTCAGACGCACGCATTTTATTCTCATTTTATTCTCTTTTCTTTTCCCTTTTTCATTTAATTCTAGCATTTGGATTACCAATTGGGATTGAACGATTTCGGATTTTTGGAAGACGAATTTATCTGTGAACAGTTTGTAAGTTTTTTTCGTTTCATTATGTCGATGTAATTGCTATGAGAATGATTTCTACTATGAGATGAATTATCGATTTGTTAAGAGATAAATGTTGGATTGTTCGTGTCTTGAATTGTGATTGTTGAATTGATGATTTGCGATTTTCTTATCCGTATAAATTGTTTATTTCATGATCTTCATACATGGTGTCGAGAGAATAGTGTAGGTTGATTATGTGCTTATGTTTGATTATGAAATCATGCGATAGCATATTTAAATTAAATATGAGTTTGACAACGAAAGTGATCGAGAGATTGATTTGTTGTTGAGTAATTAATATATGTGGATTGGGTTTTGCTATCGTGTGCTTTGTAGTTAAATATCCTTCGTAGTTTATGGCGGTTTGATTGAGAGATCCCCGCCATTAAGTTCGATTCTAACAATGACGTGGTCGAGAGATTAGTTAGTGTTGAACGTTTGGTGAGAGGCGTGGGTGTTTTATGCATTGTGTGCCGGTCTTTGATTCTTTAATAGCGAGGATAGATTCGAACCCTAGAACACCGTCTCCAATTCCGTGTATCTGTTAATTCCTATTGTTGTCCAAGTGCATCCGTTTTACCTGCTTTATTTTATTTCATGCTTTCGTCCGTTCCATGACAGATCCCCTGATTTTAGGACGTTAGTATTTCTTTTCCGTTTTCGTGTTTGACACAGAACCGTAGCCCTGTTAAGCCTTCCTCGAGAGATTCGACTTGGGTCGACCTTACCGCTCTATAAGTACCTCGTACTATTGCGAGCGACTGAAAAGAATAATTTGGTCGGAACAAATTTTTGTGCCGTTGTCGGGGACGGCTTTAGGCTTTTGGTTTTGTGTCGTTTTGTTTTCCGTGTTTTATTTTTTTTTCTGTTTCTTCCCCCTTGCTTTTTTTTTATTTCTTTCTTTTTCTTTTTCTTTTTCTTTGTTACTATTTTCTCCAACAGGTGCGTGTGATCTTTTTTTTGTAGTTGGTGTCTGTTAATGCAGGGTTATCAACGATATGAATATTGTCAGACTGGCCTGGAGGAGGAAAGCACGTCGTATTGGGCAAATTCTCCTTACAAAGAAGGAGCCCAATTCGACTATTTTGAGGGATACCCGTCAGGCTGTGAGCATCAAGCCTATGATCCCTACTGGAGGCATCCTCAGAGTTCTTCATATAGTCAGGACCTCTTCTTCCAACAACAGCCGGTGAAGCCGATATTGGAAGATTCATTACAGGCATTCATTCAGGCGAGTCAGTCGGTGAAGCAGCCGGTGAATCCGACATTGGAGGATTCATTGCAGGATCTCATTCAGGCGAGTCAGCCGGTGAAGCCGACATTGGAAGTCACACTGATGTCTTTCATACAGACGAGTCAGCAAAGGTTCGAAATGTTGGAACCATCTATCGAACGTGTAATGATCCAAATCAGTTAGTTAGCCAAGACAGTGGAAGAATTGGTTCACAACCAAAATGTGGAGAAGATGCCGAGTCAACTGGAGCAGACTTCTTCTTTCATATTCTTTGAAGAGGATGGAGTCGAAGGAAGAATCAGTGAAGATGAAATTAAAGAGTCAAGGTTTCATCAAGCCGAGACTAATTATGAACAATCTGATATCTTCCCGAACCAGTTGAAGGATAAGGAGAGGACAAAAGTTGAGGTGGCATCGGTTATTTTTCAACATCCTAATTCACCAAAGTATTGTGCTCCAAGAGTTGAGGTTATTTATTTTGCTTTGAAGAATAAGATGTTTGATTTGAATTTAATTGATTTATTATTTGCTGCCTTGACTGTCCTTTGTGCTTACATTGTTACTATTGATGCTCTGGTTGAGATGGTATTCCTGCAGGTGAAGGACTATGGATAGTCCATTTTTCACTAGTGGAGCTCGTGCCATTGAAACGAGCGCTACGTGGGAGGCAACCCACGAGCTTACTTGTTTTTTTGCTTTGTTTCTGTTCTTTTTCTTTTCAGGTTTTTAATAAGTGAGATGAGAATTGTGGCGAGCTGCATAGCATGAACACTCAAGCCACTGGACGTCGTCACCGCCGTACCTCGTTGACATGTTTTCTCAATTTCAGGGAAGTTCACTTCTACATTTTACCTTTTTGGTTTTTGCGCACTCAGTGAAGTGTGTTGTCTAAAGTGTGGAGGTGTGCTTGCCGTCTTTGTGTGTTTGCATGTGACTTGTGTTTGTTTGGGTGTGTCGTCCTCCATTTTATATATATTTTTTAGATTTAAATATGCTTTATCATCTAGTATACGAGTAGAGTTGAGTGAGCATGATTTGATTGGGTATGCACGTCCGAACTGATTTCTAGTAATTCTTATCGATGCGTGACTTGGCTTGATAATTGTTGATGATTGATCCAGCTGCGGGTCATGTCGAAGTAAATTGTGATGAAGTGATATGTGTGGTTGATTGTCGTTGCTATTTATATGGTCCCCTTGCGTGTCTTATCTCGAATTTTTTTTTATGAAAATATAAAAATAAAATAAAAGAGTTGGAATAAGTTGTTGATGGATTGAATATGTGAGCTTAAGGTTGGAATAAGGGGCTCTACTCCTCTCGCTCCATGTTGCTTCTGAATGGAAGCTCAAAAGTGATGAGTATGGAAAACCACATTAGGATACTCAGGTTTAAAACTTGAAGGTTTGACTTAATGAATATTGTCCTATAATCCTCCTAGAGTCGTCACATCTGCTATTGAAAGTTGTTTAGTATGTTGAAAATGAGATGTTTTATGCAAGGATCTATATGAGTTGGTTATTCGATTATTAAATGCATATGGATCAAAATTGTGATTTGTTTGGATTAAGCCGCATGCTCAATCAATTGTTGATTCATTACCATGTTGAGAAATGTATCGATTTAGAAAATCTAGGATGACATGATGTCATTGTAGGAAAATCTGATATTAACCATCTCCCGAGGATCTATCTTGGATGTTTAATTCACCATACATTGATTATATTCCTAGCATGCACCTATTAATTAATTACAACACGTAGGAGTTTTCTCGTGTTTACCTGTGAATCTGTCGGGGATGCATAGATCAAGACTCGTGCTTTGATCTTCTGGACTGTATCCCATTTGCCTAAACTCCAATGTCGAGTGAGGACAATCTATGGAGAATGCTATAGAAAATCGTCTCTACTTCCTCACACAGTTTTTGAAAATTCTCACTATATCCAAATATTAATTCTAAAATATGGTTAAGGATTAGCCTTGATTTTCTCTCACCTTATATTTATAATGCACTCCTAAATCCTATCTATATAGGATCTATGCATATCAAATAAATATAATAATATCCTTTAGGATAGAGAGGATCAAGTTAGAGTCCCAAGTGGGACTCTACATGGAGGGACGAAATTCTTCTAAGCAACGAGCTGGATGGGCGGACCGAGGATCAAATGCAAGGAATAAAGATGGGCATCAAATAAATTAATTATCTTATGTTCAAATTTGAACATAAATTAATTCATAAACATTTATTTATGCCACTAGAGAATAAATCTTGACTTACCCTTTATTTAGAAGGTGAGTCGGGCATGCACTTAGACTTTACAAATCCCGCATTTAAGATATCAGACGTCCATTAATTATTTTCTGATTCGATTACTTAAAATAATTAATATCTTTAATTCCATAAGTAGTACCACTCAACCTTATTATTGTACTTGAGATAACTCAACTGCGGGGTTTAGTACAATAAACCTTTGAGCTCCTTAAGGGGCGTCATCATCCTAAGCGGATACAAATGACTCGAACAGATAACTAGCATGACATACAAGATCGCCACCACCCAAGATCGAGAATCTTGGGTTATCTCATGTAACCTCACCCATAGCAAGTCAAAGTGATGGTCAAGACCAACTCATACTCACCTAATACCTTATCGAGGTTTAGATCAGCGTAAGTCTCCGAGATCTAGGTTCTTCACGACGGTCGGATAGAAGAACTCATCTCTTGTGATCCATCAATACGTCAGAGACGTACCAGCATAGACAAGCAACCAAGTCAAGTCACTTTTTGTCTACACCGCAGCCTATACCGACAACTCGTCCTCAAGTTATCTCAGCTGTGATACTTTTTATATCTCATTAAGCTTGACCAATTATACAGACTTTTGTGATCTACAACACACTGTATGATCTAACTTATATATGAGATAAGGGACATACTTATGCAATCAAGTAAACAATTCAGATGGGAGATTGTATTAGTGGTAACAGGAAACTTTGTATACAAGCTCAATCAAGCGCGCCAAGATACAAATCCAACAATCTCCCACTTATACTAAAGCAAACTTTTAGTATACAATGTGTCTCTACTAGCTATTACAAACAACACCATCACTTTGCTTCTCCCACTTATACAAAAGTTTCCTTTCTAAGTGGGTGCCATCTTGCAATCCGAGTCCTAGAATATGCTCTTCGTAGACATTTTGCGGCGAGCTCTTCGTGAATGGATCAGCTAGATTATCCGCATACCAATCTTCTCAATCAAGCACATCCCTCGTCCAACGATTTCTCGTATGACATGGTACTTTCTCTATGTGTTTTGTTGCCTTGTGGGTCCGTGGTTCCTTCGAGTTTGCCCATCGCACCGAGTTATCACGAAGAAACTATGATACTCTTGGGCAAACCGGTACCACATCTAGATCCATGAGGTAGTTCTTGAACCATCTGACCTCTTTAGCGACCTCAAGCGGCTACATATTCGCTTCCATGGTAGAGTCCGCAATGCATCATTGCTTTGCACTCCACCAGAGGATCGACTCCTTCTCCCAAGGTAAACACATAGCCCGAGGTAGACTTCTTCTCATCACGGTCGACTTGGAAATCCAGTCGAATAACTCAAAGGCATTAGACTATCGCATGGTAAACCGACTATAATCTCGAGTCCTTTTCGGTACCGAGTATATGCTTTACCATGATCAATGAGCTTGTCGAGGTTAGACTTATATCTAGCTACTATGCCTACCGCATAGCGCGATATAGGGTCTCGTACATAGCATTACGTACATGAGACCACCTACGGCGGAGCGTAAGGAACTTGTCTCATTTCTCTATCTCCTGCGTAATCATGGGTGGATCGCTCCTTAGATAAAGGAACGTCATGTCTGAAAGGTAGCAATCCTTTCTTGGCGGTCTGCATACTAAAACGAGTAATCACAGTATCAATGTAAGACGCCTGAGATAAGCTCAACATTTTCCTCTTGCGATCTCGGTAAACCTTGATCCCAAGAATGTACGCTGCATCTCCTAAGTCTTTCATTTGAAACTGATCGGATAACCAACTCTTTACATCGGTTAACAACTTCACATTGTTGACAAGTAGAAGGATGCCATCTACGTAAAATGCAAGAAATACCACATCATCGTTGACATCTAAACGATACACACAACTTTCGCTAGGCAACTGGGTAAATCCATAGGACTTTACCACCTCGTAAAAGCGTAAGTTCTAAGATCGTGAAGCTTGCTTGACTCCATAAATGGACTTCTTAAGCTTCCATACTAGATGCTCTTCACCATTCACCACATAACCTTCGGGTTACTGCATATAGATGTCTCTACCTTCTTCAAGGTAACCGTTCAGAAAAGTGGTTTTCACATCCATTTGCCAAATCTCAAGGTTTAAGTGGGCTGCTATGGCGTAAGAATTACGATGGACTTGAGCATTGCACGGTGAAAAGGTCTCATTGAAATCGATGCCCTCAATGCGAGTATACCCTTTCGCCACAAGCCCGGCTTTAAAAGCCAAAACCTCTATCTGAATCTCTTCCTCTTGTATACCCACTTACTACCTATGGCTTCCTTGCCATCCGGTAGAGGTGTCTTTCGTATACATCCATAGCATTATGGACTCGATTTCTAAGTCCATAGTGGTGTGCCATGATCTTGCATCAATGTCTTGTATCGTCTCACTGTATGTCCATGGGTAGATTGTTGCCTGCTCGTTTCTTGGGACTAAATCCGAAGATTCACCCACGAACATAAATCGCTCGGGTTGACGAACAACCCTCCCACTACGACGAGGCGCTACTGGCATAATGGCAACTGTGGGTGCAGTAACTTGTGGTTCTCTATCTTGCACAACTTGCTGAATATGAGCCACTTGTACGGTCGGTATCTCCAATGGAACTCGACCCACTTTAATTTCTTGAAGTATCTGGTGTCGATCCCTCCCACTAGACACGACATCTCGTACCTTTGGCTTAATCGGTGGTGGAATACGATCATCTTCTAATTCTTGAAGAATGATTTCAACTTTGGATTTATGGTTTTTCATATAATCCTCTTCTAAGAATCGGGCATTAGTGCTAATAATGACCTTCTGATCCTTAGGACTATAGAAATAACCACCCTTTGTTCCTCTAGGATAGCCAATAAATGACAGCATCGATCTAGACTCCAACTTTTCGGCCTTCTTGTTCAAAGACACATGTCTTTGGATCGCCTATATCCTTATGTGGCTTAAACTAGGCTTGCGCCCAAACCACAACTCGAAGGGGTCTTTTCGGTGACTTGGATGGTACTAGATTTAGCAAGTATGCTGCTGTTTCTAAGGCTTACCCCGTAAGCGAAATAGGCAATGTTGCATAACTCATCATTGATCTAACCATTTCTAAGAGAGTCCTATTTCTTCGCTCTGACACACCATTTTGTCGTGGTGTGCCCGGTGTAGTGAGCTGGGAGGTAATCCCACAATGCACGAAATAGTCCATAAACTCGTTACTGAGGTATTCGCCACCGCGATCAGACCGTGACTTGATACTTTTACCAAGCTTCGTCTCCACTTCCGCCTTAAATTTTTTGAATTTCTCAAAGCATTCAGACTTGCGGTGAAGCAGGTATATGTATCCGTATCTTGAGTAATCGTCAATGAAAGTGACAAAATACTCGTACCCTCCACGAGCTTGTGTTGACATAGGTCCACACAGTCGAATGGACTAGCTCCAACACTTCTTTGGCTCTATAACCCTTCGCCTCAAGGGTGCGGTTGACATCTTTCCTTCATCTGAGATTCGCAGATTGGGAAAGGAGAATAGCGTGAGATCACCCAACGCCCATTCTTAGCCGGTCTTTGGATCCTATTTAGATTGATATGACCTAATCTTAGATGCCAGAGAAAGTGGTGTCATCTTGCGAAGAAACCTTTCTCTTCTTAAGGTTTGATGTAGATGCAACATAGTTAAAGATATTATGTTTGGCAGAAATAGTATAAAGCGAATTATATAAAGTGCCACCACAGAGAACTTTGTCATTTCTTATGATAGAAACACCACTATCAAAAACAACTGAATATCCATGAATAAATAGTTTGGAAACGGAAATAAGGTTCATGAAACTCGGCGACATATAAAACGTCTTTCAATACTAAAACAGTTCTATCAAAACATAAAGTAACATCACCGACTACAACGGCCTCGACTTTCGTCGCGTTGCCCATGGAGATCGTTATCTCGCCAACACACATCTCCCATGTCCGCAGGAACCCCTGCAAGGTGTATCAAACATGATCAGTTGCACCCGTATCTACTACCCATGAATGAGTAGAACCAGTCGCTAAACATGTTTCCGTTACTAAAGCATATGGCGTACCTTGAGCCTTGAGCATAGGGCACTTGGCCTTCCAATGCCCGATCTTGCCAGACTTGAAGCACTTGCCTCTCGCTTTGGCTTTTCAAGCCTCCGTGGCGACATATTCTTCGCTCCCATTGTTTCCTTTGCCTCTACCACCTTTGGTGCCCTTTTTTTCTTCCATTTTTCAACGGAAAATTTGGGCCCCTAGATGTGCTAGCAAGGGCATGTGTTCCTTTTCCCATGAATCCATCCGCGGCCACGAGATCATTAAGCAACTGACTAAGTGTATACTCGGTCTTGCTCATGATCGCATTCACGTGAAAATTCTCAAAAGACTTGTGCAGTGTGTTGAGGATGTTTAATAACCCGAATTTCTGGGTTTAAAAATTTCAAAAATAAAGAAGGAATAGTACGATATAAACGAAAATGAAAGTGAACGTCGGTAATTGTCGATTTTGAGTAAATCGAATTTTTTCATAACAATTCGAATAAAATAATTTTTAAAATATAAATAAATATGTTTTTAAGTATATGTGGGATATTATGTACACTAAGGAAGAAAAAGAAATATTTTCTCTATTTTTGAGGATTTTCAAAATTTATGAAAATAAGTGATTAATTTATGATTTAATATGTGATCACTTGATTTTATGTGATGAGTTGTCATGTTTATCTTGTAGTATATGATAAGATAATTGTCTTACACCCAAGAATGATGTTCGAAAATGAGGTGTATGTGATAAGGTTGGAAAATGACATTTTTGTGATAAGTATGCTATGATATTTTTATAAAATGATAAGATAAGGTTATGACTAAGCATGGATAATGTTTATCTCTTAGAAATGTGTAGAAATATGATAAATATCATAGGAGATAATATTTTGGATATTGGGCTGCATGGTTTTCGAAAAAATTGTATCATTTTATGTGAATTTCGAAAATCATAGATTATATGTGATAATTGTATTAAATAATTTATTTAATTATATACTTGATAAATATCATGATTTCTAGATAAATCTTATCTCCTAGAAATAATATAAGTTTCGAAAATCACCAATTAGGGTAAGAATGGAATTTTGTGAAATTTTAATTCTAGAAAACCCTAGTTTTCGAAACTTAGGAAAATTTGCTAAGAATTGTTTCAAAATTTTATTTTATGATATAATATCATTATATTTATGTAATTCATCATTAAAAAAATATTAGTTATGAAAAGAATAAAGGATTGATAAGTTAATCTTAAAATTCGAATTATTTGCCGATAACTTTACTTTAGTACATAGAATTATTCTTAATTAATTTTCCTATGATTTAATTTATCATCTAAGACTTATATTATGTCACATAGCTATTAATTGGAGAAAAATAAAATATTTGGCATAATATTACTATAAGTGCCGAAAAATTAGACCTTTAAGTGTGAAATGGATAAAAATATCATACTTTAATTAATGAGGGGCTATAATTATAAAGTTAGGATATTATTAGGTATAAAATAGAGATGGTTATCAAATGAAATAAGTAACCTATGGTTTTGTACTATAGTGGCCGAAAATATTGACATTTTAAGGTTAGAAAAATTAATTTCCAACCTTATGATAATGACACCTTATACTAAGTTGAAAACGTTGACTTTTCAAATGTGATATTATTATATGAAAATTTTAAAGTATAGGATAAGATCAAAATTGTCTCATGTACAACTCATATGGACCGAAAATTTATGAGATAAAAAGGAGTTGTAATTTTTGACTTTATATTAAGATATTTTATAAAGTAATGATTAAATACACTTTATAAACTCTATAAATAGGAGACCACCCCCATACCATACCATTATAACCGAAAATAGTGAGAAATAGGAAGAAAAATAGAGAGAAAAAAATTGAGAGTGTTCTCCAAAATACTCTTCGATCATAGAAAGAAAAACGTCGCCGACGTCGATCAAAATCAAATAGAAGGTTAGAAACCCTACAATTCTTACTATTTTATGCAAAAATATTAGGAATTCATATATGATATGTTTTGTTACATGCTTTCGAAAATTATGTGACGTACGTGAAAAATATGGTATATGTTTGCGTTGTTAATTAAATACGTTTATATGACGTTATAAGCATGAATTATGATTTTAGTACAAAGTTAAGCATATATTAAAAATATTATGTTATGACCGAAAATGAGTATGAGTTATATGTTGATATACATGAATTTTAATTGTTGTTTTGAATATGAAATAATGATAGTTATTCATGTTTAAAATTGTATGATTTTATGTGGAAATTTTTGGAAAAATATGGAATATTATGAGATAATAATTTCGAAAATAGCTAAAGCATGAAATATTGATGTACAAGTTGTGTATGATGAATATTATGTCATATTATTGATATATGATAATAATAATATATTATGTGAATTAATTAAAAATTTCAAAAATATATTGAAATTTTGAAAAGTGTGACATGAAAAATTATGATGTCTCATGATATGTGATATGTGGATCATATGATATGATACGTGAAAAGTTGAGACGTATAAGGATATGACTGTGAATACGTTAGAAATTGAGTATATATATATGTAAGATGAGAAGTAAAGTTAGTGCGTTCTAAGTAGTTATGAAATTAAGGTTCATCGTGATACGTAATGATTTGAACTAAGGAAAGAATGAAAGGATGGAATATTATATCTCTTCGAGACGCGATAAGTATAATAATGGTTAAAGTATGATAATATTATCCTTGACGTTAAAAGGATTGATGTTAGTAAGTCCGTTGTTTCGGATCAATGATTACCGGAAAAGTATAGCGATGTACTAAACCTCGTTTCTCACGTTGAAAAGGATCCTGCTCGAAGGAGAAAGAAAACGGAAAGTGAACTAGTGACGTAAGAACTATAAGTTCTCGAGGTGGGCTTTCTTATCTCAACAAAATGTGGGCTTTCTTAAACTAAAAGCGATTTATGAAAATCATTTACTGTTATTACTTTACTGTTTTTCTGCAAATGATGATGTACGATATTGTCTGCCAAAAATATTTTATGTTTTGTATATGTCCATTCGGGTTGCACCGGGCGGCAGAAGATTCTGGTCGGATCTATGCTAGAGGGTAAGGGAGAAATCCTAGCTAGGGTTGTGTACACGTGTTGGGCCTCGAACCATTGGCGGTCATGCTCTGAACATTGGGTGGTTAGTTTGCGTCCGGGTGAAGGAGGCCTCCTCCCGCGTTATCCATAGCTGACTTGGAATATCGTTGTTGTTGTTGTGATATGAAAATGACTGGCCAGTCGACTTTGAGAAATGATGAAAATGTATTTTGTAAGAACAAGGCCTTTTCAATAAAACCTCTGTGTCTTCTTGTGATGAGAAGACAATATTTCGTAAAGTAAAATGTTTTCGACATGTGTCCACCGAGTGCATTATTTGTACTCGACCGCATATTGTTTTTAAATGTGCGGGTTGAGTAGAGTGATGGAGCAGGCGGGAGTTGAGCGAATCTTTGTCAAGTAGTATGAAGAACTTTTTGGTTCGCCTTGAGAATGCATCTCCATATGCATGTCTCACACGTTTTATTCCGCTGCCAAACTCTTGAGACTTTTTTATTTTATTTTGTTACTATGCTAAGTTCTTGAATATCTTGTTGAAGCTTTGTAAGAGTTGTTGTTTTGTCCAAAAGTTCGTATCAACTCTTTATATAAGTTATTTTGCCCATCCTAAATCTCGTTCTGTTTGGAAACATTTGTATTTCTTCATAGATGAAATGAGTTGAAAACCTTATTCTTTTAATATTCATTTAATTCAACCCCCAAGTCACGGTCCGGTAAGGATAAGCCAAACCGGGCTGTGACAGAGTGGTATCAGAGCCAGGTTCGTTTGCTTTGAACCAAAAATATTCTTTCTATCCAAAGTCTGGCTTGAATCACTAGACTTTTTATGAAGCAGTCATCACCGCTCAACGCTCCTGTTCATCACGCTCAACCAGCAAGGAAAAGTGGTTTCTGATAGAAAAGGTATGGTTTTAAAAGTTTTGAAAAGTTATGATTACAGTTTTAAGGAAGTTTGAGTGAAAAATGCTTTTGAAATGGACATGCCGTTGAAAGAAAAAATGGATAGCTTTGAATTTTGATAATTCATTGATGACAAGACAAACAAGTGGTTTGTCTGAAGAAGTTTAAGCTCATACCCGATTGATATGTGATCATTTTGTTATGATGAATTTGAAAGAGATTAAAGCTTATACCCGGGGGGGTATATGAGTATTGATGAAAGAACATATATAGAGTTATATGTCAGTGAGTTTGAATGAAAAGTTTGATTATGAAACAAAGTTGAAATATGAAATTGTGTTGATTTTTAAAAGAACATAGATGAGCTCTAAGTTTCACAAAGAACTTAGATTGAACAAGATCATAAGAAATTCTCTTCTATTTATGCCGTAGTGATTGATGAACCACGAGAACTTGAGAACCTAAAACGCTTTTAAGTTCGATTTGACGAACGTGAATTGGAATGCTACGTGGATGAATGGAAGCTTCGATAAACGAATATCACTCGCGACATGGGCATAATTTCCTCATTTGAGATTCTACGCGACATAATCAACTGTTGCTTATACGAGTTAATCTAGAGCGATAGATGAACTTGGGGATTAGAATGATAATTGAGAAATAAGATAAGTGTTTACGAGCTTATGTTGAAGAATGTTCACAAAATTTTGTGAAGTTTAGAAATGCTTATGATTTAAGTTTTCCCCCCCCCTATTGCTTTTAAGCTTAAGACAGACTTACTTAGAACTATCTGTTTTCAGATGGTAGGAAATGGGAATAATAAGGGTAAGAGTACGAACACATATGCTTCGGACCTAGAACTCATAAGGGAGTATCGACTCTTTTACTACAAACTAGGCACCGATCTAGGACAATTCTTGGACGAGTTCTTACACCTATGGATGGAAGCTTATAATCATGGAGTAACGGATTTGGATGGTATCCAACGACTCATCCGCCGTTTTGCCGACAGATTGGCAAAGATATGCAAGAGAAATAGCAAGGGAGTATGTTTTCTACAAAGAACACTCAGAGGTTCTGGCAGATTTACCAGAATTTGTCAGCCAGCTTAAGTATACATACAATGTATATGGAGCAGCACCTATGGGAACTGGCCTTTTTCCTAAGCTGGATGAACAACATGAGAAGATAAAGGAATGGTTGTATCAGGAAGTTCCATACACCGGGCCACGTTATGTTCCTTCAGTTGTACAAGAAATAGATGAGAATGGTCAATGGACAGGATCCTATCGCCCGAGAGGATTGGGAGAGCCACCATTGCCATCACAACCCTACATGGAGACAAGAGCTACTACTTGGAGAAATAAGCAAACCAACACTATAAAGGACTTCGATCGCTCTTTAAAGGATTTGGATCGTCTCATAAAAGAGGTAAAAACCTATCTGGAAACGGGAAAATTTCCAAGCAAGAAGAACGATTCTGATGAGGGACCCTCGGGGGTATAGAACACTTAGATGTAGTAAGACTTATGAAGTCAGTCATGATATAGATAGTATGGTTAGCATGTATACAAATTAAATGTAGTTTGGTGACATTTTGTATGGTGTCAAAATTTTGGTGTAAATAGGACATCACGCTATGTACTAAGTTAAAAAGACCAATCGTTGTAAACTAATATATGGAAGAGTCCTCGTTGAGGCATTTTGGTGATACATGATGTTTACGTGACTTGTTATGGAAAAATATCTGGCGTGTGATATGTTTTATGTTCCATGATCTATAATGAGGTTATGTGTTAGATATTGATTTAGAAATTAACGATTGTTTTTGTTTAAAACATTAAGAATGCCTTCTAGAAGAGAACTGAGACGTAGGAGGGATGAAGGAAATCCACAACCCGAACGTCAAGAAATACCACCACCTCCTCGTAGAGTAGAGGAACTGTTTCTCAAACAAAACCCGCCCACATTTAATGGGACTGGAACCCCTGATGAAGCTGAACTTTGGGTAAGAGCGATAGAACGAATTTTCAATTTCCTGCATTGTACGAATCAGGAAAGGCTTTCCTACGTTACCTTTCAATTAACGGGTTCAGCAGACTTCTGGTGGGAGACTAGAAGGAAAATTATGACTGATGAACAAATGGAGGAATTTACATGGGAAGATTTCAAAATGGTACTATATGATAAGTATATCCCAAAGAGCTATAGGAAGAAACAGGAAAACGAGTTCTTTAGTCTCAAACAAGGAAATAGGTCGGTAACAGAATACGATCGGATATTCTGTGATATGTCAAGATTTGCTATGAATCTAGTGGATACCGATGAAAAGATGGCTGACAAGTTTAGATCTAGATTAAGGCCTGAGATTAGGATATCTCTTGCCAGCCATGGAGCAATGACCTATACCGAGTCATTAGGAAGGGCTTTGGATATAGAGGAAGCATTGCCGGAGAATAAACCAGCTTTAGCCCAAGAGAACAAGGGTAAAAGGAAATGGGAGGAAGCATTGCCGTCTGCACGCTACCCGCCGAGGCGCCTGTGCGCGCGCCTCGCGCGCTGCCGATGGACGCTGAGGTTTTCCACGCGATAAACGCGCACCTCGCCTGCATCTGCCGAGATCCACCGGTCGCGCACGCTCAGCGCCGAGCGATGCCGAGGCATCTGCGGCGTGATCGACGCCCGCACGCCGCCTTGTCGAGCCGAGCCGCCTGCCCGTGCCGATGCTCCCGCCCGTCCGCTGGGTGTTCGTTGCGGCGTGTCTGCGAGCGCCAGTGCGCCGAGCGCGTGCCGCCGCCGCACGCCGCCGCATCGCGCGACCGTTTCCGATGTACTCCCATCGTCTCGTTCTTCGTGCTTTTGTCGTCGTTCTTCTTTTACAGATAAGATTTACAAGAAAAAATCTAATCTAACCACGGATTTTCTCATGGTGAAAAACAAAATCCGACAAAAATAAAACGAGCCACGATGAACGATAGATTCATAATTAATTAATTGCGCACGTTATAATCAAACGTGAATTAATCCAACAGAGCCAAGATACTGATCCCAGGCTCTGATACCAATTGTAGGAAAATCTGATTTTAACCCTTTCCCGAGGATCTATCTGGAATGTTTAATTCACCATACATTGATTATATACCTAGCATGCACTTATATAATTAATTGCAACACGTAGAAGTTTTCTCATGTTTACCTGTGAATCTGTCGGGGATGAATAGATCAAGACTCGTGCTTGATCTTCTGGACTGTATCCCGTTTGCCTAAACTCCAATGTCGAGTAAGGACAATCTATGGAGAATGCTATAGAAAATCGTCTCTACTTCCTCACACAGTTTCGAAAATTCTCACTATATCCAAATAGTAATTCTCGAAAATATGGTTAAGGATTAGTCTTGATTTTATCTCTCACCTTATATTTATAATGCACTCCTAAATCCTATCTATATAGGATCTATGCATATCTAATAAATATAATAATATCCTTTAGGATAGAGAGGATCAAGTTAGAGTCCCAGTAGGACTCTACATGGAGGGTAACAAAATTCTTCTAAGCAACAGGCATGGATGGGCCACCCAGGATCAAATCTGAGGAATAAAGATGGGCCTCAAATAAATTAATTATCTTATGTTAGCCCGAACATAAATTAATTCATAAACATTTATTCATGCCACTAGAGAATAAATGCCGACTTACCCTTTATTTCGAAGGTGAGTCGGGCTTGCACTTAGACTTTACGAATCCCGTATTTAAGATATCAGTCGTCCATTAATTATTTACTGATCAACATTGCTTAAAATAATTAATATCTATAATTCATAAGTAGTACCACTCAACCTTATTATTGTACTTGAGATAACTCAACTGCGGGGTTTAGTACAATAAACCTTTGAGCTCTTTAAGGGACGTCATCATCCTAAGCGGATACGGTGACTCGACACGGTAACTAGCATGACATACAAGACCGCCACCACCCAAGATGCAGAGAATCTTGGGTTATCTCATGTAACCTCACCCATAGAAAGTCGAAGTGATGGTCAAGAACTCATACTCACCTAATACCTTATCGAGGTTTAGATCAACGTAAGTCTCCGAGATTTAGGTTCTTCACGACGGTCGGATAGAAGAAATCATCTCACCGTGATCCATCAATACGTCGAGACGCATCCGGCATAGACAAGCAACCAAGTCAAGTCACTTCTTATCTACACGTTAGCCTATACCGACAACTCGTCCTCAAGTTGTCTCACCGTAATACTTTTATATCTCATTAAGCTCGACCAATCATACGGACACGTGATCTACAACACCTCGTATGATCTAATACATATGCAATCAAGTAAACTTATATATGAGATAAAGGGACATACATATGCAATCAGTAAACAATTCGGATAGGAGATTGTATTAGTGGTAACAGAAACATTGTATACAAGCTCAACCAAAGCGCTTTAGAATCGAGATAAGATCCTTAAATCTACAAATCCAAGTCTTGATATGTAGTATGATACACTTGAATAAATGTTTTCTCGATTTCTTTTCTTGTGTCGTGGTGATAATGTTTGCTTGAGGACAAGTATCTACGGTTTGAAATTTTTAAAATATGATCCTATACTCTTGTTACATTTTCGTACATGCTGAAAATTTTGAATAATTATGTGTTGTTTGATTAATTGTTAATATTATGATAGATTCGACGCTCACGTATTGTTTAACGTTGAATTTGTAAAGCATATGTTATTATTTTGAAAGTTATGAAATTTTCAAAATAAGGGCATGCTTGATCTTAGATATATGATGTTTATATGATTGAATTGTCTTCATATATATGTTATTGGATTGATATAAACGTGTTTGGAACAAGAAAACGTTGAAATCGAAAGTATACTGAAAAAGCCCAAATGGTCGAAAACCCTAAGTGTTATAATGTTGAATTTTTTATTTTATTTGATCATTTTGACTTCAGATTGGATTCTATGATATGAACAAAGCCTAAAATGATTTATTCGATTTTCCACGACGATTCAAAATTGTAAAATTTTAGTTTGTCGGCGAATTAAGTTTTCAAAGCCAAAGCTTTGATCTTTATATTTTATTGATAAAATGATGATCTTTAATGATAGTTGAGCATGTATATAGGTTTGTTAGTGTTAGATGACGCCTCACGTGATTTTTCGCTAGACCTAAAGTGACGCCTTAAGGGGCCGCTGAATTTATGGCTAAGACGAGATGATTCAAGCTTGTTGTGGAGTCTTATATGATCATTGAGACATATGGTGATGAATTGGTGGAGTTTGGGCTATGTTTGGTTGATCGGTGTTGATTTGGCGATGCGTCTATAAACGTTACGCTGCCGAAATTTTGATAGAATTTGTTTGATAATAAGATGTTAGAGGATGCAATGACCCAAGTTTTGATAGACCTTAATGTCTTAGTTTTGATATCAAGAAGAAATAGTCGTATCGACGACTAAGATGATTAATGTTTTTGTTTGGTCTCGATAGGCATTTATGCCGCTTTATGAGGATTAAATATGGATAAAGAAAGAAATGGAATTGGAAATTAGTTCCTTAGCTCTAAGGAACATCCAGCTGGTATAAGTATTTTCTATAATAATATGTTTATGCTTTTAAATGTTTTCAAAGATATGATATGATTATGCATGAAAGATGACATGAAATTTATGATATGCATTGATTTGAAAAGTTGATCGACTTGCCAATGTTTGAGCAATGAGCATAAGCACGACGCACTACCTATCCACGGAAAGAAAGAAAAGAAAGAAAGAAAAAGAAAGAATTTACCGACGTCGGTATGACCAGTAGTTGAGAACCTTCGTCCAACTCGGTATGTGATATTAAGGTGTTTGAGAAGGAGGCTACTTCTCAACACGCATAAAGAATCCGTGGATATGGGAAGGAGAGAAGAAAGTTGCATGCAAACATGATACATGCATATGCATATGATATTATGATGATGAAAGCAAGTAAGCATCTATTTATGAAAGTATATGTTATGGCAAGTCAAGTTTATATTCTAAGGGCAAAGTTTATCTTTATGTTTTTGGCGATACCCATCGAGTCCAAAGGTTTAAGTGTGGAGGAGTTGTTTAGTATGATTTTGTTCTTATTATTCATATTCTTTTGCATGTTGTTTTCAATAGTTTGTCATATTTATGTCGTTGGTTTGATTAGTATTTATCGAATTGGACTTATTTGGTTTGTTTCGATGTTTTGTAGAAAAATGACATTAAATAGGAATAAATGAATCTTCCAAGAGCTATCTTGTATTGAAGAGCATCTCGATAGGAGTTCATAGGCGCAAACGGATCGCAATTCGAAGTTCGGACGAGAGAAGGAGCAACAAGCAAGTCGCAAGCTTTTCGCGTGCGTGGAGCGTCCGGCACTGGTACGCCCCAGCGCGCGCTCCATAGCCCAAACATGCGTTCGCCAGCGCCCATTCCGCACAACGCGGCCACGGCCGCGTCGCGGCCACGGCCGTACCACATGCGTCTTCACAACGCGGCCACGGCCGCACCTCATGCAGCCAGCGCTCCATCCACACCCCACACCGCACGTTCATTCTATCTGTCCGACGTTTTACCAAGTGCAGCGCCCGCTTCATCCGCGACTCTGCCCAGCCACGTCCGGCGCTGGGTATCGCCCAGCCCATTCTCGTCCGTCTCTCCTCGCGTCCGACGCTTCGTCCCCGTCAGGCGTTGGGTTTCGCACTGATCTCATTTCAGTAGCCTCTCGCGTCCGGCGCTCCACTCCGTCCGGTGCTGGGGTGTTCTCACTGACCGCATCCAGTAGCTACTCGCGTCCGGTGCTTCGCCCCGTCCGACGCTGGACGTGATTTTTGGGCCCGAATTCGACCGTTTTCGTGGGCTTTTTCGAGGTTATATAAATTGGATTCAGACGCTCAGACTCACCATTTCTCAGATTCTCAGACGCACGTATTTTATTCTCTTTTCTTTTCCCTTTTTCATTTAATTCTAGCATTTGGATTAACAATTGGGATTGAACAATTCCCGATTTTTGGAAGACGAATTTATCTATGAACAGTTTGTAAGTTTTTCTCGTTTCATTATGTCGATGTAATTGCTATGAGAATGATTTCTACTATGAGATGAATTATTGATTTGTTAAGAAATGAATGTTGGATTGTTCGTGTCTTGAATTGTGATTGTTGAATTGATGATTTGCGATTTTCTTATCCGTATAAATTGTTTATTTCATGATCTTCATAAATGGTGTTCGAGAGAATAATGTAGGTTGATTATGTGCTTATGCTTGATTATTAAATCATGTGAGAGCATATTTAAATTAAATATGAGTTTGACAACGAAAGTGATCGAGAGATTGATTTGTTGTTGAGTAATTAATATATGTGGATTGAGTTTTTGCTATCGTGTGCTTTGTAGTTAAATATCCTTCGTAGTTGATGGCGGTTTGATTGAGAGATCCCCCGCCAATAAGTTCGAATCTAACATTGACGTGGTTGAGAGATTAGTTAGTGTTGAACGTTTGGTGAGAGGCGTGCGTGTTTTATGCATTGTGTGCCGGTCTTTGATTCTTTAATAGCGAGGATAGATTCGAACCCTAGAACACCGTCTCCAATTCCGTGTATCTGTTAATTCCTATTGTTGTCCAAGTGCATCCGTTTTACCTGCTTTATTTTATTTCCTGCTTTTGTCCGTTCCATGACAGATCCCCTGATTTTAGGACGTTAGTATTTCTTTTTCGTTTTCGTGTTTGACACAGAACCGTAGCCCTGTTAAGCTTTCCTCGAGAGATTCGACTTGGGTCGGCCTTACCGCTCTATAAGGACCTCGTACTATTGCGAGCAACTGAAAAGAACAATTTGGTCGGAACAATGTCGTTTATATCACTGACCCTTTTTTCTATAATAAATTTTTGTGGTGTTAAGTCAGATCTAATTTGACGTAAATTTAAAATCGTAGTAAAATCACTAAAGTGATTAAGTTTATGTATTTTGTGACAATTTTTAAAGTTCGATGGAAAAACCAAATTAAACCCAAAGTTGGTGCATTTATATGCCAATAACCCTAAGTAAAACAATATGACTAAGTATTATATGATGACTACTATGCCAAAAAGGCTTGCAATTGCAACATCGATCGATGCCAGACGCGACCGAAATCTGGTCAAGTCTCATGAACAAGTTTGAGCAGTTGGATCGAGCTATTTGTTTCCACACGATAAGAGAAATCTTAGCGTGTAAGACAGAAGAGGAAAGTTCGATCCATAAATATGTCTCCCACATGACCCGACACACCTCATAGATAGCCTTGATCAGATTGCAGGTTGTATTGATGATGAAGCCAATATCAATATCATACTCAACACTCTACCCAAGTCTTTTGAGAACTTTCGCGTGAACGCTAACGCGATTATGAGCAAGACCGAGTACACACTCAATCAATTGCTCAGCGATCTTGTAACAGCGGAATGAGTCACGAGAAAAGGAGCACACGTCATGACTAGGACACCCAAGAGCCTAGTGTTCCATCGAAAAATAGAAAGAGCAAGAGAGTGCCCAATTGTGGTAGAGGCAAGGGGAACAATGGGGGAAAGGGTATGGGTACCACCGACGACGTGTAAAATTCAATTAATTTCAATTTTAATTTGAAATATAATTCAATTACTTTAAATATTAATTTAAATATCATAAATTAATTTATAATTAATTTTCATGATAAAAATTGTTGTGTCCGATCGACCGGAGATATCAATTAGTAATAATCAATTTCAATATTTAAAATTAAATTTAGTTTATTTTCGCTCTCCAGTCGATCAATATAATCACTCTGATCGACCAGAGACAAAATTATAATTGTTTTTCCTATATATATAATAAAACTTATAATTTTAACGTCTCCAGCAGAGATTATGTTATTTTAGATAGATAGCATAACCGACAAAAAAAATATTGTTTATCCTACGTTAAACAATTTTTTGATTAATCTATATTAATTTATATATTTAGAACATGATTTAGTGATTAATGTTAGATGAATTTTGCGCTATATTATTGGGGCACTTAGATATATTAAATTTAAAGGAAAATTTTAAAAATCTAAAAAATTAAAAGTGCCCCAAAGACTCTTGAATGTATTCCCTAGTTATGTCCTTTAGCCGATGTCGTATTTTTTTAATATAATTACCAAGTTATTTAGCAAAACAACTATACAATCAATTAATTAAGATTGGACAATCATTTCTAATTTTTGGTTGAATCAAATGTAATAGCAAATAAATTATAAATTATTTTTGCAGAATAAATGTATAGTATGGCAGACGTGAATGACATTCTATCAAATTTTTTTTAGCTCAAACCTATTAAAACAAAATGAATATATAATGTAACAAATTATAAAAATAAGTATAGAAGGTATACACTTTTGAATAAGTGTATAGTTATATAATTCTCATAAAACCAATATAATGCATCTACTCTATTATCGAGAAGAATATTCAAAAATATAATTATTATGGATAGACATCACACGACGACCTAAAAAAAAAGAGGAAAGTTTTATTACTCGCGTGCAAATTCACCTTACCGTTTGATATGTCACGTGAAAATTAAGCACACCGAAAATTGAAGCAGGAAAGCGGTAGTAGGGTGAGTCGTTTTCTAGTGCGCCGCCCCACATGTGATTGTTGGGAGTGTGCTACGTGTCTCTTTCTGAGTGGGTATTGTATTTTCTTACCCATGCTCCACACTTTCATCATACCGTTTTACCACCGCCATGCCGCCAGCCTTCATCAAAATGTCACGCGGAAAACACACTCAAATTTATTTCCAGGAAAATTGTACTTTTCCAGTCTTCAAAATTTATTTTTAATTTGTTTTAATATATTTCCAAAATTTGTTTATTTATAGAAATTATCTCAAAAATATTTTTTACTTAATATCGTTAACAATACTCTTTACAATTTTTTATCATTAATGACTCACCGTTATTTCTGTTTATTGCTCTCACTAAAATCTTTTATTTATATATTTTACTACTCATAAATTATAACCCACTATTAATTAATTTCACTACAATAATTTGAGACCCTTACTCCACTAACAAAATATTCAACAAGGCATCGAAGATTCCAAGGAACATATTTTGGGAACGGATGAAATATAATTTTACTATAAACTTCACATAATAATAATAATAATAATAATAATAATAATAATAATAATAATAATAATAATAATAATAATAATAATATTTTCATAAAGGTGTATAACTTACTTGAATATTGATTGTAGGATCTGGAGATTTTAGTTCATAAGACAATCTTACGAAAAATCTACTTATTTTATTTGATTAAATTTTATAAGAGAGTTTGGTTGAGTACTTGAATTTATGGTGAGATTGTCTTTATGTTCGTATATTTTGCAATTATAGCACTCATCTTCTGGTATGCATGCAAACATGAAACAACATAACACCATGACAAAGTATTGCGTTATCAGATTATTAGAGTTCAGATTTTGTTTAGAACTAATCTTCTATCCCATATGTATAGTATGTGCTGGTGCGCAGACATCCCCCTATTTTGTAGTATAAAATCTTTTTTGAAGTTCATATTTTGTTATTTATAGTCCAATAAAAATTATATGATGTTATATGCTTAAACAATTTTATCTATATAAACTCTTCATGTGTCAATAGGAAAACTACACAAATGGCATAAAAGATATGAATAAATACCCAATCGTTATAAAAACATGCAACATCGGAAGATATCACAAATAGCGAAAAAACATCGTCGATGAAGGAGGTGACTAAAAGCGAAAAAGTGCATCGATGTTAGGAAAAGTAGAATCCGATCGACGATCGGATTCGATCGGATCTTCTCACCGATCGGATCCGATCGGATTCAACTTTGAAAACAAGCGAGTTGACATAAAAGCTGCGCCGCAAGACGCCGAAAAGGTCGCGCAAATCGTGGAATCTTGGTCGAGTGGAACCGATCGGATGAGTGGAATCGATCGGACGATCGGATTCGATCGGATTCTACTCTAACCGATCGGATTCTTCTCATCCGATCGAACTTCTTCCGATATATATACGGACGAGTCCGTCTCTCATTTCACCCTCCCGGATTCGAGACTCACTTCACTCTCCCTCCACGTAAATCACTCTCGCTCGCCGCTCTCTTCGCTCTCTCCGTGAATTCTCACACCATGGCTTCTCGGTGCGTCGCTCTCGCTTTCCGACGGAATCCGATCGGTCCGTTTGTGGAATCCGGCCGTCAAACGGACCGATCGGTTCTTATTTTGATTAGTTAATTTAGTTATTATTTAGTTAGTTAAGCGTGCTTATGCTATTATTTTGAATTTATTAGTTAAGCGCGTGCTTATTATCATAGTTTATTAGTTAAATCGCTTATCATAATTAAACACCTTATCTTAGTTTATTAATTAAATCGCTTATCATAATTAACCTTGCTTATCATAGTTTATCATAGTTTATTATGGTTTATTAGTTAGTTAAATCGCTTATCATAATTTATTAATTTTAAACGTGCTTATCTACAAATGAAAAAGTAAATAAGACCCACACACGCCGACTTAACTCGCTTATCATAATTTATTAGTTAAGCGTGCTTATTTATTGATAATATCATAATGTATTAATTAAGCGTGCTTATTTATTAGTTAATCCTGCTACTTAATTAGCACATCGTTTAATATGCTATTATTTATTTAATATGTTAAAATGTATATTATGATTTATTATGTAATTATGCTAAGCGTGTTATTATGCTTTATTATATGTTTTATTTTATGATATTTATACACTTTATTGTTTTTATTGTTAGGGTGATGTTGATTATGAGAGACGAGATGATTAATGTTGTGGTCCAAATTAGCACATACTATAGGATCAATTATTTAGATATCATTAAGACTAGATTATTGGAGATTGGTGGTGAAGAGTTCTTGGATAGGTTTGCTAGTGGATGCTTGATCGTTTACTTGTTGAAGCTTTGGTGCAAAAAATATCATGGCTTTGCACCACGTGATTTCCGTCGATTATGACGAATGATGGTCTAGTATGGTTTCATATGAGCAGACGGAACATTTGTTTCTTGTTCATGACTATGCACTAGTCACCGGTTTAAGTTTTGGAAGCTCGTCTTTCAATCTTAGTAGAACACCTTAGGTTGCAACGTGTTAGAGTGTTTAGAGCTTTACGCCGTTCGACCATATATCTATTGCGGACTTAGTAGGCGTTTTTACGATAGGGCGTGCATATAGATGATCACGGATGGTAGTTTATACCTCGTCTTTGCATATTATTATGTTATACGGGATGCTATTATCTGTAGATCCCAGTCTTGGTGGAGTCGTGGGTGCGGGCATTGGTCGATGATTTGGATTTATTCTCTAGATTTCCGTGGGGTGCATATTCGTATCGTTGTACGCGCTACTACTTATTTCAAATTCAACCAAGAAGAAATACCATTTTATGGACCAACTTGGGCATTGGTTGTTTGGTCGCTCGAGATCATACACAGTGCAGGTGGGGGTGTTGGGAAATATGTAGACCGGTTTGCCTACCCTAGATACTTGAGATGGAGGTTGAGAGCAAGTCCTCGATCGATGATTTATCGATTTTGTTTGAATCTCGTGTCTACTTTTACATATCCTAAAATTTGTGTTATAATTTTTATTATAATTTTGATTAAGTCTTGTTTATTTGAATTGTATATAGGATTATCGGCATATTCGGATGATGCGGCTACGGAAGAAGAAATGGACACATGGTGCCGGGTATCGCTCCGACACGACGGCGTTTGGTGTGCCCTATATGAAACCACAAAATCCGTTGAGGGATGAGGCAGTTTCCCCACGAGCACGAGTGATTAGTGATGACGATGTGGGAATTCTCGTGCCTCGAGGGTGCTTCGTTCGCATCCGAGGCGTGGTGCGACGGCATATTATTGAGGAGGCGAGCACGGCGCACATGGTATCGAGGGCTCGATCGGAGGCACCGCCCACGTCTCGTCAGTGAGCCACGTAAGCGGGGCCATCCTCCGACTTCTTCCTCGGCGGCGATCACCTACGACCTAGTGATCGTCGGTTCCTAGAGGACCTATCGAGGCATGCTCGGAGGGTGGTGAGCTATCGAAGAAGCACCTCGGCGAGGTTGAGGTGCGGATGGCAGCGAAGTTGAAGGGTTGGTTTAAGGAGTTGATTGGTGCTTACCGTCATCGTCCTTCACGGCGTACACCGACCCATTCTCCATCCGATCATCATACTCATCCCGTGGCACGGCAATCGATTGATGAGGCACGGGAATCGGTGATGGCGGAACATGCGACGCCTTGACTCGACATTACGTGCACGAGTTTGGTAGGGCCGAGGCCATGCCGTCTATCGTGAGCCACCTCGTGCTTCCTATCGGGAGCCAGCTCGTCTTCCTATCGTGAGCCACCTTATACTTCCTATCGTGCCGCCCACCTGCCTCCCATCGCCACCACCTCTCGCTACTATCGTGAGCCACCTCCTGCCTCCTGTCGTGACCACCTCCATTTACTATCGTGAGCCCCTCCTCTTCTTATCGCCACCACCTTGACTTCATTCACCGATATGTTTGATATTTTTAGTGGTTGTGGACAAGTAAGTGTAATTTAATTAAATAATTTAAATATTTTGTGTTTATTTAAATATTTCTAAGTCGAATGATATTTTCTCGCAGATTGTGTCGATTGGGATGACCTCAAGTCCATGATGATCACTACTATAGGAATGTCCGATTATGGACACCGTGGATGACTTTAGGGATGCGGCTCAGGGATCACATCGGGGATGACCGAAGACGGGGCGAAGCCTTTGTGGTGACACCGAGGTTCTGTACCGGGAAGAGTGACCGACGGCGATTCCATCGATGGCCCTAGCATCTCCATATGTTATTCTTGGCACACGCGTGGACTTGATCCGGCGTTAGTCTGAACTTCAAAGACTTCCTTAAAGCCCGCCCGCACGTGCGGTGATGCTTTCCGAGAGTGGTGGAGTTATTAGTCGGTCATTTTCATGGATATTCTTAAGCCGACCAGCTTATTATCTTGAGACGTAAGTATTTTGAATTTCTAAGTATTGTAATTTATTTTAGTTGAATTGATTGATTAATACTTATACATTCGATTGTTCTTATTGTAGAGCGATTGATCCATTCATGACGAGTTGTAGAGTGAGGTCGATCAAAGCGATCTTGTATTGTCCACCATGAACAATGCAAACACGATTGTATTGGACACCGACTTCTATGTAAGTATTGATTTCCCAATAATTTACATTTATTTATTTATTGCTTTGCTCAATTCGATGTCCGATTAAATCATTTGAATGTCTCGATAGCGAATCCTTCAAGTTGGTTGGGAATCTTGTTCAAGCGGTTGGAAGGTGCGAGAGTATTATTTCCACGATCAAGGGCACGGCGGGAGTATCCACTATGACCGATTGGTCCAACATACAACATGTGATTTTGTAATTCAATATCATGTTATATTTAAATTTTAATATATTTGTTTTAATAATTCATATATTTTGTAATAATTGTGTTATATAGGTGATTATACCTATCCTTATCGATGGACACTACGTCGTCATTTGTTATCGAGAATGCTTGATGGACGCTTGATCTATATGATTCGATATATTGGAGATTAGAAGATCATGCGAAGAGAAAACGCGCCAAACAGATGGCTCGATATTGCATTTATTTGGATTCATCTTGGATGAAGGCGATTATTGAGTTTCAACGATCGGGCATATCGAAAAAACCGTGCCACTTGAATTATCTATCCGTCACACGCTAACGGTTCTCCCAAAAAGGCGCCGTAAACTTGTGGTCCGTATGCATGCATGTGCGTTGAGCGTGTGATATCCGGATCGCCGAGTATTACTGGGGAATACTCACCATCCAAAGATATAGGAAAATTATAAAGTCGCTTCTATTTTTGAGTTGTGTGAAGACACTTAGATATGTAAATTTAAATGTGTAATATCTTAAATTTCAGTTTTATTAATATTTGTAAATTAATAACTATTTAAGATTTTAAACTCCTATAGTTGCTTCTATTTTTATTTATTTAAACTCCTAACTATTTAAGATTTTAAAAATCTTGTGTAATTTAGTTCATGTTTTTACACGATACATGATCACGTTTTATGCGATACGATACATTTCAAACCGACTCTGATGCGTTGATAGGCGTGGTAGAACTTGGACCCCAAAGATCCGTATGCACTAATTGAAAGTGTGAAGAAGTTTTATTATTATTATTATTATTATTATTATTATTATTATTATTATTATTATTATAGCACAAGATATAAAGAAGAATAACAATAAAGGTGCGAATACAATATTTCAAAATATTAAAAAATACAACTTTAATTAATCGCTATGCCTTCACTTATTCGATTTGGACATTTCCTTCGTGTATGTCCTGGTTCCTACAATATTGCATTTCTTTGGTGCTCGGCGTCTCTTGTTAGGCGATTCTCCCATATCGTTTGTAGGCACTCTTCTTGTAGACCTTTCACCACCGGATGGAATCCGACTTGTTCTAGGTCGTCCAAATTGTCTTGTCACAATAGGAGGCAATACATTCGCTTGAGCTACCTCATTTGGAACCGACCACTCATTGTATTGAGGACATGATTCAACTGCACCATTGTATGTCTCAATTAAAGTGTTGGTCGTGTAGTATGATTCGGCGTAATTGTGGATGGATTCTCGGCCTCCTTTGTCGATGAAAAGTATTAGTATGAGTTACATGAAAAATAAAGCGGCGTGTAGTATTAGTATTAAAACTTACTTAATGGCGGCAATTGCGTGTGAACACGGCATCCGTCTTGGTTAAATTCTCGACAATCACACGATTTTAGTTGAAGATCGACCGGGAAGTTCCTAACGCGCATCGCACCCTATATTTTGCATTTGTAGACCTCGTCGTGAAATGACGACTTTTGGACACCGCTTCGTAAGCTTTTTCTTTGTTTCCTCGGTGAGATAGTTGTCAAACCTACGTCTCGCCGCTCGTCTATCGTTGAACCACTTCTCAATTACAAGTCGATTGCCTCCAACATTGAGCATATTGGAAGGCGCCTCGCCCATAATAATCGAGTTAAATGACTCTGCTTGCATTCGATGTTAAAGCTAAAAGCGGCTCACGGGGGACTTTGAGCAGGCCCGTTTTACGGTCTACGGGCGGTTTGTGGTATCTTTATCATTTATGCTTTCGATAGCGGACATAGCACGTTGGTATTGTCGGGCTCGTATGCATAAGCGACTTCTTGGAACATTTCCACCACAGTACCACTCGAAGCTGTTTGATCTTGTTGATGAAGTGGTAGAAGCATAAGGCGTGATGAGCTTGTGGAAATACTCTCTCGATGGCGTTAGCTATGGACACGTGTGCGCCCGAGACAATTAAGAGTTTTCCGGTGATTCCAAATACCCGTTGGATGCGTGAGATAAACCACGACCAAGATTCATCATTCTCAATTCGCCCAACACCATACGCCGCCGGAACACTTGCTCATTGGCATCGCCCGTTATCGCAACAAATAAAATTCCTTATTCTTTCCTCGAGGTGAGTACCATCTACGACGATCACCGGTCTCAAACAAAAATAGAAGGGCAATAGATGCAGCGAGCAACGAGCGGATGCGGAATCGACCATCACCATCGACCTCATAATCGATAAATGTACCGGGATTAAATGCGTGTCGACATCTGCGGATAACTTTGGCGGCATTTGGAATGGTGATCATGCCGACCGTATATCGACTCGATCATTTGTATGTCGGACTCATAACGCCACATCATAACCGACGCGGATACCAAAATCATGTTTCAACTCGGCCATAATTGATTTAGGCTTCATGATTTCACTGTTGTGCGCATTTTCGAGCATGTCTGCTGCAACTATCTTTGAATGAACCTTGATGGTCCAACACAACCCAAATCACGGTGGCATTTGTGTTCGGATATAAACTTATAAACTTTCCAAATATTACCTCGTTGGGCAGCTCGTAACTCAAAATTACACCTCTCGTAGTGCTTGCATTTAAATGTCGATCGTGTTGTATCCGAGCGACCAACAACGTATTCCGCCCCGCCCATACGCCACACACCAACAAGCAAGATAGAGGTCGTCTTTGCTATAGTAATATGAATTACTACTCAATTCTTCATCCCTTGTCGGGTCCATTTCACTAGCAACAAGTGAGGCTGCAGCGTTGGCGGAATGACCGGAACTAACCGATTAGTTAGTTCTTGAGATCGGGTGGGTTGACATCTTACGGATAGGTGCTTGGATTAATCAAAGATAATAGTTTGGGAAGTCCTCCCTTCTTGAATCCATCGCAAAATCGATAAGCGTATTATTTAAAATTGATTGTTAGGGATGGTCGCTTGAAACATCTGAGTCGGTCTCTTGAGATCTTGGTCTCGGTACATATTCTTCTTCTTCGTCTTCTCCATCAACATCATCATTACGAATAGGGTTGTTGGCCTTGTTGTCTCCGTAGCGTGCCTTTGGGATTGTAAAACCAATCACCGTAAATCATACTTGGAACATTTTGTGAATATTCTTCTTGCAAATGATTGGGCTCTCCGGGTTTGATCCACTCGCAATATTTGTAGTGTTGTGAACTACATAAGCGTGGATATTCTTCGATACATGCACAATCGAGCAACAGTTCATCATCGGTTAACAATGATTTTATTATCCGACCATATCGAGATGTGGATAAATAAAATAATTGATAATCCGTGCTCAATTCATTGGCACCAATACGTGATTGATATAGTATATGAGGTCGCAAAAGAAAAGCGATCGGAATTTGGGCAATTTGTTGATACCGCCAATATATCGCACAATCACTATCAAACTCTCCACCATAATTCGCAAGAATGAATTTCCAATTGTCCATCTACATAAAGAAAGAATAAATAAAATATTAAAACAAAATTTCCAATCAAAATATACGTACATGTAAATATAGTATATCTTTGGGGTTCTTGGCGAATTACCTTTGATATTGGAAAATGATTGAATTCTCCGTGGTTTTCCTTCAAATCTGTTGCTTCAACTTGATAGAAAATTTTGGAAAATGAAGATATGAGATGTGAATGAATGAATGAATGAATGAATTAAATCAAATTTTATAGAAGGTAAACAACAACAAATAATGGATATCCGTGTATCATTCACGTGAAATTCTGTAGCTACAATGAATTCGAGACTCATTATTGTACAAATTCTTGTAACAACAAGAAATCGGACCTATTATTGTACTAAATTCGGACCTATTATATCGGTTTCACGTGAATAAATTGAATGCTACAATAATTTGAGAGAAAATTCAAAGCAATAAAATTAAAAAAAAAAAAACCGATCGAATCGATCGATTCGATCGCACCGATCGGATTTCGTTCTTCCGATCGTGCCGGTGGTTCGATCGGATTTGGTTTTTCATCGAATCCGAGAGCTCCCAATAGGAGATTTCCATTTTTAATCCGCTCGTTATTTTACTGAAAACAAAGTCAAACATGAGGGTATATTTGTCATCTGATATAAGCCTCACCGATTTTGCATGTTTTTATCCCATTGAGTATATATGCATATCTCTTATGAGATATGGGTATCGTCATCGCCTTATCGTGAAATATCTACACCAACTTATAGTATGATGTATCTAGAGGGATCGGCCCCTAGAGTTAGGGTTCTCGTTTTCTAAAATCTTTTATTGAATCCATTTAATTGTTTACCTAAAATTTCGAATACATCCTGCACAAACATATAAATAATTGATGATAATACAATGTATACAAATAAATCATCAATTGATAAATATTTATATACATATACATATAATGCTTAGTTCTTCCACCGCAATTAGATAGATTATTGGTAGAATTAATTGGTGAGAGGTTAATGTTAATTAGGTTGTTCACCAGTAATATAGCAGGTGCCGGGTAGGGATGACAATGGGTCGGATCTGGACCGGATCTGGCTAGGTCCAGATCCAGATCTAATTTTTTTTATTTGGTCCGGATCCGGTCCAGATCCATTGGGTCCAAAAAAATTAGATCCAGATCCAGATCCATAAGATCTATAGAGTCCAGGGTCTAGACCCGGATCCATATATTTTCTTTTCTAAAATAAATTCTAAATCAACTATAATTCACAATAACACCATAATAATATAAATACACAATAATATTATAATAATTATTTAAAATTTCTATAATTATCACTATACTGGAAGACGTTAGTTATAAATTTACTATAAAGTAGGAAAGGACAAACAACTCGATCGTCAGTGGTGTAAGTGGCGCGACCCGCCGTGAATGCCGATTGATACATAATTGAGAGAATTTGAAATGAAATTGGAAGCATATTTGTTTTGAGAGAATTTAAAAAAGAAAATTAAAGAGTTTTAAGTTGGGGTTAGGTATTTAATTATAATAAAATAATATATATATATATATATATATAGAGTTTAGTTGAATGGAACCATTCTTATCCTAAAACTAAGAACCAAATGAATTCGTTATGAAGTTGATGAATCCGTTGATAAAGTTAATGAATTCAAAATTTAGAATTTTTCACGGGTTGAATCCCATGAGGCGAAAATTCTATTTTTTGGATTCGAGACATTTCAATGGATTCATCAATTTCACTATGAATTCATCATTTTTGGTTCTCGTATTCTCATGATAAAAATGGTTACACGTTAACCTCCCCTATATATATATATATATATATATATATATAATTAAATGGATCACGGATCCGGACCTACGGACGGATCGGATCGGATCGTGTCTCAAAACTAAATTAGGATCAGGATCCGAAATATGGAATATGATTGGATCAGCCGGATCCATTTTTGAGGATCGAGATCGCGAAAAATGGATCTGGATTCACGGATCTGGATCGGATCTAGGATCCATTGCCATCTCTAGTACCAAGAGATGAGCAACCAGTGGCGAAGGACTCTGGGGCCCACCGAAGGAACTGGACCAACTAGAATAATGGCTGTAATTCTTTGATTCGATATCAAACCCAATCATATATACTTTATTGAGGTAAATTGTGGCCCCTAATTTATTTCGTGCATTAATTTTTTTTTAATAATGTTTTCCGGCTTTTTCCATTAAATTTCAGGTGGTTATTACTATGGGTCCTTGAGCGTGATGAAGACTTGTGATTTTCAAACTTTATGAATGAATAGTTGTTATTTTTGTTTGGGTTTGTTGCTTTATTATGCTGAGTTTTTATTTATGTAAAATCTCATTTGGTAAACATATAAATTGGAGGGGAAAATTAAAAGGGGGAATTTCATATATAATTTAGTGAGATGGGTTTTATATCTACACCCGTAAAAACATGAGTTTATAGTAATTTTGGATTTAAAAAGAAATAACTACCACTAAGTCCATCATTTAAAATAATAACTCTTCTCTCTCTCTGTCGAAAACTGCAAAACTCTTATCTCTCCCTCTTTCTCTATCGAAAACTTGATGATAATTGAATGAATTGAATTAAACTTGACAAACATTAATTGTAAAAAGAGGTTGGTAAACATTTAATTTGAAAAAGTGTTAGACATTGAATTCAAATAACAAACGAAATCATTTGTAATATTACAATTTCAAAGAGAGGAGAGACGAAAATAATTATTAGAACAAGTTACCTGCGTTTTTCAATCAAACAGTAAAAATCAAGCATTGCTCGCAGGATTAAGGTAAATTAATATCCGTTTAATTTTTTTTTACATTTTCTTGAGTACACGGTTGTTAAATTTAAAACCTAAATATTTGTTTTTATGATTTTATGTTACTGGAATGAAAATTTTAATATTTTGAAGAAAACAAAAATACGTTCTTGAGTACACGATTGTATACGGTTATAATCTTATGCATCACATATGTTATTTGTGTTGATTTTATGTTAATAAAGTGATTAATTTAATATTTAGGATAATTTAATTAGTTAATTTTAAATATATGATTTGCTAATACTGAACTGTGTACTATACACGGCTATACCATGTACTTATGAGCTTCAAACCGTATACTAATGAATGCACAATACTCATCAAGAATAAGACACAGGTGCGGTCGTGCACGGTGCATGGTTGTATATCGGTGCACACGCACGGTGCGCACGACAGACCGATCGCAATCGTACACCCTGCATGGCGGTATGCGGTACATCGCTACTGCGATCGTGCGTAGCCGTGCATAGTACACGTCTGTGCACAACCGGTGCGGTCGGTAATAATACAATTTACGGGCTTAAAATTTTGAAAATAAAGAAGGAGCGATGCGATAGAAGCGAGTATGAAAGTGAACGTCGGTAATTGTTGATTTTGAATAAATCGAAATTTCTCTTGAAAATTTGAACGAAATAATTTTAAATATGTTTTTAAGTATATTTGGGATATTATTTACACTAAGGAAGAAAAAGAAATATTTTTCCTTATTTAATGGTGAATTTCGAAAATATAGAGTATAAAGAATTAATTTGTGATTTAATATGTGATCACTTGATTTTATGTGATGAGTTGTCATGTTTATCTTATAGTATGTGATAAGATAATTATCTTGTACAACATGCATGAATTTCGAAAATCATAGGTGTATATGATAAGGTTTGAAAATGACATTTTTAAGATAAGTATGTTATGATATTTTTATAAAATGATAAGATAAGGTTGTGACTAAGCATAAGATAATGTTTATCTCATAAAAATGTGTGATAATATGATAAGTATCATAGGAGATAATATTTTGGACCTTAGTGTACAAGTTTTCGAAAATGGTGTGTCATTTTATGTGGATTTCGAAAATTATAATTTTTATGTGATAATTGAATTAAATAATTTATTTAAATTATATACTTGATAAATATCATGATTTTAGATCAATCTTATCTCCTAGGAATTATAAAAATTTTGAAATAAAGGAAATAGGGTGAAAATAGAATTTTGTGAAATTTAAATTCTAGAAACCCTAGTTTTCGAAAAAATTGAGAAATTGCTTAGAAAAATTCCAAAATTTATTTTATGATATAAAATCAATATATTTACATAATTACTCATGAAAATAATATTGGTTATGAAAAGTATAATAGTTTGATAATTTATTCATAATTTTGAATTATTTGCCGATAACTTTACTTTAGTACATAGAAATGATCTTAAATAATTGTCCTATGATTTATTTTATCATCTAATATTATTATTGTGTCATATAGCTATTAATTAGATAAAAATAAAATATTTGGCATATTATTTTAATAAATGCCGAAAAGTTTGAAATATAGGTGTGAAATGAATATAAATATCATGCTTTAATTAATGAGGTGCTATAATTATAAAGATAAGATATATTAGGTGTAAAGTAGAGATGGATATCAAATTAAACAAGTAACCTATGGTTTTAATGATCATGGCCGAAATATTTGACTTTATATTAAGGTTGGAAATATTTTTAAAACTCTTTAAAATGAAATCTTATCCTTAGTTGAAAACTTTGACTTTTCAAATGTGATATTATTACATGATGATATTATAGTATATGATATAAAATAAAATAAAATTTTATCCTAAAGTTCTAGGGGTGGCCGAAACATATGAATAAATTGTATAAAGTGATGATTTATTTATTTTATGATAAGTATAAGATACATTAATTAAATAATAAAATAACATAATAAACTATAGTATAAAATAATTATCTTATATATATATATAAGATGGCCGAAAATATCATATGAATAAGTATGAGTTGTAAATTTTGATTTTACAACTAGATATATTATAATTACAAAAAGATAAGATATGATGAGTAATTAAATTATAAGATAAGATCAAAATCGTCTCATTTACAACTCATAGGTTCAAAAATTTAGGTGATAAGTATGGGTTGTAATTTTTGACTTTATAATAAGATATTTTACAAAGTAATGATTAAAATCACTTTATAAACTCTATAAATAGGAGACCCCCCCCCCCCATTATATCATACCATAACCGAAAATCACAAAAAATAGAGAGAAAAGAAGAGAAAAAAAAATAGAGAGTATTCCTCAAAGTTCTCTTCGATCGTAGTTCGAAAAACATCGTAGACGTCGATCAAAATCAACTAGAAGGTTAGAAACTCTACACTTCTTATTATTTTATGTAAAAATCTTAGAAAATCATATGTGATATGTTTTGTTACATGCTTTCGAAAATTATGTGAAATACGTGAAAAATATGTTATGTGTCGAAGTTATGAATTAAATATGTTCATATGACGTTATAAGCATGTATTATGATTTTAATACAAAGTTAAGCATATGATATGACCGAAATTAAGCATGAGGAATATGTTGATGTACATGAATTTTAATTGTTGTTTTGAACATGAAATAATAATAGTTATTCATGTTTAGAATTTTATGATTTTATGTGGAATTTCTTGGAAAAATATGGAGTATTATGGGATAGTAATTTCGAAATTTACTAAAGCATGAAATATTGATGTACAAGTTATATATGATGAATATTACATCATATTATTAATAATATATATTATGTAAAATTTTCAAAATATATATATATATATATATATATATATATGTAGGGAAGGGTTAACGTGAGAACCATTTTATTGTGAGAACATGAGAACTAAATATCTATGAAAGTAAATGAATACATTGCGAAAGTTAATGAATAAAAAACAATAGAATTTTAAGCCTCTCATGGGATTCGAACCACGATGAAAATTCAATTTTTGGATTCATTAACTTTCGCACATATTCGTTTACTTTCATAGCATATTCATTTCATTTTCGTAGTTCTTAGTTCTCACGTTAAAATTGGTTCTTATTTGAACCTCACTCTATATATATATATATATATATATATATATATATATATGGAATTTTCGTAAATTATGAAAATGAAAGAATATGACATCTCGTGATACGTGATATGTGAATCATATGATATGATACGTGAAAAGTTGAGACGAAGGAAAATACGACTGTGAATACGTAAAATTTAAGTATGCATGTAAGTTGAGGAGTAAAGCCAGTACGTAACGACGTTAGGTATGAAATTAAGATTCATACGTCACGCTGAATAGTTTGAACTAAGGAAGGAATGAAAAGATAGGATATTATATCTTTTCGAGACGCAATAAGTATAATAGTGGTTAAGGTATGAAAATAGGATCCTTGACGTTAAAAGGATTGATGTAGTAACTCCGTTGTTTTCGGATCGATGATTATCGAAAAGTATAGCGATGTACTAAACCTCGTTTCTCACGTTGAAAAAGGGTCCTGCTCAAAGGAGAAAGAAGACGACAATTAATTACTAGTGACGTAGGAACTTTAAGTTCCCGAGGTGGGCTTTCTTATCTCAACAAAATGTGGGCTTTCTTATCAAAACCATTTACGAGTTTTCTTGGAAAATCATTCTTGTTATTACTTCTTTGTTTTTTGCAAATGATGAGATACGATATTATCGCGCCAAAAATGTTTTATGTTTTGTATATGTCCATTCGGGTTGCACGGGGCAACGGAAAAGTATTGCAATTCGGATCTAAGTTGGAGGTGAAGGGAATCCTAGCTTAGGGTTATGTACACTTGACACGAACCGAGTTACGGTCGATGATTGACCTACGAACCGTTCGCGGTCGATCGTGCATCCGGTGAAGTGAGGCCTCCTCCGGTGCGTTAATCCATATGCCGACTTGGAATATCGTTGTGATGAGAAAATCTTGCCAAGCAATGATTTTGAGAAAGTAATGAAAATGTATTTAGTAAGCACAAGGCATTTTCAAACAAAACCCTTGTGTCTTCTTGTGATATAGCATTCAGAAGTAAAATGTTTTCGGCATGTGTCCACTAAGTGCATTATTTGTACTCACCGCATATTTGTTTTAAATGTGCGAGGTTGGCGAGTGATAAACGAGGCGGGAGGTGGCGGAACATTTTGTCGAGACATATGATGTATTTTGGTTCACCTTGAGAATGCATCTTCACATGCATGTCTCACACGTTTATTCCGCTGCTAAACTCTTGAGACTCTGTTATCTTTTGTTACTATGTTAAGCTTTATAAAAGCTGCTGTTTTGTTGGAACCGTGAAACCTTCTTATATATATAAAAGTTGTTTTGCTCTATCATGATTCTCGTTTCTGTTTGAAACATCTATATTTCTTCGTAGATGAAATAAGTTGAAAACCTTATTCTTTCATATTCACTTAACCCGAACCCGAGTCACGGTCCGGTAAGGTTTAGCCAAACCGGGCTGTGACATCAGTATCTACACACAAGTCATCCCTTGTATCCTATGTATATGACTGTTATCTTTTATGTCTTATTTGCAACAGATGTCTTGAAAACGTCTTATTATATGTCATGGTGGTAATTGGGACAGAGCAGAGTACATAGGCGGCGACGAGGTTCTCGTATACATGGTTGTAGAACAGATTTCACGTGCTAATTTGCTAAGATATATTCATGAGCAAGTAGGCAACAATGGTGGATCTGAGTATATGCTTTTCTACATGACGAACGCTAGTGATGGAAGAAGAATAAAAATATCGTTGAAAACTGACACTGATTTGTTCCGATTGATTGGGGAACAAAAGGATGATCCAGTTGTGCATGTGATCGCTAAAGACAAGCAATCTCTAGACACAGTACACACAAAGACACCCGTATTATATGGTTCACAACGATCTTACGGTGACTTATTCTTATCGAATTACATCTATATCACATCCCGGTGCATGGATTGTACCAGACTCTACATCAGCTTATATCATTCGACCTCCAATTATCACACGTCAGGCTGGGCGTCCTAAGTTGAGTATGATGCAATCGGTTGTAGAGGGTTCGTCAAGATCACATCGCCAAATATGCACACATTGCAAGGGTCAAGGTCACAATAGGCACTCATGCACAACATTTATTGTCATTAGTGATGAAACATGTGTGGAAAAGATACGACGTAGGGAAAAATATAGTATTTATCGAAGTGAAGAGCATACAAGGAATGCGTGTCCTCAACGGCCTTTTGAGTAAGGATATTTGTTATGAAGTGATATTCATTGCTGGATTTTAATTAATTATTTTGGATTGATATTTGTTATGAAGTGATATTCGTTGTTGTTTTGATTGTTATTGTGGATTGATATTTGTTAAGTAGTGATATTCGTTGTTGTTTTGATTGATTATTTTGGATTGATATTTGTTATGTAGTGATATTCGTTGTTAGATTTTGTAAGATTATTTCCGTTTAGGATGTTGAATTATTGTTGTATTTGGATTATAACGAGAAGGGCGTGCGGCGTGTATCAAGCGTTCTAGGTACAAGCTCGCGCACGTCAGACACCACTCTGTACAATGTACGGGCGTGTACCTTAGAATAGTACACGCACGTACATGATTTTGTACCGTGCACGGTGCTCGACCATGCTTCGTGTATGATTGAGCACGGTATAAGATCGTGCACGGTGCTCGATCGTGCATTATGCACGGTACATGATCGTGCACCGTGCACGAACGTGTACCCTAGAACATTACACGCCCGTGCACATCCCTTCTCGTCAGCAACAAGACCAATTCCAATAACAAATAACAATCTAAAATAATCATACAAAATCCAACAACAAATATCAAATGCTTAAATAATAAAATATCACTACTACCAATAAGAATACTACAATATCCAAATCAAATCCAAACAAGTAATGAACTAAATCATAAGGCTCAGTGACCATATCATACGAGCTATTATCATACGTTGAGATAGTATGAACTGCTCACTATGATGTGTCCTCCGAGATAAACCTGAGACGAGGCGATCCATAGAAGTGCATGCAAAGATACTGAAATTCATTGAGTCAGTCTGCATGAACTGGTCATGATCGGGCACCTCCGTCAATGTCAGATTCTCATAACGTACATGCCTCAATAGATTGTTTTCCCAAAATCAAGTTACCCTCATCAGTCGAGGGAAAAGCCGAATAATAGGCAACATCTGCAAATGCCTCAACTCTCGAGACTTAGGGTTATGCGCCAACGATTCGTACACCTCAAGAGTCCACATAACAATAGATATACGAACTGTTACCCAATGATTTCCCCTGGCATTACAGATAGCTAGTATCTGCAACATTGATAATTTAAAACTTACATTCAATTGATAGAAAAATAAAATAAATGAGAAAATAAACTTACCATATCGGCACACTTCCACGGTATGCTATGTGGTGCATCGACCCCCTCCACCATCTCTCTAAAGTCATCGAGTACTGTCCATCGTGGGTATATGGTCTTTGATACCACTTGATAGCCCATAGGATCACTAGGATGAAGCTGGACAAACTCACGCACAAGCGATTGCTGCATAAATGAATAAATTTAGTCGTGAATAATTTACATAAACTGGAGGAGTTTAAATAAATTTAGGGACATTTCAAACTTACATAAAATCTAACCGGTGCTATAATGCATCTAGCTTCATTGACCCCGGACAATAATAGACTGAAAGTACCTCTGGTGATTATTTTTCTATGTATATACAAGGAGTAAAACTCCATAACCCAACACAAATAAAATTCATAGATTAAGAACACCATAAATTGAATATAAATATTTAAAGGAAATTTGAATAAATTTGGTAATAAAGTAACTTGCCAGTCAGCTCAATATGTTGGTCGGAGATCTGGTCAAACAATGACTGAGTCAAAATATGCCCATTCATCTGAGCCACGACATAACACTCTAGGCCTGACTGCCTAAATAGCTCGAACGACCGCTTTAAGCGAATGAGGGGTCTTAATATCTGGGTTAGAGCTGGCAAAATGGGCTCGGCCCAGGGTACCCGGGGTTAGGGCTGGGTTGGGCTCGAAAATTATAGGAAAAAATAAATAAATTCGGGCCTAAAAAACCCACCCAGATGGCACGTCGGTCCAACCGGACTTTGAGGCTGAAAGCGGGGTTTCTAGGCTAAAAAGCCCGCCCACATAGTACACTTAATAGGACACTTTTAAGTGCCCCCATTTTAAAAATCACTATTATTTACTTAATTAGTACACTTAATAGGACACTTTTAAGTTCTCCATTATAAAATCCACTGTTATTCCCTTAACAGGGCACTTTTTAGTGCCCTAAACAATAAATATCTTAAGTGTTATATGAAAACTACTAAAAGGACAAAAAAGTGTCCTATTTTTACTGGACGGGTTTAGCCCGAAAGCTCGGTGGCCCGGACGTGGGGCTCTGATTTTTTTGGACCCGTAGAATTTTAGGCGGGTTGGCCCGGCCCGACCCGTATAGTACCCAAAGCCCGATGGGCCCAGGCCGGGCTAGCCCGACCTACTACTTTTGCCACCTCTAATCTGGGGTAACTTGATATAGGGTATCCAATGCAGCATCCCAACTATGAGACGACATATCACCCTCATGCGCGCTGGCGTGATTGGCTCTCGAGCTGATGATCTCCACTGGCTGGCGTGACGACCCTATGGACGACCCAATGGCGATCGTCGGTGGCTAGTGCGGGGCTCCTCATCTGGATCACCTACCGAAGCAGATCATCGGTGGCTAGTGCTAGTCCCTCCTCTGGATCGACCTGCCATGAAGCAGATCATCGGTGGCTAGTGCGGGTCCCCTCCTCTGGATCGACCTGCCATGAAGCATATCGTCGATGGCTAGTGCGGGCCCTCTCCTCTGGATTGACATGCCGTGAAGAAGATCTTCTATGGATAGTGCAGAGCCCCTCATCTGGATCTACCTATTGTGTAGCAGATCGTCGGTGGCTAGTACGGGCCCCCTTCTCTGGATCGACTTGTCGTGAAGCAGATCGTCGGTGGCTAGTGCGAGGTACCTCATCTGGATTGACATGCCGTGAAGCAGATCGTCGGTGGCTAGTGCGGGGTACCTCCTCATGCCGGGATGCTGGGCACCTCTGACTGATATGCTCGGAATAAACAGGCCCGACGTAGCTCGTACGTGCAGAAATAGGGGTACGAGATCTATGTCTCGAAGATCTGCACCGGAAGAAGTCCTGCAACTACTCGAACACACGCGAGCCACTCGAATTATAAGGCCCATCTCTGACTCATCGTCCACAATGACACGGCGTACACTCTCAGTCATAGCAGCAACCGAGGTCTTATCTAATCGAACACTCATGGCGTGTTCGCAGCATACATGGTCTGGCTCTTCCTCATGTTACGATGAATGTATGCAATGCTTCGATTGCGATCGAGACACCACCAGGTCGACTAGGTTCAACAACTCGAGGTATTTCTGCATGTCCGCTTCCCAGCTCCATTCGTCACTCGCTTCATGACAGGGACATGCTCTGGAACCCTGGAGCGGGGCACTCTCTCACGCACATGCACATGCTCTGGCTCAGGCACAGGATCATCATGTGCTCATCTGGCCTGCCACCCCATAGGCACAAACCTAATAGCCAACGGATCGCCCTCGTATAGGTTTAAGTAATATGGCTATGTGTACTCGACGTCGAGCGGCTCCAACATAAGATGACATAAGCGCTAAAAAAAAAAAACACATACGCATTGTTGATTATAATGTATGTAATAAATATATAACAAATACTAAACATTTATTAAAATTATTTGCTCGTCAAAAAAACCACTATACTCGGTCGAGGACTTTCAAGTAGTCCACATCAAGCATTTGGGTAACCTAATAACGATATCTCGACACCCGCACATACATCCCAAGTATGGAATAGTCTCATACCACCAAATCTGTAAGGCCCAAAAGGTCCATAGAAATGGTACGTCTTCCTCAAAGCAGTCACCTCGCTCAGGTGCCTCTTCAGCACATCAATCCCGTGACAGAGGATCTAGAACGACTACGAACCCATGGAAAACTTTCCCACGTATCCAAATCCTCAACCAATACCCGAACCTAGGGCTCGATGGCTTCCCTATCACGGCATATGACGATCAAATATGCCACTAATACAAATATCGCCTTCAAGTAGTCCGCGACATCATCACCCAGCCATTGTTTGTTGAATCGGCTGCTGAGCTCTGAAACAGTAGTCCTCTGACCCCGAAACAATTTATAAAACATGCTAGTCTGGGGAATATCGTGCCTCAAACATGGATCAAAATTAGACGGGCTGAAGCGCAATCCAGACATTAGGGCAAACTCAACCATCCAAAACTATATATCAGATCCACAAACGTAGAACCATATCTCGAACTCGGAAAGACTAGGATCAACGACATGTCGCGCCATGAGATTGTGCAGAGCATTATTTGCATTTTCTCATCTCTTGAGATCAAGAAGATGGCCAAACTAGCTATATCTGAATACATCAATACATCGTGTTGTTGTAAACATGTCCTAACCTCGCCCAACACGTCGATTCAGATGTACTGATTGATGCATCCGGCATTACCTTGCATATAAGATCGTAATCACATATAACGAGGCTATAAATGCACAAAAATAATCAGTATACACTATGAACGTTGCTGGAAAAAATTATTGAACGTTGTTCTTCAGTACACGATTCAAACCGTGTACATGGTTTGAGCCGTATACTGTAGAACAGAGTGCACGGTTTCCACCGCGTACTGAAGAACCATGCACGGTGACACACCGTGTACTGAAGAACCGTGTATTGAAGAACACGTTGCTCCAGAAGAACATTGTGTTCTTCAGTACACGGTTGTCACCATGTACACTACACAATGCTAATCGTGTACTTTTGAACACAGTCATTTGCACAGAAAATCAACAAATTCAATCTAAATTCAATTTCTAAGTTGTTAAACTCACAAACAATTGAAATTTCATCACTACACGACATTGTGCACCCCATGAAAACTATCGTATAATACATGAAAACTATTGTGTATGTAATGAAAACTCAATTTTAAATGCCACATTGCTCATCGGAGGAGGTGTCGCTCGTAATTCAGTGCCCGAAGTTGAAGGTCGTCGACCCGAAGTAGAAGGTCGACGCATGCTTGCATGCGCGGCGACGACTGCTCCGGCGTGGACGCTTCTTCCACCAAGAAGCTTTCTCCTTCAGCCACTGCTTGCTCCGCCGCGTCCGGCGAGTACGGTGGATATGTATCACCATCACTCATGTTGTGCGTTTTTGTGACTAAATTTTCCATTTGAATGTGAGAGAAAGAGAGGCGTAGAGATGAATGCGTCGTGAGAGAGAGTGTAGAAAGTGTTCGTCGTGAGAGAGAGAGAGAGAGAGAGAGAGAGAGAGAGAGAGAGAGAGAGAGAGAGAGAGAGAGAGATTAGGGCACGCTTGAGAGAGAGAGAATATCTTTTGAATTTTTTTAAGTTGTGCGTCCATGGATAATTTTATCTTTTTAAGCTAAAATGACTATGAAACTCATGCTTTTATGGAGTAGGCTATAAAACTTATGCTCCTATTTTTTTGGCTAATTATATACATTAGCATAAATTAAAATATCTATATCTCATAAGGTATATATGGAAGTACCCAAGTTAGATTAAAACATATAAAATCAAGTAGATTTATATTGTATGGACATATATACCCTTAGATGTTGATAAAGTTGTTTTGGTGTGTAAAGGATGATAGTTAGTCAGTTTTTTACTGATAAATTTGTTGAAGACACACTAAAAAAAGATAGAATCCGATGCATAGGAAAAATTCGAAAGAAATTAATATTCAGAATCGATCGGGTTCGACCGGTTTTGATGCAACAACTTTCCAAAACAAATACCAATAGGATTAGATCAGATTCATCGATTTTGAATGAATTTTGTTATTTTTGGCTTAACACACACTACCGGTTGATTTCCAATTTATTCATATGAAACCAAATTTAAGATGTACCAGAATCATTTGTTGTAACATCAATCATGTACATGAATTCACCTATGATAAATTCAGTCTGTAAATTCAATTTATTCATATGAAACCAAATTTAAGATGTACCTGAATCATCTGTTGTAACATCAATCATGTACACTACTTATTATGTAAAATCATTTCAATCACGTTAAATTGAAATTAATCATGTACATGAATCAAATGTTGCTACATTAACTTCATACAATAATTAATCTGAATCATCTTTTCAATAAAATGAGTTGAGTAAATTCACATAAATGCCCCGAGAACACCCATCACTTTGTTGCTCTCGTCTATAAAATTGTTCATTTGAAATAAATCAAATAACTCATCTTTCAATTGAAGCAAGCTACTTGAAGGGAAACTTCTAAGAAATCATACGTAATTTGATTCATTATGATGATTTGAAATTCTATTTCATTGAGAATTTTATTTTAATTAATTAATTTATTTCTTTTTTTCTTTACGTAGATGGACAATTGGAAATTCATCAATGAGAATTATGGTGGAGAGTTTGATAGTGATTGTATATATGTTTGCGGGTGTCAACAAATTACCCAAATTCCAGACCATTCTCTTTACAACCTCATATACTATCAATTATGTGTTGTAGTATAATGAATTGAGAACGGATTATTAATTATTTTATTTATCCACATCTCGATATGGTCGGATAATAAAATTATTATTAACCGATAATGAAGTGTTCGCTTGGTTGTGTTTGTCTGAAGAATATCTAAGCATTTATGTAGTTCACAACACTACAAACGTTACGAGAACCCAACGTCCATTCGATCCACACGGAGATACAAAGAGAGTTATTTCAAGATATTTGAAGTATACTTTCTGGTGATTGATTTTCTGAATCCCAAAGACTCGCTATAGAGCATGGTAACGGTAACGGTAACAGGACAATGAGGCCAACAACTCCTATTCAGAATGATGATGTCGATGGAGTAGATGATAGAGAAGAATATGTACATGAGACCGAAGATCTTGAAGAGACCGACTCATATGCCTCCGATAATAATCCCGAACAATCAATTTTAAATAATACATTGATTAACTTTGTAGGATGGATCAGAAGAGAAGGCGAACTTCCCAACTATTATGTTAATCAATTCAAGAACTTATCCAGATGATGTCATCCAACCGGATGCTGAAAACTAACTAATTGGTTAGTTTCGATGATTCCACTTAACGATGCCACCTCACTTGTAGCTCGTGAGATGGACCTGACAAAGGATGATGAATTGAGTAATAATTCATATTACTATAGAAAAGATTACCTCTATCTTGTTGTTGGTATGTGGCATGTGGAGTAGGGGGCGAAATATGTTGTTGGTTGTTTAGATACAACACGATTGAAATTTAAATGCAAGCACTTCGAAAGGTGTAATTTTGAGTTACGTGCTGCCTAACGAGGTAATATTCGGAGAGTTTATATGTTTACATCTGAACACAAATGCCATCGTGATTTGGATTGTGTTGGTCCACTGAAGGTCCATTCAAAATCATTGCAGCGTATTATGTTCGAAAAATATGTACAATAGGTGAAATCATGAAGCCTAAATCAATTATGACGGAGCTAGAATATGATTTCGGTATCTGCATCAGTTATGATGTGGCGTTGTGATCCTCAAATAAGATAAGTGAGTTGATAATGATTGGCAAGATGAGTCATTACAAATGCTGTCAGGTTATCTGCACATGTTGAGGCTGACGAATCCCGATACATTTACCAATTATGAGATCGATGGTCATGGTCGATTTTACATTATTTTGTTGCTCTCAGTGCATCTAATGTTTCATTCTACTTTTGTATGAGATTGGTGATCGTTGTAGATGGTACTCACTTTAAGGGAAAGAATAAAGGAATTTTATTTGTTGCAGTAACGAAAGATGTCAACTAGCAAGTGTACCCATTGACACATGGTGTTGGGCCAATTGAGAATGATGAATCTTGATCATCGTTTATCTTGTGGATCCATCGAGTATTCAAAAATAATGACGATCTCTTAATTATCTCGGATGCACACGTGTCCATAGCTAATGTCGTCAGAATAGTATTTCTATAAGCCCATCACGGCTTATGCTTCTACCACATAGTGAATAAGATCAAATAGTTTCACAACGAGACTATTGTGGAAATGTTCCAAAAAGCTGCTTATGCATACGAGCCCATACAATATCAACGTATTATGTTTGCTATTGAGAGCATAAATGATAAAGCATACCAAAAACTACTCCGCATAGGACCCAGTAAGTCGTTATAGTTTCCTAACATTAAATGTAGTAGAGCCATTTAACTCTAGACTATTATGGGTGAGACGTATTCCAATGTGCTCAATGTTAGGGTGATTAGACTTGTGGTTGAGCAATGACTCAATGATAGACGAGCAGCAGCACATAGGTTGGACAATTGTTTCAATCAAAAGTGTACTCTTAATTGACTCATAATCGAATGAGGTGTTGTAGTAGGGAAAGTTAACCCTAGTCGTCTCTCAAGGAAAACTTAGCAGGGCTATTGTTCGTGTCAAACACAGAAAGCGGTAAATCCTAACACTCTAATACCAACATGGGTTTTTGATCAAACGAGAATTGAAAAGTTGAACGGAAAAATAAATTAAAGCAAGTAATCTAACTAGGAGTTGTCAATCTTTAGTTGATAAACTACGAAAGCACGAAAGCAGGAAGCTAATCAATAAACAATTAAACTAGATCACCAAACACGAAGCAATGAAATTCGACGAAGAACGATTCAACATGTAATTAAACTTCAATATCACTTGCATAGAATTTAGATTATCAAAAGCCGAAAGGATTAGAATCAATCAAGAAACCAACAATCCCACAATAATCTAGAACCAACACGTAAATTAATCGATCAAGAACAACAGGAAGAATAAACTGATAAATTACTATCAATCCAAGTCAACACAAATCATTTGCTAGAATCCGTAAATTAACAGAAATAAATTAAGAAACAATTACTGGTATGTTTATCTCGATCGACTGAATGAAAAAGAAATCCTTGAAGAACAAACAGCGGCCGCGTACAATGAAAAATCCGACTCTTCACAAATCTGAACTAAAGCGTATATATAATAAGTGAGAGTGAGCGCCGATTGCAATGTGAGCGCAGGTTGAGAAAACGTTCTGTATTGAACATGAGCGCCAGTTCGAGGTGAGCGAGCGCGGCGATGAGCTTCTGTTCCCAAAGTGAACGCCGGCTTAGGCTGAGCGCTCGCTTACAAGAGTGCACTGACTAAGAAGCCAACGTCGGGTGAGGCATGAGCGCGCGAGGGAAAATGGCGAGCGCGCGCTTGAAGGGAAATCTGATTTTAACTCTTTCCCGATGATCTATCTTGGATGTTTAATTCACCATACATTGATTATATGCCTAGCATGCACCTATATAATTAATTGCAACACGAGGGTTTTCTCGTGTTTACCGCGAACTCTTGGGATGAATAGATCAAGACTGTGCTTTGATCTTCTAGATCGTATCCCGCTTGTCTAAACTCCAATGTCGAGTGAGGACAATCTATGGAGAATGCTATAGAAAATATCTTCTTCCTTCTCTCTAGATTTTTGAAAATTCTCACTATATGGATATAGTAATTCTAAATTAAAGACTTCAACATTAACCTTGATTTTCTCTAACCTTATATTTATTAATGCAACCCTAAACCCTATCAAGATAGGATTTATGCATATCTAATAAATATAATCTTATCACTTAAGATAGAGAGGATCAAGCTTAGTCCCTGGGACTCTAAGAGGTGGACGATTTTCCTCGGCAACAGCCCGGACGGGCCAACCCAGGATCAAATGCAAGGAATAAAGATGGGCCTCAAATAAATTAATTATCTTATGTTCAGCCTGTAACATAATTAATTCATAAACATTTATTCATGCCACTAGAGAATAAATCTTCGATTTACCCCTTTATTTCGAAGGCGAGTCGGCTTGCACTTAGACTTCACGAATCCTCGTATTTAAGATATCACACGTCCATTAATTATTTACAGCATTCTGACTGCTTAAAATAATTAATATCTTTAATTCCTTAAGTAGTACCACTCAACCTTATTATTGTACTTGAGATAACTCAACCTGCAGGGTTTAGTACAATAAACCTTTTGAGCTCCTTAAGGGGACGTCATCATCCTAAATGGATACGGTGACTCGACACAGGTAACTAGCATGACATACAAGCACTGCCACCACCCAAGATGCAGAGAATCTTGGGTTATCTCATGTAACCCTCACCCATAGCAAGTCAAAGTGATGGTCAGCAACTCATACTCACCTAATACCTTATCGAGGTTTAGATCAACGTAAGTCTCCGAGATCTAGGTTCTTCACGAAGGTCGATAGAAGAACTCATCTCATCGTGATCCATCAATACGCCGAGACGCATCAAAGATAGACAATCAACTAAGTCAAGTCACTTCTTATCTATACCAAGCTTATACCGACAACTCGTCCTTAAGTTGTCTCGGTTTGTGATTCTTTTATATCTCATTAAACTTTACCAATCATATGCACTTCGTGATCTACAACACATCGTATGATCTAACTTATATATGAGAAAAGGACATATATGCAATCAAGTAAACAATTCAGATAGAGATTGTAATAGTGGTAACAGAAACATTGTATACAAGCTCAACCAAAACCGCTTCCAAGATACAAATCCAACAATCTCCCACTGCTAAAGCAAAACTTTTAGTATACAATGCGCCTCTACTATCTATTACAAACAACCATCACTTTGCTTCTCCCACTTATACAAAAGTTTCCTTTCTAAGTGGGTGCCATCTTGCGCAATCCAAGTCCTCGAATATGCTTTTGTAGACTTTTTGCGGTGCTCTTCGTGAATGGATCGGCTAGGTTATGCGCTAGCATCAATCTTTTCAATCAAGAACTCCCGCGTCTAACGATTTCGTATGACATGGTACTTCTCTCTATGTGTTTCGTTGCCTTGTGGGTATGTGGTTTCTTCGAGTTTGCCATCGCACCGAGTTATCACGAAGAACTATGATACTCTTGGGCAAACCAGTACCACATCAAGATCCATGAGTAGTTCTTGAACCATACTGACCTCTTTAGCACCTCCAAGCCGCTACATATTCGCTTCCATGGTGGAGTCCGCAATGCATCGCCGCTTTGCACTCGCCAGATACTCCTCCTCCCAAGGTAAACACATAACCCGAGGTAGACTTCTTCTCATCACGGCCGCTTGGAAACCGAGTCCAATAACCCAAAGGCATTAGACTATCCGCATGGTAAACCAAATTTATAATCTCGAGTCCTTTTCGTGTACTTGTGTATATGCTTTACCGCGCCCAAGGAGCTTGTCCAGGTTAGATCGATATCTAGCTACTATGCCACCGATAGCAGATATCGGCCTCGTGCATAGCATTGCATACATGAGACTTCCTACGGCGGAAGCTTAATGAACTTGTCTCATTTCCTCTATCTCCTTTGCAAATCATAGGTGATCGCTCCTTAGATAAAGGAACACCTTGTCTCGAAAGGTAACAATCCTTTCTTGGCGGTCGTGATACTAAAACGAGTAGTCACAAGATCAATGTAAGACGCCCGAGATAAGCTCAACATTTTCTCTCGCGATCTCGGTAAACCTCGATCCCAAGAATGTACGCATCTCCTAAGTCTTTTATTTGAAACCGATCGGATAACCAATTCTTTACGTCGATAACAACTTCACGTTGTTGCTAAGTAGAAGGATGTCATCTACGTAAAGTGCAAGAAATACCACATCACCGCTGACATCTAAACGATACACACAACTTTGCTAGCAACTGGGTAAATCCATAGGACTTTACCACCTCCACAACAGAAGTTCCGTGATCGTGAAGTTTGCTTAAGTCCATAAATGGACTTATTAAGCTTCCATACTAGATGCTCTTCACCCTTCACCACATAAGCTTGGTTGTTGCGATATAGATGTCTCTACCTTCTTCAAGGTAACCGCTTAGAAAAGCGGTTTTCACATCCATTTGCCAAACCTCAAGGTTTAAGTGGGTGCAATGGCCGTAAGAATTTCGATGGACTTGAGCATTGCTACAGCGAAAAGGTCTCATCGAAATCGATGCCTCAATCTAAGTGTACCCTTTCGCACAAGCCTCGGCTTTAAAAGTCGAAACCTCTCCATCCGAATCTCTTCCTTCTTGTATACCCACTTACTACCTATGGCTTCCTCGCCATCCGGTAGTGGTGTATTTTCGATACATCCATAGTCGTTATGGACTCAATTTCTATGTCCATAGCGGTGTGCCATGATCTTTCATCAATGTCTTGTATCGCCTCACCTGTATGTCCATGGGTCGATTATTGCCTACTCGTTTCTCGACTAAACCAAGATTCACCCACGAACATAAATCGCCGGGTCGACGAACAACCTCCCACTACGACGAGGCGCCATCGCACAATGGCAATGGTGGGTGCGAGAACTTCAGGTTCTCATCTCGCACAACTTGTTGGATAGGAGCCACTTGTACGGCCGGTATCTCCAGTGGAACTCGACCCACTTTAATTTCTTGAAGTATCCGTGTCGATCCTTCCACTAGACACCGACATCTCGCACCTTTCGCTTAATCGGTGGTGGAATACGATCATCTTCTAATTCTTCAAGAATGATTTCAACTTTGGATTTATGGTTTTCAAATAATCCTCTTCTAAGAATCGGGCATTAGTGCTAATAACGACCTTCCGATCCTCAGACTATAGAAATAACCACCCTTCGCTCCTCTAGGATAGCCAATAAAATGCCTTGCTTCGATCTAGACTCCAACTTGTCGCCTTCTTGTTCGGCACATGTGCTTTGGATCGCCCATATCCTTATGTGGCTTAAACTAAGCTTCGCGCCCAAACCACAACTCGAAAGGGTCTTTTCGATCGACTTGACGGTACTAGATTTACCTAGTATGCCGTTGTTTCTAAGGCATAACCCGTAATCTAAATAGGCAATGTTGCATAACTCATCATTGATCTAACCATTTCTAAGAGAGTACTATTTCTTCGCTCGATACACCATTTTGTTGTGGTGTGCGGTGTGAGTGGTGGGAGGTAATCCCACACCGCACCAAATAGTCCATAAACTCGTTATCGAGGTATTCGCCACCGCGATCAGACCGCGATGACTTGATACTTTTTACCAAGCTTCGCTCCACTTCCGCCTTAAATTCTTTGAATTTCTCAAAGCATTCTGACTTTTTGAAGCGGTATATGTATCCGCACTTGAGTAATCGCCAATGAGAGGACAGTACTGCATTCTCCAAGAGCTTGTGTGGACATAGGTCCATACAGTCGAATGGACTTACTCCAATACTTCATTGGCTCTATATCCCTTCGCTTTGAAGTGTCGTCGACATCTTTCCTTCTATATAGGATTCATGATCGGGAACAGAGTAAGCCGTGAGATCACCCAACGCCCATTCTTAGCCGTCTTTGATCCGATTTAGATTGATGTGACCTAATCTAAGATGCCAGAGTAAAGTGGTGTCATCTTACGAAGAAAACTTTCTCTTTTTAAGGTTTGATGTAGATGCAACATAATTAAAGGTATTATGTTTGGTAGAAATAGTATAAAGCGAATTATATAAAGTGTCACCACATATAATTTCGTCATTTCTTATGATAGAAACACCACTATCAAAAACAACTGAATATCCATGAATAAATAGTTTCGAAACTGAAATAAGATTTCACCAAACTCCAAAGACATATAAAACGCCTTTTGAAACTAAAATGTTCTATCAAAACATAAAGTAACATCTCCGATCGCAACGGCCTCGACTTTCATCGCTGCCCATGGAGATCGTTATCTCGCCATCACACGCTCTCTTGTCCGCAGAACCCCGCAAGGTGTAACAAACATGATCGATCGACCCATATCTACTACCCATGAATGAGTAGAACAAGTCGCTAAACATGTTTCACACTAAAGCAAATGGCGTACTTGTGCCTCGAGCTTAGGTACTGGGCCTCCAATGCCCGCCTTGCTCATGCACTTGAAGCACTTCGCCTCTCCTTCGCTTTTTCAAGCCTCCGTGGCAAACATGTTCTTGCTCCCATTACTCTCACTCGCTCCCTTGCCTCTACCACCTTTGGTGCCCTTTTCTTCTTCCATTTTTCAACGGAAAATTTGGGCCCCTAGATGTGCTAGAAAGGGCATGTGCTCCTTTGCCCATGACTCCTTTCGCGGCCACGAGATCATTAAGCAACCGACTAAGTGTATACTCGGTCTTGCTCATGATCGCATTCACGAAAATTCTCAAAAGACTGGGCAAGGTGTGTGAAGATGATATCGACCTTGGTCACCGTGAATACCTCCTCCCAACTAATCAAGACTATCCATGAGACGAGTCATGTGGAGACATGTTCATGGACCGAACTTTTTCTTCCATCTTACACACCAAGATTTCTCTCATTGTGTGGAAGTCGACTATCCGATCCGATTTCCTAACTTACTCTCGAGACTTGACCATATTTCATCGCGTCTACCAACGATCGATGTCAGTACTGCAAACCTTTGGACATCGTAGTCATCATATAGCACTTGGCCATATTGTTCGACTTATGCCAAAGTCCGCTGACTACCGCCCATTATTCGACGCGTCGATAGGGGCATCGGGTTTGGGAGTAGTGAGAACAAACATGTGTTCTTCAATGATAAGAACATATTCCATGTTTCGCTTACACTGGCGAAATTTGGACCGATAGAGGATTTTTGTGCAGCATATGAATAATCGATTGTAAGAGACATATCCGAAAAGTAATGTAAACACATAAGCATACGATCGCACATAATTCGTAACAATAATATTGTAACCTTTTGATAAAACAATATTAATTGAAACCTCCAATCGCCCAAGGAATCCCACATGCAAGCCATGCGTGTGACGCTTTACACGAACCCCCACTGCACTAAAATATACCTTTTAGTCGCTTAATTTCAATCCATGTCAACTTATCCTTATGACAAATGAAATTAATGATTGACCTTACTAGACAACATCACTATAGCAAGAAGGGACTTCATGAAGTTGTACTTGAGGTGATGTCTAAGCAATGACCACAATTTTAACAATAGAAATGAATTCTTAGAATTGGCATACCACTCAGACCATACCGCTTCTAATCCAAATTCCTTTGTTATCTCATTTTAAATCTATCTCTAGAGAACTTACGAAAATCGCACATGCAAAACACGCGTGTGGACGCGCACATACGAAACTCCCACTTCTTAATAGATTAAAATGTTTTATTTAGAAATCTCATCTAACAAACTTATGACAAACAAGGCAAGCAAGCCACGCGTGTGGATCGTTTACTCACAAAGGCGTATCACTTTGTTTAGAGATCAAAAGTGGAGGTCTTGACATTTTAATTTAAAAATTAATATGTCGGGTTACTTGCTTAGTCTTTTGTTTCAAAAGGTTTGTCCATACAGATCACGCAATCCTAGCATGCTTTTCTATAGAACTCAACATGTAAAACATGCTCGCAGAATTATAAAATATGCTTGAAAAACGGATAAACCTAGCATGCTTACTATGCGATCCAATCACGAAACATATAATATGTTTATTCACGTAATTAAACATACATAGCATGCTTCAGATAATTTAAACATCCACGACATGCTTTGAACGATAAAATAAAATAAAATCGCTCATCGCGCCCACTCGTGGATCCCAGATCCCCGCCTAATTTATTACATAAATTTGCAAAGCATGATCTTCAATCTCAAAACGGGTCTCGCGCACCCGCACGGATCGGATCGGATTCGTCAAAACTGGATTTGGGCCGAGAAATCAAAAACGGGCCGGATCATCGAACGGGCCGATCGGGTCGAAATATCCGGTTCGGGTCGAAAACTGGGTTCGGCCGAAATTGGGCCAGGTCGACCCTAGACGGGCCGGGCCGCAAGCTAGGCACATCCCACGTCGTCGCAGCCTCCGCGCCTCCTGCCGAGAAGACGTTGCCGAGCCCGCCGATAGCTCCTGCCGGGATATCGCCCAGCCTCGTGCTGCCCCGCCGAGCCGCCGAGTGCCGCCGGACGCTCAGACGAAAATTACGCGCCCATGTCGCCCAGTACGCCGAAAAACCGGCGCTGACGTTTCCGTGCGAGAATCGCGACCCTCGTCGCACGAGCCCGCGCCGAGCGCCCAAGACCTTGCGCGACGTTGCCGCCCAGCGCCGCCGAGACCTTGTTGAGGTTTCCATGCGCGAGAATCGCACCGAGGCCGCCGAGCCCGACTCACCGAGACGTGCCGAGCCGAGCCGCGTCAACCGCTGCTGCCCACGCAACCGCCCAGTCACCGAGGTTTCCTCCGAGACCTATCGAGGCATGCCGACGACCGCCCGATCGCCGAGAAACCCATCGCGGCGATCGCGCGACGGCACCCGCGCCGCCTATCGACCCGCCGGAGGAGACTCCATGAATCCGCCGATGCAGCCCAGGCGCTTCCTGACGCGACCTACCGAGGCCGTCCGAAGCTGCCGAGGCCACGTCGTCTGTTTGCCTGATACCTACCGAGAAACGCGCGCACGCCGCCGCAGCGCGCGTCCGATTTTCGTGATCGCCATCGCCTCGTTCTTCGTGCTTTGCTCGTTTTTCTTTACGGATAAGATTTACAAGAAAAATCTAATCTAACCACGGATTTTCTCGTGGTGAAAACAAAACCGACAAAAATAAAACGAGCCACGATGAACAATGTATTCAAAATTAATTAATTGCGCACGTTATAATCAAACGTGAATTAATCCAACAAAGCCAAGATACCGATCCTGTGCTCGATACAAATTGAAGGAAATTGATTTTAACCTCTCCCGAGGATCTATCTTCGATGTTTAATTCACCATACATTGATTATATGCCTAGCATGCACCTATATAATTAATTGCAACACGTAGGGTTTTCTCGTGTTTACCTGCGAATCAGACGGGGATGAATAGATCAAGACTCGTGCTTTGATCTTCTGGACTGTATCCCGTTTGCCTAAACTCCAATGTCGAGTAAGGACAATCTATGGAGAATGCTATAGAAAAACTTCTTCTTCATTCTCTCTAGATTTTTGAAAATTCTCACTATATGGATATAGTAATTCTCGAAAATAATGACTTCACATTAACCTTGATTTTCTCTCTCACCTTATATTTATAATGCAACCCTAAACCCTATTAAGATAGGATTTATGCATATCTAATAAATATAATCCTATCACTTAAGATAGAGAGGATCAAGCTGAGTCCCAATGGGACTCTAAGAGAGGTGGACGATTTTTCCCTTAGCAACAGGCCTAGATGGGCCAGCCCAGGGATCAAATGCAAGGAATAAAGATGGAACTCAAATAAATTAAATATCTTATATTCAGCCCAGAACATAAATTAATTCATAAACATTTATTCATGCCACTAGAGAATAAATGCTGACTTACCCCTTTATTTCCGAAAGTGAGTCGGGCTTGCACTTAGACTTCACGAATCCCCGTATTTAAGATATCGTATGTCCATTAATTATTTACGTTGTTCGATCGCTTAAAATAATTAATATCTTTAATTCCTTAAGTAGTACCACTCAACCTTATTATTGTACTTGAGATAACTCAACCTGCGGTAGGTTTAGTACAATAAACCTTTGAGCTCCTTATGGGACGCCATCATCCTAAACGGATACGGTGACTCGACATAGGTAACTAGCATGACATACAAGATCGCCACCACCCAAGATGCAGAGAATTGGTTATCTCATGTAACCTCACCCATAGCAAGTCAAAGTGATGGTCAAGAACTCATACTCACCTAATACCTTATCGAGGTTTAGATCAACGTAAGTCTCCGAGATCTAGGTTCTTCACGACGGTCGAGAAGAACTCTTCTCACCGTGATCCATCAATACGTTAGAGACGTATCAAAGATAGACAAGCAACCAAGTCAAGTCACTTCTTATCTATACCGCAAGACTTATACCGACAACTCGTCCCTGTTGTCTCAACTGTGATTCTTTTATATCTCATTAAGCTTGACCAATCATACGCACTTCTATGATCTACAACACATCGTATGATCTAACTTATATATGAGATAAAGGGACATATATATGCAATCAAGTAAACAATTCAGATACTTAGATTGTAATAGTGGTAACTGTAGGAAATCGATTTTGACCTCTCCCGAGGATCTATCTTCGATGTTTAATTCACCATACATTGATTATATTCCCTAGCATGCACCTATATAATTAATTACAACACGTAGGGTTTTCTCATGTTTACCTTTGAACTGCTTCGGGGATGAACGGATCAAGACTCGTGCTTTGATCTTCTGGACTGTATCCCGGTTGCCCAATCTCCAATGTCGAGTGAGGATAATCTATGGAGAATGCTACACAAAATCACCCAATCTCTCTATGTAATTCTCGAAAATCTCTTCCAAGTCACTCTTGGAATTCTCGAAAATATGGTGTGGATAATTGATGATTAGCCTTGATCTTATCTCTTACCTTATATTTATAATGCATTACCATAATCCCATAAGGAAAGGATCCATGCATATCCTATAAATATAATAATATCCTTATAGGATAAAGAGAATCAAATCCTTACCATAGAGAGGATAGGGTACCGATTTTCTCCAAGCTACGGCCCTGGACGGGCCAGCCAGGATCAAATGCAAGGAATAAAGATGGGCATCAAATAAATTAATTATCTTATGTTCACCCGTAACATAAATTAATTTATAAACATTCATTCATGCCACTAGAGAATAAATGCCGACTTACCCCTTTATTACCAAGGCGAGTCAGCTTGCACTTAGACATTACGAATCCCCGTATTTAAGATATCGCATGTCCATTAATTATTTAGAGCATTCCGATCGCTTAATATAATTAATATCTTTAATTCCTTAAGTAGTACCACTCAACCTTATTATTGTACTTGAGCTAACTCAACCGCGGGTTTAGTACAATAAACCTTTGAGCTCCTTAAGGGGACGTCATCATCCTAAACGGATACGGTGACTCGATACAGATAACTAGCATGACATACAAGCAATGCCACCACCCAAGACGCGAGAATATTGGGTTAGAACATATAACCTCACCCATAACAAGACAAAGTGATGGTCAAGAACTCATACTCATCTAATACCTTATCGAGGTTTAGATCATCGTAAGTAACCGAGATCTAGGTTCTTCACGACGGTCGATAGAAGAACTCATCTCACTATGATCCATCAATACGTCGAGACATACCAAGATAGACAAGCAACCAAGTTAAGTCACTTTATCTATACCGCAACCTATACCGACAACTCGTCCTCAAGTTTTCTCACCGTGATTCTTTTATATCTCATTAAGCTTGACCAATCATACAGGACTTCGTGATCTTCACACACCGTATGATCTAACTTATATATGAGATAAGGGACACGGATATATACAATCAAGTAATCAATTCAGATAGAGATTGTAATAGTGGTAACAGAAACATTGTATATAAGCTCAACTAAAACCGCCAAGATACAACCAACAAAGAATAGGAAACATTGTATACAAACTCAACCAAAACCGCTTCAAGTATACAACCAACAACATTGAGTCGAGCGCCGATGACTAGGTTTTGGGCATGGGTGAACGCGCGTGGAGATGGTGCGCGGAGCTGGAGAAAGTGATCGAGCGCGCGTTGCGGGTTAGAACGTCGGACGTGCTACGTGGAAGGGAAGAACACGCGAGCGGGTGCTCGTGCTTGAGCGCCGGATGGGCGAGGGCGATGGAGGACCAGCGCTGTAAGTGGAGGCTCGAGCGTCGGGTGGTGGAGCGAGGTAGCTGAGCGAGCGCTGGAGAATCAACGCCGGATGCGCTTGGTGGATTCCCAGCGTGCGTTGGAGCACAACGTGTGCGGGATGGGGCGAATGGCGACGGGAGAGACAGCGGGCGTTGGACGATCTATGCGCTGGAACGCGCGCTAGCGTTGAGCTCTGGATGTTGAGCGTCGAGGCTGGAGTGTGCGCTAGCATCGAGCGCCGGTTTGACAAGGCCGAACGCCGGGCCTGATGCAGCCGACGCTGAACGAGGAGGCAGGGCGTAGGGGTACGTGGCCGAGCGGGTGCTCGCCAAGAGCGTCGGATGAGGTGGGATATGCGCGCCGAAGCATCAGCGCTGGGTGATGCGTGCGACGGGGCACCGTGCGCGACTTTGACTACTCGTCTCATTCTCCCTCGTATAAACTCCGAATTAGGATGCGTTTGCACCTATGAACTCATGTCGAGATGCTCTTCAATATACTTGATCCTTGGCATATCCATTTTATCCCATTTAATGCTTTTTTTCTACAAAATATCAAAACAAACCAAATAAGTCCGAATCGATAAATATTAATCAAACCAAAGGCATAAGTAGGACAAACTACTGAAAATGACATGTAAAACAAAACCAAGAATGAGCACAAATTCATAACAAACAACTCCCCCACACTTATTCATTTGCTTGTCCTCAAGCAAAGTCTATACTAATAAGAGTAGAAAAATAACTCATACAACTTAACCCTTAATCCAATCAATCAAACCTCTTTTTGCAATTCCCCCAAAACATGATGAATACATGATCAAAGTTAATGTGAAACTAATCTAAATTTGTGAAAATATCAAATAAACAAGAAGATTATTTTTGCTCAGACCCAACTCTTCGCTAGGGGTGAATTAACTAAAATGGTTACCTTTAGCAACAAGTTTCTTTGATAACCTAGAAAGTATTAACAAATTTCAGAATAATGTTTGAAAGGTGAATTCTCGATGAACTCGAGTTTCCTATCGTGGTTTCCCATGCCCATTTCTCAATTTACGAGAAAGAGGGGCAGAATCTCATCATCCATTTCAACAATCTCAACAATTTACTGGAGTTTTCATTCTCCTTCTTTTCTCTTCTTTTTCACACTTTTTTCCCCTTTTTTTTATTGAAACAAGTATATAGGTAACCACACTGTTAACACTACCCCTAGCATTAGTCGGACAAATCACATCAATAACCCCCGATTTATGATTAATTCACACAATCTCGTCAATTCACATTGCACTTCAATAACATAACATCAGGATAAACGAGAATACATCAAGGTTTGACCAATACCACAGAGTTCAGGTGCACAAATCAAAATCCTAACTTACTCGCATAGACAAAAACTTGAATTCAAACAATCAAAATAAGCACAAAGGCACATCACCAAGCATACAAAAATATATATATCACGCCCACAAAACCAAATAATCTTCCCCCACACTTAATTCGAGCACTGTCCCCAGTGCTCAGAACATTGATAGCAAAAATAGTCAATAGAGGATGAGACTACCCTGGTAGTAGATGGCAGAAACAGGGTTGGAATGTGAGCATGCATGACAGAGTTGGAGAGTCACGGCTTCACCACACTGCTTACAACGTTCCAATTCTGAGCAAAACAACCTCAACGACAACAGATAGATCAAAGAGAACAACGAAACAAACAAAAGAGAAAAAAGAAAAAGAACAGAAAAGATCCGTGGGTAAACTCCCACGTAGTACTCAGTTTAACGTCGTGAGCACGACGTAATCCAGTCAGAGACAGATAGGCTCGATGAGCATGGAGTTCTCTACGCCTTTCGGATCATCCCCTTGATCAAAGTAAGGTCTCACCCGCTGTCCATTCACAGTAAAAGATCTGTTGGTGCTGGGATTGTGGAGTAAGACTGCTCCATAAGGGAACATCTTTTCAATCATGTAAGGACCACTCCATCCAGAGTTGAGCTTCTCGGGGTAGGACTTCAAACGAGATTGAAAAAGTAAAATCTTCATTCCCGACTTTAAATCCTTGTTAACTCTCCGCCGATCATGTATCTGTTTAACTTTCCCCTTGTACAAATTTGCATTCTCACCCTGCAACAAAACATTCTCGACCAAGGGATCAACAACATCTACGGGAGCATGATTATCAATGAATTTAACAGAGGGAGATATTACACTATCATGTGCAGAGAAAGACACAGATTCACCTAGTATAGTCATTTTCAAAGTGCCATTCTTAACATCAATTAGTGTGTTGGTTGTGGCCATGAATGGCCTCCCCAACAACAGTGTGTGTTCCTCCCCATCTTCCTTAATATCCCCCATATCCAAAACAACGAAATCAACAGGAACAATCAACCCACCCATCTTTACTAATACATCCTCGACAATATCCTTGGGGTATCTCACGGACCTATCAGCTAATTGTAGACACATCCTAGTGGGTTTTAGTTCACGTAATCCTAATCGTTTGAACATAGAATAAGGTGCAAGATTAATCCCGGCCCCCAGGTCAAGCATGCCAGAAACTTCTATCCCGTTACCCAAAGCAATTTTTATAGTAAAACTACCTGGATCTCGGAGCTTGGGAGGCAACTGCGTCAGAGGACGGAATTAGCGCTCCCGAGACCATGACTTTTCTCATGCTCCCCAAACCTTCTTCTTAGAGACGAGCTCCTGAAAAACTCGACATAAGCCGGCACATTTCGATCACGCCCAACAGGGCAAATTAACATTCACCTTGGGATGAGTTTATAGAACTCATTGAATCGCTGGTCTTGCTTTCTCGCTCTTCAACCGACGTGGAAAGCGGTATCGGTGGAATGTGGCGGTTTGTTGCCTTATGCAATCTGGCATTAGTCTTTTTCTTCTTTTCCACCTCCTCTGACTGCAACGGCTTGTCTGATGACTCTCCCACCTCATTAGAAACAATTCGACCACTCCTTAGAACAATGATCGCATGAGCCTGATGAGGCTGGCTTAGAAGTTTCCCCGCTGCTACTTGCTGTAATAGCTCGTTTAGCGTGTTGGCAATCTGTCCTATTTGCATCTCTAAACGCTTGATGGTGGAATCTTGAGTATCTACTCTTTGGGTGATCATATCCTCAAAAGCTGGTCTCTGAGGTGGTAGTGGAGTGGCGATCTCACGACATCGCGCGGAACCGCCGAGAGATCATGTTGTGGGGGTTGTTCTTTGCGCGGATAGTGCCTGTTTCAAATCATATCGCTTGTGGAGGTCTTTGTATGGCGATTCAAGTTTGAACTCGCCTGATTTTGATTCCTCCATCCCACGTTAAATTGTTTCGACAGGCTCGAATCGCCGTCTAGGTTGAAATCCTTGCATAGAATATGCTTCGATCAAGCGCGCCTGAGGTATGATCTCCCATCCCGGCACGATCAACATTGTGCCCAAGTTCATTGCAGATTCCACGAGTGGTTCCATGAATTCCTTGTGTCAGTCTTTGGTGGATCGGGCTTCTTCAACTTAAGTTCGCGCACTTCCTCATCAATTCACCACTTGTTTATTCATGTCGACGAAGGGTTCACGGCATGTGCTTCGCTCTTCCACCTCGATCGACTTTTGTCGTGAAGTAGCAGACCATGGCTTCAAAATATCGACGTTATCCAATGCCGCTCGAGAACCAATGTCTCCACCGCAAAGATTGTCCACCATGTAATCGGAAACTCGAGTCAATACATCATATAAGAATTGATAAAGAATTTCATCCGGTAAGGTATGCGTGAGGCATTTACGTAATAAATCCTAAACCGCTCCCAAGCTTCAAGGAATGGCTCGTCGACATCCGATTAAAGGTCATGATCTCGTGACCTCAACTCCCGACTCTTCTTGTTTGGGTAGATTTGCGTCATGAACTTATCTACCACGGCATTCCAGCTCGTAGAGAGTTAAGGAAGTGCTTAAACCACGACTTAGCCCCGCCCCAAGAGTGTACGGAAACAGCATCTTCGCTGATCTTCATTTAGTCCACCCAACGGGAAGGATCAGAAACCGAGCAAAACTCCATTATAAATCCCAAGACATCCTCACTAGCAAGCCCATGGAGGGTAGGTAATGAGCGAGAAATGATTCGCTTAAGCTCATAGTCCGGGCCGCCGGTCCAAGAACAATTAAAGTAGCGGCCCCAATCACTGCCTCAGAAATCACGCAGAGCTCGTGAATTTCCACCCATATCTCTCAACGGGAGTATTCTCAACAACAGTTGATCTCGATTATCGCTCGACTGCTCACCACTCATGAAGTGGCACCAAACTCCTCCAGGTTTGGAAGAATAGATCTTTAGATCTTCAAGTGCGGTCCAACGAGGTAGCAAGCGGTCTATTTAGATCATGCGACCTAGCATACACAACACTCAAACAAGAAAAGATCACACGCAACTGGAGAATAACAAAAGAAAAACGAAAAGAAACACGGAAAATAATCAACACAAACAATACGCCTAAAGTTTTCCCCGGCAACGGCGGCAAAATTTGTTTCAATCAAAAGTGTACTCTTAATTGACTCATAATCGAATGAGTTGTTGTAGTAGGGAAAGTTAACCCTAGTCGTCTCTCAAGGAAAACTTAGCAGAGCTATTGTTCGTGTCAAACAAAGAAAGCGGTAAATCCTAACACTCTAATACCAACATAGGTTTTTGATCAAACGAGAATTGAAAAGCTGAACGGAAAAATAAATTAAAGCAAGTAATCTAACTAGGAGTTGTCAATCCCTAGTTGATAAACTACAAAAGCACGAAAGCAGGAAGCTAATCAATAAACAATTAAACTAGATCACCAAACACGAAGAATTGAAATTCGACGAAGAACGATTCAACATGTAATTAAACTTCAATATCACTTGCATAGAATTTAGATTATCAAAAGCCGAAAGGATTAGAATCAATCAAGAAACCAACAATCCCACAATAATCTAGAACAAACACGTAAATTAATCGATCAAGAACAACAGGATGAATATGAAGGGAAATCTGATTTTAACCCTCTCCCGATGATCTATCTTGGATGTTTAATTCACCATACATTGATTATATGCCTAGCATGCACCTATATAATTAATTGCAACACGTAGGGGTTTTCTCGTGTTTACCTGTGAATCTGTCGGGGTAGAATTGATCAAAACTCGTGCTTTGATCTTCTGGACTGTGTCCCGGTTGCCTAATCTCCAATGTCGAGTGAGGACAATCTATGGAGAATGCTATAGAAAATCGCCTCTTTTTTTTCTCTCAAATTTTCGAAAATTCTCACCAATGGATTATGGTAATTCTAAAATAATGATCGAGGATTAACCTTGATTTTCTCTCACCTTATATTTATAATGCACTCCCAAACCCTATCTAGATAGGATTAATGCATATCTAATAAATATAATCTTATCCTTTAGGATAGAGAGGATCAAGTCGAGTCCCAAGAGGACTCTAGAGACGAGGGGCGAAATTCACCTAAGCAAGAGGTCTGGACGGGCCAAATTGTGGATCAAATGCAAGGAATAAAGACGGGCCTCAAATAAATTAATTATCTTATGTTCAAATTTTAACATAATTAATTCATAAACATTTATTCATGCCACTAGAGAATAAATGCCGACTTACCCCTTTATTACCAAGTTGAGTCGGGCTTGCACTTAGACTTTACGAATCCCCCTATTTAAGATATCAGACGTCCATTAATTATTTACGCTGCTCGACCGCTAAAATAATTAATATCTTTAATTCTTAAGTAGTACCACTCAACCTTATTATTGTACTTGAGATAACTCAACCGCGGGGTTTAGTACAATAAACCTTTGAGCTCCTTAAGGGACGCCATCATCCTAAACGGATACGGTGACTCGACACGTGTAACTAGCGGGACATACAAGATCGCCACCACCCAAGATGCAGAGAATCTTGGGTTATCTCATGTAGCCCTCACCCATAGCAAGTCAAAGTGATGGTCAAGAACTCATACTCACCTAATACCTTATCGAGGTTTAGATCAACGAAGTCTCCGAGATCTAAGTTCTTCACGACTACCGATAGAAGAACTCATCTCACCGTGATCCATCAATACGCCGAGACGCATCAAAGATAGATAAGCAACCAAGTCAAGTCACTTCTTATCTACACCAGCTTTATACCGACAACTCGTCCTCAAGTTGTCTCGGTTTGTGAAACTATTTATATCTCATTGCTTCGACCAATCATACGCACTTCTTTGATCTTCTACACAATCGTATGATCTAACTTATATACGAGATAAGAGGACATTGATATATGCAATCAAGTGAACAATTTAGAGATGAGATTGTAATAGTGGTAACAGAAACATTGTATTCAAGCTCAACCAAACTTCTTTTAGTATACAAATCCAACAATCTCCCACTTATACTAAAGCAAAACTTTTAGTATACAATGTGTCTCTACTAGCTATTACAAACAACACCATCACTTTGCTTCTCCCACTTATACAAAAGTTTCCTTTCTAAGTGGGTGCCATCTTATGCAATCCAAGTCCTCGAATATGCTCTTCAGACTTTTGCGGTAGCTCTTCGTGAATGGATCACCAGGTTATCCGCAGCATCAATCTTCTCAATCAGCACATCTCCTCGCCTAACGATTTCTCGTATGACATGGTACTTTCTCTCTATGTGTTTCGTTGCTTGTGGGTCCGTGGTTCCTTCGAGTTTGCACATCGCACCGAGTTATCACAAGAAACTATGATACTTTGGGCAAACCAGTACCACATCTAGATCCATGAGGTAGTTTCAACCATACAGCCTCTTTAGCAGCCTCCTGCGGCTACATATTCGCTTCCATGGTGGAGTCCGCAATGCATCGCCGCTTTGCACTCCGCCAGATACGACTCCTCCTCCCAAGGTAAACACATACCGAGGTAGACTTCTTCTCATCACGGTCCACTGGAAACACGAGTCCAATAACCCAAAGGCATTAGTCTATCCGCTTAGTAAACCAGCCTATAATCTCGAGTCCTTTTAGGTACTTGAGTATATGCTTCACCACAGTCCAATGAGCTTGTCCGTGGTTAAACTGATATTCAGCTACTATGCTCACCGTGATAGCGATATCGGGTCTCGTATATAAGATTGCGTATATGAGATTTCCTACGGCGAAGCGTAAGGAACTTGTCTCATTTCTCTATCTCATTTGCATCATACGTGATCGCTTCCTTAGATAAAGGAACGCCATGTCCGAAAGGTAGCAATCCTTTTTGGCGGTTCGCATACTAAACGAGTAATCACAAGATCAATGTAAGCCTCGATTCCAAGAATGTACGCTGCATCTCCTAAGTCTTTCATTTGAAATCGATCGATAACCAACTTTACGCCCGATAACAACTTCACATTGTTGCCAAGTAGAAGGATGTTATCTACGAAGTGCAAGAAATACCACATCACCGCTGACATCTAAACGATACACACAACTTTCGCTAGGCAACTGGTAAATCCATAGACTTTACCACCTCACAAAACGTAAGTTCCGTGATCGTGAAGTTTGCTTAAGTCCATAAATGGACTTCTTAAGCATCCATACTAGATGTTCTTCACCCTTCACCATACTAGATGCTCTTCACCCTTCACCACATAACCTTCGGGTTGTCGATATAGATGTCTCTACCTTCTTCAAGGTAACCGCTAGGAAAGCGGTTTTCACATCCATTTGCCAAACCTCAATGTTTAAGTGGGCTATGGCCGTAAGAATTCGATGGACTTGAGCATTGCTACAGCGTAAAAGGTCTCATCGAAATCGATGCCCTCAACTGAAAGTTACCCTTTCGCCACAAGCCCGGCTTTAAAAGTCAAACTCTCCATTTGAATCTCTTCCTCTCAGATACCCACTTACTACCTATGGCTTCCTTGCCATCCGGCAGAGGTGTCTTTTCGTATACATCTATAGTGTTATGGACTCAATTTCTAAGACCATAGCGGTGTGCCATGATCTTGCATCAATGTCTTCAGACGTCAGATGTCCATGGGTCGATTATTGCTGCTCGCCGCTTGGGACTAAACCAAGATTCACCCACGAACATAAATCGCCGGGTCGACGTAACAACCCACCCACTACGATGAGGCGCCACAGCACAATGGCAACGGTGGGCGCAGAACTTGTGGTTCTCTATCTCGCACAACTTTGTCTGGTAGGAACCACTTGCACGGCCGGTATCTCCAAAGTGGAACTCGACCCACTTCAATTTCTCAAGTATCTCGTGTCGATCCTCCCACTAGACACGACATTTCGTCAGATCTTTCGTTTAATCGGTGGTGGAATACGATCATCTTCTAATTCTGAAGAATGATTTCAACTTTGGATTTATGGTTTTCATATAATCCTCTTCTAAGAATCGGGCATTAGTGCTAATAATGACCTTCCGATCCTTAGACTATAGAAATAACCACCTTCGCTCCTCTAGGATAGCCAATAAAATGCCTCAAGGCCGGATCTAACCTCCAACTTGTCGACTTTCTTGTTCAAAGACATGGCCGGATCGCCCCATATCCTTATGTGGTTTAAACTGAAGCTTGCGCCCAAACCAAAACTCGAAGGGGTTTTATCGACCGACTTGGATGGTACTAGATTTAGCAAGTATGCCGCCGCTTCTAAGGCATACCCCGAACGAAATAAGCAATGTTGCATAACTCATCATCGATCTAACCATTTCTAAAAGAATCATATTTCTTCGCTCTGACACACCATTTTGTTGTGGTGTGCCCGGTGTGAGTGGGAGGTAATCCCACATTGCACCAAGTAATCCATAAACTCGATACTGAGGTATTCGCCACCGCGATTAGACCGTAGTGACTTGATACTTTTACCAAGCTTCGCTCCACTTCCGCTTTAAACTCTTTGAATTTCTCAAAGCATTCAAACTTATGTGAAACAGTATATGTATTCGCACTTTGAGTAATCACAATGAAAGTGACAAAATACCATACCTCCACGAGCTTGTGTGGACATAGGTCCACACAGGTCAGAATGTACTAGCTCCAACACTTCTTTGGCTCTATAACCCTTCGCTTTGAAGGGTCTAGTCGACATTTTTCCTTCTATACAGGATTCGCAGACTGGGAACGGAGTAACTGTGAGATCACCCAATGCTCCATTCTTAGCCAGTCTTTGGATCCTATTTAGATTGATGTGACCTAATCTAAGATGCCAGAAAAATGTGGTGTCATCTTGAGAAGAAAACTTTCTCGTTTTAAGGTTTGAAGAAGATGCAACATAGTTATAGGTATTATGTTTGGTAGAAATAGTATAAAGCTTAATTATATAAAGTGCCACCACGTATAACTTCGTCATTTCTTATGATAGAAACACCACTATCAAAATAATCGAATATCCATGAATATATAGTTTCAAACTGAACAAGGTTCCACCAAACTCCGCACATATAAAACGCCTTTAAAACTAAAATTTTCTATCAAAACATAAAGTAACATCTCCGATCGCAACGGCCTCGACTTTCGCGCTGCCCATAGAGATCGTTATCTCGCCATCACACAACTCCCTTGTCCGCAGGAACCCCGCAAGGTGTAACAAACATGATCAACAGACTCGGTGTCTACTACCCAAGAATGGGTAGAACAAGTCGCTAAACATGTTTCACATTAAAGCAAATGGCGACTTGAGCCTCGAGCATAGGGCACTGGCCTTCCAATGCCTCGCCTGCCGCACTTGAAGCACCTACCTCTCCTTCGCTTCTTCAAGCCTCGGTGGCACATGTTCTTGCTCCCATTACTCCCACTAGTTCCCTCGCCTACCACCTTTGGTGCCCCTTCCTTTTCCATTTTTCAACGGAAAATTTGGGCCCCTAGACGTGATAGCAAGAGCATGTGTCTTTGCCCATGACTCCTTCCGCAGCCACGAGATCATTAAGCAATCGACTAATTGTATACTCGCCTTGCTCATGATTGCATTCACGCGAAAATTCTCAAAAGACTTGGGCAAGTGTGTTGAGGATGATATCGACCTTGCTTCGCCATCAATACATCATCCCAACTGATCAAGACTATCCATAAGACGAGTCATGGGAGGTATGTTCATGGACCGAACTTCCTTCTTCCATCTTACACGCCAAGATTTCTCTCATTGTGTGGAAGCGGACTGTTCGATCCTAATGCCCAAACTTACTCGATACTTGACCATATTTCAGACGCTCTACCATCGATCGATGTCGCACTGCAAGCCTTCGACATCGTAGTCATCATATAACACTGGCCATATTGTTCGACTTATGCCAAAGTCCGCTGACTCGCCGCTCATTAGTCGATCGTCGAAGAAGTGGCATCGGGTTTGGGAGTAGTGAGAACAAACATGTGTTCTTCAATGATAAGAACATATTCCATGTTTCGCTTCCACTCGATAAAATTCGGACCGGATAGAGGATTTTAAAGCGAGCATGTTGATAATCTGTAAGAGACATATCTTAAAAGTAATGTAAACATATAAGCATATGATCGCACATAATTCGAATAATAATATTGTAACCTTTTGATAAAACAATATTAATGAAACCTCCAATCGCCCAAGGAATCCCACATGCAAGCCACGCGTGTGATCGTTTACATGAACCCCCACTGCACTAAAATATTCCTTTTAGTCGCTTAATTTCAATCCATGTCAACTTATCCTTACGACAAATGAAATTAATGATTGGACCTTACTGACCACTTCACTATCGCAAAGGGACTTCGGGAAGTTGTACTCGAGGTGATGTCTAAGCAATGACCACAATTTTAACAACAGAAATGAATTTTAGAATTGGCATACCACCAGACCATACCGCCCAATCCAAATTCTTTTGTTATCTCATTTTAAATCTATCTCTAGAGAACTTATGAAAAATCGCAAATGCAAGCCGTGCGTGTGGATCGTTTACATGAAACTCCCACTTCTCAATAGATTAAAATGTTTTATTTAGAAATCTCATCTAACAAATTTATGACAAACACGGGTGCAAGCAAGCCGCTGTGTGTGGGCGTTTACTCAAAGTGCGTATCACTTTGTTTAGAGATCAAAAGTGGAGGTCTTGACATTTTAATTTAAAATTAATATGTCGGGTTACTTGCTTAGTCTTTTGTTTCAAAAGGATTGTCCATGCAGATCACGTAATCTAGCATGCTTTTCTATAGAACTCAACTTGTAAAACATGCTCGCAGTAATTCTAAAATATGCTTGAAAACGCGATAAACCTAGCATGCTTACTATGCGATCCAATCACGAAAACATATAATATGTTTGTTCACGTAATTTAAACATACATAGTATGCTACCGCATAATTAAACATCCACGACATGCTTTCAACGATAAAAATAAAATAAAATCGCTCATCGCGCTCCACTCATTGATCTCAGATCGCCTAATTTATTACATAAATTTGCAAAGCATGATCATGAAACTCGAAAACGGGCCTCGCGCATGGGCACGGACCGGATTCGTCAAAATGGATTTGGGCGAAAAATCGAAACAGGCGGATCATTGAACGGGCCAACCGGTCGGCGGAACCAGTCGAAAAATCGGATCCGGGTCGAAAAGCGGGTCGTACGAACCCGGGTAGGGTCGACTTAGAACAAACGGCCTAGTCGAATTAAAGGTGGCGTGCTGAAGCGCACACCCCATGCGCGCCCAAAGACGGCCGCCCACCGCCCGCCTGCCGAGAGACGCTACCGAGAAAACCGCGACCTTGAGGTTTCCTACGCGAATCTCGTCTTTGAGGTCGCCGGCGCCGCCGAGGCCTCACTAAGATTCGCCGCCCGTGTCGCCAGAAACCGGCTGCAAACCCGTTGAGGTTTCCTTGCGATCGTCGCTGCTGCATACCGCCGAAAGGGCTCGAGGTTTCCTCGCCGCGTCACAAGACTACCGAGACCTCGCTGAGGTTTCCCGCGATCCGCCGAGAACCGCCGAACGAACTCAGCGACGCGATGCGCGCGCGCTGCCGCCTGCGCCTGCGCAGGCATCGCGGTCGCGTGAGCACTCGCGAGCGCCGCTCGAGGTTTCCGCACTCAACGCCGAGGCGCATCGAGGCCTGCGCAGGTTCGCGCCCGCACACCCGGCCGCCGAGCTGCGACCCCGCTACGCCCATGTCGCCCGACGCCGCGTGCCAACCGCCGAGACGTATCCGGCGCCGCCGGGCGCCGCCGCGTCCGGCCGAGGCTTCGCCGCCCGTGCCTCCGCCCATTTTCGCCGATGTCGACCGCCGAGAAAAACACGCGACGCTGGTCGGCATGTCACGAGCGCCGCCGCACGCTGACGCTGCCGTCGCCCGCACGCCGCCCCGCCGTGGCGCCCGCTTTTTGGCGTGCTTCCGCCGCCTCGCTTCTTCGTGCTTTTGTCTTCGTTCTTCTTTTACGTATAAGATTTACGGTGAAAAATCTAATCTAACCACATTTTCTCGTGGTGAAAAACAAAATCCGACAAAAATAAACGAGCCACGATGAACGATGTATTCACAATTAATTAATTGCGCATTTTATAATCAAACGTGAATTAATCCAATGTGAGCCAAGATATCGATCCCGTGCTCGATACCAATTGAAGGAAAATCTAATTTTAACCTCTCCGAGGATCTATCTTGGATGTTTAATTCACCATACATTGATTATACGCCAAGATGCACCTATATAATTAATTACAACACGTAGGGTTTTATCGTGTTTACCGCGAAATCAAGGGGTAGAACGGATCAAGACTCGTGCTTTGATCTTCCGGATGTGTCCCGCTTCCTAATCTCCAATGTCGAGTGAGGACAATCTATGGAGAATGCTATAGAAAATAGCCTCTTTCTTTTCTTCTCAAATTTTCAAAATTTCACCAACGGATTTTGGTAATTCTCGAAAATAATGATTGAGGATTAACCTTGATTTTCTCTCTCACCTTATATTTATAATGCGCTCCCAAACCATATCTAGATAGGATTTATGCATATCTAATAAATATAATCTTATCCTTTAGATAGAGAGGATCGTCGAGTCCCAAGAGGACTCAGAGAGGAGGGTGAAATTCACCTAAGCAAGAGGTCTGGACGGGCCGGCCTCAGGATAAAATGCAAGGAATAAAGATGGGCCTCAAATAAATTAATTATCTTATGTTCAACCCGTAACATAAATTAATTCATAAACATTTATTCATGCCACTAGAGAATAAATGCCGACTTACCCTTTATTACCAAGTCGAGTCGGGTTTGCAGACTTAGACTTTACGAATCCCCAGATTTAAGATATCGACGTCCATTAATTATTTACGCTGCTCGTCTGGTATGAATTTTTGCTATTTCTTGGTACTGTTTTACATGTTAATTTTAGTGGTTTATCCTATTTATGCCGTTGGTTTGATTATTATTTATCGATTCGGATTTACTTCGTTCGTCTCGATATTTTTTAGGAAAACGGAAGAAAATAGGATGAATTGGATCTGTCAATGATCAAATATAAATGAATAGCATCTCGACAGGAGTTCATAGGCAAAAGCGGATCGCAAATCAAGTTCGCACGAGGAGAACGGCCAAATTTTCAAAGTCGCAGACGTGCACTCCGCCGCCAAGTCGCTACCGGCGCTGAACACTTTCAATGATTCTTATGAATTTTGGAGAATGAATCAAGGATTTTATCCTTCACAATAAGTAAAGTACGTTGTGATAGGAGTCCGAGGCGAAAACCGTGTGCAACCGTAGTTCAAACGAAGGAGAACGGGCCAAACAAAAACATCGCAAAGTAGTGTCGCGCGCGCGCGCCCACGCGCCGCAGTGCGTCACAAGAATGCACGCCCAAATAACGCCGGTTCACCTGGTTTCAGCCCAACTTGAGCGTGCGTTCACAATTGGTGAACGCCGGTTCACCTCATCTTGAGCGCCTCCTGCTCCAATACCACCAGCCTTTCGGCCAGTACCGAGTTCAACGCGCTCATCTCATTTACCTCGCGCGCCACCCACGCCGGAGTTCGCCCACCTTCTCCTCGCGCCGCCCGCCGCCTGCCCTCCCAGCGCACCAAGCTCTCCCGCATCCTCGCCCCATGCCTTCGCTGCATGGCGCCACACCCAGCTCGCCACCACCCGACGGCAGCCAGCGGCGCTCGATCACGCCCTGCCCGTGCGTCAAGGCTCCGTCTCCAGCGTTCCCAATTCCCTCATACTATAATGAGCGCGCCATTTGTGAAATGAATATTTCCTCATCGGAGTTCACTTTGAACCCGCTCATATTCAAGTCGAATGTATTCTCACTGCGCTTTAAATGCCTGCTCAACTTCATTTAATATATATATGCTGCGTTTAGGTCAAAACGCGTCCGCAATGATTTCTTGATTTTGGTTCTTTCAAAGAAATGCTACCGCTTCTTCACCGATTCTTCCGAGTTCTTCAATGATCGACACAAGCGAGATAATCTTTAGATTTAATTCCTGTTTCTTATTTTCATCGAACGATTTAGTTAACCAATTTATGTTTTGGGATTTACCGTTTTTCGGATTAATTTTATAGTTTTATCGTTTGATGGTTTTGTTGGATTCAATTCATAGTGATGATGGATTGGACTTTCATTTTCCGTTGATTTACTTTACGTAATGATTTCCGCTTTCGCTTAATTCTCGTTCTTCGAAATGGATTGATGATTATGTTTTATTTGCAATTAGATTTAGATTAGGGATCGACAAACTCTATAAATAATATGATTGCATATGCTTTTATTTACCGCTTTGATTTATCGTTATAGTTCAACTAGGGATCGACAACCCTAGTTTAGATTTATTGCTTTATTAGTTTAGCTCGGGATTGACAACCCCTAGCTTAGGATCGTTTATTTCTCGATTTCAATTCTTGCATGTTCAACCCTCGTTGATGTTAGAATGTTTAGGTTTTAATCGCTTTACGTATGACATGAACAATCGCCTACTAAGTTTTCCTGAGAGACGACTCGTGTTAACTTACCACGCCACGATTACCTCGCATGCGATTGCGAGTAATTTGAGTGTGTTTTTAGCTCGATCAATTTTGGTGCCGTTGTTGGGAAAACTTTAGCGTATTGTTTTGTGTTGTTTATTTTCTGTTTTTCTTTTCGTTTTTATTTTGTTATACTCCAGTTGCGCGTGATCTATTTTTGTGTGAGTGTTGTGAATGCTAGGTTGCCGCCGTTTGATGGAAGATGTATGCTTTTGACGGCAATGCCGGGGCCTATGCCGCACATGGATTCCAACCCCGACAGAATTTGAGCCTTACTAAAGAACAATATGGTTCGGTGGAATAACCAACCCAACCCGAATATTGGGATCCACAACCCGATTTGGGATGGTGGGATCCACAAAGCAGAACAGCGTCCTCATCCGATTCAGAATGGTGGAACCATATCCCAATTCGAGATGTTGGGACCCACCACCGACTATGGATATTATGATCCACAATGTACCACAACCTCCACAAAGAACGGTGGTACCACCTACAACAGAGTATTTTCTCCACCACTCGAGAGGTATCCGTTGGATAATATGGAGACCGAATTGATTCAGAATCGCCACCAACGGTTGGATGCTGACGACACCAAAATCAGACGCTTGCAAGCAAAATTAGAAATGATGACTGAGAAGATGGACGAGTTGCTGCAACAAGATGCAATAGGGGAGCCTCCAAGCTCACCCTATGAGGCTCAGGCGACCACTGACCATCAGAGTTCGCCATTGGATGATAGAGACGCAACTCTTGAGCGTTTAGAGGCACGTGTGGGACTGATGGCTGTGAAGTTGGTTGAGTATCAACGACAACTTGCAGTGAGAGAACTTCTGAGCCACCCCTGTGAGGCTCAGGCAGTCATTGTCCTTCAAGGTGATCGAGCAGATGATCGTGTTGTGGAAGAGCCATCTGAAGATATTCTGCCACCACAAGAAAAGGAGGAAGAGGTGGTAGTCTCGAGTTAGACTCCGACAAGTATGAACCGACCCCGAGAACACGGTTGAGGTAGTTCATGCGGTTTCAATTGATGAAGAGGATTGGAAGGGAATTTGTTAGCATGCGCACCACAATGGTATTGAAGGAACTATCGATGAAGTATGTGTTCGTGGAGGATGAGCAAGGGAAGACGGTGATCTTTTCAGCCGAGCTTCTAATTTTGGAGAAACGGAGTTGACCTCGGTGCTTATAGAGGTGAAAGCGGCTTTTCAAGTGGCGATAAAGGGTGTCTATGCCCTATCCGGGCAACACTTGGTATAGTCCTCACGGGGCACCGATGGAGCTCACGGTATCATGATTATGGCGGACCGCCACATTGACCACCACCGTTGCTCTAATAAACACGCCGAGCTAATGACGTTAAACAAGCGCCCGTGGGAGGCAACCCACGTTTTGGTTTTGTTTTCCTTTCTTTCTTTCTTTTGTTTTGTTTCGTTGTTCTTTGATCTATCCGTCAGGTTCGTGTTTGTTTTGCTCGGATCTCGAAAGTTGTCGAACGAGACGAAGCCGTGATGCTCCAACTCTACAGCAGCACATTCTGCCGATTATCGGGAAGTATCATCCTCTATGGTCATTTTGAGCTTTTAATGTTTTGAGCACCGGGACGGTGCTCGATTTAAAATGTGGGGATGTTTACTCGGTTTTGTGCGTGATATATAGTTTTGTATGCTTAATGATGTGCCCTTGTGCTTATTTTGATTGTTTGGACTTAAGTTTGTGTCTCATGAATAAGTTAGGATTTTGATTTTGCTGTTGAACTCGTGGTATTGATCGGACCTTGATGTATTTCTCGCTTATCTTGATGTCATGTGATTAAAGTGCAATGTGAATCGAGCGAGATCGTGTGAATTGATTTTAAATCGGTGGTTATTGACGTGATTTGTCCGCTAATGCTAGGGGAGTGTTAACAATGTGGTTACCTATATACTCGCTTCATTTAAAAAAAAGAAAAAAAGAAAAATATGTGTGAAAAAGAAAATAAGGAGAATTAAAACTCCAATGTTGTTGAGATCAGATAAATGGAGGATGGAATTATGTCCTCTTCTCAGTAAATTGAGAAATGGACATGGGAAACCACGTTAGGAGACTCGAGTTCATCGAGAGTTCACCTTTCAACATTGTTCTAAAATCATTAATACCTTCTATGTTATCAAAGGAAACTTGTTGCTAAAGGTAACCATTTTAGTTAATTCACCTCTAGCGGAGAGTTGGGTGCGAGCAAAATAACTTACTTGTTTATTTGATATTTTCACAATCTTAGATTTGTTTCACGTTGTCTTTGATTATGTATTCATCATGTTTGGGGAATTGCAAAGAGATTTGATTGATTGACTAAGAGTGATGTTGCATGAGTTATCTTTCAACCTTATTAGTATAGACTTTGCTTGAGGACAAGCAAATGGATAGTGTGGGGAGTTGTTTGGTATGAATTTGAGCTATTTCTTGGTACTGTTTTACATGTTAATTTTAGTGGTTTATCCTATTTATGCCGTTGGTTTGATTATTATTTATCGATTCGATTTGCTTCGCTCGTCTCGATATTTTGTAGGAAAATGGCAGAAAATAGGATGAATTGGATCTATCAAGGATCAAATATAATTGAATAGCATCTCGACAGGAGTTTATAGGCTAAAGCGGATCGCAAATCGGAGTTCGCATTTAGGAGAACGGGCTAAATCTTCAAAGTCGCGACGTGCACTCCGCTCGCCCAAGTCGCGCGCCGGCGCTGAACACTTTCAATGATTCTTATGAATTTTGAAGAAGGAATCAAGGATTTTATCCTTCATAAGAAGTAAATTAAGTTGTGATAGGAGTCCGTAGGCGAAAACCGTGTGCAAATCGAGTTCAAACGAAGGAGAACGGGCCAAACAAAAACATCGCAAAGTAGTGTCGCGCGCGCTGCGCGCCGCAAATGCACGCCCAACGAACGCCGGTTCACCTGGTTTCAGCTTCCAACTTGAGCGTTCACAATTGGTGAACACCGTTCACCTCATCTTGAGCGCCTCCTGTTCGGCGCCAGCTCGGCCTTTCCGCCTGGGCGTTGAGTTCGAACGCTGCTCATCTCATTTTACCCGCCACTCCACGCCGGAGTTCGCCCACCTTCTCCCACGCGCCGCCGCCGCTGCCCTCCCAGCGCCCGTCGCCCCGCATCCTCGTATGTTCCACCTCGCATGGGCACACGCCCACCCAGCTCGCACACCACCGGCCGTACCCGCAGCGCGCAGCCAGCCACCACGCGTCGCGCTCGTCATGGCGCTGTCTCGCCAAGACGCTCCCAATTCCTCACATACCATAATGAGCGAGCGCCATTTGTGAGATGAATATTTCCTCGATCGGAGTTCACTTTAACAGCGCTCATATTCAAGTCGAATGTATTCTCACCGCGCCGCTTTAAACGCCTGCTCAACTTCATTTAATATATATATGCGTTTTAGGTCAAAACGCGGTCCGCAGCCGCAGATTCTTGATTTTGGTTCTTTCAAGCCAGCGCGCCGCTCTTCACTGATTCTTCCAGAGTTCTTCAACAGATCGACACAAGCGGATAATCTTTAGATTCAACAGATCGACCTAAAGCGATATATATAATAAGTGAGAGTGAGCGCCGGTTGCAATGCGAGCGCAGTTGAGAAACGCTCAGACGAACATGAGCGCCAGTTCGAGGTGCTGGACGAGCTATGTGCGAACAGCAGCGCTGAGCGCTGGATGTCGAGCGTCGAGGCTGGAGTGTGCGCTAGCATCGAGCGTCGGTTTGATAAGGCCGAACGTCGGGCCTGATTCAACCGACGCCGAACGCGAAGGTAGGCGTGGGGTGCGTGGCGGCGCGCTCGGCAAGAGCGCCGGACGAGGTGGGATGTGCATGCTGGGGCATCAACGTCGGATGCGTTGGGTGATGCGTGCGACGGGGCACCGTGCGCGACTTTGACTACTCGTCTCATTCTCCCTCGTCTAAACTTCGAATTATGATCCGTGTGCACCTATGAACTCATGTCGAGATGCTCTTCGATATACTTGATCCTTGGCATATTCATTTCATCCCATTTAATGCCGTTTTTCTACAAAATATCAAAACAAACCAAATAAGTCTGAATCGATAAATATTAATCAAACCAAAGGCATAAGTAGGACAAACTACTGAAAATGACATGTAAAACAAAACCAAGAATGAGCACAAATTCATAACAAACAACTCCCCCACACTTATCCATTTGCTTGTCCTCAAGCAAAGTCTATACTAATAAGAGTAGAAAAATAACTCATGCAACTTAACCCTTAATCCAATCAATCAAACCTCGTTTTGCAATTCCCCCAAAACATGTTGAATACATAATCAAAGTTAATGTGAATCAAATCTAAATTTGTGAAAATATCAAATAAACAAGAAGATTATTTTGCTCGCACCCAACTCTCCGCTAAAGTGAATTAACTAAATGGTTACCTTTAGCAACAAGTTTCTTTGATAACATAGAAAGTATTAATGATTTTGGAACAATGTTCGAAGGTGAATTCTCGATGAACTCGAGTTTCCTATCGTGGTTTTCCCATGCCCTATCGATAAATATTAATCAAACCAAAGGCATAAGTAGGACAAACTACTGAAAATGACATGTAAAACAAAACCAAGAATGAGCACAAATTCATAACAAACAACAACCATCTCAAGGAGGAGATAGTCAACAATCTTACAAAAGCATTGTCAAAAAATCATCGTTGTTCTCTGACGAGGTCTACAAATATAAAGTTTAGGGTGTATTCTGACGGTAGGAACTTCATAGTCGATCTTCAACTCAAATTGTATGATTGTCGAGAATTCGACCTAGATGGGATGCCATGTTCACACAGGATTGATGCTATTAGGTATGTTTTAATACTCCGTATTTAAACATAAGTATATATGTAGTTTATACTAAGATTTTACGTTGACAGTGAGGCCGGATAATCCATCCACAAGTACATGGAACCCTACTGCATGACCAACACTTTTATTGAGAGCCAACAACACTACCCAGACTAGGTATAACCTCGAACAATCAAACAACCAATGCCCATGCCGGTCCATAGAAATGATATTTCTCCTTCGTGAATCTGATATAAGTTGTAGCGCATACACTTATAAGTATAAGCACCCCATGAAAATCTATCGAATAAATCCAAGTCATCGACCAATGCTCACTGTTCCGACCAAATTGTTCTTCTAAGTCGCTCGCAATAGTACGAGGTCCCTATAGCGGGTAAGGTCGACCCAAGTCGAATCTCTCGAGGAAGACTTAACAGGGCTTATGATGTGTTACGATTAAAACAGTAAATCTAAATCCTAAACTTGATTGGGGATGATGCTTAACTAAAATTAACAGGAAAGTAAATCACGAAGACGATTCAAACCAAGCGTTCAAAGTAATTCAATTGCAAAAGGAGTAATTCAAGATTATTAGAAAGACTAGGGCATTAGGTTCTTCGCCTTGATTAATTGATTAATGCTTGCTTAATAAATCTACCTACTCATGCAATCCTCTAACCTTTAATTAAAACACTCGACTTTCGTTCTGTGGATTAAACCGAGGTTATAAGACTTCAAAAATACAGAAAACCATTAGAGTACTTGTTTCCGATAACCTGTAACCCAATTGATTCCTATGGATGCAACGTATCTATCCCTTGATAATACACGAAACCTAAACAATTAAATGGTGATCAATCACTTAACAGTAAACCCTATGATTCAATTGGTATACTTAATCAAAAAAAATAATCAATAAATAAATTTGAATCAACCAACCCTAGAAGAATATTATTTCATGCTCATCTCACGGATCGAACAATTGAAATCAATAAACATCATTAATTCAATAATCCAACGGAAAAAGAGAATAACAATCCTTACAATCGCAATAATCGCTGATGAATTTCTTCAATCAATGTTCTTGAATCACAATTTAACAAAGGAAATACTTGGAAGATGAAAATCTCATGGAGGAGGCGCACAGATAAAAGGTAATACTAAAGTATGAATGAATAGAAATAGGGTTTCAGCTTTTTAAAACATATATATAGCGCCCGAAAATTAACGCGCAGCGCCGGACGTGAACCCAGCGCCGGATGTGCACGCTCCAAAACAAGGCAAAACGTGGCTCGCCAGCACCGAACTCAGTGCATCGCCGGACTCGTCAGCTCTCAGAACGGGGATCCAACGTCGGACGCAGGCCAGCGCCGGACACGTGGACTCTTTGGACGATCTTCAAATCTTGCGCAGCACCGGACGCGATGCAGCGCCGGACGTGAGAAGTCTCTGGATAATTTCACGTCAGGAGCCAACGCCGGACATGAGCCAACGCCGGACGCACGAGCTCTTGGGGTGAATCTAACTTTGGGCGCCCAACGTCGGACGCACTCCAGCGTCGGACGCGGGCACTCTCGGGACACTTCAACTTCAGCGCCCATCGTCGGACGCAGTGCAACACCGGATGCTGGCGCTCTCTGGGCTTCAGCGCAACGTCGGAGGCGTTCTTCTCGATCGCCTCTTTGCGACGTCAAGGTGCACCCAGTGCCGGCTACGCCGAGTCTGACGCTTGGGTGCGCTTTTATTTACAAAATGCTTAAACACGATCATTCCCTACACAACACGAAAACGAACATGATTCCAATAAAAGATATTCAAAAATAAACAAATAGGAACCAAATCGTCTAAAACAACTAGAGAAAAACATAACAGAAATATGCAAGACAACTCCCCCATACTTAACTCTTTGCTTGTCCTCGAGCAAATTTTAGTTTCTTGAAAAGAATGGTACACATCGAATCAATACTTAAAATAGAATCTATCACAGATTCTCATCCTTTCAATGCATCTTAATAATATAATTCTCAATGCAATGATCCTCATTCATCAATCCAAACATGTGACTTATCATAGAATAGCTATGCTTCGACTCAAATATATTTTCAGAAATCAATATACAACTCACATGGTTCTCTTTAATGTAAGACATCCCAATGATAAAAATAAATAAAACATGTGGAACTTAAAACCGATTATAGGACAATAATCGTTAGGTGAAACCTTCAAGTTATACACTCGAGTATCCTAACATAGTTCCCTATACCCATTGCATAGAGTCTCCATTCGAGAGACAACACAAGCAAGAAGGGTAGAGCTCCTTATTCGAATTTTAAGCCCACTTATTTCACAACATAACTTCAATTTTTTTCAGATTTTCTTTTCTTTTTCTTTTTTTCAACGAAAAAATCACATAAGAAAAGGGTCCCATGTATGAAGTTTATGACAACCGATCACACACATTGTCTAATCACAGCTTCCTAATCATGTCCCACAGTTCAAATTGATACCTAAGTTTCATCACACTAAAAACCATATATACCAAGACGAAATGAAATTCAAATCAAAACACAATTAATCCCACTTAAAGCATAATTCTTCACGCACCATTTATTTCAAGAACATAAAATCCTTTCTTATCCAAACTAAAAGCTAAGAACAAAACACAAACGACAAAACATAAACAAAACAGAAAATGAAATCCCCCTTCCACACTTAAAACATGCAAGGTCCTCATTGCAGATAAATATATAAGAGAAAAGAAGAGGCGACTTCCCTGAAAACGAAGAAACGGAACGGCGGGGCATCAAGCACAAGGCAAAACCTACAAAAACAGCAAACAAAGACAAGCAAAACAACTAAAACAAAACGACGCACAAAAAAATAGAAATAAACATACACTCCAATAGTGATGAATCACTATTGGTCAGACGGCGGTGGTGGAGGAGGAGCGCCATGAAATGTGGTCTACACGTTCCACTGAGCCTCAAGAGCAGCCATGCGCTGATTCTGCTCGATCATCTGGTTATTATACTGATTCCGGCGCTGGCTCCCCGTTCCGAGAGCTGACGACTCACGCACACGTATTCTTTTCTCTTTTCTTTCCAATTTCTTTCTTCTTCTCTTCTTCCATTTAATTATTGTACTTGAATTAACAATTGGGATTGGATGATTACGGATATTTGGAAGACGAATTTATCCCCAGCAACGGCGCCAAAATTTGTTCCGACCAAATTGTTCTTCTAAGTCGCTCGTAATAGTACGAGGTCCCTATAGCGTGGTAAGGTCTACCCAAGTCGAATCTCTCGAGGAAGACTTAACATGGCTTATGATGTGTTACGATTAAAACAGTAAATCTAAATCCTAAACTTGATTGGGGATGATGCTTAACTAAAATTAATAGGAAAGTAAATCACGAAGACGATTCAACCCAAGCGTTCAAAGCAATTCAATTACAAAAGGAGTAATTCAAGATTGCGAGAAAGACTATGGCATTAGGTTCTTAGCATTGATTAATTGATTAATGTTTGCTTAAGAAATCTACCTACTCATGCAATCCTCTAACCTTTAATTCAAACACTCGACTTTCGTTCCGTGGATTATACCTAGGTTATAAGACTTCACAAATACATAAACCATTAGAGTACTCGTTTCCGATAACCTCTAACCCAATTGATTCCTATGGATGCAACATATCTATCTCTCGATAATACACGAAACATAAATAATTAAATGATGATCAATCACTTAACAGTAAACCCTATGATTCAATTAGTATACATAATCAAAACAAATAATCAATCAATCAATTTGAATCACCCAATCCTAGAAGAATATTAGTTCATGCTCATCTCACGGATCAAACAATTGAAATCAATAAACATCATTAATTCAATAATCCAATGGAAAAAGAGAATAACAATCCGTACAATCGCAATAATCATTGATGAATTTCTTCAATCAATGTTCTTGAATCATAATTTAACAAAGGAAATACTTGGAAGAGTTGGAAGATGAAAATCTCATGGATGAGGTGCACAAACGAAAGGTAATACTGAAGTATGAATGAATAGAACTAGGGTTTCAGGGTTTTAAAACATATATATAGTGCCCGAAAATTCACGCAGCTACTGGACGCGCTGGACTCAAAACAAGGCAAATGTGGCTTGCCAAATACGGACTCGGCAGCGCCGGACTCGTCAGCTCTCGAAATGGGAAGCCAGCGCTGACGCAGGCCAGCGCCAGACGTGAGAAGTCTCTGGATAATTTCATGTCGGAGCGAGAAGTCACGGACACGAACGGACACCAGACGACGGACGACGAGCTCTCGGGGCGACTCCAACCTTGGGCACCCAGCGCCGGACGCGGGCGCTCTCGGGACGGATCCAGCTTTGGGCGCTAGCACCGGACGCGGGCGCTCTCGGGACACTTCAACTTGGCGTCGGACGTAGTGCAGCGCCAGACGCTAGCGCTCTCTGGGCTTCATGCAGCGCCGGACGCGCTAGCGCGCAGGACCGTTCTTCTCGATCGTCTCCTTGCGACGTCAAGGAGCACCCAGTACCGGCTACACCGAGTCCGGCGCTTAGGTGCTCTTTTATGCACAAAATGCTTAAACGCGATTATTCCCTACACAACACGAAAACGAACATGATTCCAACAAAAGTTATTAAAAAATAAACAAATAGGAACCAAATCGTCTAAAACAACCCAAGAAAAACATAACAAAAACATGCAAAACACTCACGCCTACGGGTCCACAAGCATTCTGGGATCTACAAATAATAATATCTTGTAAAGCATAATAATATGCGCAACACAAAGGTATAAGCTACCATTCGCATCATCTATGAATAGGCTCCGATCACAAAACGCTTTACTAAATCGATGAAAGATATCTGATCCCAAGAACAGAAAGCCCTAAACACCTAAACATGTTGCAACCGGTGCTCTCTACTAAGATCGAATGACGAGCTTTCAAAAATCAAATTAGTTACAAGTGCATAGTTAGAAACAACAAAACAAAGTCTTTACCTGTTCATATGAAATCACATTAGATCATCATCTGTCCTAATTTATCGGAAAATCACGTGGTGCAAAACCATGATACTTTTTATCCCAGGATTCCAGTCAAGTAAGTGACCAAAGCAACCACTAGTAAACCTATGTAGTAATAGCTGACCACCAACCTCAAATAATCTAGTCCTGATAATATCCATGTAATTGATCCGATAATACGTGCTAATTTGAATCACAACATTTATCACCTCGAGTCTCAAATAATTAGCATTACCATAACAATAAAAACAATACGAACTATAGGAATTGAACATTTAAATAATACAAATTGCATAATCTAAATCAAACAAATATTATAAAAATAAAAAATTATAATTATACAATTGTAAATCATATAAATCATATTTAATTATAAAAATGCATCTAACAAATCGTACACGTTTATCATAAAATCATAATAATAGAAATTTACATAAACAAATCAAACTTGTTTATCTATATAACACTAGAAATCCGTTCGGTTACACAGAATCTAACCAATCGGAACCGATCGGATTCAGCTAATTATTCAACACTAGTTATCGGATTTGGCACATTACCAGATTCATAACTAATTAAATACAATATTTTTGCACATTATACTTGAATATCAATATTTCAAAAATCTAAACTACAAACACATTGTATTCAAATGGAGAAGCGGGAGTTTTCGACATATACCTCTTGAAAAGCCATGACACTATCTCAGCGAGAGAAACTCGAGTGTCCATGATCAAGAGCGTGATTCTGGCGATTGGAATGGTAAGGAGCGTGAGTTTTCCGGCTAGAGGATAGTGGGGAAAAGGGAGAACACAAAAGAAACAGATATATATAAGAATCCGATATGTGAATCCAAAAGAGAGAGATAGACTGAGATGTGAATCCGAAAAAGAGAGAGACACATATTCTTCAGTTATTGAGGAATCAGTTTGAATATGAGCACATCCTGGAATTCGTTTGAATCTGATCGGTGATCGGAATCCGTGACTTAGAGATAGAATCCATAGTCTTTAATATGGATAAAATTTGAAATTGGTCAACGAGAATATTGTGTCATAAATACACAATTTTTAGCTTTTAGTTATTCGTTAGTCAATTCATGTTTATGATCGAGACTTTTGAGGGTATCTTGGGTATCTCTACCTGATTTCGTATGTTATTATCGGATTTGGGTATCTTCGTATACTCTTTATAATGAGATTTGTATAGTTTTATACATTCCCACTATATATTATGCCATCAAATTATCAAATCGCATATTAACTAATATGCATTCAATGGCATATTATTCACTTACTACACTATTGTTTATATATGCGTGTGTAAAGGATATCAAGTTATTAGATATCCCATCATCATTGTAGTAAATAAAAACCAACAAAAATAATTTATTTTTGTACAATCTACAATTTTCATGAAAAAATCATTATTATAATATATGAAAACACTATCATAATTATTATTTTTGGGTTTGGGAATTATGGGATCACAAATGAGTTTAGAGTATCTTACAATACAAAGATGGTAACCACTGTTTTTGTACTGTTAGGAAAAAGGAGATTGTGATGATTGAATCTCTATACCTCTCTTTTTACATATAGGATGTCCACTGTTTTGATTCAGCTAAAGATAATCACTTGTGTAGTTATGTTATATGATACCATAATTTCGCACAAGTTGTGTTATAATATCAGGATTTAAATTTCTAATTATAATTTATTATTTTATAGATGAAAATATACATGCCACTTGTACACCCCATCATGTTCCTGATGGACATGGACGTAATCATTAATATCGTTTAGTATTTTGATTCGCAAAATTTTCAAAGATGATCTCACTTTGAAATTTTTAGATATTATTTTAATTTGATTTATTCTAAATGAATTGATCTTTCCCTTAGAAAACCCTTCATTGTTCAATATATGTAGGAGTTCAGTAGTTTATTAGCGAAGAAGTTATAAATTTTCAAGTCGTCATTTCAATAATAATTCCGGATCATAAAGAATTAAACATGATTGATTGTCGTGGTGAAGAGTTAGGATCCTAAGAAATTATTTTGTTTTAAATTTGCATATCGATTATAACCATCTATACTTTATAGTTTTGTAATGTTATTTATAATATGCTATATTGACGTGTTGGAAAATTATGATTTTTCATATTAATTTATTTAATTGAGTTGGTTAGAGATGGTTAAAAGTGGTTAGAGGTAGTTACTACGTACCTTTTCATATGAAATAACATGCACATCTTCGCGAAAAGACACATTCTTCTCTATATTATAGATTCATTTGGAAGACATTCAAACACACCAAAAATACAACTAGTAGTGCAACTATTCTTATTCAGTCAAACAATTGTATCTTGGAGACAAATATTGTGGAACCACGTGTACTATAACAACGTAGTTTCTTCTTGTAGAGAAAGAGTCTAACTCATACCTCGGTTTTATCATACTCTGTTTCATTGTCAAATCATTTCTATGTACCTTATTAACAATCCCAAGACAAAATTTCAGTGGAAATGAAGACAAGTCGAAGTAACGTTCCATAATGCCTCTATTCATATCGAAAAGCTAGAAAAATTCTCAAGTTCTGAATTTAAACGTTAGTAATCTAAAATATATTTTTTACCTAACTACTCTCAATTTGACTTGTTTCTTGAATGAGTAACCTCCAACTATGGAGTAAGATGAGACCGATGATCAAAAATACAATGCACGAGATGCTTGGAATCATAGCGACTTTCTGTGTTGCAACTACATCCCAAACGGGTTAGACGACAACCTCTAGAGTGTTTACTCTAGTGCCAAAATGTCAAAAGAGTTGTGGAACTCTTTGGGGATGAATAGGAAATTATATATAGGCAATTGTGCTACTTTCAAGATCGTTGGATTTGGAGAGGTCGTGCTCAAAATGATGTTGGGAATTAAATTGACACTTCAAAATGTGTTGCATATTCCCGACATTCGCAAGAATCTTATCTTCGGTTATGCTCTTAGCAAGGCCGATTTCAGATTAAAGTTTGAAGCAAACAAAGTTGTAATTACCAAAAATGGTCACTTTGTAGGAAAATGCTATGTAGATAACAGTGTTTTCAAACTCAATACACTAAATGCAATAGGCAATGATGGAATTAGGAATAATGTTTCATATGTGATTAAGTCTCCTATTTTATGGCATGATAGATTATGACATGCAAATCTAAATACACTACGTAGATTAGTGAATTTAGAATTGTGCTAAAAATATCTTTTGATCAACACAATAAGTGTGAAATTTGTGTTGAAACAAAAATGACAAAAAGACATTTTCATTAGATGAAAAGATCAACTCCGCCTCTAGAATTGAATTATACCGACTTATATAATTTAAAACTTGTGCAAACTAGATGTGAAAAGAATTACTTTATAACATTTATAGATTATTGAACAAGATTTTGTAATGTGTATCTTTTGAGAAGCAAAGACGAAGTATTCGAAGCTTTCAAAAGTTACAAAATGAAGTTGAAAATCAAATCAACATGAAAATTAAGTTGATTTGTAGCGATCGCGGTGGCGACTAAGTTGCATTGTTTAAAAAATTCTATCGTGAAAATGGTATTATTCATTAAACAACGACACCTTATTCACCACATTCGAAAGGTGTTGCCAAACTAAAAAATAGAACATTATGGAAATGATGAATGTTATGTTGATTAGCTCGGGCTTATCACATAACATGTGGAGGAAGTTATTCTTTCGACAAATAAAATATTAAACAAGTTACCCCAAAAGAAACAAGATAAAACTCCATATGAAACTATGGAAATCTAGGAAACCATCATACAAATACAAAAAAGTATGGGGTGTCTCGCAAAGATCGAAGTACCAAAATCAAAACAAGTTAAGATAGGCCATAAAACTATTGATTGCATCTTCATAGGATATACAAATAATAGTAGCGCATATCACTTTTTGGTACACAAGTTGAAAATACCCGACATGAATGAGAGAATGATCATAGAATCAAGAAATGCTAAATCTTTTGAAACTATATTTTCCAAGAAAGAAAATAATGATGTACGTTCTAAGAAAAGAACTTATGATGAAAACTCGTTACAAAATATTGGATCAAATGTTAACAAAAATATTGAGCCAACACCCGAAACAAGACGAGGAAAACGAACAAAAACTGTAAAGTTCTTTGATCCAGATTTTATGGTTTATTCTTTAGAAGATGATCCTAAGACAATCGAGGAAGCATTGTCTGGTCTCGATACTGCTCTATGGAAAGAAGATATCGGTTTCTATCTTGAACAATCACACTTGGGAGATCGTTGACCTTCTTCCTGGTTACAAATCTTTAGGATGCAAGTGGATTCTAAAGATGAAATTTAACGTCGATGTATCTATTGATACGTATAAAACAAGTTTGGTAGCCAATAGTTAATACTCACATGTTACAAGGATTACATCCATAAGAACACTACTTTCTATAACTGCGTTGCATAACCTTTGAAGTACACCAAATGGATATAAAACGATATTTCTAAATGGGGATTTAAAAGATGAAATTTATATGGAATAAACTGAAGGGTTTGTTATCCCCGGACAAGAAAAAAAAATTACAAACTTATTAAGCCTTTATATAGATTTAAACAAGCACCCAAACAATAACATGAGAAATTTGACCAAGTGATGATGTCAAATGATTTCAAAATTAAGAAATGTGACAAATGTGTGTGTACATTAAAGGTACATCCAATAATTTTATCATTGTATGTCTTTGATGACATGCTCATAATGAGTATTAATCATGATATAATCATGAATACTAAAGAAATGTTGAAAAGAAAATTCGACATGAAAGACTTGTGGATAGCCGACGTAATTCTAGAAATTTTAATTTCTAGAACACCGATGTAAGTTTCTTATCACAATCTCACTATGTCGAGAACGTGCTTAATAAATTCAAAGCTATTGATCTACCTCCGGCTAAGACACATGTTGATTTAAGTATACACTTAGCCAAAAATCTAGGAGACCAAGTATCCTAATTGGACTATGCTAGGGTCATTGGAAGTCTAATGTACTTAGCAAATTATACAGGACCAAACATAACATATTCAATTTGCAAATTGTGTCAATTCACAAGTAATCCAATTAAGGATCATTAGACCGTATTAACAAGAGTTCTAAGGAACTTAAAACATATTTTGAACTATAGTTTACACTACACAAGATATCCAGCTGTTTTAGAATGATACATTGATGCAAATTGGATATCTAACACAAAAGACTCCAAACCCACAAGTGGGTTCGTGTTCACCGCAGGTGGAGGAACAGTTTCATGGAAATTCTCTAAGTAAACTTGTATAGCTCGATCAATAGTGAGATCAGAATTCATTGCCTTAGACAAAGTTGGCGAAGAAGCCAAATGAGTAAGAAATTTCTTAGAGGATATTCAATGTTGGGAAAAGCCCGTGTCTCCCATTATAGTGCATTGTGACAGCATGTCTGTCATAGGAAGAGCTAAGAATAGAATGTACAATGGTAGGTCTTGACATATTCGTTGAAAATACAATACCGTTAGATAATTTATCACTAGTGGTATAATATAGTAAAGATAATATAGTGGATCCATTTATTAAAGGTATAAATCGTGATCAATTATATAACACAGTAAGGGAAATGAGATTAAAATCCACGCATATAGAATGTTCATAATGGTAATTCAACCATGATGATTGGAGATCTCAAAAACTTGATTCAAAGAGACAACTAAGTTATAAGGGTTTAAATTATACACTTATAATTCATTCTTGTAGCTACCTACCTAAGTGTATCATTGCAGTTCTTGGTAAGGGTAAGTTTTTAACTTTTAATGATTCGTATGGCCTTATTGGTGGAGTATAACATGATACTCTTCATAGGAGATAATCTATCTAAGTGTGAAATGTGGCCGCTTCAAATGAAAAACACTTATGAATCAAGATATAGTCCAAAGCTAAAATAGACACAACGTGAGAACGAAAGATATTGTATCGATTATTTTGTATGTGTTATTGTCTTGGTTTACATAAAAATCGACATGTTCAAGACATCGTGTTCACCAAGCAGTGAGTAAAACCAATAACAATATACCGAGGAAGGTTCAAATCCAACAACTACATATCTTGATGCAATAATAGGTCGTCGGAACTTTGAAAAATATGCATTTGCATTAAATGTCAATCATTTGGGGGATTATTGGAAGATTATGATATTCCATATGAATTTATCCAATAGAGTTGGTTAAAAATGATTAAAAGTGGTTAGAGGTAGTTACTACGTACCTTTTCACACGAAATGACACGTATCGCTTCGCGAAAAGACATATTGTTATCTATAAATAGACCAATTTGGAAGACATTCAAACACACCAATTCAATAATAATAATACTACTTCATACATCTTTCGAAAATCTTACTCAATCCCGAGTATCAAGTTGTTCATTCAAAAATATGATTAGTAGTGCAACTACTCGTATTCAGTTAAATCGTTGTATCTTAGAGATAAATATTATGGAACCACATATACTATCACAGAATAATTTTGTCTTTGAGAGAAAGAGCCTAACTATTACTTCGATTTTATCCTACTTTATTTCTTTGTCACTCTATTTCTACGTGCCCATAATAACATGTTGTACAAGTGCGGAAATTAGTTTATAAAATTAATGAATAAAATATAATAAACAATTACACCTTGATTGATGAATGTCACATGTTAAGATCGTTGATAGAGTCGTTGATAGATGGCTCAGTTTGCTAGATACCGTTTGGGGCTAATTAGGGGTGTGCACGAACCGAATCGAACCGAAAAAACCGATTGAACCGATCGGTTTCGGTCGGTTCGGTTTTTGAAAAAATCGATTTTCGATTCGGTTCAAATTTTCAATTAAAATCGGTTTTCGGTTTTATATTTTAGGTTCGGTCACCGTCGAACCGAAAATATTATTTTTATATATTTATATATTTTATATAATAATTAATTAATATTTTAATTAAATAATTAGGATTAGAATATATTTATTTAAAAATATATATATATAATATATGTTTCGGTTGGTTTTTCGGTCCGACCGAAATCGATCGATTTTTTCGATTCGGTTTTCGATCGGTCCGAAACTATAAATCGGTTCGACTTGGTTCAAAAAAATATTTTCGGTTCGATTTTCGATTTTAAAAATTTCGACCGACCGACCGATGCACATCCCTAGGGCTAATGTGTTGAACCGCTAATTTTTCCAATTTGCTTAAAAATATCTTAACGAATGACAATTCTTGATTTATCCAAGTTTATCTTCCACCTAAAAAAAAACCATATACAAGATGAGATCTATAGTTTGACGCAGACAACTGGAGAGATCACGACAAAATCGTATTTACCTTTTCACCAAAATTTGTGCAGACATCCGCAAATTATGCGTATTTACTAATTATATGCATTATTTTTAATTTAATATTTAATAATTCATAATGGAACACCAGAATGAGACATTATTTTTTTTTCACAAAAACTCCTATACATTCGTACCACACGGATAAAAGTATAATTTGTTATTAAGAAAAATGTACCTTTTGTTATTAAGATAAATATCATTTACATTAAAGAAAAGTATCATTTGCTTAAATATCATTTATATTTAAGAAAAATATCAAATATCATTTACAGTGAAGAAAATTATCAAAGTTTGTATATACGGACGGATGTACAGGAGACCACCTCTATCTCTTTTATTTAGGTATCTTCTTCTTTCTTTGTCAAGGAACACTACAAAAAACAAGCGAATAACAACGGATTTAGAGATGAAATTTATCCCGTCTTTAAATATGACGGATCAGTGACGGATTAGAGACGAAACACATAAACAAAAGTAACAACATAATTAACAAATGATTAGAGACGGATTCGTATGACGCGACTCTTTACCATGGATTTAGAGTCGAACATTCCTTCATTGAACTTAGCTACAGATTTTTACGTCTTTATATTTTATTTATTTATTTATTTTTATTGTCTACGACGGATTTAGAGACAGACAATCCATCATTAAACTTAGCTACAAACTTTTTCGTCTTTATATTATGTTTTGTTATCTACGGTAGATTTTGTCGTCTCAGATCCGTAGCTAAATTTTAGTTTTATGAAATTCTCCCCTATCAGAATCGAACTTCAAACCCTAAATCCCTCTTTTCTCTTTGTTTGTCTCTCTGAAAATTCATACCCATGGGCGGATTTATTCAAGGGCTGCACTGGGCTCCAACCCAGTGCAACCCCAAAATTTCTTCTTATATTTATATATATTATATGTAGCCCAATTTCAATTTAGCCCACTCCAAATAATAAAAAATTTAATTTAAAGCTCCTAATCCTTACATGATATGTAGCAGCATATATGAACAAAATTACATAACATATTAGATTTACTTTTGGTTAATAATTTTTCACGATTTTGAATAAGGAATTGATCACTTTTTTTCTAGTATAATCACGCGAATGGAAAATTTGAATTTTTTTTCAACTCTCAATTGTTCCATATTCATTAATCATAGTTCTAATACTTTAGGAAGTTTCTTATTACTATTTTCACAAGACTACGAATATATATATTTTTAAGTTGCAATAGTTAGTTTAATCACATTCTTTATATACTTTTCATAAGTTTTAAATATACAAATTATATAATATTTCGTGCTGAAAAGTGATAAAATTTGAAAAAAAAATCCTCGAAAACTGGTATATAAAAATCTAGACTTAACATCATTTAGTTAATTAAGAATTTTAATTAGAATTAAAATCTATAGTTACAAATATTAATATAACCAATAATGGATGAACTCCAACTTTAAATTCTCATATTTTTCATACAAAAAATATTTATGTTCAAGATAATTTTGTATAATGAGGTTAGGGGTGGGGCAAGGAAAAAACAAGTTGAAAGACGTCTAAAGAAATTAAAAGAAATAATTATCGAAGTAGATAATGAATATATACTTAAATAAAAAGTGTAATCTGTACTCAAAGGAGACGACACTCATCATCGCTCATAACCATTCTCTTAGAGTATCAAGTAAATACTGTTAGTAGAAAATTTTATACGTCAATCCCCGATTACATCGTCTATATCTCATTTCTACACTAAATTTCTGGATCCGCCCCTATTCATACCCCTACACGTTTGCAACCGTGAACTACCGTTATTGATCCCTCACTAATTTATTTTAGAGACTGATTTTTGAGATTTAATGACAAAAAATTCCATCGTATTTTATAATGGAACCAATTCTTTTCTTGTTTAAGTAAATAAAAAATTAATGGATCATGACAAGTAGGCGGGCCCAGCATGAACCCCAGAAATCGTCCCGTTGATCTTGAATCATAATGTTGTTTATTATTTATAATCATTAAAATAAAACTTAACCAACTAATCTAATCAATTATTATAAACCAGTCTAGATATTTTTGCAGCTCACGGCCACTGCCCACCACCACAATAATGGGCATTGCTGCCGCGTGTTTGCCCACCTTTTTCGAAATTTCGACAAGCACCACTTTCCAAAATATAATTTTAGAATGGAATCCCATATTTATTTACAGATGCTAAGTTCTACTTTTTAATATGATAGGAAAGCGCAGCCAATAATGGCGCAAACGGTATACAATCTCTAGGTGCAAATTGAATGTAACAGATTCGGTCCTATATAAATATTGGTGAAATTTAAAAACGTGAATGTTCTTTGTATATTTTTATTAGATATAAATATTTATCAATCGAAAGGAGATCTCATGTGAGAAATGAAATAAGTAAATGTTACTAATTTTCTTCCACGATGTCCATCGCCGTCTTTCCACATTATTGAGGTTTATTAAAACTTTTTCTTCATGTTTCAGTTTTATAAATATAATAATAAATTAAAATAAAGTAACACGTGCCATTTCAGTCTTCAACTTCTAGGTGTGTGTGTATATAAAATTATTGGTATAAATGATTTAATGGAAGAACCACAAAACTGCAGCCACAAGAATTTATACTTTTAAACTTGCAACGGATCAACTGTGTTTGTCTCTCATTATGAATATTTCTACCTTATTGTGAATAAATGTAAGAAGATGTGTGGTTGGAATTAGAGGCTCGTCTCATTATTCTTCTCTTAAATACAAGTAAACTTCACATCAGTTATAATTCACATCGTTATAATATAGGGAATTTGAGCTCATATTTGTAATTGGTCAACGGTTGATTAATTTGTGCCACGTGTTTTAATTTTCTGCCGACCTCTAGAATAATTAGAGATGGACAGTATGAGAATAAATGTATGATGTTAGATGCAATTAGGGCTGGTAATTTTTTCAAAAGATACAAAAACACGACATGAATACGTACGAAATTAACGGGTTAGTGTTCAGTTTTATCGTGTCCGTGTCCCTATCTTGTCGACACGATAATGACGCACTAATTTTGTGTCGTGTTCGTGTAACACAATAAATTTTGTGTTACATTCGTGTTCGTATCGGATCGTGTCGTTTTCGTATAGTTCGATAATATTTATATTAATTAATAATATTTTAATTATTATTTTATATTTTTTATTTCTTTTATTAATTTCTTTTTTAATTTTGATTTGAATTTATCGTGTCATGTCGTGTCAACATGAAAAAAATCATATCATATTCGTGTTCATGCCGTGCTCGTGTCGCATCCGTGTCAATACATTTCGTATCGTGTTCGTGTCGAATAAATCCGTAACAGATCGTATTCGTATTTGATCTTATCTTATCGATACAATAACGAGCCGACACGTACGAATTTTCAGCCTTAGATGTGATGGCATAATGGTTCTTGAAAAGAATAATCCACATAGAATGGCCTACAAATTGTAAATTTTATATATTTGGACATGAGTATGATATATAGGTCGTAGACTTTCATTAGTGTAAAAAATTGGTAAATGTGTGACAAATATGATTTTTCAATCGTTTATAATGTTTATTTGTATCTTTTTTATTGGTGGAAATCATGTTTGTAAATAGTACTCCCTAGTCCCATTTAAAGTGTTCAATTTCTTTTGGTTATGAGTATTTAAGAGAATTATATAAAATAGTTACAGGGATAAAAAATGGGTATCATCCACATCTTTTGAAGGAAAAATTATTTCTTAAAATGAAATGAGATAACCCAAAGAGGAAAATGAGATATTTTAAATGGAAAATAAGGAGTATTTATTTGGTTTTGCTTTTTATTTTGAAGAAGTGATACACATTGACATCTTTTAGTATTTTTTTAGGAAAAATGAGATGAGAGTTGATGAGATTGTGCTTCATAGGATTAAAGTTCATCTCTTTACGAGTTCGTAGGCGCAAACGAATAAAAAATCAGACCTCGGACGAGGGAGAATGGGCCCTAAGAAAATTATCACACAGAAGCCCAAGGGTCACGCAGGCAGCCACGCCTGCAAGAACATCCATTCTGCGAATTTTGAGCGATTGCAAAATATACATGCGACTGCGTGTATATTCGTGCATGGACGCATATTTTGGGCGAAAATACTGATATTTTTGAGTTTTAACCCAATTTTCAGGGACCCAATGCTACACCTATAAATAATCCATTTTTACACTGTATTATAGTTCCCATTCTATTATTCTAGATTTATAGTTTTATTTTAGAGCATCCTACAAGATTTTAAAGATTTATTTTCAAGCTTTGACTTCAAGATTATCATTGTGGAATTTCTAAACGAGTTTTATCTATTAATTTCAATTATGTTTTTTTTTTAATTTCTTCTTATTTAATTTCATTTATGAGTAGCTAATTTTATATTGATTCTAGGGTTTGTATGTTTTAGTTGAGGTTGATCTATTGAGCCTATTTAACTTTTAATTCATGATTTATGATTTTTGGTGTTGTTTTATGCAAAGATAACTGATCATCATTGATGCATGCTAGTTGGCTGATTAAATACCTATCGGGTTTAATTTAAGTAATCTAATTCGGGAATTCATAATACGATTAATCTAAAGATTTGACAGTTTTAGAATTGTAGCAGAATAAATGTTGTTGAACTATTTGGAGTTTTTATATGTTCTTGAGACATAGCTGAGATATGACTTGTATTAATCTAATGTCATGGGCAGCCCGTGAGGGAGATTGTGGTTATCTATGTGATTATTCATCTGTTTTGACTTAAAATTGATCAATATAGCTATATATTGATTGTGTTATTTTTTGTTAAATTATTTAATGCGCTAGAATCCGTCTTTTATTTATGATATTTTCCAGAATTTGTTATTTTTGTGTCTTTATTTTTTATCTGTGATAATAAAATCTATTCTTATATGTTTAGCTTGGATAATTATGAAAATTTGTGCTTAATTAATTGCTATGTTTTCGTGTTATTAGTACAAGCGGATACGATACTCTAATTACCATCTGACTACAGTAGACATAGTTTAGTTGTAGTATTTTATTGCTAGGATTTACTGATCAATTTTGTGGCACCGTTGTCGGGACTATGTAGATTCTTACATGTAGTGATTACTTAGGCATTTTATTATTATTATTTTATCTTTAATTCTTTTCTTGTTGGATTTTGATTTTCTTTCTCTCTTTTGCAGATAGTGCATGAATACAAGATCTAAGAAAGAGGTCATTCGTGAACTCGGAGATTGAGAGGACTCATAAGAGTAACATAAGAGAAATGAGACAACAAACTATGGCCAATAATCATCTTCTAGTTACGGAGTTGATTCGAGAAAAGGATGAGATGTAACGGGAAATGGCAGAGCAGGCCAGAAGGGCTAATCAGCCACATTCAGTGCCAATAAATCAAAAGTATCTCGCTCCCATGGGCCAGTTCTAAGGAGACGGACAAGGGCATGAAGCATGTGCCAATAACTTTGAGCTCAAGCCTGCTCTGAAGGAACTTGAAGGAAGAACCATTGAAAATCCAAATGCTCATTTGGAGTCATTTTTTAATATCTGCAATACCATCAAGTAGAATTGAGTGCCATTTCACACTATCAGGATGAAGATGTTAGGGTTTTAACTGTAAGATCGAGCCGAGGACTAATTCAAGAGCTTGAATCGGACCAACATAAATACTTGAGAGGTCATATGTAAGAGATTTGTAGCCAAATATTTTCCTTCATCCAAGGCACAAGAGCTCATAGTCAAGATCTCTCATTTTACATAGTTGGGAGATGAGCCTTTATTTGAGACATGAGAGCGATTCAAAGATCTACTTAGACGATTCCCATAACATGATTTCTCACAGAAACAACAGATCACGCAGTGGTCTGACACCAAATACTAGGAGCATAGTGGGTGGTAGTGTTGGAGGTTGCCTAGTGAGCATAGATGTGAAGAATGAGACACATCATTGAGGTGATGTCCTCCAATAGCTATCAATGGCCTATAGAGAGGCATCCAACGAGAGAGTGTCAGTTTTTATTAGTGACAGATATGATGATTTGGTAGCTCAAATTATCCTCAAGTGTGAATTCGAACAGAAAGTCAAGATGGTAGCTCATACACATGTGGTGCAATAGCAGCAGCTTGAGCCCATTGATCTGAGTACACTGAGGATACAAATTTCGTCAATCAACATAACTTCCACAACAATCGCCCATGATCCCACAAACATCAGGGGGCCACATGGCTTATCATCCAAGCTATATGAGTCATCCTAACTTTTTCTACGCTAACTCCAACAATGCCCATCACCTTCCACAAAAATTCTCTGTTTCTAATGGAGTTATCAATGAGTCGAAGAAGATGTCTATGCAAGAGATGATGCAGCAGCAGACTATCTTTATAGAATTGACGGGTCAGAAGGTTGTGGCAATAAAGAGTATGGTTTCTACTATCTCCAAGCATATCACAATGATTGAGGAGTGAAAGAAAATCTTATTTTACCCTCTTCCCGTCTATCTTGGATGTTCAATTCATCATACATTGATTATATTTCTAGCATGCATCTACATAATTAATTACAACACAGAGGTGTTTACTCGTGTTTACTTACGAATTTCTGGGATATATGATCAATTACGGACTCCGGCTTTGATTTTTTAGACTGTATATCGGATGCATATTCTCCAATACTGAGTAATGGCAATCTATGGAGAATACTGCAGAATTTCGTCTCCTATTAAAATATTTTAAAATCTCAAACAATAATAGGATTAATTTTTGATTTTCTCCCACCTTGTATTTATAATGCATTGCTAGAATCTATTTAGATAGAATCCTTGTATATCTAATAAATACAAAATTATCCTCAATCCCTGAAGATAAATCATATATAGAATAAATATCTTTTGATATTTAATAATATCATATAATATCTATATAGATACTGGAGATGTATTGAAATAATACATTAATCAGAACAGAGTCTCAGTGGACTCTACATAGGGTGGGTGAAATTTATGGCAGTTCAAGCCATGATAGGCCAGCCCAATGATCAAAAGCAAGGAATAAAGATAGGCCAAAAATGAATTAATTCTCTTATGTTCAATCCAAAACATAAATTAACTCATAAACATTTATTCATTCCACTAGAAAATAAATGCTGACTTACTCCTTTATTACTGAAGTTGAATTAGGCTTGCATTTAGACTTACAAATCCTCGTATATAAGATATTGTACGTCCATTAATTATTTATTGCACTCTGACTGCTTAAAAAAGTAATTTCTTTAATTCATTAAGTAATATCACTCAATTTTATTATTGTACTTGGGCTAACTCAACTTGCAGGGCTTATAAGTTCAATAAACCTTTCGTTCTCTTTAAGGGGACGTTATCATCCTAAACGAATACGATGACTCGATACAGGTAACTAGCATGACATATGAGCACTACCATCACCCAAGATGTGCAGAATCTTGGGTTATCTCATGTAACCCTCACCTATAACAAGTTAAAGTGATAGTCAGTAACTCATATTCACCTAAAACCTTATCGAGGTTTAGATCAACGTAAAGTCACTGAGATCTAGGTTCTTCATGACCGACAGATAGAAGAACTCATCTCACTGTGATCCATCAATACATCAAGATGTATCAGTATAGACAAGCAACCAAGTCAAGTCACTTCTTATCTATACTGCAGCCTAAACCGACAACTCGTCCTCAAGTTATCTCAGTTGTGATTCTTTTTATATCTCAACTAGCATAACCAATCATACAAACTTTTGTGATCTTCTACACATTGTATAATATGACAACATATGCAATCAAGTAAACAATTCAAATAGGATATTGTAATAGTGGTAGTGGAAAATATTATATACAAGCAAAACCATTCTTCTTTCAGTATACAAATCCAGCAAGGGATAGGTTAGCCAAGTGGCTAATTTGGCAGCTGGACACAACAAGCAGAGTCAATTTTCAATTAACATAGAGATCAAGCCAATGAGTCAATGCAATACTATTTAGGTGATGAGTGACACTGTATATCAGGATTGTCCAAAGCAGAGCTATCAGAATAGATAGATTTGCTGAGGGAAGAACAATTCCCAAAAACCATCATTTTTTAGACTAATTTATATTCCTTCTATTCCTTTCCCTGAGAGGTTAGTTAAATCGAAGATGGCAGAGCAATAGACAAAACCATAGCTTGAGGGAACAACCAGTGCAAAGAAGATTTCGGACAAAGAAGAGAGGTTTGGGGAGTCATATTCTTCAAAGGCAGACCTAAGGTCTCCATTACTGTAGCACTAGAAGAGTCGAATGTCAAAGCTATATACACTTTTCATGTTCCATTCCCCCATAGTCCGCCTAAATTAAAGATGGTCCTAGAGATTGAGACACTCAATTTGGTTAAAGAGTGCAAAGTCAAGTTGTAAAAGAAGTTGTCGATCAAGAAACATGATCTTGGAAGCTTCACCATTGATTGTGTGATCGAAAGACAGACCTTTTCAAAAGTCTTATGTTATTTAGGAGCATGAGTCAATCTGATACCCTTCTTGATCTACAATTGATTGAAAATATGAGAGATCAAGCCAACCACAATTGCTCTACAAATGGTAGATCGATCAATTGATAAGAAATATGATTTTTTTGCTCCCGATGATTTATCTTAGATGTTTAATTCACCATATATTTATTATATTCCTAGCATGCTTCTATATAATTAATTTCAATACATATGGATTTTCTCGTGTTTACTTATGTGTTTCTAGAAAATATAATCAACAACTGGCTCCAACTTTGATCTTCTGGACTGTGTCCTGGATGCCTAATCTCAATACTGAGTGTGAATAATCTATGGAGAACACCGGGTTTTTCTCACCTCCTTATGATTTTCTAAAATCACTATCTGTGGGGATACTATTGATTTTTTTCTACCATGCATTTGTTGGATTTGTATGCTGAAAGTATAATGGTTGAGCTTGTATACAATGTTTTCTATTACCACTATTCTAATCTCCTATCTGAATTGTTTACTTGATTGTATATGTTGTCCCATTATCTCATACAAAAGTTAGATCATACAGTATGTAGAAGATCACATAAGTTTGTATGATTGGTTAAGCTAGTTGAGATATAAAAAGGATCACAGCTAAGATAACTTGAGGATGCGTTGTCGGTATAGACTACAGTATAGATAAGAAGTAACTTGACTTGGTTGCTTGTCTATGTTGGTACGTCTTGACATATTGATGGATTACAATGTGATGAGTTCTTCTATCTGACCATCGTGAAGAACCTAGATCTCGGTGAGTTTATGTTGATCTAAATTTCAATAAGGTTTTAGGTGAATATAAGTTACTGACCATCATTTTGATTGTTTTGGGTGAGATTTACATGAGATAACTCAAGATTTTCGCATCTTGGGTGGTGACAACGTTTGTATGTTATGCTAGTTACTTGTATCAAGTCATCGTATCCGTTTAGGATGATGACATCCTTAAGGAGCTCAAAATATCTATTGTACTAAACCCTGCAGGTTGAGTTAACTCAAGTACAATAATAAGGTTGAGTTAACTCAAGTATACTACTTAAGGAAATAAAGAGATTAATTATTTTAAGTAGTCAGAGTGCTATAAATAATTAATGGACGTGCAATATCTTAAATATGGGGACTCGTAAGTCTAATACAAGCCCGACTCAACTTCGGTAAGAAAGATATAAGTCGGTATTTATTCTCTAGTGGAATGAATAAATGTTTATAAATTAACTTATGTTTTGGGCTTAAAATAAGATAATTAATTCATTTTAGGCTCATCTTTATTCCTTGTATTTGATCACTGGGCTGGCCCATCAAGGCCTTTTAATTGTGTAATTTTTGACCACCCTATAGAAATTCCACTAGGATTCTGTTCTGATTAATGTATTATTTATTTAATACATTTTCTATATCTAGATAGATATTATCTAACATTATTAGATATCAAGAGATAATTATTCTAAATAGGAATTATCTTCAAGGAAGAAGATAATTATTGTATTTATTATATATGCCAGAGTCATATCCCAATAGGATTCTAGAAAGAGCATTATAAATACATGGTAAGAGAAAATCAGATCATTCATTTCAACACAGTGATTTTTGAAATAACTATTCAAGTGTGTAAGGGGGCAAAAATTTTCATTATTCTCCATAGATTACTCCCACTCAATATTGGAGATTAGGCATCCGGGAAACAGACATCAAATCAAAACTAGAGTCTTCCATGTATGATTTTTGAAATAACTATTCACAGGTAAACACGAGAAACCTTGTGTGTTGCAATTAATTATATAAGAGCATGCTAGGGATAGAATCAATGTATGATGAATTAACATTCAAGATAGATCCTCGAGAGTACGGATAAACTAAGATTTCCCATCAGTATATATATGCACTCCCTAGAATCCTAATATGATATAACTCTGACACATCTAATAAATACAATAAGTATCTTCTTCCCTTAAGAGAATTCATTTCTAGATTAATTATCTCTTAATATCTTTTGAAATCAGATAATATCTATTTAGACTAGGAGATGTATTAACTAAATAATACAATAATAAGAACACAGTCTTAGTGAGATTGTGCACATAGTGTTCCAAAATTACTAGTCAAAAGGTCTTAATAGGACAGTTCAAGGATCAAATACAAGGAATAAAGATGAGCCTAAAATGAATTAATTATCTTATGTTCAAACCATAACATAAATTAATTCATAAATATTTATTCATTCCACTAGAGAATAAATACTGACTTACCGCTTTATTATCGAATTTGAGTCGAGCTTGTACTTGGACTTATGAATCTCGTATTTAAGATATTGCATGTCCATTAATTATTTATATCATTCTGACTGTTTAAAATAATTAATCTCTTCAATAATCCTTAAGTAATACCACTCAACCTTATTATTGTACTTGAGCTAACTCAACCTGCAGGGTTTAAAACAATAAACTTTTTGAACTCTTAAGGGGACGTCATCATACTAAACAGATACGATAACTCGATACAGATAACCAGCATGACATACAAGCACTGCCATCACTCAATATATGGAGAATATTGGGTTATCCTATGTAACATTTACCAATAACAAGTCAAAGTGATGGTTAGTAACTCATACTCATCTGAAACTTTGTTGAGGTTTAGATCAACCTGAAGTCACCGAGGTCTAGGTTCTTCACGACGATCAAATATAAGAACTCATCTCACTGTGATCCATCACTACGTCAAGATGTACTAGCATAGACAAACAACCAAGTCAAGTTACTTCTTATCTATACTGCAACTTATACCAACAACTCATCCTCAAGGTGTCTCAGTCATGATCATTTTTATATCTCAACTAGTGTGACCAATCATACAGACTTCTGTGATCTTCTACATACTGTATGATCTAACTTTTGTATGAGATAATGGGAAAACATATGCAATCAATTAAACAATTCAGATAGGAGATCAAAATATTAGTAATAGAAAATATTATATACAAGCTCAACCAATCTTCTTTTAGTATATAGATCCAACATCAATCACATATCCCCAGGGTGTTGTAGATGATGTTCTCGTCAAGGTTGAAGAGTTCATCTTTTCAGCTAATTGTGTGGTGCTTGATATGCCGGAGGACAAGAATATTTCATTTATTCTTGGTTGATAATTTTTGGCCACTGGGGGTGCTGTGATTGTTGTACCGAGATAGAGATCTCACTTTTAGAGTGAATGATGAGAAAATGTATATCTCCATCTATGATGCCAAGAATGAGCCACCAGACTTATATGGATCGTGCAGTCAAACATATAGCTCAACTATTCCTCAAGCAATTTATGTTCCTTGAGCTTACATGTATGATCTAGCTAAAAACGTTAAATTAAACACTTGTTGGGGGATAATCCAATTTAACCTATTTTTCCTTTTAGTTGCGTATTTTTTTATTCTCTTTTATTTTATTTTTAAGCTAGTACATTACACTTTCTTTGCAAACTTGTTCCTCCTTACAATTGAATAAGTTTGGAGAGATGTCCAAGTATGTTGCACTGATCTTGGTTTTATCTGTTTTCTTTTTGTTTTAGTTGATTTGGGGACTTTTTTTTAGTGCAGTGTTTAGTATGCTTATGTTGCTTGAGATGATGGAATTAGGAACATATATGGTAAAATTATGACATGCTCGTGGTGAGTTTGCTTTTAAAAAATTATGTATTTGTGAGTTGCATGTGAAAAGTCGAACATGGTTTGATAGATGAGAGTACTTGGTGTTGCGAAAATTCTATAAATTATTGGGAAATATTTTTTCGTAACTATGTGTTTTGATTAGATCCCAAAACCCTTATGATGATTGTCCTACTGGTGTAACATAGTGCTGCTAACATGTTAGGGAGTTAACCTCTTTGGTTATATGTTTCAACAGATGAATTGCCAGTTTGGAAAGTCCCAAGACTGATGGAGTTCAGCGATCAAGAGCTTTGTCAGATCGATATAGTATCAATACGAGCGCAATTGAAGAGAAACATTGACTAAGGATCGTGTACGGAAGACTGAAGTCAGGTGGACTGAAGACTGAAGGCGGATGTATAACGATTTTGATGAACAAAGCTACTGAAGAATGACGTCAAAAGACTGAAGACTGAAGACTCGGCATTGCGAAAGCAAAGAAGTTGAAAATATGACTAAGTGTCATACTAGCAACTAGAATGTCAAAGCTGGCTACCAGAAGTCAAATCTGGTGATCAATAGTCAAAGTTGGTGACAAGTACTCAAAGCTAACTATACCAAGGAAAAGTTGGTTGATGAAAAGTCAAAGCTGAAAGCATCATATTGCATCAGGTTCTCAAATTGATAAAAGATGGAGTTTAGCGTGCTGATAAAAGATGAAGAAGTCTCGATTGGCTCATCCTGAAGTCAACGTACTGATAAAACACAAAGTCAACTTAACTGAAGAAACACGGAGATATTTAAGCCTCAAGTGTTTGACTCGCCATGTGTCGTAGCATATCTTTACAAGATCCTAACAAGCCAGATCATCTTTTCAGAGTTGTAGAGCTACAATATACAATGATGCAAACCCTGACAGCAACGTACAAGGATTTAAACGGGAAGAATTCAAAACCAATATAATGGATGTGATTGGTGCTCCTTCCAATGATACTATTCATCGTCCTCTATATAATATATGTAGAATCCAAGCTTTGGATGTTATCGAAACGCTGCCCATTGGAATTGTCTAAAGCATTCCGAGCTCGCATCCCAAGTTCTTCTACATAGCGGTTTCGAAGAAAGAAGTTTACAAAATTATCAGAAAACCTTAAGAATTCAAATAGATTTATCAGCTCAAGGTTTCAACGTACACTCCTTTTAAAAATCTAGGATACTTTATTGTATATCTCAATGTTAGATTTGTATACTAGAAGTAGTTTTGGTTGAGCTTGTATACAATGTTTCCTATTACCACTATTACAATCTCCTATCTGAATTGTTTACTTGATTGCATATGTATGTCCCTTTATCTCATATATAAGCTAGATCATACAATGTGTTGTAGATCATAGAAGTCTGTATGATTGGTCAAGCTTAATGAGATATAAAAAGAATCACAGCTGAGACAACTTGAGGACGAGTTGTCGGTATAGGCTGCGGTATAGATAAGAAGTGACTTGACTTGGTTGCTTGTCTATGATGGTACGTCTCTGACGTATTGATGGATCACAATGAGATGAGTTCTTCTATCTGACCGTCGTGAAGAACCTAGATCTCGGTGACTTTACGTTGATCTAAACCTCGATAAGGTGTTAGGTGAGTATGAGTTGCTGACCATCACTTTTACTTGTTATAGGTGAGGGTTACATGAGATAACCCAAGATTATCTGCATCTTGGGTGGTGGTAGTGGTTGTACGTCATGCTAGTTACTTGTGTCGAGTCACCGTATCCGTTTAGAATGATGACGTCCCCTTAAGGAGCTCAAAAGGTTTATTGTACTAAACCCTGCAAGTTGAGTTATCTCAAGTACAATAATAAGGTTAAGTGGTACTACTTAAGGAATTAAAGATATTAATTATTTTAAGCAGTTAGAACGCTGTAAATAATTAATGGACGTGCGATATCTTAAATACGGGGATTCGTTAAGTCTAAATGCGAGCCCGACTCAACTTCAAAAATAAAGGGGTAAGTCAGCATTTATTCTCTAGTGGCATGAATAAATGTTTATGAATTAATTTATGTTCTGGGCTGAACATAAGATAATTAATTTATTTGAGGCCCATCTTTATTCCTTGCATTTGGTCCCTGGGCTGGCCCATCCAGGCCCGTTGCTTGGAGATTTTCGTCCCCCTCCCTTAGAGTCCCACTGGGACTCTGTTTTGATCCTCTATATCTTAAGAGATATTATTATATTTATTGGATATGTAGAAATCCTATCTTGATAGGATTTAGGGTTGCATTATAAATATAAGGTGAGAGAAAATCAAACCCTAATCCAAGAGAAGCAAATTTTGAAATTTACTATTCATAGTGAGGATTTTCGAAATCTCTAGGGTAAGGAAGAAGGCGAATTTCTGTAGCACTCTCCATAGACTGTCCTCACTCGACATTGGAGTTTAGGCAATCGGGACACAGTCCAGAAGATCAAAGCACGAGTCTTGATCCATTCTTGCCCGACGAATTTCGCAGGTAAACACGAGAAAACACCAACGTGTTGCAATTAATTATATAGGTGCATGCTAGGTATATAATCAATGTATGGTGAATTAAACATCCAAGATAGATCCTCGGGAGAGGGTTAAAATCAGATTTCCCTACACTCAAGCCTAGATACATTGAGTTTGTTGCCTATGACAGCTCATCTTTTAGTTGGAAAACCCTATACTCAAAATTCCCTAGTTTAAGTAGAAGTTGGTCAAGTAGGCAAAGGGTATCATTTGCTGAAAGCTTGATTATGTTGTACCTATAAGCAAAAAGAGGTTAGGTTGACTGCACCCGTAAGCAGTCAGAGGTTTTCCAGCACTAGTAAGCATAGAAGGAACGCTAAGTTCGGCGAGATACATAAAAGGTTAAATTCTATATCTAGGTTTATATTTTATACCTGTAAACAATACCAAATCTCAGTTAATAGATTGATTGAACAATCATCTGTGGATGTAGGAGCTGATATCTACGAACCACGTAAAAACCAAGTGATCTTTACATTCAATTCTTCACTTTCAGTAATGTATTTACTTTGCATGGTATTGAACTGATCATCACCGCACACGCATCACATCATTGTTTTAAAATACTATAGCAGTATCAGTTTGATACTGAATAAATAAAACTTAAAACTAACTAAGCCTATTTGACTAATAGTTCTATGCCAGTTTGAATTTTTAGTAAAGACAAAAACGTAACCACCACATTCCGTAAGTACATCAGTTATCAGTCCAACTTACTAGTTGCCTTAGCAGTCAGTAGATTTACTAACTGATACCACTCAAAACAAGACTACCTTTATTTAAACTGATCAGTGGTACTGATATAGGTACTGAACTGTCATCAGTTAATTAACAGCTATTACTGCACTAGCTAGTCTAGTCTTGTAAAAAGAATAAGTTTTAATTTTCTTTAACTAGTGTATTCTTTCCTCCCATACACCAATACGTTCCCCATGGACCATCACTTGGCCTCTAGAACTTGACAATCAAATGCATAAACCCTTCTGAGGATTTGAGCTATGACAACCATTATTTTGCACTCTTATTTTTCTTCTTGTGTGTTGAATTCAATCTTACATGACTTTCACTAGACCTGTCTTTGTTTCTCCCTCGAGATCGCATCAGTGTGCTTAATGACTTAGATATGATTTAAGGCCATATTTGTTAGCTTCTTTTATTCCTTTTTTGTCCATAACTTCATATGATACTAGTTTTCCTCTTTGAGCCTTCTATCATTTTTCTTTGATTTAACCAAATTGGGAAGGAAAAATTTGGAGAATGATGAATGAGAAGGAGATAATATTAGATGTGTTTTGAAAGTGATATAAAATAGCTTTGTTGTGTTGACTATAAGATTTAGCAAGCTTTTATCAGATCCATTGAAAAAAAATGTATAAAGAGAAAAGAAAAAGATAAATTATTGTTCGTTGAGCTCTCTAAAAAAATAGAAATTAAGGCTTGATTGTTAGCTGGTTTGATGTGATTTGATCTCAATGTTGAAAGATATGAGTGTTATTATTATTTTGGAGTGATAAGGTAAGTGGTCTCTATGAGCTTTTGTTGTTATATTATTTTGGGTTTGAGCCACTCTAACCTAAGAACATCCCACCTATCTAAAGAGCCTACGCTATAAGCAAATTAAAAGACCTTTTGATCTTTATTATAAGAGCACAGATTTAAACAATGGAGATGTGAGATGTTTGGCAAGCATATGGTTGATTGCATATGTTGCTTTGAATTGAACATAGAAACGTCTTTATTTTAAGCAATTGAGGGTTGAGAGCTTTATTCTTATATCTATTTTGGTGAGGATTGTGTAGTTCATGAGGTTAAATATTCAAGTCTTTTTTTTATATCATGGGAACCCGCACCGCTATCTTAGCGCAAGACCGGTAAACCCCACGGTCTATCAATAGCACGCAAACCACACAGATGTAAACCACACTGAAAACCGGGTGTGACAGGCTCAAACACATAGAGGCGTTTGGTGGGGTTCAACTGTGACCTCTCGGCCACATGAACCCACTTTAACCATTGGGCTGTCCCTAGGGGACTAAATATTCAAGTCTGTTGAGATATCTGGACCTTTGACTGTGTTACTTGCATATGCATGCGTTTTGAAGAAAATTCTGAAGTCAGTTTGGTCATTGTTTGCTATGTTGTGTTTATTTTTCTATTTTCTTATTTTGATGTTATTTAAGGACGAACAACGATATAAGTTTGGGGGAGTTGACAAACGTGATTTTTCAATGGTTTATAGTGCTTATTTGTATCTTTTTTTAGTGGTGGAAATAATGTTTGTAAATAGTATTTATTTAGTTTTGGTTTATTTTGAAGAATTGATATTCGTTAGCATATTTTGGTAATTTTCAGAAAACATGGCTGAGATTTGATGAGATTGGGCTTTGTAGGATTAAAATTCATCTCGATACGAGTTTTTGGGTGCAAACGGATCGAAAATTGACTCCGAACGAAGGAGAATGAGCCCGAAGAAAATTTTCGCACAGAACCCCAAGAGGGCACGTCACGCACACGGCAGCACCCATTCCATAAATTTTAAGCCCTTACAGAATACCCACATGACCATGCACGCGGGCCGCGCTTGGACGAGTATTTTGGACTGAAATACTAACATTTTCGATTTTAGCTTAATTTTGAGAGACTCGGTGCTACACCTATAAATATCCCATCTTTACACTGTATTACGGTTCTCATTCTGTTTCTCATTCTATTATTCTAGATTTATAGTTTTATTTCAGAGTTTTCTGCAATAGTTTAAAGATTTATTTTCAAGCTTTGACTTCAGGATTTTTATTGTGAAATTTCTACACGAGTTTTATCTATTAATTTCAAGTATGTTGTTCTTTATTTCCTTTTGTTTAATTTCAATTATGAGTAGCTAATTTTATTTTGATTCTAGAATTTGTATGTTTTAATAGAAATTTATGTGGTTGATCTGTTGAGTCTATTTTCCTGTCAATTCATGATTTATAATTCTTGGTGCTGTTTTATGCAAAGCTAACTGATCACTAATTATGTATGCTAGTTGGTTGCTTAAATACATAACAATTTTAATTAAGTAATCAAATTCATAAATTTATAATAAGATTAATCTAAAAAAATGTAGGGTTCAAACACACGTTCGTCTTCCCAAGTAAAAAAAAGAAACTATAAACTATTAACACCAGTATCATATCAAGATCTTATTAAATTCTTTATAGCTAAATACATACATAGAACTTCCTTGAAACTACAAATTTAATAACTCACGTACGTATTATTATTTCTAACATCTCTATATCATATTTTCTCAGCATAACCTATAATACTTATGAAATAGTTTAATTAATAGTTTGACATATGTTCATCAAATAAGATTTTACTTTATTTGATAAGAGATTATTCTGATCTCATTGCTGATGAGTATGACTTCAATCGGATTGGTGGAAATAATGTTTTCTTTCAAAGTATGCGCCATTTGTGCCAATCACCACCGTTTATTTCGTTTCTAACTCGAATTAATCTATGTTCGCTAGCTAATCATCATAATCTGAACAAAATGAGACCATGAATTTTTTAATCATTGGTCAATTATTAATTACAAAATATCTCTGATATTTTAACTCATGCCACGTCTTCCAACATATATAACCTCCTAACCTAATCTTCTTTGTTTATTTGTGTTTATAACCAAGTCTTTTCCAGAAACCATTGTGTCATTTTCCCTGTTAAAACTTGTCAATTATATTGTCTCATATTACCATAATTAATACATTATTTTTAAATATAACGTATTATTGATTAGGGAGCCTGAAGACGATTACCCCAGAGTCAATTAGTAAAAAATATAGTAGATAACATAAAGTAATTATCTCAATCAAGCATTCAAATAATGATGATAGTAATTCTTAAAAAACTAATTAATGACAACTCTCAAGCAAAATGTCCCTTGCTAAGGTAATAATGGACTGAATTATGTTCTAATACTATATATATATATCTCATGATTACAAGAATTAATATGGCTTCAAACATTAAGATTTTTTTATTGTATTCTTTTCGTATAACATTCTAAGTAGGTTAAAATAAAACTTAAAAGACATTTTCAAGCAATTCCTTTTTGTCTAAGATCAATGAGACACACTCTCATGCATCTGCTCTAATTAAATTTTAATTATAATTAATAAAATTTAATTAAATATTAATAAATCTTAATTAAGAATGTAACATTCATCTAGATGTATACAAATTTTTACCTTTATAACTAGTTTGCAAATCAATTTCGATTTGTACCAAAAGACTTGCATGAAAAATCGAATTATGAAGAATAAAATGCAACCAAATGCACAATATATATTGACATTAATCGAAAACCTTTTCAATTGGCAATTTTGTTCATGCAATTTTATTTTATTTTGAGCTGGAGAAGCGGCAGTGAGATTTGAACTCTAGACATTTTTGTTAATATAGAATGTTTCACGGTGTTCTCAAAGGGACCATGCAAGTATTAAATGTTGTAAATTGATGGTTGGTCCTGAACGAGGGTGTCTCAGGTGCATGGGGAGAGGGGGAGAATACACCCGATAATTTTTTTTCGAGATCTTGTAAGTTTTCATTCCTAATGAGAGTGTGACCAAGTCATATTACAATCCCTCATTCCCCCTGATGATTAGGACAATCGATCAGTGAAATATCATCCCGATCCAGTGTGTGTGCGGAATGTGGTAGAACTAAAAGCCTTCTTGTTCATATACTCAAGAACATCATTAGACAAAACATAAGTCAAATGCAAATAAACATCATATTAATACAGTTCTATCAAATTGAGTATGAGTCAACTAATGACATGCTGAAGGCTAGACATGCAACACAATACATACAACAAACAAAATAATATACTATATAATATTTTAACGTGGTTTAGGTCTAAATTCTTACTCCTTAGGAATTCATTATTTTGTACTTCAAATGGATGTGGCTTAGGATCTCAGTTTCCTTAGATATCATTTGTCCTTGGGTTATCGGGTAGACATCTCACCGGCGCTTCACCCATTTTCTGATTGCACTGGTGGGAATATTTTTCCTTATTCCCAAATATATATCTTATATATTTAATTCATCATATATTGATTATATTCCTAGTATGCTCCTATATAATTAATTGAACACATAGGGGTTTGCTCGTGTTTACCTACAAATTTCTGACAAATATGTTCAATGGCTGACTTCAGCTTTGATCTTCTGGATTGTGTCCCGGATGCCTGATCTCCAATACTGAGTGAGACCAATCTATGGAGAACACCAAATTTTTGCCCCCTACACTGTGATTTTTGAAAATCATTATTTGTCTGAGGATAATACTGATTTTCTCTTATCATGTATTTATAGTAGGGGTGAAAATTCGTGAAAATCCCAAATTTTCTCATATAAAACACAAACACGATCCGTTAAGGATCTGTTCGACACGAACACGACACGAAATGTATTGACACGGACATGACACGAACACGAATATGACGTGATTTTTTTCATGTTAACACGACGCGATAACGACATGACATGACACGAAACGATAAATTCAAATCAAAATTAGAAAATAAATTAATAAAAGAAATAAAAATATATAAAATAATAACTAAATTAATGTTAAATATATATAAATATTATCGAATTATATGAAAACGACATGATCTAACATGAACACGAATGCAACACGAAAATTATCTTATTATACGAACACGACACGTATCCGACAAGAATAAGACACACAATTATCGTGTCGACATGATAAGGACACGAACACTATAAGGCTAAACACTGACCTGTTAATTTTGTTCATGTCGTCTCAAAAATTTTCAGCCCTAATGCTCTCCCCAGAATCCTAATATGATAGGATTCTAGCATATCTAATAAATACAAAACTATCTTCTTCCCTAAAGATAATTCATTTCTAGAATAATTATCTCGTATTATCTTTTGATATAAGATAATATCTATCTAGACTAGGAGATGTATTAAATAAATAATATAATAATCAGAACACAATCACAGTCCAACACAGTCCCAGTAGAACTATACATAGGTGGCCGAAAATTACTAGACAAAAAGTCTTGATTGGTCAGTCCAGGGATCAAATACAAGGAATAAAGATGAATCTAAGATGAATTAATTATCTTATGTTCAGCCTAGAACATAAATTAATTTTTTATAACATTTATTCATTCCATTAGAAAATAAATGATGACTTACCCCTCTATTATCGAAGTTGAGTCGGTTATGAATCCCCATATATAAGATATCATACATCCATTAGTTATTTATAGCACTGCTCACTTAAGATAATTAATCTCTTTAATAATTTCTTAAGTAGTGTCACCCAACCTTATTATTGTACTTGAGCTAACTCAACCTGCAGAGTTTTGTACAATGAATCTTTTGAGCTCCTTAAGGGGGACGTCATAATCCTAAACGGATAAGATAACTTGATACAAATAAGCAGCATGCCATATAAGCATTGCCACCACCCAAGATACGGAGAATATTGAGTTATTCCATATAACCTTCACCCATAACAAGTCAAAGTGATGGTCAATAATTCATATTCATATGAAACCTTATCGAGGTTTAGATCAACGTTAAGTCACCGAGATCTAGGTTCTTCACGACAGTCAGATAGAAGAACTCATCTCACTGTGATCCATCAATATGTCAAGACGTACCAACATAGAGAAGCAACTAAGTCAAGTTACTGAAGCTTATACCAATAACTTGTCCTCAAGTTGTCTCAGTTGTGATCATTTTTATATTTCAATTAGCTTAACCAATCATACAGACTTCTGTGATCTTTTACATACTATGTGATATAACATTTGTATGAGATAATAGGACAACATATGTAATCAAGTAAATAATTCAGATAGGAGATCGCAATAGTTAGAACAGGAAACATTGTATACAAGCTCAACCAATATGCTTTCAGTATACAAATCCAACATTCTTCCACTTATACTAAAGCAAACTTTTAGTATACAATGTGTCTCCCTACTAGCTATTACAAACATCATCGCTTTGTTTCTCCCACTTATACCAAAAAATTCTTAAACTAAGTGGGGTTCATCTTGTGCAATTCAAGTCCTTCAACATGCTTGTCATAAATTATTTACGAAAGACTCTTCGTGAAGTGTTGGATTTGTATACTGAAAGCATAATGGTTGAGCTTGTATATAATGTTTCATGTTACCATAATTTTAATCTCCTATCTGAATTGTTTACTTGATTGCATATGTTGTCACATTATCTCATACAAAAGTTAGATCATATAGTGTGTAGAAGATCACATAAGTCTATATGATTGGTTAAGCTAGTTGAGATATAAAAAGGATCACAGCTGAGGCAACTTGAGGACGAGTTGTCGGTATAGGCTGCAGTATACATAAAAAGTGACTTGACTTGATTGTTTGTCTATGCTGGTACGTCTTGACGTATTGATGGATCACAGTGAGATGGGTTCTTCTATCTGACCGTCGTGAAGAACCTATATCTCGATGATTTTACGTTGATCTAAACCTCGATAAGGTTTTAGGTGAGTATGAGTTACTGACCATCACTTTAACTTGTTATGGGTGAGGGTTACATGAGATAATCCAAGATTCTCCTCATCTTGGATAGTGACAGTGTTTGTATGTCATGCTAGTTACTTGTATCGAGTCACCGTATCCGTTTAGGATGATGACATCCCCTTAAGAAGCTCAAAATATTTATTGTACTAAACCCTACAGGTTGAGTTAGCTCAAGTACAATAATAAAGTTAAGTTGTACTACTTAAGGAATTAAAGAGATTAATTATTTTAAGCCCCCACGGGCGTAGCTCAGTTGGTTAAGAGCTAGCAGATTTGGAACAAGAGATTAATTATTTTAAGCAGTCAGAGTGCTATAAATAATTAATGGATGTGCAATATCTTAAATACGGGAATTCTTAAGTGTAAGTGCATACCGGACTTAACTTCAGTAATAAAGGGGTAAGTCAGCATTTATTCTCTAGTGGAATGAATAAATATTTATGAATTAATTTATGTTATGGGCTAAACATAAGAGAATTAATTCATATTAGGCTCATCTTTATTCCTTGTATTTGATTCATGGGCTGACCCATCAAGGCCTATTGCTGCTAAGAATTTCGCCCACCCTATGAGAGACCCACTGAGACTATGTTCTGATTTTTATATTATTTTAATACATCTCCAATATCTATATAGATATTATATGACATTATTAGATATCAAGAGATAATTATTCAAGATATGATTTATCTTCAGTGATTGAGGATAATTATTGTATTTATTAGATATACAATGATCTTATCTAAATAGGATTCTAGGAATGCATTATTAATATAAGATGAGAGAAAATCAGAAATAAATCCTAACGTTGTGTGTGATTTTGAAAATCACAAGAACAACGTAGGAGGCGATATTTTTCAGTATTCTTCATTGATTGCTCTCACTCAGTATTAGAGAATACGCATCCGAGATACAGTCCATAAGATCAAAGTTGGAGTCCGTAATTGATCAGATATCCCATAAATTCGCAGGTAAACACGATTAAACATGTATGTGTTGCAATTAATTATATAGGTGCATGCTAAGTATATAATTAATGTATGGTGAATTAAACATCCAAGATAGATCATCGGTAAGAAGATAACATAAGATTTTCCTAAAATTGGTATCAGAGTCTGGGATCAGTGTCTTTGCTCTGTTGAATTAATTCACGTTTGATTATTACGTGCACTATAATTAAATGCGGATTCATCGTTCATCGTGGCTCGGTTGTTTGGTTTTTTGTTAGAATCGTTTTCACCATGAGAAAATCCGTGGTTAGACTAGAATTTATTTTTATAAAATTATATCTATAAAAATGAAGAACGAATACGAAGAACACAAAGGTCGATATGAGAAAACGAAGCTACCCAAGGGGAGGTTGTGACGACCCGAATTCCCAAGGAAGTACGGATTATATGGATCGTCACTGGTATGATAAAGCAGCGGATACAAACATAACTAATCAATGCATTTAACCATTTAACTACTCAATAACGCATAGATTAAAAAGGGAAAAGTTAATCAATACCAACTCAAGTCACAGAAGGACTCGTCAAAAGGTTCAAGGTTCAAATATAACCCAATCAGGGCACAATTCAAGGAATGAAGTACGACCTCAAGTTCAATACGGTATGAAAGCAGTTATAATCAAATCATCAGAAATTATCAGAGTTAGGCAGCAAATAAACGTGTGGACATGCATATGACGATGCATGCCCAAGGTTCTAGAAACCTTTCTAATAAAGCATCAAAACAACTGCTACTTTGCACCACCTCGCGCCCATCATCGATCCTTGCTCAACCTGCACATCAAAAACGAGATGCAGGGCTAAGTACAAAAGTACTCAGTGGACTCATTCCCGAAAATATTTTTCTTTATCAAAAGTTATTGAGCGCCCACAATAGCACATGAGGATCTTAGTTAAAAGACTACGTACTATCAAACATTTTATCATTTTCCAAAGCGTCGGGCGACTATTTCATTCACGTTGTTTCCATATCGATCATTCATTCATTCATTAATTCACAGACTATGGGTAGCCACCTACACATAGTCGTCGTGACCGGTCGAGGTAGCTAACCTTAACACACAATCACATCGTGTACACAATCCGAGTTAGTCCTTAACTAAGTCGGATCCGATCATACCCTTTTTAACGCGTTGGTGGACCAACACATTCTCATACCACGTTGGATATACCAACCTCAGATAGGATCACAACAAAACATAAACATTTGGCAGTCAACAACGTTTCATGTGATAATATTTCATAAAACTTTGTAAAACATGCTTTGAGATATGCATAACATTTTCGTTTCAAGAAAGTCCACCTGCTAATCCAAAGCTAGTAAGTCAAAATGAGCAGGGTGTGGTTGTTCTTCCTCACGACTACGTGCGATCAAACCCTTCATAAGAAAATAGCATTTCTTAGATTCTTTCTATCGATCGAAGGTCGTTTACAAATTACGATTAAAAGTTCCCAATTATGGTTTCTTTATGATTTCATGTGATTGTTTTAAGATAATTTATATTATCTCACATTCCCAATTCCCAAGCTATATTACTTCATCGCTCATAGGTGATCTTGACTTTGAATCACATACTCAAAGTCATCATCGACTCTTCACCTTAGTACTCTTCTAAACGTTATTACGTTATAGATTGTTAGCATTCAAGTTGTGATTGGTATATTAGGATATTCTCAAGCCACTAACTAGACTTAACAATTATAGTTACGTCCTAGTAGGTTATGCTTGACGACTTGTCGTATTAACACGTCGAATAACGGGAAGTCTTGACTTATGACTCGAGTGATCACATGCTATCATGTAAGTAAGTACTTTAGGAATAGATGAATTCCTTAGGGAATATTAACTCGACTTTTGAGACATAAGGATCGACATCTTATGTTCGAATCTTTGTTTACACTTTACTACGTTGTTTGTTTGTCTTAACTCGTCGGGGATTGTATAAGTTGTATAATCGTTCAATCTAACGTCGTATTGGGTTGTCGTTATTGAGTATCAACGTTGTAGCTCGGCTTTTGGTTTTTCTAACTTAGGAACTCACGTTTAAGTATCATTTTATTAATAGCAAACCCTAATTTATGTCTAACTTCGATTCTCGTTAATTCCTTCTTAAGTTATCGAAATTGGTCGATTTCTTTTGGATTCTCGTACATATAGTATTATGTTGTTTACGTTTGGGGTTTTGGTTTGTCGGTAGAACATAAGCATAAACCATTCAACACCATACAAAACCATACACAACATAAACTATACTAAAGCATTAGAAAACCCTAATTTCTAACATAATACAAAACTATTGTATATGTGTGTATAAGTGTTCCATTCATTCATCACAATCACAACCATTCATTCCAAGCTTATAGTTAACTATCATAGCATCATTTAACATTAGAATTAAACTTATACGTAATCATTTTGCTATGTTTTCGATAATTAACAATAATTAGCATATGTACTCAATAAATTCCAATAAAATCATGTTATACTCTTATCATACTAAAGAATTTAATTACTAACTCAATATCATCATATAAAAATTTAACCATAGGTTAAAAATCCTCAAAATTTTCGGTAATCATAAATTAATGAGCCTTTGTGTTCAATAAATTCCACAAAAATTATATCATGTTTATACCATTTACTAAACATGAAATATCATTTCATATCATGCATTAAAATTTAAATCCATGCTATTCAATAAATTCCATTCCTTCACAATATGTTTATATTATGCAATAACATGTAATATTAGCATTAAACACCAACCAATATTTATAATATGAACCAAATACTTGGAATTCTTTTTGTCCCCACACATATTTTACATATGTGTTCAATAATTCCCAACAATGCATATTAGGTTCATATTATTTATAAACATAACATATCCTATCATTTTAAACAAATAAAATCAAATAAATCCTTATATATATATATATATATATAGTTTTTGGCCTTTTCATAAAAATAGGAGTAGTGTCTCAAAAATTTCAAGATTAATATATGATGTTCATATCATATATTAAACACTATATCTCAACTATTTCTCAACAAATAAAATCAAACAAATTACAAAAAAATTCCAAAAATATTCTAAAAATTACCATATTTATTATACATGTTCCTAATACATCAACAAGAAATAATATCAAATAATATTCACAAAAGCATGCTTTATCACATATAAAAAAAATAAAGCATAAATCGAAAAATATCAAACATGGTCCAAAAATTCTGAAATTTTAACTACAGCCTTAGAGCATCATTCTAAGAATTTTTCATTCATGGCTTGAGAGCATTTGGTGGCTCAAATGTCACGAAAAAAATGAGGAGCAAAACTAGGGTTTTTTGTGAAATAATTCAAGAAAAATCTAAAAAACATTCTACTCCATTAAAAATGGAGAAAATGATGAGTACTACCTTTGTATGGTCTTAGAATAATTATTTGAGGGTTGAAAAGGTTTGAAATGGAGGATTAAAGACTAAAAAGTGTGAAGAACAAGCGAGAATTTTTGAAAAAGAGAGAGAAATTTGGTTCCAAGAATGAGAGGCTGTAATGGACGGTTCCCTACTGTATTGGCAGCCTAAAGGGCTGTCATTAGCCCATTTGGAATGGTCTTGGTGGTAGTTGGGAGGAGGATTAGTCAAATTACCCGTTTTGGCATGTAAATACCGACTTTTAACGCGCTTTCGATTGATTTCTCAGAATCTTAAGGTTTTATTATCTTAAATAGCCTTTAAATGAATTATTTCAATGTTTATAATAATTTCATGAAGTTCGGACGACGTCCGTTAAGTTAATTCCGAGTTATCGCGGAAAAACAGCGTTCGGCGATTAAATTATGCTCATTCGAAATTCTATTGAATTCTTGAGCTTTCCTAATTTATTTGAGCCTTATAAATAATTTCTTATTGATTTAGACCCTTGGTTCGAGTTTCGGGTCGTTCGGATCAATTTAGGGTTTTCCTGGTATATTTTCCCGGCGTTCGGTTAAGTTCTTCAGGAATTTCTTTCAGAAATTGATTCTTATAATTTCTAAATTCATAATAATATATTCCTTCATGATATTGATTGTTATCACAAATTATCATGATTAGCACGGACTGAAAATTGTTTCGACTCGTGAATAGTGCTTTTAATCGACGGCAAGTATGTATGCGAAAATTCTCATTCTTTGGCTTCTCACATGTTTTGAGAGGATTCTAGAAATGAAATCTTTTGTTAAGATTCACTCTCGATCTTTAATTATATGTTCAGGCTATTCAGAAAACCCTAATCCGGTAGGACTAGTCACTAGTTTTTTATTTCTCTAGTTTTCGATCTCCGAATCGATTCTAATTCGTTTCATTGGTTACCTTAAACTTAATCAAGGTCTAAGCACCACTAATAATTGGTTTAAGCATCACTAATAAAAGTTTTAAATTTTTCGGGTTATTACAGAGGTGCACGGGCAGTAGCACGCGACGGGAGACGGTAGGTGCCGTGTGACCCGATGAGCACAACACCCGTACACGAGCAGATAGACAAAAACACTAGCAACATAGCGCGCTGCATAACGCGCGGGTGCCCATCGTGCACAGCGTGGGTGGACCCAGCACGCAGGGCACGCGTGGATACGAATGGGTGTGCGGGTAGGTCGACGAGCAGAGCGACGGACGACGGCATACACACGCTAGACACGCATAGCACGTAGGCCTTGGCATGCGTGCTTGGCCCTCAGCGAGTGCTCAGTCGCGAGATGCACGCGAAGGGTGCAAAAGCTCGACGATGTTAGCAGGGCAGCGTAGGGTGAGGCGATGGGGCACGACAGGCGTGCGCTGAGCGCGTGCACAGTGCAGCCTCAGCGAGCGACCCACGTACACACTACATGCACAAGCATGGTGACACGGCGAGGGACGGTGGACGACTGGATGCGCGCTAGGATATGCCCTAGTGCGCAGACCCAGCCCATCCGACCAGACCTTACCCTTTTTCCAACCCGGACCCTTGACTCCACCCGGATTCAGATTTTCTGACCCAACTCGGTCCAAATCATTGTTTTGGCCTAGTTTCAATTTTTCGACTGAAATCCAGTCTTGAAGAGTCCGGTCCGTGCCTGTGCACGCAAGGCCCGTTTCAAGAAAAATCAAAGATCTGTACTTTGTAAATTTATGTAAAAATTAGGCAGGAACGTACAGGATCCACGAATGGGCAGTGAGGAACTAATTTTATTTTATTTAAAATAAGAAGTATCTCGCTCCCATGGGCCAATTCCAAGGAGACGGGTGAGGGCCTGCAGTCAATGCCAATAACTTTGAGCTCAAGCCTACTCTGATCCACTTGGTACAAGCTTAGCAATTCGAATGAAGAGCCATTGAAAATCCAAATGCTCATTTGGAGTTATTTTTGAATATCTGCGATACCATCAAACAGAATGAAGTGCCATTTGACACTATCAAGATGAGAATGTTCAGGTTGTCATTGTGAGATCGAGCTAAGTACTAATTCAAGAGCTTGGATTGGACCAACATAAATACTTGGGAGGTCATATGTAAGAGATTTGTAGCCAAGTATTTTGCTTCATCCTAGGCACAGAAGCTCATAGCCGAGATCTCTGATTTTACACAGTTGGGAGATAAGCCTTTATTTGAGACATGAGAGCGATTCAGAGATCTACTTAGACGATGCCCATAACATGATTTCTCACATAAGCAACAGATCACGTAGTGGTCTGACACCAAATACTAGGAGCATAGTGAATGGTACAGCTGAAGGTTGCCTAGTGAGCAAAGATGTAAATGAGGAGACACATATCATTGATAAGATGACCTCCAATAGCTATCTATGGACTATAGAGGCATCCAACGAGAGTATGTCAGTTGTTACTAATGACATATATGACGATTTGGCAGCTCAATTTCTCCTCAAGTGTGAATTCGAACATAAAGTCAAGATAGAAGCTCAGACACATATGGTGCAATAGCAGCAGCTTGAGCCCATTGATCTGCAGTACAATGAGGATACAAATTTCGTCAATCAACGGAACTTCCACAACAATCGCCCATGATCCCACAAACATCAGAGGGGCAACGTGGCTTATCATCCAAGCCATATGAGTCATCCCAACTTTTTCTACGCTAACCCCAACAAAGCCCAGCACACCTTCCACCAGAATTCTCTATTTCTAATAGAGTTATCAATGAATCGAAGAAGATGTCTATGGAAGAGATGATGCAGTAGACTATATTTATAGGAAAGGCGAATTCGGAAGGTTGTAGCATTAAAGAGTACGGTTCTCCACTATTGGGCAAACGGTACCACAACACTAGAAGAGTCGAATGTCAAAGGTATATACACTTCTCATGTTCCATTCCCCATAGTCCGCCTAATTAATGATGGTCCCAGAGACTAAAATATACCTTTTAGTCGTTTAATTTCAATCCATGTCAACTTATCCTTAATGAATAAATTAATGATTGGACCTTATAGACCACATCACTATCGCGAGAAGGGACTTCGGGAAGTTGTGATATGTCTAGCAATGACCACAATTTAACGATGAAAATGAATTCTTAGAATTGGTATACTCCTCGGACCATACCGCCCATTCAAATTCTTTTGTTATCTCATTTTATATCTATCTCTAGAGAACTTATGAAAATCGCACATCACGAGCGCGCGTGTGGGCGTTTTGAAACTCCCACTTCTCAATAGATTTAAAAGTTTTATTTAGAAATCTTCTACTATCTCCAAGCATATCATGATGATTGAGGGGTAGGTTAGCCAAATGGCTAATTAGGTAGTTGTGGACACAACAAGCAGAGTCAATTTTCAAGTAACACGAAGATCAACCCAATGAGTCAGTGCAACACTATTCAGGTGATGAGTGGCACTGTATATCAGGATTGTCCAAAGCTAGAGCTATCAGAAAAGACAGATTTGCTGAGGGAAGACCAATTCCAAAAATTAAACCATCATTTTCTAGACTAATTTATATTCTTTTTATTCCTTTCCCTGAGAGGTTAGTTAAATCGAAGATCGCAGTGCAACAGACAAATCCAGAGCTTGGGGAGCAATCAGTGTAGAGAAGATTTCTAACAAAGAAGAGAGGTTTGTGGAGTCATATTCTTCAAATACAGACCTAAGGTCTCCACTATTGCAGCACTAGAAGAGTCAGAATGTCAAAGGTATATACACTTCTCATGTTCCATTCCCCCATAGTCCGCCTAATTAATGATGGTCCCAGAGATTGAGACACTCAATTTGGTTAAGGAGTGCAAAGTCAAGTTGTAAAAGAAGTTGCCGATCAAGAAACATGATCCTGGAAGCTTCACCATTGATTGCGTGATCGAACGATATACCTTTTCAAAAGTCTTATGTAATTTAGGAGCATGAGTCAATCTGATACCCTTCGCGATCTACAATTGATTGAAAATAAGATAGATCAAGCCTACCACAATTTCTCTACAAATGGTAGATCGATCAATTGATGGAAAATATGATTGTTCTGTGCTTCCGATGATCTATCTTGGATGTTTAATTCATCATACATTTATTATATTCCTAGCATACTCCTATATAATTAATTTCAATACATATAGATTTTCTCGATTTATATACGAATTTCTAGCACATATGATTAAGTGTTGACTCCAGCTTTGGTCTTCTGGACTGTGTCCGGATGTCTAATCTCAATGCATAATCAGTACGATTACATGCACAACAACATAAATTATATGAACATAACAATTAAATGGAATGTAATATAGCATGCACAAGAACTACGATTACATGAACAATAACATGAATTACACGAACAACGAAGAGTTGAATATGAAATATTCAAATAGCGAAATTTAGGGATTTAACTCTTTTTTCATTAAATAATTATAAGTCGTCGATCTTATTCAATCCAACTGTGGTTATTGGTTCTTAGTTCTTATTTAATATATAGTTTCCTTTATAACCAACTCATATATAGAAAAGTTTCATTGAATGTATAAAATTGATGCATTTAACGTATAAAGTTGTTGCACTAAATGTATAAATTTGTTGAACCAAATTCAACATACAAAGTGTAGCACTGAACATAAAGTTATTGTATCGAATTTGATGCAATAAATTTATATCTTTAATATAACAATCTTATAAGTTGATTGAATCATTAAAATTTGTTACCAATATTTGTATTCCTATATATATATATATGTATGTATGTATGTATGTATGTATGTATCAGAGCCGTCGGCAATTGGTAGAAACAGCCGTTACAAGAAAGAGTTGATCCAATCCATGGTGAAATATTTTTAACGCGTACACACACTTGTAGTAGTAGCAGTAGTTCTACATATGTGTGCCTCTTTGTTTTCTTCTCCTATCCCATCACATTCAAATAAACCATGGATTCCGGTCCTTCCACACCCTCCTCCTCATTCTCTCCATTTCTCACTTCCACCCGTCGGGATCCCTTCTTTTCCGGCCACCCCTCATCTTTCCGCCCACTTATTCTTGCTTTCCCGGCGTTTTGACACCGGAATCCTCCTCTGAAGATTCAAGGTCTTTAATTTGTCTTATTTGACTGTTTGAGTTTGTGTGTGTGTGTGTGTGCGCGCGCGTATGTTGTTGTTGTTGTTGGTCGGTTGTCTTGTAGCCTGTGAAGATGGCTGGAAAGCTAAAGAAATTTGGAGAGACTTCCTTAAACTTGATGTCACATGTTTATGCTTTTGGCGCACTAAATATCAAGATTTCATTTTTTAAATCTTTTTTCTAAATCGATTGATTTAATGTAATTTGATCATGATTGGTATCTGGGAATCTTGTTACAAAGGGTAGAGGAAAAAGGGCTCTAACTTTCTTAAATTCAATTTGATTGTCTTTGTGTAGTTGTTCGGATTAGAGGATTAATTTAGAATCCTTGGTTCTTTATTTTAGAGGTCCATTTGTTTGATAACATCTTCTGACATGGTGACACAGTCATGATGTTGGAATTCCATGTAAGATTTCAGAATTATCTGCTTTTCCTCTGCACTGTTTTTATAATGCAGTCTAGCTAGTTTCATCTTTTTGGGTATATTATTCCTTTGAATACCTTTTTGCAAGCTCAGCTTTCTGAGTCACACCACATCTTAGTTTTTTGCAATTTGCATAAGCTTCATGTGATCATGTGCTTGTTTCAACCATGTATATATATAGATTGAAATGAAGTTGGATTTGTATGCTCAAAAAGTTTTGCTTTTGTTTAGGTTATAAGCAAGTATTCGTGGAGGGGATATGGGGCATTTTTCTTCGATGTTCAATGGGCTGGCGAGGTCAATTTCTTCGATCAAGAAAACGAAGAATTTGAAGAACAATGGTGATGGGAAAGAGACCGTTAAAGCTATGGCGAAGGACGCCAAGAAGAATGAATTGATATTGAGGTCATCAGGGATTGTGAATGTGGATGGCTCCAACAATTTGGCCTCAGTTTACTCAAAGAGGGGAGAGAAAGGTGTGAATCAAGATTGCTGTATTGTTTGGGAGGTATGCTTTCATTTTAAGCCTAATTTCGCATTCTGTAAACTTTAGTTTGTGAATGAGTTCCATAAACGTGTGTTTGTTTAGGAATTTGGGTGTCAAGAAGACATGATCTTCTGTGGGATATTCGACGGGCATGGTCCGTGGGGCCATTTTGTGGCGAAGAATGTGAGAGACTCGATGCCTTCATCTCTTCTCTGCAATTGGCAAGAAACACTTGTTGAGGCTCCTGATTTTGATTTGGGGTCACAGAAGAAGCTCCAGAGCTTCAACATATGGAAGCATTCGTATTTGAAGACGTGTGCGGCCGTTGATCAGGCTCTGGAGCACCATCGCAAGATTGATGCGTTTAACAGCGGCACCACGGCCTTGACCATTGTTAGGCAGGTAAAAAACCAAGTTTCTTGCCCAATCCTTAGCTGCTATTTGAAATGAGATTATTCAGCATCTTTTTTTAGTAAATTCAACATAGATTTTGTTTTGAATTTTCCTCCTACCAACTTGTTGCTCTGTTTATGATTTGGTGCAGAATTCAACTTGGGTATCTAATGCATTTTATGTGTCACAATCATTTGGAGACAAATTCAAAGTCATTTTGTCTTCAAAGTTGGGGAAAAGTCTTTATTGGTGTAAGGTGTGGTCCTTGAAAAAAGTATTCGGTTCATAAGGATCTTTTCGTTTAAAGGGGACCATTTTATGAGGATTTTAATTTTTCAGTTGGTTTATTTACTAGTTACATGTGACATTCTTGTCCAATTTTTTTCTCAATAATGCCGTAGTTGAGAAATCCTACTGGTTAAATTAAGTAGATCAAAACTTGAATTGGCTTATTCTTTCCCCCTTTCAGACTACTTTCTAGCATAATATACTATTAACATGATCTAATTTGAAAAATGTTATGTTTTCCGCAGGGGGGAAATGTGTTCTTAGCAAATGTGGGAGACTCGCGTGCTGTATTGGGTACACCTTCTGATAACGGGGATATGGTGGCAGTGCAGCTCACCATGGACTTCAAGCCTAATCTACCTCGTGAGTCTCTCTCTCTCTCTTGTGTATCTGGCTTTGGCAATGTGTGAAGGCTAAAAATGAAATGGGTTTGTTTTCAGAGGAGGCGGAGCGAATAGCACAGTGCAATGGGAGAGTATTCAGCCTGGATGATGAGCCGGGGGTTCACAGAGTGTGGTTGCCACATGAAGAGTCCCCGGGACTGGCAATGTCTCGAGCTTTTGGAGACTACTGCGTCAAGAACTTCGGCCTCATTTCTGTACCTCAAGTCATTCACAGACATATAACAAGTAAAGACCAGTTCGTGGTGCTGGCCACAGATGGGGTATGTGTTCATCCTATATGTTATGTTTTCAAGACTTTGTGACATTTCTTGATATATTTTCTTATTTTTGGAAGGTTTGGGATGTTGTATCGAATGAAGAAGCAGTGCAGATTGTGTGGGAGTGTCCGGAACGGGGAAAAGCTGCGAAGCGGCTGGTGGAGCGTGCGGCTGAGGGGTGGAGGAAGAAGAGAAGGGGAATAGCTATGGATGATATATCGGCAATTGTACTCTTTTTTCATTCTTCTCCTTCCCCTTCTTCTCACCAATTTGAATAGTAAATGCTCTTCCTTTTCACGTGTTTTCTGGGCTGTACCAAAAGGTTGGGGATGGTTCAGTGCCATATCAAGAATTCCCTTTTAGTAATTATATGAAGGGATATTGGTGTATAAATATATCAATTTTGGATTTTTTTATTAATTTTAAAAATTATCAAAAAATACACAAACTTAATTATTTTATTGTTTTTATCATGATTTTAAATTCAAGTAAAATTAGATCTGATTTGACTTATCAAAAATTTCTATAGACTAAATGGTTAATGATATAAACAATATCGTAGAAAAATGATCTAAAATATTATCGTTTCATCAAAATAAATCAGATTTTTTTATTTCTATGATTCATCGTGCCAATTTTCATTATAAAAATTATGTATTATCATTTGTTTCATTGTTAGTATTAATCATTTGTTTCATCGTTTGGTTTTAATTGGGATCAAAACAATCAATATCCTTTCTGTATGATGTTGTTTATATTATTAAATCTTTTATCTATGGTAAATTTTTGAGATGTCAAGTCAGATTTTGATTTAACTTAAATTTGAAATCGTGGTAAAATCAATAAAATCATTAAGTTTGTGTATTTTATAATAATTTTTAAAGTTGATAGAAAAAACTAAACTTTATCCAAAGTTATGTGTATTTATACCTTAATAATCCTTATATAATGTCATATTAGATAGCAAAATTTGAATAGACTCATGTCAATATTTATCTTAAAACTGTTTAATAATCAGTTTTAACTGTGTATCTTCGATTTTTGGATGTTTTTCGGTATATTGATCGATCCCAAAAGTTTTACAAACAGAATGGAAAAAAAAGAAGGAATGGTAAGTTAACGGACATTTTCATTTTGGATGTTTTTGTTTCCATTTTACCGTCCAAATATAATGTCTCGTGTAAAGCATAGATAAACTCAGGCACAAAATACATGCATGTAAGTACGCAATCGCATAGAATCGAATGAATATGATTGATTTACGATAGTATACTACCAATTCTGCGTCAAAGTCGGGGCCGATAAAAGTGGTACCCCAACATTAATTCTACCATGTGAGTTCGGTAGAAGACTCCTAGACCAACTACAACTCAAATCGCAGTGGGCGTAGAAGATTGGATGCTTATCTAAAGAATCCTATGAGAGAATACTTTGTATTAAAGTCAAACTCAACTTGTACAGAAGTCAAACTCAATTTGTATTAGAGTCAAACTCAATATGATGGTATATAAATAGATCTTAGATTAGAGGAAGAGATCATCTACACTCTTTGTAATCGCTTCTACACACTCAAATACACATACACTCTCTTTGCTCCGTGGACGTAGATCTATTTTAAAGATCGAACCACGTTAACTCCTCGTGTTCTTTATTGCATTTGTTACCTTACGAAAACTAGATCGATCATCGGCATGCCCGGGAACCAAATTCGTGTTTTCGATCAACTTTTCTAAGGTAACAATCGAGCGATGAGGAACACAAGAAGCATTACATCCGTGGTGTTATCGCAACAATAACGAGAGACAAACGCGCCAAACACGGCCGGGAAAAGCGATAAGAGATCGACCCCAAGGACACGTTCAAAGTGCGGATGAGCGAGGCAACCCTATCCTACATGAAGAAGAAGACCACGCGGCGAAGGAGGTTGCGGCGAAGAGAGGGACCCCAAGCACCGCAGTTGAATCTCGACGAGGCGGTTAAAGGGTTCCTCGAATAAAATAAGAAGATCTTCCTCCAGTACCTCAGCCGAGAACAAGGTCGGCTTCGGCATGATGAAAAGGATGCCGAAGTCTCATCTAAACTCGAGGCAGCATGGCGAAGTGGATCCCCCAGCCTTCAGATGTTAGGCACTCTGCTGCAAATAATACCTCTACACGAGTCGGTTTTCAAACCGATCGTGCAAGGGATGAGCAACGTGGGATAGGTCGTCGTCGACGACCTCGGCATCGCTCTCCGAGAGACGGGTTCGATGGATACGGGAGGATTATTACCCTTTCTCCGACGAGATACTCGATACTACTCTCCGGACAAATACAGGTGCAAGTATCACCCCTACGACGGATGCGGGATCCACAAAACTTAATTTCTCAATTCCAATACAACATGATCAATCGCGTCAACACCATCCACATGTGCAAGCTGTTCCCGGAGTTGCCGATGGACAACGCCACGGTGGTTCGACGGTTTACCTCCGATAGTATTGGATCTTACCGAGATCTAATGAAAGCCTTTCATCAAGGTTCTTCCAAAAGCCGAGTCCAAGACCACATCGGCTCATCTCCTCACCGTGAGGCAAGGCCGGTGAGTCCATCGGCGACTTCATGACTAGGTTCATAAGGAGAGCCTAAAGTCGAGGATGTAGACGACCTCCTCAATATCTCGGCTTTCAAAACGGCATCTTACATGGGGCCCTATCAAGGAGATCGTCAATCGAGCCCCGACCGCCGTCAGGCGTGGCGCATAGCGGATCGGTTCGCCAAGGCGCACAAGCGGACGGGAGAAAGCGTGAAGGCGACAAGGTGGAACCCTCTCGCGGAAAGAAGAAGAGGATGATCGAGAAACCGAGGCGGTAATCCGGTAGAAATCGAGAAGAGACCTCGCCACATTAGAGAAGCTCGGTACAAGCAATAAGTAGCTCGGTATATAATAACGGTGTCAAATCCGATAATTCCAAGTAGGCGACCTCACCCGCCTCCTCGGTCTCCCGACACCGCCACCTCGCTCCGCAGCCGACCTCGGCCCGCCGCCTCGACCTCCGATACCGCCGCCCGCCTCCGCCCGCCCGATCTTCCGCGGTGACCTCGGCCTTCGCCGCCTCGACCTCCCGATACATGGCCGCCTCCGCCTCGGCCCTCCGCCGACGACCTCGGCCGCCGCGAGCCGGCCTCCTCTGCCGCATCCCGAAGCCACCCGGCGCGGCCACCCGTTGATAAGGAGGTCTTCATCCTTCAAACCCTCGCGACGCGAGCCACCGTGGGAACGGGACGACGGCGTCATTAAGGAAGCCCGTCGGTTGGGTGGGCGTCCTCGAAACTCGCCGTCATTGACTCGGTCCCTGCATGCAAGTCAATCACGTCAAACAATTGCATCAAGCACATAAACTTTACGACGTGCAAAACAATAGCATTACCACATGGGAAGGACCATACCGAATTAAAGAAGTCCTCGGAAAAGGGGTCATATAAGTTCGTCCATTTATCCGGTAAGCAAATACCTAATACGTCATTTTTCATTAATAAAATCTTTTTCTTTATTTACTTCATATGTTTGCATATTTCATTTGTCACTTATGCATACTACCTCTCCCCCATTATAAAAATACCCTCTAAGGAGGATGAACAATACCCTCTAAGGAGGACGACAAATACCCTCAAAGGATGATGAACAATACCCTCTAAGGAGGAAGACAAATACCCTCTAAGGAGGATGATGAATACAATCTAAGAGGATGATATCTAAACGCGCGTTAGGGAACCACCCCTATCGACACTTCTCGACAAATAAGGAACATATACCTTCGTTTTACGAGGATGAATTACATTCGTTTATTTCGAGGATGAATTACCTTCGTTTAATACGAGGACGAACTACCTTCGTTTATTTCGAGGATGAATTACCTTCGTTTAATACGAGGACGAACTACCTTCGTTTATTTCAAGGATGAATTACCTTCGTTTGATACGAGGACGAACTACCTTCGTTTAATACGAAGACGAACTACCTTCGTTTAAATACGAGGATAGCATTAAATGGATATGACATGTTCCGTGTTCGACCTCGGCACGGCATCCCGTGTTCGACCTCGGCCCAACGTTACACATTCGACCTCGGCCTCCCGACGTCTGGCCGCCTCCACCTCGATCTTCAACAAGCCGACCTCGGCCACCTTCTTCGCCTTCGCCATCTCGGCCACCTCATGGACGAGGAGGGTCGTATTCGCTTCGGCGGGGCAACAAGTGTTCGACTTCGGCTTATTTATAGCCGGGCGACATTCAACTTCGACGGGACAACGAGTCTTCGACTTCGACCAATTTATGATCGGGCGAAATTTAACTTCGGCAGGACTGTGCACGCTCCACTTTGCTAGATCATGAATTTCAGCGAGGCAATGTCAGAACAACTGTCCCTCATCCATCACGACCTCACTTCTACGTCTTTTTTTTTTTGGGGGGGGAGATGTGATAGGATACGGCCCAACTACTAGACTCAAGCATCAGGCCCAATAAAAGTGAGCCCCAACATTAAGCTCGGCCAATGTGAGTTCGGCCCAAGAAGACTCCTAGACCAACTACAACTCAAATCGCAAGTGGAGACGTAGAAGATTCGGATGCCTATCTAAAAGAATCCTTGTGAGAGAAGACTTTGTATTAAAGTCAAACTCAACTTGTATTAGAGTCAAACTCAATTTGTATTAGAATCAAACTCAATATGATGGTATATAAATAGAGGCTAGATTAGAGGGAAGATATCATCTACACTCTTTGTAATCGCTTCTTACACACTCAAATACACATACACTCTCTTGCTCCGTGGACGTAGATCTATTTTAAAGATCGAACCACATTAACTCCTCGTGTTCTTTATTGCATTTATTACCTTACTGAAAACCGGATCGATCAATTTCTTAAGAAATGTACTAAATATAGAATAATGATTTTGTAAAGGGAATTGTAAACATACAAATCTACACTGCCGAGTTTGACTAATATATATATATATATATATATATATATATATATATATATATATATATATTTAATTTCGGGTTATTCTATAGTTTTGTTGCTACATAAATTCTTGTCTGAGACTAGAAGCTGTAATACCCCGAGAAATTAAAACTTTGATTTACTAATTTATTTAACTAAATCGAGATTTGAATTTAGAGCGATTAATAAATTTTATAATCGTTGACGTTTCGATTTTACTTTCGAACGAGAAAATTTAAACGAATGTCGGAGAACGAATACAGTTACAAATCGAGTTAGATATTTTTATATGGGATAAATGGTCTAGTCAAACCACACCATTTTTATTCCTTAGAATATTCCATTTTTCCCTATATAATCATCCTTTCAGACCTCATTCAACAAAACAAAGCAAATTTACAGCCATATTCCATTCATATGAATGTCCAACTTCAAGAAAGGTAATCATCTCTCTACTTCTTCCCATTCAATTTCAACAAACCTTAAGCACATGTTCTCATCTCAACAAATATCAGAAAAATAGCAACGAGCAGATCTACTTCATACAGGTTCCATATCACTCATCTCATTCAACCACAATTCTAATATATTGAACTTCACTGAAAAACAATATATATATATATATACATAACTCATAACCAACATTTTCTGCAACATTGTTCATATATATAATTTGAACTTGCATATACGATTACAATCTAAGCAGCTACAGAACTTAGAAACCTAGAGAGATTGCATGCGTTTTTTTTACATTAAACCAGGACCGAGCCACTAGGGCTCGGCTATCGGCTGACCAACGAAGGTAGCGCGACAACGTGCTGGCCGGATACGGAGGGAAATAACGGCGGCAGCCCTGCAAACCTGTGAGGGAAAGTAAAATTTTGGATAAATTCGTTTACAAAAAAATTAGGAAAGAAAGGGGCAGATCTACCCAATACATGTGTGCGTGGGTGTGGATCCTGAGGAATAGACGACGCCGAGGACGACGCGACGGCAAGAGGCGACGCACGTCGCCGGGGAGCCAAAGGCCGCGACAGTGGCAGGAAGGAAGATGGAGCTGTGGTCTCCGTGGCGGCGCCGCAGACGGACGACGGTGACCGTTCTCCATAAACGAGGTACGGCGGCGACGCACGCCTACCAGCGATGGCTCAGCCGGAGATGATGGCGGCGACGGTGATCCAGCAGGGAAAGGGAGACGTGCACGACGGGTGTGCGCTTAGACGCCGTGAGAGAACCGAGAGAAGAGGGAGCAGAGGTCACGGCGATCGTGCAGCTCGCCGACCGTGACGGCTCGCCCGAGAGGCGATGGGCGGGGATCTTGAACATGTGTGTGTGCGCCGCGGATGAGAGATTGACGAGAGTGAGAGAGATGAGTGGGGGCTGATGCTAGGGTCCCCTTAGTTTTAGGTTTGTGTTTTTTTTGGGCCTTATTCTTTGGGCCCAATAGATGGGCTTTTGAATTATAGTTATATTGGGCCAAATGGGATGGGCCGATTTAATATGGTGTTGGGCTGATAGGATTTTAAATTTTAAGTCTTGATAATGGTCTTGGTTCATTGGGCCGAAAATAAAGGTATCGGGCCTTGATGTGTATTAAATAGATGGGCTCTAGAAATTAATGTGATATGGGCCGAAAATTTGAGAATGGGCCTAGTGTTAGAGGGATTTTTAATAAAAGATATAATGGGCCTATTTGAATCTAATTGGATTACTTTCTTGTGGGCTGAAATAAATTGTGTTTGGACCTTATTCAGTGGGCCTATAATTTATTAGATTGGGCTTAGTTATGTTTAATTCAGTGGGCCAAAATAATATTCATATGGGCTTCTGGAATTAAATAATTGAAATGAGCCTTTAGAATAAATTACTATGGGCTTTTAAATTAAATGATATGGACTCTTAAATTAAATTAATATGGGCTTCTATTAATTTGAAGATAGACTTATATGTATTTTAAATGTTGGGCTAATAATTTAATTTGGTAATGGACTTGAACTATTCATATATGATCCATTAAAATTAAATTAAGGATTAAATAAGTTATATATACTATTAAATATGAGATTTAATTTAGGAAATTAAATTTGAGCTTTATTTTAATTAATTAAACAATAATCTAAATATCAATTATTTAGAGGAATTAATTAAATTAATTAGATTGAATAAAATCTAATTTTAGAAAGTGAATAACATAATTAATTAATTATGTTAAGGAATAATTTGAGAATTATTCTTTTTAAGTGATGTATTTATGTAATGAGATGGACTTATGTAATTTATTACAAAGATGTGATTAGAAATAAATTCTAATTAGTGGATATCTAAGATGAATTAAATTAATTTGATTGATTAATCAAATATTATTGGGCTATTAAATTGATCCATTAAATTAATATTTAAATATGGATTTACTTAATTAAATTGGAGAATTAATTAAGTAATGAGTTGATTATGTCAAATAGATGCTTGAGGAAATATTATTTAATCAACTCTAAATTATAGAACGATTGATAGAAGATGATTGATTTATAAGAAACCTTTATTGATAGTATACTATAGATATGGGTATCTATATTAGAATATGTGAAACGTGTGGGACGAGAAACGCGAATAAATTTTAGCAATGAATGAGGATTTAGAACTCGGCGTTGATACGCGTTAACAAAGCAGCGAATATTAGTTATGAACTTAAGATTAATAAATTATACGAAACGACGTGGAGAAACATCGTTGGAAGGAAGAATGCAGCGTCGAAGTGTCATCTATCGTTATGACGAGACCAATCGGATAGACGAAAATAAATGTTAATTAAGTCATATCGATGACGAAAGCCTAAAACCCAAAGACTTAAAAGATATCGCATTGTCGAATCTTAATGATGCTTCTCGAAGAAGCGAATGACATACTAAATTATATTTCTTACATTGATAAGGTCCAGCGTGGACGAAACGAAAACAACAGAGGATCGTGCACGTACTCCAAGAAGCACAATTCTTGAGGTGGGCTTTTCTTGAAACAAAATGATTATGCATAACTCAAAGCATGATTTACAAAAGCTTTATGAAATATTATCGTATGAACTGTTATTGACTGCCAAATATTTATGTTTTGTTGTGTCCATATCTGAGGTTGATTTTTCCAAATGTGGGACGAGAATTGAATGGTATATGTGAATGAGTTGGTCCACCAACGTTAAAAAAGGGTAACGATCGGATCCGACTTAGTTGAGGACTAACTCGGATTGTGTACACGTGTGACTGTGTGTTAAGGTTAGCTACCTCGACCGGTCACGGCGACTATGTGTAGGTGGCCACCTCCATAGTGCGCGAATGAATGAACGTATGATTGATGAATGAATTACCAGATATGGAACAACGTGGATGAAATAGTCCGGCCGGACACTTTTGGAAAATGATAAAATATTTGATAGGCATGAGCCTTTTCAACTAAAATCCTCATGTGCTATTGTGGGCAGTTCAATAACTTTTATGAAGAAAATGTTTTCGAAGCGAGTCCGAGTACTTTTGTACTTAGCCCGCATATTCGTTTTGATGTGCGGTTGAGCAAGGATTGATGATGGGTGCGGTGGTGCAAAGTGGTAGTGGTTTTGTTGCTTTAATTGAAAGGATTTCTAGAACCTTGAGTATGCATCATCATATGTATGTTCACACGTTTATTTGCTGCCAAACTCTGATGTTTTGTTGGTATCTATTGATTATGACTGCTATCATATCGTATTGAACTGGAGGTCGTACCTCGTTCCTTGAAGTGCGTCCTGATTGGGTTAGACTTGAACATAGAACCTTTTTGGCAAGTCTTTCTGTGACTTGAGTTTGTACCGATACAGCGTATCCCTTTTAGTCTACGCATTTATTCACAATTGGTTGGTTAATCGTATTGGTTTAAATTATATTTATATCCGCTGCATTTATCATACCAGTGACAATCCATGTGGTCCGTACTTTCTTTGGAAGTCGGGTCGTCACAAGAACACATCTTGTACTATGCTGCAATGAAAGATGTGTTAGACTTATATATCTATTTCTATTTCTATTTCTATTTCCTACATTAAGAACTTTCAACACAATATATATATATATATATATTTCCAATGACGTCAATATAATGTGGGTGATGGATGCTACTGCCCGGTAGTATCTCGAGGTAAATTACACGCATGTAAAAAACAGAATTCTTTCTTTTCAAATAAACTCGTGATGCCAAAATACATAATTGGTGTTAAAAGCTGGCTAACAAGAGATATACAAACCCCAGAAAATCTCGAACCACATCTTTTTGGATGAATGTGTACGCATAATGGGGATGACCAAACTTTGACATTACGAGCTGGAAGCTCACAAGATAGACTATTAGCTGAAACAATCTGAAACCAATTGAGTGAATTTACATTGTTGATATTGACATGATACTTCTACCTCCAAATGGACCAAATATGATCCCTTTCTTCAGACAGTAGGATTCATGTCTACTTACACTTTGTACATTAGCAGTAAAGTCCATGTATACAACAATACACTCAATGGAATACCTGCGATGACGCATAGAACTCGCCCTCGATAAACATTGGTCTCAGATCATCTTCTTGCCTCATGAATTCCAGTGGGAACGAAACAAGCTGTCCTCTCACTGACTTTAGCTTCGTTGCTGGATCTATCGTAATGACCTCCCCATCCTGATGAATTTCAAGTTTCCCAGGTGCCACTCCTAAGTCAATTGTTGTGTGCCTAAGCTTCTGTTTCCAGTGGTTCATACTTTGTCTAAGGGCAGATCTGAAATTAATGGTAACAACCATTGATTACAACTACAAATGTACATGAAAGAGAAAGCACAATATAGCTTCATAGTATTGTACCTGGAGTGGATGGTGTCATTGGGGATGCAAGAGAATACATCATGATAGATCTTTGTATTCGACTGTCAAATGAAGATCAATTAGACGGGAACCAAGGAAAAGGGAAAAGAAAAAGAAAACTTGCAGAATCAAATTTGGTAAAGCTATACACAAGCAAACAAATAGAAACCAAGATATCGCTAGCACGAAAAGGTATCATATCTTATTAGCCTGCCTAATCCTAAGATTAAGCCTAGCATCTCTATGCTTTTGCAACTATATAAACGGATATGCTTTGATACGTACATGATAGTGCACAACCATAATGTAGTAACATTTTTGCTCACCTCGGCAATCTCCAACCAGAAATCTTTGTATGTTGTGTCAGCTATTGGGTCATTTATTTTAGCAACCTGGAAGGACAAAAATTAGCACTACAAGTGAATTTAGCACTAAAAGGTACTTAAAGCAGGATAACGGGTGGGATGTCATAAAATACCCAACCATGAGAAAACAAGAAACCATATAGTCATATTAACTCACGGTCTGAAATATATACAATTAAGACTCAACAAGAAGCAATGTAATCATACAACCCATTTTGGCTCTTCTAAAGAAATGAGATTTCAAATCAATGCTCTTAAAATATATCTTCAATGGTATTTGTGATAAAGCTCACCTCTTCAGTATTTAGACCAAGGTGCTCAGTCCACAAGGAAAGTCTAAGGCTAAAAGAAAACTTTCCAGCCTTCCATAGGCTCCCATCCATGGATGAATCAACAAACTCTTTATCTTCTAACAGGATGGCGATCTGGATAACAAATCATCACCACATACTTTTACTTATAAAAGGAATCTAGGATAAAGGAAATAGATATTTTGATCCTTAAACTTGGATCTGGACAAGAAAAATCAAGGAAAATAAAATATAAAAGAGCAAGATCATGTATAAGAAAATGTAGCGTATAAATATAAAAGGGAACTCAAGAAAAATAAAGGTAAAAAACAACTAAGTATTACTTTATAATCAACAAATTATTTTATGCACACATCCGTGTTATTGTAACTATGATTTTATATATTGTATGAATATTGCATACATGAATCTATGCATGTCAAGCTCACACGGCATCACAACGAAATGTCATTGTCAAGTCAGTTATTGAAAAATTAAGTAGGGCAGTGCATTTGAGGACCTTACGTGAAACCAAAAGATAAGCACTCGTGAAATTGCCATATGTTTACTTTTAGGTTCCAATGCTGCAATATTGCTATGCAGTTTGGTTATTGAACCAATGGAAACACACTCACCTCTGAGTCTCTTGAACCCAGCAAACTGCGATCATTAATATTGGACGATCCAATCAAAGCACGGCGATCGTCTACTATCATAACTTTGCTGTGGACGTAGATCTGTGAAAGAAAGACAAGGCTGAGAAATAGGTTGATCAAGAAGCAGGCAGGACATGGCTAAAACTAAAATTGCCCATGTCAAGAATGACTGAGCATGAGGGGATTGCTAGGTTCATATATTGGTTTGGAAAGTCATATTGTACTGATCAAGGAAAAATAATAACTGCATTTAGATGAAAAGGATAACAAATGAAATTAGCCAAAACGATATATACCTGACTCGTAACCAGAGGGCCACCATCAGAAAGTCTGCCATAATTTCTTAGACCAAAGAAAGATATGTAATTATGCACTAAGGGACCAAGCTCTGAGCTAAGTTTTTGCAATATTGAACTTTCTGTTCTGCAAATAGTGCGGTACTGCCAATGCATTATTGCTCTAACAGTAGCAGCACCTCCATCATCCACACCACCCTGTTCACTGAATAGTTATTCAGAGATATAGTAAACAAGATTGAAATGGAAACTTTCTATTCAGCAGGAAAGTACCTGAAACCCAGGTAACAGTGGGATGACAATTATGACTCTGAAGCACTTTTTCTCTTTGTGAGCCCGCATTATGCGGTTATACAGAGATTCAAGAACACGGTTTTGTATAACTTCATCTTCTGCAAGGCCCGATATAAAAAATTGATTCTGGAAGTAGACAAGGAACAAATTTGACATATCACTTCTTGAAAATTTCAGTTTCAAGTTAGCACTATAGAAAAGGTATGTAAGATCAGATCATTTGCAAAGTACAAATATGAAATTCTCATTCTAAAATTTTAAGCCATGGATGACTAAAGATAGAAACACACTAGTCCAGAAGGAGCAGGCAGACCTATTCTGGTAGCATTGTTTTAACCTCAATTTAACTTAAAGTGTGATTTTGGCTGAAGGCTTACTTTATCAATCTTAGTACCTTGTCATGCAGGACACTGCATCCATTGCTGCCATTCTCCGATTTTTCTACTATTACTTTTTAGACAGAAAGGTTACTGTAACTCTGCTAATACAGTTATTATAGAACAGACGTATCTTAGAGGCTGATGAAGCTTATATAATAGGTTTTTGCAGAAGAAAACAAGTTACGTGGATTCTCTATGTGCATTTTCAGAACAATTGGAAATATCATATTCATGAAAGAGAATGAAGATTCACATCTAGTCCATATTTTCTCTCATATGAGAAACAAAAATTACAAATCTGAAACATAAGAACAAGAGTTTGAAAAATAATAGTTTGAAGTTAAGTATTTCTGGTAATCTTTAGCTTCAGCATATCTGTCAAATCTTAACTTGGTGGAAGATTTACTGAACCATGAAACAGGACGATGATCATACTTTTAATGTTAAAAAATTACAATGGAAATAATTTCTTTCTACTTAATTTTATTTCAACATAACCTTCTAAAATGCATTTACCCATTGATGATATTAAAAAGTTTAAATGTTCAGATGGAAGCAGATTGATCGGTCCTAAGAAATGAAGACAATAAAACATACATAAAAATCACCTCAATGTATATGAAGTGCTCTGCCTCCTCAATGAGAGCACAATAAGCTCTATGAATGCTGTCTTCAGTTTGATTTGTCCCAGCAGACCACTGGCTCACACTTCTGACAACCTATGCCAATGAAATATACATCTTAGAGGAAACTTCTGAGGCTAATAAATCCACCTTAGTTGGCTCATGGTCCAAATTATTTTTACTTTCCTGTATAAATTGAGCTTGGCTTCCCAAGTTACTTTCCTTTGCTTCTTATTGCCAACTCAAGAGTAGAGTTTGTTTTAGATGCTCAAAATCAGGCGATCTTGTTTTAGTTAAGCTACAATAACATTAAGATTTCTAACTTTCTAAGTAGTTGTACAAGGAACCTTCCTTAGGGAGATAAGCTAGTCATGTCTGAGTAGTCAATTCTTTTTCCTTTTGGAGTCTACACGATTACTACATTATCTTTTCATCTGACCTCCTCTAGTATCTCGATGATTCCAGAATCATGGGGAAAAAGCAATACATTTTCGTCAAAACTACTAATGAAAGCTACTTCTCTGAGATCTAAAAGTATTCAAACCATGACATATAGAAATTACACTGAGACCCCATATATTTGCTTGAAATTAATTTATCTAACTTGGGAATCGGATCACCAGAAAACTAATGCTTGAGTGGTTTTGAGGAAAGTACAATCTATTTTCCATGGCTGAGGTTCTCATTTCCGATAGTTGGAAATCAGTTACCAATTTCAATAAGATACGTTTCAATTGGTAGTTATAACTAACCTGGCAGCAGCATAAACTACGTGGACCAACTTGTGTTACTTCATTGGCTGATTTGACCTGGGTTCGTTGCAGATCAGATTCTGAGGTTGTTTCCACGGATGTTGCACTTTTAATATTTGTAGTATCATAGTCATCAAAGAAACTAAATCTCGTGTCTTGGTTAGAAAGTGACCTGCTTCTACTATGACTAATCCTCTCATTTGGGGTGTATCTACCTGAGTTGAAGTCATTCCATTTATTTTCCATGATGGAAGACTCTGGACCATTCGCTTCATGTGGCAAAAGTAGTGGGATATCGTCAGGTGGTGTTTCTGAGGAAAATGAGTTTTTCCTACTCAATCCCTCTGGTACAACTTCAGAGATTTTCCTGCTAATGTCTATATCACTGCTTCTTCCCATGTAGTGTGGTAAAACCATCTGATGTTGCGGCATAAGTAACGGTATTTTCTCTTCATTTGGTGCTTTACTCCTCTGGTTTGATGGTGGAAATATATTAGCAACTGAATATTTTTAGAATACACCAGAAACAGGGAGGCTAACCTTTGCATGGTTCCAGCGCTGAACAAAATGTCTAGCAATATCCCTGCAAGGGGGGCCCCATACGGCACAATGAACATCATGCCATGGCATCCGAGGGTATTTTTCTCTTTCCAGTTCATCTCTTAGGGTATCCTCCCATGAATTTGGTTCCGATTCTCTGCATATCCCATGTAAAGTGTCAAAATAAAAATCCCATGGAGTGGTGAACGTTGATAATAATAAATTAGGTGAAATTAGAAAATTGATACCAACTTGTTTACATCTCTTAGTCACTTGTCAGCATTCATGACAAGTGCCATTATTTTCTCTGTTTGTCATGTTATTCAGGAATTTTCTATAATAGTACAAAAATAAAGGCTATTATGGGTCTACAATTTAAATGCGAGAATGCTTTAAATGTATTTCATCCACTGGATGCTTCTTTACAGAAGGGGTAAAGTGAAAATGCCATAAAATTTAGTGCTGTAAGCTCTGCTGACTAAAATCCTATATCCAATCAATGTAAGAAAGCCAATGGAAAACTGAACCAAACTCGGCTTGTAATAATCTTTACTAATCAACTATATGAACTAATGGAAAGAATCTTCTGGTAATCCAACCAGTAACCACTAGATCTCATAACAACCAACCCTGGACTAATGTGAGCATTTTAAAGAACTCGGACTCTTAGACAGTACTTACTTTCTGAATACATACATGATATGTGTTTCATATTAAAAGATGATTTACCTTGGATTATAGTAGTCTTTTCCAGGCCATAAGAAAGGAGGCGAATCACTTAGTTTGTGTTCAGTTGTGTCAAATCGGCCAAAGCATAAATCTAGCCCTCCAATATAGCATATCTTGTTATCCACAATAACAAGCTTTTCATGGTGAGACCTGAAAGAACCATTGTCAACTTTCTGAAACGAGATTGAAAAACTTCTTGAACGAGTCTGAATGAACTTCTCAAAAACCATAAATGAAAAAGATTCTTTTATTTCTCTAATGTACGATTTCTGAAGCAACAACCTACCATAAGTAGACGCCACTTGACAAATGATCAGGATACCGTAGAACTTTGACATTTTCATGAATGCTAAGAAGCTTTCTCTTACTATATAAGCTATTAATTTTTAAAGCAAGAGAAACTTCCTTGTAGAGAAGAATGTGTATCTGCACAGTATTATATATAAAGAATTCAGAAAAGAATTATTGTTAACGAAATGGAAACAAACTTCAGTATAGTTTTGCTTCCACGACTATAAACAAGAAAATGGAGAATCAGAACCTTGAGGTGATATTCAGAATGATAAAAGCTATTCCTTTCTTGTAAAGGGATATTAAATTTCTGTGTAATTATACTGTGCAATCGGTCAAAATTGTCCATTCAGCACTGTAAGCAATTTTATACGTTGTCAACCAGTTTTTCTGGTAAAGTCAAAGTGAAGTTGCATGCATCTTCATCCTATCTTAGTTTTCATGAAAAATACTGAACTATGGTCTGCGTTTTAAATGATAATTCAAAATTCCAATTCACATATCTGCGCAAAAACCATTTTATCTTTACTACAATTGGGCATTTGAGTCCAGAACAAAAACAAAAGAAATGAATGATTGCTATGTAGTAGATGACATGTTTAACAAGATGAGAGAAGTTGAAAGAATCAGAGAGTGTTATTGAAATGTCTCAGTCTAATTCTCCTCTTGGGTCTGAATTCTTAAATTGTACCTGAACCCTTCCTTAGCTTTAGCCTCAAGTAAAATATCAAGCCTGGAAGAGCTGTTATTGTGATATGGCCGTCTTAAGTACAATTCTGGGCAAAGCCACCATCCAGTTATGTATATCTGCAGATATACTTAGGCTAGTTTAGATTTTGAATTGCCAAAATTGGTGAGACAATTAAATTACATGTCTGGAAACTTAACCTCGGATCTAGCTCGCTCTATGGATGAAGCAATTGATTCAAATGCTGATTTTCCATCTATGAACCATTGAGCTAGGCTTCCATCTTCTGCCAGTCCTCTAGTAGGAGCAAATGAATTAAAACGGTGAGGATGACACCAACTTTCAGAACGCTTTGACTCGACGGCATTAATTGCAGATATCCACTCTAGAGCTTTACAGTTACTTGTAGTCCTTATCTTTATGCTTCTATTCCCACTACAAACCTGTTCACCATTTAAACCAAGGAGATCAAGTTAGTTGCTTCCTAGTCAAATTATTTCAAGTTTTCCAAGACATTCAAAAACTGAATGCTGAAAGATACAACATGTTGACTCGACTCACAAATTAATCAACCATACAGTACAGGCAGCTTCAAGCTTGAAGCATATCAACGGGCATAGAATAAAGGGTATTTCTATTGTTCAACTTCTACCTCAAAAGAACCTCCATATTACATATATAGATTGATTATGTAGGCCACCAATTCAAATTTTCAAAAAGATTGTCTTTTAACAAATACTGATTTTGTTGTGATATAGTCTTCATTCATAGTTCCATGTCAATGGGTAAACGTTGTAAAGACATAGATAAACTAAATACCCCAAAGCCCGCAGAAAAATTAACAAAACATAGGGTATCTATAGAGATGACCTGGGGAAAGTGTTATTCATTGTCATATCTTTCATCTACGATGCTTAACCATATAGGATATGAAAGAGAAGCTGACCTTAAATGCATGACGCAAAGGATTTCGGTCCTTCAACACTTCCGCCAAATGCACTTCATCATCTCCTTTCTTATTTGAAGCCGGTAGGACATCGAAGACAACTATGTCTAAGAGTTTGGTATCAAAATGATTTCCAAGGAAAGCAAGGTATCCCGGTTTGAGAACAAGCCAAACCTAAAATCAGGTTATTTGTGATCAAATTAGTCAGAATTGACTGCAATAATGCAAAAAAGTTGTCCACACAATATCATCTGAAAACCAGAAAATGATAGATTTAAATTATTAATACGCACCGAGTAATCTTTATTGATTCTGAAAAATATGTTTATCAAATTGAATCTACCTATAATGATAAAATCTCATCTAGGTGACCATAGTACTCTTTAGTTCATTAAGGACACAAAACCAGGTGCTGATATATCAGATCATCACATTGAGTTCTCAAAGGATAAACAATTTCTTTTATAATCAACATAGAGTTGCTTTACTGTTTCTGCTAATAAAAGCGCTCCCAAGTGCGGGATATGCATAACTGTAACCTAACTATGCCCCACAAATATGCAAACAATAGGGTTTCTTATGCGACATACAGTAACATATCTTGCTATGTTTTTGGGTTTTAACTATCAATGGATGATCTCTAATAATTAACTTGAAGATTAACTATCATTTCCTCTGAAACATTTGTAACTGACAATGTTGTGATTGAGTTTTCATGCATTTTCCAGCTCCTAGTCTCACAACTTTTCAAGTTGCACGATCTTGGTATAGAAACCTAAGGTTGGCTATATAATTTCAAGAAAGGAGACAAAGTGATTTGAAAGATAAAGAGAAAGTGCAATTAATTTGGAGAAATCAAGTGTATTTGTCATTCTTGAATGTCGTACTATGTAATTGCCACTTATTGCAGAACATGAAACACTTGTTCAAGTCGAGATCACTTACTTTTCGCCAATTTCTGCCACAACAACAAGAGCATAGCCAAGATCCTGGGCATGTATCTTCCTCTGAAGACCCTTTCAAATGCTTAACCAGCACATAGCCTTCCTTCAGCTTTGGACCATACTCTTCTGAAAACGATAACCTAGACACCTCCAAAAACTTGCATACCTGTGTAATATAAAAGAAAAACAAGTCTAAGGTAAGAATCATTTGTCATTGCATGTAGGGATCACATATCACATGGATGATGGATGTATCTAAAGATGTACTCAAAAGGCAAGCGGAAAACCCAAGCAGCTTTTTGAGTGGCATTAGTTCACAACATGTTAATACAATATGCAAGCAAACTACAATATATATTCAAACAAAATATGCTCATAACCTTCACAAATGCAACTGATGTAGCATAGGACACTGATTCAGCTATGTTTATTAGAATGGCAACTTAAGTATTAAGTCTCAACCCCTTCCAGTGTTGGAAATGATTGAGATTATTTTCATTTAGAAATAGCAAGGGACATGGCTATTCTAAGCACCCAAAATTAGTGGGCCAAATTTTACTAAAATTATTAGCTGCTTTCTATATAAAACTTTAGAAGTGCAATGTGAAGGTTATTTATAATGGAAACACCAGAATCTTTATGTGAACTATTAACAAAATAGGGGGAATAAAATTGAATTTCTTAGATTTTTTCTGATTAGGAAAGTGTCATATGTAGTAGAGGAAATAAAATTAGTCTTCACTTTTCACCTCTCGTGAATTAACAATGTCCAAGTTTCCCAGAAAATGATTCAGGTAACCTTGCATTGCAGCTTTCCTTTGTCTGAAATCTGCTGCTTACTGATGACCGGCCGAATAACTGACAAAACAGCTCTTGATGGAATATTTCTGCCCAAAAAATACCTTGAAGATGAATTAAGGAAGGCTAGAATATGTAAGTCAAAAGTCCAAAAAGTAACTTTTCACCACCTGTTCCTAAGACTTTCGTCATGATATATTGGCAAAGCTCCACCATCAGGGTCATCCTCATCATGCACAACTGTTGAATGTTCTCCTACTCCTATGCTATGTAGAAGTTCCCTAACCTTTTTAGGACACACGAGTTGCGACAAGGATCAGCTAAAACCATGGGAACCACTATAAAGGACTGTGCTCAGAAAACATGAAATGGAAATGCGAAAATTTAAACAGGACATGTGACCCATGAAGAGATATGGGAGAGAAAAAGAACCTGCTCCTGCTTCTCATGAAATTCTTCAATTATCGCACGTTTCTTTAGTTGAAGGTGTAAATAAATAACTTGAGAAGCTTTTTCCATAATTGCCACTTGAACTGTCACAAAGAATTTTGAATAAAACTTAAGAACATATATTCATATTAGGTACATCCTAAAGAAAATTAAAAGACAAGAAGAGGTCTTAAACAATATTGACAAATTATAGTTTTTTATCACATTGCTCTCAGCACTCAATTATGACCCTGTGTTGCAATCGGTGTTGCATCTTGCATTGTATTTCACCGAAACATAGACACTTACGATATCATTCTGTGCACATGTAGCACAGAACTGAAATGCAATACATAATTGCAACGAAAGATCTAATTATTAGCCCCATAAACTACTAACCATTATCGGTCAAATTAACTTGTTACAACGTTAATCCTCTCATGTATGTGAATATTGAACTCACCCTACAGAAATAGTAAAGCTGACCTTTCAGATAATCTTTTTAACTGCTGAAAATCAGAATTCTCATTGTGCTAGTGAAACCATGTAACACAATGCGCCTAGTTCAACCAATATAGTTGGATTTACAGAGATAATAAGTGATTTGCTCTGCATAAAGATGTGAACATGGTTGCATGCAGTGAACAAAAGCGTGCCACAAGAAAATGCACAATTCTTTCTCCACATTTTAAAGAAAGCACAATAACTCCAGGAAATGCGTTGTACTCTAAACTGGCAAAATAGAAATTGCTTCTGGTCCCAAGCACATTACGAATAGTAAAACTCTAAGGCCCCCCATTAAAAATCACCCCAAATCAGTATACTAAGCCAAATGAGGTAGAGCATTTCTTGACTTCTGTCACGTTACAGAGTTCCACAAGCATCCGAGTTAGTGTCTGGAAAAAGTAACTAGTTTTGAAATCCACTTACATTTAAAAACAGAGCAGCCTAGTTACCTATTTTCTATTGAAAGGTCCAATTATTTTCCCTCGTCTACTCAGCCAAGACCAGGTCCATCTCCACCACAGTGCAAAGAAAGTCCACGCAAATGAAAAGTTTCAAAAATAGAAAATCCAATTGAAGTTGCTAACCATTAATTCATGATCCATATCTCCAACTACAACATTAAAACATCATATTTTCAACTAAACAAATACTACTAAATATGAAATTAACTGATCACATCCAAATCATCGAATTTTGAAGTCCGAAACTCAAATTGGCGATTAATTCACATACACATATGTCATGCATAAGCAAATATACATCTATATGCCTAATCGAACACATATACATAGAGCGCGGATGCACATGCCAGAAACAAAGTGGAAAAGGTACGCGCATGAACAAATAAACACGCACTGGGCACATGTGACCACGTGCGAAGCATAGACGATGATGAATTAGGCGACCTGTTTGTACTGGAGCTCAATGTTGTACGAAAGCAGCAATGGCGTGATGTCGCTCGCATCTGGACGCGAGACCGATACTATAGTCGCCGTCGGCAATTCATCGAAAATCCTGGTTGCCGCCGCCGCGTCGCCGCTGAAGCGGAGCGAGTGAGACGACGAGAACGCGGACCGATCGTAGCTGGAAATCAGCCTCTCCCTCGACATTGCGGTATCAATCAGGAATCACCAAATATTCCTCTGTGCATGCTCTTTTTCACATATATTTATATATGTGTGTGTGTGTGTTTTGACGCAAGTGAACACCTTGAGAAAATGAGAAGAAGCCTTTTTCTTTTCTTAACTGAAAATACCGTATTTTTGGCGTCATGTAGTGCGGAAGAGAGGTAGCTATTTTGTATTTCTTATTATAGTTGGTGCGCTGGTACTTGTTGGGTGCGTGGGATTTTCGTGAAATCTTGTTATATGATGACACGTGGAGGAGATCGGAGACGCGGCACTCTTTGAGCTGGTTGTATTGGAAATTAGGGCTTCCATCTTGTGTGATGTGAGTTTGCTATTTGAATTAATTGAATTAACGGTTTTCTTATTATTATTATTTGAATTTGAATTAATGGTTGGCTCTCCTTTTGTTAGTTTGGCAAGTGGGAGTTTAGGAGATGGTCTTTTTTTTCTCTTTTTTCTTTTTAGAATAATTAAAATTAAGCATTACATCTTTTGAATTTTTATTTTTTTTGCATAATGCAAGAAATACAGACATAGAACTAATAAAAGGAACAATACTATAAATTAAACAGGTAGAACTACTTAATATTCCTTCCCTAATGAGTAACAATTAAGACAAGAGCCATATTTTGTTTAATTGTTTTTGTCTAGGGAGAAAAGTGTATTTTAAGAGATATTGTAGATACTTGAAATGATGAATTTCTATAGTCAAGCATGCCCCAAAATGCCAAAATGACAAAACTATCCTAAATTTTTGGAAATTTCAGAGTCAAAACAGCAAGTATTAATTCGATAATATTCGTACAAATTTAGCAGCGTTTAAACTTACACTTGAAATTTAAAGACTAAATTCATAACAAAAATACATCATGCTTAAAAATAATATTCTCTTTAATTTTGTTTTGTTAAGGAGTAGTTTAGTAATTTGAAACAGAGAGGGGTGATGCAAGTGGCAAGCATCGGAGGTAGAATATCCAAGTGCTAAGGTGCCCCATGCGAATATGCTTAACAGAGCAATACCATATACCAATTTCCATCATGAAGGGGGGTCCCACGTGTCTATAATTAATTATTTCTTTTTCCAATTTGTACATTTCTTGCACGGATTAGCCACAATATCTTCTTCTGCTTAAATTCACATCTGGATATTTCTTTTTCTTGTAACTTGCTCTTCAACAAAAAACATGAATATCTTAACTTATTTTTCAAATAAGAATATGTTTTGGCATACTGCTTTTAGATTTAACAAATTTATTTTAAAATTTGACATTTAAAGATACTGACTAGCAACGTCTTGATTAAATTTTGTAAAAATAGTCTCATTGTCTGTTGAGTTTTTTAGAATCGATAGATTTTCGATATTAATACATAAATTATTTTTAATCCAAAAGATAAAAAGAATATAAATAGAAACTCAATTCAAAATCATTTCATAAAAATAAGAACCTTGTTCTCGTATAATACGACTAACAAAATGTAACATGTGCTGATACTTAAACCCATTCCATTGAGCCAAACAAACATAATTTTCTTTAGATTGTTGGTCGATACAGAAAGCTCAACGCACTAATATTTTGCACTAAACCATCATTTTTGGATTAATCTATTTGATCCAAAATTGAATATTGAAATTATATGATGTAAACTCACAACTACCTTATTTATATATTTCTTTTAACACATGATAACTACAACTAATTTAACCCTCTATCTAACTCAACTGTATATCCCAACCATTAATTTAGCTGTCGAACTTTTATTAATAATTTCGACAAAATTGGGCTAGACGTTGGACTTATTATTGTGCAAGCACAGTGGATGTTAAGCCCAAATTTTGTTTAGGCTTATAAAACCCAAGATCTATCATGTACCTGCTAGGAGTCTTTCATAAGAAATCTATTTTCTTAAACAATTATGTTCCCTAATCATAGTTTATGAGTGTAATGAAACATAAATTTTAAAAAAGATTTCATCTGCTGATTAGAAACTACTAATTTATCCTTAATACGTATTTGTGTGTGTATATATAACGATTTATGTTTTCTAGCCTAAACTACCTTCATTTATTATTTATAGTTAAACATTAGTACTTTTTTAGTTGGGAGGGGAATTGCGTATGAGCCCCAACCATTTATTCTTATAAAAGTGAGGAATAATGCTAATCAACAGGATAACTGCCACTTATTTTGAGAACTTTGTTTAATCTAACTTTCACATATCCACATTAAACCTGACTATGCACAAATCCCTACTAAAAAGAGCCATCACTAGTGAATATTGATATTACTTTTAAGATTTCAATAGCTCCTCCACAAACTAATTGTACTGTAATTCACCTTTTTTCAAGTTAGGGCGGTCTTTCATTCTTGGAAAGTGTCATTTACACTAAAGAAATATCCCAATTTATAAAAGGAAATGTGTTAATTTCCTCTTGTGAATGTCCTCATAGGAGTTCATATCTTGAAAAAAAAAAAAAGTATGAAGACCTTACAGGCACAACCTGATGCATCCGGCAAATATAGGTGGAAACATATTAAGAAGAAGAAAAATCTAAAACCCATGAGTACGTAATAAATTTTAGTTGAGAATTAATAAATTATAATTAAAACTTTAATTAGGATTTTAATTGAGCCCTACTTGGGGTTATTAAATGTAATTAATTGACAATTTATTTCACATACAAAATTTTGCGTTTTCCTGAAACATGGAAGCACGTGTTCGAATCCTCATATGAAAACGAGACTAGATAATGACCACATATAAACATGGAAGGATGAATGCATGTTTCTTTGGAGAAATTTTAGATTCACGATCAAGTCATCCTAATTGTCGACCAATCCTGAACTACAAGCAAAACAATTAGACTGTGTATCTCTAAATACTCTTTAACTTGTAACGTCTAAGACTACTATGTAGGGGTTTGTATCAACCGAACCGAACCGAAAAAATCGATCGAATCGATAATTTTCAGTCAGTTCAATTAGGTTTTTAGGAAAGTCGATTTTTGGCTCGGTTCAAAATTTTAATTGAAATCGGTTGGTAATTGAACCCAACCAAAATTACTATTTTTAAATATTTATATATTTTTATATAATAATTAATTAATAATAAAGTTTGGTTTGATTTTCGGTTTGGATAACTTCGGTCGGTCGGATCGACCGATGCACAACCCTACTACTACGTATCACCTGCGGCCAAGGCTATGTTGACATCTCCCACGTTTCTGGGCTAACTTATTAGGTGTAGGGGGATTGTAACGTAGCTAGTCTTGTTTATGATATTTGATAGGTTTTAGGCATAATAAGTAATACATAGTCTCTTATATTATATTTATGTAAAATTTAATTTTTTATAAATAGATAATAAAAATTATCAACTATATGTATAATTACTTATAATTTTCTCTTATTTCTATATCTAAACTCAGTGATGGAGCTAGAAAAACTGTCTTTGGGGGGAGAGGGGGGCAATTAATAATATTAAAAGTACTAAGAAGAATTTTAAAGTTAGGGAAACTTCAAGACGAGACCATTGATTCCTCTATTCGTCATATCTTCACCATCTTGTTCATACTTTTAATCAAACTTAATAATGTAAGTTAAAATCACACATATTAGACGTAACTTGGTATACAGAAAAACAAAGAAGAAAAGACAATTTGTAAAAATGAGAGGAGGTGGACAAAACGGGAATTTAGTCAATGCATGAAAAGAATGTGGTCATGTGATAAATTAATGTCGTCATTTTCTTCACGAAGCTAAGACTAGAAACACTATGACAACACCATGAAACGAAATGAATGCTGCACGTCCTGCATCAAAACTACATCTTATCCGTCACAACCCCCAAACCTACCTATATCATTCTAGCTGCAAACTGCAGATCTTCTACGCATATGATTCCGAAACAAACAATCACCTGCTTCTGCTCAACCTAGGAGCTTCCATCATACTTGATCGTTTTCATGGAGGCGTTGCCGGAAGACTGCTTGTCCCTTGTGATCGCGCTCACTTCTCCATGCGATGCCTGTTCGTCGGCGGCGGTCTCCGCCGCGTTCCGCGCCGCGGCCGATTCCGACGCCGTATGGGAGAGTTTTCTGCCGCCGGATTATCGCGATATCGTATCAAGATCGGTTTCGACTGTGGAGCTCTCGTCGAGGAAAGACGCGTTTCGACTGCTGTTGACTGCCCCGCTTCTCATCGATGGGGGCAAAAAGGTCTTTACACGTTTAAGCACTTGATTTCATGTTTCGTGCGTGGGAATTAAATTAGTAAATATTTTAGTATGGTTAATATCTAAAACTATTTAGGCATTTAATAATATGGTGATTCTAATTTTCTCCGGTTTGAGTCTATATCAATATTTCTCATGATAGGTATGTCTTGATGGGAGGTTGTATGAAAACCACATTTAATTAAAGTAAATAAATTTCATTGGAGATTAATAAATTCTTATTAAAATAAATAAATTTTAATTGAGTTTGATTCTTATACGTCTTCACAAGATACCGTGTCATCTCTAATTTCTAGATGATGATATGATAAACTCTTCTAGTCAAGGTGGTAGATTTATATAAGTGGTCGTGATCATCTTTTTGAATTGGAAGAATGGGGACGGTGATGATTAAATGTCAGACTTTTTGAGTTGGATAATTAAATATAATTATGTCATGTATTGATAAGACATGATCGTTACCTAGTAATAGCTTTTAATGTGTGAAAAATGCAGATATTTTCAATAGACAAAAATACGAACAAGAAACGCTACATGTTGAGTGCAAGGGAGCTTTCAATTGCTTGGTCGAAGAATTCTTTATATTGGTCATGGAAACCCGTGGATTACTCGAGGTTAATTTCTTCAATCTACATCTCATTATTATTATTTTTTAACATTGCAACATCGTTTTAAATTTTGTTTATATTTTGATTGCATAAATCAGATTCTAGGAGGCTGCGGAGCTAGTAATGGTGTCTTGGCTAGAATTACACGGAAAAGTAAAGATCGGAATATTGTCTCCAAACACGACTTACGCAGCATACCTCATTCTCCAACTAGTGAATCGCGCTTTTGGATTGGACGTGGTGGCATCGGAGGGTTCAATTGAAATCGGTAATTACATAACAAAGAGAACAATTTATTTCGACAAATGTAAAAGGCATGGACTAAAGGAATTAAAGGAAGGGGAAAATAGCGTGGTTCGTCCACGTGGCGATGGATGGTTGGAGGTGGAATTGGGAGAGTTCCATAGTAATGGAAGGAAGGAAGACGAGGAGGTGAACATTTGGTTTAGAGAAACTAAGGGTGTGCATCTCAAGGGGGCATTGTTGTTGAAGGCATTGAGCTTAGACCCAAAACTTGAGAATCCATTCAATTTTTTTTTATATTTTTTATTTAGCAGAGGAGAATGAATCCATTATGTCTAACTCGGTATTTTCAGAATTGATGAATTGAATACATTCATCCAGAGAGCACCAATTGAAGCTTTTTATCTATGCAGTAGTTTTTCAAAATCTTTTGTATATTTGCTAATACTCTCTCACCTCAATTTTATTCTTTTCTTCGAAATATACTTGTAGTCACGTATCTTGATTTAAAAAAAGAAAGAAAAAGAAAACGTTGGCTAGACTAGGAGGGTGTTTGGCTGAGCTTATAAGCTCTTTAAAACAACTTATAAGCTGTTTATGAGCTTATAAACATTGCAAAGTGTTTGGCAAAATAAGTTTATAAACAACTTATAATTTGTGAAAATAATTTCCAACAGTTTATAATTTCACTAAAAATAAGTTCTCAAACCCAACTTATTTTTCATAAGCTCATAAGCAACCATGAATTTACCAAAATAACCTTATTATAGTTCGTTATTTCTTACATATATACTACCAAATTCATTTCTCGTCAACTTTATCTCTTTAACTCACGATTCTTTCTCTAACTTATAAGATCAATTATCCAAACACTTTAACAACTTATAAGTTCTTGAAACATTACTTCTTATAAGCTCTTGAAACATTTTATAAACTCTTGGAGCTTTCTTTTAAAATAAGCTTAGCCAAACACCCCCTAGATCATTCATTGCTTAAGGGAAATACTTTCGTATTTCCAATGAAGTTCTTATTTTGTGTCTAAAAGCAATTCAAGCTACACTATTGGTTGGGCAGAATATTATTTTTTGTTTTCTTATAGTTTATTTGGAGTTCCCCCAGGGAAATTTGATCTTGATATAAGATTAACTCCTATATGTACATGATTTGTTTAAATTGCAAAATTTCATGTGGATATCAATATAGCATATTTTAAGATCATGTTCAGTCTAACGAGTCAAAAAGTTCAAAGGCAAAAATCCTTGTAAGTTGTAACCTTTAATTATGGTAGGGGTTCTAATTTCCAAATCCTTTAAGTGAGCCGGTCAGTGCAACACGTTTTAATAATTATTCCGTCTCATCCAAGATGACCCCTTTTTTTTCGGCACGGTTATTTAGGAGAATGATATAAAGTGATAAAAAGTAGATAAGTCTCACGGCTTTTGAAGAGATAATTATTTCCTAAAAAGGAAACAAACCTCTTAGATGGGACGGTCCAAAAAGAAATACAAATCATCTTGGGTGAGACGGATGTAATATTAGATAAAGAAAAAGAATGTTTTATAGCAAAAGGTAAGTTGTGATATTTTAGCAGGCGATTGTTATCAATGAATTTAGGGATGTAATGATTATATAAATAAAATGATCTTTTATATTATGAACATCTCCATAAAATGATAGCACGATGATATATCAAGTTTTTGTCGTTACTTAAATCATGCAAGAATTTTATTCTAATAAATAAAGTGCGTGACAAATACATTTTTTTTCTAACGTGTTTAAATTGTGTTTGACTAATTTATTTATTATAATATTAACTTCCATAAACATTAAAGATATGACTAACAATTATTAAAGTTCATATAATCCGTTTCGCGCAATGAAATAAATTTGATCTGGCTTTCTTCATCGACGTACGATATAATCTAATGTTTTAACTCCTAGCTAGCTGTTATTTTATGATGGCCCAGCCCATTTGCGACCTACATATGTTATGCAATAATTTGTGTATATGAAATTTGTGTGCATTCATATACACAATGCATCATTTAATTAGAATTTATTAATTTTTAATTAAAAATTTTAATTCATAAATTAGTAATTATAATTAAGGTTTAATTAGAACGATAATTCAAATATAGGAGAGCGCACCTCTTTATTCTATCGGTCCAAATATTTGGCCTTCGGCCCACTTTTTGCTTCCTTGGCGGCATCTTTCTCGTGCGGCTAAATAAGGATTTGTTAAACCGAATTTGAATTCAATTTTGATTTTGATTAAGACAGATCTAAACTACGGTTTTTAGCTCTAGAATTTAGCCCTAGAAACGAGCGGCCCATCACCTAGGGTTTATTTTAAATTTTAAAAGAAAATAAAACCTAATTTCTCAAAAGGATTCTTCTATAAAACCCTAGCTCTCACCACCACAGAGTACAGCCACTCTTCAGCCGCCTGTCCAACGATATGCAACCACAAATTTAGCATAGATATATCCCATCCGATTCAACTTATTATTACTATTCTGTAAGGTAACGTCTATAATTTTGTTTATACGCGAAGAAAAATGGTGTTTGGCAGTGATGATTAGATTACTAATCCCAGCTCTATGAGACCTTCGTTTAGTATGAAGGTCAGGGACAATACTCTTCTCACGTCTCGTCTGAGCCACTCCATTTTTTCTTTTCTTATCCTTCATCTTGTTTTTTTTTTGATAGTTTTTACGTTTCTCAATTATTTTAAATTGTGTCAGTTTGATTTAGGAAGATGAGTAGGATTTTGATTGGATCTGGAGTCTTAAACCTCTACTGAAGCGTATTACGTTTCAGGGGATTAAATACGATTGATTGCCCTGATTAGTAATACTAATCTCATTAATAAATCAATAACTACATCAGTTGATCTTATTTTTGTTTTCATTTCTTCAATTCTTCGTTGTTGCAAAATTAATTCGTAATGCATATAAGGTAAAAATATTCCGATTATTCTATTTATATGCAATTATTTTTTCTTTTCGAATATAAATCGTATAAATCAAAAACTCGGAAAATACCTCAATGTACACTCAATATATGAGGAGAAATGTTGGGAGAATCGAAATTATAGAATTAGTCAATTAGACATTCATTGGAGAAATTTTGATGCGGCGGATGTTTAGGTCGAGAAAAGGATCCCCACTCAATAATCACTAGATATAATGGGCTTTTTTCTCAATTTAAAATATACTGGGCTGTGTATAGTGGCTTCAATGAAATTGACCCAATCTGTCTTGAGCAGTAAGCAAACTCTAGCTAATTCAGTCATTTCGCTTTATAAATGAAAAACGTTTTTGGGGAATGATTATTATAGTACTATCATATATAGACTTTGTAGTCTTTGCTTGTGATAGTGCCTTCTTTTTTCTCCAGACATTAAAAAAGCAGATATTTAATGCTTGTTTTCCATAATAAATGGCACGCAAGTTTGGCTATTCTGTTATATATATGTTCTTCAAAAAATAATAGTATGAAACAGAGAAGAAATAAATCCTATAACTATATATATGGTTAAAAGCCAGAACTTAATTGGATATATTTTTCTAATCAATGTTTTCAGCTATTATAAGCGGTTTTATTTTTAGCTAGGAATGCCGCTATTTTGATATATGTTATTTTCTAATTTATGTTTTCAGCTTTTCCAAGCGGTTTTATTTGTTAACTATGAATATCTCCATTATGATTTATTGAATAAGGACCAGATCAATTGTTGTTGAATCCTATACTTTCATCTCTTTTAACATTATTTCGCGTCTCTTGCTGGATTGTTATTTGCGAATGCTTTTACTCGCCACTACATTGTTCATTCAACGACGTCAGTTTAAACGAGTCTGAATCCTTGCACTACTACACATTAATGTAACGCACATTTTCATAATATTATCGGTGACAAGAAATTTGGTTTATAGATTTATTACTGTTGGAATTGAATTGAAACGATTTAAAAGTTGAAGTTGAATTTGTAATGGTGTTAAAAAGGTTGAGATTTTTAAGCAATTAACTCAAAAAAACATTCAACATTCTGATCAAATTTACAAACTTGTTCATAACATTTCATAGGTAGCTAAAGTTGCTATTCGATCAAATATGTATTTGAAGAATCTTATTATTGGATAAAATGATTTTAGTTTGTTATAGATTTGAATTCTAATAATGCTTTTGTTGGTCTAAGTTTATTACATTTGATTTTTAAATGCGATTTACTTGTTTTGTGTGATTTGTTTGTTTAAGTTTGTTACATTTGGTTAGTGATTGTAGGTTTTTTACATTTGGGGTCTATCCGTTCACATTGTGGTTAGCGATTGTAGGTTTTTACGATATAAAAAAAATGATCTCAACAATATTGATTTAAGTAAGTCCCAGGTAGTGCCCAATTAGGCTTGGAAAATCTTTCCGTTCACGATTTAAAAAAATTTCTCAACAGATGGACGCGTTCCTTTTAGAAATAAATAACTCCCAGTTGTGGGACCCTACTTTTTATCACTTTATTCAGGCTTCTTAGAAAAGAAAGGGCCGTCTTGGGTGGGACGGAGGAGTAGTAATTAAATAAAAATGAATTTGATTAGAACCATTTTTACTTAAAACCATCATTTTTGATGATCTCAAACCTTACCCAATCTACAGGGTTTAGGTTGAGTGGACGTCGTAATGCTCTAATCTGGCGGGATCTCCAATGCAACGAACTTGAAGACTATCATTTCCCATATTTTGTTCCTCACCTATCCGTCTTGCCCAGTCGTACACGGCTCTCCCGCAGTTCCTAACCTCAATTAGTTCAAGTGTCGGAATATCTCCAATATCATCTGAGATGAAGTTTTCCGTAAGATGGCAATGATGGAGCCGTAGGCTCTTAAGCCTCGGTAAGATGTAGGCATCTTCGCCATCCAAGGTCTCGAATTCCATGTATTTGATGAGGAGATATTTAAGCCGGGGGAACTCGTCTCCGCCTATTACCCATGATTTGGGGTCAAGTGAACAATCAATCAGTTTAAGCACTTGAAGATTGGGCAGCACACCGATAGCCCTGAGGAAACGATGAGAAAGCTTCCAGCCGTGGAATGTACACTTTGTGAGTGAGCTAGGCAAAACAACCTCGAGAAAAGTGTATGCAGAGTTGCGCATCTTCAGTTTTTCAAGTTGACGTAGATGCAGAAGAGACTTGCTGAGATGCCGCCCCCCATAATAGGACAAATTACTGTAACCGAGTCCTAATTTCCGAAGGTCTGGAATCCTCGTAAGAAGAAATGCGCGATACTCCTTATCGTATATGTGCTTTAGTGTTTGGAGGTTTGTCAGAGCAGGAGCTGCTGTGTTTGGATCAGGCAAGGGGCCGCTGAATATTAGATGCCGCAATTGCTTCATATCCCAAATTGAAGGCGGTAATTCTCCGTAAATTTCATCGATCCTTAATGTTTGAAGATTTTCAAAGTAGGATATGGATGAAGGAATATCCTCGTAGCAACTGATAGAAATGTACCTCAAATGAAACAGCTCCAGCAGCTCAAATATTGTAACCTTAAGCATAGGCGCATCAAAAGCCTGAGCAGCCTAACATACTCGAGAGGGCCCTCAAATTCAGTATTATCTAAGCACATTATAGAACGCATGCTTTTATTTCTTAAATTTTTAAGATTCTTTTCTTTCTGTAACAACCTTAAACAAGCGTCTCTTACCATATCATAGAGGCTGCAACTCTTAATTTTGCCACTGGACTTCCTCTCTCTAACCAGAACGAGATTTCTCCGGACAAGATCCTCCAGATACTCTTCCGCACCCTCTTCCAAGCTCTTGGAACCTTCCGGGTGCTTCAGAAAGCCTTGAGCTATCCATAACATGATGACTTCCGAGACACGGATCTTATAATTCTCTGGGAAGAAGCGCATGTACAAGCGACACGGCCTCAGACGATGAGGCAAGTGATTGTAACTCAACGACAATATCTTTTCCAATCGCCCAACTTTCGAAGCAGCAGATTTTACATTTTTGGCAATTTCCCCCCACCAAGCTGTAGTCTTACTGGCGGTGGATAAGACTCCTGCAATCACCACGATAGCGAGCGGTAGTCCTCTGCAGCTTCTTGCAATTTCCTTCCCAATGATCTCTAATGCAGGAGGAATCACCAGCTTTTGCCGGAGTAGATTCCAACTGTGATTCTCATCCATCAAGTGCATCTCATAAGGAGGAATGGATGAGTCAGCATAAGCAGCTACATCGGATATCCTCGTTGTAAGCATAATCCGGCTTCCATTATCATCATCAGGAAATAGCATCCTTAAATCATCCATAACCTTCCTACTCCACATATCATCCATTACAACGATGTACCTCCTCCCCTTTAAGATTTTGTACACTCTCTCCTCCATTTCCTCAACGCTTTCAGATTTCTCCGGATTCGTCCTCTGCAAATTCATCGCAACTTTTTGCCATATGCTCCTCTCTAAATCTTGTTGGGTCAAATTCTTTTATCAAGTCTAGGAGGCTCGAGAGAATCTCTCGGGCTCGATAATCTTGAGATACTATGACCCAAGCACGAATGTGGAAGTGCGCTTGGATCAATTAATCATAGCATAAGTCCTTCACGAATCAAACTTAAATAACCTCGGATCAAACAAGAAATAAAAATTAAAAAAGGAAAAGAAAATTGTCAGTGTTGCTTCGATGAGAACACTCGGTGAGATAGCAGAGGAGGAAACTGTGCGCTTCAGCATCAATCTTGTCGCTGCTGCTAGACGAAATCTTCGCCTTTTGAGATTGGTCTCCGATTCTCAATGGCTTAATCACAAACCCACTATTTTGGAAGCTGTTAAGAAGCAGGGGCAGAGCTATATTGGAGTATGGGGGTCCATGAACCCCCTAATTTTTTTCGAAGATTAATATTATATATCTGATAAATCTTGTGTGCGAGATTTATGAAAACTGTAAAGAACATCGAGGCTTTTACGTGGTTCGATCAAAAATAAGATCTACGTCACGGAGGTGATTCCTCAATACTTTCACTATGTAGGATTACAATGAATGTATTGAAAAGCTCTAGTATTCTAATAGTTGTCAACCTTTCTACCGTCGACCTAACCTCTATTTATACATGTTGTGGATCTCTAAAGATGTACTGGATCCCTTGATTTGTGGGATCCGATCTCCTTCCATATCTTGATCCTTGATTATCTCCTTGAATATCTCTTCTCCGATTTGGTTAGGGTTTAGATGTTGGGCTTGTAGGCTTAGCCGCGTAGTGTCGTCTATTAGGTCAGGCCCAGTTCACTTGGGTCTGCCATTGGGCCTGAGCAGTTGGGCCATATCCCATCATAGCCCCCCCAATTAGTCGAGTAACAACTAAGCCGAGGTGGGGTGAAGAGCTTATTTTGCCGAGGTCGGTTGTTGCTCGGTGAGGTTGATGTCAAGGTTTTCAATCTTTTGATGTCGGGGTTTGATTGATTCGCCTGGGTCCGAGCTGAGTTAGGCGATCGCCTTTCTGGTGGGACGGTTTATCGAGGCCGGGTGAGTCGCTGATGTTGGGCGAAATGTCCATCGGGGCGGGCTGAGGTCCGACCTGGATGGCGACATCCGTTAGGTTGATGCCAAAGTCCGACCTGAGTCGTCTGACGTTGGATGGCGATGTCCGTTGGAAGGACGATGCCGATGTCCGGAGTCAGAGTGATGATTGCACGATTAGACCGGCGTGTCAGTGCGTCCTAGAACACGTCATACGCACCAGACGGTTGGTGGGCGCTCGAAACACGTGCGCGCGTCTACTTCACATCAAATCGCGATTAGCCACGTGGGAAGTTGAAACGGCATGTTTGGGTGCCTCTTTGTACTATAAATAGTCCCGAATGAGGAAACTGTTCACTTTCTTCTTCCTTATTTGTTTCGGAGAAAATATATTGAGCTTTGAAATTCCTTCCCAACTTCATCGAAGAAGCAAAAATCCAAGCAAAAATCCTTCCTTTGAAAAGTAAGTATGACTTGACTTCATCTTCTTCTTTGTCGAGTGTCTGCCTGTTCATCTCCCTCCGATAATGTTATCGAGATTAAGGATTACATGTGCCATACATGGAGGGTAGGTCAGGGTTTTAGCGCTAGGATCTGGGAGATATCTTACGTTTGGGGTGAGTATAAGATCGGGGCGTTAGATCGTCTCGACCGTCGCCGATGTGTATAGAATAGGAAGGAATGCCACATTCCGGTGGAGGCTGGTGGTGCCTTCCGCAATCCGGTGACAGGCGTTGGCCCTCCGGAGGGTTTGTAACAGTGTATGTAGGCGCCGTGAGGCGGGACTTAGGTTCAGTTAGCTCCCATCTTTTTAATATTCGGGAATATTTTCAAATTCCTATATGTCGGTTTACCCGAATTCCATTAGGTTGGTGGTTGGGATGGGGCTACTTCATTATAACTTTGTTGAGAGTTCTCGGCGAGGTCTTGATCGTTTTTAGCGTCGAGGGCACGGAGGTGTATACTATCTTTCACCTCGGCGATCGTTTAGGGTGGTTGCTCCCTCGAAAAGGTGTCGCAATGACAAAATAAGTTTTTCTTTTGAGGCGGATGGGCATCGAGCTACAGTGAAATGGGTAAAATGAAGGATGTGAAGGTGAAGCCCACGGGTTACGTAAAGGATCAGCTCAACACACTCGGTGAAATTTCCGTCAATTTCACGGGACGATCTGAATGATGCGGATTGAGCATATAGGTGAAGCCTTGAGGATCGGGTCGGATGCGGGTGAGGCACCTCTTAATCCTTATTGCTTATATGTACGATGTCGTTGTGTTAACAAATTTTCCTTGTTGTGCGGTGAAGCTCGATTATAGTAAGAAGGCAAAGCGCCGGCCTCGTCGTCCCTGCCGCACGATACCGAGCCAGCGCCACCGGCTAAGAGGCGAGGAGGCTCGAGGCCAGCATGGCGCCCGGCCGTGGCGACCCTCGGCCGGTTGGTGTCGGCGAACAACCGAGGTCAAGTCCGCCTCGGAGAAGGACACCGTACTCGGATCACGTTCGAGGTGCCGCCTCAGCTCCCATATACTTCCCTCGTGCAGGTCATACATATTCACCGATATCTCCTTCTGTGATGCGTTCCTGACTTTTTGAATTTCAGGATGCGACTTCAGTGGTGGGGGAGCTGCACCGTATGGCCGGGTTCGTCATCGAGGCGTCTCCGATGCAGGCGGTGGAGAGGGAGCGGGCCGTTGCCGAGGCCGCGAGGGCCGCTGCCGGTGCGCTAGGCTGCTGCGAGGCGGATGCGGCGCAAGGCCGCCGCTGAGGCGCCACAAAGAAGAAGAACCGGGCCCTGCAGGTGGCTCGTGCCGAAGTGGAGAGTGCTCGGGAGGAGACGGCCGAGGCGGAGAAGAAGCTCGTCGAACAGACGAGTGCCTTGCTGGCGGGGCAAGGACCGATGTTGAGGGCCTTCGCCAGCAAGCTCATTGAATCAGAGACCTGCTCTGCCTTCATTTCCGACCTGGCCGCCGTGCTCAGGCCGCAGGTGATATCCGCTCACCTGGAGGAGTTGGCGGCCGCAATGCCTGACTTCAATAAGGTCGAGCATGGCTGGGTCGAGATCGCTCCTCGGGCGGTGCAGAAGGATTACGCCCGAGTGATTGTCGAGGCGGCCTCCTTCCCCGTGGTGGAGACTTTGGCTTCCTCTGCTTCTCTTCTGACGGCTGAGGCCGTGTCCCAGTGTAAGGAGGATAAAGACCCCGAGCTTCAGGAACTCCTTGCCGAGGTGCGGGCTGAGGCTGGGGATGCGGGGCCGAGCTCAAGTCTCCTTCCGAAGGGGCCGTGTGAGTTGGAGGAGAGCGAGGAGGAGCCGCGGGAGGAACCGGTGAGCAGCGGCGGGATGCCAGTGAGCCCCCAAAGAGGCTCGGGTCGGTGGCCGTTGTAATAGGTTCAAGTGTTGGGGTCATTAGGATCCCGAGCTTTGTAAATTTTCACATTTGTGAATAATAAATACACCCTTTTGACATGAATGTGTTTGTCCTGTTTTTAGCACTCCTCTTCTCCTTATGTTGGGCTAGACCACGATCTCTTGTGGTGAAAGAGGTCCGAGGTGCCTTGGGTGAGAAGGATGAGGAGGTGGTGATACAGGAGGAGCCGATCTGTCGGTGACCCGGACTTTGCACGACATGGATATCCAAGTCGCTGGGTCGGTGGCTCGACATCGTCGGCCGGTGAAAAGCAAGCGCAGGGGCCAAGCGTGGTGGCCGTCTTTTGAGAACGAGCCTTGAAGCTAAGAATCATCCATCCGGAAGTTCGACGGATGTCTCTGCCGGCGTCGTCAAGGCCGCGATGCGGTGTGAGGAGCATTTCGGTGGCGCAAGAGAAGTTGGCGCGGATCTCGGAGGAGCATGCTGAATATGAAACGATAATCCACCGATCTGGTGGTATTACAATATCCGAGGCCGATGACCGAGCTTAGAGTTTGCTTGCCGAGGCATGGTACTAAGGGACGAGGAGGGCACGAGGCAAGAATTTCAAAGATTACCTCGACTCACGGTCAAATACCTCCAGATTCTGAGCTCGTCCGTAGCGACGTATGCCCCACCTGCAGATCGGACTCAACCGACCCCGGCGTGAGAGTTGAAGAAGTCGGGCGGGCGGTTATATGGACCACGCCGAGGTGCTTGGTGATGGGGCGGACATGTGCGGAATGTCGTCTCGCGGTCGGCGAGGGCCCAGTCGGCAAGGAAGGATGCTGGTCGGGGCGGATCGTAACCTTGGCGGGCGGCAAGATCGAGGGCAGTTCGACCTCGGTTGGGGGCGCCCGCCGGTCGAGGCCCCTCTGCGCCTGTTCAAAGTGCCCCTGGAGTAGGTCGCGGCGACGCCGACCTTATTGACTGGGTTGAAGGCACTGAGTTCGTCCCGAGTATTCATCGCCGACCCGGAGATTTTGTTCAGAACTGGTGTAGCTTTAGTGAGTCCTGGCGGGGTGGAGCTCGGAAGCCCGAATGATTTGTATATAGCTTAGGACTTGGCTTGTAGTCATAAATGTATTTAGACTTTGTACCGAAGTGTATATTTTCCCCCTAGAGATGTAAAATATAGCTTAGGACTTGGTTTTAGTCGTAAATGTATTTAGGCATTTCAAGTGTATATCTTCCCAAATAAAGGGTATAAATTGACGAGATCCGATCCGGGCGTCGTTTGCATGTAGATGTTCAATTTAATGAGTCATCTGTATGTCTTGCATGTAGATGTTCAAATTAATGAGTAATCTGTATGCCTTGCGTAGGCGTTCAAGTTAATGAGTTATCTGTATGTGCCGTCTTCGCAAGGGCGTCTCCTTTTGAAGGTTAATTATGTTTTATCCGAATGGATGTTCACATAAATATAAGATGAGACGAAGTGAAATACTCATTAGAAAAACATTTGTTTTATTGATAAGTAAATAACATTGCACTTCAAAAAAGCGAAAAGAGGGCTAACATGATGCCGATCTGAAATCAAAGCTATGTAAAATACCTCCTCAAATGAGTGATATGCCAGGTTCAGGGAATAAGTGCACCGGATAGGTGAGCAAGCTTATAGGCCCCTTTGCCGAGGTCCTCGTGGATGCGGTATGGGCCTTCCCATGTCGGGTCTAACTTGTTAAGGCGCCGGCTTTCTTGGCCTCGTTGTTTCGTGGGGCGAGGTCGCCACTTGGAGTGTGGGCTTTTACCCTCTTGTTGTAGTACCTGCGACTGGCATTTGTACTTGGCTTCATTGATGAAGGCAAGCTCACGTTTTCCTCTAGAGCATCAAGGTTGACCCGTGGGTTCTCCTCGTTGTCGTCTGGTCGAGTGAAAAGTGCGTGGGCTCGTGCGCCGATCTCGGTGGTATGTGACCTCGATACCGTAGACTAGGCTGAAGGCGTTTCTCAGTGTGAAGTCAGGGTGTCGTTACGAAGGACCGAGAGGACTTGAGGAGATTCTCAACCCAATCACCTTTAGCTCGGTTTAACCTCTTTTTCAATGCTTGTACAATCGTGCGGTTTGTCACTTGGTCGACCATTCGCTTGTGGGTGTGCAATCGAGGTGAACTGTTGTTTGATCCGGAGCTCTTCACACCATTCTTTGAAGTTTCGTCGACGACCGGGTGCCGTTGTCCGAGATTAAGACATGTGGTATGCGAGCGGCAAACTATGTTTTCCACACGAATATCGAATCTTTACGCTCGTGAGGCTTGAAAGAGCTCGCTCGACCCGTTTGTGAAGTAGTCTATGGCTACGATCAAGTATCGGGCGACACGGTGCTCGGTCGAAGGGACTAACGATGTCGATTTCCCATTGCATGAAAGACCGAGGACTACGAAGGCCACCGAGGTCGATGCGTGGTAACTTCTTGACCGTGGCGTGAAGTTGGCGCCGGGCACTTTGTGAGATCGTCGAATCTTGGATGAGGGTGGTGGGCGATAATACCACGACCTCGGCGTCTTCTTTGAGAGAGCTCGTGATCGATGTGGCTTCCACAGATCCCATGTGAATCTCGTTTAATCGTAGTCCGCCTCTTACGCCCAGGCGTCGTGAGTGGTTGAAGGTAGGATTTCTGTGAGAATGCCTTCATGCGTGAGGTACTTTGGGATTTGACCATCATCTTTTGGCCGAGCCGATCTTGGGGTAGTACACCTTCTTCCGGATATGCTTTATGGGAGACATCCGATTCGGTTCTATCTCGGTGATGATGCCGATGTGGGGCTCATGATGCTTACGGAATGAACCCTCCACTGGTGGATTTGTTGATGATGAAGCCAATTCTTGAGGATGTCGGCTCGATTTGTTCTCCTCGTGGGATACGATGGTGTGGAATACTTGAATGAGGTCGACATCTCCTTAACCTTCTCAAGGTATTGCTTCATTCGATCTTCTTTGGCCTCGTATTTTCTAAGACACAGTTTACCACGACTGTGAATCTCAAAGATTTGGATCTTTTCCACTTTCAATTCCCTCGCGAGGCGAGTCCCGAGATCGATTCATACTCCACCTCGTTATTTGTGGTGGGAAGGAAAACCAAAGTGCATAGGTTCTTACTTGTTTTTCGGGCCGAGGAGCAAAATGCCCGCTCGCTACCTGTTTTGCACGAAGCCTCGTCCACATACATCCGCCATGCAGCCATCGGGTAGGTCGAGGTAGGTTCCTCCGTTGTGAGGCGGGGTCTGAGTGTCCTCTCTGGTGGGGTGACCTCGGTAAATTTGACCTCTACCGGAAATCGGCTAGAGCTTGCCCTTTATGGCGGTGCGTGGAAGTATAAGATGTCGTGCTCGCGAGCTCCAGTGCCCACTTGCTATACGCATACGATGATTCGAGTTTTGACAAGACTTGTCTCGGGGTAAGTCGATCGATGCACAGGATTGAATGGGCTTGGAAATAAGGTCGGAGACATCGCTTGGCGTTCACGATTACGCTATTTTTTGGTGGTGTACCTAGTCTCAGGTCCTTTGAGAGCTCGGTGATGAAGTAGATAGGGAGTTGTCGTCCGATCTCATCTCGCACCAATGCCGACTTGATTGCCTCGTCCGGCGGCGGATATAAAGAAAGGAGCTCGCTTCTTTGGGCGGACGGACGATGGGCGGTCGGCGAGGTACTCTTTCGGTGGGTGAAGGCGACATGATGTTCTTCCTCCCAGCGAAGTCAGGGGCTCTTCTCAGATCTTGAAGAAAGGAAGTTGCCTCGGCGGCCGAGATAGAAATCTGGAGCGGCCAAGCATCCAGGAGTATATGGATCTCACGGATTGTTTTCGGTGCTTGCATGTCAAGTATCGTCTTCACCTTAGTGGGATTGGCCTTCAAGCCTTCTTGTGAAACCAGCATCGAGGAATTTCCCGTTTCACCACGAATGTGCACTTTGAGGTTGACCTTGAGGTTGACCGACACGAGGAGTTGGAGGATAGTTTTGAGGTCGTCGGTATGACTTTACTTTTTAGCTTTTGACCACGATGTCGTCGGCGTGAGACCTCGACGATCTTCCCTATATGATCTTTGAATATTGCATCCACCATCCTTTGGTAGGTAGCTCGGTGTTTTCGGGCGAAGGTATTTTTGAGATGCGAAGATCTTGAAGTCGATGATGAGCGCCGTTTTGGAGCATCCTCCTTACTCATCAAGACTTGGTGGTACCCCATACGAGATCCAGGCGAAAATTTCGTGGCCCACGATGCCTCCACTTTCTTGTCGATATCGGGGAGGGTATGATCCTTTGGGCGGTGTTTGTTGAGGTCGGTATAGTCGACACACATTCGCCACCCCCCTCCCGGCTTTCGGACCACGACTGGATTAGCCATCCAGGTCGGGTACTTGACCTCGAACAGAATTTTGGCCTCTTGGAGTTGGGTCACCTCGTCTCTTATAACTTTGTTGCGCTCTGCCGTAAACCCTCTTTCTTACGCGGCGGTTTGGTAGCGGATCGATGTTGAGTCGGTGGTGATGAGCTCGGGTGACACTCGGTCGTGTTAAGTGGGGACCATGCGAACACATCCTGTATTCCCTCGGAAGGCGCACGACGTCTTGTCGAATATCGTTGGACCACAGGTGCCGACCTTGGCGACCTTGGTAGGGTCGTCATCGTATAGTGGAGGTCGTCGGTTAGATCGTCCGGGGTGGCGACACGAGGTTTACGTAGTTGCTAGGCACGAGGAAAGGCCACGTCACAGGTTGAGACTCGTAGGCATTCTTTAGGCGCCGTTTGGTCACCCCGGATGCTTAGCACTCCCCGGGTGGGTATCTTGATGGTGAGGTGGTAGACCGAGCATACGGCCTTGGTGGCGTGGAGCCGTCTCTCCCAAGGATGATGTTGTATGGAGGAGCTCGGACCGGGAAGAAGCTGGATGGCCTTGGTGACCGACTTGGGAGACGCCCCACGGTGGCCGGAAGGGTGATAGCGCCTCGGTTGGACCGCCTCTGAGTGAAGCTCCGTAGTTTGGACGGTGCGGGATGTATTTGGATCCTCCGACCTTGAGTTTGTCGAGCGGCTACGGAAGATGATCTTGACAGAGCTCCGATGTCGATGTAGACTCTGTGGACGTTCTTGTTGCCCACCACGGCTTGTATAGTTATAGCGTCTTGGTGGGGCATGATCTTGGGCACTGGGTCGTCATTGGAGAACACGATGCTCTCACCGTCCCGAGTCGTTTGTTTTGGCTCTTGAGTCGGTCTTGAGCTTGATTTTCAACGACGACCTCGTCGTACCTATGGGCGTCCGGTGATGGCATAGACTTGCTCCATGGCGTTGGGACCATCGTCTTCATCATCTTGAGGTTGGGTCGTCGTCGAGGTCGGCCCACGATTGTCCCACCTCCATTCTTTCCTCTGCGCTGCTTATTCCCCACCCAGTCGGTAGAGGTCTTCTTAAGCGCTCCTCCTTTGAAGAGCTCGTCGTCTGCGAGCTCGAGTTTTGCAATCATCAGGATTGTGACCATACATTTGGTGATAATCACAATACTTCTCCGTCGACCTCTTCTTGGATCCTCCTTTCATGGGAGGGGGCTTGGGAAGAGCTCAGCATGGAGCTCAAATATTTCCGCCATCGATTTGAGCGGATGAGGCGCTTTGCCACGAGGTTTGGCGAGGTCCCAACACAGATTCCATCGGGCCTTTCTTGATCTGTCGAAGGTACTTGACGATCGATGCCTCTTCCTCGGTCGTCGGCTTCTTCCTCTCGACCTTACGCTCGTCCGGTCTCTCTTCTGCGATCGACTCGTCCCTCTGGCGTAGTTGTCTACGGGGTCGAGGCGGCTCGCCGTCTTGGCTTTTCTCGGTGATCTCTTTGTTGGTCGCCGGTCGGATCCGTTTTGAGCGCATTGATGATGTAGAGATCGTTATTCTCATCAATTTTGAGGGCTCGATGAATTGCGAAGCGAAATTTGACATCGTCTCGTCCCGTCCTTGGCGGATGGTGGCGGTCGGACGGCGGTTCTTGAGGTGGCATCTTCGATAGAAGCGCCATTTAAAGCGATCCATGAGATCCTGAAGCATTGTATGTTTTTACGGCGGGCGGGTGAACAACGTCGGGCATTGGAGACCAACACCTCGGGAAGATTTTGCACATATGAAAATCTTCCATTCCTTGATTCGTCGTGTTGGTGGTGTGGCGAAAAGGAAGTCGGAGGGATCCCGAGACCATCGTAGCGGCGATGTTGTGTGCCCTATATCGCGGGCGGCGTATCGAGATTTCCACGGAGAAAGGAGATGATCCTTCCGTGCGGTCGAACCCGAAGCTCGTTGCCATCTCTACGGAAGGGTGGGAGGCGGTAGCGGCGTCTATCGTCTCTTCGAGGGAGATCGGCTCTCTCCTCTCTTTTGTCCCCTTCGGCTCCATGGGCGGTGTCGAAAGGTGGCGACTTCGGTAGTGGTGCGGGCGAATGATTGCGGTTGTCCGTCGGTGATTGACTTGAGCGGCGGGCGATGTCGCGTTCTCGGCTATCGCCGCGGTGGCGTTGATTACCGGAGGCGAACGACCTCGGCGCCGTAACCACCGGTCAAGGCGTTCTTGAGGTTCCCGCTCCATTGCCCTCGGTTGAAAAGTGCGAATGGCGATGTTAGCGTTGAGGAATTCGGACACGACTCGGCCGAGACCTCATGAGATCGGTGAACCGCTTTGTTCACGGTGTTGAGGTCGGCATCTTCCTCTTCGTTAGGCGGCGATCACGAGGTGTATAGGAATGTTCTCTATGTAACCTCGGTGTGTTATTCTTGGCGGCCTCTGCGATCCCTTCTCGCGGCGTTGCATGACTACTGATCATCCTCGGTAGCGGTTGTTGCCGGCTACCGCCGGCGGTGTGTTAGCGTTGCACAGTTCTTGCCATTGAGTTGTAGAAAAGCGAAGCTTTTGTTGAACTTTCCCACGACGGCGCCGATGATAAATCTTGTGTGAGATTATAAAAGCGTAAAGAACACCGAGACTTTTCGTGGTTCGATCGAGAATAAGATCTACGTCCACGGAGGTGATTCTCAATACTTTCACTATGTAGGATTACTGATGAATGTATTGAAAAGCTCTACAATATTCTAATAGTTACAACCCTTCTACCGTCGACCTAACCTCTATTTATACGTGTTGTGGATTTCTAAGATGTCTTGGATCCCTTGATTTGTGGGATCCGATCTCATCCATATCTTGATCTTTGATTATTTCCTTGAATATCTCTTCTCCGATTGGTTAGGGTTTAGATGTTGGGCATGAGGCTTAGCCGCATAGGGTCGTCTATTAGGTCGAGACCGGTTCACTGGGTCTGCTTATGGGCGCAGCGGTTGGGCCATATCATCAATATCCATTTATAATTTTAAAATATATTGTAGTATAGTTGGTTGCCTCTCTCCTTAAGGTTCTGGGTTCTAATTCATGCAAGATACTACTTTTTTTTTCACTTTCTTTCATTTCTCTACTTTGTGTCCTTGTTTTTTTTTTCTTTTATTTCTCTAATTTGTGCTCTTTATTTTTTTTCTTTTCTTTTTTATTTCTTTACTTCGTAGTCCTTTTTTTTCAATAATTTGTTTTACATTGATAAAATAAAAGATATATACAAATAATAAAGTTTTATATGTAAATTAAGGATCAATCAATTTTTTAAAAGATTAAGATAAACTTATTATAATAATGATAAGTAATATTTATTTAAACTTATTCTAATAAGCTTTATATATGAATTATATGAATTAATTCTGAAAATGTTTGAATTTTAGCATTTCTTGATGTTTCTCTGCCTTTATTTTGGGTGGATTTTTAGGTGTTGTAAGTTAATGGGATTCTGTTATTTTTGCTTGTTTTTTTGTTGGTTTAATCACAAATCCACTATTTTGGAAGCTATTTGAAGGCCAGTTTTCTGAAATAGATTGGATTTTTTGCATTTCTTGACATTTTCTGCATTTTTGTGGATTTTTAGGTATTAAAGCTGATGTGGTTCTGTTTGCTTGTTTTTGACAGGTACAATGAGATATGGATGCCATTAAATGCTGATCTCACAATGGGCTCGAAGCCTCCAATAATTCTTCCACCTCTTGATCTTGAATGGGTTTGGTTCTGCCACACTCTTAATTGGGTAATTCATTCTCTGTTTTATTTTTCCTTTTTGGGAAAGAGATGATTTTTTAATGGGGATTTGATTGAAACTTTTTTTTAAGGCCAATTACAGAGATTACTGCGAGTCCAGATTCTCAAAACTCATAGGAAAACCAAATCTCTTTGATGAGGAAAATAAAGACTATTCATTGGAGAGATGCAGAAAAATCTGGGAGCACAAGTTCCCCTCGTAGCCCTTCGAAAACGAGGCTGATGATAATGTCGAAAATTACTCGTCTAGTTTCAGTGAGGATCTGTTGGATCAAGTGTCAAATTGTAGGAATCTTTGTAGAATGTATTCAGAGCTTACTATTGTGAGATGGTGTATTTGGTAGCAGCCAAGCAGAGATACAGAGGTTTCATTTACATGGTTCATAGGTTTGGTGATGAGAGTTGTTGCATTTTGCCCACCTTAGATGTTTGCCTAATGTGGCTTACTCATCAGGTGACTTTCTTGAACTTGATCTGTAAAACCATGATTTTGTCTAGTTGTTGTGAATATAGAAATGCTTGTTTAATGTGACATTATTGGTTGTGTTTTGATGTTTTAATATGGAAGGGGCACATGGAGCATATGAGCTTTTTGCCCATATTGCCTCTCTGTTTGTTATCTTTCAACATATGCGTGATTTGCTTTCAAGAATTTTGGAGAAATATCCTTATTATTATTTGTGTTGTAAGAGTAATAGGGAATCTTTGTAGAGCACATGACTTTTATTGTGTTGCTTCAATCATTTGGAAGAAATTATGCAGCTGGCTTTCATGGCCAGTCTAGCCATTATTTGAATGTATGTTCTTTTTTTGTGTTTGAAATTTCCAAATTTTGCTTTTATCTCATAAAACACTTCATCTCAACAAAGGGCCATAGTAAAATGATGGCAATGATTCCATTCATAATTATGTATTATATGTAAAATGGATAACCAGAAATAAATACGAGTTCTTGATAACGTATAGATTCTTTTGGTATGTCTTGTGAATAAAAAGTGAAATTCCAATCCAAACTTTTGAAAAAGCATCTCATCTTTGTTTACATGAAGAAAGCATCATTAGCAACAAAAAGATTCGTTCCCTCATTTTCAAGTTTTGATTGTCATGTTTTGCGCAATGCTGTAAAGATATACAAGTTATGGTTGTTTCTTGAGAAATAATGATGATGGAAGATGCATTTTACTTGGATTTAGTAGAGCTATCCAACGGTATATGCAGTATACTCTAAGGAGTTGGAGGGAGACGTGCACAAAATAGTCAGGGTAGGGGATACGGTGAAAGAAGAAGAGATAAAAGGAACCAAGATGCTGTGGGAGAGAACTTTTGATCAACCATACGAGAAAGCCGGGGTGCAGCCATCGCAAGGCCTATTGTCGAGCCCCTTTTTACTGGGATGTAACAGATACCGATGTCAACACAAAATACAAGTCCTTGATGCCCAGGTTCTTGTTTGAGGTTCGTTCTTTTTTAGTACATTCTATTTCCTTTTGCTGACAATTAGCAGAGTTTAAAACAAATTTATAAGATTAGTGAATGAATCAGGGTTAATTTCCTGTAAACTCACAAACTATGGCCAAATTCGGGTTTTAACCAAATAAAAAATCTTGGTAAAAAAATACACCAACTTTATAAGGTTTTGGAATTTGGTTAGAGTCCAAATTTCATTGACCGATAACACAATTATCCAGAGTACGACTGGCAATCCGAAGGTACTGTTGGAAAGCTCTATGGATTCCGATGGGACTCCGGAAAATCGAGTTATTAACTCAGGCCAAATTCTAAAAACTTATAGAGTTCGTGTAACTTTTTTAACAGGATTTTTTGTTTGGTTAAAAATCGAAATTTGACCATAGTTTGTGTATTTACACAATTAACCGAATGGATAAAATTGCTTATACAATCATCTGTAATCACAGGTGTGCAGTAAAAGTAATATCAAACATGAAGCAAGCGAAAAGAAACCCTTCTCGGGATCTCCTTCGCCTTCAAACAGCAAAGTGTCACAGCTGAAAATGGACAAGCAGATATCAAATTTCATGCCCGAAATCTGGCAGAAAGCGTGGCATCTCTACTGCGAATTTGGGACCAAAGGACTAATACTCGATCTATGTCACCGTGGAGGCTTCTGTTCTAAGTTCTAACCGCAGCTCTGTGCAAGACAGCAAACTGTTTTCTTGGAACGACTTGCTATGCGCACCCTCTCTTGCATCAGAGAAAGAGATCGATGAAAGAGCAAGGATCGTTGCTTCAATAACTCCACCGGTGCAAGCACCTTACTTTCTGAAATGCAGACTTGGTGACGGGTTCGATGATATCGGATGTTATTCTGAAAATGAATCAGTACCGGCCCCAAGAAGGTAGGTAGCTATCTCATACCGTTCTGGATCATGGAATTGGAGGCAGAGAGTGTTGTTGTTCGAATGAGGTAAGAAATGCATATTCGTTTAATTCTTGTATGTTTCATTGAACTGGGAGTCAGTTAATATCGAGCTTTTTGCACAACAGAATCGGAGGGGGATTTTGGAGAAAAGGGGTGTAGCGCCTAAAGCTGTGAAATGGGAAGACCGCGTTAAACAGGTATGTGAGGGCTCTTGGTCTTATGTTATTGGTTCCACTTCGATCGGTAAATCTCCTGGTATGTGCTTGTTCTTCATCCCTCTTCGCTCCTTTCTTCTGCTTGAAAAAATTCAAAGATTCTTTGACAAAAACGACTATTGCCTATCTGGATTGCTCGTGTTTTTGAATTTTCGCGTGTCTATTTTGTTGTTGCTCTGTTACGTGGTACCATCTAGAGCAGAAAAACTCGTTGGAACTGCTACACCAAAAGCACCGAAAGAAGGGCTCCAAGCTTCATGGAAGCTCTCAATAGGAAATGAATTGGTAATACAATGGGATGCATCAAAATCTATCTCAGGATTGAGATTATATCTGCAAAATGAAACTTCTTCTCAACCAATAGTAAGATCAAAACCCCATGTATTCCAACAGGTTGATTATAGTTTATGACCTAAAATTTGACGCTTGTTCAATTTATTTTTAAAATAGCTTGAACTTTGCAAATTGTTTAATTATGGCGAGGAAAAAAATTCCTGCAACAAAAATATGACTAATCACCTGTGAAACATGTTTCTCGAGTTGGTATATTGAAAGAATGAAGTTACGAATGTGAGAAACATGCTTTTCGGTTGAGTCTGGTCAAATTTACAATGCCAATATCTTTGATGTGGGTGATAATTTTTTTCTTTTGCCTGTTCAGGCTATTCTAAAAATAAATTGAAGTTTTGTTCGAAAAAATAAAAAAATAAATTGAAGTTAGAGTCATAAATCAAATACTCCATCTGTCCATCAAGAGTGTATCATTTGGTAGAAATATTTGATAAATTATTTGGGTGAAGAAAGGGTTCCACTACGTAAGAAATGAGTGGTTGGAGTTGAATTATAAGAATTAAATGGGGGTGAGATGGTGATTTTTGATAAATAATTAGTGGTTGAGAGATTGAATTATACAAATTGAGTGTCCAAAAAGGAAAATAGCACACTCTTTGTAGATGTCGAATAAGGCAATTATGATATAATCTTGGTGGACGTCACACTCTTGGTGCTAAAGTTTAGGTTATGAACTATGATTAACGCTATTCCACCACCTATAGATGACATAGTGCTAAAGTTTAGGTTATGAACTATGATTAACGCTATTCCACCACATATAGATGACATAGTGACTGTCGTGCCAACATAACAATCGCAGGTAAACTGTTGCAAGGCAGACATGCAATATGAGGTCAAGAAGTCCGGCCTAGCAACACAAGAGACATAAACAGTGAAGGAATCGAACAAGATATTAGGTCTGAGGAAGATGAGTACGTGACCCTGATTAGGTACTCGGAGGAGATCCCATGTGGGAAAGCTACCGGTCTTCTCAACTGGAAGCTTCTCGTGGTGGAGGTGTTGCCCGAGGAAGGTGCAGTGCTCGTGCTTCTCGTCTGCATATCTATACTCCGGAGTGTATCGGAGATGAAGAGGGAAGATGTGGGGAGCTTGCTGGTGCAGAGGAGGATAGGAGAGGCCAGGATTGGAGACAGGGACTAGGGGTGGGTGATGCTCCATCCGTCGTCGTATTGACCGTCGGTTTCGTGTCCAAAACTTCATCCTTGGTATTGGAATGCGAAGTTGGTTATGACATCCCAAGCTAGGGATCATCAAGGTGCTGCTCCGACATCATCAAATTATTCACAGGCTGAAGGTGGAGATAACTTGTATAGAAGTGGTATAATTCCTTGAGATATTCAAATAAATCTGTTAGTTTTTTTTTCTTTTCTTTTTCTCATGAATTTGTAATATTTATTTTGTTTGAAAATCTTGTAGAGGAGCTGATCTGCCTAGTAATAAATATTTTTCAGATTTATGAGTGTTTTGGTAATTTTGAACGTTGAGAACTTGCAAGATCACTACAAGGAAAACGTTCATAAACAACAGTTTAAAACCGTTATCCTAGACTGGAGAGCACTGTTGTAGGATCTTGAAAAATGGTTATTACTGTTGTGTAGAGGCCTACGACGATGGTCTCGACAACAGTTTGTAACCATTGTATAGACATGTGTGTCTGACCGCTCTAATCAAAGGACAGATTAGAAGGCGGAGCTTGGAGCAGTGATTACAACACATTTAATAAGAATAATCAAAGACTTCAAAATAATACTTATCGAACTTGATAATCAACCTTATTACAAGGCAAAAGTAATTACTGAGGTAAAGGCTACAAGTTCCTTTAACATAAGGTTCGATAATTTGGACGAGAAAAGTGTCAACATCAACATCTGATAATATTCAAAATATGCAGCGGAAAGCGTGTGAATCGATATATAACGATATCACCCAGGGTTCTTTCTTTCAAACATAATAAATATTCAAAAGACTTGACTACTCAGCAACTTCTGCTCCATCATCATCATCACTCAATCGCACATTTAAAACAAATATGCGGTGAGTACAAATAATGCACTCGATGGCTCATGCGAAATAATTTATCAAGTTTAAATTACTCGCCCCATCACAAGAATACACGAGGTTTTAATTCAAAATACCGTGCTTACTAAATATTTTTCGACATTTTCCATAAATATCGCGGCAAGCATTTTCCACGTATGTATGATCCACATCCACCACAACAATTTATCGACAATAATTCCTATTTGGAGGAGGCCTCCTCTCACGATCATCATGACCGCCCAGTACTTTTTCAAAGACACGATCACAAATAATCGGTCTGCACAAAATCCAGGCCATCTCGACAGGATCTGAATTCTCCATCATCCTTGGGGTCTTCCAAGAATACGAATCCAAGCATGTCATAAAGTGGGAGCTACCCAACGTTATGCATCAATAATCATGGATGGATACATACACAAATCATAAATATTTTGGGCGGTAATTAAATAAATCGGTTCATAAATATTTGCTTGCAATAAAGCATCATAAATAAATCATTTGGTAAATTCTACGGTTTGAATATAGTATAGCCCACCTTTACTTGAACTTGAATTTCACTATCGTGCTCTTCTTCTCGTTGAGTGAACTTCACGTCCCGCTACGCAAAATGTACGTTTAATGCGTTGGTACGCTTTTCGAGATTTTCAAAGTTCATTTAACTTTGATAATTAAATTAATAATTGAAGTCTTAATAAATTTTAATACGTCGTTTCAACGCGTATTTCAATAAAATAATTCTCGTACTTGAGAGACATAATATGATATCTGATCTCATTTTAACCTTTTAGGTTAAATATTTAGCGATATAATAACGTTATTGATAAAATGATTTCAATTATGAAATCTTTTCTCACAATTGAGATATTCGGATAAAAATAATCGTTTTCAGCGTATTAGGTATTTAACGAGCGTATTTCAGACGTCACTTTCGAAAGTCAACCATTTTGACTTTTCTTATTAAATTTTCAATAAAACACATTTTAATCAATATAAATTAATTTTCAATCGATTTCTTTTCATAAAGCTTTAATCTTCGATTTTTCACGCAAATCGATAAACTTAATTAATATTTTCTTTCAATATTAATCTTTTAATACTTTAAGCATTATTTATGCTTTTAACGTTATTTAATATAACGTTTCTTCGTAAACATAATATTCTATGTTTAATAATTCTCAAAAAAAATTTAATATGTCTAAATTAATTTCTAGACATATAATATATGATTTCTTAATTAATAAGGAATTAAAATTCCTTATTCTCATTTATATAGCTCACGGCTATAACACATAAATTCTCAAACTTTGTTCCAAAATTCCTCTAAATTCATATAGTGTATTATTTTACACTATGATCATTAATATGTATTGATATCACTATAGAAAATTTCAAACACCACCTATACCCATACCATAGGTCACGGCTATTCTTAAAATTTCTCAAATAAATTCCTAAAATCTAATTAAATTATCTGAGGCCCCAACATTAATTTATAACATAATTATAATCTAAAGTCCAACATATGAAATTTTTATCCCAAGGTATAAATGTTCAATGGTTTGGTTCTCACCAACATCACACTAAACATTTTTATAAAATTCTAATTAAATTACACTATGCTTAGATACTATAGTGTAACATTAATACATCATTACATTAACTAAAATCAACTAAGTCATGCCTTAAAACTACCATGAAGCTCACGGCCCTTTCAAAATTTTGAGCATTAATGCTTCAAAAATCCTAGTAATTTTCATGTAATATAATATTAATACCCTAGATCATAATTATGTCATTACATTTCACAAGTTAAAACTGTACATCAACTTAGAAATTACTACTCATTTTCGGTAGTTTTAAAAACTAAACATAGGATTTTTATAAAATTCCCCAAAAATCATAATAAGCTTCTACTACATCATATATCATTATTCCATTCCTAAATCATCAAGAAAATTTTCGGTAACCATGAACTAATTTCATAGCATGCTTGAATAAATTTTTAAACATGATATATGCTTACATAAGATCATACTACACATATTTAATGAACAAGCTATCATGCTAGCATTCTTTCATAATTAATAACCATGCTTGAAACCTAAGATCAAACCATTAGAAATTTAAAAACTTAGGGTATAATCGAAGCTTGTTCGATCCCTAACCTTTTTAACGGCTTTGATTTTATGTAGGATGATTAGTGCTCAAGCTTTGGCTAATTGAAACTCAAGAACACTCAAGCTTTTCTAAGGGAAAACTCACGGTACTCTTGTGTTTGGAGAGAGAAAAGTGTTTGTGTTTAAGAAATATAACACTTAAGTAATGAATTAATTCACTCACTTCTCTCACTATCTCTCTCGGTCCTCTCAATTTCTCACAACAATTGGAAGCCTTTTCCAATTTGCTTTATGAGTCATCGATGAATTACATCATCAATACTTACTACATCTTACACCAATTCATTTCTTGGGTAAAACAATTCAATTCATTGTTTTGGAACACAAAGCCGTCGAACATGGCTTGCAAGACACAAGAATTATTTTGTTGAGTCAACATGAGTATGTCATGGTTCAAAAATATCTCTTACATGTAGTTAATACATGAATAAAGTTTTTGAACCAAACAAAATATATTTGACTCATTTTTCCTTCACTTGCGTCGACACACACACATGAGGAAGAGAAAATCTGATTTTTTCATTGCTATACATGAATATATGTATCTTACACTCATCCCAAATATTGATAATACATCATCAAGGTTGCATTAGTCGAAAAGAGCGGCTCCCTCACAACTTGATCTTACTTGTTCATTATTGGATTAGAGTATAAACTAGATCCCACTTGCATGAATTAAATCCACAACATAGCATTGAGTACACAAAATGGCGTGAACTAGTGATTCCAAATAGCTCACGGCTATTTCTCATTCTTAAGGGTTAATATTTGATTTTTCATGCCAATTATACATATATATCATAATATATGTTTTAGATGATAAATTATATCATAGGAAAAATTATTGGAATTAATCCATAGGTAGAAAACCACAATTCTCGATTTAGGGTTTCGAGAATCATAAATAACCAAAAATATTATTCCAAAATTTCTAGCATTAATTCAATGCTAAATAATATTCTAATTATATAAAATAATCATAGGATTTTAAATACTATAATTCCTTGATCATTATACTTGATTCTCAAGTCATCTCTAGCGTTAACGTTTGAAGCGTCTCAAAACGTTATATATCGACTCATTTCAAAATGGTGAAATAAAGTTGTAACCACTTTATTAAAATTATTCCAATAATAATGGAATTAAATTCTAAGCTTAAAACTTAGAAAATATCTAGAGCATATAAATATCGATACGTAATCGACGTAGAAATAATCTTTGTTGAAATCGTTAAATATTCGTATTTCTCAATTCACATTTATTTGTGAATAAAACATAGAATTTATTATTCCAACAATAATCGATATCGTTATTCGATAATTTAAATAATCAAATTATTATAATAATATTCTAATTCTGAAATTAATATCGTAATTAGGCGTTTAAATAATCGGGTATTACATTCCACCCCTTAAAGAAATTTAGTCCGAAATTTTCATACCTCGTAAAAGATCGGGTATTTTTCTTTCATTGCGTCCTCAAGCTCCCACGTGGCTTCCTCTTGTCCATGATGCTTCCACGGTGCTTTGACTAGTGGAATAGATTTATTCTCAATTCTTTGAACCTTGTGGTCTAGAATAGCCGTAGGTTCCTCATTATAGCTCATATCCGGATTGAGGATCACGTCGTCTTGATGGATCACATGCTTTGGATCGTACACGTGCTTTACGAGTTGTGATACATGAAAAACATTGTGTACGTTTTCCGGACTTGGCGGAAGAGCCGACCTATAAGCGATCGGGCCTATTCTTTCTAGGATTTCATAAGGTCGATAAAGCGGGTCTTAATTTTCCCTTTACTCCAAACCTTATAATCCCTTTAGATGGAGAGACCTTGAAAAGACTTTATCTCCATTTTGAAATGTAGCTCACTCTTGGCGTGTCGGTCAGAAGACTTACATCTATCTTGAGCTTCTCTTATTACGTACTAATTTGGCGACGATCTCAATCATTTCACTTATAGCGTCAGCCCTAAGATTCTTCTTTCACCCACTTCGTCCCGAGAAAGCGGTGATCGGCATTTTCTTCCATATAAGGCTTCATACGGGGCCATATCGATCGTCGCTTGATAACTATTATTGTAGCAAATTCGATGAGAGGTAAAACCTCTTCCCATTTGGCACCTCGATCCAACACTACAGATTCTCAACATGTCTTGAGTGTTTGGATCGTCCTTTCCGATTGTCCATCGGTTTGAGGGTGAAAGGTGTCTTTGAAATTTAACCGTGCCCAATTCTTTTGCAAGCTAGTCCGAATCTTGAAGTAAATTTTGAATCCTATCGAGTGATAGTTTTCGGTACTCCATGCGGTACAATTTCCTTTACGTCTTCTTTGGGCTAGCTTATCGAGACCGTGGGTGTCTGAATTAGCGAAAATGTGCACATTTGGTGAGTCATCCACTACTACCCATATAGCGATGTTACCTCTTTTAGACTTTGGTAAACCCGTAACAAAATCCATAGCTATATCTTCCCATTTCCACTCGGGTATTGCCAAAGGTGTAGCTTTCGTAAGGACGTTGGTGTAATGCTTTTACTTGTTGACAAGCAAGACATCGCTTCTACAAAAGAGGCTATGTCTCTTTTCATACCTTCCCACCGAACTTTTCTTCAAATCTTGGTACATTTTTATCTGCTGGATGAAATTTGTATAAGGTGTGTCATGAGCTTCACTCATGATTTCATTCCGAAGGTTGTTGTCGTCTGGGATACACAATCTTCCTTCAAATAATAAAGCATTGTCTGGTGCTTCTTGAAAATTTTTTTTTTAGTCCTTAGTCCTTACTTTGGCTCTTGCTTTTCTAACTTTTCCTCCATCCTTTGTCCTTCAAGGATTCTTTTCCTTAAGTCGACGTCAAAGTGAGTGTAGCAATACTGACTCGTGATCGTCTCGGTTGTTCAATCAGTTCAATCTTCATCCTTTCAAACTCTTGATGAGTTTTCTTCATTTGTGAGGAGACATCCCAATTTGCTTTGACTCTTACGACTCGAGGCATCGGCTACAACATTTGCCTTGCGGGTGATAGTTTATACCACGATTCGTAGTCTTTTACCAATTCGAGCCATCTTCTTTGTCTCATGTTTAGATCTCTCGCTCGAAAAAGTATTTTAAACTTTTATGATCGGTAAAGATTTCACATCTTACTCGTAGAGATGATGTCTCCATATCTTTAAGGCGTGCCTCTGCTTTGCTAGTTCGGATCATGAGTTGGGTAATTGATTCATGCGGTCTCAATTGTCGAGATGCATAGGCTATCACTTTTCCATTTTGCATTAACACACAACCTAATCCATTTTGGAAGCATCTGTATAGACCACGTATTCTTTATCTCGCGGGCTGCTATCTTGGGCGATGGTTAACTTTTCCTTGGCGCCCGAAATTCGCCTCACACTCATCGATCCATGTGAATTTAATTCCTTTTACGAGTAGTTGGGTTATTGGTCTTGCTATCTTTGAGAATCCTTCGATAAATCTCGATAGTAACACCTTGATCCCAAGAAACTTCTAATTTCATTTTGTGTCTCGGCGATTTCCATTCTTGGACTGCTTCTACTTTGGCGGATCAACTTTAATCCTTTCGGTGACACAATGTGTCAAGGAACATTACTTCCTTCACCAAAATTCACATTTGCTAAATTTAGCAAAAAGTCTTTCACTCTCAAAGATTGCGATCTTGTTACGAGGTGTTCTTGTGTTCTTCTTCATTCTTGAATAGATAAGAATATCGTCTATGAATACTAAGACAAATTTGTCTAAAATGGGTGGAACACCCTATTCATGAGATCCATGAATACCGGCGCATTGGTCGATCCGAATGGCAAAACTATAAATTCATAGTGGCCGTATCTCGTTCGGAAGCGATCTTTGATACATCTTGAGCCGACTTTAAGTTGGTGATAGCTTGATTTGAGGTCGATTTTTGAGAACACGTTAGCTCCTCTTAGGCGATCAAACAAGTCATCTATCCTTGGTAGTGGATACTTGTTTTGGCGTCATTTTGTTCGGTTCTCGGTAATCTATACACATCCTCAAGGAATCATCCTTTTCTTAACAAATAACACCGGTGCTCCCAAGGCGAAACACTAGGTGCGATGAAACCTAGGTCCAATGACTCTTGGTTTGAATTTTCAACTCTTCCGGTTCTTTCGGAGCCATTACATGCGGTGCCTTTGACCTTTGGAGCCGATCCGGGTTCCAAGTCGATGGTGAACTCGATTACTCATCGAGGTAATCTGGTAGATCTTGAGAAAAACATCGAAAATTCTCGTACAATCTCTACATCTTCAACTTTTATCGTTGTTCGATCTTCTCCGTTCAAATAAACAAGAAATGCATGGCATCCTTTCTTGTTTATCATACTCTAACCTCCAATCTTGATATTATTGGAATCTTTCTTCCCATGTTGATTAGTAAAGGCGGTAACTTCTTTTCCGTGAAATTGGAATGAAATTTTCCTCTCTTTACAGGATCGTAGCATGATTTTACGCTAACCAATCCATTCCCAAAATTATATCTACATCACCCATGGGTATTATGTTTAAGTTATTTGTCGAACCTTAAGTGATCCTAAGTTCAACTCTAGGTTCGAGCAAATATAGTGTGATCATAATCCCTCCTATAGGTGAAGAGATGTTCATATCTGGTTTGCTTTCTCGGATCTAAGTTCAATAGATCTACACATGTTCTTGCTACAAAAGAATGTGATGCTCCGTGTCGAACAAAAGTATAACAAATGCGTTGAGAAGTGTTCCCATACCGCCAGTTTCCTGGTTTTGTTCATTGCCTCGGTGCGAGCATATGCTCGCTTGAGTCGGTGAGGGCGACAGGCGCTGTCTCTGTTGATTCTGCTTGTGGCATTTGCTGTTGGCGTCATTGCTGATTCGCCGTTCGGTGGTTGTCGTTCTTTATTCTTCTTGTGGTTGTTGCCCTTGTTGTTGTGGTGGTATTCTTTTGTTGGCCGGATATACGAGGGGTTGGGCATTCACGGTGATTCGGCCTTCCCACTGCCCCATGGCGTATCCCAGGCAGCTGTTTGCGTAATGGCCCTTCATGCCACACTTGAAACAATTTACCAAGTAACAAACTCCTTGTGAAACTTCGGCACTTTGGGCGAGGTTGTTCTTACTGATCTGTGGTCCTCCATCGAGGGGTAAAGGCGGTTTCTTCCATCCCTGTCCTTGCGGTCTTGTGTTCCTCGCCACGGCCGCTTGTTATTAGTATTCTCAAAACTTCCCGATTCTTATTCTTGAAATTTCCTTCCACTTTCTCTTTCCTTTGTCCCTTGTATTTGATGTACGTGTTTGAGCTGTCTTCTCTTCCGCATATTGCGCCTCTATGTCCAATGCTCGTCAGAGAGATTCGGTGTAAGTCGATCTCCATGGCTAGCTAGAGACATTCTTATCTCGATCTCAATCCGGACTGAATTTTTCGCCATTTTCATATCTCGTATTCACGATCGGGGCATATCTGGACATATCGCGAGAAAATGCGATCGTGTCTGTCACGGACATCTTTTCTGTTTGATTATAAAATTCTTGTTCCTTCTTTTCCGATAACTTTTGAACGTATTTCTCATCTGATTCCTCTTTAAATTCTTCCCAAGTGAACTCATTCATCGATCCTGCGGTAAAATCTTCCGTCAGACTTCCCACCAAAAGTCGGCGAGTCTGTCGGTTGAAAATGTCTGAGACAGCCGTTCTGTCTTTGTGCATCTAAGAAAGTCAAATATCCTTTCCATAGCCCTTATCCATTGCTCGGCATTATCCGGCTCCTTTTCCATCAAAGAAGGTGGGTTACGCTAAGAAACAATTCCTCGATCCTACGATCGGGTGGAGGTGGTGGTGGTTGGGGTATATTTGCGAGGTTACAGTGCGAAATTCTTCCTACGCCCTACCTCTTCCCCTCCCCTACCTCTTTGTGCGGGATCTCTTCGTGGCGGCATTCATTGTTTAACATACAATAAATATTGAAAATCATTTTCATAATTGACACGTATAATAACGACATACAATCCTTTTGTAAAGCGACTTCATTCCAAGCTATTTGTTTTACCACAATAATCATTTTTGCCATAAAAGCCCGCTTGGGTTATCATATATACATATCGGAAAAGTTGTGCCTCAATGAGGACCAATTTGTACAAACAGTTGATCAAAAGAGATAATGTACTGATAGATGGCATTTGAAAGCTTAACCGTATTGAACAACATACGGGATTACATGATAATACAAAATACAAAGTTCACTTCCTTTTCAAAACACAAAAGCAACCTACACACATCTTGGACTATATACATACGGACTAAACTTTAGTTATCTTTGGTCATCAAGTGTATCACTCATCCTCATATTGATCTCCTCGGGATCCTCCTCATCGTCGAATCATCATCGAAGTCGTCGTCATCCGAATCCTCACGGCGTACTCGGATGGTCCGCGCCATCATCCCCAACCATAGGAATGTCGCGGATCGGATGAAGTCATCCGATCATCGAGACTCTAATCACGGCCGTGCAGCCGTGCGGCTCGGTGGCGATCTTGGCTTTGTCATGGGCGGCAGATCGGGAGCGGTGGGTGTATGGGGTGTCCAATCGACATAGGGAAACACGGCATCCCCAATGCTCTGGGCGAGACGCCTCTCTACTCTGCAAGCCTACCCTCGTCCTCCGGGAATGCGGGCATTCACTGGGTCCACTCGACGAGTGTACTCCAAGTAAAGCCACTCGGGTGACTCGTCACGCCACGTATACTCCTCGGAGGAGTGCGGTCCTCTTGGTGCTACCGTGAATCTCGAAGGCGTCGTCAAATGGCTTACAAATCTCGGTAGATCTCGCTATTAAGTCATAGTCCCGCCGTAAGCGGTAGATATAATCTCGACACTTCCCGTGCATAATCTTCCCAATCGATCGGTAACCGCATTAATAGGCGCTCACGCCATCGAAATCGATTACTCCATACTCGTGCGCCTCCTTCCAATAGCGAAGGTAGTGCATGAGAAACTCTCAGATCATCTCCCGGCATGTCGGTAACCACGGTACCTATGAATAATCTCCTCCGGGGTGGCCTCGGTCCAAGTCTGCGTCTAGTGGTGTGTCGAGTCACGGCCATCATCACGGACAAGCGAGAAAAGAACTAAGTAAAGATAATCGATGCATAGATAAAAAAATAAACTTAACGCGTGCGCTAAGCAAAAGAATAAAGCGGGCGGTCTATAAAGCGGATAAACAATCCAAACACCTCGATAAGCGGATACATGTTATACGGAAATTGTTCTCATATACAACACACGTTGTAGCTTTCTTACCATACTAAGAAACTTCTTGTCTAGCAGCCAAACAAAATCTTATCATATAACTAAATTCTAGTTCTATAAGACTACGAGCTAGCTTCTACTGGCTCTCGTGATTTTTGGAGAAGGAAACAGGGGTTCAGTCCTTCACAAGAAATAAAGTACATTGCGTTAGGAGTACGTAGACGAAAACCGTTCGTAAATCGGAGTTCAAACGAAGGAGAACGGATCAAAACAAAATCACTGCGCGAAGCAGTTCGCCCGAAGCCGAGGTGCCGAGGACGAGCGCCGAGGCCGAAGAGCGAGGCGAGGCACCGAGGCCAGTGCCGAGGCGGAACCGCCGAGGCGAGTGCCGAGGCGAGTGCCGAGGCGAGTGCCGAGGCGAGCTGCCGAGGCGAGGTGCCGAGGCAGTGCCGAGGCGAACCGCCGAGGCGAGGTACCGAGGCGGAGGTGCCGAGGCGAGGTGCCGAGGCCAGTGTCGAGGCGGAGCTGCCGAGGCGGTGCGAGGCCGAAGTGCGAGGCGGAGCTGCCGAGGCGAGTGCGAGGCGGTGCCGAGGCAGTGCCGAGGCGAGGTGCCGAGGCGGAGCTGCCGAGGCGGTGCCGAGGCCGAGGTGCCGAGGCGGAGCTGCCGAGGCGAGGTGCCGAGGCCGAAGTGCCGAGGCGATGAGCCGAAAGTTTGACCAAGTCAACGCCGAGGTGAAAAATTCCGAGGTGAAACTGTACTGACTCTAGAGAATTTTAGAGAAGGAATCAAGAGTTCAGTCCTTCATAAGAAATATAGTACAGTGTGTTAGGGTATGTGGGAGAAAACCATGCGCAAATCGGAGTCGAGCGAAGGAGATCGGACCAAAATAAAAGCACTGTGCTTGAAGCAGTTCGCCCTTGCCGGTGAAATGGCCGAGGTGAACTGTACTGACTCTAGAGAATTTTAGAGAAGGAATCAAGAGTTTGGTCCTTGATAAGAAATATAGTACAGTGTGTTAGGAGTATGTAGGAGAAAACCATGCGCAAATCGGAGTCCGAACGAAGGAGATCGGACCAAAATAAAATCACTGCGCGAAGCAGTTCGCCCTTGCCGAGGTGAAATGGCCGAGGTGCCGAGGCGATGTAAACTCTGGGTTGACTTCAAACGAGGTGGAAAGCCTTAGCTTTTCAATTTGAGCTCGATTCTTTTGTTCTCGAAAGAAGAGGAGAAGAGTTCGTACATTTGTCCGTCTATGTTCTTTTCAAAGAGGGATCATGCATCTTATTTCGTCTATGTTCCATTTGGAAAGACATAGGCATTAATCAAAAATACAATTCGAGAAATAAGGATTCAAATTTCAATCAATCAACCATGGTTAATTTTGACCTTTCTCATTTCATTTGTCGATAATGTTCTATCGACAACAAATCAAATTCATAAATCATTTGTCGATAATGTTCTATCGACAACAAATCAAATTCATAAATCTCAAATTTTCTTTTCAAGATGAAAATAATTTACCTTTTTCGGTTGAAATTTGGATGTGATGGAGTGTTGGCGTAGTCGGATGATTTTTAAGTCTAGTGACTCAATCTAGACTCAACTTTGAAAGAAAGTTTAGGGTTGAAGAGCAACAAGCTCGATACCACTCTGTCATGACCGCTCTAATCGAAGGATGATTAGAGAGAATGGAGCTTGGAGCGATGATTCTGACACATTTAATAAGAATAATCAAAGACTTCAAAATAATACTTATCGAACTTGATAATCAACCTTATTACAAGGCAAAAGTAATTTCTGAGGTAAAGGCTACAAGTTCCTTTAACATAAGGTTCGATAATTTAGACGAAAAAGGTGTCAACATCAACATCTGATAATATTCAAAATATGCAACTGAAAGCATGTGAATGCATATATAACGATATGCACCGAGGGTTCTTTCTTTCAAACATAATAAATATTCAAAAGACTTGACTACTCAATGACTCTGCTCCATCATCATCATCAAATTTCAATCGCACATTTAAAACAAATATGCGGTGAGTACAAATAATGCACTCGATGGCTCATGCGAAATAATTTATCAAGTTTAAATTACTCGCCCATCACGGTAACACACGAGGTTTTAATTCAAAATACTCGTGCTTACTAAATATTTTTCGACATTTTCCATAAATATCGCCTTGGCGAGCATTTTCCACGTATGTATGATCCACGTCCACCACAACAATTTATCCAACAATAATTCCTGCTTTGAGAGGAGGCCTCCTCTCACGTCGCCATGACCGCCAGTACCCTTCGGCACAAAGTCACAAATAATCGGTGCACAAAATCCGGGCCATCTCGCACGGGATACAATTCTCCATCATCCTTGGGGTGCTTTGAGAATCTGAATCCAAGCATGTCATAAAGTGGGAGCTACCCAGCGTTATGCATCAATAATCATGGATGGATACATACACAAATCATAAATATTTTGGGCGGTAATTAAATAAATCGGTTCATAAATATTTGCTTGCAATAAAGCATCATAAATAAATCATTTGGTAAATTCTACGGTTTGAATATAGTATAGCCCACCTTACTTGAACTTGAATTTCACTATCGTGCTCTTCTTCTCGTTGAGTGAACTTCACGTCCCAGCTACGCAAAATGTACGTTTAATGCGTTGGCACGCTTTTCGAGATTTTCAAAGTTCATTCAACTTTGATAATTAAATTAATAATTGAAGTCTTAATAAATTTTAATCGTCGTTTCAACGCGTATTTCAATAAAATAATTCTCGTGCTTGAGAGAGACATAATATGATATCTGATCTCATTTTAACCTTTTAGGTTAAATATTTAACGATATAATAACGTTATTGATAAAATGATTTCAATTATGAAATCTTTTCTCACAATTGAGATATTTAGATAAAATAATCGTTTTTGCGTATTAGAGTATTTAACGAACGTATTTCGTACGTCACTTTCGAAAGTCAACCATTTTGACTTTTCTTATTAAATTTTCAATAAAACACATTTTAATCAATATAAATTAATTTTCAATCGATTTCTTTTCATAAAGCTTTAATCTTGATTTTCACGCAAATCGATAAACTTAATTAATATTTTCTTTCAATATTAATCTTTTAATACTTTAAGCATTATTTATGCTTTTAACGTTATTTAATATAACGTTTCTTCGTAAACATAATATTCTATGTTTAATGATTCTCAAAAAAAATTTAATATGTCTAAATTAATTTCTAGACATATAATATATTATTCTTAATTAATAAGGAATTAAAATTCCTTATTCTCATTTATATAGCTCACGGCTATAACACATAAATTCTCAAACTTTGTTCCAAAATTCCTCTAAATTCATATAGTGTATTATTTTACACTATGATCATTAATATGTATTGATATCACTATAGAAAATTTCAAACACCACCTATACCCATACCATAGGTCACGGCTATTCTTAAAATTTCTCAAATAAATTCCTAAAATCCTAATTAAATTATCTGAGGCCCCAACATTAATTTATAACATAATTATAATCTAAAGTCCAACATATGAAATTTTTATCCCAAGGTATAAATGTTCAATGGTTTGGTTCACCAACATCACACTAAACATTTTTATAAAATTCTAATTAAATTACACTATGCTTAGATACTATAGTGTAACATTAATACATCATTACATTAACTAAAATCAACTAAGTCATGCCTTAAAACTACCATGAAGCTCACGGCCCTTTCAAAATTTTGAGCATTAATGCTTCAAAAATCCTAGTAATTTTCATGTAATATAATATTAATACCTAGATCATAATTATGTCATTACATTTCACAAGTTAAAAGCGTACATCAACTTAGAAATTACTACTCATTTTCGGTAGTTTTAAAAACTAAACATAGGATTTTTATAAAATTCCCCAAAAATCATAATAAGCTTCTACTACATCATATATCATTATTCCATTCCTAAATCATCAAGAAAATTTTCGGTAACCATGAACTAATTTCATAGCATGCTTGAATAAATTTTTAAACATGATATATGCTTACATAAGATCATACTACACATATTTAATGAACAAGCTATCATGCTAGCATTCTTTCATAATTAATAACCATGCTTGAAACCTAAGATCAAACCATTAGAAATTTAAAAACTTAGGGTATAATCGAAGCTTGTTCGATCCCTAACCTTTTTAACGGCTTTGATTTTATGTAGGATGATTAGTGCTCAAGCTTTGGCTAATTGAAACTCAAGAACACTCAAGCTTTTCTAAGGGGAAAACTCACGGTACTCTTGTGTTTGGAGAGAGAGGAAAAGTGTTTGTGTTTAAGAAATATAACACTTAAGTAATGAATTAATTCACTCACTTCTCTCACTATCTCTCTCTCGGTCCTCTCAATTTCTCACAACAATTGGAAGCCTTTTTCCAATTTGCTTTATGAGTCATCGATGAATTACATCATCAATACTTACTACATCTTACACCAATTCATTTCTTGGGTAAAACAATTCAATTCATTGTTTTGGAACACAAAGCCGTCGAACATGGCTTGCAAGACACAAGAATTATTTTGTTGAGTCGACATGAGTATGTCATGGTTCAAAATATCTCTTACATGTAGTTAATACATGAATAAAGTTTTGAACCAAACAAAATATATTTGACTCATTTTCCTTCACTTGCGTCGACACACACACATGAGGAAGAGAAAATCTGATTTTTTCATTGCCTATACATGAATATATGTATCTTACACTCTATCCCAAATATTGATAATACATCATCAAGGTTGCATTAGTCGAAAAGAACGGCTCCCTCACAACTTGATCTTACTTGTTCATTATTTGATTAGAGTATAAACTAGATCCCACTTGCATGAATTAAATCCACAACCTAGCATTGAGTACACAAAATGGCGTGAACTAGTGATTCCAAATAGCTCCACTATTTCTCATTCTTAAGGGTTAATATTTGATTTTCATGCCAATTATACATATATATCATAATATATGTTTTAGATGATAAATTATATCATAGGAAAATTATTGGAATTAATCCATAGGTAGAAAACCCTAATTCTCGATTTAGGGTTTTCGAGAATCATAAATAACCAAAAATATTATTCCAAAATTTCTAGCATTAATTCAATGCTAAATAATATTCTAATTATATAAAATAATCATAGGATTTTAAATACTATAATTCCTTGATCATTATACTTGATTCTCAAGTCATCTCTAAGCGTTAACGTTTGAAACGTCTCAAACGTTATATATCGACTCATTTCAAAATGGTGAAATAAAGTTGTAACCACTTTATTAAAATTATTCCAATAATAATGGAATTAAATTCTAAGCTTAAAAACTTAGAAAATATCTCGAGCATATAAATATCGATACGTAATCGGCGTAGAAATATCTTGTTGAAATCGTTAAATATTCGTATTTCTCAATTCACATTTATGTTTATAACCATTGTATAGATATGTACCACAATGGTCTCGACAATGGTTTATAATGTAGACAGTTTAGGTAGAAAAATATCGATGTATATATGGTTGAATATACCAATTATTAATTGTCGTCAAAGTATTGAGATGAAGATGAGATTGTGAATTGAATGGAAGCAGGATATTTGGAAGAATTTGTGGTTTGACTTTCTTAGGAAAAAGCTAAACTACAGAAAAACTATTATACACTTCGAATATTTCTTCAATTGTCCAAAATAAAATCATCTGAAAATCGTCTAGATCAAGAACAACAAATACGGTGTATTGAAAAGAAAAATTATATAACTAAGGTGTCAATACTCAAACAAGGAACACGACTAGTTTCAGCAATAAAGTAATGTGAGCATGAGCGTCTATGTTCTTAAAAAATTATATCTAATACCTTGAGCAATAAAGTAATGTGGGCATGAGCTGTTTTGATATTCTTTAACTTGCTACATGTCATATTTCGTATAATGTCTAGTTAACTTTTAGAAAGAAGTGAAATTAGTTAGCTCGAATTAGAATTGCTTTCTGGTTAATTTTTCGGGTGGTCAACCCACGTGGATTCCACATTCTCTAATTCACTTATATTCAAATTCGTTGTGACAGAAACAATCTAATTGTTTAACAGGTGATCTACACATTAATGTTCTCCGATGAAGTGATATAATAAATAAGCTGTCACTTGGAAGTTTTCTTCTCATTTTGGTCTCTTATATTAATTAACAAAATATTATGCACATGAAAGCCTATATATACATTAACACGTCATATATGGCCATAATCTCAAGAAATATTTGTTAGAACAACATAATCTTTCTATTAATTAGAATAGAAAGTAGGATACAAAAAGTGGTGCCTAAAGAACTTTTTCTCCTCATGTTGAAGCTGGAAGCGTACACCATTTGTGGATCACTTGATAAACTAGCACACTGTAAGAATGCCGACAAAAAAGAAAAACTTGGATAGTCATTTTAGAATCCCATATTCTCACTTCAACATTAAGGCATTTCCTTCGCATATTAGACAAGACTAATTTTAACGAGCTCAACGTCATTTAACCTAAAAGTTCATAATAGTCCACATCTTTTGATCTCAAGAGAATTATATTTTACATTTAGTAAAAGATGGCATAAACTCCAACTTTGCCAAAAGTAAATTAAAGTATATTTTCTATCAACAAGGCGACTGCACATTCCTTTCCCTCTATTTTCATCCATGACAAGCAATCCCATATCTTCACACAACATAAATATGCATCTCCTCCAAGAAAAACAAACATCCATCTGTGCACATCTAAAAATTTAATCAATGGCTAATTTCGCATTTCTTCTTATTTTTCCATGATATTATCTTCCTCTCACTTTCTCTCACATGGACAAGATCAAAACCAAACCCTCGAAACCCTCATGGCTGGCGCGTGCGACAAAATCAACAATAAAGACTCATGCCTATCAAGCCTCCAATCCCACGTCGACCGCCAAGGCGGCCCCGCCATGTCCGTCCTCACGGCCGCCCTCCGAACTCGATCGACGAGGCACGGTCGGCCATCGAGAAGATCACGACGTTCAACACCCTCTCCATAACCTACCGCGAGCAGCTGGCCGTCGAGGACTGCAAGGAGCTCCTCGACTTCTCGGCGTCGGAGCTCGCGTGGTCCTTGACGGAGATGAACAGCATCCACGCCGGGCACAAACGCCCCACTCCGACGGCAACCTCAAAGCCTGGCTGAGCGCCGCCCTCAGCAACCAGGACACCTGCCTCGAAGGGTTCGAGGGCACCGACCGCCGCCTCCAGCGCTTCGTCCGGGGCAGCCTCGCGCAGGTCACGCAGCTCATCGGCAACGTGCTGACTCTGTACACGCAGATGCACGGCCTGCCTTTCAAGCCGTCGCGGAAGAATGCAACGGAAAATTTAATACCAAGTCCAGGTTTCCCTGAATGGATGACCGACGGGGATAAGGCGCTACTCGACTCCGGCCCTGGCGGGATGCATGTGGACGCCGTGGTGGCGCTGGACGGAAGCGGGCAGTACCGGTCCATCGGGCAGGCGATTCTAGAGGCGCCGAGTCATAGCAACCGGAGGTATGTGATCTACGTGAAGAAGGGGGTTTACCATGAGAATATAGACATGAAGAAGAAGAAGACTAATATTATGCTCGTCGGAGATGGAATGGGCAAGACTGTTATCACCGGTGGCCGCAATTTCATGCAAGGATGGACTACTTTTCGAACCGCTACTGTCGGTAATTTCTCAGCCACATTACTTTCTCTATTCGAAATAATACTAGTTTTCCTCGCGTGGTATGCAGTCAATTCATAGTCAATTAATGAAATATGAAAGTTTTCATCCCGGAGCTATGCACGTTAATGAAATATGAAAGTTTCAAAAATACTAGTTTTCTCAAGTGCGATGCGATGGACCGATATAACAAAATATGGGATGATTTTGAAGAAGTTTGAAAAATATGAAATGAAATACGAAAGTTCCAAAAGTTAATTATACTAGTTTTCTTCGCGTGGGATGCACGATAATAATAAAATGTGGGACGATTTTGCAGCCGTATCGGGGAAGGGATTCATCGCGAGGGACATGACGTTCCGCAACACGGCGGGGCCGGAGAACCACCAGGGGGTGGCCCTGCGAGTGGACTCCGACCAGTCGGCATTCTTCCGGTGCAGCATGGAGGGGTACCAGGACACCCTCTACGCCCACTCCCTTCGTCAGTTCTACCGCGAGTGCAGCATCTCCGGCACCATCGACTTCATCTTCGGCAACGGCGCCGCCGTGCTCCAGAACTGCAAGATCTTCACGCGGGAGCCGCTGCCTCTGCAGAAGGTCACCATAACCGCGCAGGGGCGGAAGAACCCGCACCAGAGCACCGGGTTCACCATCCAGGACAGCTACGTGTACGCAACGCGCCCCACCTATCTCGGCCGCCCGTGGAAGCAGTATTCGAGGACGGTCTACATCAACACCTACATGAGCTCCATGGTGCAGCCCAGAGGGTGGCTCGAGTGGTATGGGGATTTCGCCTTGAGCACGCTCTGGTACGGTGAGTACCGGAACTACGGGCCTGGGGCCGCTGTCTCCGGCCGGGTGCGGTGGCCGGGGTACCATATAATCAGGGATGCTGCCACCGCCGGTTTCTTCACCGTCGGCCGTTTTCTTGATGGGATGGCGTGGCTGCCGGCCACCGGCATCAAGTTCTCCTCCGATTTAACGAATTAGTTTATCTCAATTAAATATTGCCATTTCAAGTTAATGAATTAGTGAAGTTATTTCCGTGTACATAAGCTGTAGATCAAGCTCATAATTTGCGTAGGTCTTTTATGATTTTTCTTTTCCCTGATTTTTCAAACAAAAAATCTCATGTACATCCATTTCATCGTACAACGGATAAAGTATAATTTGTTATTGAAAAAGTATCATTTATATTAAAGAAAAGTATCATTTGTTTAAGTATTATTTATATTAAAGAAAAATATCAAATATCATTTATATTGAAGAAAAGTATCAAAATTCGCATGCGATGTAAAGAAAACTGCATCTTTTCAAATTATATTCTATCCATAATACGAAATGTTTTAAGTAGACTAGCTTGCCAATTAATTCTAAAATAACTATATTTTTCACAAAAAGATTAGATCATCGATGTATATAATTTCGATATAAATATGCTGCAGATAAAGCTAGTTTGCGTAGGTCTTAACTATATAATTTTCTTTTCCTGATTCTTTATCAGTAAATTGATTTGATATTAAGTAGACTATATCTCGCCAGTTAAATCAAAAGAAACGCCACAATTTTCACATACAATAAAATAGATAATACAATTATATCGGAATTGTACTAATTATCTACATGTACTAAAGAAAATCCTAATTAATTAAGGTTCAATTCGTTTTGGGGCTAAAATATGTTTATTTAATTATAATTCGGATGTGTTTCAAAAAAATAATAACTATGATTTGTAACAAGGTTGGTTAGTTGTTGCATATATTAACTATTATTATAGTTAGCGTTAAATATTTACCATCGAAATAACCGGCATATAATTTCCACAGTAGTAAATAATGAGTGGTTGACTGGTCTTTCCCACGTACCAGAATTAACCACCTGTCAAATCGTAGTCCCAAAACATCCAAAACAATGAATCGCGACGAACTAGTCTATAATCAAATAATCTCGACGCAAAATACAAGTTCTTCATCTTCATATTCTCGATGGAGAAGCCGTGACCCTTTCACGCCCTTCTCCACTCACCTCCAGATTAACGTCCCAACATCAAACCACAGAGTTAGGACGCAGAAAATTAATCGAATATGGGCCAAGATGCGCCAAAAAAGATCGCGATCATCGCCGTGAGCTCTCTCCTCCTGGCGGCGCTTGTGGTGGCGCTGCTGTTCGTCAGCCACGACGGCAGCGACAGCAAGACCAAGGTAAAAACCTCCTCCTCGCAGAAGGCCATCACCGCCATCTGCCAAACAACAGATTATCAAGAAACCTGTTTCAACAGCCTCAACGGCCAAAACAGCACCGACCCAAAAGAGCTGATCCAGGTGGCCATGCAGGCCACCATCGACTACATCAAGGACGCCCTCCAAAAATCTACCGCGCTCAAACAAGCCCAATCCGACCCGCGCGCCCGCGCCGCCCTCGACACGTGCAGCGAGCTCGGCGGCCGCGCCATCGACGACCTCCACCGGTCCTTCTCCAAGTTCAGCCAGTTCGACATCACCAACGTCGACGACATTTTACTCGAGCTCAAGACGTGGATCAGCGGCGCCATGACGCACCAGGAGACCTGCATCGACGGATTCGAGAAAGTCCCCGGCGATGCCGGAGCGAAAATGAAGGAGCTGCTCACCACCTCCATGCAGATGACCAGCAACGCGCTTGCGATGGTGGCTGAGATCTCCACGTTTCTCGAGTCCATGGGGGTCCAAGGCTACCAACAGACTAGCAGTAGCCGCCGCCGCCTCCTCTCCCAAGAGGACCTTGTGGTGGCGGAGCACGGGAGCTGGGTAGATGCCGCGAAGCGGAGGCTCCTCGCCATCCAGGCCGCCAAGATTAGGCCGAACATCGTCGTGGCCAAGGACGGCAGCGGCAGGTTCAAAACGATCAATGAAGCTCTCCACCATATACCTAAACGCAGCAATATAACATTCGTGTTGTACATCAAAGAGGGCGTTTACGCAGAGCAGGTGCATATCAACACCACCTACACGCACGTCATGATGATCGGCGATGGCCCCACTAAGACCAGGATCACCGGAAGCTTGAACTTCGTCGACGGCATCGGCACATACCAATCTGCAACCGTCGGTGCGTCTGTTAAATTTATGTCCCGACTTCTCCGCGAGTTTAAAAAATTGCATAATCTTTTGAAATATTGCAAAAATAGCCAGATTTTTGACGGGGGATTGCAAATATAGCCTAAGCCTTTATTTTCAGGTTGAAAATTCTAACGTGAAAAATCCGAATTGACAAAGATACTAGGATTTATTTTGTAAATTACATAGCTATACATTTCGAACATCAAAATGATGTTATCTTGATGCTCAAACTGAAAATACATTTTATCGTAATTTACAAAATAAATCAAAACATCCAAGTCAGATTAGGCATTCCAGGTCAAAATTTTCAATCCAAAAGTGTAGGTTCAAGTCATATTTTCAACTCATTTCCAAAAGTCAACTATTTTTGCAATATTTCAAAGATGTGATTATTTTTACAATTAGCCCAAAAATCAAACTTTAAACAATAATTAATCCTAAATTTTCGCTACAATCAAGATATTTTTGTGGATGCTGATACATACTAACACAGATTCGATAATCTAACGCAGCCGTGCAAGGGGATGATTTCATAGCTAGAGACATAGCATTCGAGAACTCCGCCGGCGCGGCGAAGCTCCAGGCGGTAGCGCTGCGCGCGAGCTCAGACAAGTCCATCTACTACAACTGCCACATCGAAGCCTACCAAGACACCCTCTACACTCACGCCTACCGCCAGTTCTACAAAGATTGCCTCATCGCAGGCACCATCGACTTCATCTTCGGGGACAGCGCCGCCGTCTTCCAAGGCTGCACGCTGCTCTTCCGAAAACCCTTGGACAACCAGCAAAACATCGTCACCGCCCAAGGCCGGCTAGATGTGCGGCAACCGACGGCGCTGGTGATCCAAAACTGCACATTCAAAGCCGATCGAGAGCTTCAGCCGATCAAACACAAGATCAAGTCGTATCTGGGCCGGCCGTGGAAGGAGTACTCGAGGACCATCATAATGGAGTCGTTCCTCGACGACTTCATCCATCCCGACGGGTGGATGCCGTGGGACGGGACGTTTGCCTTCGAGACTCTTTTCTACACGGAGTTCAACAACAGAGGGCCGGCCTCGCCAAAGGCGCTGCGCGTGAAATGGCCCGGGGTTAAGGAGTTGCCGCCGAATCGTATCAAGCGTTTCACGGCGGTGGAGTTTCTCGACGGAAACAGGTGGATACCTCAACATAGGGTACCCTACGCTGCCGGATTTATTTTTCCTGTGCCTAAAGTGGATCCTAACATTAAGTACTCCCCCGTCTCGACGGAGGAGACCAAGGATTTGGGATCGACAGCTGAAAGAAAGAAGAAAACCGATTCTAATAGCTCTAATAACAATAAAGGAAGTGGTACAACTCCTCCGCCTCCATCTCCGCCGACTCCAACACCGACTCCAGCGGCGCCTGCCCCTGCTACTCTGATCGCTGCTTCTCCGCCTTCCACTCCCCAATCAAGCATAGCTGCTCCACCGACAGTTGCGCAACAAGTACCAATTGGAGCCGCCTCGCCTTCGTCTCTCGGCGATGCAGGCTCTGACGCCGCCGCTGCTCCTGTTGGCAGTTGGAATATGGAAACTGGGGAACTAATTATAGATCTGTCTCCAGCTCCGGCGCCTGCTCCGACTTCTGATATTTCAGAGCCTTCAATTCTCTCTCCTGCCGTGTCTCCGAGCGGCGGTCCTATCTCGATTCCTCGAGCTAATTCTCCGGCTTTTAGTCCAAATGCTGTATCTCCGGCCACTCCAGTTTCGGCTGCTTCTCCGAGCAAAACTCCAGCTTTGAGTCCAAATGCCGCATCTCCGGCCGCCACTCCAAGCCCCGCTCCGGCTTCGTCTCCCCAATCGAATGCAGCTGCTTCACCTAACGGAAGTCCAACTTCAACGCCTCCGCCAAATGCAACTGCTCTTTCACCTAGCGGTGGTTCGGCCACGCCGCCTCAGAGGTCTACAACTGCTTCTCCGACCGCCGCTCCTCAATCATAGTTGGCACCTATGACGGCCGCTAAATCTCCCACTCCTACCGGTGCAGTGTAGAAGTAATATATTTTCCTGGTCCTGACACTATTTTAACAAGAAATGCAATTCATAATACATGTATATGTACATGCACGTATATGTACATGCAATTGATCTTCTAAGGTGATACTTTGCAATGTTACACTAAATAAATATTAATGTCTTCGTCTAAATAAATATTACTGACTTAAATTGCACGAAGTTAGACGTTAGTTCATTGGAGTTGCTCTCGTCACTTCTCATGAATTAAGGTTGTTATATCCAACCTCGTTCCTGATATTTTATAGGCCCTAGGCAAAATAAAGAATATAGGCCCCATTTTTTAAAAATTCATATAAAACCCTCAGTCATTATCTTCTGTGCGTACTAGGTAAAACTTATGTTTCTTTATAATAACTTGCAAACGACACAGGACGACTAAACAACACTTGAAAAATCGGATGTGACTGGCTTGAACCTATAGAGGCGATAGTGATGTTTGAACTCGTGATCTTTGACCACATGAACTCACTTAACTATTAGACCGTCCAAAAGGGTCCCTTATATTATACTTATAAAATAAATTAAATTTGTAAATTTACATAAAATTCAAGTGAGATACAAATAGAAATAGATAATAAAAAATTATTAAAAACATATACAACTTACTTACCATCCTTATATTTCTATATCTCAACTCTTATCTACGATAAGATATCATAAAAAATAATTTATTCGAGTATTTACAGATGCAAAACCATTAATGATCACATCAACATCAATATTTTCTAATATATTTTGGGACAAAATGAAAACATATATCTATAAGTAAAATATAATACTTTGGACTTTAAAATAAAATAAAATATTTAAATGGTATAATATTTTGAATCCAAATAAATCTATATATCTATAATTAAAATTAATTTTTTGAAATAATTTGGACCCCTGAGATGGTGGGCCCTGGGCGATCGCCCAGGGTGGCCTACCCTTAGGGGCGGCCCTGGTTATATCAACTAATTCAAACTCATAAGGAAGCGTTTAAACAAAAAACTGTTTTTTAAAAAAAAATTACGAACTAATATATTGAATGTATAAAATGATACCAGTATTGGTTTGACCAAAATCTAATAATTTATCAATTTTATACATTCACTACATAACCTAGTCACTGATAAATGCAATTAATTAACCATACACTTTGACGAAACAGTAGCTAGGGGTGGGTATTTGGTTCGGTTCGGTTAATTGAACCGAATTTTCGGTTAATCGAAACCGAAAATATATGATACCGAAACCGAACCGATCGGATAATTCAGTTAACCGATTAACCAAATTGCTAAATTTTTGTGCCAGGAAGAATTCGAACACACAACCTCTGTAGAGAAATGAAAACGCCTAACCAATTGAGCTATAAGGGCAAGTTGAAATTTATACAGTTTAAATAGATTTATTCCAATCGTTTATCGGTAAAAATAAGTTATTAAAATTTCACTCTACACTAGAATCGAACACAGAACCTTTTGGAATGTAGAATCCTAAAGCTTCCGTCAAAACCAACTAAGCTACAATAGGATTTGATAAAATAATATTATAGAATATATATAAATTATTTTTAGTTATATGGTTATTTAGTAATTCCCAATCGGTTATCGATTATACCGATAATCGATATTCTTAAAATTGTTATACCGATAACCGAACCGAATTCAATAAAATCGGTTATTCGGTTACCCAATAAACGAATTTTTTGATTCGGTTATCGGATTATCCAATTAACCATATCCAAATACCCACCCCTACAAAACACTATCCCAAGATACAATTTGAAAAATAACTCTTATAATTACGGATATCAATCAAACCAATCTATTTGGTTTCGGCTAGTTTTGTCGGGTAATTGTGTAATTCAATTCAGGTCAATCGAACTGATTTTTTTTTTTCGGATAAAGGTTTTCAATATTGACAGTATTTTTATTCGATCTATATAGACCGACTTTTATGTTTCAAGCTAGATATATAACCCTACTTAAAAGTGGGAACTGAAAAATATCATATTGATGTAAGGCGAACAGTATGAGAGAGAGAGCCCCCTTCACCGCCGCCACCACCACCACCACCACCACCACTGTCAAACACCCCTACTCCAATTGCATCCATGAACCTCATCACACAAAATCCAGCCGGTATAGCTACAATAGTGGTAATCTCAAGACTACAACTCGGCAGAGAAGAGAAGATGGTAGAAGATACAAGGTGAAGATTGAACAATACATTAGAATAACTTGAGAGAGCTCAACGTCTTTTTTCTTCAAGAATTTCCCAAATGAATGAAAATAGAAGGATATTTTGGATTGGTTTCGTAATTTTGGGATGGTAAGAGATTTATACATCCCCCTAAAAAAAACTTGAAGAAAGATTTTGGTTTGTCAGATTTTCCCAAGTGGAAGATGCAAAGAACATGGAAAAAATGTTGGATAGTCAATGGATCGGATGATATATAAGATAAGAGTTATCCCAAGATTTGGAGAGAAAAGAGATGGGAATGAAAGAGGATACACAACAAACACATTTGGAGCATACAAAAAGATGGAATAAGCTATGCAGAAGTGGTTAAAGGCAAGTCAGAGGAGCAGAACACGCATAAACAACACTTATCAACGAGAGGGATGATGTTAGAACCAAAGGAGAAAGAAGTCGACTGGTTAAAGACGTGCCTAACTGGATGTCTCAAAAACCCAGATGATGTGAATCAGGTTTTGAGTCAATAATAAGAGATAATGGCTATCCAAACATTTACACTAAACTTGGAGGAGCTGGTGGTTATTCAGTCAAAAAAAGAAAGAGGAGATAATGCAAGAGGAATCCGAGTGGATGTCTTAGTGGTTTCATTTTATTAGGCCATGGAAAGAATGAGATAGTTCAAATGGTAGAAGAACTTGGGTCAGAGTGTACGGGATACCACTTCATTGTTGGAGCCATCTTTTTTTCCAACTTCTAGCTTGTCTTTTTGGAGTTAGAAAAGATAGATGAACGCACAGCTCGCAGGACCAACTTAGAAAAAGGGTTAATCCAAGTTTGCACAACCAACGCCAAAACTGATATTCGAAATCAGGACCTTCGAATAAAGAAAGATCCTGAGTCCTAACTCCTAACCATTAGACTACAATAAATTTTTAAAATATTTTTACCTATCAAATATATAGGCAGTTTTTTAAAAAAGTTGGGGATCCATGAGCCACAGGACCCCTATGTAGCTCCGCACCTGATTGAAGGTGATGGTTAATGGTAAAAAAAATTGTATTCGAATGGAGGAAGAATGTTGGGTTAAAGGAATGACGACGCACGAAAAAGAACAGAAAAAAGACAATGGTCAGGCGGATAGAGACAATGATGACACTGGAACTACATACTGGTCAGCAGATTGTGTTAAAGTTGGTCAAGATTCAACATCGCCAATGAAGCAGATATGTGCTCTTCCGACCCTCTCAATTTAGAACCAATCATTAACAAAAAGGTGCGTGAAATTCAACAAATTCGTAAGCATAAGGGGAAAGTAAGCAAGAAGGAGAGAAATAAGATGGAAAAGAGAGAAAAAGAAGTGGAAGGAATTTGTGAAAGAGCTTGAAGCTTATACTGGAACTTAAAGCGGTCAATTCTACAACAATTGGTAATATTTCAAAATGCAGCCCCGATTATATTAGCCGGAACAACGAAAAAGTAAGAAATTCTTTCTTTAACAAAATTGCTGAAAGAGATCTTACCTATGGAGAGAAATTGGATTTAGTATTTATGGATAATAGATGTGATGAGATATGGTCCAACCGCTTCAGTCCATTTGGCGAGCCCAAACGAGTTGGGCGACTTAATAACTACCAGCGGTTAAGCAAAGGCCAAGCCTCTAAACCCTAATCAAGACTTTGTCAAAGGCGCCACCGCATGGGCGAGAGATCCCTACATGGGCGAGATCCCTACATGCGGCGAAGAGTCCCTACATGGAAGGATCGGATCCCGCCAATCGAGGATTGGGCACGTCTTTGGGGTTCTCAGATATGTATAAATAGGGGTTAGATCGACGATGAAAGGGTTGGCAACTTATTGAATACTAGAGAGCTTTTCAATACATTCTCATTGTAATCCTACATAGTGAAAGTATTGAGGAATCACTCCTCCGTGGACGTAGATCTTATTCTCGATCGAACCACGTAAAAGCCTTGGTGTTCTTTATTGCTTTACACAAATTCCGTATACACACATACACTAGATTCATCATTGGCGCCAAATGCGTAGGAAGCGTTTGAACAAAAACTTTGTTTTCTACAATCTAATGGCAAGAACACGTGCAAACGCTAGCACCGCCGGCGAAACCGGCAACAACCATGGCGAAGGCGACCAAGTGGTCACTCGGCTCCGCGGGAAGGGATTGCGACGCCACCTGGCGGTCACTGCGCACGAGGGCTACATGGAGAACATTGCCATACACCTCGGGATCGCCCCCAACGAAGAGGAAGGTGCCGACCTCAACACCGGTGAGCAGGCGGTTCACCGATCTCAAGAGGTCTAGGCGGCGTATGCGAATTCCTCAATGTCAATCTCGACCAATTCGAGCTTCCTCCACGGAGGACAAGCGGGCGGGCACCTCTCGAATGCCCGAGCTGGTGATTACTGGCGCCGAGGTCGTTCACCCCCCAAAGTGGACAACGCTCACCTCGGTGCAATAGCCGAGAACGCGTACATCGCCCGCCGCCATAAGTCGATCACCTCGGCGAGATGGTGCAACCATTCACCACCACCTCGCCCGAAGTCGCTCGCCACCTCGGCATGCCGCCCGAGAGAGCGGGGCGGAAGAGAGGAGGCGGGCCGAACTCCCCCGAAGAGGCAGCGAGACGCGTTACGGTCTCCCACCCTCCGAGAGAGATGGCAGCGATCTCCGGGGTTCGACGATGCGGAGAATCATCTCTCCTTTCTCCGAGAGATTACGGACACGCATGCCCCAGTGATATAGGGCACCCAACATCGCTGCCTACGATGGTCTTGGGGACCCCTCCGACTTCCTTTTCGCCTACACTACCAACATGGCGAATCAAGGAATGGAAGATTTTCATATGTGCAAAATCTTCCCCGAGGTGCTGATCTCCAACGCCCGACGTTGGTTCACCTCGCTCCGCCAAAACAGTATACACTGCTTCCAAGATCTCATGGATCAGTTTAAGTGGCTCTTCTACCAGAAGATGCCACCTCAGCAGCCTTCATCCGACCTGCTCACTATCCGCCGAGGAAGGGGCGAGGCGATGTCGAACTTCGTCTCGAGGTTCGTCAAGAGTCTCTCAAAATTGATGAGAGTAACGATCTTTACATCATCAATGCGTTTAAGAGCGGGATCGACCCGGCGACCGAATAAAGAGATCACCGGGAAAAGCGAAGGCGGCTAGTCGCCTTTGGACCACGGTTGACAACTTTGTCGAAGGAGGCGAGTCGGATCGGAAGAGAGAGATGCGGGATGAGCGGAGGTGAAGAAAAAGCCGGATGACCGAGGTCGGCGATCGCGAAGTGCCTTTGAGAGAATCGAGAAGGGCCGATGGAATCCGGGCTCGGACCTCGGCCAAATCTGGCGGCAACGCGCCTCATCCGCTCAAATCGAGGCGGAGATATTCGAGCTCACGCCGAGCTCTTCCAAGCCCCTCCCATGAAAGGAGGATCTAAGAAGAGGTCGGCGGAGAAGTATTGTGACTATCACCAAGGGTATGGTCACAATATCAAGATTGCGAAACTTGGGCTCGCAGATTGACGAGCTCGTCGAAGGAGGAGCCCTCATGAAATACCTCGGCCGAGTGGGCGGGGAGCAAGAAGAGAGGAAAGAATGGAGGTGGCAACAAGCTGCGGCCGATCTCGGCGACGACCCGGCTGAAGGCGGCGAGGACGAAGGTCCCAATGCTATGGGCAGGTCTATGCCATTACCGGACTGCTATAGGAATGGCGAGGTCATCGTTAAAGAATGAAGCTCGGAGGCCGCCCCGAGGAGCGAAAAACAAGTGACTCGGGATGGTGAGAACATCGTGTTCTCCAAAGATGACCGGTGCCCAAAATCATGCCCCACCTAGATGCCATCACGATACAAGCCGTGGTGGGCAACAAGAACGTCCACCGGGTCTACATCGACATCGGTGCCTCCGTCAGCATTATCTTCGGGAACTATCTGGATAAACTTGAGGTCGGAGGAATTCAAATACATCCCGCACCATCCCAGTTGCGGAGCTTTACTCAGGAGGCGGTTCGACCCGAAGGTGTAATTACCCTTCCGGTTCCGTAGGGCGTGCTCCGGTCGGTCACAAAGGCCATTCAATTTTCTGGTCCGAGCTCCTCTCCGTACAACATCATCAGGCGGAGATTGGGCAGACGCCACCAAGGCCATCGCTCGGTGTACCACCTCACAATCAAGATACCCACCCGGTGGGTGTGCTAAGCATCGGGGTGACCAAGCGGCGGCGAAGAATGCCTACGAGTCTCGACCCGGGATGTGGCCTTGCCTCGAGCCCAGCTATTATTCTGAGCCCCGAGCCGCCACCTCGGGACGACGGTGAAAGCTTGACTATCTGACGACGACCCTCCAAAGTTGTCGAGGTCGGCGTCGAGGCCCAACCGATATTCGACGGCATGTCATGCGACACGAGGAATCTTGGGGCGTGTTCGCATGGTCCCCACTCGACATGACCGAGTGTCACCCGAGCTCATAACTCATCGCCTCAGCGTTGACCGGATACTAAACCGGTTCGGCAAAAGAAAAGAGGGTTTGCGGCATAACGTAGCGGTCGTAAGAGGCGAGGTGACCCAACTCAAAAGGCCAAAATCTCATTGAGGTTAAGTACCCAACACGGATGGCTAATCGATCGTGGTTCAAAGCGGGAGGGATGGCGCGTGTGTGTCGATTACACCGACCTCAACAAACCTTGCCGAAAGATTGTTACCCTTCCCGACATTGACAAGAAGATGGAGCCTTTGGTAGGCCACGAGATCTTGATTTCCTAGATCTGTACAAAGGTACCACCAATCTGATGAGCCGGAGGGCGCCCAAAGACGGCGTTCATCACCGACTTCGGTGTCTTTGCGTCTGGGAAGATGCCTTCGGCACGAAAACGCGGAGCTACCTACTAGAGGATGGTGGATGCAATATTCAGGGACCACATAGGGGAGATTGTCGAGGTCTACGTCGACGATATCGTAGTCAAAAGTTAAAAAATGGAGAGCTGCGCCGACGACCTCGGAACTATCCTCCAGCTCCTCAGGTCGGTCAACCTCAAGCTCAACCCCCAGAAGTGCACATTCATGGTGAAGACGGGTAAATTCCTGGGATGCTGGGTTTCTCAAGAAGGCCTGAAGGCAAATCCCACTAAGGTGAAAACAGTGCTTGACATGCAAGTGCCTAAGACCATCCGTGAGATCCACAAACTCACCGGGTGTCTAGCCGTCCTCAGCAGATTCTTATCTCGGGCTGCCGAGAAGCAGCTTCCCTTCTTCAAGATCTTGAGGAGAGCTCCGGACTTCACCTGGCAGGAAGAACACCATGTCGCCTTCACACAGCTGAAAGAGTATCTCGCCGACCTGCCGACCCTATCCGCCCCGAAAGAAGGCGAGCTCCTTTCCTTATATCTGGCCGCCTCGGACGAGACAATCGATCTTGATTAGTGCGAGATGAGGTGGGACGACAACGCCCATCTACTTTATTAGCCGGGCTCTCAAAGGTAGGGGAGAGGTACAGGCCTCGAAAAAGTAGCAGCACTAGTGAGCATGACGCGCCCGACCTTACTTCCAAGCCCATTACATCCGGTGTTAATCGACTTACCCTTGAGACAAGTCTTGTCAAAGCTAGAGTCATCCGGACGTATAGCAGTGGGCCTGAGCTTGGCGAGCACAACATTTCATACTCCACGGGCCGGCCATAAAGGGAAAGCTCTCGCTGAATTCGGTAGAGGTTAAATTTACCGAGTCGATCCTACCGGTGAGGTCACTCCAACTCCCGCCCCCGGCGGAGGAATCATCCTTAACCCACCGATGGTTCTTTGGCGGATGTCGTGGGCGGAGCTTCATGCAAAATGGGCGTGGAGCAGCATCCTCCTCGGCCGGCATAAACAAGAAGTGACCTATGCACTCGGTTTACCTTCCGATCACAAACAACGAGGTGGAGTACGAAGCCTTGGTCTCGGGACTCCGCCCGCAAAGAGTTGAAAGTGGAAAAGATCCGGATCTTTGGAGATTCCCGGTCGTGGTAAACCAGTCTTAAGCAAATCGAGGCGAGGATGATCGAATGAGCGGTACCTTGAGAAGGCGAAGGAGATCTTGACCTCGTTCGGTGCTTCAACATTCATCGTATCCACGAGGGAAAGCAGCCGGTGATATCCTCGATAAGTTAGCCGTCATCAACAAATCCACCGATGGAGGAAGTTCGTTCCGAAGCATCGCGGAATCCCACATCGGCATCATCACCAAGATAGAGCCGAACCGGATGTCATCCATAAAAGCTACACGGAAGAAAGCGCGCTACCTCAGGACCGGCTCGAAGCTAAAAAGATGGTGGTGAAATCCCAAAAGTACCTCACACATGAGGGCACTCTCTACATGAAGTTGTACCTTCAACCCCTCCTGAGGTGCCTCGGACCAGAAGAGGCGGACTACGTACTCAACGAGATCCACAGAGGTCTTGTGGAAGTCACATCGGTCATGAGCTCTCTCAAAGAAGACGTTGAGATCGAGGATATTCTTGGCCCACCTCGTCAAGATTCGGCCGAGCTCGTCAAAAGTGTCAAAGTGCCGACTTCACTCCATAGCCAAGAAGCTACCCGGACCGATCTAAGTAGCCTCACTGAGTTCGTGGTCTTTCATGTAGTGGGGATCGACATCGTTGGTCCGTTTGACCGAGCACCGGTCGGCCGATACTTAGTCGTGGCTGTAGACTACTTCACAAATGGATCGAGCGGAGCCACTTTCGAGCCTCACAAGCGGAGGATTCAGACCGTGTGGAAAATATAGTTTGCCGCTTACGCATACCGCATATTTTGATCTCGGACAACGGCACCCAATTCATCGACAAAATTTCAAGGAATGGTGTGAAGAGCTCCGGATCAAACAACGTTTCACCTCGATCGCACACCCGCAGCGAATGGTCGACCGGGTGACGAACCGCGATCGATCATACAAGGACCGAAAAGAGGTTAGACCGAGCTAAGGGTGATTGGGTTGAAAATGTCCTCAAGTCCTCGGTCACAGACAACACCTCGGACTTCATGCGGAGAAACCCCTTCACTTGGTCTACGGGACCGAGGTGTCATACCGCGGAGATCGGCGCACGAGCCCGCGTACTCTTCACTTCGACGAGCGGAACGAGGAAGACCTCGCGTCAACCTTGATACTCTCGAGCGAGCTCGCCTTCATAAACGAAGCCAAATACAAGTGCCGGTCGCGCGGTACTACAACAAAAGGGTAAAAGCCTCCACACTCCAAGTGGGCGACCTCGTCCTCTGAAATAATGAAGCCCGATGAGCCGAGCGTCTTAACAAGCTAGATCCGACATGGGAAGGTCCATACGGCGTTCACGAGGACCTCGGCAAAGGGCTATAAGCTTGCTCACCTATCAGGTGCACTTATCCCCGAACCCGGCATATCACTCATTTGAGAAGGTCTTTACATAGCTTTGATTTCGGATCGACATCATGTTAGTCCTCTTATTGCTTTGCCAAGTGCGATGTTATTTACTTCTCAATAAAACATTTGTTTTCTAAATAAGTATTTCACTTGTTTCATCTTATATTTATGTGAACATCCATTCGGATTAAACACAATTAACCTTCACGAGGGGCGCCTTACGAAGATGACAAACCCACTAAGTAGGGTGCTCGACTAGCGCGCACCGCACTCACAGATTACTCATTAAATTGAGCGTCTATGTGCAAGGCATACGGACTACTCATTAAATTGAGCGTCTACATGCACGCATCTGATTACTCATTAAGTTGAAACATCTACATGCAAGCAGCGTCCACATCGGATCTCGTCAAATTACACCCCTTTATTTGGGAAGATATACATACATATACGGTCTAAATACATTTACGACTAAAAACCAAGTCTAAGCTATATTTGTACCTCTCGGGGAAAATATACACTTGATACAAAGTCTAAATACATTTACGACTAAATACAAAGTCTAGCTATATACAACTCATTCGGGCTTCCGAGCTCCACTTGCCAAGACTCACTGAAGCTGCACGATTCGAACAAAATCTCGGTCGGCGATGTGCGCTGGAGCGAACTCGGTGCCTTCAACCCAGTCGATGAGGCGGAATCCCCGCGGCCTACTCGAAGCACTTCGGCGGGCTCGGAGGCACCCGAACCTGAAGTGGAGACTCCGGTATCCCCGCGGCCCACCTGGGGGCACTCGGCGTAGCCTCGGAGACACCCCGACCTGAAGAAGATGAACTCCTACCCCCTGGGTTTGCTGCCCGGCCAGGAATGCGACCTCGTCCCGACCGCCTCTTCCGTGCCGCCACGAAGATTTTGCTCGGCTGCTCACGACATTGAAGTCGGCACGAGGCCCTCGCCCGTCAAATGGCGGGCCAAGCAAGCGAGCACTGCGTGGTCGGCATAACCGCCCCTAGCCCGGGCTCTCCGGCTCTTCGCCCGGTGGGTCGGTGCGATCTAGCTACAAGGTGGGGGAGGCGGCGGCGAGCGATCTCGTAAATCTCGAGGTGTCGATGAGGAGTCGAGGCAATCTGAAATTTTGCTATTGGCCCTCCTAGTCCCTCAACACCATCCCGCCGGTGACGGGCTCGGACCGCTCATCAACCTCGGATATGGTGTCACCGCCGGATCGGTGAATCATCACCCCATACTCTGCATGCTCCGAGATTTGCTCCAGCTTCTCCTGAGCCAACTCGAGCTGCTCCTCGCACTGCATTAAGCGCCCCTGAATCACGTCGGCAGATAGATCTGCCCCCTGGACTTCGAGATGCGCAATCCTTAGCTTGAGAGTCTCGTTCTCAGCCAGGAGGCGAGCCACCTCGCGATCGGCCTCATGCAACTTCTCCTCACTGGTAATCGATCGGTGACATCTAAACTGACCAAAACCTGAGTCAGTTCGGACGACCGGCTCCTCCAAAATAGCACCTCCTCGTTCTTCTCAGCTAAGGCACCTCGGGCTTCCTTCAGTTTGGTCAACAGATCATGATCGAGCCCGAGATATTGAGAAGCGGAATGCTAAAGACAAAAAAAAAGAGGACAAACACATTCAAAAAGTGCATCTTTTATTTATAACAGGCGGAATTACACAAAGGCTTAGGATCCTAATGGTCCCAGCAATATTCAACCTATTACATTAGGATCGCTGACCTCGGCGCCTTGTCGAGTCGCGACCACTGCTGCTCCTCCCGACCTCCACTCGCCCCACCTCCCGGCCTCGGCTCGCGCCTCGGCGAGGAGTTCTGGCTCCGTGTCTTCGTCCTCCTCCTTTGAACCACGGCCTCGGTAGTCGGAGAGAGGCGGAGGAAGATAGAGCCTCCACCACGGGAAGGGCCGCCTCGGTGATTACTCGGCGTAATCCTTTTGCACCGCCCGAGTGCGACCTCAACCCAGCCATGCGACCTTGTCAAAGCCGGGCATCGAGGCCGCCAACCCTCCGGTAGGAGGATACCACACGAGGCACGAGTCTGCGGCCGGATCGGAAATGAAGGAAGAAGGTCTCGGACTCAATGACCTTGCTGGCGAAGGCCTTCAACATCGGTCCTTGCCCCGCCAGCAAGGTACTCGTCTAGTCGGCGAGTTTCTTCTCCGCCTCGGCCCACTCTCCGTGGGCACCCCCACCGGCACGGGCCACTGCGGGGCGGTTCTTCTTCTTCATGGCGGCCTCGGCGGCCGCCTGCGATCTCGGCCTCCGCCCTCGCGGCGGCCGGTGCGGACTCGGCGGCGGCTTCCCTCCGGTGCCTCGTGCGGAGGTGCTCTCCCTGAAACCGACCATGCGGTGCGGCTCGCGCAAGCCGGCGTCGCATCCTCGCATACCCAGCGGTCGGCATCACATAACACAAAAGTACAAGGAATATGGCGGGGCTTATACCGGGAAGGATATAGGAGAGTCGGAGGTCGGCATCCTCATCGTGTCTGGTGCGAGTCCCTCCCCACGGTCGGACTCGAGGTTGGTGGTGGGACGCCACCGGTGGCTCAGTCGTCCACGGCCACAGGCGGTGGCGGGCTCGGTCCTCGCCTTCTTTTGGTGGCGCTGGCGAGAGATGGCGTATGGGATGGCGAGGCGGCTTGGTCTTCTTCTCATGATCGAGCTTCGCTGCGACAAAGATAAATTTTTTCGACAACGAGGTCGGACATGTGAGCAATAAAAAATGGGATGCCCTCACCCCGATCGGACCCGATCCGATGCCTCGACCTATAAACACTCGGCCGGCATTGTTGGTCATCCTCGGTGAAATTAATAGATAATTCACGAGGTTATTGAGCTCTTCCTCCATGTAGCCGGGGCTTGACCTTCACGTCCATCGTCTTACAAGGCCCCACTCGTACCTCGGATGCCCGTCACCGTGAAGAAATACCTATTTTGCCGATGGGACACCTTCGAGGGGCCTCTATCTTAAATTTCGTCGAGGAGGCGGATAATACACTCCTCATATAGTCTTGACACTAAAAAAATGCATCAAGACCTCGAAGGAGAACTCCCAACAACGCCATAGCGGGAGCCCTAGCCCACCACCGACCTAATGGAATTGAGGTCGGTGACATATGGGAATCTGGAAATATTCTTGGATCCTAAGAAAAATTGGGGCCAAGGGAAACCTAAGGCCAGCTCTCAAGACATCTACATATATGGTAATGAAACCCTTCGGAGGGGCCATAGCCCTATCATCCGATCGCAAGCACCACCACGCCTCCTCCGGGATCCGGTATTCCTTCGCTATTTTAAAAAGGTCCACCGTTGTCAACATCGACCTCGCTAAACCCACCCTGTATCCATCCCATACTGATGATACCGGCGGGACCTAGCACTAATTCCCATCGACCTACCTAAAGGTTATAGCATATATAATCCTTAATGTCGGTGACACTATCGAGGAGGAAGACAAACGGCGAGCCGGCGTAATCGAGAATGTTCGAGAGCGAGAAGGCGAAGGAAGATAAAGAATACATACTTACTTTTCGGTGAGATATTTGGCTCCTTCAACAAGTTCGGAAAAAGTTGGGAAATTTCTGAAACTATTTTCTCTGAAACAAAGTGTGGAAGAGGAAAATGAACAGTTGCCTTATTTGGGCCTATTTATAGTACAAATGGGCGCTTAAAACTGTCTTTTCAAGTTCACACGTGCATATCCACTATTTAGCGTGGAGACGCAGATGCGCATTTCGGCGCCCACCAACCGTCCGGCGCGGTGGCGTGATCAGCGGCGACAATCGATCAATCGTGCAATCATCACTCGACTCCGGACCCGGTGTCGCGTACATACAAGCAACGTCGCCACCCAACGTCGATATCTCGAGTTGGATCTCATCACTCGACCTCGGACCTCGGTATCATCTAGAAGGATATCTCTATCGGCTCGGACCTCGGTGTCATCAACCTCGCGTCGAAATGGCGACACCCGATAGCAACCTCACCGAGCACCAACCAGCCTCGGCAAAATACAATCTTCACCCCACCTCGGCATAGTTGTTACTCGACTATTTGGGAGTGAGGCTATGATGGGATATGGTCCAACCGCCGGCCCATTGGCGAGCCCAAACGAGTGGGCTCGACTTAATAACGGCCCAGCGGTTAAGCAAAGGCCCACCTCTAAACCCTAATCAAGACTTTGTCTAATGACGCCAACAAAGAAGATGCAGAATCAACGGAGACAGCGCCTGGCCGACCAAATAAGCGCAGCATATGCTCGCACCTGAGGCAATGAACAAAACAGGAAACCCGTATGAACACTTCAACGCATGTTATACTTTTGTTCGATACGGAGCATCACATTCTTTTGTAGAACATGTAGATCTATGGGATCCGAGAAAGCAAACCAGATATGAACATCTCTTCACCTATAGGAGGGATCATACTCATATTTGCTCAAACCTAGTTGAACTTAGGATCACTTAAGGTTCGACGAATAACTTAAACATAATACCCATGGGTGATGTAGATAATTTTTGGGAATGGATTGGTCACGAAAATCATGCTACAATCTCGTGTAAAGAAAGGAAAATTTCATTCCATTTTCTCGGAAAAGAAGCTCAAGCTTTACTTTAATCGGGAAAATTCGATTATATCCGCTCGAAGGCAGAGATATGATAAGAAAGGATTGATTACCTCCGATAGACAACCGAGTTTACCATTGACTTGGAACCGGAGGCAAGGTCAAAGGCACCGCATCAGCAAGAGCTGGACTAGGTTTTATCGACTCAGTGGGGAGCACCGTATATTTGTAAAGAAAAGGATGGTTCCTTGAGGATGTATAGATTATCGAGAATCAACAAAATGACGGTATCCACTTCCAAGGATAGATGACTTGTTTGACCACTAAGAGGAGCTATGTTCTCGAAATCGACCAAGTCAAGTCGCTATCACCAACTTAAAGTGCGGCTCAAGATGTATCAGATCGCTTTCCGAACGAGATACGCCACTATGAATTTATAGTTGTGCCATTCGGATTGACCAATGCTACCGCGATTCATGGATCTCATGAATAACCCATTTTAGACAAATTTGTCTTAGTCTTCATAGATGACATCCTCATCTATTCAAAGGATGAGACGAACACAAGGAACACTCCACAAGATCGCAAACTTTGAGAAATGAACAACTTTTGCTAAATTTAAATGTGAATTTTGGTTGAAGAAGTAATGTTCCTTGGACACATTGTGTCACCAAGGGATTAAAGTTGATCCCGCCAGTAGAAGCACCAAGAATGGAAATCGAGACACAAAATGAAATTAGAAGTTTCTTCGATTGGCAAGTTACTATCTGAGATTCATTGAAGGATTCTCAAAGATAGCAAGCCAATTCGAAAAGGATTAAATTCACATGGGAGTGTGAGGCTAATTTCCAGACGTCAAGGAAAAGATCGCCTGTATAGTGCAGCCGGGAAGCGATCAAGAGCGTGGTCTACAGATGCTTCCAAGAATGGATTAGGCTGTGTTAATGCAAATGGAAAAGTAATAGCCTATGCTCGACAACCGAGACCGCATGAATTGAATTATCCAACACATGATTCGGAACTAAAAGCAGAGTACATGCTTTAAAGATATGGAGACATACGGAGTAAGATGTGAAATCTTACCGATCACAAAGTTTAAAATATCGAGAGATCCAATATGCCGGGGATGGCTCGGACTACGATCGTGGCTATCACCCGGCAAGGCGAACGTTGGCTTGAGTCGTAAGAGTCAAGAAAATTGGGATGTCTCTTCACAAATGAAGAAAACCTCATCAAGAGTTGGAAGAATGAAGATCGAATTAATTGAACAACCGTGAGACGATCACGAGTTGTATTGACGTCGATTAAGGAAAAGAATCATTGAAGGACAAAGGATGGAGAAAAGTTAGAAAAAGCAAGAGCCAAGGTGGACCAAGAATTTTCAAGAAGCACCAGATAATGCTTTATTATTTGAAGGAAGGTTGTGGCATAACAACGATATTCGAATGAAATCATGAGTGAAGCTCATGACACACCTTATACAAACCCATCCAAGAGAACAAATGTACCAAGACTTGAAGAAAAGTTCGTGGAATGTATGAAAAGAGACATACCTCTTTTGTAGAGTTGTCTTGCTTGTCGCAAGTAAAGCATTACACCAACGCCCTTACGGGCCAGCCTTGGCAATACCCGTGGACTTTGTTACGGTTTACCAAAGTCTAAAAGAGGAACATCGCTATATGGGTAGTAGGGATGTGACTCACCAAATGTGCACATTTTCCGCAATTCGATTACCCACGGTTCGATAAGCTAGCCCAACAGACGTAGGAAATTGTACGCCGCATGGAGTACCAAAACTATCACTCTCGATAGGGATTCAAAATTTACTTCAGCTTACAAAAGAATGCACGGTTAAATTTCAAAGATGCCTTTTCACCCCAATCGATGGACAATCGGAAAGGACGATCCAAACACTCCCACCTCGAATTTGCCTACAACAATCTATAATGAAGAACCCACGGCCATTCTAGACCACAAGGTTCAAGAATTGCGAATAAATCGATTCCACTAGTCAAAGTGTGGAAACATCATGAACAAGATAAGACGTGCTTGAAGACGCAATGAAAGAAAAATACCCGATCTTTTTCGAGGTATGTAAATTTCGACTAAATTTCTTTAAGGGGGTGGAATGTAATACCCGATTATTTTAAACGCCTAATTACTTATATTAAATTCAAATTAGAATATTATTATGATAATTTGATTAATAAATTATCGAATAATGATTTCGATTATGAATAATAAACTATGTAATTCACTTGGGATGTGAATTGAAATACGAATATGTAACGTTTTCAACAAGATAATTCTCGTCGATTACGATCGATAATTAAATGCTCGTGGTAAGCTTAGAATTTAATTCCATAATCATGGAATAAATTAATAAAGTGATTACAACTTTATTACGACCATTTGGAGAGTCGATAATTAACGCTTTGACGTTAACTAGAGATGACGAATCAAGTCAATGATCAGGAATTATAGTATTTAAATTCCTATGATTATTTTTATATAATTGAATATTATTTAGCCGATTCTAAAACCCTAAATCGAGAATTGGTTTTCTACCTATGGATTAATTCCAATAATTTTCCTATGATATAATTTATCATCTAAAACATATATCAAAGTTGAATGAACTTTGAAAATCTCGAAAGCGTGCAACGTACTAAGCGTACATTTTTGCGTAAGGTGGGACGTGAAGTTCACTCGCAATAGCGAGAGAAGAGCACGCATAGTGAAATTCGAGGTTCAAGTAAAGGTGGGCTTTACTATATTCAAACCGTAGAATTTACCAAATAATTTATTTATGATGCTTTATTACAAGCAAATATTTATGAACCATTTATTTAATTACACCAAAATGCTTATGATTTGTGTATGTATCCAATCCATGATATTTGATGCATAATGTTGGGTAGCTCCACTTTATGACATGCTTAATTCGTGATTCTTGGAAGTACCCCAAGGATGATGGAGAATTCGTATCTGTCTTTGAGATGGCACGGATTTTGTGCGATTATTTATATTCGTAGTCTTTGAAGGGTACTCGGTCGATCGTGGCGATATGAGAGGAGCCTCTCTCCAGTAGGAATTATTGTTGGATGAATTATTGTGGTGGATGTGGATCATACATCGTGGAAAATGCTTGTGGCGATATTTATGGAAAATGACAGAAAATATTTAGTAAACACGAGTATTTTCAAATTAAAACCTCGTGTATTCTTGTGATGGGGCGAGTAATTTAAACTTGATAAAATATTTTCGCATGAGCCATCGGTGCATTATTTGTACTCGACCGCATATTTGTTTTTAAATGTGCGATTGAAGTGATGATGATGGGCGAGTACATTGAGTAGTCGAAGTCTTTTGAATATTTACTATGTTTGAAAGAAAGAACCCTCGAATGCGTATCGTCATATATGCATTCACGCTTCACGCATATTACGAATAGTATTGTATGTTAATGTTGTGAATGAGTCATGTCTCAATTATCGAAACCTCTCTGTTTAATGACTTATAGCCTTATATCAGAAATTACTTTTGCCTTGTAAATAGGGTTGATTATCGAAGTTCGATACGTATTAGTTTGAAGTCTTTAATTATTCTTATTCAATGTTTGCTATCCAGCTCCGGTCCTCGATCTTCCAGAGTGGATATCGCTAACTCGGTCCTCGGTCTTCCAGTGGAACATCCGTAACATAATGATTTCCATCCAGATCGGATCTCGGATTACTTGGACGGACGCCGCTTTCGGGTCGGACCTCAACCCCCGCAGACATCTCTCGTCCCATGACAAACACCTCGATTCGGTCCTCTGAGAGCGGTAAAACCCATCCGACAAACCGTCCAACCCGCTCGAACCCAAATCGAAGATCCAACCTCACGTCAAAATGACGACACCTTCGACAAGAACCTCACCGAGCACCAACCAGCCTCGGCAAAATACAATCTTCACCCCACCGGCATAGTTGTTACTCGACTATTTGGGTGGAGGCTATGATGGGATATGGTCCAACCGCCAGCCCATTGGCGAGCCCAAACGAGTGGCTCGACTTAATAACGCCCACGGTTAAGCCAAAGGCCCACCTCTAAACCCTAATCAAGACTTTGTCTAGGCGCCACCGCATGGGCGAGGATCCCTACATGGAAGGCGAGGATCCCCATGCGAGGCGAAGAGTCCACATGGAAGGGGATCAGATCCTGCCAATCAAGGGATTGGGCACGTCTTTAGGGGTCCTCAGATATGTATAAATAGGAGTTAGATCGATGATGAAAGGGTTAGCAACTTATTGAATACTAGAGCATTTTAGATACACTTATTGTAATCCGTTTATAGTGAAAGTATTGAGGATCATCACCTCCGTGGACATAGATCTCGTTCTTGATCGAACCACGTAAAAACTCTTGTGTTCTTTACTGCTTTTCATAAATCTCGTACATTTACATACACCAGATTCATCAAGATGCGAGGTCCTATCTAAGCTAGTTAAGATGGAGGGAGAGAGATTTCTCTGAATTGGAAAAGGAAAAAGGGAGCTAGACAAGTAGGTGGGGACTTTTCTTTAATTAAATGAAACTCTTATCTTTCAATATTAATGGGGGAGCAAAAAGCAAAGAGTGAGGAATTTGGTGAAGAAATATGGGATTGATTTTGTATGCCTACAAGAAACTAAAGTCAAACAATGACTATGAAAGATTGTAAAACTTTATATGGAGGAGAAGAGTTTGATTTTGTCTGCAAATGAGCTATAGGCAAGGCTGGTGGGTTACTCAATATTTGGAATGAAGGAATTTTCAGTCTAGAAAATTCCTAGGAAGAAAATAGTGTATTGGCTGTTGAGAATCCAAACAGCCTCGACGTCGTCAACGCGCTCCCGGACAGCACCTCCCGTCGACCCTGGCAACTTTCTTGACCTGCACACAACAAAGGAAAAAGAAAGGAAAAAATGGAGATAGGATTTCGGCTCAGGTGTCGCTCCTCCTTTGAATCACACACACAACCGTGGCTCCACCAAAGTGAGTGACTATCTCGTTGGCTCCGCAATCACAGCCCACAAAAGGCGGCTTCCGGGAACTGCAGTAGCTTCCTTTTTCCTTTTCTCTCTCGCAGGCTTGCTTCCAAAAGGAATGGGGAAGCGTGAATATGCTGCTGATTTCTTCTTCCAAGAAGAGGAATTGGAGGCGTGAATTTGCTGCACCTAAATAAAGGTTAGCAGAATAGGTTAAAGAAATGGGATTGGGCGGGACAAGACTACTTTCCGATGTGGAGGTGAACCCTCAGTGAACTCACGATTGAATCCGGTGGTTTCTTGTGTCGAAAGTCTTCCTGCAAGAGTGGTCAGGCGGCGAGTCCCGTTGGGTGGTAACGGCGGTGCAAGAGGTTCGGATTGTTGTTCGAGGGGAGGACATGATGTGGTCCTTGGTTTGGGGGAGATTGTTGGGTATGGTGCAAACTCAAAGTCCTACATCGAAGTGAGAAGGAAAATTGCATTCTATATATTAAGAAGACCACTCCAAAATAGTATGAGGCCTTTTGGGGGTTGAACCCAAAAATAAATCCGTGCGGGCTTTTGATCCAAAGCGGACAATATCATACTAATTGGACGGAGTGGTGGTGGTAGCAGTCCCTATCAGTGGTACCAGAGCGAGGTGTGTCTCGCTGTCGCGACGCGTGCTAATCAATGATTCTGGATCGCCGCAGTATAATGGTGCCTCGATCTTAGGCACCGCCTCGTAAATCGCTTAATCTCTTCGTAATTTAAATTCCTAGAGACTGCCGAGTGGCGCAGCATAGGTTGTATTTAAATTCGTTGAAAACTGCCGATTGTCGCAGTATAGGCTTTGGCATTTGTTGCTGTTTACCAACTTGTGTTTTTGCTACGTGATTTGTGTGGTGTTTCAATCCATTTCTTGCCGTGTTGTTGTGTTAGTTTTATTTCCGCTGCATTATTCATTTGTTGAATCTTTGCTTTGTGCAATGGCTACTAACGCATAAGGCATGTCTTCTTTTAATGGAAAATCGGATTTTAGTATATGGAAATGTAAGATAAGTGTGTATTAGTTCAATGTAAAGTTTTCGTGATGTCACTAAAAATTATGTAGAAAGTGATAAACAGGATGAAATGAATGAACTTGCATGCTCTACCATTATTCTTAATTTGTCCGACAATGTGTTAAGAAAAGTTGGTATGCTAGATTCGCTAAGGAATTGTGAGAAAACTCGAAGAACTCTATCTTTCAAACGTTACTTCCTTCAAAAATATTTTTGCTTGAAAGTTTCTTCGGTTTAAACTTGATTTGTCTAAAGAGATAGATGAGAACCTTGATGTGTTTACTAAGTTAATACAAGATATTAAACTGACTGGTGATAAACACATTGATGATTATGCTCCTATTGTGCTTATAAATGCTATAGCTGATTCTTACAGTGACGTGAAATCTGCTATTAAGTATGGAAGAGAAAATGTGAGTCTTGATACTGTTGTGAATGGGTTAAAAAGCAAAGAATTAGATTTAAGACACAATAAGGGTGGAAAATCATCTGGTGAGGTTATGCATGTGAGAGGACGAACTCAACATAAGTTTAATAATCACAAGCATGCTAGTAATGATGAATCAAGGGGAAAGAACACGTTTCATGGTAAGAGTAGGTCTAAGTCTAGGCCTAAGGGAAAAAGTGTTTTAATTGTGGTGAAGTTGGTCACTATATCAAAGAGTGTCTACACTCTAAGAAAAAAGAGCATGCTAATGTTGTGACAAATGGTGAAATTATGGAAGATTTATTTATGGTGTTTTCTGTGAATTCTATGCATTCTTCTATTCTATGTGAAAATGAATGGCTAGTTGATTCTGGTTGCACTTTCCATATGTCTCCGTTTAAGAACATGTTTTCAAACTATAAAGATGTCAGTGATGGTTTTGTGTCATTGGCTGATGAGAAGAAATGTCATGTGCTTGGTATTGGTGATGTTTGTCTTAAGTTTGATTCTGGTCATGTTTATACCTTGAAGAATATGCGTCATGTGCCTGCTCTTCGTTATAATTTGTTGCCTTGTGTTGCTTTGGAAGATGATGGGTTAGGTGGTAGATGGGAAGGGGCAAATGAAAATATTGAAAGGCTCCCTTGTTGTGTTTAAGGCTGAAAAACGCCATAACTTGTATATTTGCCTTGCTAATGCTGTCATTGATGATGCAATATCTGTGAATGCTATCCAAGAAGATAAGACTGTGCTTTGGCATAAACGTTTAGGGCATATGAGCAATAGAGGTCTAGAAATCTTGCATAAGAATGGTGCTTTTGGTGATGATAAGTTATCGAGCATGCCTTTCTGTGAGTCGCGTGTGTTAGGCAAATAACATAGAGTCTCTTTTCCTATGTCTTCTTTGAAGAATAAGACCGTGAGTTCTGATGTTCTTGACACTACAAGAATTTAGCTTATAGACCACATACATTAATACTAAAGTTGTCTATTATGATATATACAACGTGCAGGGTGAAATGCGTGGTCTATAACCGTTTTTTCAATCGGTTATAGACGACGGGCTGCCAAAATCTGTGGTCTATTAGTGTGGTTTTCATATTATAGACCACGAGGTTCATTTCGCGTGGTCTATTAGCGCAAAAATTCCATAGACAACGGGCTTTAGCCCACGTCGTCTTCCTCTCATGTTGATTAAATACCACGGGTCATTAACCGCGTGGTCTATCGCCTCATTAGTCACGTTGTTAGCAATAGGGGTGGGAAAAAAATACCGAAAAATCAATATACCGCACTTATCGTATCAAAAAAATACCGAAAATACCGAAATCATCGGTATATCGAAATTTTTGGTACGGTATGGTACCGTACCGAAAATTTTGGTACGGTAACGATATCGATTTTGGTGATACCGCGGTATACCAAAAATACCGAAGACGATCTGTTTCTTAAATTCATTGACTTTAGTGATACCGAATTCTCAAATAAAGAACTCCTCGACGATCTCTGCAGGTACAACCGCATTTATTCAGTTCATCATGTTTTGAAATTAGTTGGATTTTGCTTAGACTCTGCCCAAGTTTTGTTGGGGAAACTCGCTTCTTGTATTTGAGGAAGAGTTGTTGTAGCTGGGTATTGAGTAAAACTTAGGGGTGAGTAAAAATACCGAAAAATCGGTATACCGTACCGTAAAATTATCGAAAATATCGAAATCATCGAAATACCGTAATTTTCGGTACGGTATCATTTCATACCAAAGAATTTGGTACAATAACGGTATCAATTTTTGTTATACCGCGGTATACCGAAAAATACCAAAATTTCAGATTATCGAAATCTCGGATATACCAAATACATATATTTATTAGAATTTGGGTATATGCTATTAGAATTTAATATATATATATATATATATATATATATATATATATATATAAAATATGAGATGTCTTCTTCATTTCTCATTCAGTTCAGTAACTTCCAAATCCCAAACCTAGAAATCTCTTGACGCCACATCTCCTCCCCATCGTCACTAGCGTTGCGCCGGTTGCCCCAATTCGCTCATCCTCTGACCCGCGTCGACCCTATACACTCCGCACTGACTCGCATCTCCCCGATTTGAACCTCCTCTGACTCGCACAGTGTTTTGGTATGTCACTAAAATGGGCATGAGTTTTATATATAGATATGCCCACCACCATGTCTTCTGTGAAGAGAAGAACATAATTTTGTTGGATTTTGATGATGCTCTATGAAAATTTGTTGGTCAACATTCGAAGCATTGATGAGACTATAGTTATTGGTGTTGCTTTTTCCTTATCTTCTTCAGCATTTGTTCTCCAGGTACTTCAGCTCAAATGACCTGAATAGTTGGAGCACCCCTTCATCCATCGCTTTCTTAAGTGCCATGTGTAGAAATATTAAAACTGGTATTTTTGGCTATATCCTTTACCTATTTCTTGTCCAATTTGTGCCTTGAGTTCTCTATATATGTCCCCATTACCCATCAAATTAATTTTTGAGAACTTTTACCATTTAACGTGAGATTCAACTACATAATTAGCAATATTGATGATTTATTTTGAGGTTCAATATCTCTTCAATGTAATTTTTTAAAAATATGATAGTACATTGATTTAATGGTTCTTCATATCTTCCGCTTTGCCATTGGGCCAGACTTAGATTTCTAAGAGCATTATTTTCTCTAAAGAATTAACATACATAGCAAGTAACCTTTTAGATCCCTACTGTTTGATATTTGTAGGACATTGCAGTTGTCCTGCTTCTTGTGATAGTGCCAGTGCTCGAGAGCTAGGTATATTGAAATATCCAGATAGCATAAACACTAAGATGCTATTTAGGTACTAATCTATTTTTTATTATAGTCATTCTATAAAAACTGTGATTTTTAGTAACCTAAACAAAAAATTATCTTGCAAAAAAATGATGTTGAGATATACATACTCATCATGTCTAATTAGATTAGTTGGTTGCTTAAGTCCTTTTTTTTTGCATAAGGACAGATGCTGATAGTTTAAACTTCATAGCTGTGTGTTGACCTAAATAAGCATGAAGCAATTTGAAGTCTCTTTGTCTTATTTGTGGTGTGCAGTTATCCTTAACCAATTACAGTGTTTAACAATTGTGATGTTCTCAAATCATATGTTCCCCATATAGATGACATATTTAAGGACTTCATCAGATAAATTTCGAGTTCCGATGTGGGGCCATTATAATCGATGAAGCTTATGAACGGGTGAGGTCTTCTACTCATAATTTTCGTCAAAATTGATCTGTATGGTCTATCTCTTTACGAGATCTGCAGAAATGCGGTTGTAACTGAATAATTTTGATCATGTAGATGGAGAGGCGAATTAGATGATTGATGTTGGAGATGGTGAAATGAAAGGTTCAAGATGGTGAAATTGATGTTTTGTGGACGAATTTAATTAGCTAGGTAGACAATATTTGTTGTGCTACAATTGTTGATTGGGGATTTTCCCGGTATATAACGTTTATGTATTGTACCTTGATTTCTCTATTTATGAGACAATATATATTTTATATCTATTTTGTATTATTATTTTTTAATGGCAGAAACATGTATTTTGAATTATATAATAAATAAATAAATAAATTTATTTCGTTGACTATTAAAATATAGACAACGGGGATGTCCGCGTGGTCTAAAACACAATAGACAATGGGGTTTAACCATTGTATAAAGCTAGAACACCGTTGTCTATAACAACATAGACAACGAGTAAACCCACGTTGTTCATGATCTATAGACAACGGGAATATCCATTGTATATTACAAGGCCCCGTCGTCTTTAACATGATAGACCACGGGGATTTTCCCGTTGTCTATTTGTGATAGACGACGGAGATTTTCCCGTGGTCTATAGTCGAGCCCTAATAGACTATACCTTGATAGACAATGGGGTTTTCTGTAATAGCCAATGGGGATTTCCCGTGGTCTATAACCGAAATTCTTGTAGTGTGAGTATTTGCATGCTGATGTGTGGGGTCCTGCTAGTGTGTCCACTCATGGTGGGAATAGGTATTTCCTGTCTGTGATTGATGATTACTCGAGAAAATTTTGGATTTTTCTGCTTAAGAATAAGTCTGATGTGTTTGATAAGTTTAAAACTTAGAAAACTCAAATTGAAAACCAAACTGGAAAGAAGATTAAAGTTTTGAGAACTGATAATGGCCTTGAGTTTTGTAATGCTCTGCTTGATGATTTGTGCTCTTTATCTGGTATTAAGAGACATAGAACTGTGCCTTTGTAACAGCCCGCCAATCCAAAGTACGGATTAACATAGAGTGATACTAATGACGGGAATTAACAACAGGAACAAAAACTAATTATGGAATTGTGAGGCATATAATAGACAAACTCCCAAAACTTCATACCATTTAATATAACACACATATCGTACATACGAACTGGACCATTTAGACTTAACAAAAGGGTTCAACTAATCTGAAGGTAATAAGGTTTCAAACTCAAAACATATCTTTATATAACTTTGCAGCGGAAACATGTGGAATACACATATGACGATGTGAATCCAAGGTTTAACTATCAGCGACAATGATCCAACCGCTCAACACACCTCCATCCCATCTTCACCAACCCGCACATTTAAAACAACATGCGTGGTCGAGTACAAATAATGCACTCGGTGAGCTCATTGCAAAACATTTTCTTTAAATTACACCGCCTTTACAAGAAGACACAGGGTTTTATAGAAAAGGCTCATGCTTACTAAAACATTTTCTTTTATTTTCAAAAGTCGTCTGGCCAGACATATTTTTTGTCTGTATGATCCATATCAGTTCTCATATATTATTATCACAACATCATCACATGTTGGTAGCGAACCAACAACTATTAATATCATAACATCAACTGTATTGGTAATAATCCAACAACTATAAATCTCATTATAACATCATCATACGTTGGTAGCGAACCAACAACTTTCGCTATCATCATACCATCCTTCTCCACATATAACAGGATCATCATACCATCCTCCTCCACATATAACATGATCATCATACCATCATTCTCCACATATAACATAATCATCATATCAGGTTAATCCTAACCAGGTATAATCCTTCCGGCATAGGATCCAATATCAATTTCTCTTAAGTCGGGGAGCGACCCAACAACTTATTCTCTTTCTTTGTTGGATGAACCAACAACTTGATAGGATCATATATAAAAGCATAAACACTTTGGGCAGGTAATCAAATAACATCTGAATATCATATCTCAACAGGAAATACTGGAGATAAATACTGTTCACTTTAAAGAAAGCATATTAAATAAAAGGGTTTTCGAATAAAGCCCACCTGGTATACACAGATCTTTCTATAATCTCTTTCTATGTCTCCGCTCAAAAACTCGTCCCACCTTTACGTAAGAGCTATTTTAGTACATTGGTCACGTTTCGATAGAGATGAACATCATCTATAACGTCCTATGAATCAAATAAGCCTAACATCGAACTTATTTTGACGTTTCCTAATTAAAATGATGTCGATTATGAAATCACTCATCATATAAGAGATATTCTATCTCTTTAGCACATAATGTACGTTTTAATATACTTACGTAACGTAAGTTACATTATTACTAAACGTACCACGTCACATAGATCACGTATTATTGAATTTCGTGCATTTTAACCTTGATCAACGTTTTTGGTCAACAATTTTGACTTAGTCAACGTTTAGTCAACATTTTGACTTCATAGTCAACATTTTGACTTTTTATAATTATATACATATATTTCGAATTTTTATAAAATTCTTGTTCTAAAAATTCTCATAAAATCATAATATGTTTAAAACATTATTTTAGAACACATTATGCACTTATACTTGATAAAATAAATTTATAACATTAATACCTATACTATATGATTTTCGGTCATTATCAATTAATTACCTAGACTTGTGCAAAAATTCTCATAAATTCACATATCACACTATTTTATTAGGGAATTAATAATATGTAATTACTTTGGTCAAAGAAAAATTATACACCTTAGTATTATACTATATAGTTTTCGAAAATTTTAATTAAGCAAGCAAACATTTTTCAAAAATCCTAATTAATTCACATAATACATAATCATCCATAAGTATCATTGCTATAACATAATTTTTATCAATTGTGAATTATTCATTAAAAATCACTAGGGTCATGTTCAAAAATTATGACTTAGGTCAAAATAATTTTTAAAATTCCAATAAATTCATACAACACTATATTATGAATCTACACCATCAATATGTTATATTAACACTTAAACATGATTCATTTCTCAACATAACATCATATTATAATTTTTTCGAAAATCATGAATATATATGCTATAGTTTCCCAAAAATTCTACATAAAATCACACAAGCATATTTAATACCCTAGATCATTATTTCATGCTCAAATCAACAATTAAAAATCATAATCATCAACATATCATGCTCACATACTTTCGGTCCACATATAAATTTTAATAACATGCTTAATTTTGTGATATAATCATAATACATGCTTAATAACATCATATAAACACAATATCTAAACATCTTAGCAAATATCCTATAATTTTCGAAAATGTCACAACCAACATAAGCTCGTAACTTAAAATTTAACGGATGAAATTTGAAAATTCTAGCATGTATACGAAGCTCGGAAGAAATCTAACCTTTTAATCGGTGTCGATTTTAATCGGCAATGTTTATTTGCTAAAGGTTTGGGTTTAAACTTGAAGGATTCTCTCTCAATTTCTCCTCTCAATTTTCGGTATTAAGGTGCTAAAATGGAGGAATGAGATGCTCAACTTATATTTATAACATTAATCCACTTGTAGGATAATTATTACATAAAATCATGAATTATTACACTTGCAAAATGGTCCAAGTTTTCGGCCATCAACTTGCAACAAGTAGACAAAATTTTATCCTTATCATATACCCTTCAATATGACATCTTATCACTTAATTAATGCATTGGATCATAGTTGTCACAAAATAATTAAATTACAACTTTATAATATATATGTGGCATTTTCGGCCACTATGAATTCATTAGGATAAGTTTTATTTTTTCCATATCATATACTATATTATTATTATATAATAAAGTCACATTTGAAAAGTCAAAAATTTCAAGTATACAAGTGTCCCTATTATAAGGTTGGAAATTAAATTTTCCAACCTTCATTTTCAAAGATTTCGGCCATCACTTAGATCCAAGCATAGGTTACTTGTTTAAATTGGATACTAACTCTACTTTACACCTAATAACATGATAATATCATACTTTATCCTCACACAATTCAAAGCTTGACATAAAACAATTTTATCACATTAAAATGCTCACATTTTCGGCCCTTATTGCACAAGTGGCCTCCCACTTGTGCAAGTTGATGCTACACCTCATATTATCTATAATAATATCATATTAATATAATAATTATCATACATCATCAATTGGATAAGAATTAAATAAATTTTACACTTAGGAAACCCTAAAATTTCGAAAATCATAATGATGATTCCAAAATTTTTATTTTCTTGTATTAAATAGCTAATGCATAGTTATGTGACATATTATAAGTCCTAATTGATGATTTAAATCATAGGAAAATATTTAGAACAATTTTAATTCATAAAACCCCAAATTTTGAAAACTAGGGTTTTCGAAATTAGCACAATTGTTCAATTTCTATTCCTTAATTCTCTAGCATTATTTTGATGATAAATAATGCTCTTATATCATAAAATAATCATAGGAATTTAAATAATATAATTCCATGATCATTAGACCAATTTATCGAATCGTCTCTAAACGTAGACGTTTAAAACGTCTCAAAACGTTACTATTTGATTTACCTCTAAAATGTTCACAATTAAATTGGAATCACTTATTCACTTCAAAAATAATAGGGAATTTGAATTCTAAGCTTCGATGCTCAGAAATATCGTAAGGCTTAACTGTCGAATTTTATCGACGTTAGAAACATACGTTCGAAGGAATATTTGAAACTATATTCCTTAATTCACTAAGCGTCAGTGAATATCATATATAAATAATCAAATTATGCTTAGTCAAAATTGAGCATTAACTAATTAAGATTTTAATTATCGAAACTAAAACCCTAATTACGATTTATATTATCGTAATTAAGTGTTAAAAATACAGGATATTACAGCCTTACACGCCACAACAGAATGGGATAGCTGAACGTATGAATAAGACTTTGTTAGAAAGGGTAAGAAGTATGTTGGCCTCTTCTGGGCTTTCTAAGAACTTTTGGGGGGAAGCTATACATACAGCTGCTTATTTAATAAATAGGTTACCCTCTGTGCCTTTGAAGGGCGAGTGTCCTGAAAGTGTTTTCTGTGGTAAGCCTGCTAATTTCGAAAACCCTGCACAATTGTTCAATTTCTATTCCTTAATTCTCTAGCATTATTTTGATGATAAATAATGCTCTTATATCATAAAATAATTATAGGAATTTAAATAATATAATTCCATGATCATTAGACCAATTTATCAAATCGTCTCTAAACGTAGACGTTTAAAACGTCTCAAAACGTTACTATTTGATTTACCTCTAAAATGTTCACAATTAAATTGGAATCACTTTATTCACTTCAAAAATAATAGCGAATTTGAATTCTAAGCTTCGATGCTCAGAAATATCGTAAGGCTTAACTGTCGAATTTTATCGACGTTAGAAACATACGTTCGAATGAATATTTGATACTATATTCCTTAATTCACTAAGCGTCAGTGAATATCATATATAAATCATCAAATTATGCTTAGTCAAAATTGAGCATTGACTAATTAAGATTTTAATTATCGAAACTAAAACCCTAATTACGATTTATATTATCGTAATTAAGTGTTAAAAATACGGGATATTACAGCCTTACACGCCACAACAGAATGGGGTAGCTGAACGTATGAATAAGACTTTGTTAGAAAGGGTAAGAAGCATGTTGGCCTCTTCTGGGCTTTCTAAGAACTTTTGGGGGGATGCTATACATACAGCTGCTTATTTAATAAATAGGTTACCCTCTGTGCCTTTAAAAGGCGAGTGTCCTGAAAGTGTTTTCTGTGGTAAGCCTGTTGATTTTTGTAATCTCCGGGTGTTTGGCTGTGCTGCTTTTATGCATAAAAAAGAGTGATAAATTGGAACCTAGATCTAAAAAATGTGTTTTTTTAGGATACCCTGAAGGTGTTAAAGGGTATAAGGTATGTGATAGAAATGAGCCTGGCTTCAAAGCCGTAGTTAGTAGGGATGTGATCTTTAATGAATCTGATTTTTCTTGCATGTCTGCTGATTCTATCTCTGACACGACTCAAAGTGAGGTGGAATAATTCCCTCCTTTGATTCATTTTGATGGTTCCAATGATTTGAGTGCCGAAAGTGATAATGAGCATGTTGTTGATGAAAATGTGCATGTTATTGATGAAAATGTGCATGAAAACCCTGCTGATAATGCTCTTGGTGATGATATGCATGAAGATGATACGCATGATGATGCTATTGAAAATGATGATATGCATGATTATCAACTTGCTAGGGATAGAGGTAGGAGGACAACTAAAGTGCCTACTAAGTATAATGACTTTGAGTTGTATTTGCTTGCCTTCAATGTGTTTGAATCCCTAGATAGTAATGCTCCTAATACATATCAAGAAGCATTAAAATCTGTGAATGCTAATAAGTGGTTGGAAGCTATGCAAAAGTATGAACTCCCTTCAATCCAATGTGATATGGATTCTTGTGCCTGAACCTAAAGATTGATCTATTATTGATTGCAAATGGCTTTTTAAATTTAAAGAAGAACTTGATTCTATTCGTTATAAAGCTAGGTTAGTGACTAAGGGATTTACTCAAAAAGAGGGGATAGACTACAATGAAATTTTTGCTCCCGTTGTGAAGTTTACCACTATTAGAATGATGCTTGCTTTAGTTGCACACTTTAATTGGGAATTAAAACAAATGGATGTGACTACTGCTTTCCTGCATGGTGATTTAGATAAACCTATTTACATGAGACAGCCTGAAGGGTTTGTTGATCCTAAGAAACCTAATCATGTGTGTCTCCTTAAGAAGTCTTTGTATGGTTTGAAACAATCACCTAGGCAATGGAACATAAAATTTGATCAATGCATGAAATCTTTAAAGTTTATTAGAAGTGAATTTGATCATTGTCTCTACTTTAAAGATGGTGATTCTGTGCCTATGTTCTTGCTCTTATATGTGGATGATATGTTGTTAGTTAGTCCGTGTGTTAAGACTATCAAGCATGTGCAAAAATATCTAAGTGATAACTTTGAGATGAAAGACTTAGGAGATGCAAAGAAAATTCTTGGCATGGATATTATTAGAGATAGGAGTAAAGGTACTCTAGTGCTTAATCAGATTTCATATGTTGAAAAGATTTTGAGTAAATTCTCGATGTCAAATGCTAAGTGTTCTAATGTGCCTCTTGCTTCTCATTTTGTGCTAAGTAACTGCTTCTGAAATGAATGTCATGAAGAAAGTGCCTTATTCCAATGCTATAGGATCTGTGATGTATCTTATGATTAGTACTAGGCCTGGCATTGCTTATACTGTGAGTTGTCTAAGTCGCTACATGTCTAATCCTGGTATGCCGCATTGGGAAGCGTTGAAATGGTTGCTTAGGTACTTGAAATCTTTCATGAATCTTGATTTGACTTTCTTTAAGTGTACTGATGGAGTTAAGCTTGTTGGTTATGTGGACTCTAATTATGCTAATGATAGAGACAATAGGAAATCCACCACCTCTTATGTGTTTACTTTGTGTGGATCATGCATAAGTTGGAAATTTCAATTACAACCTATTGTTGCTTTATCTACTGAAGTTTGAGTATATTGTCGCCATCAAGCCTTAAAAGAAGCTATTTGGTTAAAAGGTCTTTTATCTGAAATTAGTTTTCTTGATAAAGATGTTGTGCTTTTTTTTGATAGTCAATCTGCTATTCAATTATGCAAGAACCCTGTGTTTCATGATAGAACTAAGCATATTGATGTGAGGTTTCATTTTATACGTGACATTGTTGATAAAGGCATAATTAAACTTGAGAAAGTGCACACTGATTTTAATCCTGCTGATATGGGTACTAAGTGTTTACTGGGTTGAGAAGCTTCGCTCATGTCAAAGGATTTTGAACTTTGACTTCGTTAGTTTACCTGGATCTTTGTGATCCGCACAAACTATGTTTGTACAAAAAGTCCCATATTTAGCCTTTGGGGTTTTACATCGGGCAATCTGTCCTCTTGTTCTATCTTCGTGATTTTACAAGGTGGCTCGGCGAGGATGATTGTGCGGTTTGTTCTCCGATGCACACAGCAACACGGTTGGGCCAAAGGTGGAGATTGTTATAAATTGTTGGCCCAATGCAATAGCCCAAGCCCATTTCTTTAACCTATTCCCTAACCTTTATTTAGGTGCAGCAAATTCACGCCTCCAATTCCTCTTCTTGGAAGAAGAAATCAGCAGCATATTCATGCTTCCCCATTCCTTTTGGAAGCAAGCCTGTGAGAGAGAAAAATGAAGAAGGAAGCTACTGCAGTTCCCGGAAGCCGCCTTTTGTGGGCTGTGATTGCGGAGCCAACGTGATAGCCACTCCATTTGGTGGAGCCGCGGTTGTGTGTGTACGTCAAAGGAGGAGCATCGCTGAGCGAAATCATCTCCATTTTCTTTTCTTTTCCTTTGTTGTGTGCGGTCGAGAAAGTTGTCGGAAGTCGGCGGGAGGTCTTTGTCGGGTCGCGTTGACAAAGTCGAACCCGTTTGGATACCACCGCGGAGAATCCAAACAGCTCGACGCCGCCAACGCGCCTCGGCGACAAAGACCTCCGTCGACCCGACAACTTTCGACCGCACACAACAAAGGAAAAAGAAAGAAAAATGGAGATAGATTTCGCTCAAAGTGAGGCTCCTCCTTCGACGACACACACAACCGCTGCTCCACCAAGCTGAGTATATCTCGCTGGCTCGCAATCACACCCACTAAAGGCGGCTTCCCGAACCGCAGAGCTTCCTTCTTCTTTTTTCTCTCTCGTAAGCTTGCTTCCAAAAGGAATGAGGAAGCATGAATATGCTGCTGATTTCTTCTTCCAAGAAGAGGAATTGGAGGCGTGAATTTGCTGCACCTAAATAAAGGTTAGGGGAATAGGTTAAAGAAATAGGCTTGGGCTATTTCATTGGGCCAACAATTTATAACATTGGCAGTGGAAGGAAGATGGGAAAAAGAACGAGTTGTTGTCTCAATCTTTAATATTTACTCTTCTTGCCGTCTTGCTGATAAGAGAATTCTTTGGGATACAATAAAAAGGACAAATTCTTGCTAGGTCAAGTGGAAATTTCTTCATTTCTGGTGACTTCAATTCGGTGAGAAATAATGCAGAAACAAGGGAAAATAGCATACATTTGTTTTTAGTGACAATGTTGAGTTTGACGAGTTCATCCATTTTTCAGAATTAATGATCTGCCATTAAATCAAAGATTTAAGTGGTACATGAGCAATGGAAGCAGTGCTAGCAAAATTGACAGATTCTTATTCTCAGAATGACCCCAAATCCTAAGTACGATTTAGCGAGGATTATTACTCTAAACATGGATGAATAAACAATGAGACCATTTAACATTAAACTGTAATACATAAATCAAGTATGTTTTGGACTTTACTACATAACTTATGTTCTTGCAGTGAAAACATGTGATATGTACATATGACGATGTACTATCAAGGTATAACTTTCAACGACAACCATCCTATTGCTCAACGGTGCTCCATCGCATCACTGACTCAATGCACATTTAAAACAAATATGCGGTGAGTACAAATAATGCACTCGGTGGACTTATGCCGAAAACATTTTATCATCTTTTAATTACTCGCCGCATCATGGTAAGACCAGGGTTTTGATTAAAAAGGCCTTGAGCTTACTAAACTTTTCATCATTTTCATAAACATTCGCTCAAGCATATTTTCCTTATATGTATGATCCATATCCTTCATTTCATCATAACATTAACATTTACGCCGTAGAAGGAGGCCTCACTCTCGTCGTCCGCGACCGCCGTGAATTGTCCTTACAAAGACACATCACCGTTTGGTGTACACGTTAATCCTAGCTGTATAAGCCTTGGGCATATAGATCCGATATCGATTTCATTCATAAGTTGGGAGCGACCCAACAACATTCATCATTCATTCATTCATGGATAGGATACATACATAAAACATAAACATTTTGGGCGTGTAATTTCATAAACATTTCATCAACATTTCTCAAAAGAGACCATCATAAATAGATACCTTTCACTTCAAGAAAGCATCGAATAAAGCATTTTATCCTCGAGGATAAGAAAGGAAGCCCACCTGCACGTAAGCTTTCTTAATTGCTTTCCTTCTATGTCAACGATCGATCCAAGATCTCACCTTTACGTAAAAACGATTTTAGTATGTCTCACGTTTTCGAGATTTTCAAAGTTTAAAATAAACTTTGATAACTTATACTAATATAATTGAATTCCTTAATCTAATTCAATACGCCGCTCAATCGCGTATCTTAAACTAAACATTTTTCGATTTCGACAGAGACGAGATATGTTTAACAATTTCATTTTAACCTTTTGGGTTAAACGCTCAACGATTCTAACGTTTTTTGATACCAAGATTTCAATTATGAAATCTTTTCTCACCAAAGAGATTTCCTTATATATTTAATACGCTTCACACGTATTAGCGTATTTATCGAACATATTTCGTACGTTAATTTCAAAAGTCAACAATTTTGACTTTTCTTTATTAATTTCTTTAATAATTCATTTATTTAATATCTAATTAATATAAATCGATTTTCAATCGATTTCTTTTCATAAAGGCTTAATTTCGATTTTCACGTAAATCGATAAACTTCATTAATATTTTTCTTAAATATTAATTAACTTATTCTTTAAACATTATTTTTCATTTCTAACGTTATTTAATATAACGTTTCTCCATAAACATAGTATACTATGTTTATAAAATTCCATAAATTCTTAATATGTCTAAAATAATTTCTAGACATATAAAGTACTATTTTTCTCGATACTAAGGAATTAAATCCTTAATATAACCATTCTAAAGCTTACGGTTTTAAGCTTAAATTTTCAATCTTCTTCCAAAAATTCTTCTAAATTCATATAGTGTACTATTTTATCATAGTATCACTAATATGTATTAACATTAGCTATAGGAAAAATTGAACATCAATTTCCTATAGCTTATAGTTCTCGAATTTTACTTCAAAAATTTACCAAACATTTTCCTAAAATTCTAAATAAATTCCACAAGGCCCCAACATTAATTTATAACATATTTATAACATAAGGTCCAACATATTCAATTTCTACATCAAAGAATTATTGTTCTTGCTTTCGGTCCTTTCCCAAACTATACACTAAACATTTTATAAAATTCCAACAAAATTACACTATGCTTATATACTATAGTGTAGCAACATAACATCATAATATTCATTAAAATCAACTTACAATTCATGTAATCATCCTTTGAAGCTCTCGAATTCTTTGAGAAAAATGGAGCAACCATTTTCAAAAATTCCTAGTAAATTCACATAGTCCATAACTAAGGTCTTAGATCAACATTATGTTATAACATTACTTAAATAAAATTTGTACATCAACTTAATATTTTTGGGCCATTTTCGGTAATCCTCAAACTATAGCATATGATTTTTTTTAAATTCTCAATAAATCACTATGAACTCCTTAGCTAATATATAACATAAATCCATCATCAAAATAATCCTTAGAATTTTCGATCATCAACAAAATTTCATAACATGCTTAAGCTTGCACTTAATTCATCATATATGAAGCATAGACACCATATTAAACATTATTAATGAACAACCAAACATGTTAGCATGATTTCTAATAATTATAGCACTAAGAATATAAGCTTGTATAATAAAATCGAACCGTTAGAAAATGAAAATCTTAACGTATAATTAAAGGTCGTCCTATTCCTAACCTTTTAACCGGCGTCGATTTTTGGTGCAAGGATTTTTGTATCAAGGTTTGGGATTTAAAAGATGAAGAACACTTTCCTTTTTTTCTCAAGATGGTCACGGCAGTGAAGAGAATGAGAGAAATGTTTGGTTGATGTAGTTATATCTATTGTTAAACTAAAGAAATAAAACAATTAGAATCCTCACTTTTGTATCATATACGTCTCTCTCTCTCTCTCACAAATACAAATGCAAGACTTTAGATTGCTTGTGACTCATCAACTAAATATGTCATCACCTATACACAATTAATTGACTTACACATTTTGAACAAAACAAAACAATCCTCGACTTATGGAGCTCAAGTTGTCGTCGACTCCTCTCTTTTGCATGCAAGATATTTTATTTTATTTGATGACACACCAATTAATACATCATCACTTTAACCCAAAGTAACTATACTTACACATTTTGAAAGAAACAATTAATTTCCTTGACTTTGGTACACTTCACCGCCGACTACCTCTCTCATTTCACAAAGGAAGCCTTTGAAATTGCTTTATACTACACACATAAAATATCTACACTCTTAAACATGCAATACATCATCACACGCCCAAGACTACATACTAAGCATCCACTTGATTCATCTATTCATTCCTTGTTTATTGTGTACAAAATATATCCTACTACCCTCATTGCACATCATTCGACGTAACATAGTAAAAATTCAAAGCATTGAACCTATATTAGTACAAGTTCACGGCAATTTCAAATTAATAGGCCAAAATTTTGATTTTCATGCTATTATTAGATATATATCATAATATATATCTTAGATGATAAATTATATCATAGGAAAAATTATTAGAATCATCTCATGTGAAAACCCTAATTTTGAATTGTGGTTTTCAAAATTCTAAACTTGTCCAATAATTAATCCTTAATGTTCTAGCATTATCTTAATGCTAAATAATACTCTAATTACATATAATAATAATAGGAATTTAAATATTATAATTCCTTGATCATTAAACGATGTTTCTATTCATCTCTAAACGTTGACGCGTTTGTAACGCCCTCAAACGCTCATTATCGACCTATCTCAAAAGGTCGTAATAAAGTCATAATAACTTTATTAAATTATTCCATTAATAATGGAATTTTATTCTAAGCTTCAGTCACTTAGAAAATTTTATGAAATTTTAACTATCGATACTCAATCGACGTTAAAATAATACTGTCGAAACACTTTATAAAATTCTATTCCTTAATTCACAATCCTTAGTGAATATAAAATAGGAATTCGGTAACTCGTAATTAATTGAAATCATTATTCGATAATTTACTAATTCAATTATTTCGCGAAACCCACATTTACTGAAATTTAAATAACGAATTAGCCTTAAATCTTCTGGATATTACATTCTACCCTTAAAAGAAATTTCGTCCCAAATTTGCATTCCTCATAAAGTATGGGGTATCTTTGTATCATAACATCTTAAATTTTCCACGTGATTTTCTTTTGTCCATGGTTCTCCATTGGACATTCATTAAAGACCCAAACTTGATTCTTTAATCGTTGAATCGCACGATCAAAATAGTCGAGATTTTTATCAAAACTCATCCGAAGTTAAAGATCACGTCATCATGGCGGATCACATAATTTGGGTCACTTTTCGTATTTCCTTAAGCGTGACACGGAAAACATTACGCACTCTCCCAAATTTGGTGGAAGTATCAAGCTATAGGCTACTAGGCCTATCATTATTAGGAGCTCGTAAGGTCCTATAAAACGTGATCGCTACATTCTTGTATCTGAACTTTATAATTTCCCTCGATGGAGAAATCTTAAGAAACTTTATTTCTGCATTTAAAAATGCAGTTCAGATCTACGCGTATCAGCGTAAGACTTTTGTCTGTCCTGAGCTTCTCTTATTCTTTGCCTCATTTGGCAGATATCTTAATCATTTCATTTGCATTGTCAGGACCTTATATCTTCTCTCACCTACTTTATTTTAATAAAGTGGTGGTCAAAACTTCTTTCCACGTAATGCCTCATAAGGCTATATTGATCATTGCTTGACAGCTATGGTCGTACGTGAACCTAACAAGTGGTACAATACGCTTCCACTTGTACCTTGATTTAACATTAATGTTCTATCGTATGCTTAATCGTTTGGGTTGCCCTTTCTGACTGTCCATTTATCTATGAGTGGACATCTATGTTAAGGTTCAATCTCGTGTCTAACTCTTTTTTGTGAGTTAGTTCAAAATCTAGGGGTAAGCTTGGAGTCTCTATCTGAAGCGATAGGTTTTGAGTATCCTCTGTAAATATACGATTTCCTTTATGTACGACTGAGCTGACTCATCAGATCTACGAGTCATCTGAATAGGCAGAGACAAACATATTTGGTGAGTCAATCCACCACTACCCATATAGCAGTGTTACTTCGTTATGACTTTGGCAAAACCCGTCATAAAATCCATTGCTATGTCATTCCATTTTCATTCGTGTATCTCTAGAGATTATCACCTCTTATAAGGTCATTGATATAATGCCTTCACTTGTTGGTAACCGAGACACTGCTCGACAATATGGTTATATCTCATTTTATTCCTTACCATCTAACTTTTCTCGTAAATCATAATATCTCTTAATGCTGCCTGGTTGGGCGGTATGAGAAGGGTCATGAACTTCATTCATGATTTCATTTCTAAGCTTATTATTGCTTGAAATATATATATATAACCCTTCCTTAGACAATATGAAATTGTCCAGCGAATATTTAAAATTCTTCAATTCTTCATTCCTTATCTTAATCGTATTCTATTCCCATTTTCATCCTTTCTCTTTAGTCATATGTCACCTTGGGTGTGAGAATACAACTTACGTTCGTCCCTGATTGCCCGACTATTTCTGTTCTCATTTTCTTAAACTTTCCAATGAGTTTTCCTTTTCTATAAGGACATACCATAATTTAGACTGAATCTTTATAACTTAGGGCATTAGAAATTATATTAACCTTCCGTAGGTGATATTTATATCACAATTGTAATTTTTTTACTGATTGGAGCCATCTTTTCTATCCCGTATTCAAGTCTCTTTGCTTGAAGAATTTATTCAAATTTTTGTTATCTGTGAAGAATTCTTAATTTATCGTCATAGGAGTGATGTCTCCAAGACTTTAATACTTATACCCTTGTTACTATATCAAGTCGTGAGTTGGGAATTTCTATTCATGTAGCCGAAGTCATTGTGATGTGTAAGCTATTTTCTTTCTCATATTAATACATAACCTTTCTTTTATTAATCTATATAAATTTGATTCCTTTTTGGGGTAGCTATGTTATCGGCCTTGCTACCTTAGAGAGTTCTTCATGGTTCTCTGATAGCAGTCAATTAATCTAGAAAATTCCTGATCCATTTTAGGTCATCGACGACTTTCATTCTTAATTGCTTTATCCTTTGCCAGCTCTACTTTGATTCCTTCTAAAGACACTATGTGCCTGAGGAATATTTCTTTAAGCCGAAATTCACAATACTGTTCTTGGCAAAATTTGCCTAGCTCTTAAAATTCGTAAGACGGTCCTTCGACGTTCCTTATGTTCTTTCTCATTCTTCGTATGGATATGAACATTATTCACAAGGATTAAGACAAAACTGTCTAAATATTGTGTGGAACACTCGATTTTCGAGGTTCATAATCAGAGCTGGTGCATTGGTTAGTCCGAATGGCATAACTACTATCTCATAGTAACCATATTTTTCGGAAAAATTCATTTTCGTACCTCAGATACTGTTCTTCAATAACCATATAATATCTTTCATCAAAATGCCTCCGTGAGGACTTTTCATACATTAATTACGAGGGTCGGTCTATCAAGCCGACTAATTACATGGCATCTAGTTCTTTTTACACTCAAAATTTTGACACCATTTTAACATATTCACTATCTACATATAAGTCTCATGTTATTATAGGATTCTATGTCTCTGAGTGACCTTCGTCGGAATCGTACTCCTCATTTGGAAACTTGCCCTTTTCCGGGTACGTTGTTTCCTCATCTCTCCGATGATCTATCTCCTTCAGAGAGTGGGTCAAGTCGCTCCTGCTTCTTCTTCAATACCGTAAGTTTGTGTTACTTTTATCAGAAAGTATGGTTGAGTTGGTAGTGGTAATTCTCCTAGTCCGCGAGGCGGTAAGATCCTATCTTTTTCCATTTTCATCCCTTTCGTGTATAATTGACCTGACAAGACGTGGGCGGCATTTGGAACATCGTGGTACAACCATTCCTTTATATAATGTGAAACTTGCCGTGGACCGGGACAAGTGCTCATCGTTGCCCATACGCATAATATGTATGCTTGAGCGGTTGACAAATCTCGTAAGTCTACCAAAGTCTTGGAATTTTCTGCATGCAGAAGATATTCTCTTGATACTTCTTTTGCAAACTTCTGCCATTCCGTTGGCAAACGACCAATAAGCCTTTGGATACCATCCTCATCCGTAACTTCATAGTTACGAGCATCCTTCCAAAGGTGCAGAAATTCCTCGAAAAACTGTCCTAAATCCTTGCCCAGTTTATAATAAAAGAGCCGATACGCCTGTGTGAGTTCTAAGCTTGTAGGCCTTGTGGTTATCTTCTTACCCGTATTACTCCCTTTTACTGCCATCTGGAAACAGATATTTCTAGATAAGTCAGACTTAAATCAACGCAATAGAGGGAGTTTTAAACAAGAAGGATCTCTTAAAGAATTAAACACTTTAAGACATCTATTACTTGTAGACAACTTACGTCACGACTCATGACACTTATCTTATCACTCATTTTACGTTTTACACCTTTAGTCGTATATCGTTCAAAATTTATTCGCATAAGCAAATAGTGGGTACTAATTTCCTGTTGCGTAAAATTTCTAACGAAGAGACTATGCCCATGTCACTAATCACGTGAATGATGTACCATCTCGAAACTTCTTTTCTAGAATTATATCTCGTTCCATAGATATAATGATTCAAATAATTGGATAGAACCTTTTGCGATCCTAGGTTCAATTCTAAGCTTGAGCAACACTGCGATGGCCATATTTCTCAAATAGGTGAAGAGATCTTCATTTCTTGATTCGTTTATCCCGAATTGGGTTCTATCGTGTCTGCACATACTTGTGCGATGTTAGAACATAAAGCACCTATATCGAACAAAATACTATAGGTATTCTGAGAAATTTTTCTCATATCTATCAGGCCTCCTTGGTTTTTGTTCGTTCAGTTTTCAGGGTGAAATATAGGCTTTGGTCTACGGTGTTCCCATCTATTCAAGTAAACATCTATTTCATATGTCCTTGTCCTTTCCATTGGGACATTATGTTCCCTTGCTATGGCCTTCTATTGCCTCATTCACCCTATTCTTCTCGGGTATCGATCTGGTTATGCTTTTACCAATAGCATTCGTGGTTAGGTCTACATCAATCTATCCTTTGATATTGTTAATTCGATAATTAAATCTTATCGTAGAGATCGTTATGTCTCTATCACTATCATTCATTCCTAATCCAGTATGAATGATTCAATTCCCTTTTTCACTTTATTGATCTTAGGAATATATTTCTCATATATCCTTACTTTAAACTCTTTTCAAGAGAAATCTTTATTTATCAAGTCATATGTCTCTCAAGCTTATATTATGTCGTAATATCTTATCATTGTATAGCTCATAGTTTCTTCACTATTCCCGACTTTTGTCTCTTTTCTTAAACATGGTATCTGAAAGCAATATTACTTTCATTATACTTCGGTTCTCACATTCGGATTAGAACCGTCATTATTGTCGTATGGCTTGGTAAGGTAGTACATTCGTACACCATGACTTAAATTCCAAGCACCTCATTTCCATGTCTTGGCTTTGGAGATATTTTCTCCATACTTGATTTACATACTAGGGCTATCCTAGTCGTTCACACAATCTCAAGGATTATGATTCCTCAATTTCATTATCATTTGATTAACCAAGTCTCAATTACTTGGAATCGATTATGCTCAAGCATAATCTCATTGATTGAGGTATAAAGCGAGAGATTTATTTTCTGAGATGTTATCATATCTTTATATATATATTCTTTGAAAAGAATATCTTGCATGCATCTTCATTCTTTTAAACATGTTCAACCTACTAACGAGGTTTTAGGGACAAACAACTATCTTAAAGATAAGTTGTAATCTCTCTCTCGTTATGACATAGTGAGGGGAAATTATATCCCACGGATATCATATACTTTTCTTTACTTTTACTCTTGCATTCAATGCTAAAGAGTATCTTGTTCATAACTTTATTATCATAACAGTCATATGAAGGTATAACTTCACTGTTATCAATCTTTGTAAAGCCCATCAAGGGTTATCACATCCATGTGTATCATAGGGAAAGTATCTCGTCTCATTGAGATTTTCTTTACATCAAAATTTCTTGATGTCTATCACTTTCTTGATGCGAAACTTGTAGGTGACTGAAATAAGTCTACCCATTTCATGTCTGATGTTTATCGCTTTACTAATTCACACTTAGGTGACAAGGTAAGTCAACATTCATCATACTTGATGGTTTCAAGAATCGAGGAGAAATTATCACGACTACTTACAAGAGGTACTGTCTCACAAATCAAATAACATCTTTTAATGAGTGTATCTATATCCTCTTTGGACTGAATAATTGGGATCTAGGGTCCGAAGACCAGAATGACGACTACTGAGATTTCTTTGGTCATATGGGCTGGCCAGACCCGTCACAATTATATTCTCAGTCACACGAGGCTTGGTTTCAAAGGATACTTTATAAGGTTTCAGGTTGTAAATTTCCTTCAGAAAAAGTGAGAACTCAAATAATTTCTCAATTGGAACTAGGTCATAGAGTTAAACTCAATGACCGAAATTGGGTAATGAATAGAATTTTGAAACCTTATATACTCGTAATAGGTTATCAACAAAGGTTCTCATGTACGTCATGACTCTACTTGTATTACTGGAAATCTTACTTTCTTAGTAACATTCTAAGATTCTTATCATACTATAACGTTCTTACTCTATAAAAATCATAGAACCAAATTCAACTGTTTCTTGTAAATTCTGGAGTAGGAATCAGGGATTCGGTCCTTCATAATAAATAAATTACAGTGTGTTAGGAGTACGTAGGCGAAAACCGTACGTAAATCGGAGTTCAAACGAAGGAGAACGGGTCAAGACAAAATCACTGCGCAGTGCAGGAAAAATTCGCGCGCTTGCGCCGAGATCGTAGGCGATGCCGACACCGAGGTCGTGCATGCCGTGGTCGAAGTCGAGTCGCACATGCCGAGATTGAAGTCGAGTCGCACATACCAAATTCGAAGTCGATTCGCACATACCGAAGTCGAAGTCGAGGTCGCTCATTTTCACATTCATCTTTTGCCTTCCAAGCTCGAGTCTAACTTTACTTTCGTTCTTCATGTCGTTCTTTTGTTCTTGTAAGGGAATGAAGTTCGTACTTCTATGTTCTTTTGCAATACGTGATCATGCTTCTTACATCGTCTATGTTCTTCTTGAGATGACATATCATTTGTCATAATCAATCTCGAGATTTGAAACTAAAGTTTCAAATAATGAAAACATAATTCATTCATACATGCACATTTCTTTGAATTTCGAAGAATTCATCATTCAAACTTTGGCCATTCACGTTCATTTCAAGCATATTCAATCATTATACAAAATCTTGAAATTTGAACGAATTTGGTTATGAAAACTTGAAAAAAAAATTCAATTTCATAACATGCTTATTGAATGCATGTATTACTTAAATTTTGAAAATTCAACATTTCATTCTTGACACATTTTGCCCATTATCAAACATAAGCATTCATTTCTAAATTGATCACTTTGCATAACTTCCTTTTCATATCATTCATCTTTCATTGATTTCAAAAACAAAGTTTTGAAATTTCCTTTCTCGTAACTTCTATTTCAATCGAACTTCCCAACATTTCTTTCATTTTTCTTTCAAAATATGATTTCAATCTTTTTCATCATTAAACTTTTCACTTCAAAACTTTTGAGGAGGAATCATTTACCTCATTTCGGTTGAGCTTGATGTGATGGAGTGTTGAGCATTGTCAGCTGATCTTTAGAAGTCTAGTGACTAAATCTAGACTTAACCTTAAAGGAGATTTTGGGTTCAAAGAGCGAACCGCTCGATACCACTCAGAATGACCCCAAATCCTAAGTACGATTTAGCGAGGATTATTACTCTAAACATGGATGAATAAACAATGAGACCATTTAACATTAAACTGTAATACATAAATCAAGTATGTTTTGGACTTTACTACATAACTTATGTTCTTGCAATGAAAACATGTGATATGTACATATGACGATGTACTATCAAGGTATAACTTTCAATGACAACCATCCTATTGCTCAACAAAGGCTCCATCGCATCATCACTCAATCGCACATTTAAAAACAATATGCGGTGAGTACAAATAATGCACTCGGTGGACTTATGCCAAAACATTTTATCATCTTTTAATTACTCGCCCATCATGGTAAGACACAAGGGTTTTGATTAAAAGGCCTCGAGCTACTAAACTTTTTCATCATTTTCATAAACATTCGTCTGCAGACATTTTCCTTATATGTATGATCCATATCCCTTCATTTCATCATAACATTAACATTTACGCCGTAGAAGGAGGCCTCCCTCTACGTCGCTGTGACCGGCCGTGAATTGTCCTTACAGCACACAGTCACCGTTTGGTGTACACGTTAATCCTAGCCAGGTATAAGCCTTCCGGCATAGGATCCGATATCGATTTCATTCATAAGTTGGGAGCGACCCAACAACATTCATCATTCATTCATTCATGGATAGGATACATACATAAAACATAAACATTTTGGGCAGGTAATTTCATAAACATTTCATCAACATTTCTCAAAAGAGACCATCATAAATAGATACCTTTCACTTCGAAGAAAGCATCGTAAATAAAGCATTTTATCCTTGAGGATAAGAAAGGAAGCCCACCTGGTACGTAAGCTTTCTTAATTCGTTTTCCTTCTATGTCAACGATCGCATCCGCATCTCACCTTTACGTAAAAACGATTTTAGTATGTCTGTCACGTTTTTCGAGATTTTCAAAGTTTAAAATAAACTTTGATAACTTATACTAATATAATTTGAATTCCTTAACGAATTCAATACGCCGTTCAATCGCGTATCTTAAACTAAACATTTTTCGTATTTCGATAGAGACGAGATATGTTTAACAATTTCATTTTAACCTTTTAGGTTAAACGTTCAACGTATTCTAACGTTTTTTTGATACCAAGATTTCAATTATGAAATCTTTTCTCACCAAAGAGATTTCCTTATATATTTAATACGTTTCACACGTATTAGCGTATTTATCGAACATATTTCGTACGTTAATTTCAAAAGTCAACAATTTTGACTTTTCTTTATTAATTTCTTTAATAATTCATTTATTTAATATCTAAATTCAATATAAATCGATTTTCAATCGATTTCTTTTCATAAAGGCTTAATTCTCGATTTTTCACGTAAATCGATAAACTTCATTAATATTTTTCTTAAATATTAATTAACTTATTCTTTAAACATTATTTTTCATTTCTAACGTTATTTAATATAACGTTTCTCCATAAACATAGTATACTATGTTTATAAAATTCCATAAATTCTTAATATGTCTAAAATAATTTCTAGACATATAAAGTACTATTTTTCTTGATATTAAGGAATTAAATCCTTAATATAACCATTCTAAAGCTTACGGTTTTAAGCTTAAATTTTCAATCTTCTTCCAAAAATTCTTCTAAATTCATATAGTGTACTATTTTATCATAGTATCACTAATATGTATTAACATTAGCTATAGGAAAATTGAACATCAATTTCCTATAGCTTATAGTTCTCGAATTTTACTTCAAAAATTTACCAAACATTTTCCTAAAATTCTAAATAAATTCCACAAGGCCCCAACATTAATTTATAACATATTTATAACATAAGGTCCAACATATTCAATTTCTACATCAAAGAATTATTGTTCTTGCTTTCGGTCCTTTCCCAAACTATACACTAAACATTTTATAAAATTCCAACAAAATTACACTATGCTTATATACTATAGTGTAGCAACATAACATCATAATATTCATTAAAATCAACTTACAATTCATGTAATCATCCTTTGAAGCTCGAATTCTTTGAGAAAATGGAGCAACCATTTTCAAAAATTCCTAGTAAATTCACATAGTCCATAACTAAGGTCTTAGATCAACATTATGTTATAACATTACTTAAATAAAATTTGTACATCAACTTAATATTTTTGGGCCATTTTCGGTAATCCTCAAACTATAGCATATGATTTTTTTTAAATTCTCAATAAATCACTATGAACTCCTTAGCTAATATATAACATAAATCCATCATCAAAATAATCCTTAGAATTTTCGATCATCAACAAAATTTCATAACATGCTTAAGCTTGCACTTAATTCATCATATATGAAGCATAGACACCATATTAAACATTATTAATGAACAACCAAACATGTTAGCATGATTTCTAATAATTATAGCACTAAGAATATAAGCTTGTATAATAAAATCGAACCGTTAGAAAATGAAAATCTTAACGTATAATTAAAGGTCGCCCTATTCCTAACCTTTTAACCAAGCGCCGATTTTTGGTGCAAGGATTTTGTATCAAGGTTTGGGATTTAAAGATGAAGAACACTTTCCTTTTTTCTCAAGATGGTCACGCAAGGAAGAGAATGAGAGAAATGTTTGGTTGATGTAGTTATATCTATTGTTAAACTAAAGAAATAAAACAATTAGAATCCTCACTTTTGTATCATATACGTCTCTCTCTCTCTCTCTCTCACAAATACAAATGCAAGACTTTAGATTGCTTGTGACTCATCAACTAAATATGTCATCACCTATACACAATTAATTGCACTTACACATTTTGAACAAAACAAAACAATCCTCGACTTATGGAGCTCGAGTTGCCGTCGGCTCCTCTCTTTGCATGCAAGATATTTTATTTTATTTGATGACACACCAATTAATACATCATCACTTTAACCCAAAGTAACTATACTTACACATTTTGAAAGAAACAATTAATTTCCTTGACTTTGGTACACTTCACCGTCGACTACTCTCTCATTTCACAAAGGAAGCCTTTGAAATTGCTTTATACTACACACATAAAATATCTACACTCTTAAACATGCAATACATCATCACACACGCCCAAGACTACATACTAAGCATCCACTTGATTCATCTATTCATTCCTTGTTTATTGTGTACAAAATATATCCTACTCTACCCTCATTGCACATCATTGACGTAACATAGTAAAAATTCAAAGCATTGAACCTATATTAGTACAAGTTCACGGCAATTTCAAATTAATAGGCCAAAATTTTGATTTTCATGCTATTATTAGATATATATCATAATATATATCTTAGATGATAAATTATATCATAGGAAAAATTATTAGAATCATCTCATGTGTGAAAACCCTAATTTTCGAATTAGGGTTTTCGAAAATTCTAAACTTGTCCAATAATTAATCCTTAATGTTCTAGCATTATCTTAATGCTAAATAATACTCTAATTACATATAATAATAATAGGAATTTAAATATTATAATTCCTTGATCATTAAACGCATGTTTCTATTCATCTCTAAACGTTGACGTTTGTAACGTCTCAAAACGTTCATTATCGACCTATCTCAAAAAGGTCGTAATAAAGTCATAATAACTTTATTAAATTATTCCATTAATAATGAAATTTTATTCTAAGCTTCGTCACTTAGAAAATTTTATGAAATTTTAACTATCGATACTCAATCGACGTTAAAATAATACTGTCGAAACACTTTATAAAATTCTATTCCTTAATTCACAATCCTTAGTGAATATAAAATAGGAATTCGGTACCTCGTAATTAATTGAAATCATTATTCGATAATTTACTAATTCAATTATTTCGGCGAAACCCTAATTTACGAAATTTAAATAACGTAATTAGGCCTTAAATCTTCGGGATATTACATATTCTCTCAGAATTGGTTGAAGACTTGGCCAAACTTATCACAATCAGCATTGGAAAAAAGTGTATCGGATCACTGTTCGGTTTCATTAAGGATGAGTCTGTGAACTGGGGATATGAGCCTTTTAGAGTCTTAGGGGGTGTTTGGTTTGAGGGATAAGGGGTGATAGATAAAATAATCCTGCTTAATCAAGCGGTGGTTTGCTTGATTCGGCCCGTAGTTTTATCACTCAATTGGATGATTATTGATCACCCTATACTTGAGTGGATTATTTAATCACACTCCAATCTTAATACAATATTACATAAATACCCTCATTAAAATAAATAAATAAAAATAATAAATAATACTAATAATAATAATAATAATAACAATAACAACAACAATAATAATAATAATAATAATAATAATAATAATAATAATAATAATAATAATAATAATAATAATAATAATAATAATAATAATAATAATAATAATAAAGATGTTATTATGGTCTCATATGGTTGCAAAATGAAGGAAAATAAATCAAAATGATAATTTTGGTATTAAGCTACATTCTAGTCATAATCCTTCAGTTAATCATATACCATAATCAATCAATCCAAACATAAGATTAAATAATCCAAATAATCACATCTTATTCTATTCTATCAATCATATTTATTTCATCCATCAAACCAACACCACCTTAGAATGTTGGATTCCTAATTCAGAGTTTTGAAAATTTGTGCAAAATGAATGGGACAATGCGAAGATCGAAGGGTGGAAAGGTTTCATTCTCAAAGAAAAGCTCAAGGCTTTGAAATTGAAGTTAAAGGAATGGAATTTGACGACATTTGAAAATATCTAGTCCAAGATCAAGAATTCGATTAAGGCAATGGGCTTGGATGATGAGAAATGGGACGCTCACTGAAGTGGACAAACTTTATATAGTCCGATTACTCGACCTAATCGGACAAGTCAGTCCAACTCGTTTAGATAAGTCCATTGCTGACCGGATCCCACAAAGCCCATCGTCGGACCCATGAGTAAGGCCTAGGTCATCAACCGATTCAAAACCTACTACCCAATGCTTCTACTTGGGGATGAAGTTAAGGAAGATCGTGGGTTATCTCACCCTAGAAAATCGGAACAAATAAGGCTAGCTAGCGGAACAAGCAGAAACCATAGTCGTTACCCAACAGTCCTATAAATTCGATCTAACTAGGTCAAACATGCATCCAATCATTCACACTTACATTCGACTCCACACACTGATACGATCTCTACACTCTTTCTTACTTTCTTTCTCTACCTCCACGCTCTCATCTCCGGGGAATCATCGTCATCTGATTAGCCTGACTAGCTAGTCCGACCAGACACACTCTACTACTCCATCTCTAAGTGCTTATTTACTATTTATTTATCGTCTTTTCATTATCTCTTATCGTTTAACTGACTTGAGTGTCGGAGGTCCTTCCATCGACACCCACACCGGTGTTCCTAGGAGGGTTCTAACATGTTCTTTGTCTCAGATTTCTAGTGTCCGTCGTACATGACAAATCCAAAGTCCCATTCCATAATTGTTGGATCTATCCCCGACAATCACATGCATCATTTTACAAGGGACAAACTCGATAAGAGAAAAGAAACTTAGGTTGAACTATAAAGGCTACTTAAATTGAGAAAATCTCTTCAAGCTCAAAAGGCGTGATTAAAATGGATTAAGGAAAGAGATGCAACTACTGGTTTCTTTCATGCTTGTGTTGAAAGAAATAGGAAAAGAACATGTTTTGTGGGCTTGAACATTTATGGAAATTGGACAAAAGGTGTAGATAGAGGTGAAATAAGGTATCAAAGAGTTTTTTTCAAATCAATTATCTTCAACAAATTGGTGCATACCAAAGTTATCAATCTCCCCAAAGAAAAAAAACTTGGAGAGGAAAAGAACAATTTTCTAACAACAATGTTCATCGAAGATGAGATAAAAAGAGCAGTTTGGGATTGTAACAGATCAAAAGTCTAGGACCAAACCGATTCAACTTTAATTTTATCAAAAAAAATTGGGAAGTTTGAATGGGGACTTCATTTCTTTTCTTAAGTAATTCCATATGAACGGAAGACTGTTAAGGGCTCTAATCCGTCTTTCATTATTTTCTCAAACTTACCCATCTACTACCTCTTTCTTTTCAATGCTCTAGTTAGGATGATCTGAAAAATAACCAAACTGCAAAGAGACTTTCTTTAAGGTAGGGAGTTGGGGGAAACAAAAAAAGATAACTTGGGTGGCATGGGATAAAATCTGCAATCTTAGGAGGAGAAAGAGGGCTAGGGGTCATACAAGTTGAATGGTTCAATAAGGCTCTTATGGGATAGTGGGGATGGAGTTTAAGGGTAGAAATGGATTCTCTTTGATGCAAGGTGCTCCACTCAAAATATGGGTCGAAAAATGAAAGTGGGAAAATATTGAAGAATCGGGAAATTGGGAGTTGGGTGGAGGTTCGATGTGGTGAAACGATATGTGCAAACATGTTAAGAAAATTATGCCGTAACTTAGTGTTTTGTATTAGATCCCAAAACCGCCATGATGATCGTCATGCTGATGTAACTTAGTGTTGCTCATATGTTAGAGAGCTAACTTTTTGTTTACAAGTTTCAACAGATGAATTAACAGCTTGGATATGTTCTATACTGAAGGAGTTCAAACAGTACAGAAGCTAGCCTTGCTGATCTAAACCCAATCACCACATTATGGATATGTTGAAAATGATTGATTTACCACATTGTGGGAATGACGGCGATTGACCTATCTACGGTAGGAAAATATGATATACTGTGCACAGGTTTATGGCCGTGAGCTTGCAAATGTAGGCCGGTCATGGTATTGGGGAGGAGGCCTACTTCCCATTACCAAATGACGTAGATAGGGTTTGACCGTGGTTGGCAACCTTCGGGACCAACTCGGGTATGTGATGCCGGTATGTTATAAATCATGAAAGTGTGGTGATAGAAAGATGATCTATTTTCATGAAATACTTATTCAAGTTATCTTCTCAACTTTAATGTTAAGCAAAGTATTGGGAATTATTGATTAAAGTTTTGAAAACTAATATTTTAGCAGTTACCCACTGAATACTCTCTGGTACTCATAGCGCGAAATGTTTTATGTTTGATGCAGGTTGAGTATGGAAGAGATATGGGCTTTGGAGCTGAGCTTAGCCTTTCTTTTGTTTTAAATAGTTGTGCCCGAATGTCGTGTCTCCATACATGACATTCACTACTCTTCCGTTGTTAGCTCTGAAACTTGAAACTATACTTTTGAAAAATCGTATAAATGTTTGGAAAAGTTTATGTACATATTGTTGAGGCTGTGACCTCGCTTTTTGTTATTACTTGCTGTTGATTATTTGCTGTGTGCAGGTTGGATTATCCATATTCTAGAGGATATGCTGCCCGTTTATTGAAAATTTTATTTCTTAAACCCATCCTTTTGTCTAAATTTTATTTCTTAAACTAGTCACGGCTTGATTATTTAGTTAATTACATAATTAGATAGTCGGGTCGTGACAAAACAGGATACTGATAAGGTGAACTTCAGTATCTAGGTTTACTCTTGTATCTGTAAATAAGACTTATCACAAATAATTGATTGATTGTGTTATCAATACATGGACGTTGGAGTTGATATCTCCGAACCACGTAAAATCTAAGTGTTCTTTACTTTTAGTATCACTTTACTTTGTATTTTATTGAACTGAACATCATCAGCACACACAACACTTATACTGCTTTAAAACTCTCTATCATTATCAGTTTGATACTGACAATAAAATTCAAACTGACTAAGCAATTATTTTACTAAGTATTTGATATCAGCATCAATTTTCAATAAAGGCAAAACGTAACCACCACATTCCGTCAAGCATATTAATTATCAATCCAACTGACTAGCTGCCATAGCACTCAGTAGGATTACTAACTGATACACCACTCAGTACAAAACTCTTCGTACCTAAACTAATGAGTAGTATTGATATCAATACCAAATTGACGTTAGTTAACCGACATCTTCTAATCAGTAGAAGGTTCAGTCTTGTTAAATGAAAAGGTTTTAATTTGCTTTCACTGGTGCATTTCCTCCTCCTCCCCCATTCCCCTCCCCCAATATACTAGTGCGACTCCGAAGGGACCATCAAAACATATTCTTTCAACTGAATGGTTTAATGGTCATACCATTAAGGAAGTAATGGAAAGGGACATGACAAGCTTCTGGCATGAAAACTGGGCAGGGGAAAAAGAATTGTTTGCTTGTCTAGTCTCTCTTATTGACATGTTCAAACCAATCAAAATAAGAAGGATTGATGGAAGTGAGCAAAAGGCACACGAATATATTCTTCAAAATTGGTCTACAAGGAGATTGAAAAGAAAGCGAGTGAAGGTAGCACTCCACTTGTAATTTTGAAAAATATTTGGTGCAAACTTGCTCCAAACAAAGTCGTAGTTTTTTGTTGGAAACTTCTTTTGAAAAGAATTCTGACTCTAAAAAATCTATCGAAAAGGGGAATGCTATGAGAGTTTGGTGATGTCAGGTGCCCATTTTGTTTGATTCATTGTGAAACTATTGAGCACTTTTTCTTTCATGCATCTTTGCGCATAAGGTTTAGAGCAATTGCTATAATTGGTTTGTTCTCAATTATGTTGGACATATTAATCATATTTGTCATTTTAAGCAATATCTGGGACTTACAAGGAAGAAAGGATCATTGGAATGGTGGAAAGCCTCGTAGATTTGGGTTGTTTGGAAATTATGTATTCATCGAAATGAGATGGTGTTCAGGAATAATTCAAGCTATTGTGAGGATTTAATCGAAATTATTAAAGCAAGATCTTGATTATGGATTTCAAATTTATTCTCGAATATTGTTTTTTTAGCATAGAAGATTAGATTTGTAATCCATCATTTTGTCTAAAGTTACTTTTATTATAGTGTTAATTTTAGTTCTGTTGAACATTATGTCTTTTTACACCCCTCATGCATGATCAAATATATTTTATTTATCTAAAAATAGAGTTGTAACTAAATATGAAGCCTCACGTCACGATGCATGTCTCCTCATTCACTATGCCTACAAACCTCATTACTAAATGAACAATGCGATTATAAAAAGAAAATAAGAGGAATCCTAAACTAGAGGAATTCAAATTACAAGGGTAAGAGTAGGGGTGTGCAACGGTCGGTTTCGGTTAAAAACCAAACCGAACTGAATAAATCGATAACCGAATTGATTTAAAATTTTTGACCAAATCGAACCGATCTTGTACTTTCGACCGAACCGAAACCGACCGAAATGCAAGTAGTCCAAACCGTCGACCGTCCGAAATATATATAATATGAATCATGTGCCTATTTCGGTCGGTTTTGACCGAACCGAACCGAACCGAATCCCACTTTCGTCAAACCGTCGACCGATCGAAATAGGTTTCAGTTCTTGATTTTGTAACCGAACCGAAACCGAATCACATCTTAAACCGACCGAAACTCATCGGTTCGGTTCGGTTCGGTTATGCACAACCCTAGGTAAGAGGAATGCATTGGCAAAAACGACTTCACACCAGATAGGTGATTAATCAACTATAATCATGATAAATTAGTATAATTTATGATTTATTAATATCAATTAAAATTTATTAATTATCGACCAAAATTTATTAAACTTTATTTTATAAATTAAGTGGGTGGTCCCCACAGTCCACCTCTTTGATAAACCTTCAAATTGAGGAATTCGAATACAAAATGGGGAAACGAAATCAAACCAACACTTAGCTTTTTTATTCTCTTCTCAACCAAATGCCCCCTAATATCCCACTATGACATATTCATTAAATGATAGTTTACATTGAAGATTCAAAATGTAGTTATTTTTTTGTTTGTTATGTTTCAAAAATCGAAGCCATTTATAAAGTAAGAGTCATACATATACTATTTGCATATATGTATTTAGTTATACCTTGTTTGTTACCCTTCAAAATTATATATATTATACTTAATCATACTATATAATAATTTATTATTAGATTAAACTACTTTAATTTGACCATTTTTATATATTAAGATAATTTAATACATATAAGCAAATATTATATTGATGTATGTCATAGTCAAACAACATAAAATCTTATTCCGTGTGTGTGTGTTGGCCTAGTGGTAGAGTGGTTAATCTTGGCGCCAAAGGTCTCTTGGTTCGAAAGTCACCGTGTGTGACGCTTTAAAATTTCAGATTAAATCAAAAAAAAAAAAATAAAAAAATAAAATCTTATTCCATTTTATCAAGGAAACAAGCTCAAAGTATATAACATTTACTTATATCTTTTATGAATTTCCGGACATGAAATCCCACTGAAAATATTATTGGCTAATACAAAAGCAGGATCTTGCTTACGACAACGACGTCGTATAAACCCTCAAAACAAGCCCTAATTAATAGACTTTAGTTTTAGGGGATCAATTTAATAGACTTCATATTACGAGTTGTTTAATCGACGATCATTAACAAGGCCCAATAATCAATGGCAGCATCTTCGTCCTCAACGACGTCGTCTTCCTCCGACGACGGGTCTCGCCGCCGACGCCGGCATCTTCGCCGCCCAAAAACCGACGGAGACCCTCTCAAAGTAAGCAAAAGGAGCCGCTCCCACACAAAACGTCGCCGTAGGCGTCATTCGCTCTCTTCTTCTGAAAGTTACACCTCCTCCTCCGAAGACTACAGGTCTTACATAAGTAAAAATTTGCTATAAAGTTCCGTGTTTGAAACTTTTTTTGGTGGATCTCAATTTAGGTTTTTTTCGCGTTTCTTTTTTATTTTTGTTGTTTAAAGCTAAATTCCTGCCTGGTATGATTCGTTTTATATTTGTAGAGTATGTTGATAACTCGATTTTTCAACTTTAGGGTCCGATTTGAAACACAAGTGATGGGGTCAGATCAATTCTCTTGGAATTAACTTGATTTGTCAAAGCTACTCTATGGGCTGATGGTTAATCTAATTTTTCTAAGTTAATCTACAACTATGGATGGTTGAGTAAGGTTCTAAGTTGAACAGTGGAGCATCTTTGGGTGGAATCCAATTTGCTGTGTTTTAGTTGTGAGAAAAGAAAAAGAAAACTTGACTCTGCTACTGCATTAGTTGTCGAAAATCAGATGAATGAAATATTGATTCCTCCATGGGGGGAATGCTGGGATTTATTTGGCTGTTTAAGAAGAATCTCAAAAATGTTCTTGAAGTTGATATCTTTGACTTTTTGTAGGAAATGTATTGAAGAAGATGATGCTAGTTTAACTTGAGGAATGGATGAGATTAAAAATATGTTTTGGAATATGAATCCCAAAGTACTGACTTTTGTATGATAGAAAATTAAAAATCTAGTTAGCAAAAAAATTGAGAATTAAAATCTAGTTTTGTGTGGAAGTTTTAATTAGTTTGAGTGAGTTCTATGACTATAACTACAACTTATAAGTTTAATGACAGAGATGCAGTGGCATGGAGAAAAAATTAATGGACACATAAGATAGGTGTATCATGTATATATTGTAGCGCACTGAGCACTCATATGTTTTAAGTGGAAAGTTAACTTGCATATAGTTCGTGCGATGATTTTTAGATTAGCATAAATGAGGGCGTGCTGTTTATGATAGTATGAAAATCAAGATTTTAATCTTTTCAGATATTTTGCTCTTTTGTTACTGGAAAATGCTCTTTACAAAAGTTTTCCCTGTGGTTTGGTATTTTACTTAAGCTATGAAATGAGGATGATGACATATGGACTTCTCTTCTGAATTAATGTTATATGCTTCTGTGAATTCCAGTTCTTCTGACAGTGAACAACATACATCCCATCATTCAAAGCGGCATAAAAGGACTGAAAAATCAAAGAAGGTGATAATTTGAGGGAATTTGCGTACTTGTTGAGTAACACATATCTTGTCACACATTATTGCTCATTTACTTGTTGGTTGCATTACAGAAGAAAGACAAAGAGAAAAAGAAAGGTCATAACCATGGACGCCATAAACTTAAAGCTAAAGAGGTAGAAAATGATTTCTTTTGCTTATATGATCTTCATTCCATGATAAGACTTCATTGTGGCCATTGATATGTTCTTAAGGTGGAATCATGGTTGTCTTTTCTTCATTGATACAATATTTTTCAATATGAGATTCTTATGTTACTTTCTGCCCTTTCATTAATGGCTCTTCGAAATTGGAGCTGGTGTCTGTGACATGGTGATCATGGATGTTTCTGGCTTGGTTTTGTCATGTCAATGTGAGCTATATACAGAAGAAGCAAGAGAGTAGTGGTCCTGTGCAACTTTCCAAGGTTTTTATTCTTATTGTCTATATTCACTTTCCAAGGTTTTTATTCTTATTGTCTATATTCAGCTCTGCTCTGCTTGCGTCCTCGCTATTGTAGATAATATTTCATGGTATTAAGCAGCTATGTTTGATGTCTTTGATGTATACTACTGTTTATTCAGTTCTTGGGAAAGGAAAAAGATGACAGTGCTCGTCGCAGTGCCGTTTCTGGGAAAAAGGTATGGTTCATTCCTTCCTCTGCATATGCAACATATGTGCTTGCAAGCACTTATGTGTTGTTTACTTGTTTTCGTTCGACAACTTTATGGTTCACAATGATGGCCATGAACCTCATCAGTTTAATATCCCTATATAAAAATCGCATCTACCAAAATTAAACTAGCATAAAATTACTTTTTCTTGTTGTAGACCCCGATATTGGCTCATATCAAAATTTATAATGTATGAATGTTGTGATAAAATTATCAGCAATGGGCCAAAAGGACAGCTTTGACACTAGACTTGCCTGGAATTGGTACAGAACCATGTAGACACCCTTTGAGTTATATCCACAGCCTCTAATATGTATCGGCATCTTATGTATGCCCTTATGATTAGTCTTTGACTCTTTGGTATTGTTGTTTGCAAGAACTACACTCCTGAGGTAAATTTCCATGTATTAAAAACCATGATGAGGTTCATTTAGTAACATACAATGATACAATCACTCCTAGATTAATCTAACCTCCGAATACTATTGTTGGTGTTGATATCATGATTTTTATTCAAACTGAAAGAATTATTTCCTCTATTATTGGAAAGATTGCGATTCTAGGTACCCAATAAATTTAAAGGAAGCTTAGTGTTATTTTTAGTTGTAGTTATTGTTACTTCGAAAAAGGTGTAGTTTCCTAGGTGCTGTTAGAGTAACTGTGTAAGGGTGCTGGATGTAATTTAAAGAGGTCGAGGGGTTTTACTTTTACTTTAATTACACAACCGCATGGAATGCTTGCACTCTTGTACTTGGGCTAGTGTAGCAGAGCTGGGCATAGGAGAAGTTGATAGGCTTTACCCTTATGTATGTAGAACCTCTTGGAAGGTTTATGCTATTGTCCTGCTTTCTTAGTTAACCATTAACATGTGTATTTTACATAAAAACATTATTTTTGTGAGAGGGAGATTTTCGTAGTATTATAGACCGGGAGCCACGCAGTATCATAGAACATAGTACTGAAAAAATTGCTGGCATAACCTAGCTATTCTACATTCATTGAAGAAAGGAGTGTTGTTATTAACTTAATAAATATAAGTCGTTGTCACACTTCCTCTGTAGATATTATTGAAGCTAGACAAAACGAAGGAAGACAAGTTGGCAGAGAACAATCGGAATGAACTATTGAAGTTCTTGAATGCTAGTTATGATTGATGATGTTAACCAGCATATGTATCCTGTTCACTGTGGGGCATCAGTTCAGATATTTTTCTATATAGTATTCATGATCGTTGGGGGGTAATATCATCATACAACCTTTGATGTTCATGAGAAGTGAACTTGTTGGTCTTTGGCGAGCCTTTCAGGTTTTGATGTTATATGTTATGTCTAGGATGAATTTCATTGGTATTATTGTATTAACAGCTTTGGAAAATGGAACTTATATATTGAAATGTTTGTGGCTGTTGATGGTGAAATTTTATTCATAGCTGCAGGATTTTATGGTTTAACCATTAACCATTGTGTACTGTTAGTGTGTTACGACTCTATTGGAATTTTCTTTATGTTTTGAACTTCTCTTTCATGATTTTGTACCGTTGTATTTCCTTAAGAGTGAAAAAATGATATAAGTATGATTTATGATGAAATTTGATATGGATTTTGCATACAATTATTGAAGATCGTGTGAGATTGTTGATTGTTTACAATTGATTCCTTGATTGGGTGTACAAACACGAGTATAACGTGAGATCTATCGAAGGACTGACTAATTTTTTTGGCCCATTAAGGTTGAATAAGTTCGATTTCGTATCCAATCTATTAAATAATTATATTCTCACTCGTAGCTATGGTCTTAACATGTCTGAGTTAGCCTGTAAGGTCATTCACATACTTTTAAGTGGTAAATTTTGGGAGGGAGTTGTTTGGAGTCCCATACTCTTATTTGCATGATTTGTTCCAAAATTTGTTAGTTTTTAACCAACTTAGCTAAACTTTTGAGGATTCTTATTTATATTACTGTCTTTATGTCTGATATAGTTACGGTTGAGTTGGACAGAGACGAGTAAAACTTTTATTTACGGTATATTTGGTCACACTGAAGAAAATATAAAGTTGTTTAAGTAGAACGCATATCAAAGGTTGTACCGTTTTTCAAATAGATAAAATTCTTTCTTTTTTTAGTTCACAAAAATAATTGATAAAATTCTTTTAGAAAACATTTTAAATAATAGATACTGTAACGTTTCTGGGGATTCATCCGTAAAATTATGAGAATTACTTGTTGCAATTGCACCTTATTTTTCATTTCCTCTTCTAGATCTAGGGTTCCTCCTTCCACTTCGAGCGGCCCAGCCCATCCACAACTCACACACACACACACACACACACACACTCTCTCTCTCTATAAAGAAGCGGAATGGGTCAATGGTTCTCCACTTTTCTCCCCTGCCTCCTTCAGTTTCAACTTTTACTAGCGTGAGATAATACAGCAAGTCTAGATTTTCTGTACAGTTTATTTATCCCGTTACCGTTTTTTCGTAAAGCCAGACATAGTTCTTCTCCGGAATGTTTAGTGCAGTGATTTCCGAGATTTTATTTGTGCGCATAGAAAAATTTGGTCCAATCTGCTTGAGCCTTCTCCATTCAAAATCCACGGAATTGCGCTTCAATGTTTTTGGAAGACACTCCTTATTGGATTCATTATTTTTCCCTTCGACCAAAATTTTGTTGATTCAATTGGATTTTTGATTAACTCGTTTGGTTGATGGGTTCCAGCTACGCAGCCTCTGTAAAAAGAAAATACTAGTAGTTCTGTTTTTTTCAACAATATGTTAATGTTAAAAGGTTATTGGTAGGTATGAACAGAATCAATTGTATGACACTTTCAATTAATTTTTTTTAATTCATAAATTTATAAATTTTTTATGCAATCAATTTTTTGTATAATTAATCAAGTGTGGTGCTGGTTACTAATAATATCACTATGATAGTTGGATTATTTTTACAACTCTAAGTTGAATTCAGTAATAAAGATAAAATTATTTAAGCAATATACAATGTGTTAATAAGCAAAAACGTGCAAATGCGATAGTGACATTATAATTCATGAAAACATGATGTATATACCCATTTATTAGCAACCAGTCAAAAATACACATTTTTGTAAGTCTTTCATATTTTTTTATAGAGATTATGATAGAAATGTATTTATTTTATTTTCTTGGGTGGATATAGTGATTTCAATTTTGATTTGAATTTATCGTTATTTGTTAATTCTCGAATAATTTAATGTAAATAGTATGATTGATTTGACTTTTGACTAGTATTATGAAATGGTGAACATCATGAGGAACTCAGATCAATTTATTTGATCTTTTTCAATTTAAAAAATTTAAATTATCAATTACAAGTTTAAATTATTAAAAATGTGCTCAAGTTTAGAAATCCAATTGAAAATAAAAAAAGAATTAATTCAACTGGTTTTACTCAAATCTCGATCGGTTTTTTTCAATTGTAAATATAAATAATAAATTTACTAATTTTTCATTAAACGTGTAAATTAGATAATTTTAAATTATATTATAAATTTAAATTATTAAAAATATGGTTAATTTTAGAAATCCAATTAAAAATCGGAAGAGAATTAAAATGGTGATTGATTTTACGCAACTCTAATCGGTGTTTACTATTATAGATCGGTTTTTAAGTTATGATTGTTGGAGATAGATCAAACAATTACGGAATTCGACATCGGGTTAGTCATGTACGATGGGCACTAGCAATCCGAGACGAGAACACCTGTGTCGGTGTCTATGGAAGGGTTTTGACACTCAAGTCAGTTAAATGATAAGAGATCATCGATGAAAATATGATAAATAAATAGTAAATAAGCACTTAGAGATGGAGTAGTAGAGCGTGTCTGGTCGGATTGACTAGTTACGCTAGTCAGACAACGATGAGAGAGAGTGTAAAGATCGATCTGAGATGAGCTTCACCTAGTTACGTGTATGTAGTAGCGACTGTGGAGAGACCTCGCTTGAGAGAGTGTAGAAAGGTCGTATCAATGTGGAGGCGAATATGAGTGCAAATGAATGGATACCCTGTTTCACCTAGTTACGTGGAATTTATAGGATGATTTGGTAGCGACTGAAGAATGTAATGTCCTCCCAAGGGGTCATTAACCAAAAGACAAGTTCCAACCATCATGCGATATGCATGTATACGAGGAAAAAGTAATAAATTCTCCACTAGGAATAGAACAAAATACGAGACAGATATTGCGACATTTAGAATCGGGATTACCTCGGTGAAACTAGTACCCTAATGTGGTTTCCATGCTCATTCCCCTTTTAAGGAAGCGAGCAGAGTCCCGCCATCCAAATTTCAACTCGTTAACACTATCCCTAGCTTTTGTTCACAAGGTTTTTGAGAATAATTTAACACTAAAACACACCACACAAGAATAACCAAGCAGCAATAAGATAACCTATGATCGCTTGAAAACATCACGGCTGAAATTTCCAAAAGTAGCGCAAAGTGAGTCATCGAGTCAAATGGGCTTGGAACTTCTTGAGGTCATCCCGAGTAAGAAAGGCGCCATCATTAACTTTATAGCAAGGCGGTGACAACTGTGCTAAAGCGGGTTGAATGGATGCATGTTTTGAATCGCACGAAGATGATCCCACACAAAAGTTGTCGGCACACCGCTTCCCATTTTTAGCACAATACCCAGGGTCAGGTCTCGATAAACGCATATGGGGTGCCCTTAGCCGCCAATTGTCGAAACCGCATAAGAATTTCCGAGGATCGCGAGCAAAATAGCGGGAGGTGGGCCGACATGAGAAGATCGGCCAAGCCAAAAACAAGGTCCATGGTGGAGAGGAGGCACGATAAGGTTTTCCGAGTAAACGAACGTGATAGCTCGCTTGCTCGCGTCAACAAACTCCATCGTAGCGAAGATCGATGGGGCCATCTTCCGTCACGCGGTCGGTGGAGTCGGAATGGTAGACGATCGTGTCGGAATGAGTGCGACGGTGACTCATTGTTTGAAGGGTGCGGAAGACAAGAGATGGCGATGGCACGGCAGCAGCTGTGAGGAACAACGTCGCGCGGGCGACGCGGCAGAGTGAGCAGCGGGGAGGCCACGGTGGGCGAAACGGAAAGGCGCGTTGGGTAGTAATGAGCACTTGTGATGGTCGTCGCCGCGGGCAGGTAAGCGAGGTGTAGAGCAGAGGTGGGAGGCGGCGAGGTGGGCGACGTAGGGGGCCTAGCGGTGGGGTCGCGTTTGGAGTGGAGGCGATCGTTGTCTCAATTTGGGGATGAGGGTTTGGTGGAGGCGGACTCTTTAAAATGAAACAACAAGATGCGGTGTGACTAGCGCCGGTGTTGGGCCTTCACGGCCTTGGCCGATGGATGGCGGTGCGAGTGCGCTCCGGTGCGTTGAGCGCCTGGGAAAACGCGCTAGAAGAGCGCGGTGTTGGGACCTCACGGCGCCCGATGGATGGATGTGCAGGTACGCCGGTGCGGCATGTTCTCGGCGTCGATGGATTCGGAGGCGGTGGAAGGCGGTGCGGCCGATGAAATCAACCTACGAATAGAACGAAACACACCCGAAAACAAAAGAGAAGAAAGCCCAACTAGACAAAAAGGAAGAAAACAAATGAGAAAGCAAAAGGAAGGGAAAGAACGAAACCAAAGGCTGGTTACCTCCCACGAAGCGCTTTTTTAACTTCGTTAGCTTGACGGCAAAATAGGATCATGGCGAAGGTGTATCCTCCCATGGATGGACTCAATGGTATGATTAATAAGTTCCCTCAAAGTATGGTTTTACCTTGGCCGACCAATCCTTGCGTGAGGGCTGCACCGCTTTTCCAAAATTCCTTTGATTTGTGGGTTACTTGTCTCACCGCCTCGATGTTTGAGGATGATATGGGGTGGTAACTGTGCGTTATACCATTCTTCTTCATGAGCTTCTCGAACAACTTGTTGCAAAAGTGGTTTAGCGGCATTTCATTCCTACGCCCAATTGAGCCTACCCTTTGGCACCTATCACAAGACCGATAAAGGAATGCGGGTCCGATGATGTGCGCGATCTTTGTCCACCAAAATTCCCACCACAAAGAGCCCGATGGCACATCTCCAAGACCTTGTGTGCTCCTCGTCAGCACACATCGATCTAATTACCTCATCCTTCCCGACTTGAAAAGGTAAGGATCTTCCCAAAGTATTGCCGCACATAGAGAGAAACGCCCATTCTTGGGAAGTAAGATCAGTTTCAATTCTCCACAAGCCAAATAATTCACAATATCGCAAACCAAGGCAAGAGGAGGTACTATATGCATGCTCAAAAGGAAAAGATCGGGTATGGCATTGGGGTCCAAAGTGAGGGCAAATGATCTAGACGAGACGGATGGTCGACAGAATGAATTCTCACCGCCTTCCTATCTCGAATTTCAATATCAAATTCTTGCAACAAGAGCACCCAACGAATAAGTCCGGCTTGGCACGAGGTTTGGTCAACAAATACCCAAAAGTCGCATGATCACCGTGAATTATTACTCTAGAACCAATGATATAAGCACGAAATTTGTCAAGAGCAAAAATCACAGCTAGCATTTCTTTTTCAGTAGTGGTGTAATTAACTTGTGCAGGATTAAGAGTCAAACTAGCATAGTAAATCACACGAAGCATTTTATCCACACGTTGTCCCAAGACTGCACCTACAGCAGAGTTAGACGCATCGCACATAATCTCAAAAGGTAGAGACCAATTTGGACCAATAACAACAGGTGCAGTACTCAATTTATCCTTCAAGGTATTAAAAGCGGACAAACACTCAAGGTCAAAGTTAAAGGGGGCATCTTGAGCAAGCAAACGACAAAAGGGTTCAATGATTTTGGAAAATCTTTAATGAAGCGCGGTAGAACCCGGCTTGTCTAGGAAACCCCGATTCCCTTAACATCACTCGGTGGGGTAATTTTCAATAACCTCCACCTTGCTCTATCAACCTCTATCCTCGTCCGGACACAATATGACCCAACACTATCCCACTACGGACCATAAAATGACTCTTCTCCCAACGAAGGGTGAGATTACTTTCCTCACAACGACTAAGCACCCGTTCAATTTTCATTAGGCAGTCATGGAAAGAAGAACCAAAAACAGAGAAATCATCCATGAAAATCTCTACAAAATCACCAATCATGTCTGAGAAAACGGACATCATACATCTCTGAAAGGTACCTGGTGCATTGCAGAGTCCGAATGGCATTCTCTTGAAAGCATACGTCCCGAAGGGGCTTGTGAAAGCAGTCTTGGCTTGGTCCTTAGGATCTATCGCAATCTGGTAGTATCCTGATAAACCATCAAGAAAGCAATAAAAATCATTACCTGAGAGCCGGTCCAACATCTGATCGATGAATGGAAGAGGAAAATGGTCCTTCTTAGTTGAAGTATTCAACTTCCTATAGTCGATGCACATCCTCCACCCGGTGACGGGCCTAGTGGGCACCAACTCTTTCTTTTCATTGAGGACTACTGTAATTCCTCCTTTCTTCGGCACGACATGAACAGGACTCACCCACTCACTATCGGCAATTGGGTAGATAATTCCTTCGGCCAGCAACTTGTAAATCTCTTTCTTCACTACCTCCATAAGTACTGGGTTGAGTCTTCTCTGCCCATCTCTCTTAGGCTGTGTCCCCTCTTCCAGGTGGATTTTATGCATGCACGTGGCAGGACTGATCCCTCTGATATCTGCCAAACTCCATCCAAAAGCAAGCTTGTGCTTCTTGAGGACGGTGACTAGTTCACTTTTTTGGGAACCGTGAGCTCACAGAAATGATCACGCTTCATTCTTCATCCTCTAGAAAGACATACTTAAGTTCTTAGGAGCTCCTTCAATTCTAGCTTTTTCACCACCTTTTGTGCCATCTCTTCCTCTCCTTGGGTCGGCCTCGCAAAATCGGCCTCCAACCTGAGCCGTTCCTCAAGGTCTGCCGACCCCTCATAAACTTCTTCGACGACATGATCCTGCACAAAAGAAATCTTTGCCAAAGCATCAATAGTATCAACATAAGAGCAATTATCAATTGCATTCGCAGATGGCATAGCCTTGCTATTGTGCACTGAGAAAGACACTGATTCACCTAGGATGGACATCTTTATGTTTCCATTCTTGACATCAATCAAAGTGTTAGTTGTCGCCATAAAGGGCCTACCTAATAACAGAGTGTGCTCTCTACCATTCTCATGTACATCTCCTATCTCAAGAACAACAAAATCCACAGGCACAATCAACCCACCCACACGCACTAGAATATCCTCTACTACTCCCTTAGGGTAACGCACAGAACGATCAGCTAGTTGCAGACACATGCGAGTGGGTTTTAAATCTCCTAATTCCAATTGCTTGAAAATAGGATAGGGCATAAGATTGATTCCTGCTCCCAAATCTAACATACCTGTGGCCTCTTTTCCATTACCCAAAGCAATATTGATAACAAAGCTACCTGGATCTTGTTGCTTGGGTGGAAGAGGCTGCTGCATGATGGAATTTGCCACCTCGGAGACCATGACAGGTTCGTTGTCAACAAACTTTCTCTTCTTCGACGCCAGTTCTTTGAAGAACTTGACATAATCAGGAACATTTCTGATCACATCCACAAGAGGTAAATTCACATTCACCTTAGACAACATCTTGTAAAAGTCGAAACTGCTGATCCCGCTTCGCTTCTCAGCGGCTCGAAAAGGTACTGGGGCTTGTAAGGATTCGTAGCCTTGTGCAACTCGACCTCCAGTCGCCTTTTCTTCATCAACCTCTTTCTTTCCACAACTGGTGGATCCACAATCTCATGGGGTTTTCACCTTATTGTCATGCCTTCCCATCGCAAGACCCTTGTCCGACTTGAGCTTGATGTGGCTGTTGTGGTTGACTCGGGATCTTCCCCGTCTGCTGCTGTTGTTGCATCCGACTCACAGCATCGGACACTTGCCCAACGGATCCCTCGAGACGACGAATGGTTGCGTCCTGAGCCTCCCGCCAACTTGCTCTCTTGCATGAAGGCACTCATGCTATCCTCAAAAGATGACCTCTGTGGTTGTGCAGCTTGTCGTGGAAATTGTTGTTCATGGCCATCGATATTGTTGCTGCGGAGGATAGTATGGTGCAGACATCGATTGCAGTGCATCGCTGATTTTGGTAGTACTACCGCCGAGGTCGATAGACTTGTTGTTGCCGACATCGAGAATCTTCTTTGTCGCCGAGGAAAGAATTGTTGCCGAGGCGCCGACATCGCATATTTCGACTAGATCCATGCCCTTGATTCTGTCCTCTCCATTCTTGTGTAGGCGGATTTCTCCCCCCAAATGATTGTTGCTGGATAGGAGGTCGGGATGGGAATCCTTGGGCAGCATAAACTTCGGCCCCTCCTTCGTAACCAATCTCTGCCATTCTATGGCAATTGTCGGGACCGTGGCCTACTTCACCACATATATCACAGAATTCTGGCTCTTGCTCTGGCTCTTCTATTTTAGGAGTTGCTGATTTATTCATCTTCAATTCTTGCGCACTCTTTCATCATCGTAGCCATCCGCTTGGTCGATCGTAGTTTTGAGTGATAGCTTTAGTGTCCACTCGCATGCGTGAAGAAGTTCGTTCTGAACTCACGCTATCGCCTCAAAAATATCATTCATTTCGTCAGAAGTGCTGGTTGTGACATCCCCTCCTGCTCGAGTCTCGACCATAAATTTAAAGGTCGTCTCCAACCCGTCATAGAAATATTGGGCGAGAACTTCAGGGACAATTTGATGGTGAGGGCATTGTTGCAGAAGATCTTTAAATCTATCCCACGCTTCGTGGAATGGCTCGCCCACATCTTGAGCGAATCTCATGATGTGAGTACGAATATCCTGTGTCTTGTGGTTCGGGTAGTATTTGAGCAGGAATTTTGTACTCATTTCACTCCACTCCTTGATAGTCCCGGCTGGTAGGGACAAATACCAGGACTTGGCTTTGTCCTTAAGTGTGTAGGGAAAACAATTAAGCATCAAATGCTCTTCCTCCAACTGCAGTAGGAAGGTCCGAACCACTGATCAGATTCTCTCGATAAAACCGGGGCATCTTCATTAGGTAGCCCATAGAACGAGGGCAATTGGTTCATAAAGTTCTCGCTCAATTCATAATTCCTAGCCTCTACAGGGCAGACAATTCAGGACGAGCTGTTCCACCTGACGGCTTTGTGAAGTCTCCCAAGGTCTTGCGAGGAGGTTGGTCGCCCATGATAACTAGCTTCTCTTCAAAAAGCAACGCTAAAGAGTAGACATCACTAAACTTGGCTCCTTCCTCTGCAGCAGCAAAAATCTCCTTTCTCCGGTTGATGTTATCAATGAAGGGCGTCAAGTCCTGTTTCACACTTCGACGACCTAGCATGCACAACACTCAACCAAAAAGATCAACGCACCTTGAGGAACAAAAGAAACCAAACAGAAAAAGAAAACAGAAAAGAAAAACACAACGCAAATAAATTCCTAAAGCCTTCCCCGGCAACGGCGCCAAAATTTGTTCAACCTTTTTGTGTAATAGGTTCTCGCAATAGGACGAGATCGATTGTACCTCGGTAGGTTGACCCTAGTCGTATTCTCAAGGAAGGCTAAATAGGGCTTTACTAACGTTGCGAACAAAAGCAATAAATCTAATCTAAAGGGAAAAAGGGTAGGGTGAAATTACTCTACGATTAACTAGGCGAAAATAAAGAAAGCAATTAAATTACCTAGGCAATAATCAACACTAAAGATAAAAGATGTGGAACTATGCAAATTAACCCTAATCATGATTATGCAAAATCAAAGTTGCAAAGATTAATCTAATTAAACAGAGAATTAAAGAAGACGAAATTATAAACTCACCAAGAACATAAATAAATTGCAAAGGAAGAAAATACCAAATCAAAGAGAGAACGAAGAACTTGAATTAACGGCGGAGAAATCCAACAACCATTCAAAGAGTGATGTTCGTAATCCCAAAAGTAAATCACATGAAAGCTAATAAAGTTTTACGCTAAAACCGAAAAGGGCTTCACCAACTCGTCGAGAGCGCTTTTGCGGCTAAAACAAAACGTCCGCACAAAACCTAAAAGATAGGTTTTAAAGATGTCTCGCACCAAGCGCGCCGGCGCAGCCAACGCTCGGTCGGCAGATCGAGCTCTCGGCGCTTCGTCGAATAGCGTGGCGTGAGTGGGCAGTGCTCGCCTTTCTCGAGCGCCCATCGTAAGAGCGCCGCGTGGCTACCGGTGCTTCCTTCGACTTCCAACATTACTACATCGTGTTAAACGCACCATTTTCACTCACTTTCCATGACCAAGACCCTTCTCGAGTTTCCCAAGAAAACACAAAAGAAGATAAATAAGCTCCACACAGCACGGAAGCACCACAAAAACGGGGAAAAAGATCGCGAGTAATAAGTGAGAAAAACACATAACACGGGACCAAACAATGGGCTTATCTAACGAGTTGGGCTGACTTGTCCGATTGGACTGAGTAATCGAACTATACGGAGTTTGTCCACTACAGTTTTTCTCCCACTCTCTAATTAGAATTTTCCTAGTTAGAGAGTAATTAGTGCAATGGAATATTTGATGCAGGATTGTGTGGGTCTCGTCGTTGTGGCATTGTTGTGTATATATGAGAGAACATAAACAAATGGATCGCACAATGATTATGTTGTTGTATGTAAAGTGACAGGTTTGTATGGTTGCGATATGTGTGGGAAGAGGGCACACAAGCCAACCGGTAGTCGGGTAGTAGCTTGTCTCATCGGCGTGACAACCTATGTGATAGGGTCGACTGGAAAGTACACCACATAAATAGTATATGCAAAGAGAAAGCTGATCAGTCTGGGATGTCGGCGTAACTAAGTCGGCGTGAACAAAACTCATGTTTGGTTTGTTTTGCTGCCTACTGTAGATGTGTCTGACTTGTCTGGCATGACTTAACCCATCATCATAAGTATAATGTTAGGTTGGCATGATGAGTAAAGCATGACCTTACCTCTTCTCATAAATGTAATTTTGGGTTGGTATGGTAGATAAGGAATGACATTACCCCCCCTCCAAATGTAATGTCGAGTTGGTTGGTAGGTATGGCATACCTTTCCTCTCCTCATAAAAGTAGTATTGGAGTGGTATGGTAGGTAAGGCATGATCTTACCCCTCCTCCCCATTCCTTTCAAATGTAGTGTTGGGTTGGTTGGTAGGTATGACTTTTCATCCTCTCATAAATATAGTATTAGGTTGGTATGGCAAGTAAAATATGACCTTACCCCTTCTCCCCAATGTAGTGTCGGGTTGGTTGGTAGGTATGATATTTCCTCCCCTCATAAATGTAATGTTGGGTTGGTATGGTAGATAAAACATAACCTTACCCTCCTCATAAACGTAGTGTTTGGTTGGTATGGTAGGTGTAGTTCTATCTTTCTATAAATTCATACTTTCATTTACCATATGATTCTTGTGATCAACCAAACTTCATGTAAACAAACTTCGTGCATAGCCTGATAGTGCCCGATGGCTTGGCATGTAAGGTTGGTTGGCGAATGTTCTTTTCCTTTGATTTTATAAGGGTAGATGAGTTCGTCGGGTTGCTTGAAGAATATTAGAGCTTTCTAGTTTGGATTAGAGGCGTCCGACTTCTCTATTAGCCTCTTAGCTCGATTTGGGACTGTCTGTTGGATACAGTTAATTTCTCAGGGCTATAGATACAGGATAGCCAGGTATAGGCATGTGGTAATATCGAGGAACCGTTGGGCCAAGCATAGTTTACGTCTCCTTTCACAATCAACGGTTGCATGCGTGAGCGTGTTGTCGGGTGATTGTTATTGCGTTCAATAACAGACTAAGCGCTGGTAAGAGATTACATGCACGTGGGGTCCGATAGGTAGCGGTGATTCGTTTGTGGCTAATTAAGATTATTGAACGAAGATGATTCAACGTGTTTGCCCTTAGGATGTCCTCTATGTGGACGGTTATGTATGCACTTCATTCGTTCCAATGTAAGTTTGTGATGGTTTGTTGGTCTTATACGTGATATTCTTGTTTTATCACGTAAGTTTGTTTGGAAAGTTTGATCTCTTGACCAAACCATCATCTATGAATTCCAAAAAATTATGAAGCTTCTCTTGTTGCTTGGTGTAATGTTACCACTACCAAGTGATGATTCGTTCACCTATTTAAGAAAAAAACTTAGAAAATACTGAAGTAAAAAAATTAAATTATAACTTGACATCATTTACAACATATCGATTCATCAGTCACCGAAGAATGTATTGGGTTAGGAATGCTATTGGTTTCCTACAAGCAAATTGTCCGTATAAGTATAAATGTAATTCTTGAAAAAAGATAAATATAAATAATATTACATTAAAATTAAAATTGAAAAATATAAAAAGCAATAGTAGTGGAAACAACATACTGGACTGTCGAGTGATGGCTTAGACAATGAGTCAATCTTGCTATTTTCACTTGTGACTTTGGTCACCGTATATTTTGGTCGATTATCTTTGCCTACTTTCTTTTGAACTTTGAATTATATCTTTTTTATCTATCAATGTGGTCTCAATCTCCCCTGGTATCATATCTAAATCCCCAACCTAAAAAATAGTTAGTTTATGTTGTCATTTAAAATTTAAACAATCATATTTAATAGAGTTCATAATTATTGAATTGCCTCTCGACTTTTTATGTCTATCTCATCAGCCTTTTTTCCAATTAGTTGCATGCATTCTCTATCCCACATTAGAAATTGGGCTTTATTTGTTTCATCAACAACGAACACCTTGAGTTTAAACCTAGAAAATTATAAACACATCATTGTTTTATTAGATAAGTGAATAAATAAATTTTATTACTTTAGACCTTATTTAAACACATAATATGACATTATGATATAAAAACATATTGGTGTAACATGAAATATTTTTTACCTCATTAATGCAGAACCATCATATTTGTTGCATCTATCTCAATAGAACTTGTTTTCCAACTTTATTACCCCGTAGACGTGCATGGGCTTTTTGAACCGCCGGGCTGGCCCTAGGCCCGGCCCTAGAGTCAACGGTTCGGGCCCGGACCGACGGTCAACGGGCCTGAACCGGAACCGAGAGCTAGGGCCTAGGGCCGGGCTCGGTTCAAGGCAAAGAGGCCCGGAACCGGCGGTTAACCGGCGGTCCGAACCGTCGGGCTTCCACGCGAACCGCCGGTCCCGATTATAGCCGTTGGAACCGGCGGGCCTAGGGCCGAACCGGCGGGCTCGTAGAGCCGTTGGAACCGGCGGTCCGGCCCTAAACCGCGGTCCCAACGGCTAGAAAACGGCTAGTTTTCGATTTTCACCCCAAAATCACTCCTATAAATATATCCATCATCCTAACTCTATCCTCACTTCAATCTCTCATTTCTCAACCTTAATTCACTCATTTACATCTAATTTTCAAGCTTTCAAGCTCTCATTCTCACTCTCAAACTCAATCTCTCAAGTTCTCAAGCTCTCAATCTCTCATTCTTATTCTAAACTCTCAAACTTTCTCACTTCATCAATCATCATGTCTTTCTTTAAACGATCAAACAAGGGAAAGGGAAAGGCCGCCGATGAAGGAGCTCCAAGTGAGGGAGGAGACATTCCAACTCAACGTTCACGAAGGGCCTTAGCGGCGGAGGAAATCTCAAGGCAAGTTGCGAAAGGTTTGTCGAAGAAGATGCTCGATTTTATGAAATGGTGCATCGAATGGAAAGAAGTCCCAATTTCGGTGACGAGGCTCGAACGACCAAGACGACGATGAAGAAGGCGACGAAGAATATGACGACTTTGACCAAGATCGCCACAACCACCAAAATCAAAGGAACTTAAGTCCAACGTTTTGTGAATCACTTTAGGTACGTAAATTTTACGTTTCTTACAAATTAGTTTCACAATTTTAATTTCATGTTCATAGTTCTTACAATATCTTGTTATATTTTCTTTAGAAAAGTGGAAGTGCTTAGCGAAGCACCTCTTCCCGACGGTCGAAGAGATACATTGCTTATTGCAACTATTGCACGAAAACCTACAAATGGATCGAGAAAGGAGGTTACGGAGCGCTCAATAGGCACATGGAGGTTCTCATCCTCATGAGTATGGAATATCAACGAACCAAGCTCAAATTAAAACCCTTCTCAATATTCCACAACGGGTACGTCCACTTTATTTAAATTTGATAAGGAAAATATGAAGATGCGATGGCTAGATATTGTGCTATGGAAAAACTCCCTTTTAATTATGCCGATAGAGTTACGTATGAAGAATGTTATAAAGAGGGACTTGGTCCTAATGCATGCAAAGTTAGTAGAAGTATTATGCTTAAGAAGATTAGGAGACAATGCATGGAAAAAAAACATGATTTAATGAAATATTTGGTTCGTTTAGGTCATAAAGTTTCTATTTGTGCCGATGTTTGGACGGATGCTTATAATAAGAATTCTTATATGGGTATTACTTGTCATTGGATTGATTCGAAATGGGTTATGCAAAAACGTTTAATTGCTTTTAGAGAGTTTGAAGAGCCTCATAATGCTTTAGGTATTGCTAATATTATAATTGGTGTGTTAAATGAGTATTCTTTGATTAATAAAATTTTTTCCGTTGGTTTTGATAATGCTTCGGCAAACACCGCTAGTATTCCTCAACTTATTGAAGCATGCGCACCTTCTTTTGAAGGAAAATACTTTCATTCTAGATGCATTTGTCATATTTTAAATTTATGTGTTCAAGATGCACTTAGTATTTTCAAGATTCCGTTAGTCCTATTAGAAATGCTATCAAATGTTTGCATTCTTCAAAACTTGTGGAAGAAATGGCAAAAATATTGTCGTATAAAAATATTACTTATACATGTTTCAAATTGGATGTTTCTCATCGTTGAATTCTACTTATGAAATGCTTAATAGTACTATTTCATATAAGGGTCATTTATGTGATTTTTAGAAAAGAGTTTACATCTATTCAATTACATCTTAATGAGTCTCATTGGGATGCTTGCATGGATTTATATCGATTATTAAAGGTATTTCATGGTGCAACGAAACAATTATCGGGAGTTTATTATTGCACTTCCGTTATGGTTTTAGAACATTGCATGCATATTGTCATGTCTTTTCGTAGTTGTTTTAGTAAACCATCTTTATGTGGTGTAATTTATTTTATGGTTCAAAAGTGGCTAAAATATTTTAGGAGATACCTACAATTTTTTGCTTGCTAAGTGTTTAGATCCTAAATGGAAATATGATGGTACTTGTCAAATGCTTAATGTTTATTATGATGCTTTTAGGCAAATGGATTTTCAAGGTGCTAGTATAGAAGGAGAATTAGTTTATTTTGATCTCCCGGATGTAGATCAAATCAAATATAATCTTGAAAAGAATTTAAGAAATCTTTTCAAGAATATAGGTCGAAATATGGTAGTGATGATGATATTCAAACTCCACCTCCTTCTTCTATGATGTCTACGATTAATTTTCCTTTTGATATGAATGAGTTTGATCATTTGGTGCAACAAATGACTTCGTGTACCAAAATAGAACATTCGAAGGCCGAGAGGACAAGGTAATAGTGAATTAGATATATATTTGTAAACTCCTTTGTCTTTGGTGTTGAAGATAGCGGTCCTTCGATCGATGTCTTGAAGTGGTGGTCGAAGAAGAGGAGTATCCAATCCTCTCAATCATGGCAAATGAGTTATTTGCCGTCCGGCATCCATCAGTATCCGTTGAACAAGCATTTAGCATTGGAGGACTAATGCTTGATCAAAGAAGAAGCAACATGAAGCCGGCGAACATTGAAGCTACAATGTTGCTCGATGATTGGTGTAGGGCCGACCTTAGAGCTCAAGAACCACAATGGGAAGATGGTAACGAGAGCGAAGACGAGGCCTTCACCGAAACGGATCGATCGGAATCGGGTGCGGAGACGGAGTAGAGCATTTAGAAATAAAAAAGAACTACATGGACTTTGATTCCTCTATGATTATGAGGATATGTAGGCAACTCAATTTTAGAAATTAAATTGAGCTCAAGTCCTTTATTATTATTATTATTATTTCATCCCTATGTAAAAGTCATAAACGGATTTATGTAATTTTACTCATCATTTATTAAAAAATGCAAAGTGTTGACACATATTTTATATTTATCGTATTTTAACAAATGCAAAGTATTTACAAGTTCAAACATAAAAAAATCATTTACAAATTACAACTTACAAATTTAAAAATATTTACAAGTTTAGTAGTTTACAAATTTTACAAATTTAAAAATATTTACAAGTTTATTAAGCTTTAGACTTAAAAGTTAAAAGTTAAAACTTAAAAGTTTGTTAAAATCTTGGACTTTGATACTTGTTGCATATTTGATTGAATTTTCAGAAACATTGAGATAGAATTGGAGATTTTACCTTCATAAGAGTTGAAGTATATCGCGATAAGAGTTTGTGAGCGCAAACGGATCGAAAATCGGAGCTCGGACGAGAGAACGGATCGATAAAAATCGCTGCGCGAACAGGCCGAATCGACGGCTCGGCCTAAACCGGCGGTTCGAGCCCGAACCGGACCGCGGGCTCAGGCCCGACCCTAAACCGCCATCTTGTATGTAGGGCCGGGCTAGGGCCTTCACTTTTGGAACCGCCGGGCCAGGCCCTAAACCGGCGGTTCCGGCCCGTTAACACGCCCCCTTAGGACAATTTTTACAAGTGAAGTAGAACCATCCTCCCTTACACTCGATAGTCATAACTGTACCACAAATCCAATGTGAAACACCCTTAAAATATAAAAATAATTAGTACTTTAAATCTTTTGAATCGACTAACAAATTGTCCTTGTGATAAAAATAATAAAATCATTTATCTCTCGTGCTTTAAGAAGTTGATCAATTGCACTTATAGTTGTATGGACATGCTCACCAAAATCCGATGAAGATGCAAAGGACGTGTTACTATATATAGTAGTATAGTTTGTGTCATCAACGAATCTTGAACAATAATTTTAAGAAAAATTAGTCACATTTCAATCCTTAATAAGTAAGGTAAAAACAGTGTAGATGTCACCTTAGGGCGTTCATTTCTGGCAATTCATGGTTGAACCATACTCCTGTAACCTTAAAGTTGTTGCATACTTGAATCTCAGATTTGTACATATTAGGGCGACACATATGAATAATCACTATATTAACTTGATCATCCCAATTATATCAAATTAATGTTGTTCCTATTTCATCAACGTACTCCTCCCAAAGTGTACACATCAACTTTCTATGCATTCGAATATAGAAAACATATAATAAATATTCTAAGGAATTAATTTTCAAAATAACTTATCTAATGAAAAATAGTATTACCTAGAGTGATCTCAACCAAGTTTTTCTCTTTCCCATCATAGCAAACAACAGTTTTGACTAATTTGCGATGGACCACACCAATAATATCTAAATAAAATGTTCGGAGCTTATTTACCCATTTCTACAAAAATGTATGTTGCCTATATCCATTTGTAAAAACTAAGTGTCATCTATACTCATTTCATTATTTTAATATATTTTCATCAAAATCATGCCAGTATTTGACACGAAAATTTGTGCCCGTCTAAATCGTCTAAATCATCAGAGAATCTTTGTACTTTTGTATTGCAGCTTTAATTCAAATTTTTGTTTTAAAAGACCAACAACAAACTCTCACTCTCTCTCTCTCTCTCTCTGCAAGACGGCTAACCTAATTCTCTCGGCCAACCTCCCTCCGCCACCCCCGGCCAACCTCCCTCCCGTGCCAACCTCCCTCCGTGCCAACCTCCCTCCCCTGCCAAACTCCAAACTCCCCGGCCAACCTCGGCCAACCTCCTCATGTGGCAAACCTCCCTCATGGCGGCCAACCTCCTCCCGCTGCCAACCTTCCTCCCGGCGGCCAACCTCCCCTCCGCGCGGCCAACCTCCCCCGCGGCCAACCTCTGCCCCAGACGTCCCTCCTTCCCCGGCGACTTTCCCGTGCCAACCCTCTCTCGGCGGCCATATTCTTCTTCGGGGTTTTTTTTTTTACTTTTGTTTGTTTATATTCTATTGCAAAAATGAAAATAGATCTAATTTCGAATTATATGCTTCGTTATATACTTTGTTATATTGTTAATTATGTATTTTCTATATTGTTAATTATGTATTGTTATATGTTTTGTTATATTGTTAACTATGCTTCGTGAATTTCGAATTATATGCTTCGTTATATACTTTGTTATATTGTTAATTATGTATTGTTATATGTTTTGTTATATTGTTAATTATGCTTTGTGAATTTCGAATTATATGTTTCGTTTAATTATATGCTTCGAATTATATGTTTTGTTATATTGTTAATTATGCTTTGTTATGCTTCGTGAATTAGCAAATTTCGAATTATATGTTTTGTCGAATTATATGCTTTGTTATTGTAATACTATTGAAAAAATATTGAAACATTGTGGGTCAGTAAGCTAAAAAAACTGATATTATTAAAAATATGTCAAATATATTGTAACAAAATATAGGGGTTTTCCTTTTTTATATATATTATTTAGTTAATGAAGTTTGAAATTTACAATAATATAATATAGTTTGTTAATTTTCAAACTTATTGAAAAAATTTCTCCATTTAAAATAAATGGTTGAAGAATTAAATAGTTAGGGCACTTAAAGTATATGATAAATATAGTAACTGAATTAAATAAAATACAAGCATAGTTGGCCTACCATATGATGGTTGAAGAATTAAATAGTTAGGGCACTTAAAGTATACGATAAATATAGTAACTGAATTAAATAAAATGCAAGCATAGTTGGCCTACCATATGTCCCAAGGTAGATGTACTTGTTGCCGAACACCCTGCCAATACGAGCTTCCCATCTTCCATTATGATGATGTCTGTTCACACACAATATCTAATTCAAAGTGTATTATCTACAAAAGATTCAATAAATTCGATCCACCACATAGTTAATTTTAAAATAAATATATAATATTTGAATCTATAACCTATCAAGTTATCAACTATGGGATCGTCTGTAAGTGTGGTTCACAAGTATGATGATCGACTTTAATTCGACCAATTTCATTTTTGGTTAAAGAACGTAAAAAAATATCGAACGATGAACATTGCCACAATACAATTTTGAAGACATATCTATATATTCCCTAAAATAAAACTTTTGTATATATGTGTGAACACACTATATTTCTTAATTAAGCATAGTTTAATTTTTTTTTAATAAATAGGAAATCGAGTTCTTAAGGCCCGAGACCATCAATCGTCCATCCACAATCAGCACGTACTTCAAGCCCAATTATTTAAGAAGGGTCATTATGAGATTGAGAGATATAGGCGGTGAAGACCTGGTGGATAGGTTAAGGCAAGGGTGTTTCGGTCACTTTGTTGGTTGGGAACCAGGATCCAAGTCAAACATGAGTTTGCACCATGTGGTATCCCGACAAATTAAGCCCCCTAGTGCTGAAGATCAGGTGATATGGTTTTTTATCAATGGGAGGACAATTTGTTTTTCCTTCTCGGATTTTGCCCTCGTGACGGGTTTGAGTTTTGGGACGTCATCTTTCGATCCTACAGCCGAGTACGATCCGCAATCCGTTGAGGTTTATCGAAGATTTTTGGTGGCGGAGAGACTAGTATAGAGAATCAAGGTGTGAGATTCTTTGATACAGACGATCCGATTGATGATCCGACGGTCATCTATATCTCCGTGTGGCCCACATCTTAGTTCTTTACGCATTCATCTTAGGTATCAACTTGCCACGACCTGTGGATCCGTGGATTTGGGTCTTAGTTGACGATCTGGACGTATTTGCCAGATTTTCATGGGCTGCATATGCATATCAAATTCTACAATACTACATGTGGAATATGAAGACCAAGGCCAAATATCACTTCTACGGACCGTCGTGGGCATTATATATTTGGTCACTAGAGATCATTTCGGATCTTGGCACGACGGTTGCGAAGTATGTCCGGGGGGATGCGTATCCTAGATGTATGAGGTGGCGGTTCACGAAGATGATTGACGAGGATACACGGCCCCTGTTCGAGCGTGAGGGGCAACCGTTTTGGGGGTTAGTCCCAGACGACTATGAGAGGAGCATGCCGTACTATACGTCATCTCTATATCCGGGTGCACTAGGAGTGAACTACAGCAGGAGACCCGTTCCCATCAGACGTCTGGGAACAACCCCGCCCGCACTAAACGACCTCGTTAGAGGCGGGACCTTCACCGATCTTGGCGTGGGGGTAGTCGGCGACCGATGCATGACGAGGGCGTGCTTCTGTTGTTGAAGAGATTGATGAGGAGCCTGAGGAGCATGAGGAGCCACGACATCGATGCGTGGGGATAGAGCATCGTCGACGAGGACGCCGATCGATATAGGGGGCGCGAGCGGGATACGGGAAGCATGCGAGATAGCTCGTTCCTCTTCATCTAGCAATGGCGGTGAGCACCACAGACGTCTGAGTCGGAGGGATCGTCGTTGGATCAAAGACACGATCCATGATGTGGTTAGAGAGAATATTCAAGGACTCAAGATGTGGTTTGAGTCTATTCTAGAGAAGACTCGATGTAGATGTTCGCGAGCATCGAGGTATATCGCCGTCCGTCGTGGAACTACCCACGGCGATGCGGAGTGACGATCGTGACCGTGGCCTTCTACTGTACTCTATATCGGGCTGGTGTACCCCGTGCAGACTCCTCTAGCAGATCCGGCGTCTCCTGTACACCAGCCAGAGTATACACCTCATTGTCAGTCTCTACAGGAGTATGGATCTACCTCTGGATTCATTAGCCCATCACATAGCGAGGATCCAGCTCGTCATTCCATGCTAGAGATGCCGAGACCATTGGTAAATTATCTTATTTTATATTATTGCATCATAATTGATATGTTTACTTTTTCTAACTCTGTTGCTTAAACCAAAAATTAGCCAACTCGTAGAAGCGAGCGAGTAAGGTTATTGCGCACTGCACCGAGGTCACCGTGACGTGAATAACCACATGCCTCGTCCTATCCCGATAGTGTATCCGCTTCTTATGAAGATTTTCTTGAGGGAGGGCGGGTTCGGTGATTATTAGAGGCAGTGGATGCCGACGACCTACTGATGATTTTGTTCGCATCGAAGACCCTTACGCCGATCTTGAAGTGGGGTAAGTATCATTTCTATTTCTATTTATATTTTCATATATGAAATCGGTATTTAAAAAATAAATTATTTATTGCAGGATCTTGATTTGTACATGATGCATCTGAGGATCAGATTAATAAACATGCATGACTTGTTGAATGGGGTCAATGAGTCGAGCACTATTATTTTGGACACCGATTTCTTTGTAAGTATATATTTCGTATTTCTTATAGATGTGAATATATATGTATATATTCTTTATATATATTGAATTTCTATTTCTTGATGAACAGTTGTACATTAGTCGATCATGGCTGCATATTTTTGAGAATATTGAAACGCAATAGGATCTAGATCATGGTATATCTATGTGGGCTCCATCTAATAATTGGTATCGGGCAGTCCGTGGTAGAAGGGTGGGCCAAAGTCATGACCATGGCTTCTTGCTGAACATGTAACTTATTTATACAGTGACTAATTATAAAATAGATTTTTGTTCGTGCCTTTACGAAATTGAATCTCTTTTTACATATCATCATCCCTTGTTTTAGCAGAGGTCGCGTCGTTTTGGCTCGAATGCACATGATGGACGGGGTCTGTGAAATCTTCGATCCGGTATATTATTCATTAGACCCCCACGACAAGAGGAGCGGTTGATGCATTGGTATGGCTTGAAGTCGTTATTTACACAGTTCTTACTCAGAACTCGTTGGTTTGAAGATAACAGACTCGGTGTTCGTGCCTTTCCGCGTATGATTTGACGTTTACATTGGCTGCTCACGATCTCTGATTCGGATAGCAAGACTCCACCGATGCGAACGCATACATGTGCATGTACGCCGAACACATCATTTCAGGTTTCCCGAGCATTGAGTGGGGTAATGAGAATGTATATGCCTACCGAATAAAATAGCTGCTTCTATCTTTGAATCATGTGAACGAGAGTCATAGAAAGTGGTCGAAACATGTTACTAATTATTATGTAATAACCTTATTTGTATTTGAGTGTATTTTCTTGAATATTGTAATATTTGTATTTGAGTATATTTTCTCAAAATCATAATCACAACCCAATCAATTATACTTCAATAACGAAGGATATCACGAGTTTGGTTTCAACATAATTCACAAATCAAAACGACCATTCAACTCAAGAACATTTCCAACCAAATATAATAAGGAGTTCGACTCCAACATTTTCAATTAATCGCTTAACAACTAAAGCAAACATTATTCTATTAGTATACTTTTAATCATCAATATTAACATCATATATTAACTTTAACATATATATATATAGCAATTAAGCACCTAAACTAAAAAATTTCAATTTCAACATATGAATTTAGAAAATTCTAATAAATTCATAGAATGCTTAAATTATCATATTAAACTCATATATCAAGTTAAGTGAAGAAAATAAAATCAATATCTCATCTAATTAATGGGATGGTAAATAAGGACATGATTGTCGCGTGTGATCTGGGAACCACACAAGCCACACCTCCTACGTGCACGACTTGTCTCGCTTGACCCCATTTCTCCTCCACCGGATCTTGATGGGGACGTTTGGTTGGATGACGATGGCGCCCAACTTTGGACGACCCGCTCGTCATCACACAGTGGCGATTTCAACGCTGCGACATCGGTGGAAGCATCCAACCTGGATTGGGCGGAACATGATTTACTCTGTATGAGTAGGCCTGTACTAGCTTCTCGGCGTGGTAGTATTCTCCCACATAGCTGGAAATTTGGTCATCTTTATGCCTGCACAAATTAAAATTCAATATCAAAAATAATGATAAAGTTGTTAGTTATAAATTTGCATACCGTACTAAAAAAATTATATTTAGTATGTAGCTCCATACCGTATAGCTGCAACTGCATGAGAACACGAGATCAAATCCATGTCCCACTCCAAGCACGAGCACGATGTCGTCCCGAGATTGACATTGAAGGTTTGGTTTCTGTCCTTGACTTTGAATGTGTCGTTACTTTTGGGCACTATAGTATATCGGCGTGATCTCTCCAGCTCCGCCCGTATCTTGCGAATGACTTGGGGTTAGGTCAGTAGGGTATGTTCTTGCTGCTTCAAGTCTTTGATCGAACCATTTTTCTATGATATGACGAATCGCTTCAACCATAGAGCAAATGGGCAATCGTCTTGCCCACAACAACCGAGCATTGAAGGACTCGGCAATGTTGGAAGTAAAAAAGGTATAGCGCTACAGGCACTTTGATCCGCCCACTTCTCAACTCCGACCTCTGTCAACTTGCCATATGCACCACCAGTAGGTCTATCTTTAGGCACGAGGGACTTTAACATGTTCATTGCTTTGTCAAACTCCATCTCCCGATATGCATAAGCCGCCTTCTGGTATAATGCCACTGACGGTTTCCCAAAAGGCGTGATTTTTTTCAGCAGATGGTAGTAGCATAAGCCGTGGGCGTTCTCCGGAAAGACATTTTTCATAGCATTGGATATACTGACGTGCGCATCAGACACAATCAACGTCTCGGAATTCGACTGGTAAGCAATCTTCACGCGTTCTAGAAACCAAGTCCATGATAAATCATTCTCGATCGGACCAATTCCATAAGCCAATGGAAAAACTTGCTCGTTGCCGTCATTCGTAACAGCAACAAACAATATACCCTTATTGCAGCCCTTCAAGTGCGTGCCATCCACAACAATAACAGGCCTCATGCACAACGTGTAACCGAGTCGGCTGGAACCGAGCGCTACAAAAAGGTGGCGAAAACGACCATCTGGTCCAATATCCAGGTCAATCAACGAACCAAGATTAGTTGTCCGCAACATGTGAAGATAACCGGTAGCATCGATAGGATTGTTCATACCCACCATATATCATCTCGATTGCCTATTACGAGCTCTCACCGCGACAAGATATGACGCTGACGCCATACTCGTTGTAACTCGACCATAATCGATCTCGCTTAATGACTTCACCGTCCTCGCGTATTTTCGCGCTATGTATGTTGCAATCACACGGGCTTTGACCTTGCGGCGTTTCGGTATTCACGAGATCATCTACACAGGTGTGTACCGCATCAAACTTGCGCACAAACCAAAAACCACCTTGTTGCAATGCGCGAAATAGAAACGGACACTGATCACGATATTTGCATTTGAACGTAATCCGGGTTTGGTCCGATCGCGGAATAACAAATTCTGCTCTTTGTTCCATGTGCCACAACCCGATTGATATCTTAAGGTCCACCTTGTTGTCGAAGATGGAACCTTCGCTCAGCTCATCGGGGTTCGGAATAGAGTCAAGAGGACTAGCAAAAAGATTGTTCGAAGCCTCATGAGGAATAACAGGAGCTAGCCAATTGCTCATCTCTTCCATTTGTTCTACCTCGAGTCCATCGGTTACCCCTTGCGTGTTACTCTGCATAATCATCCCAAGCAACTTTTCTATTCCACCCTCTCGACGTATCCACGCATCAAATTCTACAAACATGCCAGAGATCACATTTGCAGCCGCACGCTCCTCCTCCTCCTCCTCTTCTTCTTCTTCTTCATCAGACTCCGTTGGTTCTTCACTGTCGACGACGTATACGTCATCATCACTGTCGTCAACGATCGCGTCAGCCACTCCGTGCACATGTTGCGGCACTTCTTGAGGTGTATCTTGCTCAAACCAATCATATGCTCCAAATTGTTGTGTGAATGACTCATCCAGAGATGAGTATTGTGAAGTGTAGTCATACGCTGTATCACGTGGTTGCTCGAATTGTGGCATATATGCTTCAGGTTCTGGTTGGGAGCTAACGCCTCCGTATGTCACATACACCTCTGGTTGGGCATAAACCTCGCACAATCGAGCTAGCTGATCATCGGTAGTCAAAAGTGATTTGATAAGTCTACCACTTCGAGATCTCGATATATAATGTATTTGGTAGTCAAAAGAATTTGCTCCCAGAAGGGAATTAATGCTTGCTCTTAACTCCCAAATAAGTAAATTATCGATCCGAACATGGGTATATGATGATGCACCGCATGAGAGTTCAAACAATCATCCCAACATCCTCCATATCTAATGATAATATTCTTCCACCCCGACATCTAATTAAATCATACAAATGCACAATAATTAATTAAAATTCATTAATTATAAAAAACATCTAAACTAAACAATACAAATTAAATATAAAAGCAATTAACATTGATCACGAATGTTTAATAATAAGAACAATAAATTATAATTCATCGCCTCAATTCACCTAAACTTTGAAGGAATCGACAAAAGTTATTATAAACTAAACTAAACTAAATGAAAATTCAATAATGAGCGTGTATAAATCATGATTCACCTAAACTAAATCAAATAATAATTCACATAAACTAAATAAATAATACAAATCAAATAATAATTCACATAAACTAAATAAATAATACAAATGCACAATAATGAACGTGTATAAATCATCTAACATTAAGTATAAACAAATCTCTAAACTAAATAATAATTAAATATTATAATTCATCGGGACTGATTTAAACCATAATTCACCTAAACTAAATTAAATAATAATTCACCTAAACTAAACTAAATATTATAAATAAACTAAACTAAATATTATAAACTAAACTAAACTAAACTAAATGAAAAATTCACCCCCGCGGCCAACCCCCTCCCCCAACGGCTAAATGAAAAATTCAAGTGCATTGGGACGTATTTATAATAATTAAACTAAACTAAATTAAACTAAACTAAATTAAACTGCAAAATTATAATTTAATTCAACTGCAAAACTAAACTAAACTAAACTAAACTAAATAATAATTAAATATTATAATTTAATTCAATTTCAGGACCCCCATGGCCAACCCTACCCCCCGCTGCCAACCCCACGGCCAACCCCACCCCGTGGCCAACCCTCCCCAAATGCTAAATGAAAAATTCAACTAAATTCATCTAAACTAAACTAAACTAAACTAAATTAAAGCGCAAAACAAAACTAAACTAAACTAAACTAAACTAAACTAAACTAAACTAAATAATAATTAAATATTATAATTTAATTCAACTTCATTGGGACGTATTTAATACATCTAAAATTCATAATACACAATAAATCATACAAATGCACAATGGTTAATTAATTATTCATCTAACAATAATTATACGATGCCCTAAATAATTATTAATTGAAATTAATTAAAATTCACCTAAATTCATCTAACAATAATTAAGGAATCATATATATAACAAATACATCAAAATATTGAAATTACCTTTTATGATACACTGAGTGAGAGCGACGATATTTGATAAAGAAAAACGATTGCAAATATAGATATGCGCAAGATGAAAGTGAGTGATTCAGTGAACGAAAGGAAAGAATGAATTATATAGGTAGAAGTCCGATCAAAATTTTATTCATGACATTAATGGTGAATTAAATTCACTGCAAAAATGTTGTTGGTTTATTTAATATGAAGTTGTTGGTGAAGTAAATTCACTGCAAAAAGTTGTTGGTTTATTTAATTTTCATTAGTATGAAGTTGTTGGTTTATTTAATTTTCATCGATATTCAAATTCACCAGAACGAAGTTGTTGGTTTATTTAATTTTTATCGATATTTAATTTAATTACAAAATCAAATATTATATATTTAATTTAATTACAAAATCAAATATTATAGGATTGTAATTTATAATTAATTAATAAATCGATTGCACCCTTGCCAACCCACCCCACCCTACCCCTCGGCGGCCCAACCCACCCACCCCCGCCAACCCACCCCACGACCAACCCACCCCACGACCAACCCACCCCACCCCCACGGCCAACCCCCCTCCATCAAACGGCCAACCCTCCCCAATGCCAACCCCACCCCCACCCCTTATGGATAACTTTAATTTAATATAATTTATACGAATTATAAAAATAAGATTCGATAAATTAACGGTTTTGATTGATTTTTGATTGATATTTGAAATGATTGTATTAAATTATGTGCAAATCATCCAAAAATATATTTAAAAAATGGTTTGGGTATAGGCTACACTCTTTTTTTTTTGAAATGGATATATACATCTTCAACTTTTTTAAAAAAGGGCATTGATATATATTTCCACTAAAATCAATATATATGTTAGACACAAGTACACTACATTATATAACAATAAAAAAATAAAGTAACGAATATATTACCAAATAGCAAGCTGTCGTTGATATTATCAATGAAGCAACTTTTTCAGAAATTTTGAAATTAAAAAGTTGATGCGGAAAAGTTTCTTCATAAATTTGGGTTACATGAGTATTATTTATGAACTTGAGATGGTAGATATTGGTTGTCGTTTTGTACTTCTTTTTGTTATGCATCACCAGAAAAAAATGTTATGGTATAAACATGATCTTCCTTCAAGATAGGCTACAATTTAGGAACCAATGTTCGATCAATTGTTGCATGAATACGGTCTCCTTATTTGAAAAAATACAAAACAAATTAGTAATAGTAAATTTATAAAAAAAAATATAACAATTAAATCAAAACATAAATTGAATTAAATGTTTATAAAGGGCATTGATATAAGACGTTTGAAACGAAAGACAATTTTTACTAAAAGGAGTTCGTGATTTCATTCTATTAAAGATTTTATTAGGGATTTTATATTCTCTGTCAAGGCTCGCGTTATTACTCTACTTCATCGTTAGAAACTCTAGCCTGTTCTCTAACATTTAGAACATAAAGATCATTTTTATTGAACGATTGATTAAGATTTAATCGATCATCAGTTGATTTTGGAACTCAAACGAATCTTAATTAATTAATCCACAATTAAAAAAATATCTCAATAGATTAATTTAAGAGTCAAATTTAAAACCTTAGAACTTCACAAATTAATCAATTATTCATCTAATTAAAGATCGTCTTATAATTTTAATTATGCTTTTAATTCTAACACAAAAGCCCAATTGGGTTAATTGGAGCCAAGCCCAACTACTATTAATTGATATAAGCCCATAAGCATAATAAATCTAGCTCAATCTAAATAAAAAGACAGCCCATTTTGGGCTCTAGGAATTAATTAATGAGTATTTTAGCCCAAGCCCAATTTCACAAAAGCCCATTTTCAAAATAGGCCCAACATAAAATTCTCTCTCTCACCTCCCCCTTTCCCAAATCGGTTCTCCTCACCTCTCCAATTCAAGAACCCTTATTCTCTTTCCCTCCCTTCATCTTCCTTACGTCGTTGCTGTCTGCCACCTGCCGCCAGTGGAGCGACGGCCGACTGTCTTTGCTCCTCTCCCACATCTTCTCACGTCTCTTCTCCTCCTCCAAAAGACCTACATAACCCCCCTTCTTCTCAGCGTCCATCTCACAACCACCGCCTACCACCATCGTTTTCTTGGTTGTGTCATAGGCGGTATGTCCCCGTCACGACAGCCACCGTGCCGACATCGTCTTTTCCTGTTAAAGTAAGTCATGGAACATGTGGATTACTCACCATGCATGAAAAATAGAATGAAGGACCACTGCCAGCTCAAGAGTAATGTTCTAGTTTCTTCTTAGTTTCTGCCTGTTGTCATGTGGATATTGGTCCATGTGTTTCATTCTGATTGTATAAGGAATATTCCTATACTCTTAGCTGCTAGGGTTGGTAGAATCATTAAGCTATAAATAGCAATGTAATCGTGATAGCCGTTACGTCCGATTATGAATGAAAGAAGGTTTTTTGCATGTATGTCTTTCTTATGTTTTAACTGCTTTCTATCATGGTATCAGAGCAGGTAGACCATACCCGTCTCTTGATAACCTTTGTTTTTTCATTATGAATACTTCACCAACATGATTCACTATAGATGGATCAAATCCATCAGACATGAGCCAAATCATTTTTCTTCAAAACATTCCCTCACCCATTAAACTCAAAGAAACCAACTATTTGATATGGAAACAACAGATTTTGGCAATAGCTCGAGGTTATGGACTTGAAGGTTTTCTCATTGGATCCATTCAACCACCTTCTATGTAAATTGAATAAAATGAATGAGAGCAAATCAAAAGATCCATCAATCCTGATTTCACCTTATGGGAAAGATAGGATCAGGTATTATTTGCATGGCTTCAGTTTTCTCTTACGAAAGTGTCATGATTCTGGTAGTAGGGCTCACCACTGCCAATTCTGTATGGAATGCATTGGAGATGAATTTCTCAAATCAATCTCGAGCTAAGGTAATGCAATATAAAATTCAACTCCAAACTCTAAAAAAGGATCAATTGAGCATGTCTGAGTATTTGTCTAGAGTGAAAACTTGTTGTGACTTGCTTAATTCTGTGGGCTACCGTGTGTCAAATGAAGATCAGATTATGTACATCTTGAATGGCTTAGGCCCGGAATATGATCCTGTAATGGTGACTGTTAGTGCAAAAGCCGATATGTGGTCAGCTTTAGATGTGCATTCTCTATTGTTGAGTTTTGAGAATAGATTAGAATCTGTAAAATATGTCCCTCTAAACAATGATGGCTCTCTACCTTCTCTAAATTATACTTCTCAATCTAACTCTCAACGAGGAGGTCATCATGGTGGATATAATTTTAGAGGCAGATGAGGTTACAACTCTAACAGAGGAGGGGGCATATCTAATAGAGGTGGAAGCTTTGCTGGTCGAGGTAGAGGAAGAAATTTTGGAAACAAGCCTACTTGCCAGGTCTGTTTTTTACCCGGTCAGACGGCAGACAAATGTTGGCATAGATATGATCAAGGTTTTGTTCTAAAACATCAAACTCAATAGCATGCATCACATCCACATAGCTTTTTTCAAGGAAATCAGCACTAGTCCTTCAATCCTAATGCTAATGTGGCTCATTTTGTGCATTCACAAAGTCAGAATTCAGGAGGATCCTTCTATGCTCCATCGGATTACAACAGTGAGAACAACTGGTATCCTGATTCAGGGGCTACCAATCATGTTAGTCATGATCTTGTTAATCTTAATACAGCTGTTGAATATCATGGTAACACAAAGTTGCAGATGGGAAATGGCCAAGATGTTGACATAGCTCACATAGGTAAAGGACTTCTCTCCACTCTACATTCTCATAAACCTTTCATTTTGTCAAACTTACTGCATGTTCCTCATATTACCAAGAATCTTCTAAGTGTGTCATAGTTTGCTAAGGATAATATAATATTTTCTTTGAGTTTCATCCCAATTTTTGTGTTGTGAAGGACCGGGTTTCTAATGCTATCCTCCTACAGGGCACTCTTAAACAAGGCCTTTATCAATTCACTTCCCTTAGCAGTCTCCAACACTCCACTTTCTCCAGCTCAAGTCATTTATCTGCTTTTCCTCAAACTGCCAATTTACAACCCGCTGCTGCATTTTGCAAATCTACTTCACCTCTTAGTTTAGATATATGGCATAATAGACTTGGTCATTGTAATGTAGATATTGTCAAGAAGGCCTTGAATTCTTGTAACCTACTTTTTCATGAAATGAAATCTATCAGTTTGTGTCAATCTTGTGTTTATGCAAAAGTGCATCGCTTTACCTTACACTGATTCCATCACACAACATCAGTAAACCTCTTGAACTCATACATAGCGACCTCTGGGGTCCTGCTCCTGTATCTAGTTCAAATGGTTATGGCTATTATGTCTGTTTTATTGACCATTCTAGCCGATATGTGTGGATATCTCTTCTCAAGGCTAAAAGTGAGGTCCATAATGTGTTTTTGCAGTTTAAAACTCTTGTAGAAACACAATTAAACACCAAGATTTAATCCCTTCAAGCTGACTGGGGAGGTGAATATAGAAGCCTTACCAACTTCTTCACTTAAAATGGGATTCATCACAAGATATCTTGCCCCTATACCCCACAACAAAATGGCCTAGCCAAGCGAAAACATAGGCATATTGTAGAGATAGGTTTGTCCTTGTTGTTTAAATCTGGTTTGCCAATGCAATATTGGGATGATGCTTTTTCCACAGCTGTTTACCTCATTAATAGACTTCCTACCAAGGTCATACACTACAAATCCGCCATTGAATTTTTTTAATCAGAAGCCTCACTACACACCTCTCAAAACCTTTGGGTGCCTTTGCTATCCTTTCATGAGGCCACATAACAAAAATAAACTCCAACAACGATCTGTGTCAGGTACTTTTCTCGATACAGTGCCCATTACAAGAGCTATAAGGTCCTTCTTCCTTCAGGCAAAATTCTGGTAACAAGGGATATCTTATTTGATGAGAATGTTTTTCCCCACTATACATCTTATGCTCCTTCTCCACGAACATATACATATTCATCTTCTCATGTTTGTTGTTCCTTTCCATCCATTCCCCCACCCCCTATTTCTTCTCCTACACAAACAAATACACAAACATACACATCACATGTCTCTCCATCTCCCTCACTACATTCTAATGCTTCTCCTCCATCCCCTGCATTGCATTTTGATAATTCTTCTTCTCACAACTCTATTTATTCTCCTACTGTAGAGCTTACTGTCAACACTGAAGTCTCTCCTCCTGTGACTTCTGTTCAGACCACTTATCCAATGGTGACTAGAGCCAAGGCAGGTATCTTCAAGCCTAAAATCTATTTTGCTTCCTCTGATTCTGATAAATTTGTTACTATGGAACCAAAGACTGTTTCAAAGGCTTTTGTAACGACCCGTTTCTTCGTAGAATATTATTAAAATATCCGTTAGATTTTTTGGTGAAGTTTGGAAAAAGTTGGACTTTGTTAGGACCTAGAACGGGATCTGACTACCGTATTAAATCCGTTTTTCATATGCATTAAATTCATATTATTTCAAAAATTTACAAATGAATAGTCTTTGTGAAAGATTTTTTAAATGCAAGCTTGTAGGCTCTTAAATTTTTGAAAACATATTTCAAACGATCAAATTATGATTTTTGAAGTGATTTTTGAAGTGTTTTTCGGCTAACGCTTGTGTCAGCGATTGTGCAAGCATACTCTTAATTGCATCAGCGTTGCGCATGCACTTGCGCAAGCGAGCTTCTAAAAATCTATAAATAGGGGCCAAGGGCCTTCATTTTCAAACGTTCATTTCAAGCGTCTCTCTATGTTTACTGAAGAGCCGAGCAGCTTCAGGTACACTGCAGAATCGCTGGAGGAGTGGGGATCGAGTAGGGAGGGCTCGGCGGCGGTGCCACTGCACTGCTGCCGGCCTACCACAGCCGATCAGCCTCCCCCGGTGCCTTCGTTTTTTAAATTTTATCATTTTCTTTTTTTGATTCCGTCTTCTCATAGATAGCATAGCGTAGAACTCGGGTATATAAAGATACGAGGCAAGAAAACGGCCGGATGCCGGCCAAACCGGCCGAGGAACCGTCGTCGCCTCCTCATGCCACCGTCACCGGTTGGCCGCCGATTTGGTGGCCGACGGGCCACTTTTTGGATATGGGCCCTTTAGGTTTTGAGTTCCGGGCTATGTGTTCTACTAGCGTACCGATTCCGTTTTCTCGTTTTTGTGTTTTTACATATCCGGATGTTTTTCGTAGTTTTGAGTTTCTAAAGGAAGTACATGTCCGGGTTATCATTTTTCAACATGGCTTGTCATTCTATGTTCCTAAAATTGCATATTGCTTATGTTTTCATTTTCATGAATCGGTTACGGATGGTTTATCCTAGATCTGAGGATAAACATCAAGTTTTGAAGCTTATTCGCTGCTAAGTTTTGTATCAACTTGCACGCATGCATGTTTCCAAGGTACCCATTTATGGATTTCATTGCCCTGAACATTTTTGCCTTCCGCATCAAGTTGATTTGAAAACCCGGATGTTGCCAATATGGGTTCGGAAAGTAGAAAACCTCTGTTTTGCTTCGATCTCCGTTTTGATCGCATTGTTGCCTTGCTTCATGGAATGTGACCCCAAAAATTATTCCGTATTGTTACCAGGTACTTACCAGCATGATCGGTATAGTTGTTGGATTTGTAGATCTCTCCCAGTAGACGTTTTCATCGGTATAGGTGGGTTATATTTTGAGTACATATCTTGAGTTATTAAGCTCTGATATTTCAAAAGAAGATACTGAATGTCCATGAAAATATTTTGGCGCGTCTCTATCATTTAATGCTCTCTTTAAAGCAATTGTGACTCTTAGTGGGTCTAAGACACTTACTAAGGGTTGTGTACAGTTAAATCTCGCCGGATTGATCCCCAGGCGTGGCGACATATGATGTGCTTCGGGTTACGCCCGTTGCTGCCACCCGATGATTGATCTCACGAGTTCGCATCGCCGTGATTGATCCCCACCGCGTAGCGACATATGATGTGGCTTCGGGTTCTCGCCTGCTGCCACCGATCTTCTGTGGTGTGGTTCATCTCGGAGTTTCACCTGGGTTATGTTAATATGATCTCAAAGTGTGGTTCGTCTCGGAGATCAGATAGGTTAGAGTAACAATGGAATGCGCTAATGGGCCCCAAGAAAAAGGTTTTGGTTTCATGGAAGTGAATTTATGTTTTAAAACCTTCTATGTTTATCGTACGACATGGACTTTCTTCGTTTTGTTTATATGAACTGTTTGCGAAAATACATGACCCACTGAGTGCGCTAGTACTCAGCCCAAAATCTTTCAAATGATTTCAGGTTAATAAACGGGCGGACGTGATGAGCGGCTGAGGCGGGTTGGTTGTTCTCTATTTTTTTTAAGTATGTTATGTCCCGCTTTATGCTCTAAAGTGTGTATGTTTTATTGCTATCATCTAGAAACTCAGTTGAGTTCCATGACTATTATATTTGAAGTATTTTAAGTTCAGTTGGTTTACGCTTTTATTTGTCTACTATTTTCTTTATTGTTTTTGATGGAGAGTGCGAGTAGTCGGCCCCTTTTGGATGCTTGGCCAAAGCCCTCATGTAGTAGTCGAGACAGTAACGACCTCATGAGTGGAGTTGGTCGGCCAACTCCTTTTGGCGAGCTAGGCTCTCTGATAGCCCATCATTTTTCTTGACTTGAGGTGTAGTAGGATGCTTCTATCCCAATAGTTGTTATTGGTTGTCCGACTGTTTAGCCCCCGTGATTGTAGTCGGTTGTATAAGACCAACGTGGCATTCCGATCTTTCCGACAACAATGTTGCGAAGATGTGTTTGTTTTGCTTATTTTCAGTTCCTGTTTCTTTTTGGATTTATCCTTTTATAGAGGAGATGCTGCCCAATTTTTGGCATGTAAGTGAACCTCATATGTATATATGATTTACCCTTTCTTCCCCGCTTCTTATTTCCAACCCCTAGTCATACCCCGACATCCATGCCTTTTCTTGGAAATTGGAACGTGACAGAATGGTATCAGAGCAGTGTTCTTGGCCCTGTGTATTTGCAGTTATCTGATACCAAGAATGGTATTAGAGAAAGGGTCCTGATAAACCTGATGCTCTTAGTTAAATTATTTGTTTGTTTTGTATACAACAACCCCTAGTTCGCTATCACACCGTCATGATTAAAGTAAGGTACGCAGTTTTAACAAGTTTTTATTTCAAAGTGCGTACAAGTATTCAAAGTATTTTTAAATATTATGTTCGAAGTATGACACCATATGACAAGAGTTTTGAAAATTGTTATATCAGGAGTACGAAATGAGGTGATTGAATTTTGAAATGTTGCTATGTTTGGGACTATTGAAACCATATGGCTAAGTTTGAAAGAATGTTTATGATGAAAGATTGTATTGAGTATACAGTAGAAAAGTTATGCGGTTTAAAGCTATATTTTGATGTGCATAGTTGATACCTATGCAAGGAGAATGGAAATAGAATTATGGATTGTTATCAGAAGGAAGGTGTGATTCTATCGGATGTTCGAGAGTGAACATGAGCAAGGATCATTAGGGGATATGACGTCTATTTCGTCTCAGAAACATGTTATGATGAGGTTGAGGTTGTGCTAGCTCAGAATATGAGTTATGAGGGAAAAAACTAATAAAAGTCTTAGATTGAAAGGTTCAAGTTTGGAGAAATAGAAAGTTCACCTTGTGAAGTACTATGGAATAACAACGATGAGGAAGAGGCTACGTGGGAACTAGAGAATAAGATATTAGTCCGGTATCCCGAGTTAAAAGACCTAGGCATGAAATTTCGGGGACAAAATTTTTATAAGGATGGAGGGATGTAACGACCCTTTTCTTCGTATAATATTATTAAAATATTCGTTAGATTTTCGGTGAAGTTTGAAAAAAGTTAGACTTTGTTTGGACCTAGAACGGGATCTGACTTCCGTATTAAATATGTGTTTCATATGCATTAAATTCATATTATTTCCAAAATTCACAAATGAATAATCTTTGTGAAAGATTTTTAAATGCGAGCATGTAGGCTCTTAAATTTTTGAAAACATATTTCAAACGATCAAGTTATGATTTTTAAAATATTTTTCGGCTAACGCTTGTGTCAGCTATTGCGCAAGCACACTCTTAATTGCATCAGCGTTATGCAATCGAGCTTCTGAAAATCTATAAATAAGGGCCTAGGGCCTTCATTTTCAAACGTTCATTTCAAACGTCTCTCTGTGTTTACGGAAGAGCTGAGCAGCTTCGGGCACGTTGCGGAAGCGCTGGAGGAGTGGGGATCTGTAATAACCCGAAAAATTTAAAACGTAGCTCAACGAATTAATTTTTAAAAGTTAACGAAGAATTTAATCTGAATCCCTAATTTAATTTATTTAAATGAATAAACGAGAAATTTATCGATTAATAATCGAACGATAATGTAATACGATCGGATCTGATAAATCGGACCGTGAATGTGTGCAATGACAATCGAGGTAACGATTTCTCGATATCCTAATCGTCATGGACGAGTCACAATCATCGATCCTCGTTCGAACAAAACGAGTGATATGTCGCTATCGTGAATTATCTCAAAAATCATAATTTCAAAAAACGGGGTATTTTGATTATATCATCAACTTCAACCATATCTTCGTCTCTCTCTCACCTTTGCAGACCAGATTCACCATCTGCAGCCCTCTGCTGCAACATAAGACAACAAATCCTTCTTCTTCTCACTTTCAAAGTCTCATTCTTGTTCATTCTCCACTTCCAACATATACGAGAACTTCCATTACAAGTTCCACTCTCAAAACTCCTCTTTCAACCTCACAACATCCTCAAGAAACAAAGAGAGAAAAGAAGAACAACAAGGTAACAATTTCAGTTTTAAAACATTCAACATGTTTCTTAAACAGACAACCAATTCTATTTCTTTTCTTTGAAGCAATCCTCCACAAATCTGGCGCTTTCGATTGAAATAGGAAAAGAAGAAAAGAATACACATAAATCTCACCAAGGTTCTATCTTATCCACCTACTCCATTTACAAATTTCTCATGTTTAGAATTTATAAACTTGTTCACTGATACAAACCATCCATGAACACATTGAACTAGAATTCTATATAGGAATAAAGAACAAACACTCCTTGCTCAAGTACATAGAAGTTTCACAAAACTTAGAAATTTGAGGCCTGCATTCTGTAAGTGTTTGGGCCGAGCCACTTGAGGCTCGGCCATTAACCAACGGCGATAGTAGCCGGAGTACGGCGGCAAAACTAGACGACGGCTTTGCACATAACGGCGACACCAAGCATCCTCGACAGGGCCTCCTCGAAGCCCAGCGACGGCAGCAAACCTGAAAAAAAAAAGACGAGGGTGAGAGATTGAGAGAGAGATATGATGGTGCGCGTGTGTACGTGAGTGAATGACAGCAGCGACGCTCACTGGATCTGGACGCCACGCGGTGGCTGGAGAAGAGCACTACGGCCCCGATGGCTTGTCGGAGACGTCGGGTAGATCGGGCGAGAGAGAGAGAGATCTGTATGTGTGTGTGCGTCGATTCGCACCGAGAGAGAAGAGAGATGGGGCTGAGGTCGTGGCGATGACGGTGTGGCACGCCTACCGCGATGTGCCCTGGCCAGAGACGATAGCGATGACGGCGATCGCACCTAGAAGGAAAGAGGCGACGATCTTGCGTGCGTGTATATGAATGCGTGTCATGCACGTGAGTGAGGAGATGAGAAGAGAGTAGAGAGGAGGCTGAAGTCATGACGACGTAACTCGCCGACCGACGACATGGTCGGCCGGACATGGGAGCGGCGACAGTCCGTGTGTGTGTGCATTGTGTGTGAGAACCGAGAGGGCGAGAGATCTGAAATGGGGGGGCGGATAGGTCATAGTTAGTTTAGGTTTTTATTTTATATTGTTGGGCTTATTTTAGTGGGCCGAAAATAAATGATGTTGGGCTTTGATATGGGTCAAATATATAGGCTCTTATTTAATATGGGCCGAAATTTTATATGTTTGAGCCTTGTGATAATGGGCTGAGTTTGGGCCCGAAATAATAAGTAAGATGGGCTTTTGGAATTGAATTGATATGGGCCTTAGAATTAAATGAAAGATGGACCTTTAGAATAAATTGCTATGGGCTTTTAAATTAAAATGATATGGGCTCTTGAATTAATTGAATGGGCATCTAATTAAATGGAAGAAGGGCTCTTTAATTAAATCGATATGGGCTTTTAATTATAATGAAGATGGGCTTAGACTTATTTTAAATGTTGGGCTAAGTATATAAATGGATAATGGACTTGAATTAATTACTTCTAGAATCCATTAAATTAAATTAAGGACTGAATTAATTCCATATTATTTAAATATGAGGTTTAATTCTAATAATTAAAATTTTGAAATTAATTCTTAATTAATTAAATAATAATCTCAATATCAATTATTTAGAGTGAGTTAATTAAATTCATTAGATTGAATAAAGTCTAATTTTTAGAAATTGGATGATAACATAATTAATTAATTATGTTAAGGGATAACTTGAGAACTATTCTTTTAAGTGATTTATTTATATAATACGATGGACCTTAAGCAAATTGCTAAAAAGGTGTGATGGAATTAAATCCTAATTAGTGGATATTTAAGATGAAATTAAATTAATTTGATTGGTAAACCAAATGTTATTTAGACTTTTAATTTGATCCATTTAATTAAACTTGTAATTATGGATTTAATTAATTAAATTAAAGAATTAATTAATTAATGATATCGACTATGTCAAGTAGATGCTTGAGAATATTATTTAAGTAACTTTAATTCGTAAAACGTTTGTTAGATGATAATTGAATTACGAGAAGCCTTTATTAATCGTGTAGCATAGATATGAGTTTCTTTAATAGGATATGTGACGGCGAGGCGAGAAACGCGCGAGGAAATGATAGTAACGAATGAGGTATTGGAACTCGAATCGATGATGCACGCGTTAACAAACGATCAAGATTAGTTATGAACTTAGGATTCATAAATTGTACGAAACGACGTGGAGACACATCGATGGGAGAGAAGAATGCAACGACAAAGTGTCATCTATCGTTATGTCGAGACTAATCGAATAGATGAAATATAGTTGTTAATTGAATCTTATCGATAAAGGATATCGAGTACGTTGAATATTAACGATGCTTCTCGAAAGAAGCGAATGACATACTAAATTATATTTCTTACGTTGATAAGGTCCAGCGTGGACGTAGACGAAAACGACAAGGATCGCTAGCAGGTACTTCAAGAAGGACAATTCTTAAGGTGGGCTTTCTTGAAACAAAAATGTTATGCATAACTCAAAGCATGATTTACAAAAGCTTTACGAAATATTATCACATGAACTGTTATTGACTGCCAAATGTTTATGTTTTGTTGTGATCCTATCTGAGATTGGTATATCCAATGTGGTATGTGAATGAGTTGGTCCACCAACGTTAAAAAAAAAGGGTAACGATCGGATCCGACTTAGCTGAGGACTAACTCGGATTGTGTACACGTGTGATTGTGTGTTAAGGTTAGCTACCTCGACCGGTCACGGCGACTGTGTGTAGGTGGCCACCTTCAAGGTACCCCTTTATAGATTTCATTGCCCTGAACATTTTTGCCTTCTGCATCAAGTTGATTTGAAAACCCGGATGTTGCCAAATATGGGTTCGGAAAGTCGAAAACCCCCGTTTTGCTTCGATCTCCGTTTTGATCGCATTGTTGCCTTGCTTCGTGGAATGTGATCCCAAAAGTTATTCTGTATTGTTACCAGGTACTTACCAGCATGATCGTTATAGTTGTTGGATCTGTAGATCACTCCCAGTAGACGTTTTCGTCGGTATAGGTGGGTTATATTTTGAGTACATATCTTGAGTTATTAAGCTCTGATATTTCAAAAGAAAATGTTGAATGTCCATGAAAATATTTTGGTGCATCTCTATCTGTTTAATGCTCTCTGTAAAGTAATTGTGGCTCTTAGTGGGTCTAACACTCTTACTAAAGGTTGTGTACACGAGTCCGTGCTGCCGTGGATTGATCCCCACTGGCGTATTGACATATGATGTGGCTTCTGGGTTTTGTCCATTGCTAGCCCGGTGATTGATCTCGAAGTGTGGTTCGTCTCGAAGTCTCACCTGGGTTATGTTAATGTGATCTCAAAGTGTGGTTCATCCCGGAGATCAGATAGCTTAGACTAACAATGGAATGCGCTAATGGCCCCCAAGAAAAATGTTTTTGTTTCATGGAAGTGGATTTATGTTTTAAAACCTTCTATGTTTACCGTACGACATGGATTTTCTTCATTTTGTTTATATGAACTGTTTGTGAAAATACATGACCCACTGAGTGCGCTAGTACTCAGCCCAAAATATTTCAAATGATTTCAAGTTAATAAATGGGCGGACGTGATGAGCGGCTGAGGTGGGTTGGCTGTTCTCTATTTTTATTTTAAGTATGCAATGTCCCGCTGTATGCTCTTAAGTGTGTATATTTTGTTGCTATCGTCTAGAAACTCATTTGAGTTCCATGACTATTATATTTGAAGTATTTTAAGTTCAGTTGGTTTACGCTGTGATTTATCTACCATTTTCTTTATTGTTTTGATGGAGAGTGCGAGTAGTCGGTCCCTTTTGGACGCATGGTGATAAACGCCCATTTTACACGTTTATTGTTGATTTCTAAAGATGATTTTAGATCGATAATGTGCGCTTATGTCTTGGATCTCAATACTTTTACATATTTTGGAAGATATCGCTCTTGGGTTCCGCTTTGGTGTTTTGTAGGCTTATAAGTTGAAAACCAAGCATGGAACGGCGAACGAAAGCAGACGAGGGCAAAACTCAGGCCTAGCGATCGCCCCAACGGCCGCTAGCCGGGCGAGGATATACCATGTGCGAAGCCAGATATACAAGACACGAAGCTCATGACCAGCCTAGCGACCGCCAGTCGGCCGCGAGAATGTCCATAGCACGCGAGGAGGTCCATGGGGCGCGAGACGTGCCCGCGATGATTTTATGTGCGACGCGACCACACCTAGCGACCGCTAGGTGTGGCCGCGAGGTGAGTCCGGACGCGCGTACCTGCCGAGAAACTAAAGATGGCCAAGACGAGAAGGATGCCTCACGATCGAGCTCGTGACCGCGAGCCCGCCGCGAAACGTAGCGGCAGACGCAAAAATTAGGGTTTTCACCCTAAATCTATAAATAGGGCTTCGCCCCCTCGCGCCCCAACCTTCCCCAACGTGATTTTACACGTTTTTCCTCAGTTTTTCTCTATTTTCCATTTATTTTCACTTTAGTTTTGATTTAGATTAATTCTAGTAATAGTTTTCCATCGTTCTAGCTTTAGTTCTTCGCATTGTTAACGTTTTTGGAACGATTTCGTCCGAAGGAATTCCATCGTTTTTCCGTTTTCCGTTGGGTTTGGATACGAACCCGACCATTGTTCTTCAGACGTCACCCTACGGGTTTTATCTATTTAATTCGTATTTTTATGATTATTTCGTATTTTATTTCGTTATTTATGTCTAGCTAAATTTCTGTTCTAATACTAGGGTTTGCATGATTCTATCCTATATGTTGTGATTCCTGCTATTGTTATTTACCTTCCAGGCATTGATTTATTATTCTTGGTGCTTAATTATATGTGTTGATTTCGATCAATCTCGATGCATATCATAGTTGCCGCTAATTACGTAATGCTTTAATTGTCAATCGATCTCGAATGCATGATACGGATAAGCTTTGAGTCGAATCGAGATAGGAACATTCGTAGGAAGCATATTCTTTGTGATCCTTTTCGATTTGTTTATTTTTCTCTAGACGAACAACAATAGGGAAAATTAGTAATCAACTATCACAATTGTCGAATCAAGTTGTTGGCTACATATGTGATCTTCCATCTTGTCTCGGATTAAAAGGTTAATAATAAGGTGATAAACATCGTAGTGGATAGGATTAGTGCATCCCTGTGGTTAGTCTTTCTTCATAGTTATCTCTTTGAGTTTTATTGCTTTCATTTATTTTCAAGTTGTCACCGTTGCTTTGGATTTGATATCCAAGCCTTAAACCATACAAACCAAATCCGACTTGGATAATGATGAAGTTTCGTTGAATTAGCTTCGTGTTTGATTGTAATCCTCGTGGATACGATACTCGACTTACCTTATACTCATGCTGTTTTGTGCGATCAAATTCTGTCGATCAAATTTTGGCGCCATTGCCGGGGATTGTTTAGATCACATAGGAATAATTTGACGATTTGGATTTATTAATTCAAGTTATATATATTATATTATTTATTTATTCTTGTTAGAGTTAAGCTCTCTCTTTTTCTCTAGGTAGTTTATGATCACAAGGTCCCAGGGACCTCTTGAGCAAAATCTTGACCCAGAGATCGAAAATTCCCAAAGGAGAAGGAGACGAGAGAGAAGAAGGGCTGCAATGGTAGCTAATCCACAGAACGGGGGCATTTCTCCCGAGCAAACTGCACGCATGCTTACCGATTTCACAGAGATGCAGCGCAGATGGCGAATATGGGACTCCTTGTCCTTACCCCTGAGACGAGACCTCTCGAACTACATGTACCGACCTCTCACTGAACAATTCCAAGGAGGAGGATGGGGCCCGCAAGTGGACGCAAACAATTTCAATTAAAGCCGCCCCGATCAAGATGGTGCAAGGAGAGCGGCTTGGAGGAGGAGTTATGAAGACCCGAATGCACATCTCGAGACTTATTCGACATTTGTGACACCATCATGTAATGGGGTGCCACAAGACACAATCCGGATGCGATATTCGATTCTCTCTCGCAGCTGTGCCAAAGATGGTTCAAGAGCTCGGACCGAATCGATAGACAAATTGGGAAAACATTTGAGAAGTTCCTTTCAAAATACTTTCCGCCAGCCAAAGCACAGAAGATCATATCTGAGATCTCCCACTTTTGCCAACAAGGAGACGAGTCGTTGTTCGAAGCATGGGAGAGATTTAGGGGCTTATTGAGAAAGTGCCCACAACATGGTTTCTCCAGAGAGCAGCAGATCACATAGTTCTATAGCGGGATGACACTGCATACGAGAAGCATTGTAGATGTATCAGCAGGAGGCTGCCTATTGAATCGCCGTGTAGAGGAGGCCAGCCGCATCATAGAAGAGATGGCGGCCAACAGTTATCAATGGCCGATGGAGAGAACGCTAGTGGTCAAAGCAGCTGCTGTTTAGAGTGATTCTAGATACGATGATCTTATGAAGAAGTTCACTCTTTTGAAGAGCCAGATCAAGACAGAAGAGGTCAATCATATCAATCAGAGGAACCATGGGGAAAATCAGGCATACCATCCGAACAACAGGAGTCATCCGAACTGTCGTATGCCAACCCCAATAACTTCCAACAACCTCCAAAGAAGTTTCATTGCGTAATGGTATGATTCAAGAGCCAAGAAGCGAGTGGTTTAGAGGAGTTGATGCAGTTGGTTGTGAGCAACCAACAAATGACGACAAATCGTAATTCGATGGTCGCATGCCAGTAACTCGCTCATCAATAGCACTACCCATAGGATAACAGCTTGAATCCATCAGAGAAACCATGGGCAAACACATGAAGATGATGGAGAATCGATTGGTCGATAGCTACACAACAAAATGCACAACCAAAGACGGGCCAATTTCCGAGTAATACGGAAGTGAACCCAAAGAATCAGTGCTTTGCTATCCAGTTGAGAAGTGGAAAGGCGATCGTAACCACCCGGACGAAGAAGGAGCAACAGAAGAGCACCTCGCGACCGAACTCACGACCGCGAGACATCACACGGCCCGTATTCCAGAACAGCTCGTGAGCCCGCCCGCGGTCGCAAGAAAGAAAGAAGAGCACCGCGATCGAAGCTCGCGATCGCGAGCCTTGTCGCGAGAAACCAGCAGAGCTGGGAGGAGATCGCGACCGCAAGCCCTGACGCCAAGACGAGAGCAAGCAGCGCAGGTCCCTAGCGATCACCCTCGCGGTCGCGAGGACGACCGCGAGGCACGCCCAGTGATGAAATATCCTACATATACTCCTCCGGTTCCGTTTCCAAGTCGACTAGCTAAGTCGAAATATGACGAGGAGTTCACCCGATTCAAAGAGATATTTCAGAAAGTGAATATCAATCTACCTCTCTTTGAAGCGCTCCGAAACATACTTGGGATATGTGAAGTTTCTGAAAGATGCATTAGCAAGCAAAAAGAAATTTAAAAAATTAACCTATCTGAAGAATGCAGTGCCATCTTACAACGGAAGTTGCCTCAAGCAGAAAGATCCGGGGAGCTTCACACTCGAGTGCGAGATTGCCGAGCACACATTCCCCAATGTGTTGTGCGATTTGGGAGCAAGCATCAACTGATGTCACCGAATGTATTCAACCACCGAGCTAGGGAAGATGAAGCCAACAAAGATATCATTGATGATGGCCGACGTGTCACCACATATCCTAAGGGAATTGTTGAAGACGTGTTGGTAAGAATTGGGACTTTGTCTTTCCCGCCGATTTTGTTATATTAGACATACCCAATTCAAACATCAACCACTAATCTTCGATAGACCTTTTCTAGCAACCGGTCGTGCTTTGATTGATGTGCGTGAAGGTGACCTCACGCTTCATGTCAATGATGAGGAGCTAAAGATTTCAATATATGACGCCATCAAGCAACACGATAGTTCAGAGCCTGAAAATTGCTATTCGATCACTACTGCTACTGCTAGTCAAGTCTCGCACTTGAAGGGCAACCAACCATCAGACGAGCATGCTGCAAGGAAGAAGTGGACTCGGTATAAAAATCGAGTGATTCGCTCAAGCTCGGTGGAAGCCATTCTTATGCCAATTGGTGGCCGTTGTAAATGCTAAGTATAAGGGCAAATCGAGGTTTGGAAAGTCGTCATTGTCAAATCGCTCGATTGATGAGAGGTAACGCCGAGCTAGCGATTTAAAAATCTAGCACGGTTGGGAGGTAACCCAACGTGTTTTCTTGTTTTATGTTTTTCGCTTTGTTTTTCCACTTTTCTTTGTTTTGTTGTGTCTTGTTTGTTTGTTTTAAGTCCCAAGGTATATCATCAATGGCGAGGATTCTATCCACCGAGTAGCGACATTTGAGGTAAGATCTCTCCCAATCACTTCTTCGCAAACATTATTGTCTCCATTGCACATCGTTGACAATAAGTTTGGGGAGAGTGGTCGATTGTGATGTGGTTGAGAGTCCTTGTTTATGTTGTTTTGCTTTGTTTTGTTAAGTTATTATATGTTGGGGCTTTTGTCGTGTCTTTTGTGTTTTTTTTGTGTCGGTCGATCAACGAGTTGAAGTGAAATGTGTTAATCCATGTGGCCAATGATGATAGAAATTTTCATTAAATATGTGATAGCACATGATATGTTAGAAAATGACGCATGGATAACTCGAGATTGCTTAGCTTGTTGTTTTAACCATTTGCTAAAACCGTGAGACTTGAGCTTCACTGTATCACATCTTGTTACAATTTCTTTTATTTGTGTGATATCGTGTATATAATTATCTTCTAGAACTTGCCATTTTTCTGTGTCGAGGCTGCAATATGTGTTTTGAATATGGAAATGATAAAAGGCCATCTTTGTTAAACCACATATTTACCCAAACACTAGCCCAATGATATATACCATTTGTCGCCTTCTTTGAGCCTTTATTAGACCTTATTCTTTGTTAACCGGATGATAGGAGGTGAGGATGGATATGGAATCAAATGGAGAAAAATTTGTTTTGATATGCAAAGTGGGGATAAAAGATAAAGTATGGTACCCGTGTGAAAAAGAATAGACCCTATAAGCTCTATTACAAAGCCAAGAAAAAGAAAAATTTTGTGAATAGTATGAGCATAAAGGAAGTCAACTATCATAGTATATGGTAACTTGAGTGAATAAATGTCGAAATAGCATGTTGGAAAGGAAAAGGAAATGGACAAAGTCCATATGAGCTGATTATAGAGATGTAAGTACTTGGAATATATTTGAGTCACTTAGCCATATATCATCCTACCTTAACCAATGTGCCTACAATACAACCTATGAAAAGTCCTTTTGATCCTAATTTGAATGCATTTGACGTGGTGGAGATATTAGAGAAATGGTAAGCCTATGGTGAGATTTTTGCATTGCATTGATTTTTGAGTGCATACACGTCCCTTATTTCTTTATGAGTTGAGTGTACTCTATATATTACGCACATGCCATTGTGAGGGTTGAATTGAACGAGATTTTTGCTTTCAATGGTTGTACATTGTCGATTTGACTAATGTCATCGTGTGCACTAATGATTTTGAACTTTGAGATATTTCTGAGGCTTTATTGGTTAATCACCTTTGCTGACGCTCGTTGATCCTGTTTTGTGTCTCTCTTTCTTTTTGGTCTTGTTTTTGTTTGAGGACAAACAATGATTTAAGTTTGGGGGGTTGATAAACGCGTATTTTACACGTTTATTGTTGATTTCTAAAGATGATTTTAGATCGATAATGTGTTTATGTCTTGGATCTCAATACTTTTACATATTTTGGAAGACATCGCCTTGGGTTCCGTTTTGGTGTTTTGTAGGCTTATAAGTTGAAAACCAAGAATGGAATGAAGGAACGAGCGAGCACGAGGCAAAACCGGCCTAGCTATAGGAAAACTATGTTTAGCCCTCGCCCGAGGATCTATCTTCGATATTTAATTCACCATACATTGATTATATACCTAGTATGCACCTATATAATTAATTGCAACACGCTGGGGTTTTCTCGTGTTTACCTTGAACTGCCGAGGCGGAATGTATCGAGACTCGTGCTTTGACCTTCTAGATCAGATCCTGTTACCCAATCTCCAACGCCGAGTGAGGACGATCTATGGAGAATGCTTCGAAAATCACCCAATGCTCTTAAAATTTCGAAAAATCCTCCCAACAATACTACGAGATGGACTAAAATTTGATGATGAATTATGAGGATTATATTTGAATCTATCTCTTACCTTATATTTATAATGCACTACCTTAATTCCATATGGAAATTACCATAATCCCATATGGAAATTACCATAATCCTATATGGAAAGGATTATTACCATAATCCTATATGGAAAGGATCTATGCATATCCCATAAATATAATAATATCCTTATAGGATAAAGAGAATCAAATCATTTCCATAAGAGCATGATGGTGGACGATTTTCTTCACTACACGGGCCCGGATGGGTCACTTAGGGATCAAATGCAAGGAATAAAGATGGGCCTCAAATAAATTAATTATCTTATGTTCACCGTAACATAAATTAATTTATAAACATTTATTCATGCCACTAGAGAATAAATGTCGACTTACCCTTTTACCGAAGTTGAGTCGGGCTTGCACTTAGACATTACGAATCCCCGTATTTAAGATATCGAACGTCCATTAATTATTTATAGCATTCTGATCGCTAAAATAATTAATATCTTCATTTCTTAAGTAGTACCACTCAACCTTATTATTGTACTTGAGCTAACTCAACCCGCAGGTTTAGTACAATAAACCTTGAGCTCCTTAAGGGACGCCATCATCCTAAACGGATACGGTGACTCGACTACGTATAACTAGCATGACATACAAGCACCGCCACCACCCAAGACGGGGAATATTGGGTTAGAACATATAACCCTCACCCATAACAAGTCAAAGTGATGGTCAAGAACTCATACTCATCTAATACCTTATCGAGGTTTAGATCATCGTAAGTCACCGAGATCTAGGTTCTTCACGACGGTCGATAGAAGAACTCATCTCATCAGTATCCTTCAATACGCCGAGACGATCAAGACAGACAAGCAACCAAGTCAAGTCACTTTTTATCTATTCCGCATGACTATACCGACAACTCGTCCTCAAGTTGTCTCGGTGTGAAACTTTTATATCTCATTAAGCTTGACCAATCATACTGCACTTCGTGATCTTCTACACATCGTATGATCTAACTTATATATGAGATAAGGGGACACGAGATATATGCAATCAAGTAATCAAATCGATAGAGATTGTAATAGTGGTAATGTGAAACATTGTATACAAGCTTAACCAAAACCGCCAAGATACAACCAACAATCTCCCACTTATACTAAAGTAAACTTTAGTATACAATGTGTCTCTACTAGCTATTACAAACAAAACCATCACTTTGCTTCTCCCACTTATACAAAAGTTTCCTTTCTAAGTGGTGCCATCAAGCGCAATCCAAGTCCTCTAACGTGCTCCATCGAGACTTTTTACGGCAGCTCTTCGTGAATGGATCCGCTAGGTTATCCGTCAGATCAATCTTTTCAATCAAGACGCCACCTCGCCTAACGATTTCTCGTATGACATGGTACTTTCTCTATGTGTTTGGTCGCCTTGTGGGTCCGTGGTTCCTTCGAGTTTGCTATCGCACCGAGTTATCACAAGAAACTATGATACTCTTGGGCAAACCAGTACCACACCTAGATCCATGAGGTAGTTCTTGAACCATACAGCCTCCTTAGAAACCTCCGGCGGCTACATATTCGCTTCCATGGTAGAGTCCGCAATGCATCGCCGCTTTGCACTCCGCCAGATACGGCTCCACCTCCCAAGGTAAACACATAGCCCGAGGTACACTTTTTCTCATCACGGTCGGCTTGAAACCGAGTCTCAGATAACCCAAAGGCATTAGACTATCTCGCATGGTAAACCAGCCTATAATCTCGAGTCCTTTCGTGTACTTGAGTATATGCTTTATCGATCCAATGAGCTTGTCCAGGTTAGATTGATATCTAGCTACTATGCCTACCGTGATACAGCGATATCGGGCCTCGTGCATAGCATTGCGTACATGAGACTTCCTACGGCGAAGCGTATGAACTTGTCTCATTTCCTCTATCTCCTTCGCATCATAGGTAATCGCCGCCTAGATAAAGGAACACCATGTCCGAAAGCTAGCAATCCTTTCTTGGCGGTGCATACTAAACCGAGTAATCACAAGATCAATGTAAGACGCCCGAGATAAGCTCAACATTTTCTTCTTGCGATCTCGTAAACCTTCATCCCAAGAATGTACGCATCTCCTAAGTCTTTCATTTGAAACCGATCGGATAACCAACTTTACGCTCGATAACAACTTCACGTTGTTGCCAACTAGAAGAATGTCATCTACATAAAGTGCAAGAAATACCACATCACTGCTGACATCTAAACGATACACACAACTTTCGCTAGCAACCGGGTAAATCCATAGACTTTACCACCTCACAAAGCGTAAGTTCCAGGATCGTGAGGCTTGCTTAAGCCCATAAATGGACTTCTTAAGCTTCCAAACTAGATGCTCTTCACCCTTCACCACATAACCTCGGGTTCTTTGACATAGATGTCTCTACCTTCCTCAAGGTAACCGCTAGAAAAGCGGTTTTACATCCATTTGCCAAACCTCTAGGTTCAAGTGGGTGCATGGCCGTAAGAATTTCGATGGACTTGAGCATTGCTACGTGAAAAGGTCTCATCGAAATCGATACCCTCAACTCAGTGTACCCTTCACCACAAGCTCCGGCTTTAAAAGTCAAACCCTCCATCGGAATCTCTTCCTTTGTATATCCACTTACCGCCTACGGCTTCCTTGCCATCCGGTAGAGGTGTCTTTCATATACATCCATAGCCGTTATGGACTCCATTTCTAAGTCCATAGCGGTGTGCCATGATCTTGCATCAATGTCTTCAGACGCCTCCTTGTATGTCCATGGGTCGATTATTGCCTGCTCGCTTCTCGACTAAACCAAGATTCTCCCACGAACATAAATCGCCGGGTCGACGAACAACCTCCCACCACGACGAGATTCTACAGCACTATGGCAACGGTGGGTGCAGTAAACTTGTGGTTCTCTATCTTGCACAACTTGTTGGGTAGGTACCACTTGTACGGTTGGTATCTCCAGTGGAACTCGACCCACGCCAATTTCTTGAAGTATCCGTGTCGATCCTCCCACTAGACTCGACATCTCGCACCTTTCGCCTAATCGGTGGCGGAATATGATCATCTTCTAATTCTTCAAGAATGATTTCAACTTTGGACTTATGATTCTTCATATAATCCTCTTCTAAGAATCGGCATTAGTGCTAATAATGACCCTTCCGATCCTTAGACTATAGAATAAACCACCTTCGCTCCTCTAGGATATCCAATAAATAGCCTTGCGTCGGATCTAGCCTCCAACTTGTCGCCTTCTTGTTCAAGACGCAGCCGGATCGCCCATATCCTTATGTGGTTTAAACCGGCTTGCGCCCAAACCACAACTCGAAGGCGCCTTTTCAACCGACTTGGATGGTACTAGATTTAGCAAGTATGCCGTTTCTAAGGCATACCCCGTAATCTAAATAGCAATGTTGCATAACTCATCATTGATCTAACCATTTCAAAAGAGTCTTATTTCTTCGCCCGACACACCATTTTCTTTGTGGTGTGCCCGGTGAAGTCTTGTTGGGAGGTAATCCCATACTCACTAGATAGTCCATGAACTCGTTCATCGAGGTATTCTCCACCGCGATCGGACCATGATGACTTGATACTCTTACCAAGCTCGCTCCACTTCCGCCTTAAACTCTTTGAATTTCTCAAAGCATTCGACTTGCGGTGAAGCGGATATACGTATCCGCACTCGAGTAATCGCCAATGAAAGTGAAAATATACTGCATTCTCCACGAGCTTGTGTGGACATCGGTCCACACGTGTCGAATGGACTAACTCTAACATTTCTTTGGCTCTATAACCCTTCGCTTTGAAGGGTCCGGTCGACATCTTACCTTCTATACAGATTCGCAGATCGAATGGAGAATCGTGAGATTACCCAACGCCCATTCTTAGCCGCCTTGATCCTATTTAGATTGATGTGACCTAATCTAAGATGCCGAGAAATGTGGTGTCATCTTCTTGAAGAAAACTTTTCTTTCTAGGGTTTGAAGAAGATGCAACATAGTTATAGGTATTATGTTTTGCGTAAATAGTATAAAGCAAATTATATAAAGTTCCAACACGTATAACTTCGCCATTTCTTATGATAAAAACACCACTATCAAAAATAATGAATATCCATGAGTAAATAGTTTCAAATAGAAACAAGGTTCCGCCGAAAACCGCATATATAAAACGCCTTTAAAACTAAAACAGTTCTTCAAACCATAAAGTAACATCTCCGATCGCAACGGCCTCGACTTTCGCCGCGTTGCCCATGGAGATCGTTATCTCGCCATTACTCAGCTCCCTTGTCCGCAGGAACCCCTGCAAGGTGTAACAAACATGATCAGTCGCACCCGTGTCTACTACCCAAGAATGGGTAGAACAAGTTGCTAAACATGTTTCGTTATTAAAGCAAACGCGCACTGAGCCTCGAGCATAGGGCACTTAGCCTTCCAATGCCCGGCCCCACCGCACTTGAAGCACTTGCCTTTTCTTTGGCTTCTTCAAGCCTCCGGTGGCAGCCATGTTCTTGCTCCCATTACTCCCACTATTTCCCTTGCCTCTACCACCTTTGGTGTCCCTTTTTCTTTTTCCATTTTGCAACGGAAAATTTGGGCCCTTAGATGTGCTAGCAAGAGCATGTGCTCCTTTGTCCATAACTCCTTCCGCAGCCACGAGATCATTGAGCAACTGACTAAGTGTATACTCATTCTTGCTCATGATCACGCATTCACGCGAAAGTTCTCAAAAGACTTGGGCAGTGTATTGAGGATGATATCGACCTTAGCTTCGCCGTCAATACCTCCTTCCAACTGATCAAGACTATCCATGAGATGAGTCATGTGGGAGACATGTTCATGGACCGAACTTCCTTCTTCGATCTTACACGCCAAGATTTCTCTCATTGTGTGGAAGCGGATCGTCCGATCCGATCGCCCAAACTTACTCTCGAGACTTGACCAAATATCGTCGCGGCTCACCATCGACCGATGTCGCGGTGCAAGCCTTTGGACATAGTAGTCATCATATAGCATTTAGCCATAATGTTTGACTTATTCCAAAGTCCGCCGACTCGCCGCTCATTAGTCGACGCACAAGAAGGGCATCGGATTTAGAGTAGTGAGAACAAACATGTGTTCAAATGATAAGAACATATTCCATATTTCGCTTCCACTCGATAAAATTTGGACGGATAACGATTTTGTGCGAGCATATTGATAATCGGTGTAAGAGACATATCTCAAACGATAATGTAAACACATAAGCATACGATCGCACATAATTCGTAACAATAATATTGTAACATTTTGATAAAACAATATTAATGAAACCTCCAATCGCCCAAGGAATCCCACATGCAAGCCACGCGTGTGGGCGCCATACACGAATCCATCGACTGCACTAAAATATACCTTTTAGTCATTTAATTTCAATCCATGTCAACTTATCCTTATGAAAATGAAATTAACGATCGACCTTACTAGACCACATCACTATCACAAGAAGGGACTTCGTGGGAAGTTGTACTGAGGTGATGTCTAGCAATGACCATATTTTTAACAATAAAACTAATTCTTAGAATTAGCATACCACTAGGACCATACCGCCCAATTCAAATTCTTTTGTTATCTCATTTTATATCTATCTCTAGAGAACTTATGAAAATCGCACATGCAAGCCACGCGTGTGATCGCCACACATGAAACTCCCACTTTCAATAGATTTAAAATGTTTTATTTAGAAATCTCATCTAACAAACTTATGATAAACAAGGTGCAAGCAAGCCGCGCGTGTGGATCGCCACTCACGGTCGCGTATCACTTTGTTTAGAGATCAAAAGTGGAAGTCTTGACATTTTAATTTAAAAATTAATTTGTCGGTTTGCTTGCTTAGTCTTTTGTTCAAAAGGTTTGTCCATGCAGATCACGTAATCCTAGCATGCTTTTCTATAGAACTCAACATGTAAAACATGCTCGCAGTAATTCTAAAATATGCTTGAAAACGCGATAAACCTAGCATGCTTACTATACGCACCCAATTACGAAAACACTTAAAGGTTTGTCAACGTAATTTAAATATACATAGCATGCTATCGCATAATTTAAACATCCACGACATGCAATGAACGATAAAAATAAAATAAAACGCTCATCGTGGCTCACTGTGGAATCTGCACTTTCCTCGCCCCTAATCTATTACATAGAATTGCAAAGCACAGATCTTTATAATCTTGAAAACGGGCCTCGCGTGCACGGGCACGGACCGACTCGTCAAACAGATTCGGGCCGAAAACGATCCGGCACGGCCCGATCGCGGCGGCGCCCACAGCGCCGTGCACGCCTGCGTGCCGTCGCCCGCACGCGCCGTGCGACCCGCTTTTTCCGTCGCCTCGATCGGCCGCTTTCGTCTTCGCTTTACTTTTACGGATAAGATTTCTGAAAAAAAATCTAATCAACCACGGATTTTCTGGTGAAAAATAAAATCCGACAAAATAAAATCGAGCCACGATGAAGCATGATCCAACAATTAATTAAGCGCACGTAATAATCAAACGAATTAATCCAACAGAGCCAAGATATCGATCCCGTGCTCTGATACCAATTATAGGGAAAAACTATGTTTAGCCCTCGCCGAGGATCTATCTTGGATATTTAATTCACCATACATTGATTATATACCTTGCATGCACCTATATAATTAATTGCAACACGCTGGGGTTTTCGTGTTTACCTTTGAATCTGGTCGAGGCGAATGGATCGAGACTCATGCTTTGACCTTCGGATCGTATCCCGGCTACCCAATCTCCAACGCCGAGTGAGGACGATCTATGGAGAATGCTTCGAAAAATCACCCAATGGTCTTAAAATTCTCGAAAAATCCTCCCAACAATACTATGGGATGGACGAAAATTTGATGATGAATTATGAGGATTATATTTGAATCTATCTCTTACCTTATATTTATAATGCACTACCTTAATCCCATATGGAAATTACATAATCCCATATGAAAATTACCATAATCCTTTATGGAAATTACCATAATCCTATATGGAAAGGATTATTACCATAATCCTATATGGAAAGGATCTATGCATATCCATAAATATAATAATATCCTTATAGGATAAAGAGAATCAAATCCTTTCCATAAGAGCATGATGGTGGACGATTTTCTTGAGCTCACGGGCCTGGATGGGCCAGCTCAGGGATCAAATGCAAGGAATAAAGATGGGCCTCAAATAAATTAATTATCTTATGTTCAGCCCAGAACATAAATTAATTTATAAACATTTATTCATGCAACTAGAGAATAAATGCCGACTTACCCTTTATTACCGAAGTTGAGTCGGCTTGCACTTAGACATTACGAATCCCCGTATTTAAGATATCGAACGTCCATTAATTATTTATAGATTCGATCGCTTAAAATAATTAATATCTTCATTTCATTAAGTAGTACCACTCAACCTTATTATTGTACTTGAGCTAACTCAACCTGCGGGGTTTAGTACAATAAACCTTTGAGCTCCTTAAGGGACGCCATCATCCTAAACGGATACGGTGACTCGATACGATAACTAGCATGACATACAAGCACCGCCACCACCCAAGATCGGAGAATATTGGGTTAGAACATATAACCCTCACCCATAACAAGTCAACGTGATGGTCAAGAACTCATACTCATCTAATACCTTATCGAGGTTTAGATCATCGTAAGTCACCGAGATCTAGGTTCTTCACGACGGTCGATAGAAGAACTCATCTCATCGTAATCCTTCAATACGCCGTAGACGCATCAAAGATGAACAAGCAACCAAGTCAAGTCACTTCTTATCTATACCGACAACTCGCCCTCAAGTTGTCTCACCGTGAAACTTTTATATCTCATTAAGCTTCGACCAATCATACAAACTTCGTGATCTTCTACACATCGATGATCTAACTTATATATGAGATAAGGGACACGATATATGCAATCAAGTAATCAAATCGGATAGGAGATTGTAATAGTGGTAACAGGAAACATTGTATACAAGCTCAACCAAACCGCCAAGATATAAATCCAACACTAGCGACCACCCGCCGTCAGCCGCTTGCCAGCGCGAGGATATACCATGCGCGCACGAGTGCGCATATGCGCACAGCCGAAGGCTCGCGACCGGCCTAGCGACCGCTAGGTCGGCCGCGAGGAATGTCCATAGCACGCGAGGAGGTCCATGGTACGCGAGCACTCCTAGCGGGCGCAAGACGTGCCCACGATGATTTTGTGTGCGACGCGACCACACCTAGCGACCGCTAGGTGTGGCCGCGAGGTGAGTCCGGACGCGCATACCTACCGAGAAACTGAAGATGGCCAAGACGAGAAGGATGCCTCGCGACCGAGCTCGCGACCGTGAGCCCAGCTGCGAAGCGTAGCGGCAGACGTAAAAATTAGGGTTTTCACCCTAAATCTATAAATAGGGCTTACCCCCTCGCGCCCCCAATCTTCCCCAGCGCGATTTTACACGTTTTTCCTCAGTTTTTCTCTATTTTCCATTTATTTTCACTTTAGTTTTGATTTAGATTAATTCTAGCAATAGTTTTCCATCGTTCTAGCTTTAGTTCTTCGTATTGTTAACGTTTTGGAAAGATTTCGTCCGAAGGAATTCCATCGTTTTCTCGTTTTCCGTTGGGTTTGGATACGAACCCAACCATTGTTCTTCAGACGTCACCCTACGGGTTTTATCTATTTAATTCGTATTTTTATGATTATTTCGTATTTTATTTCGTTATTTATGTCTAGCTAAATTTGCTCTAATCCTAGGGTTTGCATGATTCTATCCTATATATTGTGATTCCCGCTATTGTTATTTACCTTCCGTGCATTGATTCATGATTCTTGGTGCTTAATTATATGTGTTGATTTACGATCAATCTTGATGCATATCATAGTTGCCGATTAATTACGTAATGATTTTAATTGTCAATCGATCTTGAATGCATGATACGAATAAGCCTCGAGTCGAATGGCGAGATAGAATATTCGTAGGAAGCATATTCTTTGTGATCCTTTCGAGTTGCTTATTTTCCTCTAGAGGCGTAATGATAATAGGGAAAATTAGTAATCAACTGTCACAATTGTCGTAACTGAAGTTGTTGGCTACATATGTGATCTTCCATCTTGTTTGGATTAAAACGGTTAATAATAAGTAGGATAAACATCGTAGTGGATAGGATTAGTGCATCCCTAGGGTTAGTCTTTCTTCATAGTTATCTCTTTGAATTTTTATTGCTTTCATTTATTTTCAAGTTGTCACCGTTGCTTTGGATTTGATATCCAAGCCTTAAAACCATACAAACCAAATCTGTTCTTGGATAATGATGAAGTTTCGTTGAATTAGCTTCTGTGTTTTCGGATTGCAATCTCTGTGGATACGATACTCGACTTACCTTATACTTGCGCGTTTTTCGTGTGAGAAAAGTGAGCGATCACTTGGATAAAGCCCTCATGTAGTAGTCGAAAAAGTAACGACCTCATGAGTGGAGCTGGTCGGCCAACTCCTTTTGGCAAGCTAGGCTCTCTGATACCCCGTCATTTTTCTTGACTTGAGGTGTAGTAGGATGCTCCTACCCCAATAGTTGTTATTGGTTGTCCGACTGTTCAGCCCCCGTGATTGTAGTCGGTTGTATATGACCAACGTGGCATGCCGAGCTTTCTGACACCAATGTTGCGAAGATGTGTTTGTTTTGCTTATTTTTAGTTTCTGCTTCTTTTTGAATTTATCCTTTTATAAAGGAGATGCTACCAAATTTTGGCATGTAAGTGAACCTCATATGTATATATGGTTTCCCCATTTCTTCCCCGCTTCTTATTTCCAAACCCTAGTCATACCCCAACATCCATGCCTTCCCTCGGGAATTGGAGCGTGACAGCTTTATCTAGCCCTTTATGGAGAGATGCTATGGTCAAAGAATTGAAGGCTCTCTTCAAAAATCATACCTGAACTCTCACTCATCAACCTTCTGACAAGAACTCTATTGGTTGCTAGTGTGTGTTCAAAATCAAACGTCATGCAGATGGCAACATTGCTCGTTATAAAGCCCGGTTAGTAGCTCAAGGCTACACTTAAGAGCCTGGTTTTGACTTCACTGAAACATTTAGTCCTGTGGTTAAACCCACTACCATTCGGACTATTCTGTCTATTGCTACTCAAATACAGTGGGATGTCACTCATCTTGATGTTGACAATGCTTTCCTCAGTGGTGCTCTTGAGGAGACTATATACATGAAACAACCTTCTGGTTTTGAGGTTGTAGGTCATGTTCCTCTGGTTTTTTGTTTAAACAAGGCTCTTTATGGATTGAAACATGTTTCTCGTTCATGGTTTATGACATTTAGATCTGTTTTGCTGGACTTGGGTTTTCTTCAGTCCAATGCCGATCACTCCTTGTTCTTTGCTAAGGGTCCTTCGGCTCATGTTTATCTTTTAGTCTATGTTGACATCCTTGTGACTGGTAGCTCTTCTATTGCTCTTCAGTCCATCATCAATAAGCTCAGCTCTGCTTTCTCTCTCAAGAATTTAGGTTTTGTTCATCATTTTCTTGGGATTGAAATGACTCCTACAACTCAAGGTCTATATCTTCATCAACAGACGTATGCTTCCGATTTATTAGCCAAAGTCGATATGTCTGCAGCTAAGCCTTGCCCTACTCCCATGGTTTCTAATCTTCATCTCTCTAAGTTTGTTGGCTCGCCTATGCAGAATCCTCGAGATTATCGTAATGTTGTTGGGGGCTTGCAATACCTTACTGTCACTCGACCTGATATCTCATTTTCTGTCAATAAGGTTAGTCAATTTATGTCTAATCCTTTTGATACTCATTGGCGTGTTTTCAAACGCATCATTCGTTATGTTGTTGGCACCTTAGATCATGGCATACACATTGTTCGTTCTGGTCATACACGACTTATTGGTTTTTCCGACTCTGATTGGGCTTCGGATGTTGATGATCGCCACTCTACATCTGGTATGTGCGTCTTTTATGATGGTAATTTAGTTTCTTGGTTCTCCAAGAAACAACATGTTGTCTCTCGTTCCAACACTAAGGCGAAATACCAAAGTCTTGCTCACACAACTACTGAAATTACATGGCTCACCAATTTGCTCCGTGAGCTCTCTATTCCTATTCCTCAAGTTCCTGTCGTTTGGGTGGATAATTCTAGTGCCATTTCTTTGGCTTCCAACCCTGTTTTGCATGCCCGCACCAAGCACGTCGAACTTGATATCCATTTTTTCGTGAAAAGATTGGTGCCCACACTTTACAGGTTCGGCATGTACCTTCCAATGATCAAGTGGTTGACATTCTCACCAAGCCACTCAGCTACCAATACTTCACTCGCCTCTTGAACAAACTGAATATTGTTCCATATTGCTCGCTCGATTTGAGGGGCATGTTAAACCAAGTCATGGAATACGTAGCTTACTCACCATGCATGCAAAATAAAATGAAGGACCACTACCAGCTCAAGATAATGTTCTAGTTTCTTCTTAGTTTCTGCCTGTTGTCATGTGGATATTAGTCGATATGTGTCATTCTGATTGTATAAGGAATATTCCTATACTCTTAGCTGCTAGGGTTGGTAGAATCATTAAGCTATAAATAGCAATGTAATTGTGATAGCCGCTACGTCCGATTATGAATGAAAAGAAGGTTCCTGCATTTATGTCTTTCTTATGTTTTAGTTGTTTTCTATCACTTTCTTATCTCCCCATGTTTCTCTATCCTCTTGCTGCACACGCACACACAGAGAGTTTCTCCAACTCTCTATTCTCTCTTACACACAGAGGACACGTCTCCCATTTGCCCAGATCTGACGTTGCCCTCTAAATCCGACGAACTCGTCGTCTCCTCAGATTTGGCAGTCGTTGTCTTCCTACTCGTTGAACAGTAGGAACCGCCGTGGCTCCACTGACCTTGCAGCGCACCGCCGTGATCTTATTTATTCCTTCATTCACAGCAGCGACGACGAGGGCCCGCCGCCGCCAGCGAACCTGCTCCACTCTTCCCCCTGTTCCCTTCGGCCAAACGGTCTTTGCCGTGGCTCGTTCCTCTACACCGTTTCACAATAGCAACAACAGACAGAGGTGCCACGTCCGCTCTCGATCAACGGCGATTGCACCGTCGTCCTCCATTCTCTTCGGTGAAATTCATCGTTCACCTCATCCTCATGACAGCCGCAGCTTCCCCGCTCGATAACCACTGCCTCTATCCTTAAACCTTCTCTGATTAGTCTGCGGCTAACCAAGCTGACGCTGCTCGACATCTTTTTTTTCTCCATCCACGACCAATCAGCAGCAGCGACAGGTCATCGCCACATTCCCTTGCTGATTGTTCTGATAAATAGCCACCACAGCCTCCACGCCATTAATATTCAACTCATGTTCGGCAGAACACCAAGCTCATGGTTCACAATTTCCATTGTAAATCAGAATTTAATTTGGTTCTTCCGTGTATACATGTGTGGGTCGATACCTTTTTGTTCCTATTAGCTTATTGTGGAACTTGTTGTATATGTTCAAATTTCGTTTATGTTTCTAGTTCAAGAGGTAATCATTACATAACTCTATAATTAATATTTCATTTGCTTGATACGTACGAATGTGAAGTTGGGATGTTGCTGTGAGGAGAAATCGTAGTTATATGATGTATATATGTTTCTCTTTGTTTTCAAAAGAAGCCATAAGCATCAAATGAAATACTCAAAAGAGTTGAATGTAAACCTTAGTGAAAAAACTTTGCTTTGCTGTATTCTGGATAGGTTGAGGGTCTCGATGCTCTGCTCCATTTTCTTTTCCATGGTGTTCTACCAGTTTGAATAAGAATGTATGGTGTGCAGAGAGATTCATCTTTCTTTCTATTTGTTTCTTTTCTATCGGCTGATGAATGGGTAGTAAGAAAAATTGAAGTGTGATATGTGGGTGATTATAGGCAGAGCTATAAATGAGCCAAACTATTCGTGAGCTATTCGGAGCTCGGCTAGATAAAAATTCATTCGAGTTTGTTTAGTGAAGCTCGTTAGCTAAACAAACCAAGCTTGAGCATGATAGCATTCGGCTTGTTAGTTCGTGAACAAGTTCGTTAACTGATTTAGCTTGAAAATATAAAATTATTAACTAGATACAATTATCTTATTTCTATAATTAGTAAATTTTGTGTTACATCTCTAACTACTTTTATTTGTTATAAGAAATCAATAAATAAATTATATTACTGTGGATAAAATAATTTATTTTTAAAATAAAATAATTAATATTCTAAACATATATCTAAATTTAGAAAGTCTGTTTGGGTTCGATTAAAGCTCGAATGAGCTCGTGAGCTCAAAATATTCGATAAATAAAACTCGAGACTCGACTCGATACTAAACAAATCAAGTTTGGGCACGATGGTGTTCAGCTCGGTTCGGTTCGATTACATCCCTAATTGTAAGGTAAGGTGATGATAGTAAGTGTTGAAGTAAAGTGAAGTGGAGTGATTTAAGGAAAAGTGATGATGCGACATAAAACTATCATGATATAAAGTAATCGTAATATATTTCTCTAGCTCTCGTTTGTTCTAGTATTTTCAATTCCGGAATTGGGAATCAAATCCCTTAAATAACTAGATAAATTAAATCTTGCATCGACATGTGAATAGTGAATTATTGACTCGTTACCACTAACTGAATTTCAACAATGTAAAAATTCACTTAATCTCAATACTTATTCTTAGGATTGCGGGATTTTAATTTACTATAATTAATTAATTAGCAGTATCGAACGTCTGGGATATTACAAAATGTCACTTGTCAGATTCAAATAAAAAATAGGCAGTTCAAGTATTATTTATAATTACCATTTTTTTAGTGCTTATAATTATCATTAGCAAGAAAAGATTTAGTGAAAAAAATTAAAATAGTTTAAAATGTGAAAATATATTTTTCTTATTAAATTTATATATTATGTCATTACCAAGTATATAGGATGTACAATTACCCTTTTGGCATTTCCAATTGTATGCCTGCAACCACATTTCTGGTCTAATTATCTTCATCAATTTATTTAAATTTCATTTTATGAAGAGAAACAGAAGCATTCACTAATAATTTGATGGGAGTTATCACCTGACAAATTTAACACCTCTTCCTTTATTACATCTGAGCTTGTTAAATTAGAAAAAAAAAAAAAAAAAATTCGCACCTGCCTCATTTACTGCACTGTTGCCTATTAATCACTCAAATTCACTTTCTGCTATATTTCAGTCTAGGGATGGCGACGGATCCAAGACCCGATCCAGATCCGTGGATCCAGATCTATTTTTAAGGATCCGGATCCTCAAAATCTGGATCCGATGGATCTGGATCGGATCCTGAACATATATCAATATTTCGGATCTGGATCCAAGTTTATGTTTAAGACCTGATCCGGTCCGGATCCGCCCGTGGACCCGCCAATTATATATATATATATATATATATATATATATATATATATATATATATTATTTTTATTATAATTAAATACATAACCCCAACTTAAAACTCTTCAATTTTCTTTTTTCAAATTATTCCAAAACAAATATGTTCCAAATTTCATTTCAAATACTTCCAATTATGTATCTATCGGCAAGATTTACGATCGGGGTCGCCACTTACACCACCGATTTACGATCGAGTTGTTTGTTGATTCATACTTTATAGTAAATTTGTAACTAACGCCTTCCAATATAGTGATAATTGTAGAAATTCTAAATAATTATTATAGTATTATTATGCATTTAGATTATTATGGTGTTACCGTGAATTATAGTTGATTAGAATTTATTTTAGAAGCGAAAACATATGGATTCGGATCTAGACCGCGGACCCCGTGGATCTTATGGATCCGGATCCAATTTAATTTTTTGACCCAATGGATCCTGACCGATCCCACCAAAGCAAAAAATCGGATTTGAATCGGACCCAGCTGATCCAGGTCAGATCCGCCCATTGCCATCCATATTTCAGTCTACATTTATGAACATTGCAGCCCGTAACAATTCCCCTAACACGAAACTTGCTAACATTCTCTTAAATATCTCAATTGTAAAATAATCAACATGCATTCCGTTTTTGAAAGTGGTTCTAAATCCATGAAATCAGCCTTACAAGTCTAACTAATAACTTCTACTAAAATCTAAAAGTATAGCTATAAACGTAATATCAGAATAATTAACCTCATAATTTGTTCTCTACAAAAATAACTGGAAATCCAAATTTTAAAAAGATTATATCTTAATTAATAATCATAAAGAATATAACTCATTATAACTAATAAAAAATAGCTCAAATTAAAAATTATTAACAAAACTAAAATTGAAAAAAAATTATAAATCTAATAATAATATAACAAGCCTTATCAACCAATACTCAATTTGTTACATTTAAAATATCATACTTTTCTTTTTAGGTTGTCCCATTCCATTTTTGGAAATTAATTATCCCTTCAAAAAATGTGGGTCTTACCCACTTTTTAACATTTTAATTACTTTATATTTTTCTCATAAATACTCGTGTCCAAAAGAAATGGGATACTTTAGGTGGGACGGAGGGAGTAGTAATTTAGCTAAAAGCCAAAAAAAAGATATTTTAAAAAATTTGATCACAATTATAAGTCCCAAAAAAAGAGTGAATAACTTAGAATCAAAAGCGGATATGTACATACTAATAATAAAGTAATCAACACTAATTAACAACTAAAAAACCATGAACTAAGAGTAAAAGCGTAAAACTTAAAAATTTGAAGAAGAAGAAGGAGGAGGAGAAAAGAGACTTGAGAAACCATACCAAGGGGGGTTAGAAAAAGCTTTTTTTGCTATTGTAAGGACTCGAAAAAAAATATAATAACAAGGAATATGGTAAAATATATTGACTAAAAGAGGTGAGTCCACATCAATAGTGTAAAATTATTTATTTGGTCACGTGGTAGGAGAGCGGGTTTTGTCATATTTCATTTTTCAAGTATGTTTTGTTTGAAGGTTATTGAACAAAAGTAAGTGTTATTTAGTATGCATTTCGTAAGCAACTGCAAGTTTTTCTTGATATTATAAAAAAATTGTAAAATAAACCACAAACTTGGATACCAATATTGTTAGCGGCTGTGGGGTTCTACTGTTGTGGTTGCCTCAATTTTTCGGACAATCGGAAGATGATGTATAGGACTGAAAATATGATTTACATATCAATGTTGCTTAAAACATAGAGAATGAGTGCACGATATGTAATTGAACACAAAATTGTACATACAATATATTCGAATCTTATAAATATTATGCTTAATTGCACACCGAACACGTCATTTAGCCATTGTGTCATTCACATGATTTCTTCAGTCCATGCGGACATCAATGCCATCTTTTCAGTTATCAAGAAAAAATAGGAAAATCCCAATTGCAAAAATTATAAAAAATTTATATTTATTGACAATAGTTTAAAAATTAGATCAAAATTCTAAAGTAAATATAAGGTTGTGATTTATTTTTCATTGAACTCTCTAAAAAACTCTTTCAATAATTTCTTAATCTGTTTTAGTAATTAAGAATGTGTAATTAGAGAAGTCATGAAATCAATTCAATTGCATGTATGATTTGTTATTTAATTGGATATCCATATAAAAGAAGAAAAGAAAAACAGAAATTATCCAGAAATATATAGGTAGTTAATGCCTTTATTAATATTCGATCAACACATCTGGCGTCATAGGATCATATGTAAATAACTCTTCCTCCTCTTCAGTCGCTACGCTCTGCATTTTATAATTATATAAATATTAAATAAGGGTAAGATAAAAAGTGTATTATAATTATATTCTCAAATTATGAACTACGATACTTATTAAAAACAAGGAACTAAAATGAGGACATGACACTTAAAAAATGGAAAGAATATATATTAACCTAACCAAGGGTGGATCCAGAAGTTGATGATGGAGTGGGCTGAAAATAAATACTTCGGAGTATTAAATATCATAAATGCTAAAATATTTCTATGTTTTCATAAGTTGTCTTGTGAGATTTCAATATACAAAATCCATCAATAATTGAGTTTATATTTATATTTTAATAAAATTTCTTTCAATATAAACCATTCTTTAACGTAAACTTTAGGAAATCCATCAACCAAACCACTGGCAAAATTTGGCTGTGATTGAACTTGAACTTTGACAGCTTCGAATGGACAGTGAGCAATATCAGCAAACACTTGAGCAGATGCAGCGTTGAGGAAGAATATGACACCTTTGTTTGACTAATTTTCCCAACTCGTATGAACCTTTGAGGATTCAGACAAATAGGGTATTCCAAAAGCATCAATATACGCGTTCAAAATAATAGGCACACAACAATAAGGAGACACAAAATTTTAGCGTGGAAAACCTCTTAAAAGGAAAGAGAGGAAAAAAATCACGGGACTACTAGAGTCATTTAAATCCACTATAATCAACAATGGAACAGTACATAATCTTCTTTAAATTATATTAGATGCATATAAAATATCATACACTCGAAAATAAGCACATCAAGATGTATGGAATCAAAATCGAACAAAGATCAAGAAAAATATTAGCAGAAATTCTCATCTATTCAGATCGACAAAACCCGATCTTCGAAACTCAAAATCTGATCTCCACCGTCCAAAAAGTTGGCCCAGATGATGTGATGCTTCTGTCCAAAAATCACAGTGATCTAACGGTTCAATCCCGAGCAAAATGTGAATTTTTCTGAAGTTGCAAAAACCGAGAGGAAAAAAATGGTTACGAATTTTTCTTTTTGCTACTTCAATTTCTTCCTTCAAAAATGGTGGTTGACCCTTTTCAGTCTTATAACCTTCTTATGGGCTTTTTTCATGGGTCAAAAATATAAAAAATTCCAACAATAACAATTTTGTTTTAATTTTTTAATTATTTTGGACTTGGTTAATTTTGAATTGGCTTAACATAAACGGAAGAAAAAGTTTGGAGCTTGCACCGGCTGGAGCCCGATGCAGCTACCCCCTAGATCCGCCTATGAACCTAACAAGCTTCAAAAATCATACAAGTTTTTGAAGAATAAAATAAAAATACACCTGGCTAAGTTTTAAAAGGAATAATAAAACATAACAAATTAATGTACCACGTATGTTATCTGAACTTAATTGAATTTAATGTGAACTTACAAATAATTGTGCATAATTGCGATTTGGCGGACCGGTCTGTGCAGCCAAATATTATTGCATATTTGGGATTGGCATGCCTTGTCTTTAATAACCAATTCAATCCGAAATATCATTTCAAAATCATAAATAATTTTTTGGGCTGCTTAATTGATTATATAGATAAATTCACGATTCAAAGATTATAGATTCAAAGTTTCATCAACTCATCCTAAGTAAAACCGCAACACATGAGACTGAAACGAGCTTTCATAATATTATGGTGAAATCGAATTAGACCTAAACTGATCCTAAATAAAAATCATGTTCGATTTCGATTTTCTAATAAACATTTGTGAAAAGTAAACAGTTATTCGAACAGAAAAAAGAAATCTAATACTTTAGAAATTTAATTCCGAAAACGGTAAACGAAAAAGCATATATACTTTTACGTAGAAGATATTGAATTCATTCTGTAACTTGTCATGAAACGTAATCTTTGAGTACTTGTTATTGTAAGGGGCAGGGCAGCAGCTTCAACTTGAAGAATACTGGAAAAAGAATGTCGACTCATTTTCACTTCTCTCTCACTCTCACACACATAGAGGAAGAGTAATACTTTTACGTAGAAGATATATTGTAATATCTCTCCTTCTGTGAACAATAACATATTTATTTAAATAACACATTTAAATAACACTTGGGGTAGCTCCTCACCACGAAATTTCACTTTTTTTTTTGTTAAAAATTATATATTAATTATGTGAGTAAGAATAATTAGATTTTATTAATTTTAGTTATAATTTATTAATTCATAATTAAAATTTATTAATTCATAATTAAGATTTATTAATTTAAAATTAGGATTTATTAATTTATAATTAAGGTTTATTATTCAAAATTAGGAATTATTACTTTTAATTAGGGTTTATTAATTAACTATTAAGGTTTATTAATTCACAATTTGGTTTATTAATTCTAATTAGGTTTTATTAATTCAAAATTAAAGTTTATTAATTTATAATTATGATTTATTAATTTACAATTAAAATTTATTAAATTAATTAATTTTAATTAAAATTAATTTAATAATAATTAATTATTTAAAAAATTAATTAGGTGGTGGGTCTGACTGCGACCACCCCATTAAATAACTCTTCCTCGTCTTCAGTCGCTACGCTCTGCATTTCTAGAAACGCTCCACACAGATCTCGCATGAGAGAGAGAGAGAGATGGATGGCATCGAGCACAGAATAGTGAGCGTAAACGGCATAAACATGCACGTAGCCGAGAAAGGGCGGGCCCACTGTTCCTCCTCCACCAGGGCGGATCCGTGATTTATAATTGGGTGGGCTGAAAAATAAAAATTTCAAAGCACTATATTTTATACATGCCAAAAAATTTCGGTATTTACATAAGTTGTGCCCTACGAGACCTTAATACATAAAATTCATCAATAGCAGAATGCTGATGTTCCATTTAGTAATCGAAGTACTGCAAGGCATTAAAGAATAAGAGTATAAACATATAAAACAAACAAAACATCTCAAATCCATTTAATACTGTCATTGTGTTAAGTGGAAAAGTAATTCATCTAACTTCTCCATAGAATGCAAAGACTATGCCCAAAGCCCAATAAATTCCCCATTTTTTATAGACTCTGTAAAATTCCCATAAAGGATACTCCACTAGTTGGAGTATCATTTGTTTCACCCCTTCTTTCTGTTCTTTCACATTTCTCCTTAGAACCATTAACTTGCTCTGCATATAACTTTGTGAGGGAACATGCATCACCTCCATGTTCATGTGCTGACCTTTATTATTTAATTATTATGTTATTTTTCCTTTGCATTTGGTATTTTTCCCCTTCATATTCCATTATTAAATTATAAAGATTCACTTATCATACAAAATTACAAATGGAAATAGTTTTCATATATCTTTATGATCATTGCCAAATAGTCTTTCTTTGTATATGGCCAATGGTTGTGCCATCAGATTTTTTTTTCCCCTAAATAAACTTCAAGACTTTGATAATGTAAAGTCTATCCTCGAAAACCGGCAAAATTCACGGAATCTTGTCCTTTGCAATTCACATTCGATTTATTGATATCCTATTATTTCCTAATATACAATTAACATAATTCACCAAATGTTGGCTTTTAACAATGAATCACCAAAAGCTTCAAGCCTCTTCGATTCATCAACAAGGACTTAGAAACCAACGAAATCTTAATCGATCCAATCAAGTAGTCGCCGATGACCGATTTCCACTTGAAATCGGTAATCCTTAATTAGATTTATTAGAATTAATCTTTTCAATTCGAAGGTTGGAGAGGGAGGATTAGAAGTCTTACCTCCAATACAAAATGCGGATGAGTGTGGATGGTTAAGGGAAAGAGAATTGAGAGAGAGATAGAGAAGATAATGAAGAAGAAGTCAGGCTCAAAACATGGAATTAAAAGAAGCGGTGAGACATTTAGTGATATATCAAAGCCTACATCTAGGCTAATAATAATTATTTTGGGAGTGGCTAATAATAATTTGGGCTTTAAATATATATATACATATAACTAAAACTTTTTTCTTGGTCAAGCCCCAGCAGCCATATCAGAATCCTACCGTCCTCCACGGCTTCCCGAGCTCGTACACGTGGCGCCACCAGATTGTGGCGCCCGGCTCGGCTACCGTCAGCGCCCGACCTCCGCTCCGCCTCCGCGACTGACGCCGCCCGACGCCCCCGCCACTCCCCGCCTCCACGTGGTCGGCGGCGACATAGTCGCGCCATTGAGACCCTCGGCGGTGAGCCGGTTTTTCCGGTGGCTCACGATCGGGCGCCATGGTTGCTGGTACCTCCGCCTCTTCCGCCCAGATTTGGTCAAGGCTCGTCTCGTTAATCGGTGCCATTTCGCCTCGTTATCTCACCACAAACCCGTCACGCAGATGCGAGCTTTTGGAGAAGAATACTACATGTGCAGATTCCAGGTTTGATTAATTCTTTCTACCTACTTTTTTATTTCTTGATTTATTTGGATCTTCACATCATAATATATACACTTAAAAAGAGATCGAGACTAACATGTATCACCAATTTGAATAATTAAACTGGAATGAAAGAGAAGTTGGCAATACAAGTGATCATAATGCTAGGATGCCTCGATGAGCGTCAAATGAAATAATAAGAAAGCAATGGTCGCTCGAAGTGACCAAAATTCACATTCATCATTAGTCAATTGACTCGATACAAGTATTAGGATATTCTTAAAATTTGAATTAGTATAATTATAATTGGAATCGTAGAGACAGTGAGTGATGAAATATATAGATGGTTCGGAGCCGCTGACATTTTAAAAGGTTTAATTGGGGAATTAGGGCAGGGGTTACTTTGATTAGAGCTACAGCTGGCAATTTGTGATCGCATCAGATTGTTCCTCTCGCTCTCTTTTGGAATCGCTAAATAAATGACTTTCCACAACTACCATCCAAGAGGATAGCAAAGACGGTTTGTATTTGTTGCACAATGGTGAGCTAAAGAAGATGGGCGATGAGTGTCTCAGATGCGTGGCAAATACATAAGAAGGTGGCAAATACATAAGAAGGATCAAGAATATATTGCATGCATAAGGAGACGGTTATTTTGTTAGTCGCTAATAAAGTCGCTCAAGGAGTTTGTTATATTGTTAGGAGAGTCTCGTTAGTTTGTTATATGGTTGCTCTCGTATTTTACTTTTCTCGCTTTACGATCATTATAAATAGATGCAATACATTTGTACTCGGTGACTTTTTGCGTAATATAATAAAATCCTTTCCTTTGTTTTTTCTCTACATTCTTTCTTCGTAAAATCTTCATGGTATCAGAGCCAACCATATTTTTTTGGCTAATGAAAAATTGACTCTCGAAGGAACACGATGGTTAAAAATCGAAGAGTAGGATGGAATGAAATTGTCGAAGAAGAAGAAGGATTCAATGATGAAGAAGAAGAACAGATTAATGGAAACAGAGATGCTAGAAGACAGCAAGGAAATTCAGATTCACAGATGAATCACAATAAACAAATTGAGGAGGCATTGCAGTTACATAATGCCGATCATCCTGGAATGCAGCTGGTACATGCTCAATTGAATGGGGGCAACTTCTTAAACTGGAGCAGATCCATCAAGAGAGCACTTGGCGCAAAGAGCAAACTCGAATTGCTGGATGGGAGTTTACCGAAGCCAGATGCAGAATCACCACACTATAAGCCTTGGATTAAGGCTGATTACATGGTATCATCTTGGATCATCAATTCCATATCGAAAGAGCTAGTTGATGCATTCGTTCATATTGATTCCACCAACAAACTTTGGGAAGCATTGAATCAAAGGTTTGGAAGAAGCAATGGACCGAAGATTGCTAGGCTACAAAGAGAGATAAGTGGATTTTGTCAAGGTAACCAAAGTGTTCTTGTATATTTCAATAAACTTATGGCTATGTGGAGTGAGTTGTATATGATCCTACCACCATTGATGTGCACATGTGATGCTCGAAATTCGACTATGGAGAGAGAAGAAAATCAGAGGCTCATGCAGGTTTTGAACGGATTAAATGATGGATATGAACAATCTAGAAATCGATTTGTTCTCGATCCATCGCAACTCGCTGACAAAGCTTATTCATTGATACTTCAAGTTGAGGATCAAAACTATCGAATGATAGTCTTCCCGATATAAGTAATGCCATGGCTATGAATATAGGACAACAATACAGGATAAAGGCGAACAAGGAAAGCAATCTGCTTTAAACCGAGAAGAAGCAAGGAAGAAAGGATGAGTTTGTATTGCTATCACTGCAAGAAGAAAGGGCATGAAGAGAGGGAATGTTTTCAGCTACATGGATTCCCAGATTGGTACAAGAAATTAAAGGAAGCAAAGGAAAGACTAAGGGTTAACTTTGCAGAAAATCAGAAGGAAGACAGTAAGAGCAAAAGAGAGATGGGATTATCTGACAACGGTAATGGCATTGAGAAACTTATCCAAGGTGAATTAACCAAATGTATGGGGCAATGGATGAACAAGGGAAGTGATAATCCAGTTCAACAAAGTTTTAATGTGACCTCGATACAAGATAATCTGCACGATCAAGAAGAATTCCAAGGGCATTATGCATTCAGCGTTCTCAATGGAATAGAGAGAGAACAATGGATTATAGACTCAGGAGCAAGCACACTCATCTGCTGTAATCCTACCTTGATGAGCTCGAGAATACAGTTGAAAGTGCCTCAGGATATACATTTGCCAGATGGAAGCATGAAGAGAGTTATTTACAAAGGAGATGTTGAAATCAACAGTGATATCACTCTTCGAGATGTTTTGTTAGCTCCATCTTTCACTCACAATCTGATTTCAGTGGCTCAATTGGCAAAGGACAGTGATGCTCGGTGCTTATTCTTAAAAACTCATTGCTTAATCCAAAGGACAAAAACTGATCATATTATGGGAATGGGACAGCTTGCTGGAAATCTGTACATTGTTGGTAAAGAGAACAGATGCAACGTTGTATCTAATCACTCAACAAAGATCAAGGAATGGCATGTCAAGTTGGGACATCCCTCTATCAAAACCATGAGCCAAATACCAACTATTAAAGGAGAATTTACAGCAGCTGAGATGGAGAAACTGAAGATTGTGAGGTATGTGAAAATCTAAACAAACTCGCTTACCTTTTCCTATTTTGCATAAGCGAACTACCTCGTTATTCGAGATGGTGCATATAGATGTTTGGGGCCCTATACCTGAATGCATAGATAATGTTAAGTTCATGGTTACGATTGTAGAAGACTATAGTCGTGTTATATGGACGCATTTGATCGCCTCGAAAGATCAAGTGTTTTCATTGTTAAAGCAGTTTTTTAAAATGGTGAAAACTCACTTTGGAAAAGATATCAAAATTTTGAGATCGGATAATGGCTCAGAATTTGTGAACAAAACTGTGGCTCATTTGTTGTTAGAGCATGGAGTTATACACCAGAAGTCATGTGTTTACACCCCACAACAAAATGGAATTGTAGAAAGGCGACATAGAAGTCTACTTCAAATTGCTCGAGCGTTAATGTTTGAAAGCAATGTGCCTCATAAGTTTTGGACATATTCATTGCTTACTGCTACTTGGTTGCTAAATAGATTGCCGAGTCAAGTCTTAAACTGGAAGAGTCCATACTCTTTATTATATGAAAAAGAACCTGTGATGGATAATATATATCCGTTTGGTTGTCTTGCCTATGCTGCGAATACCACTCCACATAAATCAAAGTTTGAAAGCAGAAGTATAAAGAGTATTTTTTTGGGGTATGCTGCTTTCTCCAAAGGATATATGTTGTTTGATATGGATAGCTCTCAAGTGTTTATATGTAGAGATGTGAAGTTCATTCCACATGTTTATCCGTTTCAATCATCATCTCTTCACTCTACTGATCCCGTATCTGTTATATCTCCAAATGGTGTTCCAAATCAATGTGATTTTCCAGTAGATTCTGATGTACCTACTTCTTCTCAGTCTTCAGTGCTCGTGGATACAATGGATACAAAGATATGTGAATCACGGATAGCTACATCGATGTCGACTAAGTCGCAGGAAGACACAACCTCCTGCCTAGATAAATGACTTTGTCACTAATACTATACCTACGGTATCCCAGGTTCAGTCATCAGAGCATAAGTCACTGATGTCTATCACACCACCTACATTTCCCTATCGAGTTTCTCCTTGTCTCACTCCACAATACACTGCTTTCTTAGCTCGTATATCTAATCTGCACGAGCCAGCTTCGTATAGAGAAGCGAATTTGTCAGAAGCATGGAGAGAAGCTATGCAAAAGGAAATAACAGCTCTTGAAGACAACAATACCTGGCTGATTACGGAGCTTCCGAGTGGAAAGAAACCAATTGGCTGCAAGTGGGTGTACAAGGTTAAAACCAATGCAGATGGTACGGTTGAACGATTCAAAGCACGGCTTGTAGCAAAGGGTTACAATCAAAAGTTTGGTATAGATTACACTGAGGTGTTCTCTCCGGTTGCAAAGTTGGTGATCAGAAGATTTCTTATTGCTGTTGCAACTATATCTAAATGGTCTATTCATCAAGTGGATGTGAATAATGTCTTTCTACATGGTTTTTTGCATGATGAGATATATATGATGCCTCCACAGGGATATACTCGTGCAAAACCAGGCCAAGTATGCAAATTGGTTCGAAGTTTGTATGGATTGAAGCAAGCTTCCAGGGAGTGGAACTCTGAATTTTGTTCTCATTTATTCCGATTTGGTTTTGTCCAATCATCTCATGATCATTGTTTATTTTTCAAAGGAACCGCAGAGAAGTTGATATGTCTTCTTGTGTACGTCGATGATATTCTTTTCACCGGCAGTGATGAGGACAGCATCACGGAAGTCAAACACTTTCTAAACACTGTGTTCACTATTAAAGATCTTGGATCCGCCCGCTATTTTTTGGGGATGGAAATTGTACGTGGTTCCTCTGGTACTTCTCTCAATCAGCGAAAGTACATACTTGATCTTCTCAATTCAGTTGGTCTTCTCGGATGTCGCCCAGCCAGCACTCATTTGCCTTCCGGAATAAGTCTCTCCCAAATGGGGTCTGAACCAATGGAAGATCCTGATACTTTTCGAAGGCTTGTTGGTAAACTTTTGTACCTCAATCTTACCCGCCCTGACATTAGTCATGCGGCTCAGCAGCTTAGTCAGTACGTTGCAAATCCTTGCAAGCATCATTGGGATGCTTCAATTCACGTTTTGAAATATCTCAAAGGCTGCCCCTCTCTCGGTCTTTTTTTTCCCACTGATGGATCATTCAAGCTCAAAGGTTATTGTGATGCAGATTGGGCTACCTGTTCCGATTCACGCCGATCTTTAATAAAGTTATGTGTGTTTCTCTGATCGCCTTATCTCCTCGAAATGCAAGAAACAAACAATTGTTTCGATTTCTTCAGCCGAAGCTGAATATCGGGCGCTCAGTTCCACGGTGCGCGAGCTTATTTGGATTTCTTATATTTGTGACAATGTTGGTATGCCTATCTCTCGCCCTATTCCTCTCCTATGTGATAACCAGGCTGCCATCCATATTACGAAAAATCAAGTTTTCCATGAACGAACGAAGCACCTTGATATTGATCGCCACTGCTGGGATCAAGAGATAAAGGTGTTTTATAATTCCCTTTATATGTTTAAACTCATCTTCAACTTGCTGATGTCTTCACCAAGGCTTTGTCTGGACCACAACTTCGTTTTCTATTATCCAAGCTCGGCTTGGTTGATATCCATGCCAAGCTTGCAGGGGGGTGAAGAGGATAGCAGCACGGTTTGTGTTTGTTGCACAATGGTGAGCTAAAGAAGATGGCAGACAGAGTGTCTGCATGCGTGGCAAATACATAAGAAGGGTGGCAAATACATAAGAAAGATCTGAAGAATATATTGCATGCATAAGGAGACGGTTATTTTGTTAGTCAGTTAATAAAGCTGTTCAAGGAGTTTGTTATCTTGTTAGGAAGAGTCTGTTAGTTTGTTATATGGTTGCTCGTGTATTTTACTTTCTGTTTTACGCATCATTATAAATAGATGCAATACATTTGTACTCGGTGACTTTTTGCAGAATATAATAAAATCCTTTCCTTTGTTTTTCTCTCTACATTCTTTCTTCAGAAAATCTTCACCATCTTCAATCGGTTTTATCATTTAGATATTAACTTACAAAGAGATCTTACACAAGGTTTTGTGCTTAATAGCTTGTAATATTCTATTAATTATTGTGTTAGGTTCCTAACGATACTATTTAAAAGTATCATAATAAACAAACTATTTTACATCACCTTCACATAGAAATAACTTATAAATTAAAAACAATAAAAGATAGTAGCCATCCACGACTAAAGCGGAATTAATCCCAACACAGGAAGCCGGAAAAGTAGAATCAGAAATAGCAGAATACGGAGCGGAAGCAGTGATCAAGAGGATCCTAACCGACCACACACCCGGCCCGGCCCGTCTGCCCAAAGAAAAGCCATTCGGACCCGACCCGAACAGCATAAAACTACCGCACTGGTTCACTCAAGAAGACCTCAAATACTACGCCGATAAATACGAGAAAAAGGGCTTCACCGGCGGCCTCAATTACTATCGCGCCCTCGATTTGTACGTGTCTTAACTAATTAGAGTGATTAATATTCGTAAAAAGAGTTCCTAATAAAATAGTGTTATTGGTTGTAGGAACTGGGAGCTGACGGCGGCGTGGACGGGAGCGAAGGTGAGAGTTCCGGTGAGGTTCATGGTGGGCGATCTGGACATGGTGTACACTACACCGGGAGTGAAGGAGTACGTGCATGGCGGCGGCTTCAAGCACGACGTGCCGTTGCTCGAGGAATGCGTTGTCGTTGAGGATACCGGACACTTCATCAATCAGGAGAGACCTCAGGAGGTTACTCACTGTCTTCATCAATTTTTCACCAACTTTGCAGCTTAGCTACATTCTCTCCAATCGCCCTGTGTTTTGTTTTGCCTAGGTATTTCTAATGGTGTCTCATGCTCCACTATGGATTTTCATGTAAAAATGAAACCAAATTATGGGGATGATTAATTATCTATTATAATTTACAGTCCAAATTTAATTAATAATAACCGTGAGAACCTAAGGAAATAGATATGTTAATAATAAAATCTTACTGGATATGGATCAAGACTAAATGCGCCCATCAACCATGCATTGGGCATCTTGAATGTACACATCGACCCAACAGTTTCTTTAACTCAATCGACTGGACCCATTTAGGCAAAATAATGTATTGTGTTGCCATCGTGTTCGTGATACTTAATGATTTAGGTTAAATAATCGGCAAATATTAATTATATTGTGAAAATAGATTACTTCATCAGCTTCTTGAATAATCTAATTGGTGAAGCACCGATTTCATGTATAGATACCCTATAGACACTACAAAAAAAAAACAGGCGAATAGCGATGGAAAATTCCGTCGCTAATCATACCGAATCCGTCGTTAAAATCGATTAGCGACGGATCAGCGACGAAATTATGGTATCGTTGGAAAGCTGGTTGGCGAATCTCTAACGACGGATTTCGATCTGTCGTTAATTATTAGCGACGGACTAAAGACGAACTTTTCAGTCGTTAATCGACGACCTTTTGAACGGTCGTCTAATTTTTAATACGTCGTTAATACGACTCTAATCCGTCGTTATTAACGACGGATTGGCGACGTAATGACTTCGTAGCAAAATCACCGTCACAACTCCGTCGTTAATTCGACGACAGTCCCTCGATAATATGACGCTAGATAACGACGGACTGTGTCCGTCGTTAAAATACATATTTTTTTGTTATTTCACGTAACTGATCCGTCGTTGAATCGTCTCTAATCCGTCGTAATTCCGTCGCTATTTAACGACGGAAATAATCCGTCGTTAGATTCAGTTTGTTCTGTTATTTTACGTTGTTAATCCATCGTCAATCCGTCGTTACTACGTCGCTAATCCGTCGCAATTCCGACGCTAAATCTATTTGTATTTTGGACGACCGTTAACAACAAACAACAAACCTTTTTTCAAACATACCAACTACAAACAAACACAATCCAAACAAAGCAATTCCAAACGGTACAATATCAAACAAACAAACCAATTCAAAATGATAAACATTATCATTCTAAATCATAAACACAATTCAAACAAAACAATTTCAAAAGATATAATATCAAACAAATCAAATAATTCTAAATCATACGATAAGTTTTACAAATAAAATGTATTTGTTTTTCATAATACAACCCAAAATATCAAGAGTGGAAACGGAGTGGCCATGAAGCGCCCAAGGCCTCCTCGCCGAGCGCTTAATCGAGCTCGAATCGTGTTGAACGTCATCTCGCCTCTCGGCTCACCTGCATTCTGGCTCAGATGCCTCGCTACTGGTGCCGCCGCTAGCAACTGCCTCAGATTCCTCGCTCACTTGCAACTGCCTCCATCTCCAATAGCTTTTGATGATAAGCTATGGAATCCGCAGTTAGGCACTCTCACCGAACGAGACGACGCTCGCTCGCATGTATGTCCTCGATTGAGAACCGCCCAAACATCCTATTCTTTTCTTTGAGGAGCCCCAATGACATTTTTAGAATTTGAGTCCTATCATTTCCGCGACGCCATCAACGCCCCTAGATTGGCTCAACTGTCACCGTTTCTTCAACCCCGCCTGTAATATAATTTCATACAATTAGTATTTAATTAAATGCTCGTTATTGCGCTAACGAATATACTTACCGTGATACTCCGAGTCTTCACGTCTCAGATAGCTCCCGCCGCCGGTGGCATGATACCTCTGGAATACATCCCATTGGACCTCTGATATGTCTACTCCAAGCTCTCTTGCCTATAAATAAGTCAAACAAATTAAATAAGTAACAAGTATCACGATTCTTAAATCAATTTACTATATCTAAAACTTAAAAGTACTTACAATCTCTCTCGTGATACTCAAATGCAGAGCGTGAGCCATCCCGATGCTCGACTATCCCAAGCCCTCACCGTCTGCTCGGGACATTCCGTTGTCATGGCCTTGCTTCCTTCGTCAACGTCCGTCCGAGCCCAATATGCCTTTCAATTATCCCAATCTCGCCGTAGATAAACGGAGGCTGGTTGGGCGTAGTCTTTCGCCGCTTGATCTTGTGAACAAGATCTTTATAAATGCTCGCTGCCTTTGCACACCAAGAGAGTAGACCATGGCCTCGCCCAAACAGATCATCCCAATAAAAAATTTCGCAAAAATATATGATTACAACATCATCGTGTCAAATGATTACAACATCACCGTGTCAAAGGTCAAACATAAATGACTCAGATAAATAACACGAACCTTGAATTCATCGAATAAATCTGCTTGAACTCTTGAGGCACCATTTTCTAATTGAAGTCATTGTGGTTCATGAATTTACGGAATGACTCAGAATCACGCTGGCTACATCATTGTTCTGACATAAAATACCGCAATTTACAAGATAATAAAGACATCGTAATATTATGATTTATTTTAACCGAGACATACATAGATAACATACCCATTCACAATAGCTATCTTCTTCATCCTCCTCCGACGGCACCGCACCATCGCCGAGGACGGGCCAGCGATGCTGCCTCCATGCCTTCTTCGAGCCCGACAGCGCGAGGCGACGGCATATATGATACCGATGCCTCCGACCGACGACGCAGGCACCTCGTCCATCGTGAGACATCTCGCAAATAAAGGTAAAAATGCCTGCATTAAAATTTCACAAATAATACATATCATAACGTTTTGTGTGCATACGATAAAATAAACCGCTTTTTGTGCATACTATATAATAAATTCAAACCCTATTCATCGTCGTCATCATCATCATCATCCAATGTATGATTGTCTTCTGACTCTGACAATTCAACTTCATCATCCGTATTATCAGATGTCTCTTCAATATCTATGAGTGTACCGTCGGGATGAACTAGTGTCGTGTCATCATCCACAATGACATTAGTAATCGAACCAAATGAAACTGAAATAGATGAACTAGCTTCTATTCGATTTGATTTTCTATTTTTCACTTAACCTAATAATATCATCTTATTAATAAACACATAATCATATTACTCAATGTGGGATATGGATTTGTTATGCGTATTATTGTAATCATGATGGGCTAATATTTAGATGTTATGCTATCTGTAGGAAATATATGTGTAATCTTGTGTTGTTCTGTGCATTTGATTTCAACTATCCAAATAATATATGGAAGCCATGTCGCTTGGAATCTCTAGATGGGTTTAGGCCCATTAATAACACTGTTTTTCTTACTAAAGGCCCATTCTTTAAAACTTATTTACATAATAAAATAATATAAATTGATTATTAGTTAGTTACTAGTTCGTTGGGCTAAAAAAATTTGTAAAAAAAAAAAACGCAAACAGATAACAAGGTAAAACACAAATCGCATTATACGAGTAGCAAATGTGTCCCAGCACATATTACGACACAAATATATTACAAGAGTAACAGGAAATTACGATTGACAATGTAGTTGGAAACACCAGATTATGTTTACTCGCCACTTATTCATCAAAGCAAACTTAGGGTGCATTGTTTCAACTTTCAAGAATGATTTCCTATTCTTTCTTTATGTTCTACTTTTAGATTGTTGATTTTTATTTTTATATTCTTTCTTAGGGAATACTTAGTACTTAGCATAATTATACAAGCCATTTAGAGATCCTAAATTATAACATAAGTCTATAAATACAATATAGACATATTTTGTGCTATACATTTCATAATTCTGTAACTAAAAACAGGCACACACTTCACCACAATCCTAACACTATAAATTATAGAGAAAGAGAATGAGAAATGAGTATAGATAATTATACTTTAAATTCTAATAAAATTTCGGCAGAGTAAGTTTTATAAAATGAATCGTCATTTCATTCCCAATTCAACCAAACTTCACCAAATCCATGCCCTTCAACCATATATTATGTAATTACATGAACTTTTCAATCTACAATCTATTTACTTTCAATCAATTCATATATACTTATCCATCATCAATGATCACAAATCCATAATCAATTTAAATCCTAATCAAACTCATTATATAATTCTAGCAACTTAATATAAACTTTAATATTTCAACAACATATCATTATATATCACAACTACATTAATATATCACAACAACATATCACTATATTATAACATCACAACAATATATCACAAAAAACATATCACTATATAAAATCAATAAATATATCAATCAACAAAAATTTGAAATATAACTGACTGGACGATGGCGGGCGGCGGAAGACAAAGATGGGTGGCAGCAAGGCACGTGGGGCGGGATAGGGCGGGATGGAGCGCTGGCCGGACGGGGCAATGGCGGCGGAGTGGGCAAAGGGTTGACGGCAATGACAACTAGGTAGGGTGGCGGGCTGGGGCACGGTGGGGCTGGGCGCGCGGGAACGGGCCGGTCTGGTGCGCATGGCGGGCAATGGACGACGGCGGCGGCGACGGCGGCAATCAAGGGCGGGTACGGGCGAGTCAATGGGACGGGGGGCGGGTTATGGGTTGGCGCAGAGTGTGAATTTGGGAAGAAACCCGCTCGATATCTTTTTTAGCGGCGGATTAGCTTATTTAAAATATCCGTCGTTATATTTAAAAGTCATTAACGACGACTAACGACGGAAATAAGTCATTAACATTTGACTAAATTTAACGACAGACCATTATCTCGTCGTTACATTACGTGCAAAATAAAAAATCCGTTAATATAACGACGGATTTTATCCGTCGTTAAATTTAACGACGGAAAAATCCGTAATTGTAACGACAGAACATGTCCGTCGTTAAATTTAACGACGGACTAGCGACGGTTATGACGTCATTAACAGTTCGCGCGAGATATTCCCACCACGTGCCGTCGTTGATCCGTCGTTAATTAAATAAATTTAAATTCGTTTGTATTCCGTCGCTAAATCACGAGCCGATTGCCGCCGCTAATCCGTCATTGTTAGTCAGATTTTTGCAGTGAAATATCTCACAAAAGAAACAAACAACACCACACAACAAGAACCTAGCCAAGTGAAATAGTGACGGACCGGATGAAAATGATGTTGGAAATCGCGTGTATATATGTGTATTATTATATATGTTGTCAAGTTGTCAGGAAGTTATTTTGACCAAGATTTGGAGTGACGTATCGTTTAATTTTGTGAAATTAAATTGCATAAGATCGATCTACGTTTCGAGTAGATGATCGTGGTATATTCACATTCTCAACCGATTTTTAAGTAGTGAGAAATAAGGATCAAAGTTGGTCACTTAAACATAAAATTATGTGCTTAAGGGGATAAGCATGGATTAATTAATCCTTATCCCACATTGATTAATATATCTTCATTAAGGTGATGTTTACTTTGCATGATTAGGTTGGATAGATAAAATTAATCCAATATAATCAAGTGTTTACTTTTAAATATTAATATTTAAGGATATCCCTAAACCCGAGATTATTTTAATCACTTGAATTGCTCTTCATTAATTTTAATCCAACCAATATAGGTAGGATTGAAATAATCCTCCAAATAAAGGGAGAATAATTTATCCCGATTTTAATCCTTCACTAATCCTTTGTAGTAAACAAAGGATTGATAAATAAAAATTATCTTATCATACATTTAATCCATCAAATAGTCAATCCTTCAAAATGTTAATCACAAAAAGTAAACACCACCTAATTATCTATATAAGTGGTTCATTGAACACTTAGTATAATTATGTGTACAAGTGATGGGCTAGAAAGCCCACGCGTGCACACGCGTGTGCCACCGCCGCCCGCCCGCTCAAGATGCGCCCGGTGCTCTGTCCGGCCCGCCCGACCCGGGCTCCGGTTCTGTGGATCGTGGATCTTGGTTGGGCTGTTCTTTGGGCTTGTTCGTGGGCTTGCTTCGTGGGCCTGGTTCCGTGGCCCATTGTCCGTATATTTTAGATCAACGTTTGATCAAGCCCAAAGATGGAGTTTGTTCGAGGCCCAACTGTAGGGAAATCTGATTTTAACCATCTCCCGAGGATCTATCTTGGATGTTTAATTCACCATACATTGATTATTTACCTATCATGCATCTATATAATTAATCGCAACACATATGTGTTTTCTCGTGTTCACCGCGAATTTGTCCGAGAAGGAATCGATCAAGACTGTGCTTTGATCTTCTGATCGCATCCCATTTCGCCAAAACCCAATGCCGAGTGAGAGCAATCTATGGAGAGTACTGCGTAAATTCACCTTCTTTCTCCTTTGAAAGTTTCAAAATTCCAACTATGAATAGTAGGATTAGCCTTTTGATTTTCTCTCACCTTATATTTATATCGCAACCCTAGATCCTATTAGATAGGATCTTTGCATATCTAATAAATATAATCATATCTTTCGATAGAGAGCATCAAAACGTAATCCCTATGGGACTCTTATGAGGGTGGGACGATTTTCACGAGCCACGGGTCTGACGAGCCACCCAGGATCAAATGAGGAATAAAGATGGGCATCAAACAATTAATTATCTTATGTTCACCTGTAACATAAATTTATTCATAAATATTTATTCATATCACTAGAGAATAAATGCCGACTTACCCCTTTATTTTCGAAGTCGAGTCGCTTGCACTTAGACTTCACGAACCCGTGATTTAAGATATCGCACGTCCATTAATTATTTATAGCGTTCGACCGCTTAAAATAATTAATCTCTTTAATTCCTTAAGTAGTACCACTCATCCTTATTATTGTACTTGAGATAACTCAACCTGCAGGGTTTAGTACAATAAACCTTTTGAGATCCTTAAGGGGACGTCAGCATCCTAAACGGATACGGTGACTCGATACATGTAACTAGCAAGACATACAAGCACTTCCATCACACAAGATGCGGAGAATATTGGGTTATCTCATGTAACCCTCACCCATGACAAGTCAAAGTGATGGTCAGTAACTTATACTCACCTAATACCTTATCGAGGTTTAGAACAACGTAAAGTCACCGAGATCTAGGTTCTTCACAACGATCAGATAGAAGAACTCATCTCATGTGATCCATCAATACGTCAGAGACATACCGGTATAGACAAGCAACCAAGTCAAGTCACTTCTTATCTATACCGTGACTTATACCGATAATTCATCCTAAAGTTGTCTCAACTGTGATCTTTAAATATCTCATTAAGCTTCGACCAATCATACGGACTGCACAGTGATCTTCACATAATCGTATGATCTAACTTATATACGAGATAAAGGGACATACATATGCAATCCAAGAACAATTCGGATAGGAGATTGTAATAGTGGTACAGAATAATCGTGATACAAGTTTAACCAAAACTGCTTTCCAAAGATATAACCAACAATATCTCACTTATACTAAAATAAACATTTAGTATACAATGTGTATCTCTACTAGCTATTAAAACAACCATCACTTTGCTTCTCCCACTTCTACAAAAGTTTTCTTTCTAAGTGGGGGCCATTCTCTGTAATCTAAGTCCCCTAACATGCTCATCATGACTTTTTGACAAAGCTTTTCGAATGGGTCAGCTAGGTTATCCGCGCACCAATCTTCTCAATCAACACATCTCCTCGCCTAATGATTTCTCGATGACATCGTACTTTTCTCTATGTATTTTGTCGCCTTGTGGGTCCGTGGTTCCTTTGAGTTTACCACTACACCTGAGTTATCACAGTACACTATGATACTCTTGGGCAAATGAGGTACCACATCTAGATCCATGAGGTAGTTCTTGAACCATACCACCTCCTTAGCAGCCTCCGAAGTGGCTACATATTCAGCTTCCATGGTAGAGTCCGCAATGCATCGCTGCTTTGTACTCCGCCAAGATACGACTCCTCCTCCCAAGGTAAACACATAGCCTGAGGTAGATGTTCCAACTTATTTTTACCTAAGTTGCTCGCAATAGAACGAGGTCATCCTAGATTAATAAGCTAACCCCAGTTGTATTCACAAGGAGAGCTAAACAGAGCTCTATCGACATCGCACACAAAAGCAGAAAGAAAAACTAAACACTCTAATCGGGGTTTGGGGCTGACGTCTCTCTTTAACTACCGATTAACTAGACAAAAATAACGAAAACAAAGTAATAATATGAACAAGAACTAAAACCTAACACTGCAAACATGAATTTAATACGATTAAACCATAGCGATATTAGATAGATTAATACTAGAAAAACGTGGATCATAGAAATTATCAATTCGAATGAACTCTAAGCGTAGAAATAACGAAAGGGAAATACCAATGAATTAAAAATTAAGCAATAAAGGAAACTCAATAATCGAGAAGTAAAGACGATAGAATTGAAATTGATAATCTCCCAGAGTAGAATCAATGTAGAAAATCAACAATCTAAAAAGTCGTAAAACATCCAAAACCAAAGCTAAACTCCAAAAACTCAAGGTAAATGCTAAACTTCGTTCTCTCCAAAAGCAGCCTCTCTCGTAGAAAACCCTAGCCAAAAAGATCCATCCACGTCTGAGCGAGAACCCTAATTTATATCCAAGTAAAATCCGTCTAGGTAGCTGTCGCTAGAAGCGGCTACCGCCGGTAGCGCTGAATGCATCTACGTAAAGCGTGGCAACGAAGCGCCGCCCCTACGCTACCGGAATCTCTTCACAAAAGAGGGGCCAGCGACCGCTAGGGTCCAACGATCGCTGCCCCTCCACGCTGTAATATCTTCATTGTCTTCGTTTCTTCATTGCATGCTTTAATAATCCGTTTTTGCACACTTTAATACTTCGTTTCCTTGCTTCCTAACCTGAGATCATGAACATACAGAAATGAGAGAAAAACAAGAAACACGGGGTGATAACAATCAAAACAACATGAAGGACGAACTAAACAACGCATGAAACGAGATCAAAAACAACCTAAACAACTCCCCCACACACAATGCCTTGCTTGTTCTCAAGCAAGTCTTAGTTCAAATCAATTAGGGAAAGTCTATCATAGAACTCACTCAATCATACATCAACATCAAATTCGTTGCAAAAACTCAAAATGGTCAAAAGAGTCAATGCTAAGTGTTTCCCTCACATTGCACTTTCAATCAGATCATAACACAAGATAAGTGATGATGCGGGTTTTCAAAACTTGAAGACTAGACTCATATCAAACATCTTTCAAAACTATTATTCGCTCTTTTTCTTCTTCTCGATTTTTTTTAGACAATAGATTTAAAGGTGGCCATTCGAGTTCGGAGACAGTCAGGTTATATGGCTAAAATTTCACGAGATGAAAACAATTAGAGATCATCTAAAGTATTCTCGTGTGGTTTTCCATGCTCATGGTTTCCAACAGAGCAGAGGCCTCCCAACTGAATCCTTAAACAAATAACAACACCTTTAATTCGAGGTAATAATCAAACACATCAAAGGAGAGAGTCGGGTTATATGGCAATATTTCACGAGATGGAATCATTTAGAGATCATCTAAAGTGTTCTCGTGTGGTTTCCCGTGCTCATGGTTTCTAGAGGATCAGAGACCTCCCAGCTCAATCCTTAAACAGAGAACAAGCTATTTAATACGAGAAACTAGCATTTCAAGAAAATGAACACCCACATCATACGTATCTCCAGTTATCACGTCAATCAATATGCACAGAGGTGCCCCACAAAGCAGGTCAATCACCTAGACGAGAGAACACAACTTCAAATCAAATCAATGCATAGTTAGAACAGATTCTGGTCAAAACATATCCACTAATCCAATTTGAGACAAGAATGCAAAAGAACAATCAAAGCGACACGACAAGCAAAGCGATACGTCCATATTCCAACCACAACACGTTGCAACACGTAAAAACAACGCATGCACACATAAAAAACACACCTCATCCCCAACAAAAAGAGCAAACAATGCCCACATTGTAAAACATAAAAGAGATCGAAAAGCGCCTCGAATAGAAAGATCTTGTGTGGGGTGGAGCCGTTGTCAAGCAAGTCCATAACCTGGAGGCAACAAAACAGGGAAAACAAACCAACAAGTAATAAAAAAAATGCACTACTCTACTCCGGACACACACTAAAAGAAAGATACGTACTTAGCAGCAGTGACAAATCACTGCTGATCCGGAGGTGGGGTAGGATCATCAAGGGACCAATTGGACCACTGCTGGTTCAGTGCGGCCATCTGCTTGTTGTTTTCCAATACCTGCTTATAATGAAGAGCGTACTATTCTTGAGAGAGTTACCATTACCGAGCTTCTTCGGTAAGAAGATCGTGAGTGGCAGAGACTTGCTGCTATAAACGATCCTGTTGTTGATATATGTCCGTCCTAAACTCCCTGAAATCCTCACGAAATAATCTAAAATTAGAGTTGAATGTCCCAAAAGCTTGCTGATAAACCCCAAAATCTTGCTGAAAGGCCCTAAAGTCGGTTCTGTGCTCCCCAAAATCCTCTCGAAATGAATGAAAATCAGCAGTGAGAAGTGGGGGTTCGTTGGCAGGCGTGGAACCGGGGCCATGGTGTTGAGAACCGGATGACATGCTATCAGTGAAGGCATTTTCCATAGGCTCGTCCTCATATTCAGCATCATCAAATAAATCGGCATTCTCTGCTTCCGAGTGGGGTTGGCGGGCGTGGCAAGTTCATTGAGGTGATTTCTAACACACGGATCGATGACTCGGTTGACACCATCCAGAATCACGCTATAATCTTGCCAACTTTTCAACTCACTCAAATCGATACGTGTGTAGAAGATAGTGTCTCTCGGATCAATGTTAGAAGGATCAAACACCTAAAGTGACGACCGATGGCACCCACAATCAAAGGAAGGGTGGCATGATAGCGGGAAGTCGCCAGCATATTCTTAAAAGTGGATAGGATAAAATAACCCGCGTACACTCGAGTATTGGTAACCGCACAATGAAGCAGGTAAAGTTCTTGTTGATTTACCTTATTAGCTTGTTCTTTACCAGTGATTGCATAAGCAAGAAACTTATGCAATATAGCCAACACATTATCGCGTAAGAAATCGGCAGGCATACCCCCGGATCTTCAATTCTGAAATCCCGTAAGTGCGGTCCAAGCTGTATTAGGGTTAAAATTGGGAGGTAATGCATGATCGCCCACATTCGTGGGATCAAACCCAATAATTTTACATAACTGATACACAGTGAGCCGACGAGGCACCTCATATGTATTTAAATGTACAAGAACTCACATCAAGAAAGACATCAAGAGTAGACAAGAATTCATGAGTTAACACCTTAGAGCATTTAAAAGATAATTTGGCATATTTCGTCAATCCCAACACAGCTAAATAACGCATAATAGAGTCAACACCATTCATCCGTGCCAATAAATCCAAATCTAGACAATGAGGAGGTGTGATATCGTACCGAGTCCATCAATCATAGAAACAACCCTCGAGCTCGGTTCGAATGAGGAATGGACAGTTGAATTCCTCACGAAGATCAGTGGGTTTGTCCGGTGCTTCTGAACTGCTCGCACCACTCTCGCCGGGACGTCTCTTGGTCCTCGTCATGCTGAGTAGCACAAGGGCGTTGAACGAAAGAAGCGCACGAAGAGGAAGGAGTGTAGCGCTCACTGTGACAGAGCACCCGCTGAACACGTTGCTCCCGTAAACCTAGCGGTCCCTGGGACCTAGCGATCACTAGGTTGTCGCATCTGAAAAGGCAGAGTCGCGGCGTGGACACGGCGGAGGAATGAGGTGGTGACGGTGGCGACGCGAGGGCGGCATGGAGGTGGATGCGGAGGCGCTGAGGAGGCATGGAGCTGGGGACGGCGCGGAGGCGACGTGCGGTTGATGGTGGGGATGCGGTGGCACTGAGGATGTGTGGAGCAAGGGGCAGCGGCGGACCGGAGAGGAGGGGGAGTCTTCGCTGAAGAAGGAGAAAAAAGAAAGGTGAGGCACGGCGCTTTGAAAAAAAAAATTAGGGTTTGCCCCTTAAATAAATAGTGAAAACTGATCGGTCGAGGAGATAGCGACCGCTAGGGTCCAACGGTCACGCCTCCTCCCCACAGGTAGATTCGTAAAGGAGGGCAGCCGATCGCTAGGTTCCAAGTGGTCGTTGTCCTCCTCCCGGAGTGTATTCATAAACGAGGGCGGTGACCTGCGGTGACCAGCGATCGCTGTCCCTCCTCCCTGGGGTGCTTCATAAACGAGGGGCCTGTGACCGCTAGGTCCCAGCGATCACTGCCCCTCCTCTCTGGAATGTGGGCACGGACGAAGGGCCAGGGACCACTAGGTTCCAGCGATCGCTGCTCTTACTCCCTGTAATATTATTTTCATCGAGGTTCAACGGCCGCTCCTCCGTGTGTCTGTCCTGCGAAAACAAACCACGATATCAATAAAGACGAAACAAACAAAAGAAATGGAACAAAACAGAAAGGAAAAGAAACGAAACAACACATGGGTTGCCTCCCACGAAGCGCTTATTTAACGTTGTAAGCTCGACGAAAATTGATTAAATAGACGGAGGATCGAAAATATGGATTGATTCCACCATTACGCTAGACGGATCTCCCTCAAGCTACGACTTTACTCTATGGCCATTAACAAGGAATGACTCTTTACTTCCTTCTTTTATGAGGCTCACCGACCTATAAGGAAACACTTCTTGAATAACAAATGGTCCACTCCAACGGGATTTAAGCTTTCCGGGAAATAACTTCAAACGAGAGTTGAACAACAAAACCTTCATTCCGGGCTTAAAATCCTTATGCACAATTCGACGATCATGAAGCTTTTTGACCTTATCTTTATAGACGCGCGCATTGTCATAGGCTTCGTTACGGAGATCGTCTAATTCAGACATTTGGAGTGAACGACGCTCTAAAGCTTTAGAGAGATCGAAGTTCGAGGTCTTGATGGCCCAATATGCCTTGTGCTCTATCTCGACGGGCAAATGGCAAGCTTTTCCATAGACGATGCGATACGGGCTCATCACTAAAATACTCTTTAATGCCATACAATATGCCCACAACGCCTCGTTAAGTTTACTAGCCCAATCTTTTCGGGATGGCTGTACCGTCTTCTCAAGAATTCTCTTGATTTGTCGGTTGCTAGTTTCGGCTTGCCTCGACGTCTGTGGATGATATGGGGTAGCAATCTTGTGCGTGATGCCATTCTTTTTCATGAGTTTCTCAAACAACTTGTTGCAAAAGTGTTTCCCACCATTACTAATAATTGCTCGTGGAAATCCAAACCTACATAAGATGTTTTCCTGCACAAACTTGAGTACAATATGAGAATCACATGTCCTAGTGGGGATAGCCTCAACCCACTTGGACACGTAATCAACGGCAAGTAAAATATACTCGTACCCCATAGACTTGGGGATAGGTCCCATGAAATCTATTCCCCAAACATCAAAAACCTCAACTACTAAGACATTATTAAGGGGCATCTCATTCCTACGCCCAATTGAGCCTACCCTTTGACATCGATCACAAGACAAACAATAGGTATGAGAATCTTTGAAAAGAATGGGCCAAAATAAACCAGATTGTAACACCTTGTGCGCAGTCTTTTGTCCTCCAAAATGTCAACCACAATGAGATTGATGGCACATCTCAAGGACCTTGGCGTGCTCCTCATCTGGGATGCATCGACGGATCACCTCATCCTTCCCTAACTTGAAAAGATAGCCAAATAATATTGCCTGCACAGAGAAAGAAAACGCTTCCGCTCTTGGGAGGTAAGGTCAGGCCTCAACTCACCACATGCTAGATAATTCACAATGTCAGCATACCAAGGCACAGAAGAGACACTATAAGCATGCTCAAATGAGAAAGAATCCGGAATGGCATCGAGATTCAAAGTGGGGAGAAGGTGATCTAGACGAGATAAGTGATCACCACAACATTCTCACTACCCTTCCTATCATGAATCTCTAGATCAAATTCTTGTAACAGAGCACCCAAACTAACGAGCCTAGGTTTGGCTTGGGGTTTGGTCAATGACAGAGAAGAGCAAAGATTATCACACTATGAATTATCACTGAGAACCAATAATATACGGGCGAAATTTATCAAGAGCAAAAACTACAACAAACATCTCTTTTTCAGTAGTGGTATAATTCACTTGAGTCTCGATTTAGAGTTAAACTAGCATAGTAAATTACACGAACATCCTATCAACCCGCTGACCTAAAACACTCCAACAAACAGAAAGTTACAAGCATCACACATAATTTCAAAAGCGAATGGACCAATTAGACCGACGACGACGGCAAGTAAAGGCTCGCTTCTCCTTTAAAGTATTAAAAGCAACAAGGCAAACATTATGAAAATTGAAAGGTGTATCCTGAGCAAGCAAACGACAGAGAGGTTTGCAAATTTTTGAAAAGTCCTTGATGAAACGACGGTAAAATCCGCGTGTCCTAAGAAACTTCGAATTCCTTTAACATCACTGGGTGGTGGTAATTTTTCAATTACCTTCATCTTTGCCGTATCGACCTCTATTCCACGACTAGAAACTATGTGACCCAAAACAATGTCGTTTCTGACAGTGACGGAGCCAGAGATATTACTCTGGGCATTTAAAAAAAAATAAAATTAGAAGTAATTAATATTGTTTAAATTACATCACAATGTTAGAAAAATAAAAGTTAAACACAATCACCATCATAAGTTTACCTTATATTCTTCATTTTCTAAAATCGTGCATAATAATTTCATTGGTAGCATTAACAAACACATCATTTTCAATGTACGAAATTAAGTTCATTCAATAGTTTGGTTCAACCTATATTTCTAAAATAATCATCATATATTCAATTGATTTGTATTTTGATTGTTTTATCATCAACAAATTTTTAGATGCTTAAAATAAGAATTTAAATAACTTAGATGCCTTTAGTTGGTTGTTGTTAGAATAATTTATCATAAAAAATTAGAAATTAGATTGATCATATTAGTTCATATATAAATCACTATATTTTTTGCATACATTTTTTTATTTTATCAACATAATACAAATAATAGAAAAAGAAAAGAAAAGAAAGAGCACAAAGTAGACGAAAAGAAAATGAAAATAAAAGAGGATAGACGAAAAGGAAAAAGGAAAAAAGAAAAAGGGAAGAGAATGAAAAAGGAAAGAAAAAAGGAAAAAAGAGAAGGAGAACAAAATTACAAGAAAAAGGAAAGGAAAAAGGAAAAAAGAGAAGGGGAACAAAATTACAAGAAAAAAGGAAGACATCGCTGGGTTTCGAACCCAGGTCTTCAAATAAGGGAAATTCAACCCAACCATCTGAACTACAATGAAGTGTTTGTCTGATTACTAAATATATACTACTAATACTCAAAAATTCTGGGGGGCCCCCAACGTAGCTCCACCACTGGTTTCTGACCATAAAGTGGCTTTTCTCCCAACTTAGAGTAAGGTTGTATTCCACACAACGACTAAGCACACGTTCAATCTTTTCTAAACAATCATCGAATGAGGAACCAAACACAGGAAAATCATCCATAAAATCTCTACAAAGTCTCCTATCATGTTAGAAAAGACGGACATCATATATCATTTGGAAAATACTGAGCATTCAGAGTCCGAATGGCATCCTTCGAAAAGCATATGTTCAGGCGGCTTGTGAACGCAAGTCTTCGCTCGATCCACGGATCTATAGCAAACTGGTAGTAACCTGACAAGCCATCAAGAAAACAATAGAATTCATTACCAGCCAATTTATCTAACATTTGATCAAATGAAAGGAAGGGGAAAGTTATCCTTTTTGGTGGAGGCATTAAGCTTCCGATAGTCGATGCACATCTGCCATCCAGTGACGGGTCTCGTGGGCACCAACTCCTTTTTCTCGTTAAGAACCATTGTTATTCCTCATTTTTTAGGTACAACATGGACTGGACTGACCCATTCGCTGTCAGCAATTGGAAAGATGATCTCTTCGACTAGGAGTTTGTGGATCTCGTTCTTCACTACCTCCATTAATACTGGATTCAGTATTCTCTATCCATCTCGCTATGGGCATGCTCCTTCTTCAAGCTGGATCTTGTGCATACACATAGCAGGACTGATTCCCTTGATATCTGCCAAACTCCACCCGAAAGCAAGCTTGTGTCTCTTCAAAACGGCAACCAACCGGGATTGCTGGGAATCAGTAAGATCGATAGAGATAATCACGGGATTTTGCCCATCTTCCTCAAGGAAGATGTACTTTAAATTCTTGGGAAGTTCCTTTAACTCTATCATCTGAGGCTCCTTTTTCAGGGGAATCCCTATTTTTTCCTTGGTTAGCTTAGCATAGTCGGCTTCCAACAGGAGTCTTTCCTCTGGGTCTGTCGATCCTTCATAGACTTTCTCCACACTGTGATCCTGCACAAAAGAAATCTCAGCCAAAGCATCAATAGAATCTATATAAGAATAGTTTTCAATTGAATTAATCGATGGCATGGCCTTGTTATTATGCACAGAAAATGACATTGTTTTCCCTGGGACAGTCATCCTAATATTTCAATTTTTCACATCAATCAAGGTATTAGTAGTGGCCATGAAAGGTCTTCCTAATAGCAGTGTATGGTCTCGACCATTTTCATGCACATCACCTATCTCTAAAACCACAAAATCCACAGGTACAATCAGGCCACCAACACGTACAAGAATATCCTCTACAATTCCCCTACGGTAGCAGCCAGAGCGATCGGCTAATTGGAGACTCATACCAGTAGGTTTCAACTCTCCTAACTCTAATTGCTTGAAAATAGAGTAAGCCATAAGATTAATACTAGCTCCTATATCAACCATACCTATGGCTTCCTTACCATTTCCCAAAGCAATTGTGATGACGAAGCTACCTGGATCACGTTGCTTGGGCGGAAGGGGTTGTCGTGATAATGGAGCTTGCACACCAAGACCATAATGCATTCATTGTCAACAAACCTCCTCTTCTTTGATGCAAGTTCCTTGAAAAACTTAACATAGACAGGAACGTTGCGGATCACATCTAATAACGGCAGATTCACATTAACCTTGGAGAGCATTTTGTAGAAATCTGAGAATTGCCTCTCTTGTTTCTCATTCTTCAACCGGCTCGGGAATGGCACTGGAGGCTTATAAGGGTTTGCCGTTATGTGTAGTTGCACTATCGGTTGTTCCTTCTCAATCACTGTCTCCTTCACTCTCTATTTCTCCACGACCATTTTCTCCTCCACTATCTGTTCCTCCACGATCTCTGGGAGTTGGACCTTATTATCTACTTTCTTCCCACTTCGGAGAACAATTATTGCTTGAGCTTGGTGTGGCTAGAGCCCCTGCCCCGATATCCTACCCGTCTGTTGTTGTTGTTGAATTTCGTTGATGCATGCAGATCTACCGATCGTACTCTCAAGATGCTTAATGGTCGTCTTGTGCTTCCTCGCTAACTTGCTCTCTCTGATGAACGCGCCAAACTATCCTCCATCGATGATTTTGGAGGAGCATGTTGCCTGTGGTGGAGGTTGGTGTCGCTGAACCGTTATGGAAGCGGATAATATTGTTGCTGAGGGGATAATACTGATGTGAAGGTGGATAATACTGTTGCTGAGGCGGGTAGTACTGTTGCTGAAAACGACGAGTTTGGAAGTTTGATCCTGAACCCTGCCCTTGGTTTTGTCCTTTCCATCCTGAGCTGTTTTGATTCTTCCATCCTGAAGTTTGCTGAGGTGGGTTCTGGTCGAACGACTGTCTTGGAGGGTATCCTTGAGCAGCAAAAACCTTTGCTCCTCCTTTAAAAGTTAGCTCACCATTCGTGCAATTTGTTGCTCATCATGAGTAGGATCACCATAGATAGGGCAAGGTTTGGGTCCTTGCTCTTACCTCACCGAAAGTGGGACCTTGCCCATCTTAAGTTCCTGGAGCTCTCTCATCATGTCTGTCATCTGCTTCTTCAAATCTGAACTGGCTCCGACTTCCTTAATCTCCACCCTCTTTGAACGAGTGGTCTTCGCTGCAATTAGCGGCCAAAGTATCAAAAATCTTAACCGCCTCATTTATCGCCTTTTCATATCTTTCCTCCACCACAAAGGTCCACCATGAACTCGAGCAAGTATGTTGCAAACCTGTAGAAGATTTGCTATACGATTCTGCACAATCTGGGTGATGTGACATCAATTTGTAATTTCAAACCGATCCAAAGCTTCATGGAAAGGTTAAATCAACTTCCCGAGCAAACCGCATGATCATGTAATCGAATCTCTTGTGTCTTATGATTCGGGTAGTACTTGAGCTAGAAAGTTGTGCTCACATGCTTCCAGGTAGGCAGAGATCCGGAAGGGAGGGATAGGTACCATGTCTTGGCCCTGTCCTTCAAGGAGTACGGGAAACATTTCCTCAAAAGTTCATCTTCACTGAGCGTCAGTAGAGGAATTGATTGCACAGCGGTACAAAACTCTCGAACAAACAACAGGGCATCTTCGTTTGGCATCCCGTAGAATGAAGGCAGAAGATTGATATGGTTATGCTTAAGCTCATAATTCCTTCCCGCGGGGGAAAGCACGATAGCAGATGCTGTGACCCCATAAGATGGCCTGGCAAAATCTCCCAACTTCTTAGGTCCTAGATCTTCTTCGGCCATGATCTCAAGTTTTTCTTCAAAAAAGTAACGCTAGATTGTAAAAGTCACGAAATCTCTCCTCAAACACACTGTCTCTTCTGTTGATATTGTCGACGAAGGGTACTAACTTGTGTTTCAAACTTCGACGACCTAGCATAAACAACACCAAACAAAAAGATCAAACGCACCTAAGGGAGAGAAAGGGTAAACAACAAAAAGAAAAACATAAAAAGATGCAAATAGATGCCTACAGCCTTTCCCGGCAACGGCGCCAAAATTTGTTCAAACTTATTTTTACCAAAGTCGCTCGCAATAGAACGAGGTCATCCTAGATTAATAAGCTAACCCAAGTCGTATTCACGAGGAAGGCTAAACATGGCTCTATCGATATCGCACACAAAAGCAGAATGAAAAACTAAACACTCTAATCGAGGTTCGGGCTGACGTCTCTTTTTAACTACCGATTAACTAGACGGAAATAACGAAAACAAAGTAATAACATGAACAAGAACTAAAACCTAACACAGCAAACATGAATTTAATACGATTAAACCCTAGCGATATTAGATAGATTAATATTAGAAAAACGTGGATCATAGAAATTATCATTCGAATGAACTCTAAGCGTAGAAATAACGAAAGGGAAATAACAATGAATCGACAATTAAGCAATAACGGAAACTCACTAATCGAGAAGTAAAGACGATAGAATTGAAATTGATAGTCTCCCGAAGTAGAATCAATGTAGAAAATCAACAATCTAAAAAGTCGTAAAACATCCAAAACCAAAGCTAAACTCTAAAAACTCAAGGTAAATGCTAAACTTCGTTCTCTCCAAAAGCAGCCTCTCTCATAGAAAACCCTAGCCAAAAAGATCCCTCCACGTCTGAGCGAGAACCCTAATTTATATCCAAGTAAAATTGCCTCAGCAACTGTCGCTAGTAGTAGCGCCGCCTAGAGTCACTGGAATGCATCTACGAAAGATAGGCGGCGCTGGGGGTAGCGGCCGCCTCGCGGCTGGAATCTCTTCGTAAAAGAGGGGCCAGCGACCGCTAGGGTCCAGCGATCGCTGCCCCTCCATGCTGTAATATCTTTATTGTCTTCGTTTCTTCATTGCACGCTTTAATAATCCGTTTTCGCACACTTTAATACTATGTTTCCTTACTTCATAACCTGAGATCATGAACATACAGAAACGAGAGAAAAACAAGAAACACAGTGTGATAGCAATCAAAACAACAAAAAAGGACGAACTAAACAACGCACGAAACGAGATAAAAAACAACCTAAACATTAGACTTTTTCTCATCACGATCGCCTTTGAAACCGAAGTCGAATAACCCAAAGGCATCGACTATCTCGCTCGGTAAACTAGCCTATAATCTCTAGTCCTTTTCGTGTACTTGAGTATATGTTTTACAAGCAATTCAATGTGCTTGTCCAGGTTAGATCGATATCTAGCTACTATGCCTACCGATAGCGTATATCGGGTCTCATACATAAGATTACGCATACGAGAATTCCTACTACGAGCGTAAGGAACTTGTCTCATTTCCTCTATCTCCTTGCGGCCTTAGGGACTACCCTTAGATAAAGGAACACCATGTCTAAAGGGTAGCAATCCCTTCGGCGGTCTCGCATACTAAATGAGTAATCACAGATCAATGTAAGACGCCCGAGATAAGCTCAACATTTTTTCTCTTGCGATCTCGTAAACCTCGATCCCAAGAATGTACGCTACATCTCCTAAGTCTTTCATTTGAAACCGATCGGATAACCAACTCTTTACGCCCCGATAATCGCCGTGTAACCCCTCTCGCACTCAATGGGGACATAACTTCAGAACACCCGACATCAATATGGGTGTTGACTCCAGCATGCTCCCCATGAGGGGGACGACGTCTATAAATATGACATGTCTCCCCAGCATTAGCCACCTACTTCCCTATCGCATTCCAAAGATACAAAAGCACTTTCGCATCCATAGCTCAGGTTCAAGCTCGCCCTCACTTTCGCCCAGCCTCGTCGGAGCTCATGGTTCATGCGGTGCTACCACCTACTTAGGATTGTCGTTTCATCTTTGGGAACGATACGCCTAAACCAAGAGCACTACCATGATGTATTTCGTCTTACAAAAAAAAGAGGCCTCCTCGACTCGGCATTAGAATACGGTTTTTTAAGTTTCTACTGTTTTTTCTTGTTTTAAGATCATTGTTAGTTTGATCTTCTTCTACCTTTCTTTTTCGAGTTATAACACGCCCAACAAGTTCTGTACGGTTTTGTACACTTTTCCAACAATCGCAAGACAAAATAGTACTTGCCATGAAGGAGTTGAGACATTAAAATTGAATTAAAACTTTTGAAACTAAAAACCTTTGCTTGGAGATGTCGACTGTTCCATCCACTGACTCAGCTTCTGGCGCCGCTGCCTCCGCCATCACCTCTGCTGCTGCTATCACTTCTGGCACAATGACTACGGCTATGTTTGGCTTGATCCTTCTGGTCAACCAAGGCCCTTTCGTCGATCGTTTGCTCCACTTTTATCGTTCAACGATTGGTTCCACTTTTAGTGGTTCCATAGGCTCGAACACTGCACTCTTCAGTGGGTCGACTGTTGGATCAATGGGATCAAACACTGGTGGTTCTCATACGAGTTCCATGTTTCAGCACACTTTAAATGGGGCTGGTGGATCTGGTTATGGATCGATCTCGGTGCCTGTTCATACCGCGAGGATTGTTTGGTATGAATCTGTGCTGATTCTTGGTATTGTTTTGCATGTTGTCTTCATTAGTTTATCCCATTTATGCCGTTAGTTCAATTATTATTTATCGCTTCGCACTTACTTGGTTCGTTTTAATGTTTTGCAGAAAATCGGCATTAAATAGGATGAAATCTATCTACCAAGGATCAGGTATAATGAAGAGCATCGCGATAGGAGTTCATAGGCTAAAGCCGATCCTATTTCGGAGTTCGGACGGCGAGAACGAGATGAATTGTTGAAGTCGCGACGGCCCCATCGCATGGCCGAGCATCCGCAAGACGCACGCCGCACGCACGCCCTGCGCCTGGCGCCTCCGTCCGTGCACGCCACTCTCAACGCCGGCTCACTCCGAGCACGCCTTCCCATTTCCTCTCGCCGGAGTGAACACCGCTCGCCTGCCACCGCCCGCCCGCCGCCCGCGCCGCCCGCCCCGCACTCAACGCCGGCCACCCTGCGCTTCTCACTTTACTGCAGGCGCAGAGTGAGCGCCGCCGCCAAGACTCGCCGCCTCTCACCCGCCACACGCCATCTCTCGCTGACGCGCGCCGCCTCTTCCCGAGTGGGCGCTCGCTTCAATGGCCAATGCCTAAATATATATACATTATTTAGGTTATTTAGAGGTTCGAATTTTACATTATTTTTCGATTTTCTCTCGAGCGCCCGAGTCGTTTCTTCAATTACCGGAGTCGTTTCTTCAATTTGCTACAATTTCGTATATTGGTTAACAATCAGAATCGGTATTCTATTTCTTTAACTTTGATTTATGAATTCTAGCAACATCCTCGTGATATTTTGGATTCGGATTGGAAGTAATTTATCGGTCATTTGTTCCATTGATCTTGTTCGATTCGCTTACGTGTTGATTCCGTAATTTTGTGGAATTGTTGGTTTCTCGATTCGCTCTTATTCTCCCGCTTTTAATAATCTGAATTTTATGCAAGTGGTGTTGAACCTTAATTTCATGATTAATCGTTTTTGTTGAATTTCATCGCTTCTTGTTTGGCGATCCGATTTAATTGCTTTTGTTTTGCTTCCTGCTCCGTTGTTTAGTAGTTAATCATCTGTGGTTTGTGACCTCTAGTTTAGATCTATTGCTGTAGTATAGCGGGATTGACAACCCCGGCTTAGGTTTGCCGATTAACTCGTGTTTGATTCCCTGCATGTTCCAAAACCCATATTGGTATTAGAGTGTTTAGGATTTTATCGTTTTACGTATGACATGAACAATCGCCTGCTAAGTTTTCCTTGAGAGACGACTAGTGGTTAGCTTTCCCTACTATAACACCTCGCATTTATCATGAGTCAATTGAAAGTATATTTTGGTCGAACAAATTTTGGCGCCGCTGTCGGGAGAACTTTAGCGTATTGTTTGTGTTGATTTGTTTTCCGTGTTTCTTTTGTTTTTATTTTGTTATTCTCAGGTTGCATGTGATCTTTCTTGTTTGAGTGTTTTGTATGCTAGGTCGCCGCAGCTTCTAAATAGACCGCTTGCTACCTCGCTGACCACACTCAAGAACTAAAAGGTCGCTTCCGGAATCGAGGAGTTTGGTACCACTTCGAGAGTGGTGAACAGTGAGCGCTTATCACGCATCAATCAATTGTTGAAGATACTCCCCGCTGAGAGATGGGTGAGAATGCAGGTGCTCTCGAGTGATTTTTATAGGCCGGTGATTGGGGCCGCTACATCCCCAATTGTTCTTGGACCGCGGCCCGAGATTACGAGTTGAAACCGAACCATTTTTCACTCATGCCTACTTTCCATGGGCTTGCTAGTGAGGATGCTTTGGGCTTTGTAAGAGAGTTTTGCTCGGTTTTGCATCCTTCCTCACCGGGAGGACTAAATGAAGATCACCAAGATGCGGTGTTTCCTGACACCCCGAAAGATAGAGCAAAGTCTTGTTTCGCTCTCCGCCAACTCTCGCAGAATCTGAACGCCGTGTTAGACAAGTTCATGACGTAAGTACTACCCAACAAGAAGAGTCAAGAGTTGAGGTCACGGATCATGACTTTCAATCGTGACACCGACGAGCTATTCCATGAAGCTTGGGAACGATCTGTGGACTTGTTGCAAAGTGTCCTCATCATGCCTTGCCGTAAGAAATTTTGTATCAATTCTTCTATGATGGATCGACCGTAGTTTCCAATACATGGTGGACAACGCCGCGGGTGGAGACATCGGTTCTAGGACTGCGATGGATATCGCCGACATTTTGAAGCCATGGTCGCTACTTCACAATGTAAGTCCAATCGGTGGGAGAGCAAAGGCTCATGCCGTGAACCCTTCATACGACATGACTAAACAAGTGGCCGAGTTGATGAGGAAGACAAGAGTGAAATTGAGAAAGCCTCGATCAACCAACCCAAAGACGAGGAATTCTTAGAGCCTTCCGAATTTGTAATGAAATCGGCATAACGTTGATACGTGCCCTAGGATGGTGAGCTAACTCACGAGGGCAAGGCGAAGCCTATGCTATGCAAGGATTCCAACCCCATGCTAGCTCGAGTCTAATCAACAGCCAGTTTGCTCGGGGTGAGGAATCAATCTAACGTGGGATGGAGAAATCGTAGTCAAGGGCGTAATTCTAATCGTAGCGCCCATTCAAGACCTCCACAACCACAAAGAATTTCAAAGCACAGAGGCAATATCCACGGCAGAAGAAGAAGAACCCCCACAACAAGTAGCTTCGAAGAAAGATTACCCGCAAAGCGGCAGTGATCGCCTGGCACCTCCGCCACCACCTCGTAGACCAAAGATCTCGAGGATGTGACGAACCAAAGATTTGATGTTCTAGAATCCACAATCAAGCGTATGGAGACGCAACAGACAGACTTGCTAGCTCACCGATCGAGGTACCACCGCAAAAGCTCGGGAAGCTCCCAGCCAACCCCACTGTGCTCAGTCATCCGCTTTTGAGAAGTGGTCGTCGGTGATTGAGAATGAGGTGGGGAGAACCGAGAGGCAATGAAATCTCAAGATGAAGAAACTAAGAAGGATATCGAGGTCCGATTGCATAAAGCAAAGAAAGCCTTACACTCCTCCGATACCTTTCCGCACCGGCTAAGAAATGAGAAACAAGATCGCTAGCTTAACGAGTTCTACAAACCCCGCCCAAGGTGAATGTCAATTTGCCTCTTTTCGACGTGATCGAAATGCAAGCCTCACATTAAATTTTTAAGGAGTCGGGCTTCAAAGAAAAGGAAGTTTGGAGAATATGAGAAGGTCGTGGTCTCCGAGGCGGAAAATTCCATCCTGCAGCATCAGTTACCTCCCAAACTCCGGGACCTAGGTAGTTTTATCGTTAAAATTGCTCTAGGTAATGGTAAGGAGGCTTCTCGCATGCTTGATTTGGGGGCCGGAATAAATTTGATGCCTTATTCGATTTTTAAACAATTAGAATTAGGCGAACTTAAACCCACTCGCATGTGTCTACAACTAGCGATAGGTCCGCCGACATCCGAAGGGTATTATTGAGGATATTTTAGTTAAGGTTGGTGGGTTGATAGTTCCGTGGATTTTGTGTGTTAGAAATTGGTGAGGTTAGAGAAGATGGAAAGGAGCACACATCGTTATTGGGAGGCCATTCATGGCCACAACCAATACACTAATCGACGTTAAGAGTGGCACTTTAAAATGACCGTGCTTGGTGAAACTGTCTTTTTCTCGTTAGGGACAAGGTGATGTTTCCTTCTCAGAAATTCCATTGATGATTGTGCTTTCATTGATGCTATCGATCCCTTGGCCGAGAATGTGTTGTTGCGTGAACATAGCCTCGAGGAAGTTTTTGCGAGGATCGATCGACGAGGAAGAGTGGGCACGTGAAGTTGCCAAGATGCCCAAGCCTACTCTAGAAATGAAGGAACTGCCGAGACACTTGAAGTATGTTTTCCCGAGGAGGAAATGAAAAGCCAGTAATAATCTCCTCCGAGCTTTCAAGTGTTGAAGAAGAAGAACTGTTTTCGGTCCTGAAGAAGAATAAGCTGGCATTTGGGTGGAGTCTTGCCGACATCAGGGATCATCCCAAGAACATGTATGCATCGCATCACGCTTGAGGATGGAGTTAAACTAGTGATTGATGCCCAGAGACGACTGAACCCGATCCTCAGTGAAGTGGTGAAGAAGGAGGTTTTGAAACTCCTAATGGAGGGGCTAATCTACGCTATCTCGGACAGCGAGTGGGTTAGCCCAGTACATGTGGTGCCCAAGAAGGGAGGTATCACAGTGGTGGAGAACGAGAAAGGGGAGATGGTACCTACAAGGGCTACTACAGGCTGGCGTATGTGCATCGACTACCGCAAGTTGAATGCCGCGACAAAAAAGGACCATTTCTCTCTCCCTTTTATAGATCAAATGCTTGATAGATTAGCTGGACATGAATATTTCGCTTTCATGGATTATCTGGTTATTATCAGTTGCAATTGCTCCGAGGATCAAGCCAAGACGGCGTTTACAAGTCCCTTTGGGACATATGCTTACCGGCGGATGCCTTTTGCCTATGCAATGCACGGGCACCTTTCGGTGCATGATGTCAATCTTCTCCGAGATAATTGGAGATTTCTCGAGGTATTCATGGATGACTTTTGGTTTTGGATCTTCTTTCATGATTGCCTAGATAAGATCGATCGTGTGTTAAAACGTTGTGGAGAGCAATCTCACTCTTAGTTGGGAAAAGAGTCACTTTATGGTTAAGAGTGGGATTGTATTGGGACATATTGTGTCTAGGAACGGGATTGAGGTTGACAGGCTAAGGTGGATGTAATTGAGAAATTACCTCCACCCGCTGATGTTAGGGATTAGGAGTTTTTTAGGACATGCGGGTTTTACCGTAGGTTTATTAAAGACTTTTCTAAGATTAGCCAACCTTTATGTCATCTTCTTGCTCAAGATGTTCTTTTCAAGTTTGATGAAAAATGTTTGCATGCTTTCAATTTACTAAAGGAGAAATTGACTATCGCCTTGTTGTTGTTGCCCCAAATTGGTCGCTACCTTTCAAATAATGTGTGATGCTAGCAATGTGGTGTGGAGTCTGTATTAGGTCAACGTAGATAAAATGTTACGTGTTATTTATTATGCTAGCTTAACTTTAAGTTCTCGCTCAAATGAATTACACTACTCTTGAAAAGCGAGCTTTTAATGTAATCTTTGCTTTGGATAAGTTTCGAGCTTATATCATTGGTTCTAAGGTAATTGTTCACAAGGATCACGCCGCTTTAAGATTTCTGCTGACTAAATCTCGTGCTAAACCTAGATTAATTCGTTGGGTCCTTCTTTGCAAGAATTTGATCTAGAAATCATAGATAGGAAGGGTAGTGACAATTGTGTAGTGGCCATTTTGTCTGCGCCTCGAATCCCCTTTGTTTTACCCGCACAAGAGAGTCTTGCCGAGTCTTATCCTTTTGAGCATGCTTTGAAATCAATTCATCGCCTTGGTATGCCGATATTGTTAATTACTTGGTTTGTGGCTCCTTGAGACTGATTTGACTTCCCAAGAAAGCGAAGAGATTTTTAGTGTACGCAGGAATTACTTTTGGGATGATCCATACCTTTTCAAACTCGGGAAGGACGAGGTGGTTAGAAGATGCATCCCTGATGAGGAGCAAAGTCAAGTCCTTAAGTTGTGTCATGAAACCCATCGGGGGCATTTTGGTGGGCGAAGAGCGGCTTTCAAGGTGCTGCAGAGTGGTCTCTTCCGCCGACTCTTTTCAAGGACGCCCACCCTTCTACCTTCATGTGACGGATGCCAACGAGTTGGGAATGTGGGGAGGAGAAATGAGATGCCCCCGAACAATATCCCAGTAGTTGAAATTTTCGACGCTTGGGGTATTGATTTCATGGGGCCTTTCCCAAGTCCAATGGTTTTGAATATATCTTGCTTGTCAGAGATTATGTGTCCAAGTGGGTAGAAGCAATTCCCACGAGGACTAGTGATGCTAATGTTGTCTTCAAGTTTGTGCGAGAACATTCTTTGCGTGTTGGGTTCCCTGGCGATCATAAGTGATGGGGAGCACATTTTGTAATAAGTTGTTCAAAAGCTCATGGAAAAGAATCAACATTACCACAAGGTGTCCACGCCATATCATCCACAAACTTAGGACGGTGAGACAAGCAACAAGCGGATCAATGGTGTGCTTGAGAAGACGGTCCAACCATCCCGGAAGGATCGGTCAATGGTTTAATGCCGCACTTTGGGCATACCTGAATTACTTTCAAGAGCATTTTGGGATGAGTCCCTATCGGCTTGTATATGGAAAAGCGTGCCATCTACCCGCTGAGATCGAGCATAGAGCATTTCAGGCGATTAAAGCCATGAATCTCGACATCACGTAAGCAGCAGGGAGAGCTCTCCGCATCACCGAACTCAAGAACTTGAGACGAAGCATGAGAACGCCCGCATTTACAAGGACAAAGTCAAGAGGATTCATGATCGAGAATAGTCCGAAAAGGGTTAAGCAAGGAATGAAGGTGCTGTTATTCGGCCTCATTGAAACTTTTTCCAGGAAGCTAAACTCCAGTGGAGTGGCCCTATTTCGTTGAGGAGTGTTTTCCCATGGAGCGGTTTTATCTGCACACCCAAAACAAACGGATCATTTATCAGAACGGTCAACGAGTCAAACCGTACTTTGATCGTGATGAGTCGGAAGAAGTGGAGAGCGTTCTGCTTGTCGGTCCCCAATACCTTTGATCGGATTATGTCGGGCTCACGACGTTAAACTGAGTACTACGTGGGAGTTTACCCACGGATTTTTGCTGTTTTTCTTTTTCTTTTTCTTTTCCCTTTGATTTGTCTGGTTTGGTTATCCTGATTTTTCTCTGTCTGTTAATGCAGCTTTTAAAGTGGAGACTGGCGTTTAAAAGATGTACATGGAGATGTACATGGGCCGTTCAAAGTTGGCGTTCGAAGTTTTCCAGCGTTCAGAGTAATACGGAAGTCATTCACAGCTGGCGCTCAATCGAACCGGTTCGGAAGAGTCTGAGAAGCCAATCACAGCTGGCGCTCAATCTGAACCAGCGTTCAGAAGGAATACAGAAGCCATTCTCAGCTGGCGCTCAATCTGAACCAGCTCGGAAGAATCTGAGAGCTTTTTCTCATCCGGCGTTCAAGGAGAACTGTCGTTCAAGATTGGGTCAGTAGCTTTTCTCAGCCGGAGTTCAGTGTGAACCGGCGTTCACAAAATGGGCAGAATGATTTTGCAGCTTGCGCTCAAACCAAACCGGCGCTCAACCTTTGGGAAGAGACCCCTCTAAGCCGGCGTTTGATTATGAACAAGCGCTCGTTTTTTTTAAAAAGGGGAAAGAGGTAAACCGGCCATGAACTGACCCGTATATTAGGGTTGTTGCCTATTTTTTGTTCATTGCAAATTCACTCATTGGCCGCCTCCCTCATTTTCTCCTTCTCCCACCGGCGTTTCTCGTGCCACACTGCCAGCCGGCGCCACAAGGCCGCTGTGCCCGCCCGCGTGCACCCGTCCTCCTCGCCTTCCTCAAGACGCGGCGTTCAACTGAGCCGGCGATCTCGCCTTCTCCGTGCACACCGGCAAGCCCGCCACAAGACGCTGCCGCCACGCTTCGCCGCCCGCTCTCCTCGGCAGCATTCCTGTCGGCTCACTCCTCACCGGCGCCAGAAACACGCCGCTTCTCTCCAAAGACCGGCGTTCACTCTGAAACGCCCGCGTGCCCGGCTCATCCCGCACGCCGCCTGGCCCACCCACCTCGCCCAACGCGCGCTTTCCCTCCGCACGCCAGGCCATCCGTCTCCTCAGCCGACGCTCATTCCCAACGCCGGCTCACCTGCCGTTTGCTCGCGCCCTCGCACACCTACGCGCACGCACACTCCCTTCAGCTCCCCGCGCTCGGTTTGCTCCGCACGCCAGCCCTCTCCCTGAGCAGCCTGCTCACCGACCATCCCAAGTTACTTCCTAGCATTTCTGAAGCATGGTTCGCACAAAAAATCCTCTCGCCTCTTTGGCGAAATGAGCAAGAACTGACGAAGGTGCTTCAGGATCATATGAACAACACGAAGATCTACGGGCGAACTACAATGCCCCATTCACGATTTTTACGCCCCAAGAAGGTATCTTTTACTCCGTTATTCGTTCGAAAGATATCACCACCCCGCTCATTTGATTGGAATATTTTAGCTTCATTGGGTGTTGATGGATCCGTGAAACGATATTTGAAATTATGGGATCCGCTTGGTTTGGCAACTAGGGAACCGTAAGATGGTTTTAAGAATATTGTTAGGGAGTTTTGTACGACACTGTAGAGCCCGATGATGATTTTAAGTCCGCGATTCGCCGGTTGGGAGACGAGATACACTATTACACCTAAGGTTACGCGTGAGGTTTTGGGTTTTCATACTAGCGGTTTTCCGATGTACAAGAGATTTCCTCTTCTTTGAGACATGGAGGATTTTAACTGGTTTTGACAATTGTCATCAGCAGCACTTCTAGTGCCTTTATTCAGACCCCGCTTTGGTTATAGCTAATAAGTTCCTAGCGCATAACCTTATGGAAAGAAGCAGCCAATAAAGTAAGTGCTCAAGATCTTTTCCTCTTGTGGTGTCTTTGTGAATAACAAGAAGGTTTCGCGAAGACCTTTCTTATGGCGCCGATTTGAGTTTATGAGGCGGCACCGTAAGCGATGTTGTGAAAAATGGGCGGCCGCCTCGAGGCGCGCCTGAGGCGAGGTGGTGAAAGCCCCGAGGCGACCGCCTCCCCACCCTAAACTCAAACGTAAGCCTCACCGGCCGCCTCGGACCGCCTCGACGCTGGCGTAGGCGCAGAGCGATGCCAAGGCGCGCCTCAGCGTCCACGCAATGTTTTTCAAACAAATTAACCAAAACCCAAAGCATAATACCAAGCCCATCCGAAATTAATCTAATTTTAAGAGAACCCATAAATAATTAGCCAAAGCCCATCTACAAATAAGACAATTTAAGGGTTTTTCTACCTAATTGAAGTTATAATTTAAAAAAAAACCTTTGAGCGCTTCCGCCTCCACTCTCTCCACAAGCAGGTCCACCACCGTCGCTCCTCCACTGCCTACCGTCGTCCTCCGGCCGTACCGTCGCGTCATAGTTGAGTCATTTTTTGACTTAGCTTTATTTGCTAAGTCTTCTTCTTTGTAGCTCGTTTCTTATCTCGTATTCTTAGCTTTGTAGCTCTTTTCTTAGCTTTGTAGCATAGTAGGTAGTGATTGGTGAATAGTTTATGAATAGTATATAATGTAAAGAACACATTGTAAAGTGTGGACGTGAGTGTGTGTGGACCTATGTTAATAAATTATTTTTGAAGTGTGGAGACATGTGTACGTATGTAATCAAGATTGAATTTTTAAGTGTGGAAATTGGAATACATTGTAAATTGGAGTGTCAAGTGGAGTGTCATACATCGTACACGTGTATTAGCAATTTTAGCATTGCCATTGATAATATAATTTTAATCTATAATGATTCATGCTTTTTTTTTTAAGTGTGGACCGTGTAATTGTCTATATGTTTAATTCTAAAGATTGATTTTTTTTTTAATATGGAGTCTTTGAATACACTGCACGTGTATGATTTGGGCTATCGATACTATAATTTATGATGATTCATGATAAATGACACCAAATAAATTAGATAATTTTGTAAATTGTAATATAATTTGGACGTGTACTATTATACTATTATTAATAATTATTATTTAATATTTATTATTATCAATTGTTAATTTGTTTTCAACTTTAATTATTTTTGATTTGATATGTTATATATGAAATTAAATTTATTTATATTCTTTAATTAAAGTTAGTTCAATAATTTTATAAATTAGGATTATGGGTTCGAGAAAAGATCCGCTGGAAGTATGGGACGTAAATTCCAAACTCATCTAAAGGATACAAGTACATTGAGTGCAATTTTGTCATCAAGAAATTAAAGTAGGAGTTGGAAGAATGAAAGATCATCTTGCTTGCACACATAAGAATGTCAGATCCTGTCCAAAAGTGCCAATTGAGGTAAAACAAGAAATATCTGACTACCTTAAGAAAGGAATGGCGGCAAAGCAAAAACGACAAGAACAATTTGATGAAATAGTTGATGCTGGAGCATACTATGGAAGCGGCAGTGCTCATGGATCGAACCCTTCTCATGAAATTGATACAAGAAGCATAAGAGGACCGATGGATAAGTTTCTTGTGCATGAAGATGATGAAGTTGATGAGGCTCGTTCGACTCAAACTACAAATCCGCCACAAGTTATGTCCCAACATGCAAAAGAAGCACGAAGACAAGTGGCATTGGATATAGGAAGATTTTTCTTTGAAAATGGGATTTCTTTCAACTGCATTGAGTCCCCTTCATTTGCGGGTATGTGCAGGTCCATTGCTCTATATGGGAAAGGTTTGAGGGTTCCTTCCAGGCATGAGTTGAGTACATGGATTTTGAATGAAGAAGTAAAGACAACCACGGTTTGTGTTGAAGAAATAAAAAACTGGATGCAAACGGGTGTCTCAATCTTATCGATGGATGGAAAGATATGAGAGGAGAAGCTTGATCAATATCTTGGTTAACAATCCCTACGGACCTGTTTTCTCAAGTCAATTGATGCTCGTGACGTTGTCAAAGATGCACAAATGCTATTTAAGCTTCTTGACGACATTGTGGAGGAAATGGAGAACATAGTGGTGCAAGTTATTATCGATAATGCTAGCAACTATAAGGTCTTTGGAAAACTTTTGATGGAAAAGAGAAAGAGTCTATATCGACAAAGATGTGCAGCTCATTGTATTGATTTAATGCTTGAGAAGCTTGGAGAGCTGCCACAACACAAGAATGCATTGTTGAAGGCAAGGAAAGTGAGCAATTTTATATACAATCATGGATTTGTGTTGGCACTGATGAGAAAATTCACAAAGAGAGCTAATACGACCGCAAAGAACTAGATTTGCTACTGACTTTTACGACTTTGGAGAGTTTGATTGAGTCAAGGCAACCTTTAGAAGCTATGTTCACCTCTGCAGAATGGGCAACTAGTACTTGGGCAAACAAAAGCGATGGAAAAGCGGTAAAAAGATAATTTTAAATGATCCACGATTTTGGCGTAGTGTTACGTATGCTTTGAATACTACAAGACCATTAGTGAAAGTGTTGAGAATGGTGGATGGTGAGCAAATGCACTGCAATGGGTTTATATATGGTGCCATTGATGAGACGAGGAGGAGATTGCAAAAAATTTGGGAGGTCAACTTGCCGATTATAAAGAAATATGGGATATCATCGATGCAAAGTGGGAAAATCAACAGATTGTGATTTACATCTTCGCATCTCACTTTCTCGAATCCTCGACATCGATATTCTTCGAATTTCTCCAGTCATCATGAAATTAAGAAGGGTTTGATGTTTTGCATGGAAAAACTGATTCCACAAGAAGACCGGTTACAAGCTGATCTTCAATTGGATGCATTTAGAACAAAACATGGGCTTTTTGGGCTACAAACAGCGTTAGAGAGTTATAAAACAAGATCTCCTGGTAAGTTACTAAGTAATAATATTTTTTAATTATCTGTTGTTTAATGTTTACATACTAATTAATTTTGTTTTATTCACAAAAGCTGATTGGTGGATTCAATATGGAGATTCAACCCCAGAACTTCAAAGGTTTGCTGTAAAAGTATTGAGTTTGACATGTTCATCTTCAGCTTGTGAGCGTAATTGGAGTATGTTCAATCAGGTATTTTGTTTTTAATATATATTGCTATTATTTAATCAATTTCTACATTTTACATAACTATTTAATATTTAATTTATAATTTTATAGGTGCATACAAAGAAAAGGAACCGTTTGACTACATGCAAGCTCAATTCTTTGGTGTATATCATGTACAATAGAAGGCTGAAAGCAAGACACCACAAAATAAAAAGTCGTGCAAAAGATAAGGATCATTTGGAAGTTGATTACTTGGCCTCCGATGATGAATGGTATGTTGGCAATATGAATGAGCCAAATGAGCAAAGTGGTAGTGTTGCAAGTCAAACTGCACATGTGAATGATGATTTGGATCAAGAAATCGAGGATCATTTAGATGATTCACAAATGCCAAACGTGGGAACATCGTCTTCATCAAGGACTACAAGTAAGAAAAGAAAGAATAACACAAATTCAAAAGGTAAACTTTAATTTAAAATTTCAAGTTAAAATATTTTTATTTATAACTCTTTATATGTTTATTTACTTACATAATTACATTGTATGTAATTTAGGTAAAGGTAAAAAAGGAAGGATTGAAGTGAATTTGATTGATGAGGAAGAATAGGAAGATGAAGAGGATGAGGATGTTGAGGAGATCACAAGAGAAAATGAGGACAATGATGATGATGATGATGAATGGGATGACTTAAATATTTAATTTTTTTTATGAATTACTTGTTTATATCCACTTCATGTCTTTGTTTTTGATCTTTGTAAGACTTAAAAATCTTTTTATTTAATGTTGGACTAGTTATTTATTATATTATAATTTATTTATAATTTTTTGGATTTTTTTGTTCTTTATTGTCGGTGGCACGCCGGACCGCCTCGAGGCTTATCGCCTCGCCTCAAAATGTAAACGCCTCACCCCGCTTCACGCCACAACATTGACCGTAGGCCAAACTCTCCTCGAGCCAATACCCTTCATTCTAGCCAAGTATTTTGTGGGAATCACTAGTGAAGATGGTCCTATTTGGGCTCAGCGTGATCGAGAATATTCCAATCACTTTCGGTGATTTCCGGTTGATTGCTTCGACCCGCAACTTTGCTTCCTTATGAAGCACGGCATCGTCCAAGAGTATATCACGCTCAAGCGCAACCAACCGTGCGGGACTATTGTTGTACCGCCACCCCGATGGATGAAGATGTCCCCGAGGATCCGGGTACGAAGCGGGAGAGACGGGACCTCGTGACACTCCCTTCCCGGCCTTCCTCCTCCCATCGGGCCCCACGGCGACGCCCGGTGACCTTAGGGCGATTTGATTCCGCTTTGGCGATTTAGCGAGCCACTTCACGCCAGCTTGGGGACTTTAGCTCCTCCCCGGAATCGAACTTTGAGAGGTATCGGCAGCAGACGGGTCGACAATTCACGAGTTCAGCCAATCTTCAACCTGTGGTTTCGAGAGTTCCGCATCGAGTGTATCGATGTCGACGCCCAAAATCGCCGCTCAACGCCTTCACCAATCTTCACAAAGCAGTTTGGGGATTTCCGTCAAGATGTTTACCGCGTGCTAGACACCCATGAGCGAGATTTGGCTTACCTTCAAGCCAGTGACGCCTGGTCCCTATCCCACACACCTCACCACCACCATCACGGACCAACAAAGGAAGCTTCACCGTTGGAGAGTATGTATATATTTCCTTATTTCTTTTGCTCTCTTTTTTTTTTTCGGTGGTTCGTTGTTTTCCTTTTGTGGTTTGTTTGTTTTCCTTGTCTTTTACGGTGCTTGCCGCAGGACTATCCTCGAACTCGATGTCCGCCCGACCTCCTTTCTCTCACCGTTATCGGGAAGTCTCGTTCTCTTTTGGCCTTATTTTGTTGTTCATGTTTAGAGCCCGGGGACAAGGCTCATCTATGTGTGAGGGAGTTGTTGATGATATGTTGTATATGTTGTGCTCGAGGTATGTGCATGATCGACACCATGGATCTATGCTTACTTTGGTATCTTGTGCTCAAGTTTTTGTCTATACGAATAAGTTAGGATTGTGATTTGTGCACCTGAACTCGTGGTATTGGTCGAACCTTGATGTGTTCCCGCTATCTTGTTGGTACGTTTTGAAGTGCAATGTGAATTGACGGGGTTGTGAGAATTGATCTTAAATCAAGGGTTATTGATGTGATTTGTCCGACTAATGTTAGGGGGAGTGTTAACAGTGTGGGTACCTATATACTTGTTTCTTTATAAAAAAAAAAAAAAAAAATCCATGTTTTTATTTGAGATTGTTGAAATGGAGGATGAGATTCTGCCCTTCTTTCTCGTAAATTGAGAAATGGGCATGGGAAACCACGATAGGAGACTCGAGTTCATCGAGAATTCACCTTTCGACCATTGTTCCAAAATCTGTTAAGACTTTCCATGTTTATTGTTGAGATTATATAAATGGAGGATGGAATTCTGCCCCTCTTTCTCGTAAATTGAGAAATGGGCATGGAAAACCACGATAGGAGACTCGAGTTTATCGAGACTTCACCTTTCGAACATTGTTCCAAAATCTGTTAATATTTTCTTTGTGTTCTCAAAAGAAACTTGTTGCTAAAGGTAACCATTTTAGTTAATTCACCCCTAACGGAGAGTTGGGTCTGAGCAAAAATGATCCTCTTGTTTATTTGACTTTCTCACAATCTTAGATTTGTTTCGCATTAACTTGATTACGTATTCATCATGTTGGGGGAATTTCAAATAGAGGTTTGATTGATTGGATTAAGAGTTAAAGTTGCATGAGTTATTTTTCTACTCTTGTTAGTATAGACTTTGCTTGAGGACAAGCAAATGGATAAGTGTGGGGAGTTGTTTGGTATGAATCAGGCTGATTCTTGGTATTGTTTTGCATGTTGTCTTCATTAGTTTATCCCATTTATGCCGTTAGTTCAATTATTATTTATCGCTTCGGACTTACTTGGTTCGTTTCAATGTTTTGCAGAAAATCGGCATTAAATAGGATGATATCTATCTACCAAGGATCAGGTATAATGAAGATCATCGCGATAGGAGTTCATAGGCAAAAGCGGATCCTATTTCGGAGTTTGGACGAATGAGAACGAGATGAATTGTTGAAGTCGCGACGGCGCCCGTCGCATGGCCGAGCATCCGCCAAGACGCACGCCGCGACGCACGCCAGCGCGCCGAGCGCCCGTCCGCACGCCCGCACTCTCAACGCAGCTCACTCCGAGCACGCGTTCCCAATTTCTTCGCGCTCGGAGTGAACGCCCTGCTCGCCCACACCTCCGCCCGCACGCCTCGCCGCGCCCGCCACGCGCGCCGCCCGCCACCCGTGCTCAACGCCGGCTCACTCGAGCGCGTTCCAATTTTACCACGCGCAGAGTGAGCGCCGCCACCAGCCGCCTCGCCTCTCTCGCCGCTTGCCGTGCTATCTCTGCCAGCGCTCGACGCCTGCCGCCGCCTCGCCTCGGGCGCCGGCGCTCGCTTTCAGCCAGCTCAATGCCTAAATATATATACATTATTTAGGTTATTTCGAGGGTTCGAATTTTTACGTTATTTTCTGATTTTCTCTCGGCACTGAGTCGTTTCTTCAATTTGCTACAATTTCAGACATTGGTTAACAATCTGTAATCGGTATTCTATTTCTTTAACTTTGATTTATGAATTCTAGCAACATCCTGTGATATTTTGGATTCGGATTGGAAGTAATTTATCAGTCATTTGTTCCATTGATCTTGTTCGATTCGTTTACGTGTTGATTCTGTAATTTTGTGGAATTGTTGGTTTCTTGATTCGTTCTTATTCTCCGGCTTTAATAATCTGAATTTTATGCAAGTGGTGTTGAACCTTAATTTCATGATTAATCGTTCTTTGTTGAATTTCATCGTTTCTTGTTTGGCGATCTGATTTAATTGCTTTTGTTTTGCTTCCTGTTCCAGTGTTTAGTAGTTAATCATCTAGGGTTTGACAGCCTCTAGTTTAGATCTATTGCTTTCGTAGTTTAGCGTGGGATTGACAACCCTGGCTTAGGTTTGCTGATTAATTCTCGTGTTTGATTCCTGCATGTTCCAAAAACCCATATTGGTATTAGAGTGTTTAGGATTTTATCGTTTTCTGTGTATGACATGATACATCGCCCTGTTAAGTTTTCCTTGAGAGACGACTAGGGTTAGCTTTCCCTACTATAACACCTCGTACGATTGCGAGTCAATTGAAAGTATATTTTTGGTTGAACAAGGATGATGCCGTCCGTCGAGAAGCCGCCGAAGTTTGGAGGATCCGACTTCAAGAGATGGCAGCAAAGATGTTGTTCTACCTCACGACATTGGGTTTCGCCAACTTCTTGGTGGAAGATGAGCCCGCCGTTCCGGGGGCTGAAGTGACGGACTTTCACGTCCGAGCAACATATGATAATTGGCGGACTGGCGGCTATCTTTGTAAACACTTCATACTTGGTAGTTTAGAAGACAGCTTGTATAGTGTATATGTTGTTGTAAGACATCCAAATATATGTGGGATGCACTAGAAAAGAAGTAACGTAGTGATGATGCAGGTATAAAGAAGTTCATTGTAGCCAAATATTTGGATTACAAGATGGTCGATTCTCGACCGATCATGGACCAAGTGCAAGAGTTTCAACTCATTGTACATGAGGTTCAAGCCTAAGGGCACACTGTTTCGAATGGCTTTATCGTCTCTACAGTGATTGAGAAGCTACCCCCGGGGTGGAGAGACTTCAAGGTCTACCTTAAGCACAAGCGAAAGGATATGACGCTTGTAGACTTGATCGTCAAACTGTGCATCGAGTCTGACATGAAGAAGCAAGAATTAAAAGCGAAAGACTTGATCGATGCTAAAGCCAACCTGTTGGAGAGAGACGGTCCCTCCAACAAATGTGTTCGTCCCAATGTCAAAGACAAAGACAAAGGCAAATGGGAAGGTGGTTACCCGTAAGTTTGACGGGGACTGTTACAATTGTGGCAAGCATGGCCATACAATGAAGGACTGTCGTCAGCGTAAGAAGAAGAAAATGGCTAAGCAAGTTTCCAACGTTGTCGAGAAGGACTTCGACAAATGGGACAAGGATGACTTGGATGTTGTGGTGACCGAAAAAGTCAACCACGTCGAGAATCAAGGTGGATGGTTCATCGACATTGGTGCAACTGCGCATGTCTGTGCCGATAAGAGACGTTTCTCCGAGGTTTCCAGAGTTGATGACGTGGTGCTCAAGATGTCATCTGGTATTGAGATCACGTTGAAGGATGTATTGCATGTCCCGAGCATTCGTAAGAATTTATTGTCGAACTTGATTCTAGTTAACATGGGTTTTAGATTAGTTTTTGAGTCGGACAAGTTTGTCTTGACTAAGTTTGGGAAGTTCCTTGGTAGGTGTTATCTCACTGGGGGTCTTTTCAAATTGAATGTAATGGTTGTGCGCCGTGTACCTAAAGTTGTGATGAATGAAAAATCATCTACTTCCTCTTACTTGACTGAGTGCTCTGATTTATGGCATTGTAGATTAGGACATGTTAATCTAAATCCAATAAAAAGATTAGTAAATTTAGATTTACTAAAGTTAAATGAAGTGAATAGACAAACGAAATGTGAGGTTTGTGTGGAAGCCAAAATGGCTAAGTTACCGTTTCATTCGGTAGAACGGAGCACTAAACACCTCTAGAACTTATTCACACTAACATGTGTGATTTAAAGTTTATACAAACTAGAGGTGGTAAAAGTACTTCATCACGTTTATTGATGATTGTACAAGATATTGTTATCTTTACATTCTAAGAAGTAAAAGAAATTTATGAAGCTTTTAAAAACTTCAAGAACGGGTCGAGAATCAACTAAGTTGTCGAATTAAAACCTGCTCAAAATGATGAGTGGAGAATATGTAGATCCGTTTGAGGCATTATGCAACGAAAGTGGTATAATACATCAAACTATAGCTCCTTATTCACCTCAGTCTAATGGCATTGCTGAACGTAAAAATCGAACACTTAAGGAGATGATGAATGCTTTGTTGATTAGTTCAGGTTGCCCCAGAACTTATGGGGGGAAGCTATTTTGACAGCCAACTATATATTGAAAAAGATTCCACTTAAGGGTAAGGATGTCACTCCTTACGAGTTGTGAAAAGGAAGAAAGTCATCGTACAAATATCTCAAAGTGTGGGGGTGTTTGGCGAAGGTTGAGGTGCCTCTTTGTAATAACTTGAAATTTTAAAACTTTTATCAGCGATGCTTAAACCAATTACTTAGAGTGCTTAGACCTTATTTATGTTTAAGGTGACCAACGAAACGAATTAGAATCGATTCGGAGATCGAAAACTAGAGAAATCAAAAACTAGTGACTAGTCCTACCGGATTAGGGTTTTCTGAATAGCCTGAACATAGAATGAAAGATCTAGAATGAGTCTCAATAAAAGAATTTCATTTCTAGAATCGCCTCACGAAAACATGTGATAAGCAAAAGAATTGGAATTTTCGGGCGTGCTTTCCCGGTCAGTCTCAAAAGTACTATTTATGAACCGGATCAACTTTCAGTCCGTGCTAATCATTGAAATTGATGATAACAATAAAAATCATGGAGTAATATATTATTATGAATTTAAAATTCATAAGAATCAATTTTTGAACGAAATTCCTGAAGAATTTAACCGATCGCCGGGAATATATATCGAAAAAACCCTAAACTGATCCGAACGAACCGAAACTCAAAACAAGGGCCTAAATCAATAATAAATGATGTATAAGGCTTAAATTAATTATGAAAGATCAAGAATTCAATAGAATTTCGACTGAGCATAATTTAATCGCCGGGCGTTATTTTTCCACGATAATTCGGAATTGACTTACCGGATGCCATCCGAACTTCATGAAATTTTTATAAACTATGAAATAAGTCTTTTTAAGGCTATTTAAGAAAATAAAACCTTAAGTTTATGAGAAATCAATCGAAAGCGCGATAAAACTTAAAGAGTCGGTGACAAATCGGGTAATTTGACCAGTCTTCTCCCAACCACCACAATGGGCACTTCATATAGGCTGAAAAATCCCATTTGGATTAGAATACAGCAGCCAAAACCGTGCCCTCTCTCTCTCTCTATTTTGAAATTTTCTCTCTTTTGTTCTTCAAGTTTTTAAGTTTTAATCCTCCATTCCAACCCATTCCAACCCTCCAATAATTTTTCTAAGACCATAAAAATATAGAATTCATCATTCTCTTCATTGTTAATGTAGTAGAATTTTTTTAGATTTTGTTTTAAATTATTTCATGAAGAACCCTAGTTTTGTTCTTCATTTTCTTCATGACTTTTGAGCCACCAAATACTCTCAAGCTATGAATGAAATATGCTTAGAAATATGTTCTAAGGTTGTGTTTAAAGTTTGAGAATTTTTGGAGCATGTTTAATATTTTTGATTTTGTTATCATTTTTTTATTAGAAGATAAAGTATGATTTTGTGAATATTATTTCATGTTGTTGTTTGTTGATTATTAGGAGCATGTAGAATAAATATGAGAATTTTTAGAATTTTCTTGTATTTTTTTTTGAAGAGGCCGAGAGTTAGGATTTATTTTAGGCCATTGTTTTGAATTTTTTTTTGTTGAAAATAGTTGAGATATAGTGTTTAATATATGATATGAACATCATATATTAATCTTGAAATTTTTGAAACTCATCTCCTATTTTCTTCAAAAAGGCCGATATATATATATATATATATATATATATATATATAGACCATTGTTTGATTTTATTTGTTGAAAATAGTTGAGATATAGTGTTTAATATATGATATGAATATCATATATTAATCTTGAAATTTTTGGAACACTTCTCCTATTTTCATGTTAAAACCGAAACCTATGTATAATTTTTGGAAATTATTTGGATTTTATTTATTGAAAAATAGTTGAGGTAGAGTGTTTAATATATGATATGAACATCATATATTAATCTTGAAATTATTGAGACACTACTCCTATTTTTTTTTCATATGGACCGGAAACTATATATAGATATTTAAGATTTATTTGATTTTTATTTGTTGAAAATAATATGATATGTGATGTTTAGAAATAATATAAACCTAATATGCATTGTTGGAAATTTATTGAATACATATACAATATATGTGTGAGGACAAAAGAATTTCAAACATTTAGTTCATATTATAAATATTTAGTTGATTTTAAAGTTAATATTTCATGTTTATTGCATAATATAAACATATTGTGAAGTGAATGTAAGTTATTGAATATATATGTATATATATTAAAATTACCGAAAAGATATATAGTGATAAGCATATGTTTTAATTTTAATGTATGATATGAGATGATATTTCATGTTTAGTATATGATATGAGCATGATATGATTTTTGTGGAATTTATTGAACATCAATGTTCAATAAATTGAAAATACCGAAAACTATATGCTTGTCAATTTATGGTTTAAAATTTTATTTGATGATATTGAGTTGGTAATTAAATTCTATAGTATGATAGGAGTATAACATGATTTTATTGAAATTTATTGGATACTTATGCTAATTATTTCTAATTGTAAAAAATATAGCAAAATGGTTAAGTATGAGTTGATTTTAATTATGAATGATGCCATGGTAGTTAATCTATAAGTTTAGAATAAATGGTTGTAATTATAATGAATGAATGGAACACACATGCACACATACACAATGGTTGTGTATAATGTTAGAAATTAGGGTTTTCTAATGCTTTAGTATGGTTTATGTTGTGTATGGTGTTGAATGGTGTTGTATGGTTATATTTATGTTGTGCCGACAAACAAAACCCCAAACGTAAAAAAAATATAGTACTTTATGTATGAGAATCCAAAAGAAATCGACCAATTTTGACAACTTAAGAAGGAATTAATGGGAATAGAAATTAGACACGAATTAGGGTTTTCTATTAATAATAGGATACTCAAACGTGAGTTCCTAAGTTAAAGGAACCAAAAGCCGACTGACAACATTAATGTTCAACAACGATAACCTAATACGATATTAGATGAAGCGTTAAGACAACTCGATACGAATAACGATTATATAACGTACACAATCTCCGACGAGTTAAGAGAAACAAACAATGTCGAAAAGTGTAAGCTAAGATTCAAACATAAGATGTCAATCCTTATGTCTTAAAGGTCGAGTTAGTATTCACAAAGAACTCCATTAATTCCTAAGTATTTACTTACGCGTTGGTATGAGATATCTAGAATCATAAGTTAAGATCTCCTTTCATTCGTCATGTTAATACGACAAGTCGTCAAACATAACCTACTAAGACGTAACTATAACTGTTAAGTCTAGTTAGTGGCTTGAGAATACCCTAACATACAAATCATAACTTGAGTACCAACAATCTATAACATAATAACGTTTAGAATAACATTAAGATTAGAGTCGAGGATAGACTCGGAGTATATGACTCATAAGTTGAGGTTCATCTATGAATGATGAAGTAAAATAGTTTGGGAATTTGGGAATGTAAGATAATAGAAATTATCTTAAAACCATCACATGAAATAATAAAGAAACCCTAATTGGGAACTTTAAGACGAAATTTATAAACGACCTTCGATCAATAGAAAGAATCTAAGAAAGGCTATTTTCTTATGAAGGGTTTGATCGTACGTAGTTGCCGAGGAAGGACACTCACAACCTGCTCCGCTTAGAACTATTAACTTCGGACTAGCAGGTGGGTTCTCTTGAAACAAAAATGATATGCATATCTATCTCGAAGCATGATTTACAAAAGCTTTATGAAATATTATTACATAAACCGTTATCGATCGCCAAATATTTATGTTTTATTGTGATCCTATCTCGAGATTGGTATATCCAATGTGGTATGTGAACGTGTTGGTCCACCAACGCCAAAAAGGGTATCGATCGGATCCGACTTAGTTAGGACTAACTCGGATTGTGTACACGCGTGTGTGTGTTAAGGTTAGTTACCTCAACCGGTCATGAAGACTATGTGTAGGTGGCCACCTCCATAGTGCGTGAATGAATGAATGAATGATTAAATATGGAACAACGTGGATGAAATAATCCGACCGGACACTTTTGGAAAATGATAAATATTTGATAGGCATGAGTCTTTTAACTAAAATCCTCATGCGCTATTGTGGGCAGTTCAATAACTTTACAAAGAAAATATTTTCGGCAATGAGTCCACTAAGTACTTTTGTACTTAGCCCTGCATCTCGTTTTTGATGTGCAGGTTGAGCATGGATTGACGATGAGTGCGAGGTGGAGTGGCAGATGTTTTGTTGCTATAGTAGAAAGGTTTCTAGAACCTTGGGCATGTATCGTCATATGTATATCCACACGTTTATTCGTCGCTAAACTCGATATTGTTTTGGTGTCTTTGATTATAACCGCTTTCCATTATCGTATTGAACTTGAGGTCGCACTGCTCGAATTGCACCCCGATTGGGTTATATTTGAACATTGAACCTTTTGGCAAGTCTTTCTGTGACTTGAGTTTATATTGAAATAGCTTATTCCTTTCTGTCCGGGCATTTATGAGTAGTTTAATGGTTAATTGTATTGATTAGTTATGTATATATCCGCTGCATTATCATACCAGTGACGATCTATATGATTCGTACATCTTTGAGAAGTCGGGTCATCATACTCTTCCTAAACAAGTTACAATTGGACCTAAAACAGTCGAGTGTATGTTTATTGGGTATGCACTGAACAGCAATGCCTATCCTTTTCTGATCCACAGGTCAGAGGTATCGGATATGACTGTGGGAACGATGATTGAATCAAGGAATGCTATATTCTTTGAAAGTTTTTATCCCTAAAAAGACAGGGATAAAAATGAAGTCAGTTCTAGCAATAGAGCTGATGGTGAAGCTTCGAGTTCTAAACCTTTGGAGGAAGAACCGATATCGCATAAGCGATTGAGGACTGATCCAGAGGGGTCGGAACCGAGACGTGGCAGTAGAGTCAGAATGCCAAAAGGATTTTGGTCCTGACTATATTGCATTCATGTTGGACGAAGAACCAACTTCGATCAAAATAGCCTATGTTCGGCCAGACGGAATGCTCTGGCAAGAGGCTGTTCAAAGTGAGATTGATTTCATTCTGCAAAACCACACTTGGGTGCTGGTTGATTTGCCATAAGGTTGTAAGCCATTAGGATGCAAATGGATCCTTAAAAGAAAATACAAGACAAATGGATCAATTGAAAAGTATAAGGCCCGTTTGGTTGTTAAAGGGTTTAAACAAAGATAGGGATACGATTTCTTCGATACCTATTCACCTGTGACGAGGAATACGTCTATTAGGGTGCTTCTCGTAATTGCTTCTTTGCACAATCTTGAGATTCATCAAATGGATGTTAAGACTGCGTTTTTGAATGGTGACCTTGAGAATGAGATATATATAGAGCAGCCCGAAGGGTTTGTAGTACCTGGTCAAGAGGGCATGGTATGCAAACTCGTGAACTCTCTATATGGTTTGAAACAAGCGCCGTTGCAATGGCACTTGAAATTTGACAATGTAATGTTGGCAAATGGTTTCAAGATCAACGAGTGTGACAAATGTGTCTACGTTAAGAACACTGATAATGGTTATGTTATAGTATGTTTGTATGTAGATGACATGTTGATCATGGGTAGAAATACTCAAGTCATTAATGATACAAAGCGCATGTTAAATAGAAATTTTGACATGAAGGACATGGGATTAGCTGATGTGATTATTGGAATCAAGATTCTAAGAAGATCAGACGGAATTGTCTTGATACATTCTCACTACGTCGAGAAAGTGCTTAAGAAATTCAACGCATTTGATAGTTTGCTTGCTAAGACCCCATTGGAGCTCAATGTTCACTTGAATAAGAACAGAGGTGAACTTGTTGGGTAAGAAGATTATGCTAAGGTCATCGGGTATTTGATGTATCTTACAAATTGCACCCGATCCGATATAGCTTGTGCCGTGAACAAATTGAGTCGTTACACGAGCAATCCAAGCAAGGAGCATTGGAAGGCTCTAGTGAAAGTTTTGAGGTACTTGAAGTATACTCAAAATCATGGGCTACATTTTACGAGATATCTCCCAGTACTTGAAGGGTACTGTGATACCAATTGGATATCTGACACGAAAGATTCACTTTCTACAAGTGGGTACATGTTCACGATTGGGGGAGGTGTTGTTTCTTGGAGATCCACGAAACAGACGTGTATAGCCCGACCCACCATGGAATCAGAATTCATAGCTTTAGATAAAGCTGGTGAGGAAGTCGAGTGGCTCCGTAATTTTTTGGAAGATATTCCATGTTGGTCTAAACATGTGCCACTGGTGATGATTCACTGTGATAGCCAAGCAGCTATTGGAAGGGCGAAAAGTGATTTGTATAATGGTAAGTCTCGACATATACGTCGGCGACATAATACCGCGAGGCATTTGATCTCAAGTGGGGTTATCTCGGTTGACTATGTCAAGTCAATAGATAATCTGACAGATCCGTTAACCAAAGGGTTGAACCGGGATCAAATGATCAAGTTGCTAGAGGGAATGAGATTAAAATCCACATCTTAAGAACAATCATAGTGGTAACCCAACCATGATAACTGGAGATCCCAAGAACTTGGTTCAATGGGAGAACTAAGCTATAAGAGTTCGTGTGTAAACACTCAAGTTAGTCTGTTCCCTAGAAAGCAAACGAGTGTTGAAAAACTTATCTAGTGGTGAGGTTGAGCCGTTAACTCTTAATGATTCCTAAGATACCTCGAGGAGGTTAAGTATGGCAAGATACTCGGTAAAGAATCACCTATGTAAGTGTGAAGTGAGGCCGCTTCGAATAAAGCACTTACGAATCCAAAGTGGATGTTTATGGCCAAAAATGGAATCAAACGTGAGAACGGATGAGGTTGAGGTGTTAAAGTGTTAATACCATTGTCTTAGTGCACGTTGTAGGGGAATAGTTCAAGGCATCGTATCCACTAATCCGTTTATGTACTCGATGATACTAACTATGGTAGGTTCAAGGCCATAAACCACCGATCCAAATGTTTTAAAATCTTTTAAGGACTGAGTTGTGTCTGCATACAAGCATATGACTATTTCCACTCATGTGGGGGATTGTTGGAAATCGCGTGTATATATATATATATATATGTGTGGTCAAGTTGCTAGGAAGCTATTTTGACTAAGATTTTGAATGTCGTAACGTTTAATTTTGTGAAATTAAACATCATATGATCGATCTATGTTACGAGTAGATGATCGTGGTATATTCACATTCTCCAATCCTATTTCCGGTGAGTGAGAAATAGTGGATCAAAGTTGATCACTTAAACATGGAGTTATGTGCTTAAGGGGATAAGCATGGATTAATTAATCCTTATCCCATATTGATTAATGTATCTTCATTAATTGTCTATATAAGTGGTTCATCGAACACTTAGTATAATTATGTGCACAAGTGATGGGCTAGAAAGCCCATGCGCGCGCCGCCGCCTCCCGCCCGCGCTCGGTGCCCATTGCCCGATGCCCGAGTCCAAGTCCGGGCCTAGGTCCAGCCCCGACCCCGACTCCGGTTCCGGTTTCGTGGTCCATGGATCTTGGATCCTGGTCTTTGGGTTGTTCTTTGGGCTTGTTCGTGGGCTTGTTTCGTGGGCTTGGTTCCGTGGCCCATTGCCCGTATATTTTGGATCAACGTTTGATCGAGCCCAAAGATGGAGCTGGTCCGAGGCCCAACTCGTGTGGCCCAATCCGTTGGGCCTGCTGTGCACTTGAAGAGACTTCCGGATACGCCCAATGAACCGGACGCACGCGTTGTCCGATTCATCGAATCGTCGGTAACGCTCCGACATGATGGCTCATGGAAAACGTGGGTGTAATCCCACCTGTCTCCGTAAATCGTCACAGAACCCCTCTCGACTCAATGGGGACATAACTTCGTAACACCCGATATCAATGTGGGTGTTGACTCCAGCATGCTCCCCATAAGGGAGACGACGCCTATAAATAGGACATGTCTCCCCAGCATTAGTCACCTACTGCCCTACTGCATTCCAACATACAAAAGCACTTTCTGCATCCATAGCTCGTGTCCAAGCTCTGTCCTCGCCTCCGTCCAGTTCGTCGGAGCTCGTTGGTCTGCGGTGCTGCCACCTACGAGACGATGTCGATTCATCTTTGGGGACGATACGCCTGAACCGAGAGTACTACCGGGGCATATTTCGTCTTGCGGAAAGAGGTCTCCTCGACTCGACATTAGAATACAATTGTTTAAGTTTCTACTGTTTTTCTTGTTTTAAGTTCATTGTTAGTTTGATCTTCTTCTACCTTTCTGTTTCGAGTTGTAACACGCCCGGCAAGTTCTATACCATTTTATACACTTTTCCAACAAATGATCAGAGACAAATTTTTATAAATCTATTGCTATTCATAAATAATGATGATTTTTTCTGCTTTTGTTGACGTATAATTACTTTGTCAACAACATCTACAATAAAAAGATAAAAATCCTCACGAATTTAACTTAATTAGTTAGGATCTAACAGATTTAACACAAAAAATAAGAAAACTTTTGTGCATTAAGGTAATGACCTACAAACGCTTTCTGTTTCCTCTTGCCATATGAGGTATTGTGGAATTATATATAACTACACACTTTCTACACACTTTTTCAAAAGTGTGTACTCCCCATACCCAATCTTTTAATTTGTTACACTATATGACCAATTTATTAGTTATGTTTCCGATCGATCGGAAACAAACTTTCTCGATCGAAAATAGACATTAGTCGATCGGAAACAAGGAAATTAATCTATTTTTTCAATTTATCCACACATTTTCTTGTTTTCGGTTTCCGATCCACTGAAGACAAGACTTTCTGGATCGGAAACAAACATTAGTCGACTGAAAATAAGGAAATTAGTCTCTTTTTTTTTCAATTTATCCACACATGTCCTTGTTTCCGATCGACTAATTTCTGTTTTCGATCGAGAAAGTCTTCTCTTCAATCGATCGGAAACAAAGAAATTAGTCAATTTTAATGTAATGGGTATAGGGTGTAGGAAATTTTATAAAAGATTATGGATAGTATATGTTTTAATAAAAATGGTTAATTAGATTTGGACCCCTATGGTATTTTTTGGACTAGCTCCAGAACTAGTGCAATGTAGTAGAAATTAATTTCACGATTTTATTATATTTTTGTATACGCGTCTGAACTCCAATTTATCACTTTGTTTTAGTCATAATTTTGCCAGTTTTAAATAATTAGAAGATAAATTATGAATATGATTTTGTAAAATGGTACTTTACTAGTTGACTCAATTATGATTATGCACGTGGTAATTAATTGCGATTTAAATTTCCGAGAATTTAGGGGTGGCACTAGGGCTTGCAGAGACGGCGACAAAAATCAGAGGAAGACAGCACCTTATAAATTCTAATTTTGACCCGACGAGTATAAGAATCGATTAGGCGCTTATTTGGATATTGGACACCTGGATATAACCGAATCGAACCGATATCCATTGGTTTTGATCCAATAACGAAAAATTGGATATTTGGATCGGTATTGGATAATGATTGATGATAATTTCGGTTATCGGGTATACCGATAACCGAATAGTATACCCGAATAACCGAAATTAAATAATTATTAATTTATTATTTTATTATTATTAATTAAATACACAAGTTAATTAGTTAAGTCATATTAATAATAATAAATCATAACTAATAAGAGGTGAGATAATTTTGGGTATCCAAAATCATACTCCTCCGTCCCACCCAAGACAATTTCCTTTCTTTTAAGACTATTATTTAGGAGAATGGTATAAAGTGAATAAAGTGATAAAAAGTAGGTAGGTCCCACAACTTTTGAAGAGTTAATTATTTCCTAAAAGGAAGCGTGCCATCTTGGGTGGAACAGCTCAAAAAGGAAAGCGAGCCATCTTGGGTGGGACGGAGGGAGTAATAAATAATAAATCATAATAATAAAATATAATAATAAATCATAATTAAATACAAATTAAATTATTTTTTTCTGAATTGGATAATTTTGGGTATCCAATAACCTAAACCGATTATCCAATCGGTTAATCGGATAACCGATTATCCAATCGGTTTCGGTTTCGGTTATTGGATTTGTATACTATCGGTTTGGTTATCGAAATTTCGGTTTCGATAACCGAAACCGATCCAATAAGCAACCCTAGAATCGATGTTAATTAATTAAAAAAAAAAAGAAAAAAAGAAAAGAAAGAATAGATGTGAATTATTGATGACATATTAATAGAGTTGGGATGTTTGGACCTAAAGCAAAAAAAGCAAGTGATTTTGAATCTGCCAATCCACATGTAACTAGGGGTGGAAAAAAATGTCGGAAAATTGGTATACCGGACTCATCGTGCCGAAAAAATATCGAAAATATCGAATTTTTGGTATAACGTAATTTTTTATACGGTATGATACCGTACTGTTAACTTTCGGTACGGTAACAGTATCAATTTTTTAGATACCGCAGTATACCGATATATACCGTACCATGATATATACCATTTATCGGTACATACCGGTATGTTGGTATATACCGATACCGCGGTACATACTGAAAAATTCAATATATCGATTTTTTCGGTATGAATTCGGTATACCGTATACCGTAACAAAATATAATACTTATTTACTATATATAATTGGTATTAACTTTAAAATATTTATTTATTCATAATTAATGATAAATTACTAAATATGTTATTATTGATAGTTAAAATGAATAAGAACTTTTATACTTAATAAAATTATAATTATAAACTAAGTCGCATCTATGTTATTTAACTAATTTACGATGAGTTTAAAATAATTATAACTTTTAAATAGACTTTGAAAAGTAAATAAATAGAATAATATAAATTATATAATAGATTGTGTTAAATAATATATTCAATTTATAGTATAGTCTATATTACTATTACATAATGAAAATAACTTATATTTTAATTACATTTTAAACTTTTGATAACGGTATATGATTTTTTATTTTAATCAAATCTTAATATATACCTTTATGTATATTATGATGTAAAATAAAAAATAAGAATTAATGCAATGAGATACCGATTGGTTAAACTCAAAAATAATTATAGGTCTACTAAGTTATTATTTGAAACTACAATATCAACATACATAATTATAAATTAAATACATAAGTACAAGTTATATAGTTATACTTATATATCTATAATTATACTCGGTAAATGGGATAAATATAATCAAATGATCTTGAATATAATATTTAATTCATACATTGTATATTCGATATTATTAGCACGTAATGAAAAATATATATGTTCGACATATGCTTTAAACTTTCAATAACTATATATGTATTTTATATTTTAATCAAACCTTAATATATAGTTTCATGTATATTATAATATCAATATATTTAGTTAATGACACTAGATTATAATAATATAATATCATTATAGTTAATTATAAAACTTGGGAAGTAATTACATGATTTACTAATTATTTTTAAAATTAGAATATCAATATAGTTAACATAATAAATTATATAAATATACAAGTACGAGTCACATATTCATATTTATATACCTATAATTATAATTAAGTAATTTTTGATAATTTCGGATAATTTTAAAAAATTCCGGCAATTTTCGATAATTTTCAAAAATTTCGGTAATTTCGGTATACCGAAGTCCGGTACGGTATATCGTAAAAGTCGGTACGGTAACAGTATAAAATTTTATCATATCATAATCTTCGGTATACCGACTTTCGGTTTGCCAAACGGTTCGGTACGATATCGGTATGAAATTTTGCATACTGTAATTTTCGATATCAGATACTCTGATGCAGACGGCGAAAATTACCGTACCAACCCACCCCTACATGTAACCCGGCCCCAATATTATCCGAAACTTCTACTATATTCAAAATTCATAGTTTATTTATAAAAATATAACTTTCTTATTTATGATGGCACTAAAAATGTACATGATGTTCACTAATATAAATAAAACAAAAGTAAATTAAAGAACAAAATCTACATATACGACATTGATAATAAAGTTTCGAAAATGATATCATCGGTTAGATATAGGGCTGACAATTTTTGATACGACACGAATACGCACGAAATTAACGGATTAGTGTTCAGCCTTATCGTGTCCGTGTCCTTATCGTGTCGACACGATAAGAACACAATAATTTCTTTTCGTGTTCGTGTCGGATCCGTGTCGTGTTCGTGTAACACAATAACTTTCGTGTTGTATTCGTGTTCGTGTCGGATCGTGTCGTTTTCGTATAATTCGATAATATTTATAAATATTTAATATTAATTTTATTTTATTTTATAAATTTTTATTTCTTTTATTAATTTATTTCCTAATTTTAATTTGAATTTATCGTTTCGTGTCGTTATCGTGTCGTGTTAACACGAAAAAAATCGTGTCATATTCGTGTTCGTGCTGTGTTCGTGTCGTGTCCGTGTCAGTACATTTCGTGTCGTGTTCGTATTCGTGTCAGACAGATCCTTAACGGGTAGTGTTCGTGTTTGATCTTATCGTGTCGTGTCGTTATCGTGTCGACCCGATAACGACCCGACACGCATGAATTGTCAGTCCTAGTTAGATACATGCTTTAGTTCATCTATTTTATTAAAAATAATTGAAGCATAAATACAACTTATCACGTACATAACACGTGTGAATAATTAGTTAAAGAACAAAAGAAGGATCTTATATATACCCAAAATTTGTCATGTCCTGCTTTTTCGGAAATAATAAATTTTGTTAAAAAATTGAATAAGCATAGGCCTTTTGGATGTTATGTCCAGGACAATTTAGACACTTTATATGATTCTTCTCTTCGTATTATTATCAAACATCACTGCTAATATCTTATTGTGGTAGGTTATTGCAGGGATGACAATGGATGAGTTTTATCCGGATCGATTCAGAATCGTTCAAAATCCATTAAATTTTAAAGCAATGGTTCCGGCCGATTCCGGTTTCGGTTCCAGACCCGCTTTAGACCTGGATCGTTTAGATCCATAGTTTGATGGACCAATTTGGTCTGGATATGGTTCCAGTTCCAGAATCAGAGCCAATATTTATTTATTGATTCTGGTTCGAATAAAACTCGTCTATTGACAAGGCTAAGTTTAAATAGGCTTGTCAATGAGCTAATTTTATGCATATCGACCGAAATCACTCATATCTCATTAAATTATAAAGCAACGGTTTCGGTTTTAGTTTTGGTTCGTTACGGTCCGTTACGGTTCCATACATCGCCGATCCGGACCACTGAGACCCATAGTTGATGGTCTGGGTCTGGTCCAGATCTTGTATCTAATAGGTGGATTCCAGAATCAGAACCATTACTTTTTTATTGATTCTGGTCTTGATAAAATCATCCATTGACATCCCTAGGTGAATACAATAACTTCCTATCCACATAAAATTTTAAAATTTCCAACTTTTATATGATAAGTGATCAGATAGCGTCATATAAGACTCTTAAATCATCTTACGAGGTACATATAAAGTGATTTGTTTGTTAACTTGTTAAATTCTAATGTTGTGTATATATTAATTGATTTTCAGATTTGGAGCTATAAGGAAATTTGAATATATTTAATTTACTTTATATAAGTGGTATATTGTGATTTTTTTTAAGATATGTTAACTTATGTCTTTATAATTGATGACGGTCCATTTTTATTATTTCGTCCTGAGTTCATTATTTGTTAGTACTGACCATGAGCCCTGAGATAATCACATAACAACTTGATTATGTCAATTCTGATTCATTTATCTATTATGATTATCATTTCCACACTGGAAAAAATGTATCACTTGAAAAGTCATGCAAAACTGTCATATTTACCATACCAATGCCCTTTCGTCTGATAAAATTGGTCATGCAGATGCAGTGATCACAAGAAACTGTTTGATCTCCTTTTAAGTTTAGCATTTTTTTTTCGATACTTCATTTCAAAACTTAATGAAGTGGAAACATCCAAATATTGGCATCCATAATGAAATTAACAACCTATAAAAGCAACACCAGTTTCAAATTTCATTTAACAAGTTACAGATTCAATTTTAAACTCGAACTAATCTTTCTTAATTTTTGTTTTACCTTTATCAATTCATCCGCATTACAATCTTAGTTCCAATGGTTGCCGCAGATTTCATCGTCGGCATCATAGGTTTCATTTGAATCATTATTTCCATGCACCTTTTACTAGACCTGACTTCTTTCTTTTGACGTAGTTTTTTGTTAATTACAATATTAATTGTTGCAGGCAACATTGTGTCGATTATAAGCTTCGGCTCTTCAATGTGAGTAGGAAAATAAAATAGTAGAATATATGTAATTTGTAAAATGCAGGATATTGAAGAGAGCAAAATGGTTAATTTTGTGTGCAGAGGTACATTCAGGGAAATCGTGATGAAGAAATCATCGGAAAATTACAAAGGGGTACCATATGTAACAACGCTTCTGAGCACGAGTCTGTGGACATTCTACGGTGCGCTCGACCCCGACGACGGCGTGCTCATCGTCACGGTGAACGCCGTTGGCGTCGCCTCACAGGCGGCCTACCTCCTCCTCTTCCTCTTCTACGCTTCCAAGGAGAGAAAGGTCAAAACACTTTGAAATCAAATTGATTTAATTCCAAATAAATCAAAACAGTATATATATAAAAATGATTGAGTTGGGATCAGGTGAAGTATTTGGGGTTAGTGGTGTTGGAGCTGCTCTTCCTTGGAATAGTTATAGCTATAGCCATGGCTGTGTTTGATGGAAATTCAAGGCGCACTTTTATTGGAGTGCTGTGCGCAACGTTTACTATAGCCATGTATGCTGCACCTTTATCAGCTGTGGTAAGAAAAGTTACGTTTAATTTATTATTAATCAATGCACGGAATATTTTGTTACTTTAACACAATTTTTTGAAATGTTGCAAAATCAACACCCCCAATTTTTTTGTCACTGAAAGTAGTAATTTTGGTGTGATGGGACAGAGAAGTGTGGTGCGGACGAAGAGCGTGGAGTACATGCCGTTTTTCCTGTCTTTCTCCCTTGTTGTGAATGCTGCAGTTTGGTTTACTTTCGCCATGCTTCTCAAAGACTACTATGTCCTTGTAAGCTTCATCCCAGATCTCTGTGTGTGATATTAACTCGAGCGAGTAGTAAGGCATTGTTGCATATGTGCAGGTGCCAAATGCAGTTGGGATTGTGTTAGGTTCATTGCAGCTAATTGTCTACTTTGTGTACAACAGCAAGTCTAATGCCTCTGATAATTTTGCTGTTAAAGAACAAGATTTGGAACAGGGCAAAGATGTGAGCTGCCAGAATGGGAACTAACGTTATTCATTTCTTTTTCATGAGGGGAGTGATAAGTTGCGTGTATGGGAACTGGATAAACAAGAACTTGATTCCATTTGCAAATCAAATCATTTTGCCAGATCTTTTGGGTTTTTTCTATGAGGCATGCCGAAATTCAGCTACGTTTTGATTGATGAATCAATTCCGGTCACCAATCTACATTTTAACATTATTATCACTACCTATCCACTTGTATTTTCTAATTTCTGACACAAACGCAATTATATTTGAGCAGATAATAGTCTACTATATATAGCTTATGCAATGCATCAAGTCCCAAATTGAGTCTAGTTTTGAGCAGATTGATTTGGATTTGCGGCCTTGATAATGACTTGTATGATGCAAGGAATTTGGAAATGGGCAAACTGGGAGTTAAACATTGTTTCAATCAAAGGTGCATTCTATTTTGCATATTAATAAGCAATTGATGAGATTCTTGAACGCATACTAGTAGTTGTGATAGGTTCGATATATAAATCTAATAACTAAAGATAAAAAAAAGAGAGGTTAGCTTGAAAGGATATTTGGACGACAAATGTGGATATGTGACATGATATTTCTTAATTTGTCATGAGAATACTTGATTGCAAATCAACTGCAAAACAAAGTTGGAGAGGTTAAGTCACTACACCTTGTAGTATGCTTACGGTTTATTGGATGTTCAAGATTACGTACCTGACCCCTTAAGTGGAAAGGGTATATATAGATAAAAATACATAAGATATGCATACATTTGATACTAGATAATTATGAATAATATCATATAATTATAAATCCTTGCAGATATGAGGGGTGCTACGTTGACATATTCGCATAACTCAGAGCGGATATATTTGAAAAGAGTCAACTCTTATCCGAAACAAGAATCCTTACATGTAGTGTTTCTAGATGATGACATCTTATGTTTATCAACATATGCACTTTTGTCGGGATAGTTCTAATGGGATAGAACAGCTAGACAGATCTGGCTATCAGATTTGTGTTCATGATTTGGCATTTGTGTCATGCTGCATAAAATAAATATATTTTATACAATTAATATTATTCTCTTTTTATATCGGCGATCAAGTGTTCTCACGACGATTTAAGAAATATCTTGACACGTATCCACGTCCGTTGTCCAATTATAGTCTCAATGTAACTTTTTTCATCTTTAGCTATTAGATTTATAAATTAAATCTATCAAGTTGTTTGTCTCACCAAAATCCATATATATGCATCGATAGTTTCCATAATGAGTAGTGTCGAAATGAAGACTGCAAAAATAGGAAGCCGTATATCACGAATTCGGCACCAAAGCAACAAATTAATTCCTGTATTTGGATTTCTCTAACTCGCCAAATTTCATATCAGTATCAATCCTGTTTTATCTTTAATGATTTTGTAATTTCATGGAGGCAGCGAATTTGATCCAAGGATAATTGCAAACTAATGAATTTGCTTCAGTAGCGAGAAATAGGCAATATTGTCATATCCGTTTATGTATGTGCAGCTCTAAACGATCTTCAATGATGGACCGATAGAAGAAAATAATATCTTCATTTGTACAATTTAACAACGAATTACATTTAAACGAGTCTATTATAAACTTTTATTTAGAAAAAAAATGGATTTAGCAGATTTTAAAAATCTTTTGGGTAATTAATTAACACATAATCCATTATCATTTACTTGTATTTACCTCATATTTCAATTAGAAACATCACATATAGAAGATTTTTAACCTAATTATTAAATAAAATTAGAATAATGAAATAGATAACTTGCATCTAGAAAAAAATTAATAAATAGTTAATAAGTATTCTGTGAGACCGTACTCTACCCACTTTATACAGTAAGCAGAGTATGTGCGTTTGCATACGATCCACACACTTTACATTAATGAATTACTGGAATTCAACAATTGTATGAACTTTTACAATAATATGTAATAATAATAATAAATATTTAAATAATTGAAATACAACTAGTTTTCATTGATAATATAAAACCACAAATAGATTTTTAATATAATAAGCGAAGAAGAAATCAGATATGTTTCTAATATATATCTAATATATTCTTCTAAATTTATAAAATGCTATTTTACACATCTAGTCTTAAGATTATATATATAATATAAATATAACATGTAATTTATATCTTGTAAACAAAGTACTTTTTATATTAGTGTAGATATATGCACGAAATATTCCTCATTGCATAAAGAAGGCTATAAATTGTATATAAATGTAATTCGTTTCAACTTTGAAAGACGTTTTACGAATTTTACGATTCCTTTTAATTTGTAATTTTAAATTTAATCAATCGACAAAAGTAATCTCCAAAAGGCGGGGGAAAGAATCAAAGTACGACATAAATGCGACAAATATCTAGTAAGTGACTAGAGACAATGAGTCGAATATATTGTTTGGGAAGTATATATTATCCAGAAATAATAGAGATGATAATAATAATAATAATAATAATAATAATAATAATAGATTAGGAAGACATCAAACGTTAGGCAAAAGATGCTCCACTCCGGAAGGCAGAGTGACGACTTGACCACTCCCCACCGCAAATCTTGCCTATTTCTAATTACAGACAAAAATCAATTCCCTTTCAACTATAACCAGCACTCCATTTCATTTTTCGAGAAAGTTGGTGCTCTATCTCAAGACTATGAATAAAACATGTCGACCAATAAGACCACAATTTATTCCACAAGTAATCATGGCTTATTCTCTTTCTATGTAAGAAATGAGTTCATCTATTGATTCACACCTTTACTATATTCGAGATAAATAATTAGCGTTTAAGAATCCTAACAATTCGTGTTACAGTAATAAAGATCCATCTGACATGAGCAATAACATAAAAAATTAAAACATATCATATCATGTTAACTCTAAGCGACATAATATATATATATATATATATATATATATGAACTATTTCTTAAATAAGAACCAATAATCACCGTTAGATTGAATAAGATCGGACGATTTATGATTATTTAATGAATAAAATAATTATATCCCTAAATTTTTGCTATTTGAATATTTCATATTCAATTCTTCATTGTTCGTGTAATTCATGTTGTTGTGCATACTATTACATTCCAATTAATTGTTATGTTCATGAAATTCACGCTGTTGTGCATGTAATCGTAATGATTGTACATATGAGAATAATTACATAAATGAATATATATAGGATCCCTTAATTACAGGGTTTAACAGTTATTATTAAAATCTGAGGATAATTAAATATTTATAATTAATCATGACCGTTAGATTATAAAAAATGGATGGACCATATTAGTTCTTAGTTCTTAAAAAAATTGAAGTTCTCATTTGATCAACTATATATATATATATATATATATATATATATATATAATAAGATTAATATTAATTTCATTAAAGAAATTATTTAATAAATATAAGTGACTACTATTTTACAATCTCAGTTAATATTGTATAATATTAGACGATAAATTTTTAAAGAGTTTTAAACAGTCCATAAATAATTTATAAATGCTTTTTCGAAGGATCATATGTCGTGGTACCTACTTGCCAAACCTATCTCCAATTCTCCATGTGAATTGAAAATATACCAACTTGAAAATTATAATTTTGAGTCTTCTACTATCAAACAACAGGAATTTTAGATTCACTCTTAGGTCGATCTACTGCAAATTTCTCACTTGAACCATCCGCATTTTTTCATTATAATCTATTCGAATCCTTTATTTTACATTAAAAAAAACTACATTATTTCAAATAAAAGTACATGCTAAATTTACTTTTTTTTTTTTTCTCAATGTGGTTGGGCCACAAGCCATAAAAATCATAAAAATCCCTATGTCCTTGTTACTATAGATGTATGTTAAAGAAAGCAATGAAAATTAGGTAATGAGATTTTCTGTTATATCGATTTTTATTGCGTGTAAGTTGTTAATCATTCAATGTGCTTTGTCAGTACACGTTTATTAACTGATAACCGACTATAATTAATAGTAGATAAATGGTTTATAATCAATTAATATTCTTACATAAAAATGCGGTCTAACTACTTTCTTGAGAACGACTAGTCTATTTAAATGTTTATATTTATCATTTACACCAAGTTTACATTTATCAAACTATCAACCGATTTATAATATGAGCTTAAATTTTTTAATTAAAACATCTTATTAGTTATTACTAGGACTTTGTAATAAAAGTCCAAGATCGTCGACAGTAAATACAAGCCAGCCGACAAAGAATTATATTATATATGTTGTACATGTGCACACCTTTTGTATGTATTCTAAATTTAGAGAGGTTTGATTATTTACGTTTTTCGCTGATATTCTACTTTGCAGTTTGCAAAAGTTTGAAAGAAACTTCTCCCCAACATTGAAATGACAATTTTCTGATAAGAAGAATCAAACCACACATAAAAATCTTACCGACAGTTATCTAATGATGATTATTGTTATCATATCACGTGGTCCAACACTTAACATATAAACGATTGGTTTCCGGGTTTGTTATCAAATTGGACTTTGAACATGACCATTATTACGGGAGACAATATTAGTCTCCACCAAAGGAAAGTTTGAAATATAATTGGGCCACCTTATGGGAATAGAATGGATGTATTTGTAGTCAAAAAAGTCTAATAAATCAACACTTAGTTTTTATTTTTCTTCAGATATGTTAATTTTAATCAATTAAATTAAGTTTAGCGGGTAAAATATTAAAATCATATTGTTGATGTCCAAGACCTACGATATTGTCTTCTTCTTTTTTGGAATTCACCTACGATACTAACATAAATCGTGGAGTCGGATTGTTCAATGAAGTAGGATATATATATATATATGTGTGTGGGAGGGTTAACGTAAAAACATTGTTTATTGTGAGAACGTGAGAACAAAAAAAATGGAATTTTCGCCTCTCATGGGATTCGAACCCTGGGTGAAAATTCTTAATTTTTGGATTCAATAACTTTCCCATCAGATTCATTAACTTTCATAGCAAATTCATTTTGTGCGTAAAGAACTTTCATATGAGTTTCGAATTTAATGCATGCTGAAAACACACTCTAGCGCTCGCTTGCTCGCACCAGCGCCGGTTGGGCGCGATGCAGTTTTATGTTCAAGTGAATGCAGTGTAGTGTTATTTCATATGCATTTTTTGTGTTTTGTTGTGGCTCTTCCCAAACCCAACGTCCCTACCCAACGCTCGCGCGCACCCAGTGCCCTACCCAGCGTCGGAGCCCACCCAGTGTCCCTACCCAGCGTTCGTTTGCTCGTACCCAGCGCCAGTTGGGCGCGATGCAGTTTTATGTTCATTTAAATGCATTGTTATGTTATTCTGTATGCATTATCTGTGTTTTTTTGTGCCTCTCCCTAAACTCAGCGCCCACGGAGACCCCAACGCTCACGGACTCCCATACCAATGGCGGTCTCGGCGCCCGTGGGTGCCTTCCCATTTTGCCCCTGAGCGAAAAATGGGTTGTCACGTGTCAAATTTTGGTGCGTCCACGTATTCAAAATGTGTGGTCGAGATTGAGTACTATATACTATCTGGGGACCGGGTACTACGGGAACCCAACCCTATATATATATATATATATATATATATATATATATATATAAAGAAGGTTCAAATAAAATCTCTTATAGTAAAAACATTTGCACTAAATGTATAAAGAAATGTATTGCACGTATATTAATTGCACTACGATATTGCATTGAACATTTAATGTTATTGTAGTGCAGTTACTTTATATGTTCAGTTGAAGTATTCTCATAGTTCTCAGAGTTAGTCCTAACAAAAAAGAGGTACGAGGTGAAACAATAAAAGAGGCCTAGTATTTTCCTATAAAAGGTTCTAAGAAATTTGTATGGTGATAAATGCACTTTTTACTAGTTTAATAATGATATATTATGATGAATTTAGATCAATTTAAGTGCGTTTATATAGTTGATATTATGTTTTTAGCCATTTTGAGAAGATACTGCTCTTGGAGTTTCTCTTTGGTGTTTTGTAGGCTTTTCAGGTGATAATCGATGCACAAGGCAAAGAAGTAATCAAAGATGATGAAATGGTTATGACAAGTATGGATGTGAAAAGTTTACAATATTAAAGAGTATCTCGATAGGAGTCCATAGGCGCAAACGGATCGTAATTCGGAGTTCGGACGCCAGAGAACGGAGAGAAACAGCGAAGTCGCGCACAAGTTAGCGACCACCCTTGCGGTCGCGAGGGTGGCCGCGAGTTTAGAGCGAAAAGTTTCTGCCACATAGCAAGCGACCAGGCTCACGACCGCGAGCCCGGTCGCTAGGCGCTATGGCCTAGCACGAATTAGGGCTTCATCCATTATCTATAAATACCCCAAAGCATTCTTGGGCGCCCCCAACCCCTCCAACCACGTTTTACCTCAGTTTTAGCTTAGTTTTCATAGTTTTCATTCTTGTTCTTCAATTTCATAGCATAGCATTAGATTATTTTCATTCCAGTTTCATCTTTAGATTCCTGCAAGCTGTCAGTTTATTTACGGATCGAAGTTGTTACATTCTGCATCGTGGATTCATACGGTTTATTCATTTCAATTCAGTTTATGTTTCATTTATTTAATTCTTGTTTTATTATTTCAATTATGAGTAGCTAATTTCCGTATTGATCCGAGGGTTTGTATGTCTGACTAGATTCGTATGATTTATCTGTTGATACTGCTTTGCCTTCCGTCATAGATTTGTGATTCATGGAACTTAATCCTATGTGTTTATTTCTGATCAACTTTAATGCATATCTAGTTGCCAATTGAATACTTAACAATTTTAGTTATCAATCGATCTTGAATGCACAATACGTGTATGCCTTGAGTCGCAACTGAGATAGAAATATCCGTATAAGCATATTCTTTGTGAGCTTTTTGGAGTTACTAGTTCCACCTTGAGACGTAACAGTAATAGGTGAATTAGTAATCTACATCCACAATTGTCGTAACTGAAATTGATGGTTACTTATGTGGTCTTTCATCTATGACTGGACTAAATTGGTAAACAGATTAATAAGTGAATTGTGTGAATATGGTTAGGTTAAATACATCCCTAGAGTCAGTCTTTTATATCTAGTTCAATCATCATCTCTCTTGATATATGTTGTCTGGATAATAATCAAGGTTTTGTGTTAATTATTCACTGTGTTTTCGATTATCAGTCTCTGTGGATACGATATAATACTTGCTGTTTTTACTATCATTTATTTTGGTAGAAATTATAGCGATCAAATTTTGGCGCCGTTGCCGGGGACTATGTAGATTGCATAGTGATAATTTTTGAATTGTAGTTATTAATTCAGGCTTTAAAACAAAATGTAAAAAAAAAAAAAAAAATTATGCTTTGCTTGGTTTGATCGTTTTTGTCTTCTTTTGCAGTGCATGATTACAAGGTCTCAGCGGAATGAAATTCTTCCATTAGACCCTGAAATTGAAAAATCGTACAAGAAAGAAAGAAGACAAGACATGACAGATAGACAACCCCAGGGCCATGATAGAATGGCCGAGATGGAAGAGATGCTAGCCGCAATGCAATGCCAAATGGCGTTACATAATCAGATGGGCCAAGTTGGAGGCCGAGCACCAGCCTTACCGCTCAACCACATGTACAAGCCACCAACTGATCAGTTCCAAGGTGGAGGATGGGGGCCGAACGTGAATGCAAATAACTTTGAGCTGAAACCTGCCCTCATCAGCATGATCCAAGCAGAGCAGTTTGGGGGAGGGGTTAATGAAGATCCCAATGCACACTTAGAGGCATTCCTTGATATATGCGATACGATCAAGCAAAATGGAGTGCCAGCAGATGCCATCCGAATACGAATGTTCGGTTTTTCACTGAGGAGTCAGGCGAAATAGTGGTTCAAGTGTTTAGACCGCCCAAGGATTACCACGTGGGAGCAGCTTTGCGAGAAATGTTTATCGAATACTTCCCACCTGCCAAAGCTCAGAGGATCATTGTTGAGATCTCCCATTTTGCACAATTAGGAGATGAGTCGCTGTTTGAAGCTTGAGAGAGGTTCAGAAACCTGCTCCGAAAATGTCCGCAACATGGTTTTTCACCTGAGCAACAGGTGACGCAATTCTACAGTGGTCTTAATGCTAACACTCGTAGTATTGTAGATGCGTCAGCCGGAGGATGTTTGCTAAACAGAGGAATTGATGAAGCGTTGAGGATTATAGAGGAGATGGCATCGAATAGCTATCAGTGGCCGATGGAGAGACAACCTATCAGAAAATTTGCCGCTGCAGAGCTTGATAACAGATATGACGATCTCTTGGAAAAATTCACGCTTCTAAAGAGCCAGTATGAAGCCGAGAGAAAATGGGAGATGACTATTGCCATGGCGCAGAACATAGAGGAAGCTCACTTTGTAAACCAAAGGAATAATTTCCAAGGGAATCAGAGTGAGAATCAAGCATATCATCCCAGTAATAGGAATCACCCAAATTTTTCCTATGCAAATGCGCAGAATGCTCAGCAACCACCACATGGTTTTGCTGTTAATGATGGAATGAGTGTGGGACTGAAAAGGCCGAGCTGCGAGGAAATGATGTAACACTTGGTTGTGAGCAACCAACAATTGACGACTCAGCAGAACGCCTTCATCAGTAGCACTGGTCGAGGATTACACATCTGGAATCCACCGTAGCAGCTATGGGCAAGTATATGAAGATAATGGAGAACCAGATTAGCCAAATAGCTGCACAGCTGAATGCGCAACAAAAGTCGGGCAAATTTCCTAGCACTACGGAGGTAAACCCGATAAATCAGTGCAATGCCATCTACTTGAGAAGTGGAAAAGCTTACCACAACCACCCGGAGCGAGGAGAAGGTCGTACACTAAATGAGGAGGAGCTCGCGACCGAGCAAGCGACCGCTAGCCCGACCACGACGAAGAGTGCAGACGCGGCTGCAGGAGCTCGCGACCACCCTAGCGGTCGTGAGGGTGGCCGCGAGGCAGACCCACATAAGAATCGTCCGACGTACACTCCTTCCGTTCCTTTCCCAAGTCGGCTAGCTAAGTCGAAATATGACGAGGAGTTCACCCGATTCAAAGAGATGTTCCAAATAGTAAACATCAACATACCTCTCTTTGAGGCGCTCAGAAACATGCCCGGATATGTTAAATTCCTAAAAGATGCATTAGCGAGCAAGAAGAAGTTAGGAAAATTTGAAAAAATTAACCTTTCTGAAGAATGCAGTGCTATCTTACAGAGGAAGTTGCCTCTGAAGAAGAAAAATCGTGGGAGCTTCACATTGGAGTGCGAGATTGCTGAGCATACATTCCCCAAAGTGTGGTGTGATTTGGGAGCGAGCATAAATTTGATGCCCTTATCTGTGTTCAACCGCTTGGAGCTAGGGAAGATGAAGTCAACAAAAATCTCATTGATGATGGCTGACAGGTCAGTCGCATATCCTAAGGGGATAGTTGAAGATGTGTTGGTAAGAATTCGGGACTTTGTCTTTCCTGCTGATTTTGTTATTTTAGACATACTTGAATTCAAGAATCAACCACTAATCTTGGGTAGGCCTTTTTTAACAACTGGTCGTGCTTTGATTGATGTGCAGGAAGGTGATCTTACATTTCGAGTTAACGATGAGGAGCTGAAAATCTCAATATATGATGCCATCAAGCAACACGATAGTTCAAAGCATGAGGATTACTATTCGATCACCACTGCCACCGCTAGACAAGTCTCGCGTTTGGGGGGCAACCAACCAGTCGATGAGGTGCTAAGAAGAAGAGTTGGACTCGGTATGGACCCCCCGAGTGATTCATTCAAGTTTGAGGAGGCCACTTCCACACCTAGTGGTGGTTTGCAGTGAATGATAAGTATAGAGGCAAGCACAGATTTGGGAAGAAGTCGGCTGCCAAAACGCCAGATTGATCAAGGTATGAAATGGTCTAGCTAAAGACGTTAAATTAAGCACTTGTTGGGAGATAACTCAATCTTTTTGTTTTGTTCTGCTTTTGCTTTTTTTTTTCGTGTTGTTTTGTTTTTCTTGCGTTGTTTTATGTCTGTTTGGGGTTGAGTTGAATGACGAGCAGTCGATGATGAGAATTGTTTTTATTAGAAAATTTGATTGCAACTGATTTTGTGAGACAAAGCATGTTATGATTATTGTGAGTATTGAGCCTTTAGAACTTTTCACATGTTTGAAACCTGTGAGACTTGAGCTTTTGGCTGTCATATCTTTTCAGTCTTGTTTCTTTCTGTGTGAATAGTTTGAAATAGCATGTGTTTCTCTAGAACTTGCTCTCGTTCTTTTTCGAGGTTGCATTGATGTGCTTAAGAATTGAGAGATGATATTAGACATTCTTTTCTTAGCCTATATACTATCCAAACACTAACCTGTAATCATTTTATCTTTTGATGAGCCCGTTTGAGCCTACCTTATTCTTTCATGAAGCCGTGGGTTGGATTGTGTTCGTTAGTGCGAGATTTAGCTGCTTGAATTGAGGGTTGAGAAAAAGAAAGAAAATAAAAAGAAAATAGACAATGAAAAGTGATAATAAAAAATAGTTGCTTACCCATATAAGTTCAAATAAAAATAAAAAAAATTTGAAAAGAAAAGAAAAGAAAACGAAGAAGTTGACACAAGTATGTGAAAAAGAACATAAATGGGTAAGTAGCTAGTGTTTGAGATGAGTATATCACTTATATGATAAGTGTGATGTTTGATAAACGCGCATTTTACACGTTTATTGTCGATAATTAAAGATGAGTTTAGATCGTTTAATGTGCGTTTATGTATCGATTCTTCATGTTTTATCTATTTCCAGAAGATACTGCTCTTGGGTGTTTCTTTGACGTTTTGTAGGTTTATATGTTGATAATCGAAACAAGGAACGAAGCACGAGCCAAATGAGCAACCGACCTATTTCTAGCGACCGCCTAGCGGTCGCTAGGTTGGTCATGAGCAAACCAGCGAGCGCCGGAAGAGCCGCGACGCGACCACCGTACCGCGGCGAAACTAGCGTCGAGAATTCATCGGACGATTTCGCGACCAGTTCGTAATGGCTAGCGACCGCTAGTTGGGTCGCGAGGTTCAAAGCGAGCGCAAGAAGGCGAGCGCGAGCGAGAAGAACGCACGCGAGAGATACCTAGCGATCGCACTAGCGATCGCGAGACCGGTCGTGGTGGTGCGACAGAGGCAAAATTGGGGTTTCCACCCTTTTCTATAAATAGGGCAAGACACCCGCGCCTCCAGAGGACCCCAACACGCCCCAGACCTAGTTTTACTTCAGTTTTCCTCAGTTTTTCAATTCTTTGTCTTTAGTCTTCGTTTAGTTTAATTCTAGTATTGTTTTTACGTTATTCTAGTTTAGTTTATCGTTTCGTTATCGATCGGAACGTTTTGTCCGATCGTTTTCCTTTGTTTTCCGTTCGTTTGCTTGGGATTGGATTCAAGACAAACCATTGTTCATCCGACGCTTCCCTACGGGTTTTATTTATTTAATTTCTGTTTTTATGGTTAAATCGTATTTCATTCCGTTTATGATGTCTGGCTAGTTTTCTATTCTAATCCTAGGGTTTGCATGATCCGATCCTATATGTTGTGATTCCTGCTATTGTTATTTACCTTCCAGGCATTGATTCATGATTCTTGGTGCTTATTTATATGTGTTGATTTCTAATCAATTTTGATGCATATCATAGTTGCCAGTCAATTACGTAACTGTTTTAATTGTCAATCGATCTTGAATGCATGATACGAATAAGCCTTGAGTCGTAACTGAGATAGGACATTCGTAGGAAGCATAGTCTTAGTGATCCATTTGGAGTTGCTTATTTTCCTCTAGAGACGTAACTGTAATAGGGAAAATTAGTAATCAACTGCCGCAATTGTCGTAACTGAAGTTGTTGGTTATATATGTGATCTTCCGTCTTGTCTGGATTAAAACGGTTAGTAATAAGCAGGATAAACATCGTTGTGGATAGGATTGGTGCATCCCTAGGGTTAGTCTTTCTTTATAGTCTTCTATCGTGTTTTTATTGCGTTATTTATATTTCTGTTTGGTTACCTTTGCTTTGGATTAAATTCCGAAGCCCTAAAACCTCTCACCCTTTATCGTGGCGAATAATGATGAATAATCGTTGAGCTAGCTTCTATGTTTTCGTGATACAATCTCTGTGGATACGATACTTCGCTTACCCTATCATTACACTTTTTACGTGTGAAAAAGGAGCGATCAAATTTTGGCGCCGTTGCCGGGGATTGTTAAGATTGCATAGGAATAATTTGACGATTTGGATTTATTAATTCAAGTTATATATATTATATTATTTTATTTATTTTTGTTATTGCTAATTTCTCTCTTCTCGCAGGTGGTTTATGCGTACAAGATCTCAGGGACCTCCTGAAGTATTATTAGATCCCGAGATCGAAGGCTCTCAAAGGAGAAGAGGACGAGAAAAGAGACGGGCTGCAATGGCAGCCAATCCGCAGAACGGGGGCATTCCTCCAGAGCAAGTTGCACGCATGCTAGCCGACTTTGCAGAGATGCAGCGTCAGATGGCGAACATGGGAATCATTGTCCCTGCTCCAGAGGATAAACCTCTGAACCACATGTATCGACATCCCACCGAGCAGTTCAAGGAGGCGGTTGGGGCCCGCACGTAGATGCAAACAATTTTGAGCTCAAACCGCCCCGATCGGTATGGTCGAGGAGAGCGGTTTGGGGAGGAGTCACGGAAGACCGAATACGCATCTCGAGACATTTCTCGACATTTGTGACACCATCAAGCAGAATGGGGTGCCACAAGACACAATCCGGATGCGCATGTTCGGTTTCTCATTCTGTGACAAAGCGAAAGATTGGTTCAAGAGTTTGGACCGAGTGGTATCGACACTTGGGAAACTTTGCGAGAAGTTTCTTTGAAATACTCGCCGCGAAAGCGCAGAAGATCATCGCCGAAATCTCTCATTTTGCCAAAACCACGACGAATCATTATTCGAGGCATGGGAGATTGAGAGGTCTATTGAGACGATGTCCACAACATGGGTTCTCCAGGAGCAACAAATCACACGTTCTACGGTGGGTGACATGGCGGGCGAGGAGCATGGTAGATGCGTCGGTGGGGGCTGTTTATTAAACCGACCGGTCGACGAAGCAAGCCGTATTGTAGAAGAGATGGTGCCAACAGCTATCAATGGCCAACGGAGAGAACACCATCGTTCAGCATTTCTTTGTTGAGAGTGATTGAAATATGACGACCTCATGAAGAAGTTCACTCTTTGAAAAGTCGATTGAGACAGAACGTCGACCACATCAATCGGATGAGTCACTCAATTTCCAACAACCCTCGAAGGCTTCAATAGTCGAATTCGATTCAAGAGCCGAGGAAGCCAAGTCTCAAGACATGATGCACGTGGTTGGTTGTAAGCAACCAACAATTGGCAACGAATCGAATTGTTCATCGCCAACACCGGCGTAAGATAAATCACTGAGTCGATCGTTACGGCCATGGGGAAACACATAAAGATGTTGGAAGCTCAAATCGGTCAAATTTCCGTACAAGTGAATGCACTACAAAAGACGGGCCAATTTCCGAGTAATACGGAGGTGAACCCGAAAAGTCAATGCTTCGCCATTCGGACGAGGTGGGACGAGCCTACCCGAGCCCTACCGAGAAAGAAGAGCAAGAAAACATTCGACGCAGAACTCGCGACCGAGCTCGCGATCATGAGCCCGATCGCGAGCCATCTGAGTTTTGTCCACAGACGCCATGACCGACCGACGGCCGCCGCAAGACCCGACCATGAGCCATCCAAGCATGCGGCGCCCGGTTGCTCGCGAGCAACCTAACGCCCATAGCTCGCACGCGAACAAGGAGATCGGCAAAGATACTCCTCGCGACCATACCGGTGATCGCGAGGTCGACCGCGAGGCACCCCTGAGGCTAATCCTCGCACGTACATTCCTCCGGTCCGTTTCCGAGTCGACTTGTCAAGTCGAAATATGACGAGGAATTTGCTCGTTCAAAGAGGTATTCCGAAAGTTGAGATAAATTTGCCTCTCTTTGAGCGTTGCGAAACATGCCGGCTACATGAAATTCTTAAAGAGCGTGCTTGCAAGTAAGAAGAAACTTGGGAAATTTGAGAAAATTTCCTATCCCAAGAGTGCTGTGCCGTCTTGCAAAAGAAGCTCCCTTTGAAGCGAAGGATCGGCGGTTTCACGTTAGAGTGCGAGATCGCCGAGCAGATTTTCCCAAATGTTTTATGCGACTTGGGGGCGAGCATCAATCTGATGCCATTGAACGTTTTCAACCGGCTACACCTAGGAAAAATGAAGCCGACGAAGATTTCACTGATGATGGCTGACCGATCAGTCACATATCCAAAAGGTATCGTCGAAGACGTGTTGGTAAGAATTCGGGATTTCGTTTTTCCTGCTGATTTTGTTATTCTTGATATTCCCGAATTCAAACAACAACCACTAATCCTTGGTAGACCTTTTCTAGCAACTGGTCGTGCGTTGATTGATGTGCAGGAAGAAAACCTCACGTTTCGTGTTAACGATGAGGAGTTAAAAATTTCCATATCTGACGCCATCAAGCAACACGGCGTTGGAAAGCCGGAAGATTGTTGCTCGATCATGACTATCTGCTGCCGCCACGTGTCACGCTTAGGGTACCAAACCACTCGAGGCTGCGAGAAGGAAGAAGTGGACTCGGCATGGAACTCCGAGTGTTTCATTCAAGTTTGGGGGGGGCCACTTCCATAGTCAGTGGTGGTCATCCGTAAATGCGAAGTTTAGAAGGTTCCACAAGTCGAGAAAGATGTCTATTGCTACTAAAACGCCAGATTGACGAGGTTAGTAATGGTCTAGCTAAAGACGTTAAATTAAGCACTTGTTGGGAGGTAACCCAACGTTTTCTTTGTTTTTGTTTTCGTGTTTTGTCGTTTCTTTCGTTTGTGTTGTTTTTGTCGTCTTTTTGTTTGTCTTTTCGTTTTCGTGTCTGTCGATCAACGAGTTAAGTGAAGTGTGTTAATTCATGTGGCCAATGACGATAGAAAATTTTTGTGAAATTTAATGATAGTGCACATGATGTGTTAGAAAATGACGCATGAATGACGTGAGATGGCTTAGGCTTGTTGTTTTTCATCATTTGCTTAACCCGTGAGACTTGAGCTTCAATGTATAAACATATTGATACAGTTTCTTTTAATTGTGTGATATCATGCATGTGATTATCTTCTAGAACTTGCCGTGTTTCTGTGTCGAGACTGCAATATGTGTTTCGAATTTGGAAAGGATAAAAGGCCATCTTTGTTAACCACATTTTCACCCAAACACTAACCCGATGATATATACCATTTGTCACCTTCTTTGAGCCTTTATTAGACTTTTTCTTTCGATTAACCGGATGATAGGAGGTGAGGATGGATATGGGAATCAAAAGGGGTTGAAATTTTGATATAAGTTATGACGAGAAAAGTTTATTTTAGAAAAATACATCTGTGGTGAAGAATAGTACCTTGTTCGTGAAAATTAAACCCTATAAGCTCTAGAAAAGAAAAGAAAAGAAAAGAAAAAGAAAAATGATAAGTTCACTATGAGTGTTGAGCATAAAGGGTCTTTAATCAAAACATAGGTACCTTATGAGGCATAAAACGTCGATTTAGCACGTTGGGAGAGAAGAGAAAATGGACAAAGTCCATATGTGTCGAAAAGTAAAAATGGTGGTGCTTGGAATATTTTTGAGTCACTTAGCCATATATTATCCTACCTTAACCAATGTGCCTACATTATAACCTATCAAAAGACCTCTTTGATCCTTATTTGAACACATTTGACGCGGTGGAGATGTTAGAGAAACGGCAAGCCTATGGTAAGATGTTGCATTGCATTGATCTTTGAGTGTATACACGTCCTTAATTTCTTTATGAGTTTGAGTGTATCCTATATATATTTTACACACATGCCTTTGTGAGGGTTGAAATAAATGAGTTTTTGCCGTAAATTGTTGTTTGTGTTGAGTGGACTAACGTCGTCATGTGCACTAATGTTTTTGATCGTTGATATGTTTCGGAGGCCTAGAATGGTTATCATCTTTGCTACGCTCGTTGATCTTTCGTTGTGTCTTTCTGTTATGTTTTTGTTTGAGGACAAACAATGCTTTAAGTTTGGGGGGTTTGATAAACGCGCATTTTACACGTTTATTGTCGATAATTAAAGATGAGTTTAGATCGTTTAATGTGCGTTTATGTATCGATTCTTCATGTTTTATCTATTTCTAGAAGATACTGCTCTTGGGTGTTTCTTTGACGTTTTGTAGGTTTATATGTTGATAATCGAAACAAGGAACGAAGCACGAGCCAAATGAGCAAACTGACCTATTTCTAGCGACCAGCCTAGCGGTCGCTAGGTTGGTCGCGAGCAAACCAATGGCGCCCGAAGAGCCGCGCCGCGACCTCGTACCATGGCGAAGCCTAGCGTCGAGAATTCACCTGGACGATTTCGCGACCAGTTCGTAATGGCTAGCGACCGCTAGTTGGGTCGCGAGGTTCAAAGCCAGCGCAGAAAGCGGCGGCGAGAAGAACGCGCGCGAGATACCTAGCGATCGCACTAGCGATCGCGAGGACCGGTCATGGCGGTAGCGACAGAGGCGAAAATTAGGGTTTCCACCCTTTTCTATAAATAGGCAAGACACCGCGCCTCAGAGGACCCCAACACGCCCGGACCTAGTTTTACCGGTTTTCCTCGTTTTCAATTCTTTGTCTTTAGTCTTCGTTTAGTTTAATTCTAGTATTGTTTTACGTTATTCTAGTTTAGTTTATCGTTTGTTATCGATCGGAACGTTTTGTCCGATCGTTTTCCTTTGTTTTCCGCTCGCTTGCTTGGGATTGGATTCAAGACAAACCATTGTTCATCCGACGCTTCCCTACGGGTTTTATTTATTTAATTTTGCTTTTATGGTTAAATCGTATTTCATTCCGTTTATGATGTCGGCTAGTTTTCTATTCTAATCCTAGGGTTTGCATGATCCGATCCTATATGTTGTGATTCCTCGCTATTGTTATTTACCTTCCGAGGCATTGATTCATGATTCTTGGTGCTTATTTATATGTGTTGATTTCTAATCAATTTTGATGCATATCATAGTTGCCGGTCAATTACGAATCGCTTTTAATTGTCAATCGATCTTGAATGCATGATACGAATAAGCCTTGAGTCGTGAATCGAGATAGGACATTCGTAGGAAGCATAGTCTTAGTGATCCATTCGAGTTGCTTATTTTCCTCTAGAGGCGTAATCGTAATAGGAAAATTAGTAATCAATCGCCGCAATTGTCGAATCAAGTTGTTGGTTATATATGTGATCTTCCGTCTTATGCGGATTAAAACGGTTAGTAATAAGCAGGATAAACATCGTTGTGGATAGGATTGGTGCATCCCTAGGGTTAGTCTTTCTTTATAGTCTTCTATCGTGTTTTTATTGCGTTATTTATATTTCTGTTTGGTTACCTTTGCTTTGGATTAAATTCCGAAGCCCTAAAACCTCTCACCCTTTATCTGTGCTTGAATAATGATGAATAATCGTTGAGCTAGCTTCTATGTTTTCGTGATACAATCTCTGTGGATACGATACTTCGCTTACCCTATCATTACACTTTTTACGTGTGAAAAAGGAGCGATCAATGTTCTTAAAAGAAAAATGACTTCTTAGTATGGAAAATTGAAATGAATTGTGAAAGTTTGGGAATTATGTCTTTTGATACTATGGTGTTTTCATTATGAGATTATGAGTCACTTAGCCTAAATATATCCTACCTTACCAAAGAGCCTACATTATAATCCGTTCTAAAGACCTTTTTGATCTTGGTTTTGAGCACATATTTGAGCAATGGAGAATTAGACAATTTGCAAGCTTATGGTAGATTCCGTGTGTTTTTAAACATTGAGAGTATACACATCCTCCTTTATACACTTGAGTGTTTGAGAGTTTATATATATATTTATACATGTTGTGAGGATTCAGGTTTGAGAAGGTTTGTGCTTATGATTATTATGACATGTGGAGTTTAACGAAAGATGTTATGATTTGATTCATTTGATGTGAATCTTTTGTTGCTCATTGCTCTGAGGCGTATTGCTGTTGTCGTTCGACTCTTCCCTGCCTTTTGGTTATCTTTCGTTTGTTTTGTTTTGTTTGGGGACAAACAATGGTTTAAATTTGGGGGTGTGATAAACACAATTTTTACTAGTTTAATAATGATATATTATGATGAATATAGATAATTTTAAGTGCGTTTGTATAGTTGATATTATGCTTTTAGCCATTTTGAAAAGATACTGCTCTTGAGGATCCTCTTTGGTGTTTTGTAGGCTCGGTGATAATCGATGCACAAGGCAAAGAAGTAATCAAAGATGATGAAATGGTTATGACAAGTATGGATGTGAAAATTTTACAATGTTAAAGAGTATCTCGATAGAAGTCCATAGGCGCAAACGGATCGCAATTCGGAGTTCGGACGCGAGAGAACGGAGTGAAACAGCGAAGTTGCGCACAAGCTAGCGACCACCCTCGCGGTCGCGAGGGTGGCCGTGAGTTTAAAACGAAAAGTTTCTGCCACATAGAAAGCGACCAGGTTCACGACCGCGAGCCCGGCTGCTAGGCGCTACGGCCTGGCACGAATTTGGGCTTCAGCCATTATCTATAAACACCCCAAAGTATTCTTGGGCGCTCCCAACCCCTCCAACCACGTTTTACCTTAGTTTTAGCTTAGTTTTCATAGTTTTCATTCTTGTTCTTCAATTTCATAGCATAGCATTAGATTATTTTCATTCCAGTTTCATCTTTAGATTCCTGCAAGCTGTCAGTTTATTTACTGGATCGAAGTTGTTACATTCCGCATCGTAGATTCACATGGTTTATTCATTTCAATTCAGTTTATGTTTCATTTATTTAATTCTTGTTTTGTTATTTCAATTATGAGTAGCTAATTTCCGTATTGATCCTAGGGTTTGTATGTCTGACTAGATTCGTATGATTTATCTGTTGATACTGCTTTGTCTTCCGTCATAGATTTGTGATTCATGGAACTTAATCCTATGTGTTAATTTCTGATCAACTTTAATGCATATCTAGTTGTCAATTGAATACTTAACAATTTTAGTTGTCAATCGATTTTGAATGCACAATACGGGTAAGCCTTGAGTCGTAACTGAGATAGGAACATCCGTAGGAAGCATATTCTTTGTGAGCTTTTTGGAGTTACTAGTTCCACCTTGAGACGTAATAGTAATAGGTGAATTAGTAATCTACATCCACAATTGTCGTAACTGATATTGATGGTTACTTATGTGATCTTTCATCTTTGACTGGACTAAATTGGTAAACAGATTAATAGGTGAATTGTGTGAATCTGGTTAGGTTAAATACATCCCTAGGGCCAGTCTTTTATATCTGAGTTTGTTCCTATTTTATTTAAGTCTACTTCAATCATCATCTCTCTTGATATCTGTTGCCTGAATAATAATCAAGGTTTTGTGTTCATTATTCACTGTGTTTTCGATTATCAGTCTCTGTGGACACGATATAATGCTTACTGTTTTTACTATCATTTATTTTGGTAGAAATTATAGCGATCATATGGTTAGATGGATTGTTACATTTTGATGGAGCCCTAATTATTTTTGGATTATTTATGGTGCCAATGATGACAAATATTAAGACATGTTTCTCAAAACATTCCCAGTGGCCGCTAGAGCTGGCAAAATAGGCCCGATTTGATGGCCCATCTGGGACACCCGACATTTGGGCTTGGTTGGATTTTAAAGTTAGAGACCCAAAAAAAATTGGGCTTAGAAAGCCGATCCAAAAAAATCCCCGAACCGATCGAGCTTCGGGTCTTAAAAGCTCGCCCGATACAAATTAAATACTCCCTCCATCATTGATAATTGTTCTTTGACTTTGGCTTCACAAATTTAAATAAATACAATGAATGTAAAATGAGTTGAGAATGATACCCACATTGTAAGATAGATTATGTGAGTGAAAAAGGTAGAGATGGAAATTTTTTTAGTAAATAAGTGGGTTGATTGTGGGTAAAAAGCTATGACTTTTGTGTGCAGGCATATCCAAAAATGGAAAGTGAATGTTTTTTGTGGATTGATCAAAACATAATTAAGTAAATATTTTTCAAGGACGAGGGGAGTATAAATTTTTTTATTGTTGTGTAACCAAGGAATTATTGTAGTGCAATGGTAAGTGTTCTTGCTCCTCATCCAGGAAATTGGGTTCGATCACAAGTAATGGTGTTTTTTTTTCTTTTGATTTATTTGCTTAGTTGTCTTAATTATATAAATAGATTATGTAATTATTTAATAATATTATATATATATATAGATAGATATTTAATTATTTAAATAATTATTTTATACTCCCTCCGTCCCACTTAAAGTGTCCCATTTCTTTTGGGCACGAGTATTTAGGAGAAATGTATAAAGTAGTTAAAGTGTTAAAAAGGTGGTAGGGTCCACACTTTTTGAAGGGATAATTATTTCCTAAAATGGAATAGGACATTTATAATGGGACAACCCAAAAGGAAAGTGATACATTTTAAATGGGACAGAGGAGTATAATTTTTTTGTCCTTTTATAATTAAAAATATTAACTTAATTTATATATTAAAATAAATTAAAAAAATGAGCTAAAAAAAGTCAATCCGCCTGCCAGCCCGAGACTGGGCTGTACTTTATATTTACAAGCCCAACCAGAAAAGTGTAAAAGTCCATCGGATCTGCCCGACCTGTTACTTTGCCAGCTCTAGTGGCCACCTAAGAGCTTTCTCCTTCGCTAGGCTTGAGAGCTTCCGATGCTTTTATCCTTTCTTAGATGTCTGAGACACCAACACTTTCATTATCTGTAGTTTGATGTGGTTTTCATTTTTCGCGGATTCGTTGTCACCTTAAAAGGAATGGAAAAAAATATTATATGTGACCAGTACCTATAACTATATACATCAAAAGTAAATTGTGTGTAGTAGTAAATAAGAGTTTGTAATTAGTATATACAGTGATGGAGTGAGATATTTCACGTTGAGGGTCAAAAAGAAAATTTAAAATAAATTGAGGTGAGAGAAGTGTAAGTCCATTAATCGACGAAAATGAAATGTCCACAACATTAGAAGCTTTCTTAAAATAATGATTCATTTACCAAAGAAATAATGAATATATATAGTTGTATATGGTTCCCAATATTGGTAACATGGATTTTTAACGATGAAGAAGAAGAGACTTATCGTGTTGCGTTTAACTACGATGGAATTTCTTAAGAATGAAAGTTAGAGATTTTAGTTTTGACCTTAGTTTTGTGAAATATTAATATAGATATTACGTTATTTCAGATATAATGATATTGATCTCAATTTTAAGTAATATGTATATCAACAAGGCAAGTCTGGTTATCAAAAACCTGAGTGACATCATTTTGAGCTCATTGAATAATATTATGTTGAACCATTTGTTTGAAGGACCAAAACATGAAATTATGAAATTCTCAAATTTAGCTAATTCAATAATAATATTTTTAAAATATTATGAAGATATAAAATCATTAAAATACACTTCAAATTTTGTCCTCCAAACTCCCCAACTCTTTTACTCCCTCCGTCACTGGCTATATATGTATATAGGGGCATTTATTTAATGTGATAGTTTGGATATAATCATATATTTTGATGAACTGAATTATTTTGATCTTGTTTGGTCATAAAATTAATCCTTCAAATATATGTTTAATCGTAAATCAATCCATCTATGACCTAAAATAACATTTCCTAGAATTTAAAGTAAACGTTCCTGAAAGTAAATTCTGATGTTCACGTGCATTAATAGTTATGATTAGTGTGTCATCGTTGATTAGGAATTGGGCGGAATAAATTCTTATAACTAAAAAATGTTTTTACATCAGCAAATCCATAGCCACCATGATATAAAAATATTGGTCACGTCTCATATGGGTGGTGGAAACAAAAGATGCCACCGAAACCATTTAGTATAATAATATTTTATTTAGTGACATAGGTACATGCAGCAAGAATAACTGTAACAATTGACAACCGATAAGCTCCATGAATTCAAAAATTGAGAAGAAGTCTCGTGTGATACCAAGAGGGTGTTTGGCTGAGCTTATAAGATCTTTAAAACAGCTTATAAACTGTTTAGGAGTTTATAAGATGTTACAAAGTATTTGACAAAATAAGCTCTTAAACAGCTTATAAGCTGTGAAAATAAGCTCCAATAGCTTATAAGCTCCCGTAAAAATAAGTTGGTAAACCCTAACTTATTTTTTAATAAACTTATAAGCAACCATAAATTTACCAAAATAACCTTATTATAATTCGTTATTTCCTACACATACACTATCAACTTCACCTCTCGTCAATTTTATCTCTCTAACTATGATTTTCTCTCTCTAACTCACGATTCTTTCTCTAGCTTATAAGATCAATTATCCAAACATTTCAACAACTTATAAGCACTTGAGACATTCCCTCTTATAAGCTCTTGAAACATTTTATAAGCAGCTTATAAGCTCTCTAAAATAAGCTTAGCCAAACACCCCCTAAGTAGGCCCAATATAATCCTTCCTCGTCTCAACTTTAAATTCTTTTATTTATTGCGTGAAATAAACAATTCCACATATCTATCCTCTAAAACTAATTAAGTAACGTAATCGATCATAATTATACATACAGAACACAATATATATAATTTATTACATGAAAAAGGGGGGTGATTGGAAAGTGGTGTTTGTGTCATGCATGAATGAGATGGAGCCAAAAAGAAAAAAGGTGGAAATGGATCGAAAATGTGACACGCATTTTATGGTCATAAAATTTGTTTGTTTGAAAGTAGAATTAGTGGAGAAAATGATATGTACAGTAAAATAAAGTTAGACGTGGCAACATTTGATATGATCTCCTAACCCTACTACACATTTAAATGCTAATTAGCTTACTTTATTTACATTATAGCCTTCCACCCTCCCATATCTCTATATATACCAGAATACATTCACGAAAAAAGAAACATTTGGTTGCCTTTCTTCATTTCTCCAACTTTTCTTCCTCTCATTATAATAGTTGCGCAGCTCTCCATGGCTACCTTAAGCCTAATTCTTGGGATTATTGGTAATTCTTATATTTACAATAATTTTCCTTTTATAGATCATGATCACGGACACAAACTGAACATCCAACAAGGTTTTGCATGATTATAACAAATTTTAGATTTCAGTTAAAAGTTGACAACTTTTTTCTGATGGATGCAGGAAATGTGATTTCTATACTTATGTTTGCATCTCCAATGTAAGTCTTTTTTTTTCCTACAATTATTTATGTAAGATAAATAGCTGCATTTTTTCCTTCAATCATGAATGATAGGTTAATATTTCATGACGTAGGGTAGTTGTAAATATAAAATGGTGTTATTATTACTAGCACATCATAGTATATGATATACCATAGCTATTGTATTTGTGTGGCAAATCTAAAATCAATTAGGTGACGTAGTGTGTGCGTCATTATTCCAGAAAAACATTCAAGCAGGTACTGAAAAAGAAATCAACAGAGGATTACAAAGGGCTCCCTTACATAACCACACTGTTGAGCACAAGTTTATGGACATTCTACGGACTCCTTAAGACCGGAGGTTTGCTCATCGTCACCGTCAACGGCGCCGGAGCTGCTTTGCACGTCGTCTACGTCATCATCTTCCTCATCTATGCCCCCCAAAACATCAAGGTCATTAGGAACACACACACATATTATCTAAATAAAATAGTTGATGATCATATTAATGTTGTCAATTTCTACAGATCAAATCGGCGATGTTGGTAGCGGTAGTGGATGTTGCATTTCTTGGGGTTGTGATAATGATAACCCTATTAGCTTTAAAAGGCGATATTCGGATCACATTTGTTGGAATATTATGTTGTGGATTAACTATTGGCATGTATGCTGCACCTCTCTCCGCCATGGTACGTATCTATATATCTTTATTCATCTTCTTAACTATTTTACCTTATACATTTTATTTCTCTTTATACGTTGATTATTTTAATTATCACTCCTACGCTGAAATTGAGGGAAAAGTACAAATTTGTTCAACACAAGTTTGGGGTTATGGGTACTTATAGATTTAGGGTTTCAAATTAATGATTTTCTCTGGAATTGAATATTCTTACCATGCTTTAGGGGTGATCAGATAGGTATTGGATATCGGTTATTACCGAATCGAACCGATACAGATCGATTATCGGTATCCAATAACCAATTAATTCGATTATTGAATCGGTATCGATTAGTGGTTTAAGATTAATTTCGGTTATCGGGTATACCGATAACCAAATGGATATACCCGAATAACCGAAATTATAATAATTATTAATTTATTATTAACTTAAAAATAAATTTAATTAGATTTAAATAATAATAATTATTTATTATTATTATTATTATTAAATTAAAAATTAGTTTAATTAGCCAAATAAGTAAATAAAGAAATTTAATTTGGATAATTTCGGTTATTCAATAACCGAACCGACTAACCGATCGGTTAATTGGATAACCGATTTACCGATATGTTTCGATATCAGTTACTAAATTTAGAGAATTTCGATTTCAGTTAATCGAAATTTCGATTTCGGTTCACCGAAATCGATCCAATAAGCACCCTGGGGCATGCTTTTCGGTCACGTTATTGATTTTTATTCAACTAAGAAAAATCCACTAAATTGTGAAGCGCATCTAACGGAATGGGCTGATCAAAAGAGTGGGCCAAGTCGGATTTTGGGCTCCAGTTTGACTAAATGTGCAAAAACATTAGAATTAGTCCAGCAAAGTTGAAACATATGAAGTTTTTTGTTTTAATTTTTCAATTTTGTCAATTATAAGTGAAGTTAGTTAATGAGCTACAAGTAATAGGTCCATGTATAGTGGACCAAACTTGTCTGAAATTAATTACTTGACATACCAAATTGTAAGCATTGATACAAAAAGCTATAAAGTGCTCACTGAATAACTTAGTTGGTAGAGTGTCGATCTTAAAATTAGATGATATACATTTGCATTTCATCAACGTGCTATTTTAGAATCTGTATTCTAGTTATTATGCCTAAATACAGTAACGTGGTCATCAATTAAAGTATGAATATGTTTGTTGTATTTTTTGTTGCAGAGAACAGTTATTAAGATGAAAAGCGTAAAGTATATGCCATTCCTCCTTTCCTTTTTCCAATTTCTCAACGGAGGCGTGTGGTCTGCCTACGCCATACTCGTTAAAGACTACTATATTGGAGTGAGATTCTTGAATCTCAATCGCAAAATTACTCTGGTTTGGTTGCTTTTTTTAAATTGTTGCTAATGAGAATACTCCTATCTAATTTTGAAAATTATGTAGGTGCCAAATGGGATTGGATTCATATTGGGCACGATCCAGTTAACTTTATACATGATGTACAAAAATAAGTCGATATCGGAAGAATCAGAAGATAAGAGGACGGAAAAGGAAGGATCGGGCCACCTCGTGAAAGGTGGACTTCAAATGCAAGACTTAGAAGAAAATGATGAAGAAATTGCAAATATGAGAAATCAGAATAGTCTATACAAAGGCAATAGCCTTCCCAAGCCATCAATCATCCGCCAATATAGCCAAAATATCATGAAAACGCTTTCTTTGAGCCCACTTGAATTGGAGAAGTTCACTGAGAAAGACACTAAGAAAGGTTTTGACGAGTCTCGATGAAATATTGGACTTCAATTCGACTCGAACTCAAAGCCCAATTATCTTTTTTCTTCTCTATTTTAGTTTTAAATATATTTTCCCACTTTTTCTCTTGTCGATAGATAGAGAAGCATATTAGTAACAATGGTATATTTTGGTAGTAACGCTTGCTTTAGTTTTTTTTGAGATGCATGCATCTGCTCCATTTTCATATCCCCCGTCTTATTTTCTTATAGATTCGTTGTCAATTAGTACACAGACTTTCATTCATTTTCTAAATTTGACACAATTTTAAAATATTACAATAATGACATCATATATTAATTTGCTGTGAAATTAACACTCTCAATTCTTTTCGGTCACTAAAATTGATATGTCATGCATCACTGAAGTCGGCGTTGATATTTTCAATTTAATCAGTATTATTGTTTAAGATGTCCTAATTACCGCAATTTTGTTTATAGGAAGCTTTAAAGTAGCATATAACTTTTCGTTTTGAGTAGAGCTGGGCAAAATGGACCGGCCCGGGATACCCAGGGTTAGGGCTGAGTTGGACTAAAAAGTTATAGGTAAAAAAAAATGGGTCTAAAAAACCCGCTCAGATGGCCCGTCGGGCCAACCGGACTTTGAGGCTAAAAAGCCCGCCCACATAGTACACTTAATAGGACACTTTTAAGTGTTTCCATTTTAAAATCCATTGTTATTCCCTTAATAGAACACTTTTAAATGTCCTAAACAGTAAATATCTTAAGTGTTATATTAAAACTACTAAAATGACAAAAACATGTGTCCAATTTTTACCGGGCGGGTTTAGTCCGAAAGTCCGGTGGCCCGGACGTGATTGGGCTCTGATTTTTCCGGCCCGTTATATTTTCGGGCGGACCGGCCCGACCCGCATAGTACCCAAAGCCTGATGGACCCGGACCGGGCCAGGATTACTTTTGCCACTTTTAATTTTGAGAGTGAGGGAGAGAGAGCGCCAAACTCAAAATAATAAAACTAAAAATAAATGAGAGGGAGCCAACTAAAAATAGACATGTTGTATGGCCGGGCCCGTCGATTTAGGGTCGGGACCGCCGGTTCGGCGGTTCAAAAAGTCGAGGCCCGAGCCCAGCCCTACAGATAGAAGCCGGTTTAGGGCCGGGCCTAAGGCCCGCCGGTCCCGGTTCGGTTCAGAACCGCCGGTTTAGGGCCGGGCCCGTGGGGCCTGTCGCGACTCGCGCAGCGATTTTGCATCGATTCGTTCTCTCTTGTCCGAGCTCCGATTTTCGATCCGTTTGTTCTCACAAACTCGTATCGCGATATAATTCAATTATTGTGAAGGGTAAAATCTCCAATTCTATCTCAATTTTCTTGAAAATTCAATCAAATATGCAACAAGTATCAAAGTCCAAGATTTTAACAAACTAAAGCTTAAACTTTTGATAAACATGTATTTTCTATGGATAAACATTATAATAACACACTCAAAATTATAGAAACTACATGTTTATTAGTTGTAAATATTTGTGAACTACTAAATTTGTAAATATTTTTAAATTTGTAAGTTGTAAATGATTTTTTTTATGTTTGAACTTGTAAATACTTTGCATTTTTGCATTTGTTAAAATACGTATAAATATGTGTCAACACTTTGCATTTTTTAATAAATGATGAGTAAAATTACATAAACCCGTTTAGGACTTTTACATAGGGATGAAATAATAATAAAGGACTTGAGCTCAATTTAATTTCTAAAATTGAGTTGCCTACATATCCTCATAATCATAGAGGAATCAAAGTCCACATAGTTCTTTTTTATTTCTAAATGCTCTACTCCGTCTCCGCACCCAATTTCGATCGATCCATTTCGGTAAAGGCCTCGTCTTCGCTCTCGTTACCATCATCCCATTGTGGTTCTTGAGCTCTAAGGTCAATCCTACACCAATCATCGAGCAACATTGTAGCTTCAATGTTCGCCGGCTTCATGTTGCTTCTTCTTTGATCAAGCATTAGTCCTCCAATGCTAAATGCTTGTTCAACAGATACGGTGGATGCCGGGACGGCAAATAACTCCTTTGCCATGATTGAGAGGATTGGGTACTCCCCTTTCTTCGACCACCACTTCAAGACATCGATCGAAGGACCGCTATCTTCAACACCAAAGACAAAAGGAGTTTGCAAATATATATCTAATTCACTATTACCTTGTCCTCTCGGCCTTTCGAATATTCTATTTTGGTATATCGAAGTCATTTGTTGCACCAAAGGGTCAAACTCATTCATATCAAAAGATAAATTAATCGTAGACATCATAGAAGAAGGAGGTGGAGTTTGAATATCATCATCACTACCATATTTCGATCTATATTCTTGAAAAAGATTTCTTAAATTCTTTTCAAGATCATATTTGATTTGATCTACATTTGGAAGATCAAAATAAACTAATTCTCCTTCTATACTAGCACCTTGAAAATCCATTTGCCTAAAAGCATCATAATAAAGATTAAGCATTTGACAAGCACCATCATATTTCCATTTAGGATCTAAACACTTAGCAAGCAAAAAATTGTAGGTATCTCCTAAAATATTTTAGCCACTTTTGAACCATAAAATAAATTACACCACATAAAGATGGTTTAGTAAAACAACTACGAAAAGACATGGTAATATGCATACAATGTTCTAAAACCATAACGGAAGTGTAATAATAAACTCCCGACAATTGTTTCGTTGCACCATGAAATACCTTTAACAATCGATATAAATCCATGCAAGCATCCCAATGAGACTCATTAAGATGTAATTGAATAGTTGTAAACTTTTTCTAAAAATCACATAAATGACCCTTATATGCAATAGTACTATGAAGCATTTTATAAGTAGAATTCAACGATGAGAAACATCCAATTTAAAACATGTAAAAGAAATATTTTTATACGACAATATTTTTGTCATCTCTTCCCACAAGTTTTTGAAGCATGCTAACATTTGATAGCATTTCTAATAGAATAACGGAATCTTGAAAATACTAAGTGCATCTTGAACACATAAATTTAAAATATGACAAATGCATCTAGAATGAAAGTATTTTCCTTCAAAGAAGGTGCACATGCTTCAATAAGTTGAGGAATACTAGCGGTGTTTGCGAAGCATTATCAAAACCAACGGAAAAATTTTATTAATCAAAGAATACTCATTTAACACACCAATTATAATATTAGCAATACCTAAAGCATTATGAGGCTCTTCAAACTCTCTAAAAGCAATTAAACGTTTTGCATAACCCATTTCGAATCAATCCAATGACAAGTAATACCCATATAAGAATTCTTATTATAAGCATCCGTCCAAACATCGACACAAATAGAAACTTTATGACCTAAACGAACCAAATATTTCATTAAATCATGTTTTTTTCCATGCATTGTCTCCTAATCTTCTTAAGCGTAGTGCTTCTACTAACTTTGCATGCATTAGGACCAAGTCCCGCTTTATAACATTCTTCATACGTAACTCTATCGGTATAATTAAAAGGGAGTTTTTTCATAGCACAATATCTAGCCATCGCATCTTCATATTTTCCTTTATCAAATTTAAATAAAGCGGACGTACCCGTTGTGGAATATTGAGAATCGGTTTTAATTTGAGATTGGTTCGTTGATATTCCATACTCATGAGGATGAAAACCCTCCATGTGCCTATTGAGCGTTCCATAACCTCCTTTCTCGATCCATTTGTAGGTTTTCATGCAATAGTTGCAATAAGCAATGTATCTCTTTCGACCGTCGGGAAGAGGAGGTTCGCCTTCCACTTCTACTTTTCTAAAGAAAATATCACAAGATATTGTAAGAACTATGAACCTGAAATTAAAATTATGAAACTAATTTGTAAGAACGTAAAAATTTATGTACCTAAAGTGCTTTACAAAAACGTTGGACTTAAGTTTATTTGATTTTGGTGGTTGTGGCCCCGTATCTTGGTCAAACTCGTCATCTTCGTCGCCTTCTTCATCGTCGGCTTGGTCGTTCGAGCCTACGTCACCGAAATGGGGACTTCTTTCCATTCGATGCACCATTTCATAAAATCGAGCATCTTCTTCGGCTTGTAACCCTTCGGCAACTTGCCTTGAGATTTCCTCCGCCGCTAAGGCCCTTCGTGAACGTTGAGTTGGATAGTCTCCTCCCTCACTTTGAGCTCCTTCATCGACGGCCTTTCCTTTTCCCTTGTTTGATCGTTTAAAGAAAGACATGATGAAGTGAGAAAGTTTGAGAGTTTAGAATAAGAATGAGAGATTGAGAGATTGAGAATGAGAGATTGAGTTTGAGAGTGAGAATGAGAGCTTGGAAGCTTGAAAATTGGATGTAAATGAGTGAATTAAGGTTGAGAAATGAGAGATTGAAGTGATGATAGAGTTAGGATGAGGGATATATTTATAGGAGTGTATTTTGGGGTGAAAATTGAAAAATAGCCGTTTATGGCCGTTGGAGGACCGCCGGTTCGGCCCTAGGCCCGTCGGTTCCAACGGCTCTAAGAGGCCCACCGGTTCGGCCCTAGGCCCACCGGTTCCAAAGGCTATAAGTAGGACCGACGGTTTGGCCCTAGGCCCGCCGGTCCGTTAACCGTCGGTTCCAGGCCTCTCTTCGCTCGAACCGAGCCCGGCCCTAGCTCCCGGTTTCGGTTCAGGCCCGTTGACCGCCGGTCCGAGCCTGAACCGTTGACTCTAGGGCCGGGCATAGGTCCGAACCGGCGGTCCCGAAAGCCCTTGCATGTCTAAAAAGAAGAGGGCCGAGTAAGCCAGCTACTCCCTTAAAATTTGTAATAAAGATTGTCGCATCTCGTTGAAAATGCTAACTCTATGAATAATTATTTTCAATAAGTGGTAACTCTGTCACCTTTTATTTTATGCAATTATTTTTAAAATTAAAAAGGAAGTGTGCATATATGATCATTTTTTTTATACTACTATATTACAAAGAAGATTAATAAGATGTAGACACAAAGATTTCCGTATCTTTTATTAGATATAAATATCGATAAAGTCGTTCCTTCCTATCCGACTATCCTATTTTTTATTTAGTTATTTCACAAGTATTTGCACCCTTATATATATGTGGACCGAACTGTAAATAAACTATTAGAACTGGCAACCTGATATTTCTTTCTTTTTTTATAATATTTTTGTGAGGGGGAAACGCGCTGACTTTATCATAAAATAAAATTAATGAGAGCATCGTGCATAGACTAATTGCTAAGATATTTCATATCTTTTTCTAAGCAAATTACAGCTGACAAGCCGACGATAATATGATCTCTTCGAGATCATTTGGTAACTAAATTTTTTGTGTATTCGAGATATACTTTCTCTATTCCATTTAAAATGTTTCACTTTTTTTGAATTGTCCATTATAAATATCTCATTCTATTTTAAGAAATAATTATCTTTTCAAAAAGGTACGAGTTATACTTACTTTTTATCTATATATAATTAATTTATACTTTTCTCCTCAATACACTTGTCCAAAAGAAATGAGTCACTTTAAATGGAACGGACGGAGTAAATTTAATTAAGGGTTATCGATGCACAAATACACTAACTTTGGGTCAATATTGGTTTCCCGCGAACTTTGAAAACTGTCACAAAATACACAAACTTAATCATTGTAGTGATTTTACCACGATTTCAATTTTTTTGTCAAATTAAATCTAATTTGGCATCTTACAAATTTACCTTAGACAAAATTATCAGTGATATAAATGAAATTGTAGAGAGAACATAAAACGTTATTGTTCCATCAAAATAAATCTTATTTCTTGATTTCTAGGTTTAATCGCGTCAATAGTTATCAAAAAGATCATGTCTTCTCGTCTAGTTTATCGCTTAGTTCTCATATGGTTGTCATTGGGTTCTCGTTGGGATGAAAACATTTAACTGTGTACAAAATTGAACGTCAAGTTACTTTAGCTTATGCAATGTACTTTTATTGATTACTTATGAAAGTGATTCCAGACCATCTTCCAATCCCAATTCCTCCATGAAAATCTGTAAAAATTATTGGAGAAGATATAGATTGTTTTGATCCCAATTAGAACTAGACGATGAACCAAACGAGAAGACATTAATTTTTTGATAAGGGTTGACGCGATGAACGCTAGAAATCAAGAAATCTGATTTATTTTGATGGAATGACGATGTTTTATGTCCTCTATGTACGACATCATTTATATCATTGGTCGTTTTGTCCATGACAAAATCCGAGATGCCAAGTCAGATTTAATTTGACCGAAATTTGAAATCCTAATAAAATCACTAAAATGATCAAGGTTGTGTATTTTGTGATACTTTTTAAAGTTCGTGAGAAAAATCACAACGGATCCAAAATTGGTGTATTTATGCACCAATAAATTTTAATTGATATGAATAAATTTGATGAGCAACATTTATTTGGGGTTTTATCCTGTCAGGACACGTAGATGAAGGAAATATGATTTTTCGTACTCCCGATGATCTATCTTGAATATTTAATTTACCATACATTGATTACATTCATAGCATGTTTTATATAATTAATTACAATACATAGGAGTTTTCTCGTGTTTATCTTCGATTTTCTGACAAAGATGATCAATAGCTGACTCTAACTTTGATTTCTGGACTATGTCCAATTGCTTGACCTCCAATGCTGAGTGACATCAATTTATTGAGAGGTGGCAAAATGGGTGGATCGGGTCGGCCCTACCCACCGGAAGCCAGTACTATCTCTGGTGGGCCACCGACCAAATGATGCTACCGGGCCCAAAATTTAAGAGCCCAACCCAGCCCCATTCGGGCCATCAGGCTAAGCCCGCCCGTAAGGTAATAGGACATTTCTATTTGTCCTATTAAATATTATAGTATGATACTTGAAGAAACTTTTTAATACACGTATGCGTCTTATTAGGTGCTACAATATATCAAATATATTACGTAACAAGACACTTATAAGCGTCTAATAGGGTTCATATATACATAACAAAACACTTAAATACCTAATAAGACGCTTATATAAGCGTCTTATTAGGTATTATATGAACAATCATCGGACGGACTTTTTAGCCAGAAAACCCCGAGCTTTTTTGCCCCAAAGCCCGGTAGGCCCGTCGGGCTATGTGGGCAGGCTTTTTTAGGTTCGATTTTTTTCGGATCACTATTTTTACGAGCCCAACTCAACCCCCATTCCGGGTACCCCTGTCCGACCCATCGGGTCGGGTCAATTTTGTCGGCTCTAATCATATGTAACCCTCAATAACAAGTCAATGTTATGGTCAATAACTTATACTCATGAAACCTTATTGAAGTTTAGATCAACGTAAATTCACCGAGACCTAACTTCTTCATGACAGTCAGATAGAAGAACTCGTCTCGCTATGATCTGTCAATACGTCGACGTATCAACATAGACGAGTAACCAAGTCAAGTTACTTGTTATCTATATTGCAGCTTATACTAACAAAACTCGTTCTCAAATTGTCTCAGCTGTAATTCGTTTTATATCTCAACTAGCTCAACCAATTGTATAGATTTTGTGATCTTTTACACACTGTATAATTTAACTTTTATATGAGATAAAAACTCAATCAATCTGTTTTCAATATACAAATCTACCAATAGAAACCATACACAATTAAAGTTAATAAATTTTAATTGAAGATTCATAAATTCCAATTAGACGTGCTCCTCTTACGTTTTCACGTGAGGGTTTTCCTTATAAAATATTTTGTATGTTTATTTTTTAAAGTTAGCTGGGAGTTCGTTGTGCATTGCAAAATAACTATGGAATACTTATGTGATGGATAATTAAGTTGAATTCAAAAGACAAGTGATTTTGCTATTAGCTAAAAATAAAAAGTGATAAATCATGCATTTTAAATTTGGTTGTGTTTTATTTGCTATGGGACATTACACTTGTATTTCCTTCATTGGTTATTGGTAATAAATATTTGCCCTTTAGGGGTTATTAATAGATAGTCATTTAGACGTTTCCCAAAAAAGAAGATAGTTATAATTTAGTCAACCAAAATGAGATGATTATGATTTTCCAAATTTGATACGTGATTAATATATTCTCCACGTGAATTGCAGCACAAGCGCTTCTGATAATAAAGTCTCCATCTCAATAGAACGTGAACATCATCTGTCGTCCAATTGATTATCAAATTTCAGTGTTTTTCCCCTTTAATATAGTTTGCTTCTCTGCAAAGATCAGAATCTTCCCGGACGGAACCATGGAGGCTCTAATCTTCTTCGTTGGTGTTATAGGTATGTATACGTGATTAATTTGCTAATCTTCCATCTCCACACACACATAATCATGATCATTAATATCATTTTCTAAACACGTTTGCAGGGAACATAGTATCGGTGCTTGTGTTTCTTTCTCCACTGTAAGTGCATATTAATTTATATATATTAAAAGTGGTTAAAAGATGAGAGGTTTAATGAAATTTGCAGGAAGACGTTTGCGAGGATTGTGAAACATGGGACGACAGAGGAATTCGAGAGCCTTCCTTACATTTGTACGCTGCTGAATTCATCTCTGTGGACATACTATGGGATCATTAAGCCCGACGCCTATCTCGTAGCTACTGTCAATGGCTTTGGAGTCCTTGTCGAGATCGTATATGTTGCTTTATTCATTTTTTTTGCTCCTCCCTCCAAAAAGGTAACCTACCTGCCTCGTTTTCATTGAATTTTCCAACTTTTGCTTTCTTTTTCTTTTAAAAAAAAGTAGTTATTCTATGCATTGAGGGAGTCACATCGGACCCTGGGGGTCCATAACATTTTTCTTAAAAATTAATAATATAGTTAGTTTAATATATTATTATTATAACTACAAAATTAAATATTTATGTATCATATTTGTTATAATATATAAAAATAAAATTCAAATACATCATTTGTTGCTATTTTTTTAATAGATCGTCCTGGTGTTGAATTTAAATTTATGATAAATGGTGAATTTGTTATTAGAGTTGGCAAATAGACTTGGTACGATGGGCCCGTCCAAGGTACTCGAGGTTTGAGTTGAGTTGAGCTTCGATATTAGAAAACCAAAAAAACTCAGACCTAAAAAGTTCGCTCAAAAAATTCTTAAGCCGACTAGACTTCGGGTAAAAAAAACATTGAGTTTTGGATTAAAATGTCCTCCTAGTTATAATATTAAAGATATTTGTTTATATAACTATTTATGAAAATTAGGTTATGATATTTAATAATTACCTAAATCGACATTATGTTTATTAAAATTGCTTTTGTTTCCCAATGATTCATGCATGCATGGTTTTTCTTCTCCGACCAAGGCTACAATTTTTGTGCTTCACCAAAGTTTGCACTATACTTCTCTTCTCCTCTGAAGATTTTGAACTATACTTGTCATATTTGTTGAATATGGGAAGCTGAATTTGTTCAAACAGACAAAATGTTTAAATTTCACTGAAATTGTCTTCCTCTTTGTAAATCCCCCCCCTTGTTTGATTTTGACTCCAAATCGATTTTGTGAGTTGAGAATTCCAATCAGAGTAGGTGATTTAGAGCAGAAAAAGACGTATATTTCAAAGTTCTACCAAATAATAATTATTTCATTAAAGATTAATTATAATTAATTAAGGTTAATTTGGGTGTAATTTTTTATTAATCTATTTCCATGAGCTTGGAACGACATATAATCAGAATGGGAGAGAATAGTTTCTAAACTAAATTATTGTTTTACATAGTTATCTATCTTTTATTATTAAATGTGCCAACTTTATAAGTTAAAAAATATTGAAAAATTAAATGGAGTTAAAAAAGTTTACCACCCGCCCAGGAATGGGTTCGGCTTCATATTTAGTAGTCCGAAAATCTTTGGTCTTGTCTAGACTGAAAAAAATATAAAAGCCTTATTTATAAGGTCGGACCGGCCTAGCCCAATACTTTTGTCAGCTCTACTTGTGATGGGTAGAAGAAAATCAAGATTTGAGCTTCGTAAAATATCTTTTGCATTGACACTTATAATTTACTCATTATGTTGAATTATTTGCAAGTAAATTAAATTATTGAATTAGTGCAAGATATATCAATGTTAAGGTATACAAGGGAACTAAATGTTATTATGAAAAATTACCTCTACTTACATGAAAGTTATAAGAATATAATTGAGATTTGATTGTAAAATATTTGCATAATTATTAGTTTGAACTAGACATTGTTTATTATTTTATTTTATTTTATTTCATTCTTATATAGAAAAATATCTCCTGTTAGGTGGTTTAATCAACTATTAGGAGATCATGTTTAAATTTTATTTTGACGATATCATGTAATTCAAACAATATTATGGAATTCTCTTTAAATTGTTAATAAATTCCAAGTTTTTATTTTCTAAATTGTACTTATTACTTTGTAAAATTATAATTAATTGAACTCCCCCTCCCCCCAAAAAAAACAAATTATTCTTGATTATGCCAGTGATTGTGTGTCTTTCATTGTATGTATACATTTCTTCGTTTATTCTAGTGGTTTATATATGTCTCATGACAGCGCATATAAATTTCAGGGTTTGGTAAAAAAGCTAGATATGATTTGAGTATTACAATTTGCATATATGTGGTTGATCATGTAAATTGAAATAACTTCTGAGATTATTATATGTAACATCAGGAAATATAAAGTGAGAGGTGAACGTGTGTGTGTGTTGGCCTAGTGGTAGAGTGGTTAATGTCCGAGGCCAAAGGTCTCGGGTTCGAGTCCACCGTGACGCAGTCTTTAAAATTTCTGTATTACTTGACAAAAAAAAAAAAGTGAGAGGTGAACGTGAAATATAACCACCTATTAGCTAATCTCAGCTCGACTGGTTACATGTAATCAACCTACCACAACTAACAAATAAGTATGATTTTCATGCATACTTCTAAAAGATACAATTTTGATATACGTTTTTATTTGGAATACTATATATGTAGTTCCCACCACTACCATTTTTAGTCTTTTTTTTATGCTTTTGAATTAGGGCTCTTATCTTAACAATGTACTGAACATGTATATATGTGATTATCTTAACTATATTTGACGACCGATGAATATCTTTCATTAATAAATTAAGTTCCACCAAATTCAAGCACATTCATATCTGTAAATGAGTAGTATTTATAATCAATGATTGTGGGGATGCAGGCTAAGACAGCAATGCTATTTGGAGTGATAGATGTTGGATTTTTAGTTGCAGCTGTATTAAGCACATACTTGGTGTTGCAAGGGGATGTCAGGATTGATGCAATTGGCTTCATCTCCTCAGCCCTCAATATTATCATGTATGCTTCACCTCTTGCAGCCCTGGTAAGGATTTTATTTAACTTTTAAATACTACAATAATACATAAAAACGAATTACAAAGAGAAAAATAGCGATTCATTCATTTTAAATAGTATCTTCAAGTTATTAATTAAGCACATATCTGGCATTTAATTTGATTACTTCACTAAAAAGTTACGTCAACCATAAAAAATGCCAGAGGAAATTTATAAGCAACAGAAATTGAAATTGTTATAATAATGGATTATTACATTACATGTGTTTGCGTGTGGAAAATGCAGAAAAGGGTAGTGACAACAAAGAGTGTGGAGTATATGCCTTTCCTTCTCACATTTTTCCTCTTCTGCAACGGAGGGATTTGGACTTTCTACGCAGTGCTCGCGCAAGACTGGTTCCTTGGAGTAAGTAACTCTCTCTCTCTCTCTCTCACACACACGCGCGTCTTTATTAAAATGTGCTTAATCATTTAGTTCTATTTTAATCTAACTTGGTCAAATCGTATGACCAAATCAAATTAAAGGTTTAATGTTTTTTATTCGTGGTTAGTCTTGGGCTCTCTCTCTGGGTGAAGATATACGAATCTTCTAAGTTGTATCCTATTTTGCTCATTATATTTCTTTCATATTTATTCCTTATTATAAAATTTACAAATCCTAACCTTTAAGTAACTAAATTACTTGATTTTATTAGTGTGGCACGTATAGAGTTTAATTAAGATAAATAAGTGCAACTACCAGTCCCATTTTTTTTTGAATTCATCGGAAATCCACAACTATGCGCATTAGTTAAACCTCATATACTAGTCTGAATCCCATCTATTCTTGGTATTATAGATAGACATAATCAGTATATATTCTCCATGTATCATCCTTTTTATCGTTAATCATTATATATTTATAATCGTATCCCATTTAAATAATATTTTATCACATATTAGATCGAGCTTTTAATTGCAAATTATTTCGTAAAGTTTAGTGTGTTTGCTAATTTACTTACAACTATGCGCATGCATTTAAGTGAGATATTTCGTTTTTCTATCGATTATGATTGTCTCAATATAGTAACACGCCTGACGTCCCCTAAACATCTGATTTATTCCTTGACATGAAGTTCATCAAAAACTTATGATATTGATTAAAGTCAGATAACAAATAGAGTAATATTTAAGATATTTTATGCATAGTTGAATAACAGTGGAGCTGACAGGTGCCAAATGCGATTGGGTTGTTGCTGGGAATACTTCAGTTGGCGCTCTACGCCATTTATAACACTCGACCATCAAAGCATTTAGACGACAAAAGCTACACAGACCCACTGCTTCCCGTTTCTGACGAGCAATCTTCTGATTGAAATTTTGTGAATATTCTAATTTTTTATTATTTTAATATTTTTCCTTTTGGATTGCGGTTTAAAGTTGGGTTCTGTGAAATGTAATTATGAAAGTGGCTGTCTTCCTCATTTATTTTTATTTTTGGATTAAAGAGACATTTCAATGAGTAAAAAGTGACACCGTCTTCTAATGGTTTTATCTTAGTTCACTCTTCACACAAGGAAAGCTCACTGCAATGGTACAACATTATAACTTGAATACAAACTGCATTTCAATTAGTTCATTAGAAAGTATCTACAAAAGCGAGAGAGAGAGAGAGAGAGAGATGCGACATTTGAAGGCCAAATTAACCTTGAAAAAGTATCATATAATCATCTACAGACAGCAATTGCAATGCATATGAACAAGAAATAACTCCTGCAAATACATTCTAAAAGTAGATGCATGAATGAGTGGGATTATGGAGGAAAAAAAAATACAATGAGACAGATAGGATGAACAAATAAGATATCGAAAACACATAACACTGTGTTTAAGTTTCTCAACACCGAACCAATATTAGCTTACCTAAATGCAACAGTGCTTATACTCAACCACTTGATGCACCTTCCTTCTATCCCAATTTACAGATCTTTTCTGTCTTCATTCATTAATGCAGAAGCTATATATATATACGAAACAGAGAAAAGCAGTGTTCTCCTCGTCCTACTCGCTGTTACAAACTTTCATCTACGACTTCTGGTCTACATGCTGCCTCCGATTTTGGGAGGCTGTCAAAATAGAATGTAAGGAAATATGGAACATACAATAAGGTGAGATGTCATAAGGCCATCAAAATGATCAACTTTTCACTTTAGAAACAGGATGCCATACCTTCTTTAGAGGAACCTTTGAATTGCTTGGTGCAGGTTTTAGTATCTCAAACGAACATATTAGCGATTCATCCACATTTAAAAGGGCTCCAGCATTGTCGAACTCTCCACCATAGTTTGGGGCTGAAAATATAGTCACAAGCCTTCTTTGGGCAAAGAATTCATATCCATCCTCGACCACCTTCCAAAATTAAAATAATTACAACATAAAAACAGCAGCGAACAAAATAACAAGACATGAGACAACAAAAAAGGGCTTCAACCTGAACTTCTAAACTTCTAGCAAACCAGGATGTTGTAAACAGAGTAGCTGACCAGATATTCATCAGGAAACAGAGTAAACATTTCTTGTCATCTATATCATCTACCTGAACTAGCCCTAATGTCTCCATCAAAATGGTACTTTTTAGACATTCTTACACATTTTTTTTAGTTTTTGGCATTTGTGTTTTAATTTCTGAGATACAAATTCTAAAAATATAGTAATTAAATTGCATGTGCGTAAATTATTGTGTAATGATTTCATCACAAGTCCAATCTCCTAACCACTTTTCTACAAAACCAAGAGAAAAGGACGGTCCATTTTTCAGAATGTGCAAGTTTCGCACAAAAATCCAAGCAAATTCATCAACATACCCTTCATCTAAAATATGGATATTTCCTACACATTTTTATAGAATTGGATGTTTCCCACATCTACCTAAGTGGGTTGTTTTACCCATTAACACTAATGCAAATGTTAAATGAGATTATAATGAGACAAAACATGGCAAGGAGAGGGTAATATATACCTGATGACCCCTGCAAATGAGGTCCAAGTCATTCTTATCTAAAAATTCAGCAACTGCACCAGCCCCAAAAGTACAAGAAACTCCCCTATCGCTATCAGCCCAGCCCTCGATCTTGGCATCGGGATCGGACCATAGCAAATCACATAGTAGACCACTGTCGGGAATCTCAGTTGGCCTTGAAAGCTCTCTAATCTGGTCCAAATTTTTGAGTTCTGGAGAGAGCCCTCCGTGCATGCAAAGTATCTTTTCATCTATGAGCGCAGCAACGGGCAAACAATTAAAGCAGTCGGTGAATATCTTCCAAAGCCGAACATTGAATCTCCTTTTACATTCGTCGTAAAATCCATAGATACGGTTGATCTTCGCATCTTCATGGTTTCCCCTCAAGAGGAAAACTTTATTGGGATACCTTATCTTGTAAGCCAATAGTAAGCATATCGTTTCCAAACTCTGCTTGCCTCTATCGACATAATCTCCAAGAAAGAGGTAAGTTACGGATGGGGGATATCCACCATATTCCAAGAGCCTCAAAAGGTCTTGGTACTGTCCATGTATGTCACCTGTACACATATTTTTGCAGTTAAGGCCACAAAAGATGACAAGAATTTAAATAAAGAAAGAAGTATGAGAAACTATACCAGATAGACCGTAAAGAAAATTTTTGAATTTACAAAAAAATGCGTTCAATATTATATGGTGATAGGATGACACTTTTGAACAGATAAGGATAACCTAATCTTGTATACTTTCTGAAGATACTGTGAAGGAGTCAATAGAGATAAAGGGGTAAACTTGCTTCACATTTGTCATGGCCCCTATCTTCTCAAATACATCTATACTTTCATTCAGCATTATTAGAGATAACTAAATGCAAGAACATGTATATAGGGTGAGAAGAATATAACAAAATATATAAATAGATCAATATGGTGGTGAAAGAGGAAGGAAAAACCACTTGGGTAATTAGATTGCTTGAGTAGATTTAATATTTATATTTTATCAGGTTAAATTTGCTAAGATATTAATATTAGGGTGCCATAGGGCAGTAACTGAATGCAACTGGTGTTTTAGGACAAACGGTCATCTCCTTAGCAAGACATTATACAATTGTGTGAACATCAAATCATAATCAGTAACACCAACCAGACAAAGATAAGACCTTCTGATCACAAATGCACTAAATTAAGGGGTTGATTGAAGAATAAAACCATCTAATTTAACCTCATTAGAATCAATCCATTGCCATTCAGCATATTTTCTGGTAAACAACAACCAAATGATGAAGATAAATCTCATCATACTGAAACACATTTTACTAATCATAGATAAAACCTGATCAGATTGACACCACACAACCTCAATTCACCAAACAGTTATAAAAATTTGACTCCATGATTCCGGTCATCTATATCAAAATTTCTTTAGATACAATCCAAAATTATCAATTCGCCACATCAAACATCTTTGCTCAATCAATTAATTCCTAAACACCACCAAACAAAACCTCATTACGTAATCATATCCAAAATTGATATAAATACATATATATATATATATATATATATATAGAGAGAGAGAGAGAGACCGCAGATCCTGATAGGGGCTTGGACAGGGACGAGATTGGGCTGAGAGAGGAAGATTTGGCGGGCGTTGACGCAGAGCTGCCGAATCTCGACCTCCGAGAGCTGCACTTGTTTCCCTCCTTTTCCTTCCAACAGCCGCCTGATTATATCATCCAGCACCCCCACATCCATCATACCCTCCATTGTCATCATTTTGTCTCTCTATAATTCAATCAAATTGCAGAAAAATAAGAGGATTGTCATCTGCTCGTGTGCTTGGCGCTCAGAATATTGATATGGTTAGATTGGATTAGAATTTTTGGGTCGAAAGGGAAATGAGAGACGGTGATGATTACATTAATGATTAGGAAGCAAAGTAATGGCGCTCTCTCTCTCTCTCTCTGTTTTTTTGTTTTATTGTTTGGTTTAAACTTGTGTTTGAAGACGCAATATTTGGTTGGGTCGTTTGCCAATGTTGTCGTTGTCCTTCGATGCGTGCTCTCCTCGTTACTCAGTTTCACGGATTACTTTAGTTTTCTTAATAAATCAGATCAAAATTGGTCCGGAATAATAGTGACACTTTTGTAAAATTAATTTTATTTATGTTTTACTCCTTAAATTTATTATATTTTATATTTTTAATCATGATTGATATTTAGGGTTAATCAATTCATAATTAGGATATAATATATAATTTTTTTAAAGTTCAATTTTAGTGATAAACATCAATTATAGTTATTATATAATAGTAATATTTTTTATTTTTTATAATATTTTTTATGGCAGTTATATAATAGTTCAATTTATGGCAGTTGATTAATTTAATTGTATATCATAAGGGGACGGTTGGTACGCAGGAATTGAATGGGAATGGAATGGTGATTCCTGCTGTAATACCCCGATTATTTAAACGCCTAATTACGATATTAATTTCGTAAATTAGAATATTATTATAATAATTTGATTAATAAATTATCGAATAACGATTTCGAACTTTTTGGAATAATAAAATTCCTAAGTACAATTCACAAATGAATGTGAATTGAGAAATACGAATATGTAACGTATTTCAACAGTAAAATTTCAACGTCGATTACGTATCGATAATCAAATGCTCGTGATATTTTCTAAGTTTTTAAGCTTAGAATTTAATTCCATTATTATTGGAATATTTTAATAAGGTGATTATAGCTTTATTACGACCATTTTGAGATGAGTCGATATTTAACGTTTTGAGACGTTTCAAACGTTAACATTTAGAGACGACTTGAGAATCAAGTATAACGATCAAGGAATTATGATATTTAAATTCCTATGATTATTTTATATAATTAGATTGTTATTTAGCATTGAAATAATGCTAGAAAATTTTGGAATGATATTTTTGATTAATAATGATTCTCGAAAACCCTAAATCGAGAATTAGGATTTTCTACCTATGGATTAATTCCGATAAATTTTTCCTATGATATAAATTATCATCTAGGATATATATTATGCTATATATCTACTTATAGCATGAAAATCAAGTTTTGGGCATTTAATTATTAAAAGTGCCGTGTATAACCTATTGTTTTAAACAAAGGATTATTTAATTTTTGATCATCCAATTTGTGTTATTTTCTTAAGTGTAGTATTAATACACACTTACCAAGAAAAAAAAGGTGTAGAAGAAAAATACACTGGCAATGTTTTTACATAGGAGCCGTTTATATTTGGATCTTGATTTAATATACTTGATAGCACTAATGTTTGGGGAAGTGTATCTAATACACATGTGTTATTCAACACATAAAAATCTGAAAATTTTTCTTCTCCCCTCTACAGTGGGCGACGGCAACTTGCTACATGAAACAAGATTTAGTTTGTTTCTCCCAAAAACTTTTATTAAAGCTTACCAAGAGTAAATGAATGTGTAAGGGATATTTTAAAACATGACATAATCACTTTGACTAAAAAAATTTCAATTGAGTCTTGTAATTGTAGAGAGAGCCGAGAGTCTACAAGAATTTTGTGTGTGATTGTTTCATTTATCATTTTTGCTTAAGTATATATATTTGGTTTAAACCACAAAACACACTTCACACTATCTTTCTCATTCCATTTTCCTTTCTGCCGTAGACTCCCAGTAAGAAAACAAAATATTTTTCCTTCTTCAATTCTTCTCATTTGCTTGAGTTTAATCCATCCCACAACCGATCGACTCCGATAACGAGGTTAGATATCGAACAAGCTTCGATAAAACCTATCTTTTTCAATAATCCTACGGTTTAATTTATTATTTTTAGCATGTATTATTTATGCAATAAATCATGTTAGCATGTTATAAGCTTAGAAATTATGTTACATATGTTAATATGTGCATAGATTATTTATTTCCTAAGCTTAGCAAATTATTTAAATTATTCTAGTGATGCTCGAAAATTGCTAGGTATGTTTTAAGGTTGGATTATTGATCTATAGTGTTGTAGGAATGCATGGTATCAATTTGAGAATTTTTGGAAATCATCTTGTTGGATTTCCAAAACTGCCGAAAATGTAATAGCATGGAACCTTGGTGTATAATTTTTATATGCTTGATATTATTGCATATTGTTGATCTAGGGTATTAATTAGGTGATATAGGAATTTATTAGAATTTTTGGACAATTGTACCTATTTTATTTCAATAAGGCCGAGACCCATAGTGATTGGTTCTATGGTTTAATTTGTGTTATTATGTAATGTTAAGATGTTATATTGTTACAATATAGTATATAAGTATAGTGTAATTTAATTAGAATTTATAAAAATGTTTAGTGTGATGTTGGTGAGAACCGAAACCATTGAACTTTTATACCTTGGGATAAAAAAATTTCATATGCTAAACTTTAGGTTATAATTATATTATAAATTAAGGTTAGAGCCTTCTATAATTTAATTATAATTTTAGGAAGTTATTTGATAATTTTGGGAATTTTAAAGACCTATATAGTGATAGGTGAATTCCAAATTTTTCTATAGTAACGTTAATACATATTAACGATCATAGTGTAAAATAATACACTATATGAATTTAGAGAAATTTTTATAACAAGCTTGGAAATTATAGCTCATAACCGTGAGCTATATTGATTTTTATTAAGGATTTTAAATCCTTTTTAATCAAGAAAATAATATATTATATGTCTAGAAATTAATTTAGACATATTAAAATTTTTGAGAATTATTAAACATAGAATATTATGTTTTTATTTAAACGTTATATTAAATAACGTTAAAAGCATAAATAATGCTTAATGCATTAAAAGATTAATATTGAAAGAAAATATTAATCAAAATTATCGATTTGCGTGAAAAATCGAAGATTAAAGCTTTTTGAAAAGAAATCGATTGAAAATCGATTTATATTGATTAAAATATGAGTTATTGAAAATTTAATAAGAAAAGTCAAAATGGTTGACTTTCGAAATTAACGTACGAAATACGTTCGTTAAATACGTTAATACGTGAAAAACGTATTACTTTTATAAGAATATCTCAATTGTGAGAAAAGATTTCATTATTGAAATCACTTTATTGAATAACGTTATTATACGTTAATTGTTTAACCTAAAAGGTTAAAATGAGACTGTAGATCATATTACGTCTCTCTCGATATACGAGAATTATTTTATTGATATACGCGTCGTTTCAACGTATTAAGACGTATAAAGAATCATCCAAACTTCGAATTATTAATTTAATTATCAAAGTTGAATGAACTTTGAAAATCTCGAAAAACGTGCCAACGTACTAAACGTACATTTTTGCGTAAAGGTGGGACGTGAAGTTCACTCGCAACGAGGAGAAGAGCACGCATAGTGAAATTCGAAGTTCCGAAGTAAAGGTGGGCTTTACTATACTCAAACTGGTAGAATTTTACCAAATAATTTATTTATGATGCTTTATTGCAAGCAAATAATTATGAACTGATTTATTTAATTACCTGCCCAAAATGTTTATGTTTTATGTATGTATCCAATCCATGATTGTTGATGCATAATGTTGGGTAGCCCCCACTTTATGACATGCTTGAATTCGTATTCTTGGAAGTACCCCAAGAATGATGGAGAATTCGTATCCTGTGCTGAGATGGCCTGGATTTTGTGCACTGATTATTTTGTGACTGTGTGCTGAAAGGGTGCTCGGCCGGTCACGGCGTCTGTGAGAGGAGGCCTCCTCTCCAGCGCAGGGAATTGTTGTGAATGATTGATTGTGGTGGATGTGGATCATACATACGTGGAAAATGCTTGGCCAAGCAATATTTATTGAAAATGACAGAAAATATTTAGTAAGCACGAGTATTTCAAATCAAAACCTCGTGTGTTACTGTGATGGGGCAGAGTAATTCAAACTGTGATAAATTATTTTGGCATGAGCCACTGAGTGCATTATTTGTACTCAGCCCTGCATATTTGTTTTTAAATGTGCAGATTGAGCTGGCGATGGTGATGGAGCGGAGATGTTGAGTAGTCAGGGGCCTTTTTGTATTTATTATGTTTGAAAGAAAGAACCCTTGGGTGCATATCGTCATATATGCATTCACATGCTTTCCGCTGCATATTCTGAATATTTTGTATGTTATTGTGACAGTTGTATCTGTCTGAATTATCGAACCTACTGTTAAAGGAACTCGTAGCCTTTATATTTGTATATGACTTTTGCCTTATGAATAAGGGTGAATTGCTTTTGCCTTGTAAATAAGGTTTGACCATTAAAGTTCGATAAATATCTTTCTGAAATCTTTTGATTATTTTTATCAATTGTTTTGCATTCACTGTTCCAAGCTCCAGTTCTCTCTAATCTGTCCTTTGGATTAGAGTGGCTGTGACACCTGCGTCCATTCTCATTCCGATGGCTGGTGGATTTTTACGTCAGGAATCACCATTCCCGAAGGAATACTTATTACCATGAACATGGGATTAGCCATTTCTCCCCTCCCCCATGATATTAGCTATTACCATGAATATGGGATTAGCCAAATTTATTTATTTATTCGAAAAATTATTTTTATTTATTTTTATCTAGTAAAATTAATAATAATAAAATAATAATAATATTTATGATAATAAATAAATAGTATTTATTAATAATAAATAATTTAATATAATAATAGTGATAAAATATAGTTATTAATAATATTAACATAATAAATAACAATAAATACAATAAATAATTATATTAAAATAATAATATTCTTGATAAACATATTAAAATAATAATAATAATAATAATAATAAATACTATTGAAATTAATAATAATATTGACATAAAAATAATAATTAATACCAATAAAGATTATATTAAAATATTATTATTAATTAATTAATTATGATAATAAATAAATAGTAGTTATTAATAATAAATAATTATAATATAATAATAGTGATAAAAATTATAGTAATTAATAATATTAACATAATAAATAATAATTAATACAATAAATAATAATAATAATAATAATAATAATAATAATAATAATAATAATAATAATAATAATAATAATAATAATAATAATAATATTAATAATATTCCTAAGTAATAATATTAAAATAATATTCCTAAGTAATTATATTAGAATAATATTATTATTAATAATAATTAATTAATAATAATAGTAATAATATTCCTAACTAATAATAATTATTATTACGATGATATTATTGTTATTATTATTAATTAATATTAATAATATTCCTAAATATTAATACTAATTATTATTATTATTGTTATTATTATTGTTATTACGATAATAATAACATAAATTATAAAATCATAATTGTTTTATTTGTTTTATTTCATTCATATTCGTTCATTCCTTGTACATACCAACCATAGAAATCACATATTTCATTCCATTTCATTCCTATCATCATTCCATTCCAAAGTTCATTCCATTCCTATCCAATTTCATTCTTGCATAACAGCCATCACCTAAGGGTTTACATCAATAGTAGAGTATCTGAGGCAGTTGAAGCGGATACAAATGAATCTGAGTGGACCACACATTTGAAGGTCCAACCTTAGGCTTAGAAACACACTTCCAAACCGCCGTGTTGCACTTGAACCCACTCCCAAAACACAGCTGCAGCACCTTGTCACCCCTCTTCACCCTCCCCTTCGCCTCCAAGTAGGCCAACGCGTACCACGTCGACGACGACGATGTGTTCCCGAACCGGCACAGCGTCATCCTCGACGCCTCCACGTCCCCCTCCCTCAGCCGCAGCCGCTCCCCGATCGTCTCAATCACCGCCCTCCCGCCTGCGTGGATGCAGAAATGCTCGATCGCCTTCTTGAAGTCCGGCACATACCCCGCCGGCCCTCTCTTCCTCGCCCTCCTCCACACGTACACCACCTGTCACAATATTACTTTACGGGAAGTTCAAATTCAAAACACGAGGGAGACTGCTAAAATATTCTTTTCTTTTTGGTTTCCGCACCTGCTCCCAATATGGCAGCACCAGCAGCCCCACCGCTGCCATGTTCGCCTTCAGTGCCTCCCCCGCCACCTGTACAAGGGCGACCACAGAGAAATAGTTCAAGGACCTAAAATCGAATTTTTCTGCAACAAAGGTGCTAAAATTTTAAAAATAACATATATATATATAAAATATTGAATATAATGTATTTTTTAAGGAGTAAAAAAATTGATTTGGGAGTACGCCACTGCACCTGCAGGATCAGCCTTGAGAGCGCGACGCCGGTGTGGCCCTCGGCGTCAGGCTCCTGCACCACGCACTCGTAGGCAGCGGTCTTGGCCCCCATATGAGTCCTTACAACGTGTGCGAGTTCGTACTTGGCCCGCGCTCTGTCGCAGGTGCGGTTGGAGAGGAGGGCCCCGGCACCCCCCATCCGGAACAAGCAGTTGGCGAGGAGCATGGATTTGGTTTTCCCCTCGTAGAAGTTGGCGGATACCGACTCCATGCTTAGAATTAAAGCTAATGAATTATTGTGGACGCTCAGAATATCCCTAGCCAGATGCAGACCTAAGATCCCAGCGCTGCATCCCATGCCGGACAAATTGTAGGTCTTGACATTGCTTCGGAATCCGAACCTGTTGACCACCATGGACGCGAGGGACGGGGTGGGCGAGGTGAGGCTGCAGTTGGTGATGAGGACATCGATGCTCCGGGGGTCGACGCTGTGCTCGGTGAGAAGGCTATCGACGATTTGGAAGAGGACGGACTGAACCTCCTCCATGGTGGCGGAGAGGGAGTAGTCCATGGGGAGCTTCTGCATGCCGTCGGGCAAGTAGGTCTCGTTTCCGATTCCGGATCTCTCGATGACTTTCTTTTGAAAATCGACGGCTTCTTTGGTCCAACGCCCCATGATCTCAAGGTGCTCCACCAGGGCGGAGACGGGGACTCGGTAGTGAGTGGGGGGCTGGTAGCATTTGAAGTCCAGGAGGTAGACTTTGCTGGGTTTGTGGAGGAAGTAGATTAAGACTGCTAGCAGAATTAAATAGGTCAGGGAAAATGACAGCATTTCTGAAATGCTGATTTGCTCCGAGATGATGATTGAAGTATCCATGTTTTTAGATGGATTAATATTGCATGTATGAAGCAACGTATTTATAGAGTGGAGATTGGTTTTGTTGGAAGGAGGGAATGTGATCGATGCTTTTTCGAAGCATAACCGACGGAGGAGAAAAGGGTCATGCTTAATATATTGAACCCTAGGCCACCCAGGAATGAAGCTGTAATGATGCAGATATTGCTCAGTAGTCACTAGTCAGTACCCCCGGCTGCAATTACATTTCTAACACTGACATAATTTTGGACAAATTTAGAAAATAAATAAAATTTATCTTATACTGATGAGTAATTGTCATGTGTCATAAGATTGAAAACAAGTCATAAAATTAGTGAAATTTGAAAAGTTTGAAAAAATAAATAAAATTGTGATATCTGATGGGTAATTATCACGTGTCATGAAATTAAAAACAAGTCATGAAATTTGTGGATATGTAATTAATTTTTAGTACAATTAATGATGTAACAAAATTTATAACATTTTTGTTGGTGTTACTAAAATCATGATACTATTATACAATCTTGTTAAGGTCCACTCCCTCCCAACAAGATTTTATTTTTATTTTTATATAATTGAATATGGATATTATTAAAGCTCCTCGACGACATTTCAAACACAACCGATACACAATCGGTGGCATGCAGTTGATCAAATTATAAAATTAATATATGAGAATGGTGTACATATATAGATCTTGTGCGCAAAAGTTAGAGATCAAATTGATCCAAAATGGGAGGTGATGTGGTTACTGATCCAAGTAACAGAATATCAGAGTTATATAGTTATATTCACTACAAAAAAACAGCTGAACAACGACGGATTAACGACGATCAAAATACGGGTCGTGATTCTGCGACGGATTAGCGACGGAATACAAACGAATTTAATATTTTTTATTAACTACGGATTGGCGACAAATCACGACGGCATGCGGAGGGAATATCTCGCACGAACTTTTAACGTCGTAATAACCGTCGCTGATCCGTCATTAAATTAACAGATTTTTTACTTTTTTATTTTGCACTTAATTTAACGACGGATTATGTATGTCGTTAGTCATAACCGTCGCTGATCCGTCGTTAAATTAACGGATCATTTTTATTTTTTATTTAGTATTTAATTTAACGACGGATTATTTCCGTCGCTAATATTATTTTTAAAATGATTTATTCGAAATAATTATAACTCATCGTCGTTAATATTAGTTTTTTATTTTTTTCACTGAGAATTTTAACGATTGAAATATACGTCGTTAGTCCGTCGTTAAAATTAACGACTGACCGTATCCGTCGTTAGATTAACGGATTTTTTTTTATTTTGCACGTAATTTAACGACGGAGTGTGTCCGTCGTTACTATTAGTTTATATTTTTTTTGCTGAAAATTTCAACGACTGAAGTCGGCATCGTTTGTCCGTCGTTAATATTTTAACGACGAAAACTTCCATCGTTAGTCCGTCGCTATCAGTTTTTAAATATAACGACGGATACGTCCGTCTCTAATCTGCCATTAAAAAAAATATATAACAGACGGGTTTCTTCCCCAAATTTCATAACTCTACGCCCTATACTTCAATTCCTCCCGCCGCCGCCGCCCCGCCATGCCCGCCATGCCCGCCGCCACCATCATCGCCCGCCCGCCCGCGCCACCGCCCACCCCCTCACCTTTGCCCTCTGCGCCGCCCAGTGCAGCCGTCGTCATGCCGTCGTGTTAGGGTTTATTTAGTTTTCAAATTTTATTGATTTTTTTGTGAAATATTGTTGTGATTGTTGTGATGCTATGATATATTGTTATGATTATTGTGATATGTTATCATAATATAGTAATATGTTGTTGTGATATATTGTTAATAATTTATCGTAAAAATATAGTGATATATTGTTGGTCGATTGAGATTAGGTGATTGAAAATAGGTGTAGATTATTGTGGATGCTTGAGATTATTAACTATATACTTATATTAGATGCTTGAGACTAACTAGATTGTTGTTGGATTGAAAATATGTATAGATTATTGTTGGATAGTTGAGATTATTAATAATATACTTATGTTGAACTTTATCGTTTAATGCTCGATAACAAAGTAATTGAGTGGGAAACCCAAAGCATGAACTTCAAAAAGCCTTGGGTTGATTTTAAGTTTCAATAATTTTTATACTTTTTTAGGATATAAAGGAATATATATATTAAAGATCAGGATAAAATTGATAAATTTTAAAAATTGTGATAGAATTGAAAAAAATGCTAAAATATTGGGATAAAAAATGATATTAACCCTTACTTATGAAATTCATTTATATGCCAAAAGAATAATTTAGTTAAATGCAATTGTACTTAATAAATTTTAATTGAAAATTTGATTGAATGTTGATTGAAGATTAATAAGTTTTACTTGAAGATTATTAAATTCAAAATTTGATTGAATGTTGATTGAAGATTAATAAGTTTTACTTGAAGATTATTAAATTCAATTAAATCTTAGTTAATTCCTAATTTATAAATACGACCTCCATCCCCAAATTTATTTCTAGGAATCTTGGACACGAGTTTTAATGAAAATTATTGAATGTATTATGAGTGGAATAATATTGTACAACTTATATATATTGAATATGTTTAATTAATTATTTACAATTAGGAGCTTGGAGAATGAATGACAATCGTGAGTGGGTGTATAAGAGGTTTAGTTCGGTTGGTGGATTAAATATTGAATTTCAAGATGGACTTGAAAGTTTTATTGAATTCGCTAGTGCTCAGTTTTTATTCGTGGATGGAGAGAAAATCAAGTGTCCGTGTAAGAAGTGTAAGAATATACCTTATCAGAAGCAAGATACTGTGCGATATCACTTATCAAAATTTGGATTTGTTCCAAATTATCACACATGGATATTTCAAGGAGAGACAACCACAAGTAGGGACAATGTTGTGGATTCAGATGTTAGCCGTCAACCAAATAAGTATCATACGATGGAATTGGATGCTGCTGGTCCACATTTCAACTTTGACGAGATCGAAGAGGAGCCAAATTCTGATGCACAAAAATTTTACGACATGTAGAATGCTGCCGATAAACCTTTATGGTCGGGTTGTTCGAATCACACACAGCTGTCATTTGTGGCTCGACTTCTGAGTTAGAAAGCAGAGAACACCATTATTGAGAAGGGTTTTGATCAAATATCAGAACTGACATCCAGATGGAAATTGCGTGTCTGATGACTTCTACAGCACGAAGAGATTGTTGCGTGGCATGGGGTTGACCGTACACAAAATTGATTGTTGTCCATTTAATTGCATGATTTATTGGCGCGAAGATTCTGAATTGACGAGCTGCAAATTCTGTAATCATCCTCATTTCAAGAGCAATACTCGAGCTGGTGGAAGTCGACGGAAAGCACAAGTAGCATATAAAAAGATGTATTATTTTTCTCTAACTCCTCGACTACAGAGATTGTATACATCCAATGCTATAGCAGAAAACATGAGTTGGCATGCATCGTCGGTCGATGATGGGGTCATGCGTCATCCGGAAGACTCAATTGCATGGAAACATTTGAACACGAATTTTTCCTTATTTGCATCAGAAATTCATAACGTGCGATTGGGACTCTCAACTGACGATTTTCAGCCATTCGATCAATCAGGAAAGCAATATTCATCATGGCCCGTTATACTTACCCCTTATAATCTTCTCTCGTGGCTGTGTATGAAGGAACAATACATGTTTCTTACGATCTTAGTGCCCGAACTGCGTAATCCGAAGAAAAAGATTGATGTGTTCTTGCAACCATTGATAGCAGAGTTAATAGATTTGTGGGATGACGGTGTTCTTACTTATGATGTATCTTTGAAGCGAAATTTTCAAATGCACGCTGCATTACTTTGGACAATTAGTGACTTCCCCGCATATTCTATGTTATCTGGATGGAGTACAGCTGGAAGATTATCTTGCTCGCACTGCATGGAGCATACCGATGCTTTTACTTTAGCTAAAAGTGGTAAGCAGTCATGGTTTGATAACCATCGTAAATTTCTAGCTCCTAATCACCCATTTGGAAGGGATCGAAGAGGTTTCAGAAAGAACACAGTGATTACTAACGATCCACCAGAAGCGCGATCAGAAGATGAGCTTCTGTCACTAATTATGGGTATGGGACTAGTCTCCGTAACAGATATTGGCAGTGATGAAATAAATAGTAGAATATCCAAACAGTTTGGAACTGGATGAAAGAAAAGAAGTATTCTCTGGGATCTACCTTACTGGAGTTCTCTTTTGATTCGGCATAATTTGGATGTCATGCACATAGAGAAGAATGTGTTCAATAATGTCTTCAACACAGTCATGAATGTTCAAGGGAAGACAAAAGATACGAGCAAATCTAGAGAAGAACTTAATTTATACTGCTACAGACCAGAGTTGACGATGAATGAATGAACAGAAAAATATCAAAAGCTTCTTATACACTTGACAATTGTGAGAAAAAAGTCTTATGTGAGTGGATAAGAGGTTTAAGATTTCCAGATGGGCACGTTTCGAACATGGGTAGATGTGTAGACATGACAAAACTGAAGATGTTTGGGATGAAGAGTCATGACTGTCACATTTTCATGCAGCGAATTCTACCGATTGCATTTCGTGAACTTCTCCCACCTAATGTTTGGAAAGCTGTAACAGAATTATCTTTATTCTTCAAAGATTTAACTTCTCGAAACATAGTGTTTGATGATCTATGCATACTTCAAGAAAATATTCCAGTGATTTTATGCAAGCTTGAGCGCATCTTTCCCCCTAGTTTCTTCGACTCCATGGAACATCTACTGGTTCATCTAGCTGATGAAGCCCGTATTGCAGGGCCTGTTCAATACCGATGGATGTATCCATTTGAAAGGTACTGCTTGTACATTATCATATATATAAATTGAAAAACGTTTATAGAGTTTTTTGTTTCGTTTGTAGATACTTACGTAAGTTGAAGAACAACGTACAAAATAAAGTCAGGGTTGAGGGTTCTATCTGCAATGCTTACTTAGTAGAAGAAGCATCGATATTTTGCTCGTATTATTTTGATGATCACGTAAGAACAAAGTTCAGAGATTTGCATCATAATTATGATGGTCAAGTGGAGATTAGGCACGAAGACTATCCAGATATGCTTCAAATCTTCAAGCAAGATGGCAGACCTTTTGAAAATATGTCAACGAGATATTTCGATCGTAAAGAGTATGATGCTGCTCGTTTATACGTGTTGCTCAACTGTGTTGAAGTTGCAGACATTTACATGACGTAAGTGTCGTGTTTTCTCTAAAGTCATTGTTAATTATTATTGTTGTTATTATTAACTAGGATCGTAAATATATGTGAATGTAGTTTATTTATCGATGATGTGAAAAGACAAATCCACTGATCTCTAGCTCTGATATTCAAAGGTCGATTGAAAGAGCATTCATGCTTGGGTTTGAGGCATATGTGAGTGTTCTGATGATTTTTAGTAGGAAATATTTAATATTTAATATGTACGTTTAGCCATTCTAATCGATTTTTTTACTAATAATAGGTCAAATATCATACTAACAACATTGTGAATCCGTTCATATTGTATCTTGCCAAAGGGCCTTCAGCACTAATTAAGACGTACCTAGGGTATTATATAAATGAGTACAAATTTCATACATTAGAACATGGGTCACAAATATCAACTATGAATAGTGGAGTGTGTATTAAATGTGAAACTTATGGTACAAACACTCAAAACTCGATTTTTATAGGCAATTATTGGAGGTTTGTGAGTTGGAATATCCTGGGCTACCAACGAAGACCACAACATTGTTTAGACGTGAATGGTTTGATCCTTCACGATTGGGGTTATCAATTTATTCCGAGTACAAGTTGGTTTCGGCAAATCATACGTGAAGATATAACAAGTTCGAACCGTTTATCCTCGTCAATCAAGCCATTCAAGTATACTATTGTGCATATCCAAGTTTAAAACAATCTATGAAAGAGTGGTGGGAAGTATGCAAAATTAAAGCTCGATCTAATGTGGAAGTCTCAGATGAGAGTTTTGCATCGATAGTACCTCCCTCTTTTCAAGAGGATGCATTTGATTCGATTACTAATGTCGTTGTGGATGATGACACGACACTAGTTCATCCTAACGGTACACCCACAGACATTGAAGAGACATCTGATGATACGGATGATGAAGTTGAATTGTCAGAGTCAGAAGACAATCATTCATTGGATGATGATGATGATGATGATGATGATGATGACGACAATGAATAGGGTTTGAATTTATTATACGGAAGCTGAACAAGTTTTATTTTATAGTATGCACAAAAAATGTTATGATATGTATTATTTGTGAAATTTTAATGCAGCATTTTTTACCTTTGTTTGCAGATGTCTCAGGGTGGACGAGGTACCTCGTCGTCAGGTCAGAGGCATCCAGGTTCATATACGCCGTCGCCATCACCTGCCGGGCTCGAAGAATCTATGGAGGCTTGTCTCACAACCCGGTAGCTCGAGCGGTGAGTGCAAAGGCCGTCGAGGGAGGGGATGAAGAAGATAGCCATTGTGAATGAGTATGTTATCAATTGTATGTCTCAGTTAAAATAAATCATAATATTCTGATGTCTTTATTTCTTGTAAATTGCAGTATTTTTTATCCGAGCAATGATGTAGCACGCGTGATTACGGAGTCATTCATGAACCACAACAGCTTCACTTGGAAAATGGTGCCTCAGGAGTACAAGCAAATTTATTTCGATGAATTCAAGGTTTGTGTTGTTTATACGGAGTCATTTATGTTTTTACCTTTGACACCAGTGATGTTGTAATCATATATTTTTTGCAGAAATTTTTCTATTAGGATGATAAGCTGGACGAGGCCAGGGTCTACACCTACTAGTGCGCAAAGGCCGCCGAACGCTATAAAGATCTTGTTCACAAGATCAAGCGGCTGAAGGACTCGCCCAACCCATCTCCATTTATCCCTGATCGAGATTGGGATAATTGGAAGAATTATTAATCTCGGACAGACGTCCAAGCGAATGCGGTAAAGGCCCGCAGCAACAGAATGTCTGAGTCAGATGGCGAGGGTACTGGGATAGTCAAGCATCGGGATGGCTCACGCTGTGCATTATAGTATGCGAGAGATATTGTAAGTACTTTGAAGTTTTAGATATAGTAAATTGATTTAAGAATCGTGATACTTGTTAATTATTTAATTTGTTTGACTTATTTATAGATAAAAGAACGTGGAGTAGACATATCAGAGGTCCAATGGGAAGTATTCCAAAAGTATCATGCCACCGATGATGGGAGCTATACAGACGGGAAGGCTCGGAGTATCACGGTAAGTATATTCGTTAGCGTAATAACGAGCATTTAATTAAATAATAATTGTACGAAATTATATTACAGAGGCAGGTTCGATGACACAGTTGAGCCAATCTGGGGGCAGTGATGAGGCGACACTAGCAGTTGATAGTACTCAAATTCTAAAAAATATCCTTGAGAGCTCCTCAAGAAAAAGAATAGGATGTTTGGAGCTGGTTCTCTATCACGGACATAAATGCAGAGCGAAGCGTCGTCTCATTCGGTAGAGAGTGCCCAACCTGCTGATTCCATAGCTTATCATCAAAGCTATTGGAGACGAAGGCCAGAATGCAAACTGAGCACAAGCAATACGAGGCCGATTTGCGGTGGCGGCGATGGCCGAGGCATACAAGGCCGAACGCTGGTGGCCGAGAGCGCGAGATGACATTCAAGCAGAGTTTCAGGCTCAGTTGCGCTCTCAGCAGGAGGCCTTGGAGCGCTTCATGGCCAGCTCTCGTTTCCCCCCACCCTCGTGATATTTTGGTTTGTATGATGAAGAGAAAAATACATTTTATTTGCAAAACTTATCGTATGTTTGATTTAGAATGATAATGTTTATCATTTGGAATTGGTTTGTTTGTTTGATATTGTACCGTTTGGAATTGTTTTGTTTGGATTGTGTTTGTTTGAAAATAGGCTTGTTGTTTGTTGTAAATGACCGTCCAAAATAAAAAAATAAGTTGTCCAGTTTCTGCACATTTAGCGACGGATTGACGACAGATTGGCGACGTGAAATAAAAGAAAAAATAGAATCTAACGACGGATCCTATCCGTCGTTAACTAGCGACGGAAATATCCGTAGCTAATCGATCATAATAAATCAGACTGAAAACACAGAATCTAACGACGGATAGAATCTGTCGTTAACTAACGATGGACATATCCGTAGCTAATCGGTCGCCAATCCGTCAGACGACCATTCAATAGTTCGTCGATTAGCGACTGAAATTTCCATTGCTAATCCTTCGTAGAAAGTTAACGACGGACTTCGTTAGGTGTTTCCCAACCAGCGATCCAACGACGGCACCAGTCCGTCGCTGATCTGTCGCTAAACGATTTTAACGACGGATCCTACATGATCTGCGACGGAATTTTTCGTCGCTATTCGCCTGTATTTTTGTAGTGATTAGCCTTTTGATTGCTTTAAATTAGAGCAGATAAAATTGATATGATGACACGGTCCGATTTGTGGTACTCAAAATTGGGATTTGACTGAATTTATAAAATAGATTTTGAAAAACATCATGTTTAAAAAGCATGCTCAAATAGTCCATTGCACTTGAAGCCTGTTTAAAAAAAATTATGATTTTCGGACTAAAAACTATGTCCGCTTGTTGTTAATGTAGTACTTAATAAAATGCATATAAGTGCTCTATTATCTTTTATGTATCATACCATGTATTTAATAAGATGCATACGAGTTTCCTATTATCTATTAAATATCACACTATAGAATTTAATAGGACACATACAAGTATCATAAAACATGATTCCTTTAAATTTCATACCATAGTATTTAATATAAGATATAGAAATGTTTAGGTGGGTTTGGCCCACCTGCCTCGTGATCTACAAGGTCGAGTCAATCCAATAAAAGTGGTTTGGCCCAATGGACTTAGGCCGGATCGGCCCAATCCATACATTTATCACATCTATCTTTAAATTACCTCAAATGTTAAGAGGCGTGGTTAAACAAAATAAAAGAGTTGTAATATGTAACAATGGTTTTTCTATGATACATTTTTTCCCTATTTCAATTCTTGATATTTTAATTAACTAATGTTTTTATGCTACTACTCTTGTTGTATTCCTTCATATTGTTCCATCTCTAGTCTTTTACTAGCAAAATGATATTCTCTTCATTCATCAAATACGTTCATTTAATTCCATTTTGGTCCGTCCACAAAAAATATTCACTTTCCTTTTTTTGGAAACATCAACTTCACATTTTTAACCTAAACTTATCTACTTATTTACAAAAGAATCACCCATGGCCCACCTTTGTACATCCACTATCCATTAATATATTTATTTATTATCCTCATTGCCCACCTTTTTACACCCACTTACTTTACACTCATTAAAATTTATTAAAACTCATGCCACCAAAATCAAAGAACGATTTTGATGGACGGATTGAGTATATGTGAAGCACGGACAAATCTTGATAATTTTTATATCTTGATTTTTTTTAAATAATCATAGAATTAAAGGTTTTAAGTTTATGGCTATCTTTAGTAGGCTGACTAACCGGTACGGGTCGGGTACCCTACCCGAAATTATCGGGTACCCGATCCTAATTTTTACCAAAAACTAATACCCGATCACGACCCGTTTTGCTTAGTCGGGTACCCTAATACCGTCTCGGGTATTAGGGTACCCGAAAACACCCAGAATTTCAAAATCCTCAACGCCACTTCTTCTTCTTCTTCTTCTTTTCTTTTTTGGTTGTTTCAATTCCTTTTACAGCAAATACGGCAACAAGATGTAGAAATCATGCAAGAAATCCAAACCATCCCTATTTTTTTAGGATTCTTCAACTAACGCTACTCGTAGGTAAAAAGCTGATCATTTTCGTCGATTGGAGTGGGAAGAGAGAACGGGCAGAGGAGTGGGACATGCTTTGGGTCGAAACTACTTAACTAGAAATAGAAGAAAGAAGAGAAAGAGGCGCACGGGGAGAAGATGAAGAATGAGATGGCTGAAAGCCTGAAAGAAAGAAATAAATTTATGAATAATTGATTGGAGTAAGAGAAGTGAAAAGAGACGCCGAGAAGATGAATAAGGAGTGGTTGAAAAAATTAAATGAATTTAAGACTAAAAAGAAGAAAGAGAACGGAAGTGTTAAAGAAATGAGAAAAAAATTGGATGACAACTCACTAATTGTCACATCACATGGAAAAATGGTGGGGTAGGTGATGTTGCAGATGCAACAGTAGCTCTCTGCCTCTCCACGTGAAAAATCACAATTCATGTACAAACCTTTCACAATAAACAATGCATATGATTTAATTTTAAATGTGGGTATTCGGGTACCCGATACCCGATTTTTTTAAACACGAACTACCTGATACCGACCCGATAACCGAAAAATCGGTTATCGGATATCCAATTACCCGATCGGGTCGGGTCGGGTCGGGTAATACCCGATACCCGGTTAGTCACCCCTAATCTTTAGAAACTCAAATACGTTTATCAATTGGGAAAAATCGTTAACTAACCAAATTTATAACATACATGTTTAATTTAACCAATCTTATAAAACCATGTAAGAAATATCCAAATGAGTAGATTACCCTTTGAATTTATCAAAATAGTTATGGACACTCTTATTTTGCTATAGATAATCCATTTTCTTATGATTTGTTATGCTATAATCACATGCTAATAAATTCTCATGGATGGCATCCATTGTACATTGGCTAAAAACCTCTCTCATGCCAATGCTAACTCTGTTAGTAGGTCTGGGAGATGTAACAACGCCACGTACAAGGAGATTATCCTAAGATTTTTAATTGCTGATCCTATGCTTCTAAAATTGTATCAAAGCCTAATTTTTATTAATGAAGTATTAAATATTTAATTTATAATGTGTTATCCTAACGGAGGAGGCTCCAAGAAAAATTATGGATCCAGACGCTTGTCCGAGATGCGTAGCATACAGGATTTGTTTCCAAGAATTTGAAACTAAATAGGATTGTCTAAGCAGATTGCTTGGATCTTATGAAATGATGTTTGAACGAAGTGTTCAGACCAACTAGAGGTCCGGAGTTATACGAATGCACCATTATGACGTGCGGGAAACAGAAGAGAGAATCATAATCAATGCCCAACTCCAGGAGGCATTGAGAATTATCCAGAGGAGTACCCATCCATCCCACGATTGATGGAAACAAAAAATCTAGAGGAGTCGGATGTCAATATTATATTCATGACATTGTCGTTCTTAAATCTCATGAAAATATTCTTGCAGATTTTTTAACAAGAGTTGGAGTCAAATGAGATTGACTCTATCAACATCGCAAAAAGGTAACTCCTGGAGAACCTGGAATTGCTCATTAGGGATTGGGATGACTGTGTTCTTCATGCCAAACAGGCAAGAAGACTTCAAGATGGGGATGTGACTAATGTCATAGACCGGATACGAGTTTGTATCTGTAACACAATTTCGCTCAATCATTACACACCACCCATCGCTCCGCTACCCAACACAACTGAAAAATAAGTCATTTCCCATAGTAAAGGATTTAAGTACCTCTTAGCACAAGTTCTAAGTTGGTGGATTCTTCAGAATCTTCGGCCTAAGAAAAAGATAATGACCAGGTATCACAACATGAATCATCATATCAACCCAACACCTCTTGGGTAAAAGAGAAAGAGATCAGTCTTAGGCCCATGACCGACAAATCTAATGATGATACTAACGTTTTTTATATTTCTCCTACTTGGCATGTATACCAGTCTAGTTGGGAGAAGTTGCAGACAAGGAAGGTAATCAACCCTAATCACAGCAAGGTTGATGTCTCGGAAAAATATCCCCGATTTTGGATGTCTATTGGAGCCAATCCACAGGACGTCAAGCAATGGTATAATTTTGGGGCACTAGCCTCGATTTATACTATTGCGCCAGCCTTTACCGAGATCAAGGGTCTACCAAAATGGATCCAAGAAGCGGTGCACGACTCTTGGGTGAATAACCCAGGACTTAGTAGAGGAGATGTTTTGGAGTCAGATTTCATCGTCACGCTCGAACCGATCCAAAAGGAAGTCTCAAAGCCTTCCACTACATCAGGCTTCAACAACCAAATACAGGGCCTTAAAAAATATCAAGGCCTATTCATCAGAAATCTCATTAGTTTCTACATTCTTCGAGGACCAGATCACAACGAGACGAGCATGGAGTTTATGGGTCTGTCTCATGGAGATGGACAAAGTCAAGTTCCCATTCAAATTCTTCCAGAAGTCGGTGAATGAGATATTCCAGTTAAACACCATGATAGGCAAAACAACGAGCTTCACAGAGAGCTTTTTCGAGAAGAATATGACCTTACTTTGGGAAAACAAGATCACGGCGAGCATAGAAACTCACTGCAAATTCTGTAATATGGCTCACTTTAGGCACTGGACATCAAGGGTTTGCTCAGACTGTCCGAATCAGAGGAGCCAGAGTTCGGGAAAGGCTTCTTGTCGAAACAAGACAAGAAGAAATTCTTAGCGGATGAGCATGAGAAGCATCGGGTTACTCAGAAAAGAATACCTCGGGCACCTCCAAGGAGTAAGGTGACCGACAAAGAAAAGAGAGTCAGGTGACTCGAAGGCAGATAACCACCCACCAAAAAGAAAACGACATGGGTGGGTAAATCAACATGAAGATTCCCATTAAGAAAAAAGATAGTGGGAAATTAGTGATGACTCCACCTTCACGACGGACAAAGTGTCGGCAGGAGAAAGTGGAGCACTCAGAGATCTATTATTAAAAAGATGGTCCATCAGCATGTGAAAAACCAAAAGATCTGTCGTCAATCCATAACACTGGTTTTATGTGTCCTTAATCGAACAAAGTGTCAGTAAAAGAGAGGACCAACACCACATGCGATCAAGTTGTCATGGAGAAAAGAATCCGAGAATAATTCAAGCAATTATAGAGGGTATCAAACCTCTATATAAATAAGAGAAGAATTGTAATACCCCGATTATTTAAAAGCCTAATTACGATATTAATTTCGTAAATTAGAGTATTATTATGATAATTTGATTAGTAAAATATCGAATAATGATTTCGATTATTGTTGGAATAATAAATTCCTATGATTTATTCACAAATGAATGTGAATTTAGAAATACGAATATGTGACGTATTTTAACAGTATAATTTCAACGTCGATTACGTATCGATAATTGAAATCTCGTAATCTTTTCTAAGTTTTAAGCTTAGAATTTAATTCCATTATTATTGGAATAATTTAATAAAGTGATTACGACTTTATTACGACCATTTTGAGATGAGTCGATATTTAACGTTTTGAAACGTTTCAAACGTTAACGTTTAGAGATGACTTGAGAATCAAGTCTAACGATCAAGGAATTATGATATTTAAATTCCTATGATTATTTTATATAATTAGAATATTATTTAGCATTGAAATAATGCTAGAAAATTTTGGAATTATATTTTTGATTGTTTAAGATTCTCGAAAACCCTAAATCGAGAATTAGGGTTTTCTACCTATGGATTGATTCCAATAATTTTTCCTATGATATAAATTATCATCTAGGATATATATTATGCTATATATCTACTCATAGCATGAAAATCAATATTTCGGCATTGAGATATGAAAATGCCGTGAACACCTATGGGAATTATCATAGGATTATTATTTTATTTTGATCATCCAATTTGTGTTATTTCTTAAATGTAGGATTAATACACACTTACCAAGTAAAATTTGTAGATGAATTATGTTTAGCATTTTGCTATATGAAATAGCCGAAAACTTTGACTTAATTGTACACAATTAAATCTTGATTTTTATACACTTGATTGCTTAAATTTTTGGGATAGAGTGTACATTATACACTTGCATAATACATCACAAAATCTGAAAATTTCACTCTCCTAATACACACAAGTTGACGGCACATGCTAGAGTGTGAGATAAAATTTTCTTTGTTTAATTATTCCCAAACCTTTAATAAAGCTTTGCAAGGAGTTAATACCTTGTAAGAGATATTTCCATGCATGACATATGCACTTTGACCATAAAAATTTTAATTGTGTCTTGTGTCTTGAGAGAGAGCCGAGAGAGAGTATTATGTGAGTGTTGTTTCATTCTTTTATTTTGCCTAAGTATATATGTCTTGAAACCACACACAAACACAACACTTTCATTCCTTTCTTTTCTTCTCAACACACTGCCGAGAGCTTATCAAGAGCAAACCAAATATTTTTCTTCTTCTTTCATCTCAATTTGTTTGAGTTTGAACTATCCTACAATCGATCGACTCCGATAACGAGGTTAGATATCGAACAAGCTTCGATAAAACCTAACTTTTTCAATAATCCATCGGTTTAAATTATTATTTTTAGCATGTATTAATTATGCAATAAATCATGCTAGCATATTCTAAGCTTAGGAACTATGTTACATGTGTTAATATGTGCATAGATAATTTATTTCCTAAGCTAAGCAATTTATTTAAATTATTCTAGTGATGCTCGAAAATTGCTAGGATGTTTTTAATGTTGGATTATTGATCTCTAGTGTTGTAGGAGTGCATGTTATTAATTTAGAAATTTTTGGAATTCATTTGTGTAAAATACCCAAATTGCCGAAAATGATATAAGTTGGTACCTTGTTGTATAATTTTTATATGCTTGATATAATAGCATATTGTTGATCTAGGGTATTAATTAGGTGATGTAGGAATTTATTAGAATTTTTGGACTTTTGTAGCTAATTTTATCCAAAAAGGCCGAGACTTAGAGTGCTTGGTTTAATGGTTTATATTGTGTTATTAGATGATATTATGATGTATGAGTGTTATATGGTAGTATATAAGCATAGTGTTAATTTATAGGATTTTATAAAAAAATTGTTTGGTATTTGAATACCTATGTAGCCGTGAGCTACCTTGATCAATTCTTAGGTGTATTGTTTGATTTTATCAAACTTTAGTTATAATTATGTTATATATTAATATTTGAGCCTTGTGTATAATTATTAGAATTTTTGGAAAATTATTGGATTTATTTTGAAATAACCGTGAGCCTATATAGTTATTATAGGTGTGTTCCAAATTTTTCTATAGTGATATTATACATATTAATGATCATAGTGTGAAATAATACACTATATGAATTTAGAGGAATTTTTGGAACAAGTTTGGAAAAAATGTGTTATAGCCGTGAGCTATAAGTGAAAATAAGGAATTTTAATTCCTTTTTAATCAAGAATAATAAATTATCATATGTCTAAAAATTATATTAGACATAATTGAATTTTTGAGATTTATTAAACATAGAATATTATGTTTACGATGAAACGTTATATCAAATAATGTTAAAAGCATAAAATAATGCTTAAAGTATTAAAAGATTAATATTGAAAGAAAATATTAATCAAGTTTATCGATTTGCGTGAAAAATCAAGAATTGAAAAGAAATCGATTGAAAATCGATTTATATTAATTTTATTCATTAAAAATGTATTTTATTGAAATATTATAACGAAAAGTCAAAATGGTTGACTTTCGAGATTAACGTACGAAATACGTTCGTTAAATACGCTAATACGTGAAAAACGTATTACTTTTATTTGAATATCTCAATTGTGAGAAAAGATTTCATAGTTGAAATCATTTTATTGAATAACGTTATTATACGTTAATTATTTAACCTAAAAGGTTAAAATAAGACTATAGATCATATTACGTCTCTCTCGAAATTCGAGAATTATTTTTATTAAAATACACTTTGAAACGACGTATTAAGATTTATTAAGACTTCGAATTATTATATTATTTATCAAAGTTGAATGAACTTTGAAAATCTCGAAAAGCGTGCCAACGTGCTAAACGTAAATTTTTACGTAAAGGTGGGACGTGAAGGCTCACACGCAACCAGAGGAGAGCACGCATATCGAAAATCAAAGTTTAAAAGTAAAGGTGGGCTTTACTATACTCAAACTGGTAGAATTTACCAAATGATTTATTTATGATGTTTTATTGCAAGCAAATATTTATGAACTGATTTATTTAATTACCTGCCCAAAATGTTTATGTTTTATGTATGTATCCAATTCATGATTGTTGATGCATAATGTTGGGTAGCTCCCACTTTATGACATGCTTGAATTCATATTCTTGGAAGTACCCCCAAGGATGATGGAGAACTCGTATCCTGTGTTGAGATGGCCTGGATTTTGTGCACTGATTATTTTGTGACTGTGTGCTGAAAGGGTGCTCGGCCGGTCACGGCGTCTGTGAGAGGAGGCCTCCTCTCCAGCACAGGGAATTGTTGTGGAATGAATTATTGTGGTGGATATGGATCATACATACAAGGAAAATGTCTGCGCAGACGAATCTTTATGGAAAATGAAAGAAATTATTTAGTAAGCATGAGTATTTCAAATTAAAACCTCGTGTGTTACTGTGATGGGGCAGAGTAATTTAAACTTGATAAATTATTTTGGCATGAGCCACTGAGTGCAATCTTGTACTCAGCCCTGCATGTTTGTTTTTAAATGTGCAGGTTGAGCAGATGATGGATGGAGATGTGTCGGAGCAGTCGGAACCCTTCTTGAATACAATATATTAGAAACCTTGAATACATATCGTCATATGTGTATTCACACGTTTTTCCATTGCAATTGAATTAATTTATTTTATGATGTTGTTAGTTGAATACGTCCAGAACATATGAGTTCTTGTATATATATTGGTTAAAGCCTTCTTTATTATTATTCCAAGCATTAGCCCCTACTAAATCGTACTTATGATTTAGAGGCTGTTACAAGAATGAAGCTCACATTATCGACCATCATCCAACTTTCCTTCAAATAAAAGAAAATAAATTATCTCTGTAATAGTTTTGAGTTTTGAGGTCTTTTTCAAGTTTTTTTCTTTTCTTTTTTAAGTTTTTAGATTATATGTGCTGAGTGTTGCTGAAGGAGTTTCAACGGAGAGGAGTCCATCGGTTATGATCGTGTGATTGGTAGAAGCTCGGAGGTAGCTCAAAGCCCATAAAAATCCAACGACCCAAAGGAATAGTACCCGAAAGCACTTTGGTAAAGAAGGTATGAAGTCGAGTACTCGATTGATTAATTTTTAATTGTTATACGGAAGCATGTTAGACCTGATTGTTAAGCATTTTTTATCTTTATTAATGAATGCGTTATGGAAATAGTGTTGGATTTGTATACTGAAAGCAGAATGGTTGAGCTTGTATACAATGTTTCTTATTACCACTATTACAATCACCTATCTGAATTGTTTATTTGATTGCATATGTGTAATATCCCGCAATTTTAACACTTAACTACGATAATATAAATCGTAAATTAGGGTTTTAAGCTCGATAATTAAAATCTTAATTATTCAATGCTCGATTTTGACTAAGCATAATTTGGTGAGTTATATATGATATTCACTGACGCTTAGTGAATTAAGGAATGTAGCTTATGCTATTCATTTGAACGTATATTTCTAACGTCGATAAAATTCGACAGTTAAGCTTTACGATATTTTCTAAGCATTAAGGCTTAGAATTCGAATTCCCTATCATTATAGTAGTAAATAAAGTGTTCCTAATTTATTTATGAACATTTTAGAGGTGAATCAACTATTAACGTTTAGAGACGTTTTAAACGTCTACGTTTAGAGACGAATCGATAACTCAGTCAAATGATCATGGAATTATATTATTTAAATTCCTATGATTATTTTATAATATAAGAGCATTATTTATAATCAAAATAATGCTAGAGAATTAAGGAATAAAAATTGAACAATAAAGCTAATTTCGAAAACCCTAATTTTTGAAATTTGGGTTTTATGAATTAAAATTGTTCTAAATATTTTCCTATGATTTAATTCATCATCTAGAACATATAATATGTCACATAACTGTGTATTAGCTATTTAATACAAGAAAATATAATATTTGGGATCATCCTATGATTTTCGAAATTTTAGGGTTTCTAAAGTGTGAAATTGAATTTAATTCCTATCTAATTGATGATGTATCATATTTATTATATTAATATGATATTATTAGAGATAAAATGAGGTGTAGCACCAACTTGCACAAGTGGGAGGCCACTTGTGCCATAAGAGCCGAAACTTTGTAGTATTTTATGTGATAAAATTGTCTTATACCATGCTTTGAATTATGTGAAGATAAGATATGATCTTATCATGTTATTAGGTGTAAAGTGGAGGTGGTATTCAATTTGAACAAGTAACCTATGGTTGGGACACATAGGGGGCCGAAAATGTTGAAGAAATAAGGTTGGAAAATAATGTTTCAAACCTTATAATAGTGACACATGTGATAGTTGAAATATTTGACTTTTCAAACATGACTTTATTATATAATAATAATATAGTATATGATATGGAAAAGAAATAAAATTAATCCTAAGGAATACATAGTGGCCGAAAACTATGCATATATATTATAAAGTTGTAATTTCTTTATTTAATGACAACTATGATCCAATGTATTAATTAAAGAGATAAGATGACATAATAAAGCATAAGAGATAAGATAAAATTTTGTCCACTTGTATCAAGTGGTGGCGAAAATTTTGACAAATTAAAGTAGGATAATAATTGTTATTTCATGTAATAATTACATTACAAGTTGAATAAGTCTATAAATATAAGATGAACACTTCATTCATCCATTTTGAACCCCTTAAGAACCGAAATATTGTGAGAAAAAAAGAGAGAGAATCCTTCAAGTTTAATCCCAAACTTAGAACAAATAAACCTTCGCCGATTAAATCGACACCGATTAAAAGGTTAGAAATCTTACGAGCTTTAAATACAGGTTAGAATTTTCGAATTTCATTCGTTAAATTTCATTTTATAAGCTTAGTTTGATTATGTTGAATTTTCGAAAAATATGATTCATGTGTTAAATGTTTAGAAATCATTTTTATATGATATCCTTAAGCTTATATTATGATTATATTACAAATTTAAGCATGATATCAAATTTTATTTGTGGAACGAAAATATGTGAGCATGATATGTGGATGATTATGATTTTTAATTGTTGATTTGAGCATGAAATCATGATCTAGGGTATTAAATATGCTTATATGAATTTATGTGGAATTTTTGGAAAACTATAGTATATATATATATATATATATTGCCGAAAGTTTTGAGAAAAATTTTGTGATGAGATATAATTCATAATTTAATGATATTATAGCATATTAAGGGTGTAGATTCATAATATATGGTTGTATGAATTTATTGAAGTTTATAAAAATTATTTTGACCTAAGTCAAAATTTCGAAACATGACCTTAGTAATTTTTAATGAATAATTCATAATTGATAAAAATTATGTTATAGTGATGATATATGGTAGTGATTATGTGTTATGTGATTTAATTAGAATTTTTGAAAAATGTTTGTTATACTTTTTGAAATTACCGAAAACAATTTAATGAAATTAAGTGATGTACAAATTTTATATGATCAACATGATTACATATTATTGATCCTATGTTAAAATAGAGTATTATGTGAATTAATGAGAATTTTTGCACAAGTCTAAGATAATTATTTGATAATGACCGAAAACTATAGGTTAATAGGTATTAATGTTATAAATTGATTTTATAAGGTATAATCACATAATATGTTCTAAAATAATGTTTTAGACATACTATGATTTATGTGATTTTTAGAACATGAATTACTATGTTTACGTCAAATAATTATTTAAGTGACGTAAGGTTAAAAATAACGTGCTACGTGTGAATTTAATTATGTGTGTGCGCACTATTGAGCATGATTGTTGGAAAACGTGAAAAATCGAGACTTATGATATTAGGATTGAAAATCGAATTAATTTGAGAATTATATATATAATTTTCTATATATATATATATATATATATATATATATATGTATATTAGAAAGTCAAAATAATTAATAAAAGTCAACATGTTGACTAAAAGTCAAAATGTTGACCAAAAAGTCAAAATTGCATGAAAAACGAGAATACGTGATCAATGTGATGTGATACGACTAGTAGGAATGCGATTAACGTTGATTAGATACACTAAGACGTATGAAACGTACTCGATTGGTTAGAATGATTATCGAATCATGACCAATGTAGTAAAATAGTTCTTACGTTAAGGTGGGACGTGGACTTGAACATCGACATAGAAAGGGAACCATAAGGAAAGCGTATACGAGGTGGGCTTTACTCGAACTGATTTATTTATTCTGCTTTCTTCAAAATGCAAAGTATTTACTTACAAAGCTTTCAGTTGAGAAATGATTATGAACTGTTGTTCAATTACCTGTCCAAAGTATTTATGTTTTATGTATGGATCCTATCATGAGATGGTTAGCGAACCATGAAAATTTATGAGTTGTTGGGTCGCTCCCAACTTTATAGAAAATCGATATCGGATCCTGTGCTAGATGCAGAATTCCTAGCCTGGATTAACGTGTACACCATAGGTGACTGTGTGCCGATAGCAACATCTTCGGCCGGTCGCGGCGTGTCAGAGAAGGAGCCTACTTACGGCGTGAATGTAATCATGAGAAAGTGTTACGAGGTGATATGGATCATACATACGTAAAATGCCCGGCCAGCGATCTTTGAGAAATGATAAAGTGTTTTGGTATTCACGAGTTATTTCAACTAAAATCCTCGTGTTTTACTAAGGCGATGTAATTTAAAGAAAGTGTTTTTTGGCATGAGCCCACTGAGTGTAATCTTGTACTTAGCCCTGCATGTTTGTTTTTAAATGTGCGAGTTGAGTCATGATGGATGGTGAAGTGTTGAGCAGTCGGAGTTTTTGTCGCTGATATAGTATAGCCTTGAATTCATATCGTCATTTATGAATTCACATGTTTTTTGCTGCTTGAAACATTCAGTTATATTTTAAATATTGATGCATATTACCTTCAGATCAGTCGAACCCTTTTATTAAGGATCTATTGGTCTAGTTTGTATGAAATACGTTGCGTGCTTATCTATAATGGTTTGAAGTCACTTGAGTTTGGTTGTCGTTTCCTATTCAATTCTGTATTCAATTATCATTAAGACCAGTTAATCCCCGTTTACGAGTCCCAGTCTCTGCTAATCCGTGCTTATGATTGGCGGTCTGTGACAATATGTTTGTCCCATTATATCATACAAAAGTTAGATCATACAGTGTGTAGAAGATCATAGAAGTCTGTATGATTGGTTAAGCTTATTGACATATAAAATGATCACAGCTGAGATAATTTGAGGATGAGTTGTCGGTATAGGCTGCATTATAGATAAGAAGTGACCGACTTGGTTGCTTGTCTATGCTGGTACGTTTTGACGTATTGATGGATCATGGTTAGATTAATTCTTCTATCTGACCATCGTGAATAACCTAAATCTCGATAATTTTACATTGATCTAAACCTCGATAAGGTTTTGGGTGAGTATGAGTTACTGACCATCACTTTGACTTGTTATTGGTGAGGGTTACATGAGATAACCCAAGATTCTCCGCATCTTGGGTGGTGGCAGTGCTTGTATATCATGCTAGTTACATGTGTCGAGTCATCGTATCCGTTTAGAATGATGACGTCCCCTTAAGGAGGTAAAAATGTTTATTATACTAAACCCTACAGGTTGAGTTAGCTCAAGTACAATAATAAGGTTGATTGGTACTACTTATGGATTTAAAGAGATGAATTATTTTAAGCAGTCAGAATATAATAAATAATTAATGGACTTGCGATATCTTAAATACGGGGATTCATAAGTTTAAGTGCAAGACTGACTCAACTTCGATAATAAATGGGTAAGTCAGCATTTATTCTCTAGTAGAATGAATAAATGTTTGTGAATTAATTTATGTTTTGGGGTGAGCATAAGATAATTAATTCATTTTAGGTCAATCTTTATTCCTTGCTTTTGATCCCTGGGCTGACTCATCAAGGCCTGGAACTGCTGAATTTTTGCCCTCTACTGGTATAGTCCCACTTGGACTTTGTTTTGAATAATTTATTATTTTAATACATCTCTAGTATCTAGATAAATATTATATGATATTATTAGATATCAAGATATATTATCTGATATCATTAGATATCAAGATATATTATATGATATTATTAGATATCAAGATATAGTTATTCAAGATATATTTTATCTACAAAGATATGATTGTATTTATTAGATATGCTGAGATCATATCTAAATAGGATTCTAGAAATGCATTATATACAATATCAGAGAAAATCACAAGTTTATCATTATTCATTTGTTGATATTTTTGAAAATCTCTAAGACAAAAGGAGGCGAACTTTTACAGTATTCTTCATAGATTGCTTCCACTCAGCATTGGAGAATAGGCATCCAGGATATAGTCCAGAAGATCAAAGCTGGAGTCTTCCATTGATCTTATATCCGAAAAATTCACAGGTAAACACGAATAAACACGTACATATTATAATTAATTATATAGATACATACTAGATGCATAATCAATGTATGATGAATTAAACATCCAAGAGAGATCATCGGAAAGAAGGTAAAATCAGATTTCCCTACAAATAACAATATAAAACATGATAGAATGGTGATTTAAGTGTAATTTGATCTTGAATACATGAAATGGATAAATCTTGCATATTTTTATGATTTTAATTAGGCTTTACATATGTATTATGAATTTATGTATTTGATGAGATTATCTCTTATCAATTTATATTCATAAAGAATAAAGTTATTTATGATGAAACATTTAGAAACAAAACAAATAGTGGGAGGGGACAGTGTATATGGGAGGGGACAGTGTATCTGGAAATGTGTGCATTGCGTGTGGGGATTAGCTCATACAGACATAGTGATAGTGATGCTTTATACCATGTTGCTGTCTCACTATACACCTTCAAATATTTGCTGCTTCTGACTTATGTCGTTGCTTCCACTCCAGTTTAATTTTATCCATTTTATTAGTTACCCTCTTATCTTCTTCAATTTCCAACATCAAACCCCAAAATATAGGCAGTCCCCACTTTCTATACCAAATCCCAAGGACCAACTTTATTATAAATGTTCGCATTATATTTGCTAACATTGAGCATCAAAGCAAAAATATTTCATCTCAACAATGTTTGAATTTTGTTTTTACATGATGTAGCGTCATGTTCATTTCCCATATGTGAAATTCAAATAAAATTCAATTAAAAAGAAAAATAACATGTGGTATGTTGCTAAGAAACTAATCGACCGAGCTATGGATCATTGGATCGTCAATTGCATCAAGAGTTAAGATACCACCTGCATCAATAATTTTCCATGTAAATAAAATGATGATGGACACTTCAATTTATTAGATGAGGCACAATCTTATCGTATAACACATAATATTTGAAAAGCAAAAAAATGATCATGTAATTAAAGAAGCCACGCTCTGTACAAGCATTTAATAGAGCTACGTACCTCATCACAATCTTGAGATAGATTCGAGAGATCCAACATAAAAGTATAAAATAAAGTAAAAAATTAACTAGTTGCTCTCGAAAAATATTTTTTAGGATATCATGTAAGATATAATTAATAGGCGATGAAATAAGAGATATTAGATATACACAGAATCGTAGTATAAGGAAGAAATGAACTAAAAATGTCAATGCAAATAAGGAAAACTTGCTAGAGAACTAATCGCCATGCCCTCGGAGAAAGAGTGAGGAACCCATGTTGTAGAAGTAGACCACGTGCAAATTCGAGAAATAAAGATCACGTGTTGGTTCGTGAACATGCACGTGCCCTGCTTCTCCAACGCGGGCTAAGCACCCATAGTTATCTTCCATATATCGATTACAAACAACACCTCGCAAGCAAAAATGGAAGGCGCGGCTCCTTTATTTATATAGGATGACTAGGGGGAGAGAGAGAGATGAGAAGAGTTACGGCAATGGAGTCTTGGAGTGGCCATTCTTTAAATTCTCATCATGATCACGCACGAAGAGTGATCGAGGATATACATATATATCTTTTGATTGAACTTTTTGTCAAGAGAGATGAGAAGAGTTACGGCAATGGAGTCTTGGAGTGGCCATTCTTTAAATTCTCATCATGATCACGCACGAAAAGTGATCGAGGATATATATATATATCTTTTGATTGAACTTTTTGTCAAGAGAGATGAGAAGAGTTACGGCAATGGAGTCTTGGAGTGGCCATTCTTTAAATTCTCATCATGATCACGCACGAAAAGTGATCGAGGATATACATATATATCTTTTGATTGAACTTTTTGTCAACAAGCATTATGGATTGTTTTGGGTTTGGGGTGAAGGAAAATTTAAGACGTGTATTTTTGCCCATGCAAACTCATTAATGTTTCCTTGGTTGCATGATGAGAAACAGAGTTAAATTTCAAAATTGAAAGATTATGGGCTAAATTAGATATATGGACTTTAGTTAATTAATGGATTGACTATTAATTAATTAAAGCAGACTAAAGAATATAAGTCCATATAACCTAGGGCTTTAGTGGGCTGCTCTATTTAATATAAATAGAGAGAATTCATTCTTCAGGTAACAGAAGTTTAGACGTTAGACGTAACACAGAAACATAATCTTAGAGAACTACCGTTAATTCATTCAGAGATTTCTTGGATTTCTCTGCTTGAATTAATATCGAGGAATTGTTTCTGCATCGGATTTGCATATACGTGGATACCATAGTTGTGGAGACAACCTTGCAGGATTCATTGGAAGCTTGGAAGCGTTGCAAATCGTAAGTTTTCTATCTAACGTGTTCATAGGGCTCATCGCATGTTTAATTGTAGATCTAGATCTGTTTCTTGACTGTACATTCCGCTGCGTATCATTAGATGAGGTCAAGAATTACCAACAGTGGTATCAGAGCCCGGGGCTCGATTTATAATTAATTCGTGTTCTATTAATTGTGGATTTATCGAAATTTTGAATTTTGACTTTTCGATTTCTTTTTTTCGTTTATTTTTCTCTTTTTAATTTTATTAAATCTGTTTTTTTTTTAAAAGGAAAGGAAAACGAAAAAAGAAAAGAAAATCGAAAAATCTGAATTTGATTCTGGAAATTGGAAATTGATTTCGCCGGAAAATCAACACCGCCGCCTCACCGAGATCCTACACCGACGCGGCGCGAGGCGCGCGCGCTCGTCGCCGCCGCGACCGTGTTGCCGTCGAGCCCAGTTGTTGGGACCTCGTCGAACCCTTCAGCCTCTGAAAACGCCGCCTGGTGGTGGCGTTGAAGCGTCCTCTCGCCGTCGCGACGGGCGGAGGAGAAAGAAAGGATTCCGCGGTGGCTGCGGAACGCCGGGAAGCGCAGGGTTGGTGGAGTCATCGACGGCGAAGTCGACGAAATGCGACGGCAGAACTCGGAGAAGGGCGGCGGCACGACGAGCGCGCGCCTAAACCCTAACGAGCGCTGGGTTGTTCCGTGCGCTGGGCCGTGGGCGGGCGGGCCGAGGATGCTGCTGGGCCATCCGTGTAGCTGGGCTGTGAGCTCGCTCCGTGGGCTGCGGACTACGCGGCTTTTCTAGGCGCGTTTGTTTGGGTCGTTTTGGGCCGAATTTTGTGGCAGCCCACTTTGGGCTGTCACAGTGTATTTAAAAAAAACAGTTTTATTAATTTTGAATTGATAAAATTCAATTTTCAATTTCACAAATTAATTTATTAATTGGATTAATAAATTTTTGTTTTAATATTATTATTTTCGAAATAATAACATTAATTTTGATCTTGTATTAATTCAGAATTAATGCAATCTACTTATGTATATGAATTAATTTATTAATTTAGAATTAATAAATTTAATCATAATTTTGAAAATAATTTATTAATTAGATTAATAAATTTATACTTTATTATTATTTTGAAATAATAATATAAAGTTTGATTTTATATTAATTTAGAATTAATATAATTTACCAATGTACATGGATTAGTTTTATTAATTTAGAATTAATAAATCTAATCACTATTTTGGACATTAATTTATTAATTCGATTAATAAATTTTAACTTTATTATTATTTTTGAAATAATAGTATAAAGTTTGATTTTATATTAATTTAGAATTAATATGATTTACTAATGTTCATAAATTAGAGAATTGATTTATTAATAAGATTAATAAATCTTATTAGATTATTATTTTAGAAATAATAATGCTAAATGGATATTTATATTAATTTGGAATTAATATAAATGCCTAAATCCACTTTTAATTAGAGAATTAAATTATTAATTAGATTAATGAATTTATTCGTTGAGCCCTATTTGCTGCTATTCTGTGATAAGCGATAAGCATGATATTTGATTTTATGCTTATATTTAACTATAGTAGTTAGAGACCGCTTTTATGTTTGGATAGACGGCGCCCAATACTTGTAGTCCGTGATACTATGTTTGGGTAGGCGGCGCCAAATATATGTGGTCCGCATTTCATGCCTAGGTAGACGGCACCCAGTAATTGTTTTGATTTAATATTGGATATTAAAATAAACAATTAGTATCACATGTTTTATCCCCATTAAATTCAAGTCTTGTTTTTGAAACAAAACGTGTCGTCCATCATAATTGTTTGAGTCAATAACTTTTTCGTCCAAGAGTTTTACACCCTCGTGTTTACTCTCAAATCTACAAGGCTAAGGCTCACTCATAGATGTATGGTTAGCATCGTGTGATGGGGTTGACTTGCTTAATTATTTTGAAACAACCAAAGCGATCAAAATAATTAGTGGACACTTATTAATTGGATTAATAAACCAAGAATTGAGGACTTTTGTTGCATTCGGATTCAAAACCGACCAAGTGTCATTATTGTGGTCATCAGCCCTCGCAGAGGCTGCAATGATGTAGACTTAATCGATGCAAACTGTCGCTGCAATTGGCTTTGAGGCTTACTGAGTGATATTATTTGTAGTTATCAGCCCTCACAGAGGCTACAATAATATTGACTTGGATCTTGGACTATAAGATTTATAATAATTATAAATCCGTATTTTGCATTTGGGGGTGCAATATATGTTAAAATTAGTGGGAGCTAATCAATACAATAAACCCTTGTTTGATTAGTGGTACGATTGTGATCTGTGTTTACTTTGTTCTAATTTGTTGTTTCTAAATTTTTCGTTCAGTTACGATGTCGACTATGTTATATAAATGTTTGGTGGAAACAAATTTGTTGACTTGGTCAAACTATCCGGATTGGCTACGTTGTCTGCGCTTGGTGTTAAGGACGGATAAGATTGAGTATGTCTTGGACAAACCAATCGCACCATCCCGATGAGCTTTCTCCGAATATGCATCGTTTGATGTGGTTGCTCATAAGAAGCACGTTGATGATGCTATGTCGGCTCGTGGTATTATGTTGACTTCTATGAGTTTGGAACCCAAAGGCAACATGAATACATGCTACCCTATGAAATGATTCAAGATCAAGAGTTTGTTTGCCTCACAAGCACAAACACCGGAGTTTGAAATACTCGGGATCTCTTCAAGTGTACGCTCATGATAGGAGCAAGATCTCGAACATGTATTGAAGATGATAGGATTGATTGAGAGGCTGGCGTCGATTGGAACGACTCTGCCAGCCAATGTCTCAACAAACCTGGTTTTGCAATCGCTACCTGGTTCATTTGCGAATTTTATAGTGAATTTCAATATCAACAACACAAATGTGGGATTGACTGATCTTCACAACATGTTGAAGACTTATGAGTCCTCTACTTCTGATTGCAAATCTGTGCTCATGGTGAGCTCTTCTGCTCAATCTTCCAAATGGAAGAAAAAACAAAAGAAAAACAAGAAGAAGGCATCAGATGTCTTGAAGCCTAAGAAAAGTGGAGGGGCTCATAAGAAGAAGCCGACATTGACAAAGGATTAGTGCCTATTCTGTCATGAGAAGGGGCACTGGAAGAGAGACTGCCCAAAATTCAAGGCACAATGTGCAATGGGTAGTAGCTCAGTTATGTTTGTCATTGAGATAAATATGTCTATAAATAATTCACATTCTTGGGTATTAGATACCGGCTGTGACTCACACATTTGTAATAATGTGAAGGGGCTTAGTGACAGCAGAAATGTGAATCCTGGGGAAGTCGATCTGCGCATGGGAAATGGAGCAATAATTGCTGCTCGCGTGGGGACTTATAGATTAGATCTTCCTTCGAGATATAGATTATATTTACATAACTGTTATTTTGTTCATGTTATTTCAAAGAATATTATTTCCATTCCTATGTTAGACATTGAAAGGTTTTCCTTCCATTTTGGAAACAGTTGTTGCACGTTTTCCCTTAATGGAATGTTTTATGGAAATACCTTTCTTTCGAATGGTTTATATATGTTTGAATGTGAACGAAATATTCTCAATGTGCAAAACAAACGACATAAGCTAAGTAATACGAATAATGCCATTTATCTTTGGCATTGTAGACTTGGTCATATGAATGAAAAAAGGATAGCAAGGTTGAGAAAATTAGATTATCTCACACCATTTGATTTTGAATCATATGGTGCTTGTGAATCATGCCTCAAAGGGAAAATGACTTAGAAACCATTTTCTGGGAAATGGTTACGTGCCAAAGAATTGGTAGAGTTGATCCACTCAGATGTATGTGAACCGTTTGCAACTCAAGCAAAAGGTGGATATTCGTACTTCATAACTTTTACTGATGATTATTTAAGGTTTGGGTATGTGTATCTGATGAAACACAAATCTGAAGCTCTTGATAAGTTCAAAGAGTTTAAGTTAGAAGTCGAGAAACAACTTGACAAAAGTATCAAGAATCTTCGATCAGATCGAGGAGGGGAATACTTAAGCCGAGAATTTCTTGATTACTTGAAATCACATGGAATCCGGTCAGACTGGACTCCTCCGGGAACACCATAACTGAATGGTGTATCCGAGAGAAGAAATCGAACCTTATTAGACATGGTTCGATCCATGATGAGTTTAGCTAGTCTCCATTTATTCCTTTGGGGTCATGCCTTACTTAACCCGCCCATATTTTGAATAGTGTTCCTTCCAAATCAGTTGAGAAAACATCATATGAGATATGATATGGAAAAATAGCAAATCTTAACTATTTACGGACCTGGGGTTGTCCTGCTTTTGTTAAGAAAATGCTGACTGATAAGTTGGAATCGAAAAGTGAGAAATGTTGTCTTGTGGGATATCCTAAGGAAACTAGAGGATATGAATTCTACTCACCTAGAGATCACATGGTGGTCATCTCTAGGAATGTGATGTTTCTTGAAGACTCCTATGTTTCCAAGGAACAAGGTCACAATGAGGTAGATCTTGAAGAAATTCAAGAACCACAAAACAACATAGAGGACGAAAGATTGTTCAATGGTGTGAACAAGAATTCAGTGGGAGTATTTGACGATCTATTGGGATGTGAAATGACTCTTAGAGGGCCACCTCAAGACAATAAGACTCATCAAATACAAGATGACACAATAGTTGTGCCACCTCCACCTCAAGAAATTCATGAGAAAATTCTTGAGAATCTCCAAAAATGTTGAGGAAGTCAACACGGATGAGCCTACTCACGTTCAAAATGAACAGCATGAATTTGCAAAAATAACCCGACTCAATAGGCCACAGAGGACTCGTCGTGCATCCCAAAGACTGAATCTAATGGTTGAGAACCAAGATGATGAAGTCGAGTCGGATGATGATGAACCTAAGACCTATACTGAAGCGGTGACTGGCACCGATTCAAAAATATGGCTCGATGCATCGAGGACAGCCATTTATGGACTTAGCATGCATCGAGGAGTTGGAATATTTGTTTTGACAGAGCTATCAAATTGTTTGACTTTGTCAGAAGCAAAGAGGACCCTTGCGTTTATAGTAAGCGCGAGAATGGAAACGTTGTCTACCTGGTCATATATGTCGATGACATTCTGATTATGGGGAGCGACCGATCCATGATGCAATCCGTGAAAGACTGACTGTCTAAATCCTTTATGATTAAGGATCTTGGTGAGGCCTCCTACATCCTTGGGATCAAGATCTATCGGGATAGACCTAATAGATTGTTGGGGCTATCACAATCCACTTACATAGATAAATTGCTACGACGTTTCTCAATGGAAAATTCTAAGAAATGATTTCTTCCTATGGGACATGGCATCAAGTTGTCTAAGAAGGATTGTCCTTATAATGACAATGAGATTGCTTGCATGAAAAGGATCACATATGCTTCAGCTATAGGATCAATCATGTATGCCATGATATGCACTAGGCCAGATGTGGCCTATGCGCTTAGCATGAAAGGCAGATTTCAGCAAAATCCCGATGAGGAGCATTGAAAACTGTTAAGACTATTCTTAAGTACCTTAGAAGGACTAAAGAATAATTCTTAGTATATGGTGAGCTGCCAGAGCTATCAGTGACTGGGTACACTGATGCTAGTTTCCAAGAGCTTCCAAACAGAAACAAACATGTTCCAAGACGATATCATCTGATTAGAGTAATAATAGAAATGAGCAATGTAAAATTAGAAAGAGTACCCACTGACGATATCTTAGGTGACCCTTTTACCAAGCTGTTATGAGAGCTTGTGTGTTAGACATGTGAGATGTTGGCTTTGATTCAGTGGGAGTTTAAAGTTTGTATGTTTTAGAAACTCCTTTGTTGAGACATACTTACTTTTGATCACAATCGAAGATAATGTTTTTATCTATGGGTTTTGTGCATTTAATGGAATAATTATTTGGATGTTTGTCGTTATTCTCTTATATGTTCCATTGAATTATCACTTTCATTTTTGTTGTGAGACATCGATGATAAAGTGTAATTCTAAAATAGCCCTAACCAATGATCATCAAGAATGGGATATTGATGATATGTCATAGGTTAGCATGTGGTCTGCATCACATTCTTAGAGAATGTAGTGGTTCTCGTAACTACGTGATATTTGATATCCGTGATGGACACATAAATACTTTGGAGAGTATTTGTATACCCTACTATTAAATCGTTTGTTAGATGTCTACGATTTCTTAGTGTGTGGAGTATGTAATAGTCCTTAGACTTGAGGTCATTACACATTTTGTTTGTTGAATCTTGACTTTGACCAATGACAACGCTATGCAGTGGCAAAACACGGCTTGGATTGGGTGCATCATGAGACAAATGAAATGGTAGTTGAGCAAAAATGAGATTCATTTCTCGAATGGAATTTCGAGTGAGCACTTATTTTCTCTATATTATTCGACCATAAAGTCATTAGTAATGAAGAGATATATTCAATTAAAATAATTGAATATGATCATACGGGTCTTATAATAAAGATGAGAAAATGATTGAGCTATGGGATAGACACACAAGAAAATCCTAGGCTCAATCGAGTGTGTCATGAATGAAAGGATATTATATAAACTTCATGTAAAGGTTTGTTTACTGTTTTCCACGTAAACGTCCGTCATATATCGAGTTTGCTGCACAACGCAGTCTAGGAGTTTTGTGCAGACTTTGATTCGATCATCATCGGTAATGGGGGCCTATTGGGTCACACTATCAAGTGTATTGTTAATCCTCTCAAGGGTATGCATAGTGCACGATAAGTTATCTAATATTAGTCCAAGTGAGAGATTGAAAGATTATGGGTTAAATTAGATATATGGGCTTTAGTTAATTAATGGATTGACTATTAATTAATTAAAGCAGACTAAAAAATATAAGCTCATATAACCTAGGGCTTTAGTCGGCTGCTCTATTTAATATAAATAGAGAGAATTCATTCTTCAGGGAACAGAAGTTTAGACATTAGACGTAACACCGAAAAATAATCTTAGAGAACTACCGTTAATTCATTCAGAGATTTCTTGGATTTCTCTACTTGAATTAATATCGAGGAATTGTTCCTGCATCGGATTTGCATACACGTGGATACCATAGTTGTGGAGACAACCTTTCAGGATTCATTGGAAGCTTGGAAGCGTTGCAAATCGTAAGTTTTCTATCTAACGTGTTCATAGGGCTCATCGCATGTTTAATTATAGATCTAGATCTGTTTTTTGACTATACATTTCGCTGCGTATCATTAGATTAGGTCAAGAATTACCAACAAAAATGAGCAATGAAATGATGAGAAACCATCTCTTTTTTTACCCCTCAAGATTTGACCTCAATTTGACACTCTTCCAGTAAATCTTTTTCTTCTTCCATTTCACGTTTTGCATCCTTCGTATTAATTTGCGCCTTAAATATGTGCCAGAGTTGCACGTATCTGCGTACGCTGCAAAATGATTTAATTAATTACTGAAATGTTTCTTGCAGATGAAAAAAAAATCTTTACAATAAAAATTATTATAATAAAAATTTCGTTAAAAATATCACATCAGTAATGCAAGGTGAGACACCATGGAGCACAAAGAAAGAGCAAGTTGGTCCAAGATATCACTTGAATAGAAGCTATACATAGATATTAGGCGTGTCATATATGACACACGTATCGGTAACCTTTTGAAAAAGTTGTGGGGAAAGTCGGCATATGATTTCATTCTTTTTTAGACACGGAAATTCTTTCAAATATCAGCAATGAATTATTCGATGTTTAGGGAGAGTCAGTACAATCTGTTTACAGCAAAGAATCAGCTTTGTGGCTTAATTTATGCCAAAATAAGTCTTTTCAAATTTACAATTTCTGCTTAAGAAATCTATTCTAAGATAATATATATGCTGCAGATTTTTACAGCGCTTTAATCTTGAAACTATTTCTCACACACACACTCTCTCTCTCCATTACAGAGTTGGGCATATATTAAATGCGGTGGCTAAAATTATGTGGAGAAAGTACATAAAAGCATAAGTTGTGAAGAAAAAGTGGATTTGGGTAAGAATGATCAAAGTTTTGACCAGAAAAAAGTAGTGATGGATGGGAAAAATAAGTGCTGAAGAAAGCAGAGCGCAAAGATATGGAGGGAGCTTCAGGCTTGCGTGTTCTGCGCGAGTTTCTTATTAAATCCTCCCTCTCTCACACACCCCCCCCCAATATGTTAACATCTTTTGTTTATATTTTTCTTTTCCATGTACCAGGTCCAGCTCCATCAAACCCCGTTTAAGTGAGTTTTCGAAAGAAAAAAAATTGTGATTTAGGAGAAGCTCATTATTACTCAACTTGTCCTATTCTAAATACTTCATTTTCTTTATAGTGCCCTATTAAAAATGATTCATTATAAAAAATAAATTAATTTTATGAATAAAAATATCTCGAATTCTGTGATTCATAGTATTTTATATATAAAATATAACCCTCTTATTCTACGTGTCCAAAAACAACGAGCCATTTAAGATGAGACGAAAGGAGTATAATTTTATTATCAGTCTCTGAATAGTAGCAATATGTAATGTTGTAATTTAATAGCAATAGAAAAATTGTAAAAATGATAGTACTGGCAAATGAAACTCATTTTTACAAGTGATTTGATAATTTTTTATATGTAAAAGGTAAAACGTGAGGTCAAAAGTACTTACAGAAGCTATATTGATTATTAAATTAAGAAATTTGAGAAAAAATGATTTCTTATAGTGCTTATGGATTTTCAGCATTTTTTTTTCTATTTCTATAAGTTGAGTTTGAAATTTGAAAACAATGTCAATTAGATTGTCAGCAGTGTCATGATGCACATGAGGTATTTTATATTTTATAGTATATAATTATGAGCAAAGCCATATATATCAATAGTATATTATCACCAGTATTTTGTAACCACTAGTTTGTTTGTTTTTTTAATAATGTAGGAAAGATGTAGCATCAAATGTGTATGATATAAGGGGAATGGGGGCAGAAAAGATAAGACCATGTTTATCATGAACTATCCCAGGAAGGCAGCAACTTACTCATCCGATTTATTTAATATTTAATTAATTTTTTTTCATATTATTAATCTTTATTATAATTCAATCATATTTATTTTTGATGGTTTATCAATGACTACTCCGACCATTGATGATGTATATGGGGAGGAATATACCAATTAAGGTAAATTAATATTTTTTTATTAACAAGACTGGACCTTCTACATATCAATACATTTCGTGTAACTGATGTCAGTTCAGTACTAGTATCAGTACTATTGATCAGTTCAAGTATGGAAAGTCTTGTACTGTGTGATATCAGTTAGCAAACCAATTGATTGTTGAGATAGCTGGTCAGGTGGATTGATAACTGATGTGCTTGCGGAATGTGGTGGTTACGTTTTATTTAAAACTTAATCTGGTAGAAAATACTTAGCCAGATATTGATTAGTCAGTTTTAAGTTTTTTCGTCAGTATAAAACTGATACTGATAGAGTATTTCAAAACAATATGAAGTATTGCGTATGTTGATGATGTTCGGTTCAATAATATATAAAGTAAAGACGATAATGAATTGAAAAAACACTTAGTTTTACATTGTTATGAGAGATCAGCTCCTATATCCACGGACTGATAACACAATCAATCAACTATTTGGGATTTGGTTTTGTTTACAAGTACAAGAGTGAACCTAGATACAGACTTCAACATTTTTTGTATCCCGTCTAACTTAGCGTTTCTTCCTAAACTTGTTGGTACTATGAAACATCTGACTACTTACAGGTGTAATCGACTTAACTTCTTGCTTACAGGTACAAGATAATCAAACTTTCAGCAACTAACAATTCATTACATATTTACCCAACTTCTACTTAAATTTTGGGGGTTTTGACTAATGAATTTTCCAACTAGGGTTTGAGCTGTCATATGCTACAACTAAATATTTGTAGGTTTAGAATATTACAAGGTTGAGACCTTGTAATACCCGATTTATTAAAAGCTCAATTACGATAATAAAATCGTAAATTAGGGTTTCGCCTCGATAATTTGATTATTAAAATATCGAATAATGATTTCGATTATCTTTGGAATAATAAATTCTATGTTTTATTCACGATGAATGTGAATTGCGAAATACTTAATATATAACGATTTCAACAAGATTATTTCTACGTCGATTACGTATCGATATTTTTAATGCTCGAGATATTTTCTAAGTTTTAAGCTTAGAATTTAATTCCATTATTATTAGAATTATTTGGTAAAGCCGTAATCAGCTTTATTACGACCATTTTGAAATGAGTCGATAATTAACGTTTTGAGACGCTTCAAACGTTAACGTTTAGAGATGACTTGAGAATCAAGTCTAACGATCAAGGAATTATGATATTTAAATTCCTATGATTATTTTATATAATTAGAATATTATTTAGCTTTGAAATAATGCTATAAAATTTTGGAATTATATTTTTGATTATTTAAGATTCTCGAAAACCCTAAATCAAGAATTAGGTTTTCTACCTATGGATTAATTCCAATAATTTTCCCTATGATATAATTTATCATCTAGGATATATATATTATGCTATGTATCTACTTATAGCATGAAAATCAATTTTTGGGCATGAATATGTCAAAGTGCATGAATGTCCTATTGAATTAACATAGGATTATTTTATTTTGATCACCAAATTTGTGTTATATCTTAAGTGTTGTATTAATACACACTTACCTATTAAAATGTGTAGATGAAAATACACTAGCATTGATTTTACAATAGCCGAAATATTTGACCCATTGTGCACAAAATCAATTCTTGTTTTAATACACTTGATTGCACAAATTTTTGGGGTAGAGTGTATCGAATACACTTGAGAAATACATTGAAAAATCTGAAATTGTTTCTTCCATTCACTGTGGTCGACGCCTACACTATGTATGAGACAAGGATTTAATTTTGTTTCTCCCAAAATTGCTTTAATAAAGCATGTCATGAATTAAATGAGTTGTAAGAGATATTTAGTAATGACATAAGCAATCTTTGACTAATTTCTTTCTTTTGGTTACGTGAGAGGGACGAGAAGTGCATGTGTTGTGTTGTTTCAATTGTTTTAAAATTGCCTAAGTATATATATTTATTCTTTGAACCACGTAACACATAAAACACTTTGCTTCTCATTTTCATTCCATTCTCGCCGAGACCCTTTCTTAAGAAAACCAAATTTTTCCTCTTCAATTCTCTCAATTTGCTTGAGTTCTTTTCATCCTACAACCGATCGACCGATAATGAGGTTAGATATCGAACAAGCTTCGATAAAACCTATCTTTTTCAATAATCCTACGGTTTAAATTATTATTTTTAGCATGTATTATTTATGTAATAAATCATGCTAGCAGGTTATAAGTTTAGAAATTATGTTACATATGTTAATATGTGCATAGATTATTTATTTACTAAGCTTAGCAATTTATTTAAATTATTCTAGTGATGCTCGATTTTTGCTAGGTATGTTTTAAGGATGGATTATTGATCTATAGTGTTGTAGGAATGCATGGTATCAATTTGAGAATTTTTGGAAATCATCTTGTTGGATTTCCAAAACTGCCGAAAATGAACAAGCCTTGAACTATGGTGTATAATTTTTATATGCTTGATATAATAGCATATTATTGATCTAGTGTATTGATTAGGTGTTGTAGGAATTTATTAGAATTTTTGAAAATTTATTGGATTTTATAAAAAATTATTTGGTTTGAAATACCAAAGTAGCCGTGAGCTACCTAGGATGATTCTATGATGTTTTGTTTGTTTTTATTAAACTTTAGGTTATAATAATGTTATATATTGATATTTGAGGCTTGTGTATAAATATTAGAATTTTTGGAAATTATTGGTATTATTTTTATAAATACCGTGAGCCTATATAGTGGTATAGGTGAGTTCCAAATTTTTCTATAGTGTTATTAATACATAGTAATGATCATAGTGTAAAATAATACACTATATGAATTTAGAGGAATTTTTGGAACAAGTTTGGAAAATATTGTGAGATAGCCGTGAGCTATATTGTGGAAATAAGGAATTTTAATTCCTTTTAATCAAGAATAATAATTTATTATATGTCTAAAACTTTTATTAGACATAAGTGAAATTTTGAGAATTATTAAACATAGAATATTATGTTTAAGACTAAACGTTATATTAAATAACGTTAAAAGCATAAAATAATGCTTAAAGTATTAAAAGATTAATATTGAAAGAAAATATAAATCAGATTTATCGATTTGCGTGAAAATTCGAGAATTGAATAGAAATCGATTGAAAATCGATTTATATTGAATTTATTCTTTAAAATGGGATTTATTTAAGATTTATAAAGAAAAGTCAAAATGGTTGACTTTCGAAATTGACATACGAAATACGTTCGTTAAATAAGCTAATACGTGAAAAACGTATTACTTTTATCTGAATATCTCAATTGTGAGAAAAGATTTCAGAATTGAAATCATTTTATTGAATAACGTTATTATACGTTAATTATTTAACCTAAAAGGTTAAAATGAGACTGTAGATCATATTACGTCTCTCTCGAGATACGAGAATTATTTTATTGAAATACGCGTTGAAACGACGATTAAGATTATCAAAACTTGAATTATTATATTATTTATCAAAGTTGAATGAACTTTGAAAATCTCGAAAAGCGTGCCAACGTGCTAAACGTAAATTTTTGCGTAAAGGTGGGACGTGAAGGCTCACACGCAACCGTAGGAGAACACGCGTGTCGATATTCAAGTTCAAAAGTAAAGGTGGGCTTTACTATACTCAAACCGGTAGAATTTACCAAATGATTTATTTATGATGCTTTATTGCAAGCAAATATTTATGAAATGATTTATTTAATTACCGCCCAAAATGTTTACGTTTATGTATGTATCCAATTCATGATTGTTGATGCATAATGTTGGGTAGCTCCCACTTTACGACATGCTTGAATTGTATTCTGGAAGTACCCCAAGGATGATGGAGAATTCAGATCCCGTGCCGAGATGGCTCGGATTTTGTGCACCGATTATTTGTGATTTGTGTCTTTGAAGGGTGCTCGGCGGTCACGGCGTCAGTGAGAGGAGGCCTCTCCAAACAAGCAGAAAATTGTTGTGGAATGAATTATTGTGGTGGATATGGATCATACATACAAGGAAAATGTCTCACAGATTTAATCTTTATGGAAAATGAAAGAAAATATTTAGTAAGCACGGTATTTTCAATTAAAACCTCGTGTTATTCCGTGATGGGGCGAGTAATTCAAATGTGATAAATTATTTTGGCATGAGCCACTGAGTGCAATCTTGTACTCAGCCCTGCATATTTGTTTTTAAATGTGCAGGTTGAGCAAATGATGGATGGAGATGTGTCGGAGCAGTCGGAACCCCTTTTGAATACGATATACATTAGAAACCTTGAATACACATCGTCATATGTGTATTCACACGTTCTTCCGCTGCAATTGAATTAATTTATTTTATGATGTTGTTAGTTAAATACGTCCAGAACATATGAGTTCTTGTATATATATATTGGTTAAAGCTTTCTTGATTATTATTCCAAGTATTAGCCCTCGCTAAATCGCACTTAGGATTTAGGGTCATAAAGTGGTATCGAGCGCTCTCTTTGAATCCAAAACCTCTTTTCGAGTTAAGTCTAGATTGAGTCACTAGACTTCTAGAGGTCACCGACAACGCTCGACACTCCATCACATCAAGCTCAACTAGAAAAGGTAAATTATTTTCTCATCTTTGAAAAGAAAAATTTGAGATTTATGAATGATTTGGTGTCGATAGAACATTATCGACAAATGATTTATGAATTTGATTTGTTGTCGATAGAACATTATCGACAAATGAAATGAGAAAGGTTGTAAATAACCATGATTGATTGATTAATTGAAAAAAAAAATCGCAAGAAATGCGTATGTTTAAAACGAACTATGTTCGTCATATTTGAAATTTTATTCTTCAATTCTCAATATTGTTTTGATTAATGACTATTGTCATCCCAAATGAAGTTATGAGAATTGATAATGAAAGTCGTTGGCTCGCCACCAACGTATGATGATGTCATACGAGAATGTATGGACAAATTTTTTGGGGATAAAATGTTTGAATTCATGTAAATCAATAGAAATTTATTGATATGAATATTTGAAAATTTTATTTCAAATCCCAAAGATGTTTACGATGATGGGTATGTTATCCCAAAAGAACGTAGACTGTTTAAGACGCATGATCCCAATTGCGAAGAACATAGGAAGATGGATTATTAGAATTTTATTCTATCCTGAGAATCTCGAATTGATAGACGAGAAGAAAATTCAAGCTCAGAATTGGAAAAGATGTCAAGATAGTGAATGTCACTATGCGATAAGTGACACAAGAATGATCTTTTTATTTGGAAGTTCACGCATGGCGGACCCAAATCATCTATGACTCTTCGCTGGAAACAGTAAAATGTGATCAAAGAATTCGTTAGAGTCAGTTAAAGACTGAACTCGCGATCATGCTTAGTCGACCTTGAACTCGACTTCGGCTTCGACACCAGCATGTATAATTTTGACTTCTCTTTCGGTCAGTTCAGTCCGACCTCAGAAGTATAGTCCGACCTTGGCAGTGCGACCTCGGTTGTCCACCTCGCCAATTTATATTGACCTCGGTCAGATCACCTCCACCTCGGAAAACAACCTCGGCCGGCATGTACAACCTTATGACCTCGGCATGTACGACCTGCGTCGACATGTATGCGACCTCGTATTCGACCTCGACCTTGACAACTAAAATTATAACTTATTGTCTTCAACTCGACTCGATGTTGATCTCTTCGACCGACTTGCCCCGGCCTTAATGACTTCGTCATTTACATCAATGACCTCGGCAAAGTGGCAAATGACTCGACCTTGACTCGACCTCGGTGTTTATGACTTTTGTCTTGGCATCAGCCTGCACGACCTCGACTTGGCGCCAATACCTTCGACCTCGATTTCGATTTTGACTTCGGCAATTATATGAACGACATCGGCAACTATGACTTCGACTTCGTCATTTACATCCTCGACCTCGGCATCATGTTCGACCTTGACTTTGGCATTTACGGCAATGACTTCGACCTCGGCAGCGGGTGCGACCTCGGTGTCGATGTCAGTATGTATGACCTCGGCACCTCGGCAGCTCAACTTCGGCGACGACCTCGGCACCTCGGCATCTCGGTATCTCGGCACTTAGACCTCGGCTTCGGGCGAACTGCACTGCGCAGTGATTTTGTTTTGGCCCGTTCTGCTTCGTTAGGACTCCGATTTATGAACAGTTTTCGCCTACGTACTCCTATCACAGAGTACTATACTTCTTATGAAGAACCAAAGCCCTGATTCCTTCTCTAGAAATTGCGAGAGTCAGTTGATGTTAGTTTATAGTTTTGTAGAACGGGAAATTTTTCAGTGCGATTAGAATTTTAAAATGATACTAGAAAGTAGTATTCCCAGTAGTACGAAAAGCGCTATGACACACATAAGAACCTTTGATGATAACCTATAATGTGTTATATAAAGTTTTAAATTCTTTTCATTACCAAATTTATGTCATTGAGTTTAACTCTATGACCTAGTTCAAATTGAGAAATCATATAAGTTTCTCACTTTTTACGTAAGAAAATTTTCAACCCGAGAATTTATAACGTGTCCTTTGAAACCAAGTCCTTGTGTGATCGAGAAAATATTTGTGACGGTCCGCCAACCCATATGACCAAAGAAACCTCAAGAGTCGTCATTCGGTCTTCGGACCCTAGATCCCAAATTATTGATTCAAAGAATATATGGATTCAAATAGTAAGATATGTTATTTGAATCACGAACCCATATCTTTTGGAAGTCGACATGACTAATCTTCTTCAACCAGGAGACCAATAGGTAAGATGCAGTTGACTTATCTTGTCACCTAAGTTTTGAATTAGTAAAGTGATAAACATCGATATGATGTAGGTTGACTTATTTTGGATAACCTAAAAGTTTCAGATCAGTAGAGCGATAGACATCAAGAAGATATGATGTAAATAAGATCTCGATGAGATGAGATATTTTCCCTATGATGCACATGGATGCAATGACCCCTGATGGGCTTACCAGATTTTGATAACAGTGAAGTTATATCTTCATGTGACTGTTATGATAATGAAATGTTATGAATGAGATACTCTTTAGCATAGAATGCAAGAGTACAAGTAAAGAAAAGTATATGATATTCGTGGGATATAATTTCCCCTTATTAGGACATAACGAGAGAAATTACAACTTATCTTTAAGATAATTGTTTGTCCCTAATACCTCCTTAGTAGGTTGGACATGTTTAAAGAATGGAGATGCACGATATTCTTTTCAAAGGATATATATGTAAAGAAGCGATAGCATCTCAGATAACGAATCTCTCGTTTTATACCTCAATCAATTAAATTATGCTTGAGCATAATCATTTCCAAGTAATTGAGACTTGGTTAAACCAATGATAACGAGATTGAGAAATCATAATCATTGAGATGTGTGAACAGCTAGGATAGCCCGAGCATGTAAATCAAGTATGGAGAAATATCTCCACAATGAAGACGAACACAAGGAAAACCTCAGGACAGTGCTGCAAACTTTGAGAGGTGAACAACTTTTTGCTAAGTTTAACAAATATGAATTTTGGCTAAAGGAAGTAATGTTCCTTGGACACATTGTGTCACCAAGGGATTAAAGTTGATCCGCCAAAGTAGAAGCGATCAAGAATGGAAATCGCCACGACACAAAATGAGATTAGAAGTTTCTTGGGATTAGCAGTTACTATCGGAGATTCATTGAAGGATTCTCAAAGATAGCAAGACCAATAACCCAACTACTCGTAAAAGGAATTAAATTCACTTGGATCGATGAACGTGAGGCTAATTTCAGACGCAAGGAAAAGTTAACTCACGCCTCAGATTAGCGATTCCTAAGCGAGATAAAGAGTACGTGGTCTATACAGATGCTTCCAAAATGGATTAGGTGTGTGTTAATGCAAAGTGGAAAAGTGATAGCCTATGCATCTCGACAACCGAGACCGCATGAATTGAATTACCCAACACATGATCCGAACTAGCAGTAGTACATGCCCTAAAGATATGGAGGCATCATCTCTAAGGGTAAGATGTGAAATCTTTACCGATCACAAAAGTTTGAAATGCTTTTTCGAAAGAGAAATTTGAACATGAGACAAATGAGATGCTTGAATTAAAGTTATGGTGTACAAATGTACTACCTTACCAAGCTATATGATAATAATGACGGTTCTAGTCCCGAGATTAAGAACCAAGTGTAATGAAAGTAATATTAGTTTCAAACCATGCTCAATAAAGGGACAAAAGTCAAAATAGTCAAGAAATTATGAGCTATACAATTATGAGATAGCCACAATATGAGATAAGTTTCAGCGATTTTATGACTTCGATAAATAAAGTAATTCCTTTGAAGTAAAGAAGCGAGTAAGAGCAGATTCATTATTTGAAATGGATCTTAGTGCTCTAAATTGTATTGACACACAACGCTTGTTTTATGTCTTAGAAATTAACAAGCACGATAGCTTCTTTAGACTTTTGCAAAGGAAATGTTTTCAAGAGGACGAATGAAAAGATTCACCGAAGAATCTTAAAGTGAATCTAATTGTAAATCTTACCCTCATACTTTTGTGACGATCAATAAAGTGAGATATTAAGTATCTCTGACATGGGAATGAAGATTCATCGAATGTCAAGAAAATGGTAAGGATATTTGACGTCAAGACAAAAGTATAATACGTCCCTAGCGGACAAAGGATTTTGATCCTATGCAATGACGTATATCCTGAAAGGATACTACAAACGATGGCACTAAATGCTAATACAAGAACTTTCTCTGGAAAAAAGTTTAAAGTAAGGATATATGAGAGATATATTCCTAAGATTGATAATGTGAAAAAGGGAATTGAATCATTCATACTGGATCAGAAATGAATGATAGTGTCAGGTACATCACGATCTCTACGATGAAATTAAGTTATCGACATATTAATATAAAGAATAGGTCGATATAAACCTACCCACAGAATGCTATTGATAAAAGCATAATAGTACTGACACCGAGAATGATATGATTAACGAGGTGACTGAAGGCCATAGCAAAGGAACATAATGTCCCAAGGAAAGGACAATGATGTATGAAATAGATGTTTAATTGAGCAGACGAGAACAACAGACCGTAACCTATACTGCACCAAAACAAGACGAATGTAAATCGAAGGCTCGATAGATGTGAGAAAATTTTCTCAGAATACCTATAATTTTTATGTTCGATATAGGTGTTTCGTTTTCTAATATCACACAAGTATGCGTAGAAACGATAGAACCCAATTCAGGGTAAACGAATCGAGAAATGAAAATCTCTTCACTTATACGAGAATTATGGCCATCGCAGGTGTTGCTTGAGTTTAAAATTGGGCCTATGATCGCCTAAGGTTCTAACAAATGAGTTAGATCATAATATCTATGTGGAACCTAGATATAAATTCAAGAAACAGAAGTTTCAAAAATGGATGTCACTCACGTGATTAAAAGCACGGACATAGTTTCTCCATTCGAAATTCTATGCAACGGGATTTTGAATCCTCAATTACTTTAATTTAAGGTTGGCTCATCTAGAACTATCTATTTACAGATGGTAAGAAAAGAGAGTCCGACAAGTGGAAGGTTAATCCCAAGGCCTACAAGTTAGAGTTCATACAGAAGTATCGACTTTCTTATTATAAACGGGCATGACTTGGGACAGTTTTGGAAGAATTTCTACATTTGGATGAATGCTCAGAACTATGAAGAGATGGATCGGATGACATCCAATAATTTATCCATCGTTTGCCAACAGAATGGCAGGATCTTTCAAAAGAAGTATCAAGAGAATATCTTCTTCAAGTAGAAAATTCCAAGACTTGGGCAGACTTATCAGGATTTGTCAGCAGGCTCAAGTGTATATAATGCATGTGGAATGGCACCTACGAGTACTTATCCTGGTCCCCGGCAAGTTACACAGCAGGGCATAAAGGAATGGTTGTATCCTGATGTTACAAATGCCGCCCCACGTCCTGTGCCGTCTATTATACCAGAAAGAGACGAGAATGGCAAAAAGGACAGGATCTTATCGCCCTTGAAAATTAGGGGAATTACCGTTATCGAATCAACCTTACTTTCTGATAAAAGTAACACACACTTCTGGAATCAAAGAAGTAACAGGGAGCAGTGTGACCCCTGGCTCTGTGAAAGAGAAAGATCGTCGGATATATGAAGTAAAAACGTACCTGGAAATAGCCAAGTTTCTAAGCGAAAGGTACGATTCTGACGAAGGCCACTCAGAGACATAGAGTCCTACGATAATATGAGACTCATAGGTAAATGGTGGCTTATGTGTAAATGGTATCTGATGTACGAAAGCAAAATTGTTCCGAATAGGATATGGTTACTATGAGATTATAGTCATGCCATTCGAACAAGCTAGTACACCAGCCCTATTCATGAACCTCAAATACGAGCGTTCCATATCTACTTCGACAATTTTGTCTAAATCCTTATGAATGATGTTCTTATCCATATGAAGGACGAGAAATAACATAAAGAACATCAAGGACCAGACATGGACTTTTAGAGTCGAGCAAAATTTTGCTAAGTTCAATATATGAATTTCAGCTTAAAGAAGTAATATTCCTTAGACACCTGATGTCTTCCGAAGGAATCAAATCTTCATGGACAATTGGAGGTGAGGCCACTTATTAAAGTGAGAAAGATGATAGTCAAAGCACCACGATGATTTAGACCTCACGAATAGAATCACCCAACTCACGACTTGATATAGCAACGGTAATACGTGCTAAAATTTTTGAAGACATTTCCAATATGGAATGAGTTGTGAGATCTTCACAAATTATAAAAGTTTGAATTATTTCTTCGAGCAAAAGACTTAAAAATGAGATAGAAAAGATGGCTCGAATCAGTAAAACATTCCAATTGTGATATAAACTATCACCTATGAAGGGCTGAAGGGTTTTTAAAGAGGCGCCTGACAATGTGATATTGTCTAAGGAAAGGTCATATATATTTCAAGCAATAATAAGCTTAGAAATGAAATCATGAATGAAGCTCATGATATTCCTCATACCGCCCACCCAAGAAGCATTAAAGTACATTATGATTTACAAGAAAAATTAAATAGTAAAGAATGAAATGAGCTATAACCTCATTGACGAGCATTGTCTCGGTTATAAGAGGTGAAGGCATTGTATCAATGACCTTAGAGGTTATAATCTCTAATGAGATACAAATGAAAATGAAATGACATAGCAATAGATTTTTATGTCAGATTTTGTCAAAGTCATAAAGAAATAACACTACTATATGGGTAGTAGTGGATTGACTCACCAAATATGCTCATCTCTACTTATTCAGATGACTCAGAGATCTGATAATTTATTTCAGTCGTACATAAAGGAAATCGTATCTTTGTAAGGGGTCCCAATACCTATCATTTCAGATAGAGATTCCAATTTTACCCCTAGATTTTGAGCTAGCTCACCAAAAAGGGAGTTATGCACGATATTGAACCTTATCGTAGATGTCCTCTCACGGACAGATGGACGATAAAAAGGACAATATGAACATCTAAGGATACGATGAGAACATTAATGTTAAGTCGAGGTGCAAGTGGGAACATGTTTTACCACTTATTAAGTTTACGTACGACCATAATTGTCAAGCAACGATTGACATAGCCACACGTGGCATTATATGGAAAGAAATATCGACCACCACTTTATTGTAATTAAGTAGGTGAGAGAAAGTATAAGGTCTTAACAACGTAAATGAAATGATTAAGATATTTTCCAAATAAGGCAAAGACTGAGAGAAGCTCAGTACAGACCAAAGTCTTACGCTGGTACGCGTAGATCTGAACCGCATTTTAAATGCGAAAATGAAGTTCCTTGAGATTCCTCCATCGAGGGAAATTATTAAGTTTAAAGTACAAGGAATGTTGAGATCACGTTTTATAGGACCTTGCGAGGATCCTAGAAATAATAGGCCCAGTAACCTATAGATTAGTACTTCCACCAAAAAAAATTTGGGGAATGTACAAAATATTTTTCCACGTGTCACAGATAAAGATATATGAATATGACCCAAATCACGTAATTCATTATATGACGTGATCTTTAACTCAAAGATGAGTTGTGAAGAACATCTACGACTATTTGATCGTATGATTCAATGATTGGGGATTTAATTGGGTCTTTGATGAAAGTCCAATGGAGAAACCATGGACAAAAGAAAATCACGTGGAAATTTATGATGTTATGGTGCTAAAATGCCCCATACTTTTTGATGTATGTAAATTTCGGGACGAAATTTCTTTAAGGGGGGTGGAATGTAATACCCCGATTTATTAAAAGCCCAATTACGATAATAAAAATCGTAAATTAGGGTTTCGTCTCGATAATTTGATTATTAAAATATCGAATAATGATTTCGATTATCTTTGGAATAATAAATTCCTATGTTTTATTCACAGATGAATGTGAATTGCGAAATACGAATATATAACGTATTTCAACAGTATTATTTCTACGTCGATTACGTATCGATATTTTTAATGCTCGAGATATTTTCTAAGTTTTTAAGCTTAGAATTTAATTCCATTATTATTAGAATTATTTGGTAAAGCCGTAATCAGCTTTATTACGACCATTTTGAAATGAGTCGATAATTAACGTTTTGAGACGTTTCAAACGTTAACGTTTAGAGATGACTTGAGAATCAAGTCTAACGATCAAGGAATTATGATATTTAAATTCCTATGATTATTTTATATAATTAGAATATTATTTAGCATTGAAATAATGCTAGAAAATTTTAGAATTATATTTTTGATTATTTAAGATTCTCGAAAACCCTAAATCAAGAATTAGGTTTTCTACCTATGGATTAATTCCAATAATTTTTCCTATGATATAATTTATCATCTAGGATATATATATTATGCTATGTATCTACTTATAGCATGAAAATCAATTTTGGGCATGAATATGTCAAAGTGCATGAATGTCCTATCAATTAACATAGGATTATTTTATTTTGATCACCAAATTTGTGTTATATCTTAAGTGTTGTATTAATACACACTTACCTATTAAAATGTGTAGATGAAAAATACACTAGCATTGATTTTACAATAGCGAAATATTTGACCCATTGTGCACAAAATCAATTCTTGTTTTTAATACACTTGATTGCACAAATTTTTGGGGTAGAGTGTATCTAATACACTTGAGAAATACATTGAAAAATCTGAAATTGTTTCTTCCATTCACTGTGGTCGACGCCTACACTATGTATGAGACAAGGATTTAATTTTGTTTCTCCCAAAATTGCTTTAATAAAGCATGTCATGAATTAAATGAGTTGTAAGAGATATTTAGTAATGACATAAGCAATCTTTGACTAATTTCTTTCTTTTGGTTCTGTGAGAGGGACGAGAAGTGCATGTGTTGTGTTGTTTCAATTGTTTTAAAAATTGCCTAAGTATATATATTTATTCTTTGAACCACAGAACACATAAAACACTTTGCTTCTCATTTTCATTCCATTCTGCCGAGACCCTTTCTTAAGAAAACCAAATTTTTCCCTCTTCAATTCTCTCAATTTGCTTGAGTTCTTTTCATCCTACAACCGATCGACTCCGATAACGAGGTTAGATATCGAACAAGCTTCGATAAAACCTATCTTTTTCAATAATCCTACGGTTTAAATTATTATTTTTAGCATGTATTATTTATGTAATAAATCATGCTAGCATGTTATAAGCTTAGAAATTATGTTACATATGTTAATATGTGCATAGATTATTTATTTACTAAGCTTAGCAATTTATTTAAATTATTCTAGTGATGCTCGATTTTTTGCTAGGTATGTTTTAAGGATGGATTATTGATCTATAGTATTGTAGGAATGCATGGTATCAATTTGAGAATTTTGGAAATCATCTTGTGGATTTCCAAAGCCGCGAAAATGAACAAGCCTTGAACTATGGTGTATAATTTTATATGCTTGATATAATAGCATATTATTGATCTAGTGTATTGATTAGGTGTTGTAGGAATTTATTAGAATTTTTGGAAATTTATTGGATTTTGTAAAAAATTATTTGGTTAGAAATACCAAAGTAGCCGTGAGCTACCTAGGATGATTCTATGATGTTTTGTTTGTTTTTATTAAACTTTAGGTTATAATTATGTTATATATTGATATTTGAGGTTTGTGTATAAATATTAGAATTTTTGGAAATTATTGGTATTATTTTTATAAATACCGTGAGCCTATATAGTGGTATAGGTGAGTTCCAAATTTTTCTATAGTGTTATTAATACATAGTAATGATCATAGTGTAAAATAATACACTATATGAATTTAGAGGAATTTTTGGAACAAGTTTGGAAAATATTGTGAGATAGCCGTGAGCTATATTGTGGAAATAAGGAATTTTAATTCCTTTTTAATCAAGAATAATAATTTATTATATGTCTAAAAATTTTATTAGACATAAGTGAAATTTTGAGAATTATTAAACATAGAATATTATGTTTAAGACGAAACGTTATATTAAATAACGTTAAAAGCATAAAATAATGCTTAAAGTATTAAAAGATTAATATTGAAAGAAAATATAAATCAGATTTATCGATTTGCGTGAAAATTCGAGAATTGAATAGAAATCGATTGAAAATCGATTTATATTGAATTTATTCTTTAAAATGGGATTTATTTAAGATTTATAAAGAAAAGTCAAAATGGTTGACTTTCGAAATTGACATACGAAATACGTTCGTTAAATACGCTAATACGTGAAAACGATTACTTTTATCCGAATATCTCAATTGTGAGAAAAGATTTTAATTGAAATCATTTTATGAATAACGTTATTATCGTTAATTATTTAACCTAAAAGGTTAAAATGAGATCAGATCATATTACGCTCTCTCGAGATACGAGAATTATTTTATTGAAATACGCGTTGAAACGACGTATTAAGATTATCAAAACTTGAATTATTATATTATTTATCAAAGTTGAATGAACTTTGAAAATCTCGGCGTGCCAACGTGCTAAACGTAAATTTTGCGTAAAGGTGGGACGTGAAGGCTCACACGCAACCGGAGGAGAACACGCGATCGATATTCAAGTTCAAAAGTAAAGGTGGGCTTTACTATACTCAAACCGGTAGAATTTACCAAATGATTTATTTATGATGCTTTATTGCAAGCAAATATTTATGAAATGATTTATTTAATTACCGCCCAAAATGTTTACGTTTATGTATGTATCCAATTCATGATTGTTGATGCATAATGTCGGGTAGCTCCCACTTTATGACATGCTTGAATTCGTATTCTTGGAAGCACCCCAAGGATGATGGAGAATTCGTATCCCGTGCCGAGATGGCCCGGATTTTGTGCACCGATTATTTGTGATTTGTGGCCGAAAGGGTGCTCGGCGGTCACGGCGTCTGTGAGAGGAGGCCTCCTCCAAATAGCAGAAATTGTTGTGGAATGAATTATTGTGGTGGATATGGATCATACATACAAGGAAAATGTCTGCAGCATTTAATCTTTATGGAAAATGAAAGAAAATATTTAGTAAGCACGAGTATTTTGAATTAAAACCTCGTGTATTCGTGATGGGCGTAGTAATTCAAATGTGATAAATTATTTTGGCATGAGCCATCGAGTGTAATCTTGTACTCACCGCATATTTGTTTTTAAATGTGCGCAGGTTGAGCGATGATGGATGGAGATGTGTGGAGCGGTGGAACCCCTTTCAATACGATATACATTAGAAACCTTGAATACACATCGTCATATGTGTATTCACACGTTCTTCCGCCGCAATTGAATTAATTTATTTTATGATGTTGTTAGTTAAATACGTCCAGAACATATGAGTTCTTGTATATATATATTGGTTAAAGCTTTCTTGATTATTATTCCAAGTATTAGCCCCTGCTAAATCGTACTTAGGATTTAGGGTCACAAAGTGGTATCAGAGCAGTTCGCTCTTTGAATCCAAAACCTCTTTTCAGAGTTAAGTCTAGATTGAGTCACTAGACTTCTAGAGGTCAGCCGACACTGCTCGACACTCCATCACATCAAGCTCAACTAGAAAAAGATAAATTATTTTCTCATCTTTGAAAAGAAAAATTTGAGATTTATGAATGATTTGGTGTCGATAGAACATTATCGACAAATGATTTATGAATTTGATTTGTTGTCGATAGAACATTATCGACAAATGAAATGAGAAAGGTTGTAAATAACCATGATTGATTGATTAATTGAAAAAAAAATCGCAAGAAATGCGTATGTTTAAAACGAACTATGTTCGTCATATTTGAAATTTTATTCTTCAATTCTCAATATTGTTTTGATTAATGACTATTGTCATCCCAAATGAAGTTATGAGAATTGATAATGAAAGTCGTTGGCTCGCCACCAACGTATGATGATGTCATACGAGAATGTATGGACAATTTTTTGGGGATAAAATGTTTCAATTCATGTAAATCAATAGAAATTTATTGATATGAATATTTGAAAATTTTATTTCAAATCCCAAAGATGTTTACGATGATGGGTATGTTATCCCAAAAGAACGAGATATTTAAGACGCATGATCCCAATTGCGAAGAACATAGGAAGATGGATTATTAGAATTTTATTCTATCCCGAGAATCTCGAATCGATAGACGAGAAGAAAATTCAAGCTCAGAATTGTAAAAGATGTCAAGATAGTGAATGTCACTATGCGATAAGTGACACAAGAATGATCTTTTTATTTGGAAGTTCACGCATGGCGGGACTCCAAATCATCTATGACTCTTCGTTGGAAACGAAGTAAAAATGTGATCAAAGAATTCGTTAGAGTCAGTTAAAGACTGAACTCGCGATCATGCTTAGTCGACCTTGAACTCGACTTCGGCTTCGGCACCAACATGTATAATTTTGACTTCTCTTCGGTCCGTTCAGTCCGACCTCGAAGTCTAGTCCGACCGGGCAAAGGCGACCTCGGTTGTCCACCTCGCCAATTTATATTGACCTCGGTCAGATCACCTCCACCTCGGAAAACAACCTCGGCGTCGGCATGTACAACCTCGGCATGTATGACCTCGGCATGTACGACTTCTGCGTCGACATGTACGACCTCGTATTCGACCTCGACCTTGACAACTAAAATTATAACTTATTGTCTTCAACTTCGACTTCGATGTTGATCTCTTCGACTTCGACTTCGGCCCCGGCCTTAATGACTTCGTCATTTACATCAATGACCTCGGCAGTGGCAAATGACTTCGACCTTGACTTCGACCTCGGTGTTTATGACTTTTGTCTTCGGCATCAGCCTGTACGACCTCGACTTCGGCGTCAATACCTTCGACCTCGATTTCGATTTTGACTTCGGCAATTATATGAACGACATCGGCAACTATGACTTCGACTTCGTCATTTACATCCTCGACCTCGGCATCATGTTCGACCTTGACTTTGGCATTTACGGCAATGACTTCGACCTCGGCAGCGGGTGCGACCTCGGTGTCGATGTCAGTATGTATGACCTCGGCACCTCGGCAGCTCAACTTCGGCGACGACCTCGGCACCTCGGCATCTCGGTATCTCGGCACTTAGACCTCGGCTTGGGCGAACTGCACTCTGCAGTGATTTTGTTTTGGCCCGCTCGCTCGTTAGGACTCCGATTTATGAACAGTTTACCACGCATACTCTATCACAGAGTAATATACTTCTTATGAAGAACCAAAGCCCTGATTCCTTCTCTAGAAATTGCGAGAGTCAGTTGATGTTAGTTTATAGTTTTGTAGAACGGGAAATTTTTCAGTGCGATTAGAATTTTAAAATGATACTAGAAAGTAGTATTCCCAGTAGTACGAAAAGCGCTATGACACACATAAGAACCTTTGATGATAACCTATAATGTGTTATATAAAGTTTTAAATTCTTTTCATTACCAAATTTATGTCATTGAGTTTAACTCTATGACCTAGTTCAAATTGAGAAATCATATAAGTTTCTCACTTTTTCTGTAAGAAAATTTTCAACCCGAGAATTTATAACGTGTCCTTTTGAAACCAAGTCCTTGTGTGACTGAGAAAATATTTGTGACGGGTCTGGCCAACCCATATGACCAAAGAAACCTCAGTAGTCGTCATTCTGGTCTTCGGACCCTAGATCCCAAATTATTCAGTTCAAAGAATATATGGATTCAAATAGTAAGATATGTTATTTTGAATCACGAACCCATATCTTTTGGAAGTCGACATGACGAATCTTCTTCAATCCCGGAGACCAATAGGTAAGATGCAGGTTGACTTATCTTGTCACCTAAGTTTTGAATTAGTAAAGTGATAAACATCAGATATGATGTAGGTTGACTTATTTTGGATAACCTAAAAGTTTCGGATCGAGAAGCGATAGACATCAAGAAGATATGATGTAAATAAGATCTCGATGAGATGAGATATTTTCCTATGATGCACATGGATGCAATGACCTCGATGGGCTTACAGATTTTGATAATGGTGAAGTTATATCTTCATGTGATCGTTATGATAATGAAATGTTATGAATGAGATACTCTTTAGCATAGAATGCAAGAGTACAAGTAAAGAAAAGTATATGATATTCGTGGGATATAATTTCCCCTTATTAGGACATAACGAGAGAAATTACAACTTATCTTTAAGATAATTGTTTGTCCCTAATACCTCCTTAGTAGGTTGGACATGTTTAAAGAATGGAGATGCACGATATTCTTTTCAAGGATATATATGTAAAGCGATAGCATCTCGTATAACTAATCTCTCGCTTTATACCTCAATCAATGAAATTATGCTTGAGCATAATCATTTCCAAGTAATTGAGACTTGGTTAAACCAATGATAACGAGATTGAGAAATCATAATCATTGAGATGTGTGAACAGCTAGGATAGCCCGAGCATGTAAATCAAGTATGGAGAAATATCTCCACAATGAAGACGAACACAAGGAAAACCTCGTGACAAAGGTCTTGCAAACTTTGAGAGGTGAACAACTTTTTGCTAAGTTTAACAAATATGAATTTTGGCTAAAGGAAGTAATGTTCCTTGGACACATTGTGTCAGCCGAAGGGATTAAAGTTGATCCGGCCAAAGTAGAAGCGATCAAGAATGGAAATCGCCACGACACAAAATGAGATTAGAAGTTTCTTGGGATTAGCAGTTACTATCGGAGATTCATTGAAGGATTCTCAAAGATAGCAAGACCAATAACCCAACTACTCAGAAAAGGAATTAAATTCACTTGGAGTGATGAACGTGAGGCGAATTTCCAGACGCTCAAGGAAAAGTTAACTCGCCTCAGATTAGCGCTCCGAAGCGAGATAAAGAGTACGTGGTCTATACAGATGCTTCCAAAAATGGATTAGGCTGTGTGTTAATGCAAAGTGGAAAAGTGATAGCCTATGCATCTCGACAACTGAGACCGCATGAATTGAATTACCCAACACATGATCTGGAACTAGCAGCAGTAGTACATGCCCTAAAGATATGGAGGCATCATCTCTAAGGGGTAAGATGTGAAATCTTTACCGATCACAAAAGTTTGAAATGCTTTTTCGAGCAGAGAAATTTGAACATGAGACAAATGAGATGCTTGGAATTAAAGTTATGGTGTACAAATGTACTACCTTACCAAGCTATATGATAATAATGACGGTTCTAGTCCTGAGATTAAGAACCGAAGTGTAATGAAAGTAATATTACTTTCTGAAACCATGCTCAATAAAAAGGGACAAAAGTCAAAAATAGCTGAAGAAATTATGAGCTATACAATTATGAGATAGCCACAATATGAGATAAGTTTCAGCGATTTTATGACTTCGATAAGTAAAGTAATTCCTTTGAAGTAAAGAAGCGAGTAAGAAATGATTCATTATTTGAAATGGATCTTAGTGCTCTAATTGTATTGACACACAAAGCTTGTTTTGCGTGTCTTAGAATTGAATCTTTCAAATCTTGAGCTGATAAGTATAATTGAGCTCTTAGGATTTTCTGATAACTTTGGAACTCTCTTCTTTGAAATCGCTGAATAATTGTTCTTGAGATATAAGTTCTTGGTACTTTTGAATAATTGAATGCGTAATATTTCGGTCGTCTTCAAATGTTGGATTTTGTGCGTATTTATAGAGCGAGTGATAAATAGTGTTGTTGGAGGAAAAAACCAATCATATACATTCCATTTATCATTTGAAATATGTTCGTTTAAATATTCGTACATCTTTTTCGACTTATGCAACATCGTACATTGTAGCTTTGCAACTCTGAAAAATTGTTCTGGCACGTCAAGATCTTCTGCAGATTCACTATGACACATGGTAAGTCAAATACTCAAGGTTTAAATAACTATATGTTTCTTCAGTTGGGTTGACTCCTTGTCTTTTCAGTACGTTGACTTCAGATCGTTTCAGTCCAAACTAAACTTAATTTTTTATCATTTTAGTGACCTTGAGTCAGTTTGACACTTCAGTTTGACGTAGATCTCAGCAGCTTCGATTTATCAGTTGCTGGTATGATACTTAATCATATTCTTGATTTATTTGGTTTTAGTAATGCTGAGTCTTCTGTTTTCAGTCTTCTAACTTTAGTCTTCAGTCTTTTTGACTTCATTCTTCAGTTGCGCTGGTATTGTAACTCCTTTCAATACAATTAGCTTCTGTACTACTTGAACTCTATCAGTTCTTGGCATGTCCAAACTTGAAACCTATAAACAAAAGTTGGCTCCCTAATAAGTGAGCAATACTATGTTACATCTACATGACAATCATCAGAGGGTTTTGAGATCTAATCAAAACACAATTAAGATAGAATTTTCTCAACAACCATTCAACCATAATATTATTTTTAATCAAAATATAATTAGTTATATGACAAAAATGAATTAAATTTTAACAAAATGCTTTAAAAACAAATATAATCGTGGGTAATTTGATGCAGGATCAAACTCAAGACCAAACAAAAAATATTAACATTAATCGAAATATAATTAATTGTAATAAAATAAATTAAAATTATAACAAAATACTTAAAAATACAAGAATAATTATCGGGAATTTGATGTAAAATTGAACTCAAAACCAAACAAAAAAATATTAGCCCCATGTAGGATCAAACTCAAGACCATCAATTTACAAGATTGTGGCTAAACCCAATACCAAGAGGTGAAGATCTAATATTTAAACTTTCAATGGAAAATCAAGTAAATAATACAATTCGATTAGTCACCCTTATTTACAACATTTCAGTCGGTGATTTCGGTAACAATCCTAATTTTTTCAACTGAAATCTTGATTTTTACTTTTAAAAATAAATAAATTAAAAATCAGTCTAGCTTCCGGTCGATCGAAATCCTGATTTTTCCGACCAGAATCTTCATTTTTCCGATCAAAATCTTGATTTTATAATTTTTTTTGACATGAATTTGTATATTGTCAAGTGATTATTTTTAGATTAATTTGTATATATGTGTTATATTATGAAAATTATAAAATAATTTAACAATTCAAAAATCAAAATCAAAGATCAATTTGTATATTTTTGCTATAATTATTGTTTAGTATGATTTTGTGCTTATTCTTGGTATTTTTATGCATGCCGTTTCCCGTGGTTTATTCTATTTATGCCATTGTTTTGATTAGTATTTATCGATTCAGACTTATTTGGTTTGTTTCGAAGTTTTGTAGAAAACGATGTTAAAAGGATGAAATTGATCTGAGAAGGATGGATGTGAAAAGTTTAAAATATAAAAGAGTATCTCGATAGAAGTCAATAGGCGCAAACGGATCATAAATCGGAGTTCGGACGAGAGAGAACGGAGCAAAACAACAAAGTCGCGCACATGCATGTGCGAGCGCCAACGCCAGCCAGCACCCAGCGAGCACTGGGTGCCACTACCCCAGCGCCGGTCTAGCCTCCAGCTTTTCGCCTTGCATCTCGTGCACCCTAGCACCGGACGAAGCACATCGCCTTGCCTCCTCACATGCAACCCAAAGACCGGCCGCATCCCCTGAACGGCAAGCGCCTCGACTTCGCCTCGTTGATCGGGCACCCTCTCAAAGATTGTCCGAAGCCACCCCTAGTGCCGGCTTTGTTCCGTCCGGCACTGGGCGGGCTATTTTAGCCCCAACTCAGCGTATATTTTGGGCTTTTCGAGGGTTTTATAAGAAAAAGAACAACCGTTCAATTCAGGGGGGACGAATTCTCACGTGATTTTTCTTCTTCCTTTTTCTCTTTTCTTTTCCTTTTAAAATCTTGTACTTGGATTAACATTTGAATTGAGTGATTCCAGATTTTTGGATGATGAATTTGTTAATGAATGATTTATAAGTTTTTCTCGTTTCATTATGTCTATGTAATTGCTATGGGAATAATTTCTACCAGGAGAACGAATTATCGATTTATAATGAAATAAATATTGGATTTGTTCTTGTCTTGAATAGTGATTGTTGTGTTGATGATTTACGATTTCTTATCCGTATAAATTGGTTATTTCATTATCTTAATACATAGGTTCGAAAGAATAGTGTAGTTTGATTATGTGCTTATGTTTGATTAAGAATTAATGCAATATCAGATTTATGTTAAATATAAGTTTGATAACAAGCGGGGACGAGAGACTAGTTTGTTATTGAATGATTAATATATGTTGATAGGTATTTGTTATCGTGTGCATTTGTGTTTAATTATCCTTCAGAGTTGATAATGGCAGGGTTGAGAAGCTAGTTGTCATTAATTTCGAGTCTAGCATAAACAAGGTCGAGAGGCTAGTTAATGTTGCATGCTAGGTGAGAGGGCGTGGGTGGTTTTACTGCACTGTGCACCAGTCATTGGCTCATTAATAGCGATGATAGAGTTGAAACCCTAGACCAATGTCTTCAATTCTGTGTATCTGTCAAAATTCCTCTTGTTGTCCAAGTACACCATTTTTCCTGCTTTCGTCCGTTCCGTGACAGCTCCCTTTATGTTAGGACGTTAGTTTTTATTTTCTGTTTTTGTGTGTGACATAAAACAATTGCCCTGTTAAGCCTTCCTTGAGAGTACGACTGGGTCGACCTTGCCGCTCTATAAGGACCTCGTATAATTACGAGCGACTTAGAGAACAACTAGGTCGGAACAATTATGAAAATTATAAAGTAATTTAACGATCCAAAAATTAAAATAAAAAATGAATTGATATTAATTTTTTTAAATATTATACTCTCTCCGTCCCCAAATTTTGTTCATAATTTTTCTTTTTGGTATCTCAAATTTGTTCCTTTTCTATTTATGGAAACTACTCAATAAAATACTTTCTACTTATTACTCTTAACAACACTCTTTATTTATATCTTTTATCACACATGGTTCACCATTATCCCTACTTATTATTGTCAACAATACTATTTATTCATATATTTAACCATCCATGGTCAACCACTAATTATTTTAATATTATTTAATATGAGATCCTTACTTCATCCATAAAACACTTAATAATTTTTGTTAAAATTCGCATCGAAAATTTCCATTACATACTTTGGGGGAAAAAAGAGTATCTAAAATCAAAATCATCATTGTATGATAAAGGTCACAAAATGAATTACTATAAACAATGATTAAGATCGGTCTATTATAACCCAGTCAGTTGAGTTGAATAGAGATTATGGCATTTTCAAGTTTTTTTGCTTTGAGATGTGGCGGCCGATCACTGCATACCTTAGTCTCTACTAGACTTAGTGTAAGTGTCATTCAATAGCTAAGCAGATGTGATCCTCTTCTTATACGTATTCTTTTGTGTAGGTATTATATATTATGTATAACAGCTTTGTTTCGTAGTAGACGATGATACATATACGCTATTGTCATCACCTCAATTACCTCCAATTAAAATTGAAATAAAAAATATATATAATTAAATGAACCTCAATTATCGGCTAAATTTTCCTTGCTCCTCAAAAAAAAATCTATCCTTCTCGAAATCCTCACATCCTAACTCCATAAAAATACTTTCGCATCTTGCCTTCGCCGATGATTTGTTACTTTTTGGCAGGGGGAACATTGCATCGATGGAGGTGCTTGCGGATGCTCTTGGGGACTTCGCTGGCGCTTGGGACTTGAAGATTAATAATCACAAGCCCTTGATATTTATGGCGGGAGTTCGACCATTTGAGAAGCAGGCGATCTTGGATCTGTTCGGCTTCCCAATGGGAGAACTTCCGACAAGATATCTTGGCATCCCTCTATCTTCAAGGAAACTAGGAGTCACTCAGTATAGTAGACTAGTGGAGAAGATAGCATCTTGTATCCACCGTTGGGCTAATTTAAATTTATCTACTGCAGGACGGTTGGAGTTGATTCGCTCGGTGTTGCAGGGCGTAGAGTGCTTCTGGTTGCAGGTTCTACCTCTGCCGGTCACCGTTATTGATCGGATCAATACAATGGCTAGGAGGTTCCTGTGGGGTTCGACACATTGTCCTGTTGCTTGGAAAGATGTTTTTTACCAAAGGATGAAGGAGGTTTAGGTCTACGAGATCTCTCGACTTGGAACAAAGCTTTACTAGCGAAGACCTTGTGGAACATCCATACCAAGAAGGACTCCTTGTGGATTCAGTGGATCCATGTTGAGTACCTGACAACCACCACCATATGGGAGTTTCCTAATCACATTCGTTTATCTCCCCTTCTTAAGAATATTCTCATCCTTCGTGATCGTTTTTTGCAGGATTCAGGAGGCGATCATGGTAGAGCTGCAGATCTTCTTACGAGTTTGATTGGATCCAAAGGGACGGGAGCTGCCTATCACTATCTCCGAGAGAAGGATGAGAGGCAGTTCTGGCACAAGGCGATTTGGAAAGACTACATCCCGCCTAAGTTCTCCATCACTATGTGGCTTGCCATGAGAGGAAGACTTAAGACGGTGGATAGACTGAGCTACATGAGTATCTCGCAGGTATGTACTGTTTGTAATACACATTTAGAGTCTCATGAACTTTTGTCTTTTAAGTGTAAGGGTACGGAGGCGGTTTGGAACCATATTAAAGAATGGCTCCGTCTCCCGAGGAGGATGACTACCATAGCTAGTGCTATCAAGCACATCAGAGAGAGAAGTAAGGCGGGTCCGCAATCATCCTTCGTGCAAGCATTGGTCTAGCAATGACGGTTAATCACATTTGGTATCGCGCTAACAAGCTTAACTTTGAAGACATCCCTTCAATGTGAAGACCGTTGTGAAGAGTATTCAAGAAGATGTTTATGCCGCTTTATATTCTTTGTATCCTGTGGACCTTGTTGTTTCTCATTTGAGTTGGCTTTGTAGTAAGTCGAGGATGTCTCGCTTTGAGTTTGGATCCTTTTGGGATGCCTTATCCCGCATTTCATCTCTTTTATCGATTATGGGTGAGTGTGTTGAGGGACTGCTTAGGTCCAACCGAAGCAGTGCACCTCATGGGTTTTGCATGTGTTCACAAACCCCACCCCTTGTGCCACGCGATTACACTGCACAAGGGCACTCTTTTTCCCACTGGTCATGGGGTTTTTAATGAGGCCCGCCCCTTTTGCGCCACTAAAGGGTTGTTGAGTTGGTTTCTTTACCGCTGTCATAGTATGAGTGAGTCGCTCTTTGGCCTATGTGTTTTGGCTATTAGGTCCTTTTTCGTCCCTCCCCATGCCTTGTTTCTACGGAAATTTGGTTGTATCCCATTCGGGTATGCCTGAGTTCAGATTGTAATATGTCTTATCCATTTTATGTTATTTCGTACGTTTTGATCAAAAAAACTAAAGAGATTAATATTTTCACATCACGGTTCTAGGGCTCGATCATTGATCTTTTCTTTTTTTTGGGATTAAACCGACGAAAACTTATGTCAATTCAGAAACGTCATTTTTAGACTCCCTCTATATAAAAAAGTGAAGAGTGAAATTAAGAGTTCAATCCCCATAGTATCTTTTCCTTTTTTTAACGAAATCATCAATTACGATATGTAATACCTACATAATATAAACAAAAACTTCAGTTAATAATTAATAAATTAATTCTAATTAAAGCATTTAATAGAATGATTAAATGGTTTGTAACAACCCAAATCTACTTTATTAATTGAAATTTATCTCTAATGTGAATTTATTTGAAACTTGTGAAATTCATCGAAATTTTTATATATCAAGCTTATGTCAGTCTAATTTGGAATAATTAATTTTATATTTGAAATAGAGTCTAGAAATTTTGGGTCTTGGAATTTGAAAGAGTCTTTAGAAATTTGAAATAGAGTCTTTAGACCAAATTAAAAGTTGGGCCTTTACTGTATTATTTTTAAGATATTTATTCGAAGTGGGTTTTTAATGTTTTTACAATGGGCCTTAATGTGTATTTGGGCTAGATTTAGTTGTATTACTTTAATATTGTAGTAGGCTTAATAATTTCATCAAGATTATCAAAGTGCGCGCGTGATGGATCTTCATATTTAGAGGCCTCTAACGCTTTATGCTTATTTACATTTCATTTTCTAAATAATCAGTTAATATTGACAAGTTAGAAATGAGAAGAAGAAAGAGACAGAAAAGAAATAATTAATTCTATTTTATGATGCATTTTTTAATTGTTATTAATAAAGAAAGAAAAGCACACTCACAAATTAACCTTTTAGGTGATTCAAACTTTCGATATATTAATTGGAATAAAAAGGTCTTACTAATAGACTGCACTTCTACAACGTACTCAAAATAATTGACAGAGACGTTATATTGTCCAAAAAATGACACTGTTCAATTATAAGTAAAAGACACAACATTAAGATAGTGCTAAATGAAATCATTTTGTTTCCATGAAGACAAAATTGACCAGAAATGTTGAAAACGTATAAATAAGTTAGGTGGGTCCGTCGCCCTTGTGATTATGAGTGGATAATGAAAGAGGCTTCTAGTAGTGCAAAATGTCATAATCAACAAGTCTCGTAGTGGAATTTTGTCGTTTAATGGCGGCTGATTCATACCATCTTTTGATATTGTGTAATTAATTCCGTGCAAGTTATGAAGATTGTTTTTCATAAGTTGTTATAATCTGTTATCATCTACTACAAATATAGGCGTCCTTCGAATAGTATGGACCGACAAAATATTATTTATTTTTAATAGAAATATCATTTGTTTTTATATTATAAATTTATATTGAAGAAAAATATCATTTATACTGAAGAAAAACATCATTATCTGTGAGACCACCTCATTTATTTAAATATATGTTTTCCAACTACATAGTCTTATAACTATTTAACATTAGTTTTATATATAGTCATTTATAAATATATCATTTACAGTCTTGAAACTTAATTAACATATTACATCAAATTATTTTAAAGTCTCAAAATTTAATTACATATAGATAATATAGAAAGTTTAGTTGAATACGTTTCAAAATAAGAAATTTAGTTGAATAGTTCATTTTCCTGCATAACTTTTAATCAACGTGAGAGATCCAAGTGGATCAAATATGTAGGACACAATGAGCAGTTTCTTTCCTGTGAATTGAGAGGATGGATAGATAAATCTTTTAGATGTCTTAATTGGTATCTCATTCCATGCTTAGAAATCTTGAAGCTATGTAGTTCTAAAAAAGTTTTTTTTTTTTATGTTATTTGAAATATATAAATAAGATTTAAAACGTCAGTTATAGAACATTAGATCTTTATCTTCCCTTCATTTAAAAGAGGTCATTCAATTGGTAAGCTCATTCCACTATTACGAGTTTTACACCATACCTAGAGCAGTAGAGCTCATTAATTCAATTATGAGTTTTACACTAGTAGTCCAGGTAAGAGCTATAATTCACTAATTTAAAAGATAATTAGCAGAAATATACGTAGCTTCGAGAGTAATAAATAGGGCTTACAATTTTTGGCATGATATAAAATACACGAATGAAACTAATGAGGTATTGTCCAACCTTTTCATGTTTCTGACCTTATTTTGTCTATACGATAAGAACATGATAAATTTGTGTCGTGTTCATTGTAACATGATAATTTTTATATTCTATTTGTATGTGTGTCGAATCATGTCAGTTTCGTATAACAAAATAATATTTATTGCTATCATAAATATAGGACTATTGGTATCTAAATACACAAACTTGGACTTATTTTAGTTTTTTCATAAATTTTAAAAATTATCAATAAATATACAAAGTATTGATTTGTTTGGAATTTATCACGAATTATTTTTTCCCTAGATTAAATTTGACATAGCAAATGCCAAATGCCAAATGTTTTTTCTTAAATTTATCCTCCACATCAGCTACCATCTTCCACATCAACTCCCTCTCTATCCTCCACATCAGCTACCATCTTCCACATCAAGAGGATGGTGGATTGGTGCTCTCTACAATCTCTCCCTCATTTATCTTTCTCTCATTCCCTCTCAACCTCGCCTTCTCCACTTCCTAGAAAGAGAATCAGGAATGTGCAATTTGGGCGGCGGCTAGGGTTTCAACCAGGGGTGGAGTCATGCCCAAAGGATTGGTGGGGCAAAAAATATTAGAATAATTTAATAATTTTATATTTTAAAAATATGTTTATAAATTACAATAATTTTTCACGATTACTTATATTCTAAAACGATGTAATATCAACTCATTATCAATTATATCAAAAAAATTTCTTCTCAATATAAGTAACCAAACAATCATTCAATCAACGATCCCTCATTCGATTGTAAAATCAATTTTCCACGATCTTCATGACAGAAAATGCTCTTTCCATAGTTGTAGTTGCCACAGGTAAAATATATACAAGTTTGATAAACTTATACACCCATGAATACAAAATATCTCCTTTTGTCTTCAATAATTATCTCTCAAGCTTTTTTATCCCTTTTCAAATTGACATTCACACGTCCGTAAAATAATTTTAAAGTTGGTTATCTAGAGTCATTATCTCAATTGAAGAAAAAATAGTTAGATAAAAATTTACAAAACACAACAATTTATTCTTATTAAAAGCAACAGATATATTATTTTGATTAAGACTTCCGCATAAAGAAATTCAAGTGTTTGACATATACTATTTTTAATCTAATATTCTATAAATTCTTCATTATTTGTTTATTAAATTATTTGATAATCCTCATAGCATAAAATTTTTTTTCTATAGTTACAACTGCCACGAATAAAACAAGTGTAAGTTTAATAACTTTATACATCAATAAATGCAAGACATCTCCTTTTGTCTTTACCAATTAATTGATATATATAGTTTTTTAATTTTAATCTTGTTTCTTTTAATTTTTGATGGGACAATAATTAAATAGTTTCATAATATTACATGTAAATATAAATAATATAAATATATGTATATAAGGTATAATAGAAAAATTTGAGATGGGGAAATTACCGTACCTCCCATAAACGTGGTTCTGTCACTGGTTTCAACCCACCGCTTCACCCTCGCCGGAAAAAGTGTGTATATATGGCATGACATTGATAGTGGTGTGCATCTGCTCCGTACTCTCAGTCTCTCCTTCAGCCGCGACGCCACCATGCTCTGTTTCTTCCGCTTCCTTTCTTATTAAATCGTGAAATTTTGAAATATGAGAATCTGATAATCTGAAAATTTTAACCTCCTATATTTTGTTTCTGAAAATCTGGGGAGATGAGAGAGAATAAATGCGATGAGATGGAGAGAGATGGATGATGGGATATGGCCTAACCGCTTGTAATATCCCGTAATTTTAATACAGGATTACGATAATAAATTCCTTAATTAGTATTATTAATTTAATAATTAAAATCTTAATTAGTCAACTCTTGACTTTGACCAAGCATAATTGATAATTTCTGTATGAGATTCACTGAATCTTAGTGAATTAAAGAATATAATTTTCAATATTCCTTCAAACGTAATTTTCTAACGTCGAATAAATTCGACAGTTACGTCTTACAGTATTATTAAGCTATTAAGCTTAATTTAGAAATTCCTATTATTATAGGAATAAATAAAGTTGTAACAAACTTTATTTTAGACGTTTTAGAGATAATTCGTCTACAAGAATTTTGAGACGTTTTAAACGTCGATTTTTAGAGATGAGTCGATAACTCAGTCAAATGATCTCGGAATTATAAAATTCAAATTCCTATAATTATTTTATTATATAAGAGCATTATTTATCATTAAAAAAATTCTAGAAAATTTAAGAATGAGATGTATCATATTTTGATAATTTTCGAAAATATTTAATTCGAAAATTAGGGTTTTTAATATCTAAACTATTTTAAATACTTTTCTATGATTAAATTTATTATCTAAGACATATAATATGTCACATAATTATGTAATAGCTATTTTATACAAGGAAATAAAATATTTGGGAATACCTTAGTAAAAATCGAAAATTAGGGTTTTCTAAGAACAAATTAATTTTTATTCTTATTTAATTAATGATGTATGATAATTATTATATTATTATGATGTCATTAAGGAAAAAATGAGGTGTATTAAAACTTGCACAAGTGGGGGTGCACTTGTACTCAAAAGTGGCAAAAATCTTAGATTTTTAAGCATGATTTTATGTGATAAACATTATCCTATAATTAAGGATAAGGTATGAGTTGGATCTTATCCTATATTAGGTGTAAGTGGACATAGTTATCAAGTGGAACAAGTAATCCAATGTTCATTGAATGAGGAGGGGGCGAAAACTTAGGCAATAAGGTTGAAAATTTATTTAATTTCATACCTTATAATAGTGCCACATGTTATAGTTGAAATTTTTGACTTTTCTAAAATAACTTTATACCATATAATAATGATATAGTATATGATATAATAAAAATATATAATCCTAGTCTAAGGTACTAAAGTTGGCGAAAATTTCACTATGGGTATATAAATGTGATAATTCCTTTAATTCTTGATAATTATGCTATAATTTATTAATTAAATAAAAATATGATATAATAAAGTATATAATACAAGAAAAAATAAAATCAATCCTAATCTATTGATGATAGGCGACACACACATCATAGTATACAATAGGATAATTTAATTAATTCAAGAGAGGTTCAATGTATCTAATTAAAAGGATAAGGTAGCAAGTGGGATGAGTTGTATATGATAAGGTTTTTGATAAGGATAAGGATAAGAATTGTAACAAGTGGACCTTAGATATTTTCATATAATAATAAAAAAATAAGTAGCCTAAGTCTATAAATACCCCATGAGAGTCTTCATTTCTTCATCACCACCAAAAGTTTCGAAAATAGTGAGGAGAGGAAGAGAGAGAGTGTTCACCTTGTGCAAGAGTCCAAACTTAGATCGACTAGACGACACCGATCAAATCCATACCGATTAAAAGGTTAGATTTCTTACAAGCTTTGTATATACGTTAGAATTTATGTTATAAGCTTAGTTTATTTGTGAAATTTTTGAAAATTATATAACTTATGCTAATATGTTTAGATATTATATTTATATGATGTTATTAAGTATGTATTATAATTATATCACAAAATTAAGCATGGTATTAAATTATTTATGTGGACCGAAATCTTAAGAGTACCATATGTTGATGATTTTGATTTTTAATTGTTAATTTAAGCATGAAATAATAATCTAGGGTATTAAATAAGCCTATATGAATTTATATAGAATTTTTGTGGAACTTTAGTACCTACGTCCAAGAATTTCGAAAATTATAACCTATGATAGTAGGTTGTGATATAAACCATATTTAAGTGTTATCATATCATATTGATGATGTAGATTCATAATATATGGTTGTGTGAATTTATCGAAATTTATAAAATTAATCGACTAAGTCGAAATTTTGAAATATGACTTAGGTAAATTAAATTCAATAGTTCATAATAAATAACAATTATGTTATAATAAGGATAATGAAGGGTGGTTAAGTATTATATGAATTTATTAGAATTTTTGAAAAATGTTTAGTGGATTAATCAAGGTGACCGAAAATTATACCCTAAGTGTATTAATGTTATGAATTTATTTTATCAAGTATAATTACATAATATGATCTAAAATAATGTTTTAGACATAGTATGATTTTATGGGAATTTTTGGAACAAGAATTGCACATAAAATGATAAAATTTCATAAATAATTGAAAAAGTCAAAAGGTTGACTTTATGTTGACCAAAGTCAAAATTGTTGATTTTTTGTTGACTTGGTCAAAATAGTTGACCAAAATCATTGACCAAGGTCAACGGGCACGCAATTCGATAATACGTGATCTATGTCACGTAGTACGTTTAGTAACAATGTAACTTACGTTACGTAATTACATTAAAACGTACATTATATATTAGAAAGATAGAATATCCCTTATAAATTAAGAAAAATCGTAATCAACATCAATTGATTAGGAAACGTTAAAATAAGTCCGGCGATAGCCTTATTTGATGCATAGAACGTTAAAGACTATGTTCGTCTCTATCGAACGTAACCGACGTACTAAAATAATCCTAACATTAAGGTGATACGTGGACTGGGCGTTGACGTAAGAAAAGGAGACCGTAGTATAACGACCTTCGTATACGAGGTGGGCTTTACTCAAAAACCTTTTATTTACGACGCTTTCTTGAAAAGTATTTATTTACAAGTTTTCATTGAAAATGATTATGAATCGTTATTCAATTACACGCCCAAAGTATTTATGTTTTAACGATGTATCCTATCATGTTGTGGGCGAGCCAACTATGAAAGTGAATCGCTTATCGGGTAGCTCCCAATTTTAAAATCGATATCGGATCTTAGTCGATGCGAATTCTCGCTAAGGTTAACGTGTACACCAGCAGTGATCGTGAGCCGTTAGCAACATCATCGGCCGGTCACGGATCCTAGTCGATGCGTAATCCCCGACTATGTGATTGTGAGCCGTTAGCAACATCTTCGGCCGATCACGGTGTCGGTAGAAGCGAGGCCTACTTACGACGCGAGATCGATTATGAACAGCTATGTAAATGATATGGATCATACGAATCGAAAATGCTCACAGCAGCTAATCTTTTGAGAAATGATAAAATATTTTGGTATTCACGAGTTATTTCAACTAAAATCCTCGTGTTATACTAATGGGCGTGTAATTAAATGAAATTATTTTGGCATGAGTCCACTAAGTGCAATCTTGTACTTAGCCCGCATGTTTGTTTTAAATGTGCGAGTTGAGTCTGTGATGGATGGACAAGTGTTGAGCAATCGGAGTTTTGTCGCTAATAGTTTACCTCGATGTATATCGTCATATATGCATTCACATGCTTTCCACTGCTCAAAACACTTTATTATATTATTTTGGTTATTGCTTATGTCACCTCCAGATCAGTTGAATCCTTTTGTTAATGGTCTGTTGGTCTAGTTGTATGGAACCGTTGTGCATTTATCTATAATAGTTTGAAGTTCTGAAAGGTTGTTGGTCATTACGTTCTTAATCCCTGTTTAATAGTGACAGTCCCGTCTAATCCGTACTTTAGATTGGCGGGCTGCCACAGTTGGTATCAGAGCAGGTCGTCCTTTGAACCCTAAACTTTCTTTCAAAAGTTAAGTCTAGATTGAGTCACTAGACTTCTAGAAATCAGCTGACTGTGCTCAACACTCCATCACATCAAGCTCAACCGGGAAAGAGGTAAATTATTTTCTCAGTTTTGAGTTTGAAAGTTGAAAGTTGAAACAGTTGAACTTGATGGTGTTGTAAATGAGATTGAATTCACATTTTGAAAACAGTGAAAATCATGAAAGTTTTGGAATGTATTCCGAAAAGAATTTTTCAAAGTGTTATGAGAAAAGTTGACAATTTTATGTCAAAAGCTTTATGATAAATGAGTTATCAGTGAAATGAGACCAAGTTTACGAAGAATGAGAAATAGTTGACATGAATAATGTCAAAAGTGATGTTTGAGTTACTGAAAGCATGAGTACAGAAGTTATCTTACGATTTTTGAAATGTTTATTCAAAGTTACAGTTTATTCTGAAAATAAGTATGTTATTCCCAAAAGAACATAGATGCTCTAAGAAGCATGCTCACCTCTTGAACATAGAAGTATGAGATATAGGAGCTTAATCCCTTTTTCAAGAACAATAGTGAGATATTGATTTGCGAACGAACGAAAAGTCGATTAGAAACGAACTCGAGTTTCAACGAAAAGCTGACGAAAGCAAAAGAATGGATCAAAGGTGCAAGACGCATGGGTTCGATAAGGACCAAAGAAAGCTAAACAAATCTTGTAAGGAAACTCGTACGAAGCAGAGCATGAGCTCGCAATCGTCCGGAAGGAAGTAATTCCCGGCGCACAGTCGCGCAGGCAGAAAACTGCACTGCGCAATGTTTTTGTTTTGACTCATTCTTATTCGTTTGAACTCCGTTTTGCAAACGGTTTTCGCTCACGTACTCTTATCACAACGAAATTCATTTCATATGAAGGATAGAAATCCTGAATCCATCTCCAGAATCCGTGGGGGACAGTTGAAGTTTGACTGAAATTTTTTCTAAAAACCAAAGAACTTAGGAATTTAAGAGTAGAGATCCCATAAGTGAAATTATGATATAGGAAGAACATAGGAATTTTGCTGTAAACATTTGTCTGCCTATCAGATGTGTTTGCTTTATCTGCTTAACAGATATTTTCCATTCTTTTATCTGCTTATCAGATATAGATTGACTTACGCTAGTACTGTCTGTATTCAGATGGCAGGAAAAGGAAAGGTTTCGAACGAGGAGCTCGAGTATAGATTCTTTTATTATAGACCAGGCACCGATATAGGGCAATTCCTGGATGAGTTCTTGCGCCTCTGGATAAAAGCTCATTACTATGGAATAACAGCTTTAGATGGAATCCAGCGACTCATTCACCTACTGCCAACAGGATGGCAAGAATATGCACAAGAAGTGGCAAAAGAATATGTTATCTATAAAGAGAATTCGGAGATTCTGGCATATCTAACAGGATTTGTCAACCATCTCAAGAATACGTATGACATGTGTGGAGCAGCAGCTGTGAGAACCTTCCCTCAACAATATACATGGCACGAAGACACCAAGGGAAAGGAGTACTATGAAGGCCAATATATCAACCCATATCCTACCACATCAGTTATGCCAAGAAGAGAAAACGAAGCGACGCAGGATCCTAGTCTCATGGAGGAAACAGGAAGCAGTATTACCCCCGGCCCCATGAAAGAGTTGAAGTACTTGATGTACGAGGCAAGGACATACTTGGACACTGGCAAGTTTCCAAGCGAAGAGTATGACTCAGATGAAGGACACTCAACGACGTCAAAACCTAAAGACTAAATAAATCATATTATAGATAGTATGGTTAGTATGTATAAAGAGAACATAGTAGTGAAAAATAGCATGTGTATAGTGTAACTAGAGATGCTCTAGCAGTAGCTATAGAAGCATAGTACCTTGTAAACACTATGAGATCTTTTGAAGTCTTATGACTTGTATAGAATAGTCCTCTTTGAGGCAAATTTTCCACATATATATATACATGATGACCCTAGATGGGCTTTTTATGACAACAAGTTGTTCGAAAAGAATGATGGTTGTTTAAGTTGTTTTACGATACGATTGTATAAAGATGTTATGTATATTCAATTACGATGAACGTTATATAAACGCTAACTACGTTTTATTAACGAACGCCGCCAGACGCAACCGCCAGGAAGAGAGTGAGAGGAGAGGAAGAGGCAGGGGCAGAGGCAGAATACCCCGGGCTGAAAGTGAAGAGATCCCGGTACCACCCCCACCTCCACCTGACCGTAGGGTTGAGGAGTTATTCTTAAGACAGAACCCGCCCTCCTTCAATGGCAAGGGAAGCCCTGAGGATGCCGAACAGTGGGTCAGGGCTATCGAACGAATTTTTGATTTCCTACGCTGTACTACGCAAGAAAGGTTATCTTGCGTGACATTCCAACTCACCGGACCGGCTGACTTCTGGTGGGAGGCGAGAAGAAAGACACTGACCCCGGAACAAATGGAATACTTTACCTGGGACGACTTCAAAACGGAAATGTATGATAAGTACATTCCCAAAAGCTACCGGAATAAAAAGGAGATTGAATTTTTCACCGGTTAGGCAAGATGTCGGTCATCGAGTACGACCGATCGGCTCGCGATATGTCTAGATACGCCGGATTTAGTAAATACCGACATGAAAATGTCGAAAAATTCTAGCAGGATCGAGACATGAGATAAGGATGTCATTTGGCGTGTCATGGCGACTTAACCTATACGGAGGCTCTTAGTCGGGCATTAGACATAGAGGCTGCGATGCCCGAGGAGAAATCCGCACCGACCCAGTCACAGAATATCGGTGACAAGGGGAAACGCAAATGGGAAGGAAGTTCTAACAACAACAATTTCAACCGAGGAGGCTTTAATAACAACAACAAGAGGCCATGGCAGAATAACATGGCTCCACAAGGGCAAGGTTGGAGGAGACCCGTATTTACTCCACCTACCCAAGAGATAGTAAGGATTCCACCATGCCCGAAATGTAATAAAAGGCACACGGGGGTGTGCATGGCTGGAAATCCCATTTGCTATAAGTGTGGCGTAAGGGGCCACTATGCAAATGAATGCCCTGGGATTCGCCAGATAACTATGGGGAGGCCAAATCAATCAGGCCCTGCCCAACCGTTAAGGTAATTCAAGATCAACCCACCACAACAAAGAAGAATACATGACAGAAGAATGCAGAGACAAAGAAGAACCGCGGCAACAACAAAGAAAATCAACAGAGGCAAGCACTCGCCGTCAGAACCAGCTCAGCCGAGCCTATGCACTACATAGGCGCCGAACCAGCGTAACCAAGGTAACCTAGCGGGTATGGGATTACTTTGCAATATACCTATTATACTGCTCGACACGGTGCTTCAAGATTCTTTCATTTCAAAAGCATGCGTTGATATGTTAGAACTTAACCCTGAGGAAACAAATCAGGAAATGAGAATCTCATCACCTATAGGAGGTATTATGACCGTTACACATGCTTGCTCGAACTTAGAATTGAACCTAGGCTCAATTAAGGTTCTAGCAAATAACTTGAACGTAATACCTATGGGGGATGTAGATATAATCCTAGGAATGGATTGGTTGGCCGAAAACCATTCCACGATCTTATGCAAGGAGAGAAGAATTTCGATGCAACCACCGGGAAAAGAGGTTACGAACTTCTATGGGATTAGTATGGGAAAGAAAATCCCAATAATATCCGCACTCCAAGCGCGGAGAATGATGAACAAAAAGGAATGTCAAGCATTCCTTGTGTATCTAAATGGAGAAGAGAAAGCAGAAACAAGGGTCGAAGACGTGGAAATTGTTCGGGAATTTCCAGACGTCTTTCCTGACACATTACCAGGACTACCCCCAGATAGGCAGCTAGAGTTCACACAGATCCGGAGCCGGATCGCCCAAGATCAAAAGCGCCTTACGTAATGGCACCCAAGGAACTCAAGAGTTGAAAATCCAAATTCAAGAGTTATCGACTTGGGTTTTATTAGGCCAAGTGTTTCACCATGGGAGCTACCGTCCTATTTGTCAAGAAAAGGATGGTTCGTTAAGAATGTGCATCGACACGAGAATTAAACAAATTGACGCTTAAGAACAAATATCCGCTACCAAGGATAGACGATTTGTTCGATCGGTTGAGAGGTGCAAGCGTATTCTCAAAATCGATCTTAAATCGGATACCATCAATTAAAGGTACGACCGAAGATATATCCAAGACGGCATTCCAACAAGGTATGGTCACTACGAGTTTGTAGTAGTGCCGCTCGATTAACCAACGCACCGCCGTGTTCATGGATCTTATGAATGCAGTGTTCCATCCATACTGGATAAGTTTGTCTTAGTCTTTATAGATGATATTCTCATCTATTCAAAGAACGAGGAGGAACATAGGGAACACTTAAGAACAAGTTGTTCTGCACCTACGAGCCGAACAACTTTATGCTAAATTCAAAGAAGTGTGAATTTTGGCTTAAGGAAGTAATATTCCTGGACACATTGTGTCACGAAGGAATAAAAGTTGATCCGCAAAGGTCGAGGTCACAAGGATGGAAAACACCGACCACTCAAAACGAATTAAGTTTCCTAGATTAGCTAGCTACTATAGGAGATTCATTGAAGGATTCTCCAAGATAGCAAGGCCAATGACACGCCTATCTCGAAAGTGGATTAAATTCACATGGACCGAGGAGTGTGAGGCAAGTTTCAAACGTTAAAGGAAAACCGACTAGTGCACGGTGTTAGTTGTCCCGATTCGAACAAGGAATATGTTATCTATACCGATGCTTCCAAAACGGGCTTGGTTGTGTATTGATGCAAGAAGGAAAGGTAATAGCCACGATCACGACAACTTAGGCCACATGAGTTGAACTACCCAACTCATGACTTAGAACTGGCAGTTGTGGTCCATGCACTAAAGATTTGGAGACATCATCTTTATGGAGTAAGATGTGAAATCTTTACTGACCACAAAAGTTTAAAATACTTTTTCGAGCAAAAAGATCTAAACATGAGACAAAGGAGATGGCTCGAACTAGTAAAAGACTACGACTGTGGCATAAACTATCATCCAGGGAAAGCTAATGTAGTAGCGGATGCCTTGAGTCGTAAAGGTCAATCAAAACTTGGATGTCTCTTGACAAAGGAAGGAAAACTCATTGAAGAGTTTGAGAAGATGTCAATAGAGATAGTCGAACCACCAAGGACAATCATGGATAATGTTGCTACACTTACTATGATGTCCGATTTAAGGAATAAAATCATAGAAGAACAAAGAAGGGACGAGGAACTAGAAAAGATAAGGATTAAAGTTAGAATGGGAGAACAAAAGGTTTCAAGGAAGCGGTCGATAACGCGATATTGTTTGAAGAGAGGCTATGCATTCCAAATAATGACGAGCTTAGAAATGAAATCATGAGTGAAGCTCATGATACTCCTTATACCGCCCACCTGTGCAAGACTCAAATGTACCAAGACTTACGAGAAAAGTTCGGTGGGAAGGAATGAAAAGAGATATAGCCTCATTCGTCAAACGTTGTCTTACTTGTCAACAAGTAAAGGCATTACATCAAAGGCCATATGGAAAGTCGCAACCTTTGGAAATACCGAATGGAAATGGGACGACATAGCCATGGATTTTGTAATGTGTTTACCAAAGTCACAAAAGGGTAACACCGCTATATGGGTAGTAGTGGATCGCCTTACAAAATGTGCTCATTTCCTACCAATTCAATTACCTATGGATCCGACAAATTAACCCGCTTATATGTCAAGGAAATTGTACGTCTACATGGAATACCAAAATCTATCACTCGATAGAGATTCAAAATTTACCGAGATTTCGGGTTAGCTTACAAAGGAATTAGGAACGAAGTCAATTTTAGCACGACTTTTCATCCACGCATGATGGCCAATCGTAACGGACGATCCAAACGCTAGAGGATATGTTGAGAACGGTAGTATCGATCGAGGCTCAACTTGGGAACAAGTTTTACCGCTTATTGAGTTCGCCTATAATAATAGTTATCAGGCGACAATTAATATGGCCCCATATGAAGCATTGTATGGAAGGAAGTGTCGATCACCACTTTACTGGGATGAAGTTGGTGAAAGGAAAATTTTAGGGCCTGATACAGTGGAAGAAATGATTGAAATTGTTCGCCAGATAAGACAAAGAATAAAGGAAGCTCGTGATAGAAGTAAATCATATGCCGATACCGAGATCCGAGCTAGAATTTGAGTGGAGACAAGGTTTTTCTTAAAACCTCTCCGTCTAAAGGCATTGTGAGATTTGGGGTAAAGGGAAAATTGAAACCACGATTTATAGGACCTTACGAGATCCTTGAGAAAATAGGCCCTGTAGCCTATAGATTAGCATTACCACCAAGTTTGGGTAATGTCCATAATGTGTTTCACGTGTCGCAATTGAGAAAATACGTGTATGATCCGAAACACGTAATACATCATGATGACGTGGTCTTAAATCCTGACATGAGCTACGAGGAGGAGCCTGTGGCTATTTTAGACCATAAGGTTCAACAGTTGAGAAATAAATCAATCCCGTTAGTAAAAGTCCTATGGAAACACCACGGACAAGAAGAAGCGACGTGGGAACTCGAGGACGCTATGAAAGAGCGATACCCCGAACTCTTTTGAGGTATGCAAATTTCGGGACGAAATTTTTTTTAAGGGGGGTAGAATGTAATATCCCGTAATTTTAATACAGGATTACGATAATAAATTCCGTAATTAGTATTATTAATTCAATAATTAAAATCTTAATTAGTCAACTCTTGACTTTGACCAAGCATAATTGATAATTTCTGTATGAGATTCACTGATGCTTAGTGAATTAAGGAATATAATTTCCAATATTCCTTCAAACGTAATTTTCCAACGTCGAATAAATTCGACGCCACGCCTTACAAGATTATTAAGCTATTAAGCTTAATTTCGAAATTCTATTATTATAGGAATAAATAAAGTTGTAACAAACTTTATTTTAATATTTTAGAGATAATCAGTCTATAAGAATTTTGAGACGTTTTAAACGCTCACTTTTAGAGATAGTCGATAACTCTTTCAAATGATCTCGAAATTATAAAATTCAAATTCCTATAATTATTTTATTATATAAGAGCATTATTTATCATTAAATAATGCTAGAAAATTTAAGAATGAGATGTATCATATTTTGATAATTTTCAAAATATTTAATTCAAAATTAGGGTTTTAATATCTAAATTATTTTAAATACTTTTCTATGATTAAATTTATTATCTAAGACATATAATATGTCACATAATTATGTAATAGCTATTTTATACAAGGAAATAAAATATTTGGGAATACCTTAGTGAAAATCGAAAATTGTGGTTTCTAAGTACAAATTAATTTTATTCTTATTTAATTAATGATGTATGATAATTATTATATTATTATGATGTCATTAAGGACAAAATGAGGTGTGTTACAACTTGCACAAGTGGGGTGCACTTGTACTCAAAAGTGGCTAAAATCTTAGATTTTAAGCATGATTTTATGTGATAAACATTATCCTATAATTAAGGATAAGGTATGAGTTGGATCTTATCCTATATTAGTGTAAGTGGACATAGTTATCAAGTGGAACAAGTAATCCAAGGTTCATTGAATGAGGATAAACCTTAGGCAATAAGGTTGAAAATTTATTTAATTTCATACCTTATAATAGTGCCACATGTTATAGTTGAAATTTTGAATTTTCTAAAGTAACTTTATACTATATAATAATGATATAGTATATGATATAATAAAAATATATAATCCTAGTCTAAGGTACTAAAGTTGGCTTAAAATTTCACTATGGGTATATAAATGTGATAATTCCTTTAATTCTTGATAATTATGCTATAAATTATTAATTTAATTGTAATATGATATAATAAAGCATATAATATAAGAAAAAATAAAATCTATCCTAATCTATTGATGATAGGCCGACACATATATATATTTAATAAAGTGTTGATTTTAATTTAACCTATGGTTCAATGAATCTAATTAAAAGGATAAGGTAGAAGTGGGATGAGTTCAGATATGATAAGGTTTTGATAAGGATAAGGATAAGAATCAGAATAAGTGGACCTTAGATATTTTCATATAATAATAAAAAATAAGTAGCCTAAGTCTATAAATACCCCATGAGAGCCTTCATTTCTTCATCACAAACCAAAAGTTTCGAAAATAGTGAGGAGAGGAAGAGAGAGTGTTCACTCTTGTGCAAGAGTCCAAACTTAGTTCGACTAGACGACACCGATCAAATCCATACCGATTAAAAGGTTAGATTTCTTACAAGCTTTGTATATACGTTAGAATTTATGTTATAAGCTTAGTTTATTTGTGTAATTTTCGAAAATTATATAACTTATGCTAATATGTTTAGATATTATATTTATATGATGTTATTAAGCATGTATTATAATTATATCACAAAATTAAGCATGGTATTAAATTATTTATGTGGACCGAAATCTTAAGAGTACCATATGTTGATGATTTTGATTTTTAATTGTTAATTTAAGCATGAAATAATAATCTAGGTATTAAATAAGTTTATATGAATTTATATAGAATTTTGTGGAACTTTAGTACCTAAGTCCAAGAATTTCAAAATTATAACCTATGATAGTAAGTTGTGATATAAACCATATTTAAGTGTTATCATATCATATTGATGATGTAGATTCATAATATATGGTTGTGTGAATTTATTGAAATTTATAAAATTAATCGACCTAAGTCGAAATTTTGAAATACGACTTAGGTAAATTAAATTCAATAGTTCATAATAAATAACAATTATGTTATAATAAGGATAATGAAGGGTGATTAAGTATTATATGAATTTATTAGAATTTTTGAAAAATGTTTAGTGGATTAATCAAGGTGACCGAAAATTATACCCTAAGTGTATTAATGTTATGAATTTATTTTATCAAGTATAATTACATAATATGATCTAAAATAATGTTTTAGACATAGTATGATTTTATGGGAATTTTTGGAACAAGAATTGCACATAAAATGATAAAATTTCATAAATAATTGAAAAAGTCAAAATGTTGACTTTATGTTGACCAAAGTCAAAATTGTTGACTTTTTGTTGACTTGGTCAAAATAGTTGACCAAAATCGTTGACCAAGGTCAACGGGCACGCAATTCGATAATACGTGATCTATGTGACGTAGTACGTTTAGTAACAATGTAACTTACGTTACGTAAGTACATTAAAACGTACATTATATACTAAAAAGGTAGAATATCCCTTATAAATTAAGAAAATTCATAATCGACATTAATTGATTAGGAAACGTCAAAATAAGTCCGCGATAGCCTTATTCGACGCATAGAACGTTAAAGACTATGTTCGCCTCTATCGAACGAACCGATATACTAAAATAATTCTTACATTAAGGTGATACGGACCTGGTGGACATAAGAAAAGGAGACCGTAGTATAACGACCTTCGTATACGAGGTGGGCTTTACTCAAAAACCCTTTTATTTACGACGCTTTCTTCGAAAAGTATTTATTTACAAGCTTTCAGTTGAAAATGATTATGAACTGTTATTCAATTACACGCCCAAAGTATTTATGTTTTAACGTATGTATCCTATCATGTTGTTGGGCGAGCCAACTATGAAAGTGAATCAGTTATTGGGTAGCTCCCAATTTTAAAATCGATATCGGATCTTAGTCAGATGCAGAATTCCTGGCTAAGGTTAACGTGTACACCAGCAGTGATCGTGAGCCGTTAGTAACATCATCGGCCGGTCACGGATCCTAGTCGATGCGTAATCCCCGACTATGTGATTGTGAGCCGTTAGCAACATCTTCGCCGATCACGGCGCGGTAGAGAAGCGAGGCCTACTTACGGCGTGAGATCGATTATGAACAAGCTATGTAAATGATACGGATCATACGAATCGAAAATGCTCACAGCTAATCTTTTGAGAAATGATAAAGTATTTTGGTATTCACGAGTTATTTCAACTAAAATCCTCGTGTTATACTAACGGGCATGTAATTAAATGAAATTATTTTCGCATGAGTCCACTAAGTGCAATCTTGTACTTAGCCCCGCATGTTTGTTTTAAATGTGCGAGTCGAGTCATGGGATGGACAAGTGTCGAGCAATCGGAGTTTTTGTCGCTAATAGTTTACCTTGGATGTATATCGTCATATATGCATTCACATGCTTTCCGATGCTCAAAACACTTTATTATATTTTGGATATTACTTATGATACCTCGCATCGTTGAATCCTTTTGTTGATGATCCATTGGTCTAGTTTGTATGAAACCGCTGTGTGTTTATCTATAATAGTTTAAAGTCTTGAAAGGTTGTTGGTCATTATGTTCTTAATCCTCGCTTAATAGTAATAGTCCCGCCTAATCCGTACTTTAGATTGGCGGGGCCTGTTACAAAATCATTGGCGCGTCTGTGGAAACTTGAACAAAAGCTTCGTTTTCTCGCAAAATCAATGGCAAGGACTCGTGCAAATCCTAGCGCCTTGGTGGTCGCAACAGGCGACACGAAGACCCCGAACAAGCTGTTACACAGCGCCGAGGAAAAGAGATCGCGGCTGCCGATAGCAACAACAAGCACGAGGGTTACATAGAGGATCTACCTATACACCCTCAGGACCGCCGCCCTACTGAAGAGGGAGATGCCGACCTCAACACCGGTGAACAAGCAGTTCACCAATCCCATGAGGTCTCGTGAGCCGTATCCGAATTCCTCAACCTTGACATCGGCCGGTTTAAAACTTTACGAGCGGAGACGAATGGGCGGGAACCTCAAGAACGCCGGACTGTCGATCACGGGCGCCGAGGTCGCTCACCTCTCCAAAATAACCGAGGACATTCACCTCGGTGTGAGGAGAGCGATCACCTCGAGACGATATCCGAGAACGATCACCTCGGTATGATGCCTGAGAAAGGTCACCTCGGCATGACGTCCGAAGTCGATCACCTCAGTGGGCTGCCCATAATCATTCACCCCGGCGACATCCATGAAGTCGGTCACCTCGGTACAATTACCGAAGTCATTCGCCAAGACACGCCTGCGAGGCCGAACGGGGTCGAAGAGAGGAAAGGCAGAGTCGATCCCCTCATCAAAGAGACGATAGACGTCGCTATCTATCTCCCACCCCTCCTGAGAGAGATGGCAACTATCTACCGGGATTCGACCGGCACGGACGGATCATCTCTCCTTTCTCCAGGGAAATCCTGGATACACCCCTGCCGCAACGATATCGGGCACCCAACATCGCCGCCTACGATGGCCTCGGAGATCCCTCAGATTTCCTTTTTGCCTATACTACTAACATGACAAATCAAATAATGGAAGATTTTCACATGTGCAAGATCTTCCCCGAGGTGCTGGTCTCCAACGCACGACGATAGTTCACCTCACTTCGCCAGAACAACATACACAGCTTCAGAGATCTCATGGATCAGTTCAAGTGGCGTTTCTACCAAAAGATGCCACCTCAGCAACCATCATCCGACCTGCTCACCATCCGCCAAGGACGAGACGAGAAAATGTCAAATTTCGTCTCACGATTTATCAAGGAATCCCTCAAGATCGATGATAGTAATGATCTCTACATCATCAATGCGTTCAGCACGGATCCGACACGCGACCGAACAAAGAAATCACCGGGGAAGTTCAAGACGGCGAGTAACCTTTGGACCTGGTGGATAACTATGTCGAAGGGACGAGTCGGATCGTAAAAAGGAGATATGGGACGAGCAAAGCCGAGAAGAAGAGGCCGGATGATCGAGGAAGGGGGCACCGATCGTTGAAGTGCCTTGATAGAATCAAAAAGGCCCAATGGGTCAAGATTGGGACCTCGGCCAAATCCCGCAATAATGCGCTCAAGTCGAGGCGAGATATTCGAGCTCACACTGAGCTCTTCCAAAACCACCTCCTATGAAAGAAGGATCAAAGAAAGGTCGAAGGACATGTATTGCGACTATCACCGGGGTATGGTCACAACGGCATTGCGATCGCAGGCTCGGAAATGAGCGAGCTCGTTAAAAAAGTGCGCTCGAAATACCTCGACCGCACCACGAGCGAAGTCGGAAACAAGAAGCGGAGAGGAAAGAACGGAGGTGGCAACAATTGTGGGCCGACCTCGAAGACCGCGTACCCCGATGATGATGAGGATGACGGTCCCAACGCAATGAAGCAAGTCTATGCCATCACCGGACTCCCTATAGGCACGACGAGGTCGTCACTGAAAACTGAAGCTCGGAGATCGATCCCCGAGGAGCCAAAAAATAAGCGACTTCGGGATGGTGAGAGCATCGTGTTTTCCAACGATGACCCAGTACCCAAGGTCATGCCCCATCAAGATGCTATTACCATACAAGCAGTGGTGGGCAATAAGAACGTCCATAGGGTCTACATCGACATTGGTGCCTCTGTCAGCATCAGTTTTCAAAGCTGCTTAGACAAATCGAGGTCGGAGGGATCCAAATTCATCCAGCATCGTCTTAGCTACGGAGCTTCACTCAGGAGGCGATACAACCAGAAGGCATTATCACCCTTCCGGTCACCGTAGGACGTGCTCCCAGATTGGTCACCAAAGTCGTTCAATTCTTCCTGGTCAAGGCTCCCTCTCCGTATAACATCATCCTCAGAAGAGATTGGCTCTATGCCACCAAGGCCGTCTGCTCGATCTACCACCTCACCATCAAAATACCCACCCCGGCTTGAGTATTGAGTATCCAGGGTGATCAAGCAGCGGCGAAAGAATGCCCGAGATTTCACTCAAGATGAGGCCTTACCTCGTGCCTAGCAATTCTGTAACCCTCCCGAAGTTGTCACCCGGGATGATCTAGCGACGACCTCCAATTATATGATGACGATCCTCCATGGTCGTCAAGGTGCACCTGTGGTCCCACTGACATTTGATAACATGTTATGCAACTTCTGAGGGAATACATGGACGTTTTCACGTGGTCACCACTCGACATGACAGGAGTGTCACCCGAGCTCATCACTCATCGATTCGACATCGATCCGGCTACCAAACCAGTTCGACAAAAGAAAAGGGCATTTGCGGCAGAGCGCAGCAAGGTGATAAGGGACGAAGTGACCCAACTCTAGAAAGCCAAGATCATGTTCGAGGTCAAGTACCCAACCTGGAAGGCTAACCCTGTCGTAGTTCGAAAGCCAGGAGGGGGGTGGCACATGTGTGTCGACTATACCGACCTGAATAAGCACTGACCGAAGGACTGCTATTTCCTCCCCGATATTGATAAAAAGGTGGAGGCATTGGTGGGCCATGAGATCTTTAGTTTCCTGGATCTTTATAAGGGATACCACCAAGTCTTGATGAGCAAGGAAGATGCTCAAAAAACGACATTCATTACTGACTTCGGTGTCTTCGCGTACCGAAAAATGCCTTTTGGATTGAAAAACGCCGGAGCTACCTACCAAAGAATGGTGGACGCAATATTTAAAGATCATATAGGGAAGATCGTCGAGGTCTATGTCGACGACATCGAGGTCAAAAGCCAAAAAAGGCAAGTTGTGTCAAGGACCTCAGTACTATCCTCCAGCTCCTCAGGTCGGCAAACCTCAAGCTCAACCCCCAAAATGCGTTCATGGTGAAACGGGAAATTCACGGGATCTTTGGTTTCTCAAGAAGGGTTAAAGGCTAATCCCACCAAAGTGAAGGCGATATTTGACATGCAGTGCAAAGACCGTTCGTGAGATCCACAAACTCACGGATGCTTGGCCGCCTCACAGTGTTCTTATCCCGGGCCGAGAAGCAACTCCCTTTCTTCAAAATCTTGAGGAGAGCCGGATTTCGCTGGGAGGATGAACACCATGTCGCCTTCACATAGCTAAAGGAGTACCGACCTTCCCACACCGTCCGCCCCAAAAGAAGCGAGCTCCTTTCCTTATATCTCGCCGCCTCGGATGAGGTAATTAGTGCGGTACTGGTGCGAGATGAGCTCGGGACGACAACTCCCTATTTATTTCATCACCGAGCTCTCGAAGGATAGGAGACTAGGTACACCAGACTTGAAAAAATAGCGTTGGCATCGTGAGCGTCAGCGGCGTCTCCGACCTTATTTTCAAGCCCATTCCATCCAGTCTTGTTGACTTACCTCACGAGACAAGTCTTGTCAAAACCGAGTCGTCGGGACGTATCGCTAAGTGGGCACCGGAGCTCGCGAGCATGATATCTTATACTCCTCGACCAGGCCATAAAGGGGCAAGCTCGGTGATTTCTGGTAGAAGCCAAGTTTACCGAGGTTAATCCTTCCAATGAGGTCACTCCGACCTCCGCTCTACAATCGAGGAACCCGCCTCAACCTACCTAACGATTTGTTGGCAAATGTCGTGGGCGGAGCCTCATACAAAAGCAGTGGCAGGCGGGCATCTTGCTCTCGGCCGGAAAACAAAAAGTAACTTATGCACTTGGTTCTCCTTCCAGACCACAAACAACGAGGTGGAATATGAAGCACTAATCTCGGGACTTCGTCTCATAAAAGAGTTGAAAGTGGAAAAATCCGGATCTTTGGAGATTCCCGGTGGTGGTAAATCGGGTCTTAGAAATCTGAGGCCAAAGAGGATAGGATGAAGCAATACCTTGTAAAGCAAAAGAAATCTTGACTGTTTGGTATTTCACAATTCACGAATCCCGCGAGGTGAGAATAGCCAAGCTGACATCCTCAGCAAATTAGCCTCATCGTCAACAAGTCCACCAGTGGAGGAAGTTCAATCCAGAAGTATCGAAGATCACCACATAGGCGTCATCACAGAGACCGAACCGAACTGGATGACTCCTATAAGAGCATACCTGGAAGAAGGCGTGCTACCACATGATCGGCTCGAAGGCAAGAAAATGATGATCAAGTCCCAGAAGTACCTTATTCACGAAGGAACTCTCTACAGGAAATCCTACCTTCAACCCCTCTTGAGATGCCTTAGGCGGAAGAGGCGGACTATGTACTAAACGAGATCCACATGGGATCTTGTGGAAGCCACATGTCGGTCACGAGCTCTCTCAAAGAAAGCGAGGTCGGGATATTATCGCCCACCTCATCCTAGACTCGGCCGAGCTCGTCAAGAAGTGTCCGAAGTGCCAACTCCATGCCTCAGTCAAGAAGCTACCTCAAACCGACCTCAGTAGCCTACAAAGTCCTTGGCCTTTTATGCAGTGGGGAATCGACATCGTTGGTCCCTTCGACCGAGCACCGGGGCAGCTTCGATATTTGGTTGTAGCCATAGACTACTTCACAAAATGGGTCGAGACGGAGCCTCTTTCAAACCTCACAAGCAAAAGGATTCAGACATTTGTTTGGAAAAATATAGTTTGCCGCTTCGGCATACCACATGTCTTGATATCGGACAACGGCACGGTTAAATCGACAAAATTTTAGAGAATGGTGTGAAGAGCTCCGGATCAGCAACAATTCACCTCGGTTGCACACCCACGTGCGAACGATCGGACCGAAGTGACGAATAAATGCGATAGTACAAGGATTGAAAAGAGGCTAGATCGAGCTAAAGGGATTGGATTGAAAATCTCCCTCAAGTCCTGCGGTCGCATGAGCGACACCTCGGACTTCCCACGGTGAAACACCCTTCAGTTTAGTCTACGGCACCGAGGTTGTTATACCGCTGAGATCGATGCCCGAGCCCAAGAACTCTTCACTTGCGCCCGGTGAGCAACGAGGAGAACCTACGAGCCAACCTTGATGCTCTAGAGGAAAAACGCGAACTCGCTTTCATCAATGAAGCCACATACAAATGCCAGGTCGCAAAGTACTACAACAAGAGGGTGAAAGCCTCCACACTCCAAGTAAGCGATCTCGCCCTACAAAACAATGAAGCCGATAAAGCCGGCGCCTTAATAAATTGTACCGACATGGGAAGACCCATACCGCGTCCACGAGGACCTCGGCAAAGGGGCCTATAAGCTTGCTCACCTATCCGGTGCACTTATCCCCCGAACCTGGCATATCACCCACCTGAGGAGGTATTTTACATAGCTTTCATTTCACGTCGGCATTATGTTAGCCCTCTTTTTATTTTTTCCAAGGCACAATGTCGTTTACTTATCAATAAAACATCTTTTTTTATTATGAGTGAATTACTTCATCCTATCTTATATCTATGTGAAAATCCGTTTTCACCTCGGGTGGAACACACCTTACCTTCAAAAGGGGACGCCCTTGCGAAGATGACACACCTACAAAGTGGGTACTCAACTAAGCGCAAGGCATACAGATTACTCATTATTTTGAACATCTACATGCAAACGACGTCCAAATCGGATCTCGTACAAGCAAGCAAACAGACTACTCATTAATTTGAAACATCTACGTGCAAGGCATACAGATTACTCATTAATTTGAACATCTACATGCAAACGACGTCTAAATCGGATCTCGTACAATTTATACCTCTTTATTTGGAAGATATACACTTCGGTACAAAGTCTAAATACATTTACGACTAAACCAAGTCCTAAGCTATATTTGTACCTCTTTATGGGAAAAATATACACTTCGGTACAAAGTCTAAATACATTTATGACTAAAAACCAAGTCCTAAGCTATATATAGATCATTCGGGTCTCCGAACTGCACCTCGCCAAGAATCACTGAAGCTACACCAGTTCGAAACAAAATCTCGGGTCGGCGATGAATACACGGGATGAACTCAGTGCCTTCAACCCAGTCAATGAGGTCGGCGTCGCCACGACCTGCTCCAGACGCTCTTTGAACAGGCACAGAGGCGCCCAGGCACCAAGTGGATGCCCACAGGGCCAAGGCCGAACTCTGCCTCTTGATCTCGCCATCCCACCGGAGCTCGACCAGGCCCGACCGACATCCTTCCTCGCCGACACGATATCCTCGCTCGTCCAGCTCCCGACGATGGGGCCCGACCACGAGTTGACATTTCTGACATATCTGAACCCATTAGTCGGAGCACCTCGGCATGGTCCTTATAGTCATCGCCCACCTCGACTTCTTCAACTCTCACATCGACCGGAGCTTGATTGCGGGGCTCGGGCATACGTCGCTTGCGGACGATCTCGTAAAGCTGGAGGCACTTGACCAGTTCATCAAGGCAATCTTTAAAGCTCTTGCTATTGGGTCCCTCCTCGTCCCTTAGTATCATGCCTTCGACGAACAGGAGTTGAGCTCGGTCCTCTGCCTCGGATATGGTGATACCACCAGATCGGTGGATCACGCCTCGTATTCAGCGTGCTCTTACGAGACCGCGCCACTCAGTATTCTTCACATTGTATCGAGCGCCTTGAAGGCCGTCGCCAGAGACATCCACCCTTCGACCTCGAGATGAATGATTCTCGGTTTAAGGCTTCGTTCTGCGCCGGCGGGTCACCTCGCTTAGCAACCCAAGTCGCTTCTTGACCGGTGGCGATGCCGTGCTACCGACCCCAAACAACTTGACTATCCATGCTATGCAAGGTGCAGTCACTCGGCACGACGGCTCCTCGAACACCACCTCCTCATCCTTCTCAAAGAAGGGCACCTCGGACTTCTTTCAACTTGGTCAAAGATCATGATCTAGCCCAATGTATTGAGAAGGCGAAGTGCTAAAGCAAAGACAACACATTCATTTCAAAAGATGTATTTATTATTCACAAAGTGGGAGTTTGTACAAAGCTCGGGATCTAATGACCCCGCGATCAAACTATTACAAAGGTCCACCGACACGAGCCTCTTGGTGGGGCTCACTAGAGGAAGACCCGAGCTCACCCGGCCGCCGCCTCGATCCGCACTTCAGAAGGAGTTCCCAAGCTCCGCCTTCATCCTCCTCAGATCGGGAGACGGCCCGGCCGTCGGGAGAAAGTGGAGGCCGCGAGGTCTCCGGCAAAGGAAGGACCGCCGGCAATCATGCGAGCATAGTCCTTCTGCTGCGCCTACAGGATCGACCTCGACCCGGCCATGCACGACCTTGTCGAGTCGGGCATCTTGGCCGCCAACTCCTCCGGTGGTGGGACAACACCCGTCTGAGCACGGCGGCCGGTCGAAATGAGGCGGAGAAGGTCTCTGATTTGATGAGCCTGCTGGAAAAGGCCTTCAACATCGGCCCTTGCCCCGCCAGTAGGGCACTCTTCTCTTCAGCGAGCTTCTTCTCCACCTCGCCCACGGCCGACGTTACAGCCACTGCCGTCTCCTCTCGTGCTTTCTTCAGCTCGGCCTGCGCCACCTCTAAGGCCCGAGTCTTCTTCTTCAGGGCGGCCTCAGCATCGGACCTCGCGGCCTCAGTAGCAACCCTCGCGGCCTCAGCAGCAGCCCTCGCGGCCTCAACAGCGGCCTTCTCCCCTTCCAAAGCGTTGTATCGAGATACGCCCTCGATAATGAGACTGGCAATCCGGTGCATATCCCCGGCCGTACGGTGCAGATCATCCGCCGCCGAGGTTGCAACTTGAAAATCACACAGTAAGAAACACATAGCAGAAGGGAATAACGACAGACACGATATAAACCTATACCTTTGGGAAGGATATAGGAGAGCTTGGAACCGGCACCTCGTACGTAATCCTGGTACAGATGTCTTCCGCCGAGGTCGGATCTGACCTCGGCTGAGGTGTCGTCATCAATTGGCTGAGTTCGGCCACCACTTCGGGTGCCTTGTTCGGCTCAGTCAACCTCGCCTTCTTCTTTGGCCTCGGGCTCGGTGACCGTGCTGGAGGCGATGAAGCCGCCACCATCTGCTTTCTTTGCGTGCACGAGCTTCACCGCACAATAAAAGAGGAGTTGTTTAGCACAATGAAATCAGTAATATAAGGATATAAGGAAAAAAGGGGGTGCCCTCACCCCGATCCGACCCCGATCCGGAATCTTCCGACCTATAAATGCTCAGTTCGGCATCATTCAGTCGCCCTCGGTGAAACTACAAGATATTTCACCGAACATGTTGAGCTCATCCTCTATGGCACCCAAGGCCTTACACTTCACATCCTCGTCTTGCCCGGCCCCAATGTAACTCGGGTGCCCATCACCGAAAAGAAGAACTTATTTCACACCTTTGGGGCACCTTTTCGGAGCGATCACCCAGCGCCCGCCGGTGACAAGTAGTACACACCTCTGCACTCGACGCTAAAAAACGCATCAAGACCTCAAAAGAAAGCTTCTCATCGAGGCCATAACAGTAAAACCTAGCCTGACCACCGACCTAATGGAGTTCGGGGTCAACGGCATATCGAATTTGAAAATATTCTTGAATGCTCAAAAAATGGGGGCAATGGGAACCCAAGGCCGGCCTTGGCGTCGATACATCGTAATAAATCCTCGGGGGCCATCGCTCTATCCTCGGATCGCGGCAGCACCACCATGCCTCCGTCGAATATGGAATTCCTTTGCTATTACGCACAAATCGGCGGCGGTCGAGAGGCGACCTAGCGTCCACGACCTTGTACTCATCCCATGATGGTATTGCGGAACCACAGCACTAATACATCTAGACCTACCCATCAAGGTATGGTAGGTATAATCCCTAATATCATACTCACTATCGGAGGAGGAAGATGATCGGGCAGATCCAGAAGGCGTAGAAGAGGATGAGGAAGACATACTTACTTTTTCAAATATGATTTTTCTTCAACTTCGCAAGGTTCTGAAAGATGATCAAAAGCTTCTCCGATTCGAAAATTCTCTCTGAGGATAAAACAGATGAAGATGAAGGAAGTGAACAGTTTCTTTATCTCTGGCCTATTTAAAGTACAAATAGGTGCCCAAAACCGCCTATTCAACTTCCCACGTGGCCAACCATGACTTGACGTGAAGCAGACGCGCGCATGGTTCGAGCGCCAACTAACCGCCTGGCACACATGATGTGGCTAGCCGCGGGATGTGTTGGTGGTGGTTGTTGCTTGGTGGGACTGTTGGTGGTGGTCGTCGTTAGGTTGCTAGGAATTTGGGTGGATGGAGAGACAGAGGGGAGGTCGTGGGAATATGGTGTACGCCATGCCATCGTTGGTGGCGGTGGGTTTTTTATTTATTTATTTAATAATTAAAATAAACTCGTTTTTGATTATCATGCCAGTTTCAATTTGTCGCATCAAAATTATATCAGATTTAATTCAATTGAAATTTGAAATCATTGTAAGAATTAAGTTTATGTATTATTTGATATTTTTTAAAATTTTAAAAAAATCAAAATAGATCCAATTTATGAGAAATTTATATAAAACATGTAGGTGTACAGTGTACTACACTCACTTCTCAAATGATAATATTTTATTAATTTAATTTATATTAATAAAATATTATCATGTGAGAGAGGATGCAGTACATTTACATATTCTGTAGAATTTTTCCAATTTATGTATTTATACTTCAATAATTTTAAATTCATTAATTAAAGATTATAATTATTATATCATGTAATTTCATGTCACTATCGGTTTATATTATGTTTAAAATTATATTATGTTCGTATCAAATAAATTTTTAAAAATGGTATTTATACTTGATCTGATTATATTATATTAACACGATGACTATTCAAGACTTACAAATAGCGAGAATTAAGATAAAAACTTGGATGAGCTCCGTCTCACCTTGAGCTCACCCTTGTTTTTTGTTAAAATAATTATATATTAGTTTTGGTGAGTAAGGATATTTAGATTTTATTAATTTATAATTAAATTTATTATAATTTAAATTTAAATTTAGAATTTATTAATTCATAATTAAAGTTTATTAATTCACAATTATAGTTTATTAATTCAAAGTTAGGGTTTATTAATTAACAATTAAGGTTTATTATTCAAAATTAGGGTTTATTGTTTCCAATTAGGGTTTATTGATTCCAAATAGAGTTTATTAATTCACAATTAAGATTTATTATTCAAAATTAGAGTTTATTAATTTAAAATTTAAGTATATTAATTCAAAATTATTATTTATTAAACTAATTAATTAAAATTAATTTAATAATAATTAATTAATTATATCTAAATTAGAAAATTTAGTTTGGGTTCGATTAAAGGCTCGAATCTGTGCGAAGGCTAGAGGCGCACAGATGGTGAGACCACTCCCCTACAGAGACCACCCCGAGAATTAATTGTAAAAACGATGGATCGACTTCACCAAAATATCGGCAGAGAAATTTTTTCTAAGCAGTCAAATTTTTGATTTAGATTAATGCCACTCACGCAGGCATTTAAAGTAATAAATGACGCCGGTCCTGTCACGCTCGATCTTATCTGCTTGTCACGTGATATCGCTCTCAGTCCAGTCACCACATTTCACCCAGATCTGATCCAACAGCCCACATCCCATCCCGATACCAAAAGGCAATCGATCTTTAACGGCCATTCCGTCCTTAAATATCTGCACAAACTCCAGTTATAATTCCCAGTAAAATAAACTAGTACAACGAACAGCTGTGCTAACTTGCGCTACTTCTCTTAAACTATTCCCCAATGGGATTACTCGACCACCTCTGGGACGACACCGTTGCCGGGCCCCCGCCCGACAGCGGCCTCGATAAACTCCGGAAACACGCCACCTTTAGCTTCCGATCGAAATCCGGCAAGGGTACGCCGCTCTCGCTATCTTACGCCGGAAGGGCAAACAACAGCGCTAATCGAATCCATTGCATCAATTGTGTTTAACTTTGTAATTAGAAATCGGATTTGGGTGTAAACGAGTGATGAATTGTGATCGGCGTAATACAAATTTTTGAATTTTATGTCGTGACGATGAGAATAAATTTGTCGGTAATAATCTGGTGGTTGCAGAATCGGAACAAGTGATGAGCAATCGAAGATCGTTGGGAGAGGAGGCAGCGGAGGATGCAGTGAGAGTGACGAGAAGCATAATGATCGTAAAGCCGCCGCAAGAATCGCCGCCGGTTTCCCCCGCCGGCTCCACTACCCCGGTATCCCCTTTCGCCGGTAAGGTTTGGAAATTGAAACCGAAGCTCACTAATCAGTTATTAGATACTGAATTAGCGAAGTAGAAAGAATATTAATTAGCTAAGTAGGGATTGGCTGCTGGGGGGCAATTCAGTCATTCTCTAGCATGTGATTATAATGTTCCACGATTTTAGGTTCTGAAATCCATAAAACTCCAAGCCAATTTGCTCATAAACTTAAGAATATCATAAAACTTTGATTGAATCTGTAGATAATGTGGGGCTTAGCCTTTGTGGCGCATAATTAATGTTTCTGGTATAAATGGTGGGGCATAAGAGAATGAGTTTGACAGTTTGAGATTGTATAAGATTAGATATATAATTGAATCAATAAATCCAAGTTAGGTTATTGCTACTGACCTATAGTATACAGAGAGGTCACTCTCTTTGAGGAAGGTGGTTATCACCCAATATATCAAACATGCTCATCTTTTTTAAGTTGGTGAAAATGCTAAGCATAAGATTATAGCATATCTATATGCTATGTGTATTGGGTTTTGTTTAGGCTTTAGACAATTTTAAGTTACAAAACACACACACACACATTAGATATTAATCCTAGGTAGCTAATTGGTTGTGGATATTAATTGATGCATAATTAGGCGGAGGAGGAAAGGAAGCGTTCCGTTTCCGGCGGAGGTCAGCATCGTTTGCTTACGAGAAGGCAAGAGTTGGCGGAGGAGCCGGTAGCTCTCCTCCTGCTTACGACGTGTGATATTTTCTGAGGCGGCGTTGGGATATGTTAATGAGTGTTTTGTAATTACGTCTGTAAATATATATAGGCTGAATACAAGTGTAATGTGGAAGCTGGTTACAAATAAGAGTACTTCAAATCACTTGTGTGATTTTCACGTTTCTTTTTGAAAATTTATTAGATTCTCTCAGAACTTTGCATCTCTCGCGGCCATGAACGTGAAGCTTCATTGTTACAGGAAAATATTAACCTCAAAATGATATAACGCAGCCCCCGGCTGGCGGAGATATTATGAGGGAACAGCGACGGTTACGATGCTATATTTAGTAATATAGACTAGATTTAAGATTTATTATAGTTTATGGTTTCAACTTTGAACATTTTTTAGTTTATAACTTAAATTTTCAAAATTTTCGTAAATGTCCATAACTTTGATATTACATTAATTTATGACCCAAGTCGATTTTCTGGTGTCGAAATAATGATTAGGACGACATTATATTTTTCCACCTAGGACAAAACGACGTTTCTCTTTACCACACATCGAAAAAAATAGAAAGAGACATTTTGCCCATCTAACCCATCTTCTTCCCCAACTCAAATTGTAGCAATGGAAAACAGTCATGGCCTCCACAATATCCAATCATTCCGCTGTCGTCACGCATGCACCACCAAGTAGGTCTATCTTTAGGCACGAGGGACTTTAACATGTTCATTGCTTTGTCAAACTCCGCCTCCCGATATGCATAACGCCCGTACAATGCCACCGACGGTTTCCCAAAAGGTGTGATTTTTTCGCAGATGGTAGTAGCATAAGCCGTGGCGTTCCCGAAAGACATTTTTCACAAAGATCGATATACCGACGCATGATCGACACAATCAACGTCTCGAATTCGATCGATAAGCTTCACGTGTTCCAAACCAAGTCCATGATAAATCATTCTCGATCGGACCAATTCCATAAGCCAATGGAAAACTTGCTCGTTCGCCCTCGCCCGTAACAACAACAAACAATATACCCTTATTGCGGCCCTTCGCGCGTGCCATCCACAACAATAACAGGCCCATGCACAACGTAACCGAGTCGGCTGAACCGAGCGCCACAAAAGATGGCAAAACGACCATCGGTCCAATATCAAGTCAATCAACGAACCAGATTAGTTGTCCGCAACATGTGAAGATAACCCTAGAAGCATCCGATGGATTGTTCATACCCACCATATATCATCTCGATCGCTCTATTACGAGCTCTCACCGCGACAGATATGGACGCCGCACGCCTACTCGTTGTAACTCGGCCATAATCGATCTCGCTTAACGACTTCACCGTCCGCGTATTTTTCGCGCTATGTATGTTGCAATCACACGGGCTTTGACCTTGCGCGTTTCGGTATTCACGAGATCATCTACACAGGTGTGTACGGCATCAAACTTGCGCACAAACCAAAACCACCCGTCGATGCGACGCGCAATAGAAACGGACACTGATCACGATATCTGCATTTGAACGTAATTCGGGTCTGGTCCGATCGCGGAATAACAAATTCTGCTCTTTGTTCCATGTGCCACAAACCGACTGATATCTTAAGGTCCACCTTGTTGTCGAAGATGGAACCTTCGCTCAGCTCATCGGGGTTCGGAATAGAGTCAAGAGGACTAGCAAAAAGATTGTTCGAAGCCTCATGAGGAATAACAGGAGCTAGCCAATTGCTCATCTCTTCCATTTGTTCTACCTCGAGTCCCTCGGTTACCTCGTGTTGCTCTGCATAATCATCCCAAGCAATTTTCTATTCCACCTCTCGACGTATCCACGCATCAAATTCTACAAACGTGCTGTAGATCACATTTGCAGCCGCACGCCTCCTCCTCCTCCTCTTCTTCATCGACGATGTTTGTTCTTCACCGTCGACGACGATTCGCCATCATCACCGCCGTCAACGATCGCGCCGCCCACTTCTGCACATGTTGCGGCACTTCTTGAGGGTATTTTGCTCAAACCAATTATATGCTCCAAATTGTTGTGTGAATGACTCATCGAGATGAGTAGAACTACGTTGCATCATATATCTCGCGGCCATGGGAACGTCGAAGCTAGTCATTAAGTCTTGAGATCTCAGTAGAAAATATTAACCTCAAAATGATATAACGCAGATAATATTCTTCCCCGGCAAATTACGATGCTATATTTAGTAATATAGACTAGATTTAAGATTTATTATAGTTTATGGTTTCAACTTTGAACATTTTTAGTTTATAACTTAAATTTTCAAAATTTTCGTAAATGTCCATAACTTTGATATTACATTAATTTATGACCCAAATCGATTTTCCGGTGTCGAAATAATGATTAGGACAACATTATATTTTTCCACCTAGGACAAAACGACGTTGTTTCTCTTTACCACATCATCGAAAAAAATAGAAAGAGACATTTTGCCCATCTAACCCATCTTCTTCCCCAACTCAAATTGTAGCAATGGAAAACAGTCATGGCCTCCACAATATCCAATCATTCCGCTGTCGTCACGCACAGTGATACCATCCATTGCATATAGCTTCTCTCCACATCGTGCTCGCGTGGCTCGTCGCCGTTGTCATACTCGAAAACACAACACTCCAAACATCTTCCTACGCATATGTTTTATTGCATATGTTTTCTGATGTTTAATGGTGATAAGCTTCATTGAAGGCCTTCAAGCGTACTATGGAGTCGCTGAAGAAGCTAATGGACGCCAAGAGCGAAGAGTAGAAGGAGAGTGACAGGGAGAGAGGGAGAAGGAGAAAGAGAGAGAGGACAAATTGCAAAGACGAAGGGCTTTGGTTCACAATCGAGAAGTATCAAATTCCATCCAACACATATCGAACAGTAATCAAGTAACTACGTTTTGTCTCATGAAAAAGACGAGTTTTGGTACTCCAATCCACCCCAGATTACTACTAATAGGTCAATAATCTTCCGCCGGAGAGAGGCCACGACTCATACCACAAAGTCCTGTGAAACTCAACGATAATATGGTCGAAGAAATCGATCCTCGGCAACCTTTGGTTTCAATAAGAGCATTCGATTTGTCTTCTTACGAGCTCGAATTGACACCATATTTAGGCATGCTGCTCCAAAAAGGGAATAATCTACAAGGGGAGATGGTGGAGGAGGCGGTGGAAGGTAGAATGATGTTGGTAATGAAAAGGGGAATTGTTCAACCATTTCTTTTAACTTTATTTTTAATAAAATGAGGTGGATTGAAACGACTGTTTTAAATGTCCATTTGTAAAAAAAAAAAAAAACCCCAAATTACTTACCCTCCTAACCAGCCTTCCAGTGACCGAAAAATCTATCGGGGTACAAAATACTATATTTTACGAAATCTAGGACATTTTAGAAACATTTGAAAGTTGAGGTTATAAACTATAATTATCCTTTAGATTTACAACGTCTGACCTTCATGTCTACCGAAATAAATTAATACTCCCTTTCACGTCTGTCTATATTCCTTTTTGAATGGTCCCACTCAAGTTGGTTTGTTTCTATTTTAGAAAATAATTATCTCTTCAAAAAGTACAGATTTTACCTACTTTTAATCAGTTTAACCACTTTATACCATTCTCTTAAATAATCATGTCGAAAATAAATGAGTCATTTTAGATGAAACGGGGGTAGTAATTTAAAAGGAGTAATTCTAAATATTGAAGATAAAATATATCATTATAGTATGTTTTGGGGATATTCTATCCTTACTTTAAAAGGATTGGACGTTCCAGATTCTCACTTACATCTACTGCATTTTTGGTACAAAAAACGAATAAAGGTTAATATTGGGAAAAACAATATCCATTAATGCATCACCGAGTTTCAAGGCTGTACATATCGCCACATATATTCTCGTATCCAATCCTAATAAAACGAACATATACTGATCAGTATATAATGTTACATTATTTGATACGTTATGTAGCACAATATGTGATATACATAGCACATGATATATATATATATAGGATGGATCAAATAGTACCCGAGCCTGAGGTAGTATGTAGTACTCAATCTTATCCATTCATCTCATAAATCCTATGGTGGAGATTTTTTTGGATTTTTTAAGCTTATTTTCATTAATTTGGCTACAGTAAGGGTAGATTAGTAATTTGATTTGTTATGTGATTTAGAAAACAAAGCATACATAGAGTTGAACTCAACTATGCATTTAAATCAACACAAAAATGCATTCACTTGAACACAAAAATGCATATGAGTTTCGAATTTAATGCATGCTGAAAACATATTCAGTCATTTTGCGCACTCAATACCGATTAGGCACGATGCAGTTTTATGTTCAAGTGAATGCAGTGTTATGTTATTTCATATGTATTTTTAGTATTTTGTTGTGGCTCTTCCCAAACCCAGCGTCCCTACCCAACGGCAGACGCACCCCGCCCCTACCCAATATTCGGAGCCCACCTGTCGTCACAAGACCCAACACTGGTTGTGTGCGATGCATTGTTATGTTATTCTGTATGCATTATCTGTGTTTTGTTATGCCTCTCCCCAAACTCAGCACCCGCGGAGACCCCAACACTCGCGGACTCCCCTACTCAGTGCCGACGGGCACCCAGCGCCCGCTGGGTGCCTTCCCATTTTGCCCCTGAGCGAAAAATGGGTTGCCACGTGTCAAATTTTGATGCGTCCAAGTGTTCAAAATGTGTGGTCTAGATTGAGTACTACATACTATCTAGGGATCGGGTACTACGGGAACCCAACCCTATATATATATATATATATATATATATATATATATATATATATATATATATATATATATATATATATATATCATGTGTTATATATATCACAAAATGTGCTACAAAAAGTATCAATTAATGCAACAATATACTGATCATTATATGTTTGATTTTGTCTGATATATTAACTATATATATATATATAGGGAGTGGTTATGGTGAGAATGCTTATATGTGTAAGAAATAAGAATATATCGTAACCACATATCAAATCCAAATTTACGATCCAGATTAAATTGAGATCAATTAATGATGTCAGCCTTTTTTTAATTATATCCATCTAAATGGGCAAGAATGGTATAAAAAAAAATCTCTCCACATCCCATAATTATAGGAATTAGTTGCATCTTCCAAAATCTTCACAAATCTTTCAATATCAGACGTCTCCCCTTGTATCTCCAAATCTTCATCATTTTAAAAAATGATTTTTAGCAAATAAAACGTCTACCTGCTGCTAATACAAATTCAAACACAACTATATGTATCAAGTACAACACATATTTATTATATGTGTTAAATTACAGTTTAACACATAGTTTGAAAAAGTATTGCACATATGTATCAAGTATAGCACATATTTATTACAGTTTAGCACATAGTAAATATATATTACAGTTAACACATTATTGCACATATAGCATGTTTTTGTTCATATATAGCACATACTTGAAAAAATGTGGAGCAAATTTTGTTCATATATAGGCATACCTGAAAAAATGTATAGCACATTTTTGTACATATATAGCACATACCTGAAAAATGTATTGCATGTATTTTGAATTAATTTGTTGCACATTGTAGATTTTTGTAAGCACTGATTGTTGTTGCACTATACGTGTATGTCAATTGCCATAATAAATAGATATGAGCAAAAAAATCTAGACATAACCATAATAAATAGATATGAAATCCCACAAAAAAAGAAAATAAATAAACACCTAAAAACTAAATTACTATTATAACCTCTTAATTTTTTCTGTATTTTAAAACGTAGCATATTCAGTTATTAATCTTTGCATATACAATAATAATCTGGACCATCGAATTAGTATAATGAAAGGTCTGGATTTATTCTCATTTCTTATCAATTTTTGCATTCTCATATGATCCAAATCCTATATATATATATATATATATATATAGGGAGGAGTTATGGTGAGAATAGATATATAGATAAGAAATAAGAATGAATCTCAATCATTCATTTAAAAAAAACGGACGTTTCAGATTATTGCATAAATATCCTTCCTTTTTAGTGTGAAAAAACGAGTCAGGGTTATTATTGGGAAAAAAACTTATCATTACTGCATATCCGATTTTCAAGGGCTGTACAAATCCCCACCAAAAATCTCGTGTACAATGTATCTCCAAATATATTTCCTTTACTTTTGCACAACACACGATATCATTACTAATTATGCACATGAATCAATGAAAACTTTTATTCCATATTCAGAACAATTAAACCTTTTCAGCCGTCACTTTCCTTTGCAGATATATACTATATCAAATGAAAAAAACATATCTCGATCAATATATAACGTTGCATTAATCGATATATTATATAGCATATTATGTAATAAACATAGCACATTATATATATATAATGTTGATTACATATTTAAAATATCAAATGAAAAGAAAATATACCGCTCATTATATATCTTTGAATTATATTATATTATATAACGTTGCATTCATATATATATTATCTAGCATAATATTTGATATACATAGCACAAGATGTATATATATAATGTTGTGCAAATATATACTATATCAAATGAAAAAAACATATACTGATCAGTATATAACATTGCATTACCTAATATATTATATAGCATCTTATGTGATATATATAGCACATGATGTATATATAATGTTGGTTACATATTTAAAATATCAAATGAAACGAAAATATACTGCTCAGTATATATCTTTGAATTATATAATACGTTATGTAGCACATTTCTCAATATATGTAGCACATTTATCAATATATGTAGCACACCTAGCACATTTTTTATATGAAGATGTAAAAAATCAAAATAAATCTCAAATGCAACATTATATATAACGAAAAGCTATAAACATCAATAACAGATGCGTGATTATAAAAACGCTGTAACAACTTACAAATTGTAACAAAAAATAAAACAATCGAAAGCAAACCTAGATTATCCATTGTAGTCTGAATTGTATTCTGCAATGTTTTATGTTATTTTGTCAATATAGAATTCAATGTATTCAAACGTGTACAACAAAATAACCATAAAAAATCCATTTAATTATGTAAACCCATGAATTTAGGAACCACCATATCTTATCACACATAGAAATATAAAATTACCCTTTTTAAATTCGAAACTATACTAAATCGTAGCACATGCACTCAATAATCATAGCATTTATATAATCAAATCTAGACCATAGATCTATCCTATTTAAGGCCTGGAATTTATTCTCATTTCTCACAAATATATATATTCTCACATGATCTCTCCTATATATATATATATATCATGTGCATACATATCACATATTGTGCTACATCTCATATCAAATAATGCAACATTATATACTGATCAGTATATGTTCTTTTCATTTGATATCTTAAATATGTACTCAACATATATATATATATATATATATATATATATATATAATGAATGTAAAATACATAGATCAGAAATCAAATAAACCAAACATATTATGATCAGTATACTACGTTGCATTATTTGATACGTTATATATCAAAATATGTGATATATATAGAACATGATTGTGATTATGAGCAGCATTAAGAGCATCCTCACTTCTTTTTCAAGCGGTTAGAGCATCCTTACTTCTTGTTCAAGCAGTAAGGATGAGTTTGATGCTGCTCATAATCACAATCATTATCCTGCGATGAATCAGGTAATATCAAAAGAATGTCGCTTGTTCACAAAGATGGACAAGCAATACACGTGTCATATGCAAAGAATATGTGATGAGCAGAAGAGGACGAAGTCGAATGAAAAGCTAAGATACAATAATGAAGACTATCATTACAATTTCTATTTCCAGTGAGGAGGGAGATGATCCACATTATATGCTTATCTTAGCAAAATTGAAGGAACATGACAACTCGTACAGAATTGAATACGAGGAAGATGGTTTGAGTGTTGTCATTCAATACGAAGGAGCTTTGAGTTCAGACACAGAGTGTAGTCAAGAATCTAGAGAAAAAACGAGGAAACAAAAGGATGGACTTTCGTATCAGATGTCTCGTGCAGAGACTAGACCCATTCTTGATTTTATAGTAAAATAATGTCAAAATTTTCATTTTATCCTTATTTTGATTGCAAAAGGCTGCACAGAAAGGAGTTCATCCGAGCAGTTGACTCTACGATAGCTTATCATCAACAGCTATTGGAGATGGAGGCCAGATTGCAAGCTGAGCGCGAGCAATACGAGGCCAGATTGATAGCTGAGCAGCAGCAGCAGCGCGAGGCATACGAGGCCAGATTGCAAGCTGAGCGCGAGCAATACGAGGCCAGATTGATAGCTGAGCAGCAGCAGCAACGCGAGGCATACGAGGTCAGATTGCAAGCTGAGCGCGAGCAATACGAGGCCAGATTGCAAGTTGAGCTGAGAGCGCGAGATGACGTTCAAGCACGATTCGAGCTCGATTCTTGCTGGCCAAGAAGAGGCCTCGAGCGCTTCATGGCCAGCCCCGTTTCCCCACCGTGATATCGCCCCGCTTCCCCACCATCGTCATATTTGGGTTGTATTATGAATTTATGAAGAAACAAAAACATTTTGTTTGTAAACTTATCGTATGATTTAGAATTATTTGGTTTGTTTGATATTATGACGTGAAATTGTTTTGTTTTAATTGTGTCGCCTGATTTAGAATGATAATGTTTATCATTTAGAATTGGTTTGTTTGGATTGTGTTTGTTTGAAAACAGGTTTGTTGTTTGTTGTAAACGCATCGTCAAAATAAAAATTGAATCTCTATACGGTTTGTACATTTAGCGACGGACCGCGACGTTTCAACGACGGATTTACGATTTAGCGATGGACTCGAGACGTTTCAACGACGGATTGGTTACGTGAAATAAAAAAAAATTCATAATTTTAACGACGGACTGTGTCCGTCGCTATATAACGACGGATCAGCGACGGATTGTCGTCGAATTAACGACGGATTTGCGACGGTATTTTTAACTACGATGTCATTCCGTCGATATTAACGACGACTTAGAGTCGTATTAAAGACGGATTGTAAAATCAGACGACCGTTCGGAGGTTGTTGATTAGCGACTGAAACTTCCGTCGCTAATAATTAGCGACGGACGTAAATCCGTCGTTAAAAGATTGCCTACCAGGTTTCCAGCGACCCCTTTATTCCGTCGCTAATCCGTCGCTGATCCAAACTAACGACGGATCCGACATGATTAGAGACGCTCCGTCGCTATTCGCCTGTTTTTTTGTAGTGATTTATATATAATGTAAAATACATAGTTTAGAAATAAAATAAATCGAACATATAATGATTAGTATACTACATTGCATTATTTGATACGTTATGTAGCACAATGATAAATATAAATAGCACATATTAGATATATTGTAAAATACATAGCTAATATATCAAATAATTTTAACGTGTGTATATATATTGAAAGTTATTAGAGTTTTTTTTTGATATAGAGAAAGCAAAGTGAACGTGAAAAGAAAAAAAATAACCATATCCATTCAAATCATGTATATCTCTTAGGAACTACTATATTCTCTCTCAATTAATATTACAATATTAACCTTATTATATTCGAAATAACTAAAATCATAGCACAAGGTTTTAATGATGATAGCATTTGTATAATCAAATCTAGATCATTAATCTATCCTAATTAAGGATTGAAATTCATTCTTATTTCTCACAAAAATATTCATTCTCACATTATCTCTCCTCTATAGTTATATATATATATATATAGAATTTGGTTCAAATAAGAACCATTCTTATCCTAAAACTAAGAACCAAATGAATTGTTATGAAAGTTGATGAATCCGTTGAGAAAGTTAATGAATTCAAAAATTCAGAATTTTCACCGGGTTCAATCCCATGAGGCGAAAATTCTATTTTTGGATTCGATAATTTTCCCAATGGATTCATCAACTTTCACCGTGAATTCATCGGTTTTGGTTCTCACGTTCACAATAAAAATGGTTCTCATATTAACCTCCCTATATATATATATATATATATATATATATATATATATAGGAAAGGATTAACGTGAGAACCATTTTTATCATGAGAACGTGAGAACCAAAAATGATGAATTACGGTGAAAGTTGATGAATCCATTGGGAAAGTTATCGAATCCAAAAATAGAATTTTGCTTCTCATGGATTCGAACCCGGTGAAAATTCTAAATTTTGAATTCATTAACTTTCTCAACGGATTCATCAACTTTCATAACGAATTCATTTGATTCTTAGTTTTAGGATAAGAATGGTTCTTATTTGAACTAAACTCTATATATATATATATATATATATATATATGTGCGTTACGAACCTATGTAAATGAAGCACTTTTAACTGGACTTGTATGTCATAGAATATTCTAGATCTTCAAAAGAAAATGTTCACCGACAGATTATTCAAGGTACAAAGTAGTGTTACATCATCCATTTCAGTGCTAATTTATAAGCACAAAAACTCTCATGGGATCGATTCTAGATAGGCATGTGTTAAACGTATCATTTATAAAGAAGATAACAATATATCATTTATAGTGGAGAAAATGTATCATGAGATCGACCCTAGATAAGGACCTATAAAAAATATTATATATATTTTACATTATAAATAAAAATATTATTTATCGTAAAGAAAATATCATTTATATTAAAAACATATCATTGTCTCTACGTAGGGTCGATTCCATGAGAGTATAACTCATTTATAAGTCCAACTATTCAAACGTACGTTTGACAAATATTATAAATCAAAATGACAGCAATTGACGCAGATAAACATATATAAGATGTGGTTTTAATATTTGAGTTGGTATGATCTTTCACTTAAATGTCGTCAGGGTTGATATCATGACCAAAACTACAGCTTTAAAATGGTTCCATTTTCTGAAAAGTGCAGTTTATTGGTTTGTCGTTATAGATGGAATTGGACTAAGCTTGTCAATTTATATATTTTATTCGAACAGAACCAATAAATAAATATCAGTTTTAATTTTATAATCAATTCATGAAATATCTAACACGGACCGGACCATTGAATTATTGGCGAGGATCCGGACCATTAAACTATGAGAAACAAAAGATTCATATGGAATAAAAAAAACATAGAACGTAAATTATTTAAGATAAAAAAAATGGTTATCAATTTATATGATTTATAACTTAATAAAAAATGACAATAAATTAGTAATATGATATTTAAAATTTTTGATGTAAATAGACACATTAAACTAGAATGGTGCATCGATCAATCGGTTCGAATAATCAAAATTTAGTGAACCAAAAATCTAACCGAATGTAATTTTTTCGCACCAAACTTGCCGACCTATTATTTCGGATCGATCGAAATGAAACCAAAAAAACCTATCGATTTCAGTCAGTCCAAAAAACCAACCTATATACTCCCTCCATCCTATTCTAGGTGGCTCGTATTCCTCTTTGAATCATCTCACTCTAAGTGGCTCATACATAAAAAGAATAATTTTTACACACAAAAGTGAATCGAATTTTGTGAATCACATTACTTTATACATAAAATACAACTCTTGTGTGCGTGTGTTGGCCTAGTGGTAGAGTGGTTAATGCCCGAGGCCAAAGGTCTCGGGTTCGAGTCCACCGTGACACGGTCTTTAAATTTATGTATTAAATTGACCAAAAAAATAAAATACAACTCTTTTTAATTTACGTGTCCAAAAGTAATGAACCGCTTAGAGCGGGAGGAATGGAGTATAATATATTCTAAATATATCTCGGTGATATCTTGTGTAGAAGAGCACTTACACACTCAAATCATATAGAATATCATATTATTTCAAATGTCCACAATTCTCAATCATGTGGTCATAAGAAAGGAAAAAAAAGAACAATTAAAGTCTTTCAATTCATCCTCCAAGAAAGGAAAAAAAAGAACAATTAAAGTCTTTCAATTCATCCTCCAAGAAAATTCAATGAATTAGAAGTCAAAAGCAGTTCTTCATCAACATTTATGCCTTCACTCCACTGTGTAAAAGAATAACAGAAACTAAAAAGGAAATGAGAAAAACTAATTGAAAGATAGAAGAATCAAGGAAATCCACTCTACTGCAATGAAGTGAAAAAATACTGCAAATCAAAATACCTAGAAATTCCATGGACGACGAAAATGAGAAGACATCAGTTCTAGTAATCTCGACTCTTTTACAACCAAATTTGGAGAAAAAGATACCGATCTCGAGATGAGAGCAAGGAACCAGTGTGCCTAGAGATGAATTTTCAGTTGCAGCCGACTCCACATAAGTGAAACTCCGTTGCAAATGTGAAGCCTCACAATTCTGTCCAAGAACGACAACGATGAAGATAGGAAATCAGAAAGGGAGACAGCGACCGGAGAGGCGTTGGAAGGAGCGCGGCAATCGAGTGGGTAGGCAGTGCGGCGCAGTGAGTAAAATGAGAGGCAGAGGTCATAAGAGAGAAATGTTTAGGGTTTGGGGGTTCGTTCGATTACCTTTAAACCTAAATTGAAAGTCGAACTGAAAAACCAAAAAAATTAAAATGAACCAAACCGATAAACAATGTTCTTAAAAAAAAACGAACCGAACATACCGAAAATAGGACTGGACCGGCTCGGATCCATAACAACCGGACGGTCCGAACTGAGCGGGTCTGGAATGAGAACTGCTACTTTAAAATTTAATGGACTATAAACAATTCGAATCAGGTAAATCCCGACCATTGACAAGTCTAATTGTACATTTAGGTACTTCCCACTATAAATTTTTCATTTGCTAATTTGCATAAAAAAAATTAAGAAAAAAGTGGAGAAGTCTTTTCTATTGTACATTTGGTAGGATTAATCGGGTGCTTCATTAGTGTATAATAATAGCATGCATAATAAAAATCACCTTTCTCTGTCTCTTGGCCGAGATCCGATGTGGATTCATCGTATTCTGTTTAACAAAAGCTGCTTCTTGAAAGATAAACTACTTGCAACTTATTTGACAAAATAAACTTTTGGAAATTCTACTTATTTTATGTTGGTTCTTATGTTTCATAATGAGTCTGCTCTAGCTACCTGATCCTTCATTTTTATTTGGAACCCTGAAAATCTATTAAAATTATTTGAATGAATCAAATATTAGTGAACTGTTTCTTACGAAGATAGAAGCAAAAGTTGACAGACACACAATAAGGCTGCGAAAATAATAAAAAAAGTGAACTACTTGAGTTGTGTGCGTGGGGGAGGGTCAACAATTCTAAGTAAATGCGCAATCCTCTTCCAATCAAGAATAGCACTAACAATAAAATCCTGAGTTCTGAAGAAGAAGAAGATTGGAATTGTAGTTGAACAAAGGCAAAACATTAGATATACCAAAATCTTATATATAATTAGTCCTCCTCCTCAGCCTCATTCTCAGCAATGTTGAAGTACCTCAATTCGTATGTGTTTCGATCTTTGTTGGAAGCGATCACCCGCAGCCAGTCACGTACATTGTTCTTCTTGAGATATTTTTTCGTCAAGTATTTCAAGTACCTGAAATGCGCAAGTGATCAACATGTAAATAAAAGCGAATTCAACATTTCAAACAAGTTGAGAATAGCACAGTATCAGAACATCAGCAACAGCAAGCAGCATATTCTCTCAGACTTCGACAAAGTGATACACAGCATTGACACTAGACTTCACCAGTTACTAATATCAAATTCATAGACTACCTTATGTCTGAAAGTGAAATTCTAATCTTCGAAATCGAGTTGTAAATGGTTTTATTTTTTCTTTTCATTTTCTTTATTGAAGTCAAAGCTTTCTTCTTCCCCATCTCCACAGATTTGCTATCTAGTGTAACAACATCGCAGCCAAGAGAATTACACTAGGGATGATTTTGCTGATGGACTGGAAACCCATAATATTAAACACATTGGTGGTTATATGAAATGATATGGATTTGAAAATCCATCACATTCATTTTGAACTACATTCTAGATCCATTTGTAACCTAGTTTCAATCACTTTGAAACAATCCTAACATTTCTTAGTCTGCCTGGATTTGATGAGGGGGCGCGGCCTGCAGGCTCTGCAAGCATCTCCATACACCAATCAACCCTTCAACTAAGTATGCAATAAATAAGGGAATGCGTGTGTATTTTAATCTTGATCACTATAATTTCGCTTATCCTGCCCCTTGAGAATGAATAAAGTAAGTTATCTCAAATTGTTAAAATAATCAAGGACTTCAGGATTTTAATAAAACTTGTGAGTGGAGTGAGGATGCCACATTAATATAGTGTTAATTAGTAATGTATCATGGATGGTAAAATATGTAAATACATCGTTTTTGTTAATAGTAATAAGTAGGGATAGTGGTGAGTCATGTAAATAAATAATGTTATCGGGGATGTTATGGAGCATATCTCGAGGTAGTTTTCATAAATGGCAAAAGAACAAATTTGGAGAATGTACCAAAAAAGAAAAATTAAGAACAAATATGAGAAATGAAAGGTTATTAGAGTAGTCAATAGCAAACGCCCATTAACGTAACCAGTAACCCTAACATTCTTGCCGAATTTATAAACATTAATCAGAATGTGAATACCAATCGAAAATTCCTTATATTAAGTAAATGATACACACCACACCAATCAAGTAAACCACTCAGTTACTAATTCTTCTCTAATTAGATATCAGAAAAATAATTCACAACACAATTCTTCCACAACAAAAATAAATGAACATTATCAAAAGCAATAGAAGAAAAAAAGAGGGAGCAAATGGGCGAAGAAAAGTTACCGCTTGGAGAAGGCAGTGTCGTTGGCGGCGACGGAGATGCTGGTCTTATCTCGGGCGACGGAGAGAGTGTCGCCGAGAGCGCCGGCCTTGCCGGAGACCTTGATGCGCTCCTGGAGAAATTTCTCCAGTGAGGCGATGTCCATGATTTTGTCCCCCACAGGCTTCGAGCAGTCGATCACGAATGTTGCCGCCTTCTTCTTCGGCCCCTTCTGGGCCCCACATCCAGCTCTTCCTTTACTCATATTCTGCGATTGCTACTACTGTACAGCGACAAACTGCGGTGGAGAGCAGCCGCGGCGACGGAGGAGATAGACAAATGATTTAAGGGTTTTTATTGATGCCTATGCTCCCATGGGCAGTAAAGGCCCAAACCATGTTCAATGGGAATTGGCTCACCCCACCTTGGGCCTCGGGTGAGTTTTTGTTTGGATGAGATAAGAAAGAGATATTCAATAACAAAGTCGAATGGAGATTATTCCTACGTGTTTATTTAAAACTGAAAACTCATAAATAAATAAAATGTTTTACGACTCTGCATCATCCGTAATCTTAAATCTTAATTTTGGAAGACGAATTGGAGACAAGTGAAGATAAATCTGAAGAATGTGTAGTCGAAAGAGATTTCGTGAAGATATGCAGATCGCAAGTGTTTATTATATGATATTGTGAAAATATATACATGGACATACTAATATTAATATTTATTATAATATGAAATGAAACACAGTTTATGGTAGAGCAATCAAAATTGCTATTAGATTGTCCGCCAATGTCGTCCGTAATCATAAACATAAAATGTGGAAAATCAATCACAGTGCAAGTTTGTGTATGCGAGAGAGAGAGAGAGAGATGAGAGATGGAGCAAACGAGCTTTACAGGTACAAGGCGATCGCTTCAGTATCGTACAAAAAAACCGAGCTAATACAACCCAAAAACGTTATATGTATAAAAAGAAAAAACGATCTTGAACTCACACAGTATATATATGTAAATATATCCACGATCAGGATCAGGATAGGATTCCCACTCCAAAGGGAAATATATGTAAACAAGGAGCAGCCTACGTCCTCCATTTGTTTCTTTCTTGCTTGGTTATTTAGGACATTCAACTAACTATTACCTGCAGTCATTTTAATAATCACGCTGATTACTAAAATTTGGCACTACTTTAAAAACAAAAGTAAGAAAAGAAAGAGACCATACCATTTCTGATTTTCCAGTTCTTTTAAGCTTAAACTTATCACGGTCACCAAAAAAAAAAGAAGCAGCGAGCTGGACAATAACTATGGATTTACTTGCCGAAAATCAAATTTCCGGCATGAACTATACACTGAGCAGACGGCACACCTCAATTCACCGCTCCTCTGAATTGAACTTGTTCCAAGCTTCCTGAGTCAGAACAGGAATGCATGTTACAGATGATAGCAGTAAAATCCACTGAAACAGTTCAATACGCCACGGCACATGGCATCACATATTTCTTAGCACAGATCCGTTTCTGTTTCAACACTATCATCAACATATATGTCAGCAACTAAGGAGAATGTCAAACAAACAAATCTATATTTAAATATGTACAATTCTAAAGGGACTTTCTAAGTAAACTTGGGTTCTAAGTTCAGAATGTTTATTGTACAATGAGTCGGATCAGAGGGTCACATCTTGCGCTTTGTGGTTGTTGAAGCCTACTAAACAAAAGTTATTTAGGATTCAGAAAAAAATCAACACCTACTAAAAACAAACCTTTAGTAGATCAAAAACCTTCTCGCATATGTACTTTTGCTGGATTGTTGCACCACGTTGCTGTAGTTTATCTGGGTGAACACAGAGAGTGGCCCTCCTGTAAGCTTTTTTAACAGCCGCAGAAGTTATGACTTCAGTTAATGAAACTGGATGCCAACCACTATCAGGCCCAAGGATCTGCCAAATGCATTCATGCAACAATCATTCATTAAAAATGATGACAAGCATTGCCGTCAGAACAGAGTAGATACCATGTTAATAAAGTAACAGTGATATGCTGGATTGATACATAGGATAAACGGAGAGAAGAACATCATACATATTGCAAAGTGGAAAGCAGGGCCCGAAGGTTTCCTTGTTTTCCACTTGACCATCTCTTGACTTCAGCATCCAGAGCTTCTGCAACTTTCTGCAGAAATACTTTCTTTAAGATAACATGCAACATCAGATAATAGAAAAAGAATCTCGAGGAAGGTATAGTGTTCTTACATTCCTCTCTTCTTTTTCTTTTTGTGCAAGAAAGTCGCGCCTATTTTTCTCTGCCAAGGCATTTGCCTAAAATTAACAAAATGAAGATCGGGTTAGTTAAAGGATAATCCTACATAATAAGAAAGAATAGAACCTAATGAAAAAGAATGCGCTCACTGCACGCTCAGCAGTTCTTCTATATCTTTCTAACCGCGCTTTACACCTCTGAGGTGATTCACTTTCAGCCCCTACAAATTTTAATTTTTTTCAGCAAACTGCCTCAAAAGAAGTAATGTATAAATACCATGTAGTTAGGGCTCAAAAATAGATACAAGAACATGAAAGTCAGAATTTATTATAATGGAATCCACGAAAATAGCCCTTTAACATAAACGCATACCATCATGTGTTGACGAATATGAATATCGCAAACGATTTGAGATTCCAGTACCTTGGAAGTAAATGTCCTGCCAATTAGACAAACAAAGCCACATAAATATTAAACCAACAGGAATCTAGAACTAAAAACCAGGAACCACACTCACAGATGACAAAAAACTCTGCCTTGTATCGGTAAATCTAGAAGAAGCTGAAAACCTATCAGGTATAGATTTTTCTACTGGATCAAGGGGGACATATGCAGCCTTTTGAGCCATTAACTTTTCGGCAGCTCGCTGTCGAGCCTCTGCAGTTGCTCTTTCTACAGCAGATCGATCAGTCCTAAGTCTTGCCTCTGCTGATGCCTTCTCCAGTCTTTCTTGAGCCTCAGCCAGAGCTCTTTGTCTTACTTCAACAGTGGCTCTCTCCACTGCAGCTCTCTCGCGAGCTTCAAAATATGATCTTTCACGAGCTTCAAGGGCTACCTTATCAACTGCCATCCTGTCCTTTTCTCTTTCCCTTTCCCGCTCCCTTTCTTCCTCTAATTTTCTCATATGTTCATTTTCAGGCACAGTTTCCTTTCTCATTCTTTCCCCTACTTTTTGGTCTTTTCCAGAAGGGTTGCCTTTCATATTTGGAATTTTTACTTCAATTGGTTGGCTTGTAGCATCTTTCTTAGATGATAGCCTATCACTATATTGTTTCAAGAATGATGGGATATCCTCCATCTTCCTTCCACTATGCGGATCACAGTTATCACTAATATCCACACTTTTAACGGTAAACTGAGCACTATTCATCTTTTGGCCCTCATCATGACTGTATCCCAATACAGAGGATATCTTACCTGATGTAGCATCCGAAACCCCTTGCCAGAGTCACAAGTCTTTGAATCTAACATCTGCTTGGTTACACAAGGAGAACTGACAGTGTTGTTTGCTGCACTGCGAGTGTTTTTCTCCGGTGACTCATCTTTAAGTCCACCTAGAACCCATATGTCACCCGTTCCAGTCTCAGTATTATATGTACTAGTCTTAGGTTTATTTTTCATGTCCCCATTTTCTTCAGGTGAAAATGCTCTTTGAGTGGATTTCAGCATTTGCAAATTATCATGCTTCCCCAAGTCTTTAGTTGCAGTGAGTTCATCAACTTTATATCCCCCCTCTGACACTTTCAATGTATCCCCATCTATGAGGATAAGACCATCGAGATCCCATTCCACTTCACTCCCATCATCTCCATTCTTCTCAAGTGGCTCAATTTCTTCAGCATGATCACTCGTGTCTTCATGTAAACTAGTATCTGCACTCAATTTCATATTTCCTGTTGTTTCAAAGTCCTCTTCCTCACTATCTGCTTCAGTCTCAACCATTCTGAACCTCCAACAAGTATTGTCATCATCTGACACATCTTGATTTCTCTCTTTATTCAATATTTGATCTTTGTCATATCTGGCTTGGTCAAGAGCCTTTATAGATGCTGACTCATTCCCCATCTGCTCATCGGCTTCCATATCTGTCTCACAGTCAAGCCGTCTATCCGCACTGTTACCGTGGCAAGCAGCTTTATATGACTTGTCACCACTCTCTTTATGCTTCTTAGAATCTCCAAGGATTACACCATTCTCTTTCAGCTCATAATTTCCCTCCAGCCTGTTTTCAAATTGTTTTCCAGAAAACTCACTGTGTTGCATTTCAGTTCCTTCAGCTTCCATTCTCTCTTGTATTGTTTCTCTCATTTCTGCTCCCTTGACATCTTTAAAACATCTCTGAAATTCTTCCATGAGAATATTTTGTCCATGCTTACGACTAGTCTGTTTTGTTGTTTGAGAATCAACATACCTTTTCTCAGTATCCATTCTTTTAGGAGAATCCTTGCTCTTTAATTTAGCTTCCACTTCATTCTCATTTCCCTTAGCTTCTGCCTGCAACTCAAAATATCCAGTGGCTTCCGTCCAAACAACATCCTCAGTATAATTACCGGCACTACTGTTAGAGCATTTGACTCCTTGTGTTCCTGATATTTCTTCAGGTCTTTCTATTGATTCCATCCTTTCTTCAATAACAGGCACTGAGACTGTGTTTTTATCCCCACGTGAGCGAAGAGATTTTTCATACTCAATGTCACCAGCGGCCTTGACAGTCTCATTTGTTTTCTCCTCCACTGCTGCAGCACTATGGCTGCAGAAATACTTTCTCTCAGTCCGTTCTTTAGTGCCTTGACGATTCACTTTAACATTCCTAGTTTCACTTTCCTTACGCTCAGCAGATATGGTAGAATTTATTTCCATATCATATAAAGGCGGTGCAATGTCATCAGTCGCTCTGTCAGAGATATAACGCTGACAAGGCTTTAGTTCTGCATTTTGTTTGTCATGCTCGCCTTTTTTAACAACTAAGACAGGTGGAGGTCTTGAAGGGGGTGGTAATTGTGAAGGCTTAGTTCGAAGACTGATATCACATACTGTAACAAATGGTTTAATTTGGGAAGTAGAATTCCCATGTATCTCCAAAGGTTTAGAATCATTTCCATGTGTATCAGAGCCATCGAGTGAGGGGTTTGACGAACACTTGCATGGCTTGTCTCCAGTAACTCTTGCACCATATTCTCTACTGTGGTTGGTGTTATTGATCACGCCTGCAGAGCAGTCTTCATCATCTCCATCCCAGGAAACAGGACTTTCATAAAGGGAGAAAGTATATCCAGGAACAGCACTAAAATTGGTTACATGACTGGTCGTGGTTAATACTGTTTCGGCGCTGATGTAATTAGATTTACTGTAAGATGCAGTTTGCTTGTTAATTCTTTCCGATGACTGCTGAAAATCACCATCTGATAACTTGTGGCTCTTATCAGATCCAGCCAGCGGATCTAATTCATCCGACAGAGACCCACTTTGTGCTAGACTCCTATGAGAAAATATTCCAAAAACATGTCGCAATTACAACATAGCATGACCAATTGAAATCCCATATTGGCAACATAAATTAGCTCCTCCAGCAAATGAAATTTTACAGAAACACATTTGCCATTATGCAATGGATAAGTAGGAAAAAAATATTATAACCAGAAGGTAAGTTCAAATGCATTTGAATCCAGAGCACTCTCTAAAGGACATAAACACCCTCTCCACGTGAACTTAGAGCAGTCTCTTAAAGCTCAGGGGTTTTCCAGAGTTCTCTGTAACTCCATGTATTTTTCAAAAAGTTATTATTCATTATTCAAAGCTAGTGAGTTTAACTTTAAGAATTGAAGCCAACACCAGGACAAGCACCAGCCCCTTTCAAAGCCAAAGTGATTGTCCCCTGGGATTTGATGCACTCAAATATTACCTATTCTGAAATTAAGTTTCTTGTGAAATACTAGACTTAAGAAGTAATGCATGTATTCTAAACTCGACAAAAATAAAGATAATAAGCTTCATAATAGACAACGTGACACATAAGGGAAGGTAATAGACTAGTGGAGGCACATAAATAAATACCAGGGGTCATCAGAGGATTCTGAGTCATATCTGCCACTGGAGTGGCCAACGAAATCCTCAAGTGATGCTGTACAGTCGAAGCCTTCACAGCCCCCAAAAACCTCATTATAGTCAACATCTGAATGGAGGCTGGAGTCCTCACTTGCAATAAGTGGGAGATGGAGCACGGGGATGGTCGAAGATTGGGAGGTGTGAAAGCCGCCAAAAATCTCCGTGTAATCCTCAAAGCGTGGGGCCAGAGTGGGCAGGCCCAACTTTGGAGGGCCACCAAAAACATCATTGTAAATGGACTTGTGAGAAGTGAAGACAGTGTTGGAAGAGAAGCTCCTCTTTGGGAGTGACAAAGAAATGTTCTCCATTTCCGTTACTTTGTCTCTGAAAGGAAGGTGTGTGTAGTCTGGCTTGTGAGATTGTGCTAGGAATTGAATGCTGAACCAATGAAAACTGTATATTTCATGCAAGAACAGAAAAGAATGAGAAACAAAACACAGCGACCTCATGAGAGACATTTGCAAAACAATGCAACACAGGATCAACAGAAACAGGCCTAAAGGAAGTAGGTATTTGAAGGATTGGATGATCAAGCAAGCTCAAAATATAAAATCCATGGCCTAAATTATTTTTATCTACCTAAGCTACAACCAAACAATAGACATCCGCAGGCAGCAATAGTAAAGGATCCCGAAAATATCTGAGTAAGCAGTAACTACGGAGACAGTTAAACCAGAGAGAGAACATACTCAAAATCACTTCCATGATATTTATCCTAAACTGAACAAATTACCAGGCAGATGGGGCTGACCACTTATCACATTTTTAACCTGTCAACTTCTCATTTCAACAACTCCTCTAAAACTTCTCTTGAAATTTGTGTTAACTGGAGATAAAATTCCGAAAGTCAAATGATCATCATTTTTAGTTTCTTAATTTGCAACGCTCAAATAAAACTCCCTTTCTTCCTTCTTCCAATTTCAAAATTTGTATGAATCAGTCCCATCAATTAGAAAATTTTAGTTGCAGTCGAGTGATCAATTATTACAAACCTCTATGATAAGGCAAGGGAATGCAAATAGAGCAAGAGTGACCCTGTAAACATATAAGTAGAACTCAACTATCTCCTTAGATTCTTTTTTCCTATTGCCGCCGTAAAGAATGCGGCACTAGAATGCAAATAAGAGCACTCATCAATTATCATCCAGTCCTATATCTCATTCCAAATTTTACATGCACACAAATGACATAGCGGTTTTTCCTCTCAACAATATATCAGGAGACTTATAGAACTGCACTAAAACGAAGCCCCCGTGTTAAGTGCATTAAAAGTCCCACGCTGACGTAAATCACCACCAAATTACAGTTTCAGCACCCAAAGTCAGCTCTCAAAAACTTTCTCCGGTAATCCAGTATCCCCCCGAGGCTTCACTTTCACACCGTAAATCAACTAAGTACAATGATTTGAGAAACAAAAAAAATCCTAACGAAAATGAAGAGCTGAATGAATTGCAGATTATGACTCACCTAGAAGGGGCTCATTGAGAAGTGAAGGCGGCGCTATGGAGGTGAGAGGGAAATGTGCTCCATTTCCGTTACTTTTTCTGTGAGAGGAAGGAGCATGGCGTGAGTAGTGTTGTGGGAGGAATGATGAGGAGCCAAGCCAAGGTAGTCAAATTTTGGGGCCGTTTACCACTGTTTTCGAATTCAAAATTATTTTATTTATATACTGTGCAAAATTTCACGTATACGGGAAGTTGACAAGTATTTGTAAAAAGAAAAGAAAGTGAAAGTTAAAATATATATATATATATATATCCAGAAATCAGATTGTACCGCAAAATAAGTAACTTTGCATTATTAATAATATTAAAAATTACCTTAATTTAGTGGGTGGGATACAAAGAATAATTTGTGAATATTGTTAGTGACAGTAACGTAAAAGTACAAATTAATTATTAAAATACAAGAGCAGACCATCTCCAACCATTTTCTAAAAGATACAATAAAGTAGAAACAATATTTCATTCTCAATCATCTACTCTATTTTACAATGAAAAAGAATATTCCAAAATATTCTTCTTTATTTATTCAATCTTAGAGCATTTGCAATAATTTACATAAAAATATAGTAATTTTATCTCTATTTTACAGTAGAAATAATATTTTATTTTCAACAATCTACTCTATTTTATATAATTTTTCATTTTAATTTGTGTATCTTTAGTATAATTTAAATTTTACGTACATTTGAAACTTTCCCAAATAAATACTTTTCGCTCTATAAATAAAATAAATATACATCACATATCCATAAGATAACATAAATAAATATTGCCAAAATATCAACAAACAAAAAAAAAGAAAAAAAAAGATGAAGGAGAGATAGTTGACTAAGGTTTTCGTTAACGCAGCATCAGTAGTCAAGCAATTTTACAACAACTTTAAAGCTCGGCGTTGGAAACAATTCCAACTGTATTTTAGCTCCCAGCGCCATTTTGCTGCTACCGTTGGAGATGGCCTTAGAAATAGCCACCTTAGCCGTACGGACGAACTTCATTTCTTGTTTCTTATTTCAAAAGGGAATGTTCTTCTCAAAGCTCTACACTCTAATCTCATTAAAATGTGAGAAATAAATTAAGATAACTCGATAGTTAAAAATTAAAAGAATTTTTGCATAACATTCACAAATAGTCACTATAAAAGGGTGAACTTTCTTTATCTATTGAAGTAAACCTAAAACTAGAATATTTGATTATAACCTTTTTAGGAAAACACATACTCTAAAAATTGGATTATCCAAGAATTATGTTTATTTTCCATTTCCATGGTCACACATACTTTAAAATCTCAGTATATAAAAACTAACAATGATCAAACGACAGTGTCAATTTTCTTTATAATATAAGTTAATCAATTCAATGGAATAATCATAACATAATTAAAAAGCAATATGATATTAGAATTGTGAATTTAGTCGCAGTTTAAAAGGGTGTTTGGTTGAGCAAATAAAACTTACAGGGGTTTGCACGGAAAAAAATCGATCGAACCAATAGGTATCGGTCGATTCGGTTTGATTTTTATTAGTTTCGATTTTCGGTTTGGTTTTAAAATTTTAGATCTAATTAGTTTCTATTCAGTTGTTGGTTTATGCTAAAACAGTTCGGTCGATAACCGAACTGGTCAAAATATATTTATATAAATATATATTATATATTATTTATTTAAATTTTTATTTATTTGTTATTTTTGTTGAATATTTGTAATATGCTTTGAAATTATGAAGAATGTTGTGATGTTTTATTATATTTTTGTGATATTTTGAATTTTTGTGATGCTTGTATGTGAAATTAGAATAAAAACAAGTATTTTTAAAAAATAAAAATAAAATAAAAAATATAATATTTCGATTTTCTAAAACCTATCGATTTTCGGTCAGTCCTATATCTTGAAAGTTTTATAAATATCATTTTGGTTTGATTTTCGATTTGTGCAATTTTGGCCAGTTGGTTGAACCGACCAATGAACACCCTTAAAACTTATAAATTGTTTCTTAAATTTAACAAATAGCTTATAAGCTATTTTAGAGAGCGTATAAGTTCAACCAAACACCCTCTAAAGTCAATAAAGTAATCAGGGATAAAGCCCCTACGAGCTTAACTCAGTTGGTTAAGAGCTAACAGATTTGAATCAAAGATCGAGTCCTAGAAGCCACAATGTGGGAGTTTCATCATTTAAAGGTGACTCATTGTGGTTACTAGGCAAAGTTTTCATAACTTCTTAATCGTTGAATCACTGTGATTTACCCTCTCACATTCTAATGAAGTTGGGCGTGAGGTTTCAGGGGAAGAGCTTTCGCTAATTAGAACAAGTAATCAGGGATAAAAGATTTCAGTAGTATTCTCCTATTTAACACTTTAGCTAGTACGCTAATCATGGGATTAGACAAGTTATTGTTAGGGTATCAAACTTTTTGTATTTACAGAAAAAAGAAGGTATATATGGGGCCATAGCTTCAATTTTGTGAGTATAATTAATTAGAAGAATGAATCATCATTCGATAAAAAACAATCCGTTCATTTGGGTCCATCGTGCTGCGCACTTTACATAAAGATAAGTTGAAGCGTGTATCAATAATACATCTTACTTTGTTTTTCTGTCTTGGAAAATAGGATGATACATATATTTTAATAGTGCAAATCAGTATGTTGAATAAAATAAAAGAATCAATGCTTATGATTATTATTGTTTACTATATATTATTAGTAGTGATAATAAAGACAAACTAGCATGCCTGCTTCTCTGTCTGTCTTTGCTTCATACCCAAGCTTTCATTATGGGTTTAGCAATTCAATCATTCCTTTTTAATTCATATTACCCTCTCCACCAAATTCGGTTATGTCTTCGTCAAACTTTCAACTTCTCCATAGAGACTCTCGTGGAATTGATGAATTTGATTTCGAAATCCCAACTTAATTTGTAAATTATTTGCGCAGTTTCTTAGTGAAGTGGCTATCAATATTTCTCTATGACTACACTCAATTTCCAAAAATGAATATTACCTACATCTAGTGAATTTAACTTGAAGGATCCGAAACCAACACAAAAACAACTCTTCTTAGTTGCCTCTTGGATTTATTCTCAATTAAACAAACTTTATTACGAAATGAAGCAGGAGAGTATTTGAGATCTGATTCTTTGGACATGTTTCGCTATTGTTCTAACAGTAGGATTGTCAATTTTCGACACGAATACGTACGAAATTAATGGGTTAGCGTTCAGTCTTATCGTGTTCATGTCCTTATCGTATCGAGATGAAAAGGACTCAATAATTTCGTGTCGGATCCGTGTCATGTTCGTTTAACACGATAATTTTCGTGTTGCATTCGTGTCGAATTGTATCGTTTTCGTATAATTCGATAATATTTATATATATATATATATTTAATATTAATTTAATTAATATTTTATATATTTTTATTTCTTTTATTAATTTATTTTCTAGTTTTGATTTGAATTTATCGTTTCGTGTCATGTCAACAAAAAAAATCGTGTCGTGTCCGTATCAGTATATTTCGTGTCGTGTTCGTGTCGGACATATCCTTAACGGATCGTGTTCGTATTTGATCTTATCGTATCGATGCGATAACGATCCGACACGCACGAATTGTTAGTCCTATCTAATAGTTTGAATCCGTCAAGTCCGTTGAAGTTCCAACTTGATGTATTTTGCTAGCATTTGGGCTCAGGTCCAAAGGAGTATTTCAGAGTAAGAAGATGATTGATATCTCATAGTTCCGTAAAAATACACACAATAGAAAAAACCATCTCTCCCAAATGGACAAAGAAAAAAAAGTCTTAGTTATTATCAAGGGGCTGGGGTAGATTGAACCCCCCACACCCAAAACTAATTTTCTTCTTTTCTAGAATTTCTATAGTTGATAAAATTATATTCCATATACATTTGTATGAATTTGAATAGTTAATAGTCTCTCCATTAAAACATGATAAAAACTTGGATGAACTCCGTTTCACCGTGAGTTCAACATTTTTTTGTTAAAATAATTATATATTAATTATGGTGAGTAAAGATAATTAGATTTTATTAATTTATAATTGAATTTAGTAATTTTTATTTATAATTTGTTAATTCAAAATTAGAATTTATTATAATTCATAATTATGGTTTAGTAATTCACAATTAAGGTTTATTATCTCATAATTAAGGTTTATTAATTCAAAATTAGGGTTTATTATTCAAAATTATATTTTATTAATTCACAATTAGGTTTATTAATTTTAAATTAGGGTTATTAATTCACAATTAGGATTTATTAATTATTTCAATTAGGGTTTATTAATTTAAAATTAAGATTTATTAATTCATTATTAGGGTTTATTAATTCACAATTAGGGTTTATTAATTAATTTACAATTAAAATTTATTAATTCCAATTAGGCTTTATTAGTTCAAATTTAAGATTTATTAATTCATGATTAGGATTTATTAATTCTAATATTATTTATTATTTTATAATTATTATTTATTAATTTACAATTAAGATTTATTAAATTAATTAATTTAATTATAATTAATTAAGTAAAGAATTAATTAGGGGGTTTCCACCCCTTAAAACATTCATATGTCTGCCTCCGATCATAATCGATTGAAATGACATGTAACCATAATTAGGCTTCCGACCTAATCTTAAAATCAACACAAGAAATTCTTTAAATCAATTTATTATCTACCCATGGCAGAATCAATATGGAATCAGCATTCACTAATGATTAAATCTCTCAACTTTTCCATGATTCACGTCCACAATGACTGGTATTTCATATTAAATTACAATGGGTATATATATAAATTCAAGCCATTTTTCTTGATTGCATGTGAAATCTAGATACGTGGGAAAATTTGAGGAGTATGTGTTGGCCTTTTGACAAAATAGTAATTCATCAAATGCTCCTCGACAATCTCGCAATCTCTATTACAATGTCTTTCTTTCTGTTGTAAGTGGTGTTTGGTTTGAGAGATTAGGTTTGATTGATTAAATAATTCTACTATATCATATATGTTCGATTTGTATGATTAAGCTCGTAATAGGTAACAAGGTTCATACTCTAATCATCCATTTGAGTGATAATTCATCACCTCAATTTTGGGTTAATTATATAGTCATCCTTCACTCCATAATAAAAAATTACCAAAACACACTTATCAAAATTATTTTTGGCCATTATTGTCTTGGGCATTTGTATTTTTGCTATATTACAAGAATAATTTCGGTACCATAGTATATTTTAGTCATAGTCTTTCAATTTATCATACACTATAAATAATCAATTCAAACACAAGATTACATAATGCAAATAATTTCATCATATTATATCCTAACAATCTTATATATCTTATCCATCAAACCAAATGCCCCTTTAAAAGTGCTATATCCTACTATTGGCTTATAGTTGTTTAGGATCACATCTTAATGGTGCGAGCAGACATTTCGAGAGTGAACAGAAAAATGTCATTGTAAGTTTGTGTTAGGAAAATTCCTATCTGTTGGGAATAAGTTTATCTTAACTGTGTGTTTTAATTAGATATCAAAATATCTGATGATTGTCATTTTTGTTGTAGCTAATTGTAATACCCCGTGAAATTAAAACTTGATTAATTATTTATTAAGCTAAATCGAGATTTGAGTTTATGGCGGTTATTAAAAATTATAACGTTGGTATTTCAATTTTATTTTCGAACGAAAAAATTTGAACGAGTGTCGGAGAACTGATATAGAATCAGAGTTCAGATAGATAAACTATATGTGATAATTGTCTTGTCGCATCAAATCCCTCAACTTTTCCTAAATCCATCTACTTTTGGAGATACTTACCATCACACCCATACCCTATTCATTCTAGATGAAAGATTTTTGCACACAATACCACCTAACAAAACATTATCATCTTTCTCACTTTGATCGACTGCTCAAAATAACAGAAGAGAACAAACAAAAATGTAAGAACTCATTTCCGTTAACTCTATATTTTTCATCTCCTTGCAGATCCAAGTTAACAACTTTAACTTCGTTGGTTGTCCCTGCAAATGCTTTTCACCACTTAACGATTCCAGTAAACAACACAACAAATTTCACTAAGATTATACCATTCTCAACTTCTCATTAATTTTTTCTAAACTGAAACAATGTATACAAATACATGTATATTGGCACCATTAATTTCTACACCCAATTCTTGGGAGCAAATCAACAAGTATGCATCAAACAATCCAAACAAATAAAATATGAAGTACATAGGAATTTAAGAAAGTCGACGCTAGAACTTAGGCTGAGGACGGCGTCAACAACGGCCACCATCGTGATTCTTTGTCGGGAATGAGATGGCTCAACGTCGTGGTTAGAGCAGAGGTTGTGCGGCGATGTCTGGAGTAGAGGCAACATGGCCAACGACGACGACGAGGACAGAGAGACACTAAGGCTTCGGACTGGAGAACGGCTGCTATGCGCGCGACGGTGATACAGCAACATCGATGGTGGCTGGGTAGAGACGGCGGTGGTTGCGCTCACTGTTCGTGACATAATGGCCCACCGGAGATGAGGATGCGACGATTGTGAGCAAGAGATAGACATGCACTGTGTGTGTGTGTGCATGTATCTATTTTAGAGAGAGAAAATCAGAAATAGGTGGAGATCAAAGTGATGACCGCTGACGGCACACTGACGATGATAATGTCGGTGGATCCGACACGGTATCTGTTGGATTTGTATACTGGAAGCAGTTTGGTTGAGCTTGTATACGATGTTTCCTATTACCACTATTACAATCTCATATCTGAATTGTTTACTTGATTGCACATGTATGTCCATTTATCTTATATAGGGATGTCAATGGGTGGGTTTTACCCGAATCGAACAGGAACCGCTCAAAACCCATTAAATTTTAAAACAGCGGTTCTGGTTTTGGTTCCGGTTTAAGACCCGCTTTAGACCCGGACCGTTTAGATCCATAGTTTGATGGTCCGGTCCGGTTCTGGTTCTGGTTCCAGAACCAGAACTAATACTTATTTATTGGTTCTGGTCCGAGTAAAACCCGTCTATTGACAAGCTTAAGTTTAAATATGTTTGTCAATGAGCTAGTTTTATCCATAGCGATTAAAAATCACTCATAACATATTAAATTATAAAGCAACGGTTTCGATTCTAGTTCTAGTTCTTGTCTGGTTTTGGTTCCAGACCCGCTCAGATCCGAACCGCTTAAGACCCATAGTTGATGGTGGGTCCGGTCCGGATCCAGTGTCTAATGGGTCGGTTCCAGAACCAGAACCATTACTTATTTATTGGTTCTGGTCCGGGTAAAACCCACTCATTGACATCCCTAATCTCATAAATAAGTTAGATCATATAGTGTGTAGAAGATCACGTAAGTCTGTATGATTGGTTAAACTTAATGAGATATAAAAATGATCACAGCTGAGATAAATTGAGGACGAGTTGTCAATATAGGCTGCGGTATAGATAAGAAGTGACTTGACTTGATTGCTTGTCTATACTGGTACATCTCTGACGTATTGATGGATCATAGTGAGATGAGTTCTTCTATCTGACCGTCGTGAAGAACCTAGATCTCAGTGACTTTATGTTGATCTAAACCTCGATAAGGTTTTAGGTGAGTATGAGTTGATGACCATCACTTTGACTTGTTATGGGTGAGGGTTACATGAGATAACCTAATATTCTCCGTATCTTGGGTGGTGGCAGTGCTTGTATGTTATGCTAGTTACCTGTATCGAGTCACCGTATCTATTTAGGATGATGACATCTCCTTAAGGAGCTCAAAAGGTTTATTGTACTAAACCCTGCAGGTTGAGTTATCTCAAGTACAATAATAAGGTTGAGTAGTACTACTTAAGAAATTAAAGAGATTAATTATTTTAAGCAGTCAGAATGCTATAAATAATTAATGGACATGCGATATCTTAAATACGGGGATTCATAGAGTCTAAGTGCAAGCCCGACTCAACTTCGGTAATAAATGGGTAAGTTAGCATTTATTCTCTAGTGGCATGAATGAATTTTTATGAATTAATTTATGTTATGGGCTGAACATAAGCTAATTAATTCATTGAGACCCATCTTTATTCCTTGCATTTGATCCATAGGTGTAATAACCCAAAAATTTAAAACTTTTATTAGTGATGCTTAAACCAATTACTTGTGGTGCTTAGACCTTAATTATGATTAATATGACCAACGAAATGAATTAGAATCGATTCGGAGATCGAAAACTAGAGAAATCAAAAACTAACGACTAGTCCTACCGGATTAGGGTTTTCTAAATAGCCTTAACATAGAATGAAAGATCGAGAATGAATCTCAACAAAATGATTTCATTTCTAGAATTGTCTCATGAAAATATGTGAGAAACCAAAGAATTGGATTTTTCAGGCATACTCGCCCGGACAGTCTCAAAAGTACTATTCACGAGCCGGATCAATTTTCAGTCCGTGCTAATCATGAAAATTAATGATAACAATCAAAATCATGGAGGAATATATTATTATGAATTTAGAATTCATAAGAATCAATTTTTGAACGAAATTTCTAAAGAACTTAACCGAATGCCGGGAATATATACCGGAAAAACCCTAAACTGATCTGAACGAACCGAAAATCGAAAAAAGGGTATAAATCAATAAGAAATGATTTATAAGACTCAAATTAATTATGAAAGCTCAAGAATTCAATAGAATTTCGAATGAGTATAATTTAATCGTCGGACGCTATTTTTCCGCGATAATTCAGAATTGACTTACCGGACGCCATCCGAACTTCATGAAATTATTATAAACTATGAAATAAGTCTTTTTAAGACTATTTAATAAAATAAAACCTTAAGGTTCGAGAAATCAATCGAAAGCGCGATAAAACTTAAAGAGTCGGTATTAACATGCCAAATCGGGTAGTTTGACTAGTCTTCGTCCAACCACCACAATGGGCACTCCATATAGGCTGAGAAAAGCCCATTAGGATCAGTTTACAGCAGCCAAACCGTGCCCTCTCTCTCTCTCTATTTTGAAATTTTCTCTCTTTTGTTCTTCAAGTTTCTAAGCTTTAATCCTCCATTCCCAACCATTCCAACCCTCAAATAATTTTTCTAAGATCATAAAAAGCTAGAATTCTTCATTCTCTCCATTTTTAATGGAGTAGAATATTTTTTAGATTTTTTTGAATTTATTTCATGAAGAACCCTAGTTTTGTTCTTCATTTTTTTCATGAATTTTGAGCCACCAAATACTCTCAAGCCATAAATGAAATATACTTAGAAATATATTCTAAGGTTTTTTTTAAAGTTTGGGAATTTTTGGAGCATGTTTGGTATTTTTGATTTTTGTTAGAATTCTTTTCATAGAAGATAAAACATGTTTTTGTGAATGTTATTTCATATTGTTGTTTGTTGATGTGTTAGGAGCATATAGAATAAAGATGAGAATTTTTAAATTATTTCTCCTATTTATTTTATTAGGGCCGAAATATAATATAATTTTAAAAATTATTTTGATTTTTTTTGTTGAAAAATAGTTGAGGTATAGTGTTTGATATATGATATGAACATCATATATTAATCTTGAAATTTTTGAGACACTACTCCTATTTTTCCAAGAGGACCGAAACTATATCTATATATCTTAAGATTTATTTGATTTTTATTTGTTGAAAATAATATGATATATGATGTTTTGAAATAATATGAACCTATCATGCATTGTTGGGAATTTATTGAATACATATGTAATATATGTGTGAGGACAAAAAGAATTCCAAGCATTTAGTGCATATTATATATATTTAGTTGGTGTTTAAAGTTAATATTCCATGTTTATTGCATATTATAACCATGTTGTGAAATTAGTAGAATTTATTGAGTATATATATGTACATTGTGTCATTACTGAAAATATATACATATTAATGAACATGTGTTTTAATTTTATGTATGATATGAGATGATATTTCATGTTTAGTATATGATATAAGCATGATATGATTTTTGTGGAATTTATTGAACACCAATACTAAATGAATCACTATTATCAAAAACTTTATGTAACAGACTGTCAATCTAAAGTACGGATTAACGGATCATTACTAATAAACGGGGATTAAGAACGTAATGACCAACAATCTTTCAAGACTTCAAACTATTATAGATAAATATATAACGGTTTCATATAAACTGGACCAACAGATCATCAACAAAAGGATTCAACTGATCTGAAGGTAACATAAGAAATATCCAAAATAGTATAATAAAGTGTTTTGAACAGCTGAAAGCATGTGAATGCATATATGACGATATACATCCAAGGTAAACTTTTAACGACAAAAACTCCATCGCTCGACACTTGTCCATCCATTGACTCAACCTGCACATTTAAAAACAAACATGCAGGGCTAAGTACAAGATTGCACTTAGTGGGCTCATGCCAAAATCATTTCAATAAATTACACTGCCCATGAGTATAACACGAGGGTTTTAGTTGAAATAACTCGTGAATACCAAAATACTTTATCATTTCTCAAAAGATTCGCCTGGCCAGGCATTTTTGATTCGTATGATCCGTATCATTCACATAACTGTTCATAACTGATCTCACGCCGTAGAAGTAGGCCTCCTTCTACCGACGCCGTGACCGGCCGAAGATGTTGCTAACGGCTCACAATCACATAGTCAGGGATTCTGCATCTGACTAGGATCCATGACCGGCCGATGATGTTACTAACGGCTCACAGTCACAAACTGGTGTACACGTTAACCTTAGCCAGGAATTCTGCATCTGACTAAGATCCGATATCGATTTTAAAATTAAATTGGGAGCGACCCAATAACTGATTCACATACATCGTTGGCTCGCCCAACAACATGATAGGATCCATACGTTAAAACATAAATATTTTGGGCATGTAATTGAATAACAGTTCATAATCATTTCTCAACTGAAAGCTTTGCAAATAAATACTTTTCGAAGAAAGCGTTGTAAATAAAAGGGTTTTCAAGTAAAGCCCACCTCGTATATGAAGGTCGTTATTCTACGGTCTCCTTTTCTTACGTCAACGCCCAGTCCACGTATCACCTTAATGTTAGAATTATTTTAGTACGTCGGTTACGTTCGATAGAGACGAACATAGTCTATAACGTTTTATGCATCAAATAAGGCTATCGCCGGACTTATTTTGACGTTTCCTAATCAATTGATGTTGATTACAAATTTTCTTAAGTTATAAGGAATATTTTATCTTTTTAGTACATAATGTACGTTTTAATGTACTTACGTAACGTAAGTTACATTCCTACTAAACGTACTACGTCGCATAGATCACGTATTATCGAATTGCGTGCCCTTTGACCTTGGTCAACGATTTTGGTCAACTATTTTGACCAAGTCAACAAAAAGTCAACAATTTTGACTTTGGTCAACAAAAAGTCAACATTTTGACTTTTTCAATTATTTATGAAATTCTTATCATTTTATGTGCAATTCTTGTTCCAAAAATTCCTATAAAATCATACTATGTCTAAAACATTATTTTAGATCATATTATGTATTTATATTTGATAAAATAAATTTATAACATTAATATACTTTAGGGTATAATTTTGATCACCTTGATTAATCCACTAAACATTTTCAAAAATTCGATAAATTCACATAATACTTAATCACCCTAATTATCCTTATTTATAACATAATTGTTATTTATTATGAATTATTGAATTTAATGTTCCTAAGTCATATTTCAAAATTTCGACTTAGGTCCAAATAATTTTATAAATTCAATAAATTCATACAACCATATATTATGAATCTACATCATCAAAATTATATGATAACACTTAAATATGATTTATATCATAACCTTCTATCATAGGTTATATTTTTCGAAATTCTTGGACTTAGGTACTAAAGTTCTCCAAAAATTCTATATAAATTTATATAAGCTTATTTAATACCCTAGATTATTATTCCATGCTCAAATCAACAATTAAAATCAAAATCATCAACATATCATCCCCTAAGTTTTCGGTCCAATTTTAAATTACATAGCATGCTTAATTTTGTGATATAATTATAATACATGCTTAATAACATCATATAAATGTATTATCTAAACATTTTAGCATGAGTTATATAATTTTGAAAATCATATGATTAAACTAAGCTTATAACATAAATTCTAACGTATATACAAGGCTCGTAAGAATTCTAACCTTTAATCGGTATAGATTTGATCGGCGTTGGCTAGTTGATCTAAGTTTGGGCTCTTGCGCAAGATGAACACTCTCTCTTCCTCTCCTTATAATTTTCGAAACTTTGGTGTGTGGTGAACAAATGAAGGCTCTCATGGGGTATTTATAGACTTAGGCTACTTATTTTTTTATTATTATGTGAAAATATCTAAGATCCACTTGTTACAAATCTTATCCCTAACCTTATCATATCTTATCAAGAATCTTATCTTATACAACTCACCCCACTTGCTACCTTATCCTTTAATTAGATACATTGAACCATAGGTTAAATTAAAATCAACACTTTATAAAATATATATATATATATATACGTCGCCCACATTCAATAGGCCTTAGGATTTATTTATTTGTTTTATTACTATAATATATATTTTATTATACTATATTATAATTAATTAAAATTTATATCATAATTATCAAAATTTACAAAATTAAAACACTAAACCCCATTATGTAGTTTACGCCTACTACTATATTTTAGACTAGGTTTCTATTTAATTTTATATTATATATTATATTATTATCATATTATTATTATAGTATAAAGTTGCTTTAGAAAAGTCAAATATTTCAACTATACAAATGGCACTATTATATAGTATGAAATTAAATAAATTTTTAACCTTATTGCTTAAGGTTTCGCCCAACAACATGCAATGAATCTAGGATTACTTGTTCCACTTGATAACTATGTCTATTTACACCTAATATAGGATAAGATCCAACTCATACCTCATCCTTAATTATAGGATAATGTTTATCACATAAAATCATGCTTAATAACCTAAAATTGGCGCCACTTTTGAGTACAAGTGCACCCCCACTTGTGCAAGTTGTAATACACCTCATTTTATCCTTAATGACATCATAATAATATAATAATTATCATACATCATTAATTAAATAAGAATAAAAATTAATTTGTGCTTAGAAAACCCTAATTTTCGATTTTCACTAAGGTATTTAAAAATATTTTATTTTCTTGTATAAAATAGCTACTACATAATTATGTGACATATTATATGTCTTAGATAATAAATTTAATCATAGATAAGTATTTAAAATAATTTAGATATTAAAAACCCTAATTTTCGAATTAAATATTTTCGAAAATTATCAAAATATGGTACATCTCATTCTTAAATTTTCTAGCATTATTTAATGATAAATAATGCTCTTATATAATAAAATAATTATAGGAATTTGAATTTTATAATTCGAGATCATTTGAGTGAGTTATCGACTATCTACAAAAAAAAGCGCTTTTAAAGCGTCTCAAAATTCTTATAGACTAATTATCTTTAAAGCGTCTAAAATAAAGTTTGTTACAACTTTATTTATTCCTATAATAATAGGAATTTCGAAATTAAGCTTAACTGCTTAATAATACTGTAAGACGTAAACGTCGAATTTATTCAACGTTAGAAAATTACGTTCGAAGGAATATTGAGAATTATATTCCTTAATTCACTAAGCCTCAGTGAATCTTATACAGAAATTATCCAATTATGCTTGGTCAAAGTCAAGAGTTGACTAATTAAGATTTTTTTAATTATTGATTTAATAATACTAATTATGGAATTTATTATCGTAATCCTGTATTAAAATTACGGGATATTACATTCTACCCCCCTTAAAAAAAATTTCGTCCTCGAAATTTGCATACCTTAAAAGAGTTCGGGGTATCGTTCTTTCATAGCGTCCTCGAGTTCCCACGTCGCTTCCTCTTGTCCGTGGTGTTTCCATAGGACTTTTACTAATGAAATTGATTTATTTCTCAACTGTTGAACCTTATGGTCTAAAATAGCCACAGGCTCCTCCTCGTAGCTCATGTCAGGATTTAAGACCACGTCATCATGATGTATTACGTGTTTCGGGTCATACACGTATTTCCTCAATTGCGACACGTGAAATACATTATGGACATTACCCAAACTTGGTGGTAATGCTAGTCTATAGGCTACAGGGCCTATTTTCTCAAGGATCTCGTAAGGTCCTATAAATCGTGGTTTCAATTTTCCCTTTACCCCAAATCTCACAATGCCTTTAGACGGAGAGGTTTTAAGAAAAACCTTGTCTCCACACTCAAATTCTAGCTCGGATCTACGGGTATTGGCATATGATTTCTGCCTATCTTGAGCTTCCTTTATTCTTTGTCTTATCTGGCGAACAATTTCAATCATTTCTTCCACTGTATCGGGCCCTAAAATTTTCCTTTCACCAACTTCATCCCAATAAAGTGGTGATCGACACTTCCTTCCATACAATGCTTCATATGGGGCCATATTAATTGTCGCCTGATAACTATTATTATAGGCGAACTCAATAAGCGGTAAAACTTGTTCCCAAGTTGCGCCTCGATCCAATACTACCGTTCTTAACATATCCTCTAGCGTTTGGATCGTTCGTTCTGATTGGCCATCTGTCTGTGGATGAAAAGCTGTGCTAAAATTCAGCTTTGTTCCTAATTCCTTTTGTAGGCTAACCCAGAATCTCGAAGTAAATTTCGAATCTCTATCAGAAGTGATAGATTTTGGTATTCCATGTAGACGTACAATTTCCCTGACATATAACTGGGCTAACTTGTCGGATCCATAGGTAATTCGAATTGGTAGGAAATGAGCACATTTTGTAAGGCGATCCACTACTACCCATATAGCAGTGTTACCCTTTTGTGACTTTGGTAAACCTGTTACAAAATCCATAGCTATGTCGTTCCATTTCCATTCGGGTATCTCCAAAGGTTGCAGCTTTCCATATGGCCTTTGATGTAATGCCTTTACTTGTTGACAAGTAAGACAACGTTCGACGAAAGAGGCTATATCTCTTTTCATTCCTTCCCACCAGAACTTTCTTCGTAAGTCTTGGTACATTTTGGTACTGCCTGGGTGGGCGGTATAAGGAGTATCATGAGCTTCACTCATGATTTCATTTCTAAGCTCGTCATTATTTGGAATGCATAGCCTCTCCTCAAACAATATCGCGTTATCAGATGCTTCCTTGAAACCTTTTTGTTCTCCCATTCTAACTTTAATCCTTATCTTTTCTAGTTCCTCGTCCTTTCTTTGTTCTTCTATAATTCTATTTCTCAAATCAGACATCATAGTAAGGGTAGCAATGTTACCTATGATTGTCTTTGGTGGTTCGACTATCTCTATTGATAGTTTCTCAAACTCTTCAATGAGTTTTCCTTCCTTTGTCAAGAGACATCCAAGCCTTGACTGACCTTTACGACTCAGGGCATCTGCTACTACATTAGCTTTTCCGGGATGATAGTTTATGCCACAGTCGTAGTCTTTTACTAATTCGAGCCATCTCCTTTGTCTCATGTTAAGATCTTTTTGCTCGAAAAAGTATTTTAAGCTTTTGTGGTCAGTAAAGATTTCGCATCTCACTCCGTAGAGATGATGTCTCCAAATCTTTAGGGCGTGAACCACAGCTGCCAGTTCCAAATCATGAGTCGGGTAGTTCAACTCATGTGGCCTAAGTTGTCGTGATCGTGGCTATTACCTTTCCTTCTTGCATCAATACACAACCGAGTCCATTCTTGGAAGTATAGATAACATATTCTTTGTTCGAATCTGGAACAGCTAATACCGGTGCACTAGTCAGTTTTTCCTTTAACGTTTGGAAACTTGCCTCACACTCATCAGTCCATGTGAATTTAATCTCCTTTCGGAGTAACTGTGTCATTGGCCTTGCTATTTTGGAGAATCCTTCAATGAATCTCCTATAGTAACCAGCTAATCCTAGGAAACTTCGAATTTCGTTTTGAGTGGTCGGTGTTTTCCATCCTTGTACAGCTTCGACTTTTGCCGGATCAACTTTTATTCCTTCTGCTGACACAATGTGTCCAAGGAATATTACTTCCTTAAGCCAAAATTCACACTTGCTGAATTTAGCATAAAGTTGTTCGGCTCGTAGGGTCTGTAACACTGTTCTTAAGTGTTCCCTATGTTCTTCTTCATTCTTCGAATAGATGAGAATATCATCTATGAAGACTAAGACAAACTTATCCAAGTATGGGTGGAACACTCGGTTCATAAGATCCATAAACACGGCAGGTGCGTTAGTTAGACCGAACGGTACAACTACAAACTCGTAGTGACCATACCTTGTTCGGAATGCCGTCTTAGATATATCTTCCGGCCGTATCTTAAGTTGATGGTATCCTGATTTAAGATCGATTTTCGAGAATACACTTGCACCTCTCAACTGATCGAACAAATCGTCTATCCTTGGTAACGGATATTTGTTCTTGAGCGTCAGTTTGTTTAATTCCCTATAATCGATGCACATTCGCAGCGAGCCATCCTTCTTCTTTACAAACAGGACAGGTGCTCCCCATGGTGAAACACTTGGTCTAATAAAACCCAAGTCCAATAACTCTTGGATTTGAATTTTTAGCTCTTCGAGTTCTTTTGGTGCCAATCTGGATGGCGCTTTTGATACTGGAGCTGATCCGTGCTCCAGATCAATTGTGAACTCTAGCTGCCGTGCGGGGTAGTCACGGTAATGTGTGGGAAAGACGTCTGGAAATTCTCGAACAATTTCTACGTCCTCGATCCTTGTTTCCGCCTTTTCTTCTCCATTTAGATAAACAAGGAATGCTTGACATTCCTTCTTGTTCATCATTCTTCTTGCTTGGAGTGCGGATACTATTGGGATTTTCTTTCCCATACTAATCCCATAGAAGTTTGTAGCTTCTTTTCCCGGTGGTTGCATCGAGATTCTTCTTTCCTTGCATAAGATCGTGGAATGGTTTTCGGCCAACCAATCCATTCCTAAGATTATATCTACATCCCCCATAGGTATTACGTTCAAGTTATTTGCTAGAACCTTAAGTGAGCCTAAGTTCAATTCTAAGTTCGAGCAAGCATGAGTAACGGTCATAGTACCTCCTATAGGTGACGAAATTCTCATTTCCTGATTCGTTTTCTCAGGTTTAAGTCCTAACATATCAACGCATGCTTTTGAAATGAAAGAATGCGAAGCACCCGTATCGAACAGAAGTATAATAGGTATATTGCAAAGTAATCCCATACCCGCTAGGTTACCTTGGTTCTGCTCGTTCTGGCGCCTATGGAGCGCATAGGCTCTGGCCTGAGCTGGTTGCGGCCGGCGAGGTGCTTGCCTTTGTTGATATGGTCTTTGTTGCCATGATTCTTTCTTGTCTCTGCGGTCGCTTTGTCGTTCTTCTTCTTCTTTGTGGTGGTATTGAATGCCTTAACGGTTGGGCAGGGCCTGCTTGATTTGGCCTTCCCATGGTGATCTGGCGAATCCCAGGGCATTCATTTGCATAGTGGCCCCTTACGCCACACTTATAGCAGACGGGATTTCCAGCCATGCACACCCCTGTGTGTCTTTTGTTGCACTTCGGGCATGGCGGAATCGTACAATTTCCTGGGTAGGTGGAGTAAATATGGGTCTCCTCCAGCCTTGCCCTTGTGAAGCCATGTTATTCTGCCATGGCCTTTTATTTCCGTTATTAAAGCCTCCTCGGTTAAAGTTGCTATTATTAGGACCTCCTTCCCATTTGCGCTTTCCTTTGTCACCGACATTCTGTGACTGAGTCGGTGTAGGTTTCTCTTCGGGCATTGCTGCCTCTATGTCTAATGCTCGACTAAGAGCCTCCGTATAAGTTAAGTCACCATGACTTGCTAGTGACATCCTTATTTCGTGCCTTAGTCCTGCCCTGAACTTTTCTGACATTTTCATGTCAGTGCTTACTAGGTCCGTGGCGTATCTAGACATATCGCAAAACAGTCGGTCGTACTCAGTGACCGACATCTTGTTTTGCTTTAGGTTGAAAAATTCAACCTCTTTCTTTTTCCGGTAACTTTTAGGGATGTATTTATCATACATTTCAGTTTTGAAGTCATCCCAGGTAAAGTATTCCATCATTAGGGGTTAACGTCTTTCTCCTTGCTTCCCACCAGAAGTCCGTTGGTCCGGTGAGTTGAAACGTAACGCAAGATAACTTCTCTTGCGTGGTACAACGAAGAAAATCAAAAATTCGCTCAATAGCCCTGACCCATTGTTCGGCATCCTCAGGGCTTCCTTTACCATTGAAGGAGGGCGGGTTTTGTCTTAAGAATAATTCCTCAACCCTACGGTCAGGTGGAGGTGGGGGTGGTACCGGGATTTCTTCACTTTCAGCCCGAGGTATTCTTCCTCTGCCCCTACCTCTTCCTCTACCTCTGCCCCTCTCTTCTTGCTGAGGTGCACGTCTGGGCGGCATTCTGTTAATAAAACGTAGTTAGCGTTTATATAACGTTTATCGCAATTGAATATACATAACATCTTTATACAATCGCATCGTAAAACAACTTAAACAACCATCATTCTTTTTGAACAACTTGTCATCATAAAAAGCCCATATAGGGTTATCATGTATATATATATATATGTGGAAAATTTGCCTCAAAGAGGACTATTTTGTACAAGTCATAAGACTTCAAAAGATCTCATAGTGTTTACAAGGTACTATGCTTCTATAGCTACTGCTAGAGCATCTCTAGTTATACTATCCATACTATCTATAATATGATTTATTTAGTCTTTAGGTTTTGACGTCGTCGAGTGCCCTTCGTCTGAGTCATACTCTTCACTTGGAAACTTGCCAGTGTCCAAGTATGTCCTTGCCTCGTACATTAAATACTTCAATTCTTTCATAGGGCCGGGGGTAATGCTGCTTCCTGTTTCCTCCATGAGACTAGGATCCTGCGTCGCTTCGTTTTCTCTTCTTGGCATAACTGATGTGGTAGGATATGGGTTGATATATTGGCCTTCGTAGTATTCATTTCCCTTGGTGTCTTCGTGCCATGTATATTGTTGAGGGAAGGTTCTTACAGCTGCTGCTCCATACATGTCGTACGTATTCTTGAGATGGTTGACAAATCCTGTTAGATATGCCAGAATCTCCGAATTCTCTCTATAGATAACGTATTCTTTCGCCACTTCTTGTGCATATTCTTGCCAGCCTGTTGGCAGTAGGTAAATGAGTCGTTGGATTCCGTCTAAAGCTGTTATTCCATAGTAATGAGCTTTTATCCAGAGGCGCAAGAACTCATCCAGGAATTGCCCTATATCGGTGCCTGGTCTATAATAAAAGAATCGATACTCGAGCTCCTCGTTCGAAACCTTCCCTTTTCCTGCCATCTGAATACAGACAGTACTAGCGTAAGTCAATCTATATCTGATAAGCAGATAAAAGAATGGAAAATATCTGTTAAGCAGATAAAGCAAACACATCTGATAAGCAGATAAATGTTTACATCAAAGATCCTATGTTCATTCTATATCATAATTATACTTATGGGATCTCTACTCTTAACTCTCTAAGTTCTTTGGTTCTTAACAAAAATTTTCAGTCTAACTTCAACTGTCCCCCACGAATTCTGGAGATGGATTCAGGATTTCTATCCTTCATATGAAATGAATTTCATTGTGATAAGAGTACGTGAGCGAAAACCGTTTGCAAAACGGAGTTCAAACGAATGAGAATGAGTTAAAACAAGAACACTGCGCAGTGCAGTTTTCTGCCTGCGCGATTGTGCGCCGGGAATTACTTCCTTCCGGACGATTGCGAGCTCATGTTCTGCTTCGTACGAGTTTCCTTACAAGTTTTGTTTAGCTTTCTTTGGTCCTTATCGAACCCATGCGTTTTGCACCTTTGATCCATTCTTTTGCTTTCGTCATCCTTTCGTTGAAAACTCGAGTTTGTTTTCAACCGACTTTCCTTTCGTTCGCAAATCAATACCTTACTATTGTTCTTGCAAAAGGGATTAAGCTCCTAACTCATACTTCTATGTTCAAGAGGTGAGCATGCTTCTTAGAGCATCTAAGTTCCGTTGTGAAGACATATTCACTTTCAAAATGAACTGTAAAACTTTGAAATAAATGTTTCAAAAAGCATAACTTCGGCATTCATATTTTCAGTAACTCAAGCATCATTTTTGACATTATCATGCCAACTGTTTCTCATTCTCTGTAAACTCTGTCTCATACCACTGATAACTCATTATCGTATTACTTTTGACATAAAATTGTCAACTTTTCACATAACACTGAAAAATCCTTTTTTGGAAAATGTTCCAAAACTTTCATAACTTTCACTGCTTTCAAAATATGAGTTCAATCTCATTTTAAAAATCTCAAGTTCACTGTTCAAACTTTCATCTTTCAACCTCAAAACTGAGAAAATAATTTACCTCTTTTCCGGTTGAGCTTGATGTGATGGAGTGTTGAGCACAGTCAGCTGCTTTCTAGAAGTCTAGTGACTCAATCTAGACTTAACTTTTGAAAGAAAGTTTTAGGGTTCAAAGGACGACCCGCTCTGATACCAACTGTAACAGCCCGCCAATCTAAAGTACGGATTAACGGGACTGTTACTAATAAACGGGGATTAAGAACGTAATGACCAACAATCTTTCAAGACTTCAAACTATTATAGATAAATATATAACGGTTTCATACAAACTGGACCAACAGATCATCAACAAAAGGATTCAACTGATCTGAAGGTAACATAAGAAATATCCAAAATAGTATAATAAAGTGTTTTGAACAGCGGAAAGCATGTGAATGCATATATGACGATATACATCCAAGGTAAACTTTTAACGACAAAAACTCCGACTGCTCAACACTTGTCCATCCCATGACTCAACTCGCACATTTAAAACAAACATGCGGGGCTAAGTACAAGATTGCACTTAGTGGGCTCATGCCAAAATCATTTCAATAAATTACTCGCCTATGAGTATAACACGAGGTTTTAGTTGAAATAACTCGTGAATACCAAAATACTTTATCATTTCTCAAAAGATTCGCTGGCGGGCATTTTTGATTCGTATGATCCGTATCATTCACATAGCTTGTTCATAAGCGATCTCACGCCGTAAGTAGGCCTCTTCTACCGACGCCGTGACCGTCGAAGATGTTGCTAACGGCTCACAATCACATAGTCGGGATTACGCATCGACTAGGATCCATGACGGCCGATGATGTTACTAACGGCTCACGATACTGGCGGTGTACACGTTAACCTTAGCTGTGAATTTCGCATCGACTAAGATCCGATATCGATTTTAAAATTAAATTGGGAGCGACCCAATAAGCGATTCACATACATCGTTGGCTCGCCCAACAACATGATAGGATCCATACGTTAAAACATAAATATTTTGGGCATGTAATTGAATAACGATTCATAATCATTTTCAACCGAAAGCTTTGCAAATAAATACTTTTCAAGAAAGCGTTGTAAATAAAAGGGTTTTCAAGTAAAGCCCACCTCGTATATGAAGGTCGTTATTCTACGGTCTCCTTTTCTTACGTCGGCCTTGATCCGATCACCTTAATGTTAGAATTATTTTAGTATCGTCGGTTACGTTCGATAGAGACGAACATAGTCTATAACGTTTTATGCATCAAATAAGGCTATCATGGGACTTATTTTAGCGCTTCCTAATCAATTGATGTTGATTACAAATTTTCTTAAGTTATAAGGAATATTTTATCTTTTAGTACATAATATGCGTTTTAATGTACTTACGTAACGTAAGTTACATTCCTACTAAACGTCTTCACGTCGCATAGATCACGACATCGAATTGCGTGCCCTTTGACCTTGGTCAACGATTTTGGTCAACTATTTTGACCAAGTCGACAAAAGTCAACAATTTTGACTTTGGTCAACAAAAGTCAACATTTTGACTTTTTCAATTATTATGAAATTCTTATCATTTTATGTGCAATTCTTGTTCCAAAAATTCCTATAAAATCATACTATGTCTAAAACATTATTTTAGATCATATTATGTATTTATATTTGATAAAATAAATTTATAACATTAATATACTTTAGGGTATAATTTTCGGTCACCTTGATTAATCCACTAAACATTTTTCAAAAATTCCAATAAATTCACATAATACTTAATCACCCCTAATTATCCTTATTTATAACATAATTGTTATTTATTATGAATTATTGAATTTAATGTTCCTAAGTCATATTTCAAAATTTCGACTTAGGTCCAAATAATTTTATAAATTCGATAAATTCATACAACCATATATTATGAATCTACATCATCAAAATTATATGATAACACTTAAATATGATTTATATCATAACCTTCTATCATAGGTTATATTTTTCGAAATTCTTGGACTTAGGTACTAAAGTTCTCCAAAAATTCTATATAAATTTATATAAGCTTATTTAATACCCTAGATTATTATTCCATGCTCAAATCAACAATTAAAAATCAAAATCATCAACATATCATCCCCCTAAGTTTTCGGTCCAATTTTTAAATTACATAGCATGCTTAATTTTGTGATATAATTATAATACATGCTTAATAACATCATATAAATGTATTATCTAAACATTTTAGCATGAGTTATATAATTTTCGAAAATCATATGATTAAACTAAGCTTATAACATAAATTCTAACGTATATACAAGGCTCGTAAGAATTCTAACCTTTTAATCGGTATAGATTTGATCGGCGTTGGCTAGTTGATCTAAGTTTGGGCTCTTGCGCAAGATGAACACTCTCTCTTCCTCTCCTTATAATTTTCGAAACTTTGGTGTGTGGTGAACAAATGAAGGCTCTCATGGGGTATTTATAGACTTAGGCTACTTATTTTTTTATTATTATGTGAAAATATCTAAGATTCACTTGTTACAAATCTTATCCCTAACCTTATCATATCTTATCAAGAATCTTATCTTATACAACTCACCCCACTTGCTACCTTATCCTTTAATTAGATACATTGAACCATAGGTTAAATTAAAATCAACACTTTATAAAATATATATATATATACGTCGCCCACATTCAATAGGCCTTAGGATTTATTTATTTGTTTTATTACTATAATATATATTTTATTATACTATATTATAATTAATTAAGAATTTATATCATAATTATCAAAATTTACAAGAATTAAAACACTAAACCCCATTATGTAGTTTACGCCTACTACTATATTTTAGACTAGGTTTCTATTTAATTTTTATATTATATATTATATTATTATCATATTATTATTATAGTATAAAGTTGCTTTAGAAAAGTCGAATATTTCAACTATACAAATGACTATTATTATATAGTATGAAATTAAATAAATTTTTAACCTTATTGCTTAAGGTTTCGCCCAACAACATGCAATGAATCTAGGATTACTTGTTCCACTTGATAACTATGTCTATTTACACCTAATATAGGATAAGATCCAACTCATACCTTATCCTTAATTATAGGATAATGTTTATCACATAAAATCATGCTTAATAACCTAAAATTGGCGCCACTTTTGAGTACAAGTGCACCCCCACTTGTGCAAGTTGTAATACACCTCATTTTATCCTTAATGACATCATAATAATATAATAATTATCATACATCATTAATTAAATAAGAATAAAAATTAATTTGTGCTTAGAAAACCCTAATTTTCGATTTTCACTAAGGTATTTAAAAATATTTTATTTTCTTGTATAAAATAGCTACTACATAATTATGTGACATATTATATGTCTTAGATAATAAATTTAATCATAGATAAGTATTTAAAATAATTTAGATATTAAAACCCTAATTTTCGAATTAAATATTTTCGAAAATTATCAAAATATGGTACATCTCATTCTTAAATTTTCTAGCATTATTTAATGATAAATAATGCTCTTATATAATAAAATAATTATAGGAATTTGAATTTTATAATTCCGAGATCATTTGACTGAGTTATCGACTATCTCTAAAACCGACGCGTTTTAAAAGCGTCTCAAAATTCTTATAGACTAATTATCTTTAAAGCGTCTAAAATAAAGTTTGTTACAACTTTATTTATTCCTATAATAATAGAATTTCGAAATTAAGCTTAACTGCTTAATAATACTGTAAGACGTAAACGTCGAATTTATTCAACGTTAGAAAATTACGTTCGAAGGAATATTGAGAATTATATTCCTTAATTCACTAAGCCTCAGTGAATCTTATACAGAAATTATCCAATTATGCTTGGTCAAAGTCAAGAGTTGACTAATTAAGATTTTTTTAATTATTGATTTAATAATACTAATTATGGAATTTATTATCGTAATCCTGTATTAAAATTACGGGATATTACACTTTAAGTGCTTTAAACTCGTGGTTTAAAATTGTATTTGATGGTATTGCATTGGTAATTAAATTCTATAGTATGATAGGAGCATAACATGATTTTATTGGAATTTATTGGATACTTATGCTAATTATTGCTAATTATCGAAAACACAGCAAAATGGTTAAGTATGAGTATAATTTTAATGGTAAATGATGCTATGATAGTTAATCTATAAGCTTAGAATGAATGGTTATGATTATGATGAATGAATGGAACACTCATGCACACATACACAATGGTTGTGTATTATGTTAGAAATTAGGGTTTTCTAATGCTTTAGTATAGTTTATGTTGTGTATGGTGTTGTATGGTGTTGAATGATTATATGTATGTTGTGCCGACAGACAAAACCCCAAACGTAAACAACATAGTACTTTATGTACGAGAATCCAAATGAAATCGACAAATTTTGATAACTTAAGGGAAATTAATTAGAATCGAAGTTAGACACAAATTTATGGTTTTCTATTAATAATAGGATAACTCAAACGTGAGTTCCTAAGTTAAAGAAACCAAAAGCCGACTTACAACATTAATGCTCAACAACGATAAGCTAATACGATATTAGATTGAGCCTTAAGACAACTCAATACGAATAGCGATTATATAACGTACACAATCTCCGACGAGTTAAGAGAAACAAACAATGTCAAAAAGTATAAGCTAAGATTCAAACATAAGATGTCAATCCTTATGTCTCAAAGGTCGAGTTAGTATCCACAAAGAACTCCATTAATTCCTAAGTATTTACTTACGTGATGGTATGAAATATCTCGAATCATAAGTCAAGATCTCCTTTCATTCGTCGTGTTAATACGACAAGTCGTCAAACATAACCTACTAGGACGTAACTATAATTGTTAAGTCTAATTAGTGGCTTGAGAATATCCTAATTTACCAATCATAACTTGAGTACCAACAATCTATAACGTAATAACGTTTAGAAGAACACTAAGATTAGAGTCGAGGTTAGACTCGGAGTATATGACTCATAAGTTGAGGTTTGTCTATGAAAGACGAAAGAATATAGTTTGGGAATTGAGAATGTAAGATAATAGAAATTATCTTAACACCATCACAATAAATCACAAAGAAACCCTAAATTGGGAACTTTAAGTCGTAATTTATAAACGACCATCGATCAATAGAAGGAATCTAAGAAAAGTTATTTTCTTATGAAGGTCATGTTCGTACGTAGTTACCGAGGAAGGACACTCACACCCTGCCCCGCTTAGAACTTATAGCTTCGGACTAGCAGGTGGGCTATCTTGAAACAAAAATGATATGCATATCTATCTCAAAGCATGATTTACAAAAGCTTTATGAAATATTATTACATAAACTGTTGTTGACTGCCAAATGTTTATGTTTTGTTGCAATCCTATCTGAGGTTGGTATACCCGACGTGGTATGAGAATGTGTTGGTCCACCAACGTTAAAAAAGGGTAACGATCGGATACGACTTAGTTAAGGACTAACTCGGATTGTGTACACGTGTGACTATGTGTTAAGGTGAGCTACCTCGACCGGTCACGACGACTATGTGTAGGTGGCCACCTCCATAGTGCGCGAATGAATGAATGAATGATCATATATGGAACAACGTGGATGAAATGGTCCGACCGGACACACTTTGAAAAATGATAAAATATTTGATAGGCATGGGTCATTTCAACGAAAACTCCCATGTGCTATTGTGGGCAGTGCAATAACTTTACAAAGAAAATATTTTCGGCAATGAGTCCACTGAGTACTTTTGTACTTAGCCCTGCATCTCGTTTTTGATGTGCAGGTTGAGCAGGGATTGACGATGAGTGCGAGGTGGTGCAGAGTGGTAGGTGTTTTGTTGCTTTAATAGAAAGGATTTCTAGAACCTTGGGCATGTATCGTCATATGCATGTCCACACGTTTATTGCTGCTAACTCTGATATTGTTTGGTGTCTTTTGATTATAACTGTTTTTCACATCGTATTGAACTTGAGGTCGTACGTCGTTCCTTGAATTGCGCCCTGATTGGATTATATTTTGATTTTGAAACTTTTGACAAGTCCTTCTGTGACTTGGGTTTGTATTGAAACAACTTATTCCTTTCAGTCCATGCATTTATTCATAGTTAAATGGTTAATTGTACTGATTAGTTGTGTATATATCCGCTGTATTATCATACCAGTGAAGATCCATATAATCTGTACTTCTTTGAGAAGTCGGGTCGTCACAATAGGCTGGCCCATCAAGGCCTTTGCTGCTGGAAGAATTCGCCCATTCCCATATAGAGTCCCACTGGGACTCTGTTCTGATTCTTCCATATCTAGATAGATTATATCTGATATCATTAGATATCAAAGGATATTATTCTTGATATGATGTATCTTTAAAGATAAGATTGTACTTATTAGATATGTAGAGATCCTATCCTATTAGGATTCTAGGGTTGCATTATAAATACAAGGTGAGAGAAAATCAGAGGTATCCTAACGTTAGTGATTCTCAAAATTACAGTGTGAGGAAGAATGTGAATTTTTGCAGTACTCTCCATAGATTGCTCTCACTCAGCATTGGAGTTTTGACAAACGGGATACAGTCCAAAAGATCAAAGCACGAGTCTTGATCATTTTCTTTGTCCGACAAATTCGCATGTAAACACGAGAAAACACCAACGTATTTCAATTAATTATATAGGTGCATGCTAGGTATATAATCAATGTATGATAAATTAAACATTCAAGATAGATCATCGGGAGAGGGTTAAAATAAGATTTCCCTACAATATCAACGACAATTTCACCTAGAGAAATGTACGCTGTGTGAACGGTGTGTGTGCATCTGTTCACAAGAGAACATAGAGATAAGGGATGGAAGATGGGGTGGTCGTGGTGGCAAAGGTTGCTAATGACGATGCGACCATCCACCAAAGATGAGCAGGCGGCGGTGCAGCAGGTGGTACGAGGGAGAGGAAAGATGTCGGGTGTGTGTGGTTGAGACGTAAGAGAACAGAGAAAGAAGAAGAAAAAAAGGAAGATGAGGTCGTGGTCTCCGTGGTGGTGCAGCACGCCGACGACAACGTGTCCTACCGGAGATGGAGAGGACGACGACGGTAGATAGATGGCATATATATATGTGTGTATGTCTCGTGTATGAGAGTCGAGAGAGGGGGAGAGAGATAGATGTGAGGGTGGGGACTAGGGTTTTATTTTTATTTTTGTGTTTGGGCCTTATAATAAATGGGCCGAAAATAAATGGATGGGCCGACTAAACAAATTGAAGTGGGGATTAGGTTTATTTTTAAATGTTGGGCCAAGAATTTAAAATGATATTGGACATGTTCTGTTAATAAAATAGAGTTGGATTTTATATTCTTTTGGGTTGTATATTTTAAGTAGAACATGGACAATTAAATAAATTCTAAAGGGCCGAGAATTGTACTAAAATTTGTGCTCCCACATATTAACGAAGTTGGGCTGGAATTAATAAATGTCGAGGATCCAATTAAATTGAGCTAAATTTTTATATTAAATTAAATATGATTTAATTCTAATAATTAAATTTTGAGATTAATTCTCAATTAATTAAATAATAATCAAAATATCAATTATTTAGATTGAGTTATTTAAATTCATTAGATTTAATTGATAATTACTTAATTACTAGTTGGACTAATTGAGTTCTTATAATTAAATCGAGAGGTGGAACCAATCTAATAATTGAATAAAGTCTAATTTTAGAAATCGAATAGCATAATAAAAATTAATTATGCTAAGGGGCAATTTGAGAATTATCTTTTAAATTATTTATTTATGTAATAAGATAAACCTTAAGCCAATTACTAAATAGGAGGTGATTGGAAATAAATCGTAATTAGTGGATATCTAAGATGAATTAAATTAATTTGATTAATTAATCGAATGTTATTGAACTTTTAATTTGATCTATTTAATTAGCTTTAATTATGAATTTACTTAATTAATTAGAGATTTAATTAATTAATGAGTTGATTATGCCAAGTTGATGCTTGGGGGAAACTTTTTAAATAACTTTAATTTTTATAATGATTGTTAGAAGATGATTGAATTAGGAGAAATGTTTATTAACAGTGTAGTATATATATGGGTTTCTCTAATAGAATAAGTGGGATTTGCGAGGCGAGAAATGACGCGAAACGTTAGTGAATTGGAAACCGGAATTGTTGTTACGCATTAACAAACAACGAATATTAGTTATGAACTTAGGATTCATAATTTGCACAAAATGATGTGGAGAAATATCAATATAAGGAAAGAATTCAATGACGGAGTGTCATTTCTCATCACGGCGAGACAAATCTAATAGGCAAAATATAATTGTTAAATGAGTCGTATCGATGACGAAAATCCTAAAACCCAGAAACTTTAAAACTTAAAAGCTATCGAGTACATTGATTCTTAGTAATGATTCTCGAAGGAATCGATTGACGTACTAAAATTATATTTCGTATGTTGACAAGGTTTGACGTAGACATAAATGAAAACAACGAAGGATCGCGAGCAAGTACTTCAAGAAGAACAATTCTTAAGGTGGGTATTCTTATCTAAAAAAAATGTGGTTTTTATGAAAATCGTTTACTACTTATGCTTTACTGTTTTCTTTAACTGCAAATGTTTAAATGCGATATTGTCTGCCAAAATATTTATTGTTTTGTATATATTCATTCGGACTGGCAGGCCAACATGAGTTATTACGAATTCGGGTTCTACTGGTGAGATGGTAGTTTGGACTTATACTTAGCCTCTAAACCATTTGCAGTCAGTCATGCATCTGGGTAAAGGACGGTCTCCATCCCGACGCATTCCATAGCTGATTTGGATTATACGTTGTAATAAAACGATCGGCCGATCAATATTGTGAAAATAATAAAATATTTAGTAAGCACAGGGCCTTTTAAACCAAAATCCTTGTGTCTTACTGTGGTGACGGTAATACAATTTCATGAAGAAAATACAAAATATTTGGGCATATTTTCTGCATATTCATTTTTGATGTGCAGATTGAGCTAGTGATGGAACGGAGTAGAGTTGAACGGGATTTCTTTTGTCGATGTTAATGGAACATCTTTTGGTTCACCTTGAGAATGCATCTTCATATACATATCTCACACGTTTATTCTGCTACAAACTCTTTAAACTCTTTTGAATTTTAGATATATGTTGAACTCTTGAATATCCTAGTAGTGATTACATAATCAATTATTGTTTGGTCAGACTCTCTAAATCGACCTTATATGTAAATTATTCATTTTCAACCTCGACATCACTTATGTTTCCGTATTTACTCATGTTTCCTTACCAATGATATGGCTTAGAATCAACACTAAAATACCCTTTCTTTTTCCCTTCTTTAATCCAACCCCAAGTTACGGTCCGATAATGCATTCCTTCGGGATTAGCAGGGTCGGGCTGTGACACTAATGCTGCTGAATTGTTTTGAAGTTAGGTATTTTTGTTACAGTTTTCAACAGTAGAACTACCAGCTTAGACAGACCCAAAACTTAAGGAGTTCGAGCAGTATTGAAGCCATCCTTACTGAAAGGAGTATCAATATCAACGCATATGATAGAAGCTCAATTGAAGGATCGCGTACTGAAAATTGAAGACTGGTTGAAGGCCAACTGATGTCTGAAGACGGAAGCATAGTGATACTGATGAACAAAGTTATTGGAGTAAAGTCGAAGACTGAAGTGTAATATCCCAAACTTTTAATTAGTAATTAATTAACGATTAAGGTTAAACAGGGCATTGCATCCTTAATAAGAAAGAAAATAGACATGCTTAAGATCTAAATTACTTAATTTCATTTAGCAAAATAAAATGTGATTGATAATTGAATTCTAAAACTTTTAAGTAAAAGATTTTGTTTAGAAATTTAAAGTATTATGTAGATTGATTATTTGATCTTAATGATCAAATAAATGCTATGACTATCGAAAATATAAAGTTATGTTCTTATGTGTGTTACATTTTCATGTTATGTTGTAATAATGAATTCTATGGATATAAGATTAGTATGTTATTATTTTTTCCACTTAAGTGAAGAAAACAAGAAAGAGTAAATGATATATATATATATATATATATATATATATATATATACACACAAATAATTACATTAGATAATATATATATATATATATATATATATATATATATATATATATATATATATATCATGTTGATTATTAATAAGATAAGTATAGTATGAATGCATTAAATATTGTAAATACTAGAAATGGTGAATAAGCTAAGCATGCATTAAATTAAAACTTGGTGACCAAGCATGAATTAAATTAAATGTGGTGAATAAGCATGTATTTAATTAAATCAAAAATGAAATAAAATTTGATATATAAATACTAAACCTCCATACTATTCATCATTTATCCTCCATTTTACTCCCAAAGTTTTCGAAACACACACTAACACACACACTTAGAGAAAAAAAAAATTGTCAAGCCATTTTCTTCCAATTCTTCCAATTTCAAGCTTGATTTCAAGTTGAACAAAGGTATAATTTTATCTTTTCTTCAACTTTTGAGCTTAATTATTGTTAGTAGATATGTGAAAATGTTGATGGTATGAAATTGAAGAATTTAAGTGATATGTGATGAATATTAATGATATATGGTGGTAATTAATGGATTAGTAGTAAAATGATGAAATATTTATGGTTTTGTTGCAAGATTTAAGTTGGGATTTAAAAACCCTAGTTCATGAACTTTGAATTAAAGTGATGATATGTTGATCTTATGTTGAAAGTTTGTTTGAAATTATGTGATTAAGCATGGTTAAGTGTGTAATATGAAAGAAAATTTAGCAAAATAAACTTATAAAATATATACATATTTTCGGCAATTTCAAAGAAATTAGGGAAATATTATGTTGATTTTATTTTCTTCAATTAGCTTGATATATGAGTTTAATATGATGATTTAAGCATTATGTGAATTAATTAGAATTTTCTAAGTTAATATGTTGAAAGTGAAAAATTTTAGTTTACATGTTTAGGTGGTATATTCATGCTAAAATGGATATATGCTATTGTTATTGTTATTGTTATTGTTATTGTTATTGTTATTGTTATTGTTGTCTAAGGTTGATATATGATAATTATAGGAGAATTAGAAAGAAAGTTGAAGAAAAATATAATTTATACATGATTTCATAATATTCGAAAATTATGAGGAAAAAGGGGAAAATTAAAGTTTGATGTTATTCTTTATAAATCTTATGGATTATGAATCTATTATGTAAGTAAGGCCTAATGAAGCTTATTTGGGATTTATAAAGTTGAGAAGGTGAAAATCTAAAGTTTATGTACATGTTCATGTTGAGGTGAAATCATGCTTTAAATAAGTTATGTTATGTGATCTTAATTGATTAGAAATGATTTATAAACCTAAAGTATAATAATAATAAGAAAAATGATATTTCAAGTATGTTGATGGTCTATTACTTGAACGGTAATGAAAAGTTTAAGTTAGACGATTAATTAAAAAGTTATGCATAAATAACTTAAGAAAAAGAAATAAAGTGTTTAAGTAAAGAAAAGAATGTGAATTTAGTTCACTAAAGTATAACTATAAAATAATTGTCAATCGTTCCTTAAATACCCAAGTAGACTCGTGAGAGTCGAATAAATAAAATGTGAAGAAAGTTTAAAGAATAGAATGATGCAATGACCCGAAAGATTTAAATTTCTTATAGGTGAAAGTTTAGACAAAAGTGTCTAAATAAAACATAAGAAAAGAAAAAGAATGAATAAGAAGAATTCATATGTGTTTGATAGATAAGAAATGCCCTTTATATGAGTACTGATATTATCGAATAATCTAAGGTACGTCGAAAAAGGGCAAGGCGATTAAGGAGGAAGAAGAAGAAGAGAATGGGAAGTTTATTAAACTTATCGAGTAAAATCTACAGGTGGGCTTTCTAAAAACTTATAGCACGTGCTATTTTATACTATTTCATTATCTATTGCATGACATTCAAAATTATTGACTTGCCGAATGTTTGAGCATGAGCATAATGCATTACCTATCCACGGAAAAGAAAGAAAGAAAGAAAGAAAGAATGTTACCGACGTTGGGTATGGACCTTCGGGTCAAGGTGTGTTTGAGAAGGAGGCATACGTCTCAACACAAAGAAATGCGTGGATATGGGAAGAGAAAGATGTCTCAGACAAAGATCATGCATATGCATTTGTTTTAGTGCTATGAAAACGGAAGCAAGTAAGTGTTTTATTACGAAAAGCATGCACAAGTTTTTCACTAAAACCCCTGTGTATTGCAAAGTTACGGCAAGTCAATCTTATAGCTCTAAGAGCAAAGTTTTAAATGTTTTCGGCATGTGTGCATTGAGTGCTTATGTACTCACGCCCTGTATGTATTTCTAAACATGCAGGTTGAGTTGGGATCCTAGAAATGGAGTTGGAAGGGACATTGTGGTTACTGTGGTTTACGGTTTTCGTCACATATATTCAAAACATCTCTTATTATTTCGTTTATTTCATACGTCTGGTTATGGTCGTTGAGATGGAACTCCTTGATATCACTTGTTGATGGAAACAAATTTGGTATTGATTGGTAGTTGTGGTATGTGAGCAATGTGGGAGTCGAACTCCTTTATACCTCTAGTTGCTGAGATGAACTTAGTTGGGTTTGTGATCAAGAACATTTGAAATTGTTCAAGTCGAACTTGTTTTGGTTCTACGTTGTTTGAAAGTTTATCTTGAAGCAACGTTGCTAATCTTGCTACTTCGTTGTTAAATTGGAAACCTATGCGTATTGTTAGGTTTTGCTGCCCAGAGTTATATGTCTTCGCATATATAACTCAACTACCTTTTCTGTTGCCATACTCTGACACAATTGATCGTTATGTTGTTGTTGAAGGTTTGGAAAAGCCCATGTTGGAGAAAAGTCGAATGATGTTGATAATCCTAACTCTATTATTCCTTTTATTCATTCGACTTTATGAAAGCAAATCATTTCATGTTGAATGAAACTTACACATTCTTTGGCGTTACCCATTATTCGTCCCTCATATATTCTTATCATATCCCTTATTGAATTCTTTCTATCGTCATTAGTCCTAATGGTTCATGAAGAGTCATTAGTCACAGCCTAATCTCTTGATTAAGAAGTTGGGTTGTGTCAGATTGGTATAAGAGCAATGTTTTTACTGGGTCTGTGAATAATTGGAGTTCATTCAATTCATAAAGTAGTTAGAGTCAGTAAAGCACGGTGTTCCAAATCCATCTCCGCCAGCTGAACCAGGTAAGTAAGATGAAATTTGTTAAGGGTATTGAAAATGTTTTTATTTCAAGAAGTTATTTAACAAAGTTATGCATTAGATAAAGTCATGCACTTGACAAAGCCATGCATTTTACAAAGTCATGCATTTGATAAAGTTCTTCATATGATTGATGAGTTATGTGTATGATAAGTGATGTGAAGTATATATATTGAAAGGTGCTAAGTACGAAATTGTTAAGCTTTGAGCATTTAAGTACATTAAGATAAGAATTTTAGTTAGTATTTAAGTTATATTCTTACTCTAGGATGGCAAGGACTCGATCTATGGCACCGAGACCTCTCACGATTGGGCGAACTGACCAATTCTACGAGTATCAGATGGAGGAACATTAGAGTTCAAAATTTTTAGATAGAAACTTTCTCGATCTTCGTTGATAACGATAAACGTAACGACGACAAACGTAATAACGATAAACGAGATGACGACAAACAAGTCGTACTATTCTGGACTGTCCGAACGATCCTCGTTATCGTAGATAAGAACAATCAGGGCTTTATGCAGCTAGTACGTGTTCTACCTTCTGGATGGTAGGAATGGGCCGATGTAATTACTCTAAGACTACATCGACGAGTATCGTAGTTTTGCAGAATTTTCGGGATTCGTGGATATTATTCGTAGACAGTATCACGCTACTCAGAGTCCTCCTCCTGGTAACTATCCTCCTATGGAAGGTTTTGTTTTTGCCATTTATAATATCTTATCATCAGACATTTCTATTGAAAGTAATGAACCTCAGTTTGAGGTAAGCGAATCTAGTGCTTCTGCAGTGGTAGATTCGGCCGCTTTTGAATCATTGATGGATACCTCTGATGCTTCTATTTATGAACATCAACCTGTATCAGTTGATACTACTACTTCATCGGATCAGCTTACCCCTGTTGATATCACTACTTCCTTTGAGCTTAGCCCTACTTCCTTGAAGAAGAGTTTCCTATTGAAGAACCCGAGCATTTTGACCATGATTATGATATGGATGTCATTGATTTAGGATGGTATGATCAACTCATTGCCGTAAATGTCTCCCCACTTCAGTCTGTACCATATGAGTCTCTACCGGAACCCTACCCACTTTTCTTTTCGAAGAAACCGAGGCTGGATCATCCAGACCAGCTGGAGTCGCGCGATCTTTCAAGTATGAACCTGAATTTTTGCAACCCGTTGGTACTACTCAATTGCAACCCCTTCAGCTAAGCGATATGCCGTTTATTTCGGACCCTTCTCTTCTTGATACTGAAATTAGCTACTCTCATTCTACTTCATTTGCTAATCATTCTTCTGAACTACCACCGGAGGATGAATGTATTGAGGAGGTATAGATGTAGAAGATATGGTAGATTAACCGGAATAGTTTTCCGATGCCTACTCTGCCAAGGAGAAATTTTCCCTTAAGTAAAAAGTCCTCTAAGAGGCAATTTTCCCATGATATAAAAAGCAAAATTTAAAAGATATCCATACTTTGTTTAATATTGTTTTTCTTGTTTACCTTTGAACCTATTGTTTATGCAATTGTGTGAATTTCTTTACATGTAACCCTATTTGCTAAACATGACATTTTATTCGCTTTCTTATAAATTCCTTGCCTACATACTGCATATATTGTTCTCATTAACCTGAAATGCAGTATGCCGCCAAGACGTCGAATTCGAATTCCTGTAGCAGAGGAACAAGAAAGTGAAAATATACCTCAACCTACCCCTGAATCCACCCTCCTCCAACAACTCGAAAAATTTCTGAATTATTCCTTCGACAAAATCCACCATCTTTCAATGGAACTGGTAATCCTACCGAGGCAGGGGAATGGATTCGAGCGATGGAAAGAATCTTTAAGTTTTTAGAATGCTCGGATAAGGAATGCCTTTTGTGCATTTCCTTTCAATTGAAAGGACTAGCCGACTTCAGGTGGGAATCACGCCAAAAGACTCTCACTCCTGAGAGATTGGAGAATTTCACTTGGGAACAATTTAAAGAAGAATTGTTTGCGAAATATATTCCTCGAAGTTATAGGAAACAAAAAGAAATCGAGTTTATAAAGTTGAAATAAGGAAAGAAAACCGTGGCGGAGTATGATAGAGAATTTTGCAATCTATCCCGCTATGCTCCGTACAAAATAGAAACCGATGAGAAGATGGCCGAACTGTTCCGTTCGGGTTTACGTCAAGAACTTAGAGTCATCCTGGTGAGCCAGCCTACCCTATCATATGCTGAGACGTTGAATAGGGGTTTAGATATGGGATTGAAAATGCAATCGGAAATGATGGCCCCTGAATCAAATCCAACCCGATTTCAGAACCAAACTCCACAAAAGATGATGCCCCAAATCAACGATTTAAAGAAAAGCGAAGATGGGAGATAAGAGACTTTCCAAATAAGAAACCTTGGCAAAGACCAGACTTGCTTGTTTCAAACTGTTTCCGACCACCCTTTCAAAATCAACCACAAATAATTCCAAATCCTCCTAGAATGCCTTTGTGCCTAAGATGTAATAAAGCTCATGCCGGAGTCTGTAGATGGGACACTAATAGTTGTTACAATTGTGGCCAAATAGGTCATTATGCTAACAACTGCCCAACCAGACAAAGATCATCGGAAAGTGGAAGAAAGTCAACTTCTGCTAAACAAGTGCCACAATTGAAAGCTATAGGTGGTAGCTCCCAACAACAAATCCGGTCGATGACGGCACCTCAATATAAGAGGGCGTTCGCTTTGAACCCAAGGTGACATGAACAGAATGTTGAAAACTTGGCAGATATGGGAACATTGATCGGCTTACCTATTGTAATTCTCGTTGACACGGGAGCTTCGCATTCTTTTATTTCTACGACATGTGTAGACGTTTTTAAGCTGAACATAGAGCAAAGTAACCAAGATTTAAAAGTGATGACTCCTTTAGGTAAATCCACAATAATTTCTCACGTATGTTCCGACTTAGAATTTGAGTTGGGAACTCTTAAATTGAAAGCAAGAACCTTACGAGTAATATCAATGTGGGATATAGATATTATTTAGGAATGGATTGGTTACCGAAAAATCATGCCGTAATTCGATGCGAACGATGGGAAATTTTGTTCCATCTTCCAGGAAAAGAACCTACTTATTTTATGGTGTTGAGATGAAGGGAATAAAAGTTCCCATAATCTCAGCATTGCGTGCTGAGAAGCTGATGAGGAATAAGGAAACTTGTGCCTATTTGGTATATTTGAATCATGATGATAAGAAAGAACGAAGATTAGAGAATGTGCCGATAGTCCAGGAATATCTAGATGTTTTTCCTGAAACATTACTAGGGTTACCTCGAGATGCACAATTGGAATTTACAATTGATCTAGAGCCCGGATCGGCACCTATTTCAAAAACACCCTACCGTATAGCACCCAAAGAGTTACAAGAGTTGAAAATCCAACTTCAAGAACTCTTGAACTTTGATTTATTCAACCCAGTGTGTCTCCATGGAGAGCACCCGTCCTGTTCGTAAAGAAGAAGGATGGTACCCTAAGAATGTCCATAGATTATAGAGAATTAAATAAGCTCACCTTGAAAAAAATACCCGTTGCCTCGGATAGACGGTCTATTTGATCAGTTGAAAGGAGCTAGTATTTTCTCTAAAATTGATTTAAGATCAGGGTACCATCAGTTAAAAATTCTATCAGAAGATATTTCTAAGACTGCTTTTCGAACACGATATGGTCATTATGAGTTTGTAATGATGCCTTTTGGATTAACAATTGCCCCTGCGGTATTCATGGACTTAATGAATCGTGTTTTTCACGATTATCTCGATAAATTTGTCTTAGTATTTGTCGATGACATTCTTGTATACTCGAAAGATGAACAAGAACATGAAAGGCATCTAAGAGTTGTATTAGAAACTCTAAGAGCTGAAAAGTTGTATGCCAAATTTAGTAGATGTAAATTTTGGCTGAGAAAGATAAATTTCCTTGGACATATCGTATTAGCAGAAGGAATAAAAGTAGATCCTACTAATGTATAAGCTGTACAAGAATGGAAAGCACCTACGACGCCGTATGAAATTCGGAGTTTCTTAGGTCTGGTAGGATACTATGGGAGGTTCATTGAATGATTTTCTAAAATCACAAGACCAATGACTCAATTACTCCGAAAGGGAGTAAAATTTCAATGGACCAAAGAATGTGAAGAAAGTTTTCAAGAACTTAAGAAACGGTTGACTTCAGCACCCATATTGACGGTACCGGAACCAGATCAAGAATTTACTCTTTATCCTGATGCGTCAAAGAACGGATTAGGATGCGTACTTATGCAGGAAGAAAAAGTCATCGCTTATGCTTCACGGCAGCTAAGACCGCACGAACTTAACTATCCAACGCATGATTTAGAAATAGCTGCGGTAGTCCATGCACTAAAAATTTGGAGGCACTATTTATATGGATCGAGATGCGAAATTTTCACAGATCATAAGAGTTTAAAGTACTTCTTTGAGCAAAAAAAGAATTTAACATGCGTCAAAGAAGGTGGCATGAACTCGTCAAAGATTATGACTGTGAAATCAAATACCACCCTGGAAAAGCGAATGTGGTAGCAGATGCTCTGAGTCGAAAAAGTCAAGGAAAGTTAGGAATGATCCTTATTCAAGAACAAGAGTTGATTAAGGATTTTGAGAAGTTGAAAATAGAAGTAGTATTTCCACCAGATACCACTGAGAATATCATATCTACGCTGGTGGTTGTACCAGACTTAAGGATACGAATCGTAAATGCTCAACGACAAGATGAACAACTAGAAAAGTTGCGAACTAAAATCAGAATGGAAGGATTACAGGATTACTACGAAGCTCGAGACAACACGATTATGTTCCGAAACAGGATTGTGGTACCCAACAACCAGGAGCTGAAAGATGAAATCCTGAGTGAAGCTCATAACTCGCTTTATACATCGCACCCAGGAAGCATGAAGATGTATCAAGATCTTAAACGACAATTTGTGTGGACTGGAATGAAGCAAGAGATATCATCATTCGTGGAGCGATGTCTGTAATACCCCGTCTTTTTAAGCTTCTGTTTTGCATGGCACGTTTTTTGAGAAAAGGTCAAAAGCTTGACTTTTGTTTCGGTGATGCGACCGCCACGAAACCTCGAGCGTTGTGAAGAGTGTCTTATACTAATTCATAGACACTAAGTATCTGAGTTTTCGACCACCCATGAAGGTTTGGCACTCAGGAAGTTATCGAAAAAACCGGACTTTTCATTGGTCTTTAAAAGCATATCTTGTTTATAGTCATTGTGTCCGGTATTTTATTTCGTGTCCATGGGTACCAAGTTTGCTAAATTTGGAGTCCGTTTGCAAAAGTTGCGTCGATTTTTGCGTTTTCGAAAAAGGGCGCTTAGCAAGCATTGCGCGACCCTCTTTCCTATAAATAGGAGGCTAGGGCCTTCATTTTCAACGTTCATTTCCTTCGTCTCCGTGTTTACGGAAGAGCCGAGCAGCTCTGTGCTGTGCGCAGGCAGCTGGAGGAGTGGGGATCAAGCAGGGAGGCTCGGTGGCGGCACCATTCTTCGCCGCCGAGCCACCACCGCCGATCAACCACCCCGGGCAGCCCGTTTCTGTTTTGTCCTTTTCATGTTTTGATTACGCCTTTTAGTAGATCGTATAACATAGAACTCGGGATTCTAAAGGGACAAGGCGGAAAAACGGCCGGAGGCCGGCCGATTTGGCCATTGCCGCCGCCGCCCATTGCCGCCGATTTGGTGGTCGACGGCCCAACTTTTGGCTACGGGTCCTTTAGGTTTTGAGTTCCGGGCTATGCATTCTACTAAAGTACCGATTCCGTTTTTCTGTTTTTCACGTTTCTGCATGTCGGGATGTTTTCCGTTGCTTTGAGTTTTCTAAAGGAAGTACATGCCCGGGTTATCCATTTTCAACGTCGTTTGTCATTCCATGTTCGTCGTTATGCATATTGCTTATGTTTCCATTTTCATGCATTGATTTTGGATGGTTTATCCTAGATCTGAGGATAGGCATCGATTTTTGAAGCATCTTGTTGCTAAGATTTGAGTCAACTTGCATGCATGCATATTTTGAAAGTACCTATTATAGGTCTTGATGCCACGAATATATTTCCTTACGCATCGAGTTGATTTGAAAACACGGAGAGTGCAAATGTGGGTTCGTAAAGTCGAAAACCCTAATTTTTGTGCGATCGTCGTTTGGATCACGATGTTGCTTTGCTTTGTGGAAGTGACCCCAAAATTTGTTCCGTCTTGTTACTGTACCTACCGGTCGATCGGTGAAGTCATCGGATGCAGATATCTCTCGGTTAACGTTTTCGTTTGTTCGGGTTGGGTTATATATGCTTATTTTGAGTTATTTACTCTGATATTTCAAAATAAAACATGTACGCCGTAAAATGTTTTGTGAAATTATTACTGTTCTCTGATCCAAGATATGGTTCTATCATGGTTGTGCACGGATCTCTATTCGGTGGGTTGATCACCATCTTGAGTATTGATCATAAGGGGATAGACCCCGAACACGTGGTTATGGTTCTGAAGGGGATAGACCCCGGAAGTCCACACGAAAAAGGTAATGAGGTGGTTATGGTTCTGATGGGGATTTGACCCCTGAATTCCACACCGAGTTAGCCGGTTGGATACGTTCCGGGCGTGGGCCGACTGGATATGTTCCGGGCCGAATGAATGTCATATGATGGGCTGGCGGGATACGTTCCGAGCCGTGGTTCATGGTTCTATGATGGGAATATGATAATAACGGATCGTATCGAAAATGAAAATCTATTTTGCTTACTTAGAAGTGGATTTACGTTTTAAAACCTTCTAAGGTAAGTGCTCGAACACGACCTCATGATTCTTTTGATTTATGATAAAACCCATTTGAGTGCGCTAGTGCTCACCCCAAACTCTTTTTCAAATCTTTTCACGGATGGAGGAGAATTTTGGACCGGGCGGCCGAGGGGTGGGCTGCGGATTCTTCATGCTATGCTTCCGCGATGTTATGTTATATCGTACTACGATAATTATGTATTCTTGTCCCTTATTTGCTTTCGATTGGGAACAAGATTTGTTATGTTATTCTCACGTGAGTCTCGATAGGAGCATGCTATGTGGTTGACGGTCTAGTTGACGAGGATGTAATGCTATTTTGCTTTCTTGCATTACTTATAATAAACCGAGATCATGTTTTCTCGAGGTTATGATATCGATATTATTACATTGGTGGATTGTTTGTGCACCCTCCCTTCGTGATATGTCCTAGTTATAAAGGAGATCTTGCCCGATTTCATGGTCACATCTTCTTATCATGTATGTTATATGTATTCCCCTTCTTCCCCGCTTAACCCCACCCTAATCACACCCCCGCATCCGTGCCTTCCGGGAATTGGGGCGTGTGACTTAATGTCAGGCGGTGTTCTTGGCCCCGACATCTATCTTTGTTATCCGATACCGCATGGTATCGAGCGATTTTACGGCTTTGGGTATGTGTTCATATTGTTTGATATCAAAGCGGTTCATTTGCTTTATATCTTATACGTTCTTGAAATTGAGTGTTTAGAACTTGTTCTTCTAAAGCATTTATCGTGCTGACTACCCTCACTCACCGTCGATCCGCCTCCTTTAAAAAGGGATGAGGTATGTGTTTATTTCTCGATGCTTTATGTGGTTACGTGATGCTTGATGTGATCACGTATGGTTGATGTAAGTCTATGTGTTTACATAGCAATATGTTGTTGATTGAAAATCTTTTTATTTTGATAAGCGAGTGCTTGTAAGTGAATCACGATTTGCTTACGTGATTATTATGATAAATATCGATATTGATATGGATATGTGTTGAAATGAACATGTGTATGAGACATGATTACCCGGATAGATGGGATGGTAAAGGAAGCGTGAATATTTGTTGTTGTTTTGTGGTGAACTAACATGTAGGTTTATGGATATTGATGGCCCGGACAACGTTGGTTGAGATCTCACGAATGGATGAGCATATCAAGTAAATTCGTGGAATGTGCCGGAATATTCATGAGCCGTTGGGAGTATTTACAGGAAGATTTGTTGGGTTATGGAGAAAGGTTCGAGGCGGTGGGAAAGTGTCGAATCTGAGGCCTACTATCGGATGACCGAAAGGCTACAAGCAGTTGGCAACCGTGGGCGAAAGCAAGGACATGTGTTGTTGACGGGATCTATCACGAGGCACCTTACCTTGGACTTTCTTGAGTTATTTGCTCGAGTATGGAGACGGTGGACGGACCACCGAGGTATACCATCGAGGAGGATGTGGTTGCAAGACACCTCGAGGACCGATCGAGATCGATGATAGGGATGATGTTCCCAAGAGCCATTGGGAGAACAACCATCAATCGGGCGATCGCGGCAACGAGATACACCATCACTACACCTCCATCGACAATCCTTACCTTCCGGAGGATTCCAAACGACTTTGAGGCGTGAACTTCCGGACGAGAGATATTGTCCGTCCGGCGGTGGCGTGAAGAAACCGAATCGAATCTTCATGCCACCAAGCGTATCGGTGGCATCCGTGGAAGGCGACTACGAGGAAGAAGAGGAGGACCCGGATGAGCGAGGAGGATAGTGAGGATTCGGAGGACCGGTGATCGGATAGTGATGACCACGGTGGTCGGGCACATTGAGGAAGGGCAAGCGCCCGAGAGCGAGGACTCAGACAACTTTCACCGATACTCGAGCGATCGAGCACGCTTGGATGGGATCATACCCATGAGAGGCTTGCTTCCATGCAGGATCGCAAGGCGGCGGCCAATTCAAGCCACGATAGGAAGGAAAGGGAGGATGAGGAAAGGCGAGAATGGAACATTTGGGACGGCGGGAATAGTGGATGGATATGGAGGGCGAGGGATCTAGGTAGTCGGTGTGTACAATGACAACGCATGATCTGCTAGAAGCATGAGCAGGCGGCATCTTTTGTGATGGACCGAGTCGATTCTTTTGCTCACATCGACCTTTTGGTGACATATCTACGATCTTGTATTTTGTGATCCTTCATGGACCTTTGAATATTCGATACTAACGCTGTCTATGACAAGATGTTTATGTTTTGATGCTTATACGTGATATGAGCTATGCCATGATGATATATGATCTATGTGATGTGTGATGATGATGTTATGTGAAATGCATAACGATGATATGTTGATGAGATTGCATGATTATATGTGATCGTGCGTGATATGTGGTATATATGATGATATGTGATATGGGTGATGATATATGTTATGCGATGATACCCGGTTATCTATGCGCGGCGTTTCTAATGTTTTAAGCGTCGATGCAGAATGCCGAGAACAAGGAATCGGAGGAACAATAGCGTGGAAGAAGCCGGGAACCACCTTTGGTTCGGTGACATGCGATCGAGAGTTTCGTGGCGTAATCCCCACATTCGACGGTCTCGGCGAACCGATCGACGCCGAGAAGGCGGATCGATCCACGAAAGGATCTTGAATACATCGGTGCGAAGAAGCGTAAAAGCTGAATGCGCGATCTTCGCCTAACCGATGAGGCTGATTTACGGTGGGAATCCGTGAGGAGGACCCTAACACCAAGACATGGGCAAGGTATACGTGGGAAGATTTCAGGAAGAACTCATGGAAAATGCGTGCTGGCGTTTACAGTGCGAGAAGGTAAAACGAGTTACGGAATCTTCGTCCAGGAAGAAGGGCGGTCACCGAGCACGATCGCTCGTTCAATCGCATCACGTTATGCTACGCACAGTCGGACCGAAGGTTGCCAGGCGCACGAGTTGAGAGAGGACTCACCGGAGATCGAATTTCGCTCGTCGATCGGGAGATCGGCGTATGCGCGATCCTGAACCGGGCATTAAACATTGAGTCAATGTTGCCCGGGAGAGAACGATGCCACCGGACACCCGGTGACGGAGGAAGAGGTAAGAGGAAATGGGAAGATCGAGGAAAGGCAATCGGTGTTCCAAGGAACAGGGCGGTCAATGATTCCAAGGAATCAAGGCATTCAAGAGAGAAAGGCAACCTTGGGAAGGAATTTCCAACCCATGCGGCGGTGTGGAAACCTTGCGGTGCGAAATGCCAAAGGAATCATTTCGCGAGTGTAGGCAAGGTAGCACCGAGTGCTATCGTTGTAAGAGGTCTGGACATTACGCTCGAGATTGTCCGTTAGGAGGGCAAGGCGGTGCCGCCGCCGATGGCAAACATCCAGCTCATGAGGCGGAATCATGCTCACGAGGACAAACAACGGAGCGAGAGGTCACCCTAGGCTAATAAACCAAAGGCCACGAAGCAAGCGGTGTGCGCTTTGAATCAGCATGACTCAAGCTCCGAAATCTTGCGGTATAATCCATATGAGTGATATACCGTTTCGCTTTGTTTGATACAGAGCCTCACATTCTTTCGTTCGAGAATTGCGTGTGAGAGGTTGGGTTTGGTACCCAAGAAATCACAGAGTACTCGAAATTAGCATCCGTCGAAGTGCTAAAGGCAAAAGAGATTTGCCAAAACCAGGAAGTAGAAATCTGTGAGCAGAAGGTCCTTGTCAATTTGCATGTCATCGGAATGGAAGATTTCGATGTCATCTTTGGCATGGATTGGTTGGAAAAGCACATGGCAACTATCGTTGTCTCGAGAGAAGTTGCTTTTCGAGCGGTAGAAGGAGTGGAAGTTTGTTTCACGGCATAAGGATGGGTGTTTGCGTGCGTTAATGATCTCAAGACGAAGGCGGTGAGGATGATCGGGAAGGAAGTCATCAAACTTTCTTGGTAAGTTTGACAGGCACGGCGAAGAGCATAAGCAGTTGCGAAGGCGGTGGTGTGTGAATATCCGGACGTGTTTCCCGAGGACTTGCCGGGTTTACCGCTTTGATAGACAAGTGGAATTCACTATTGATTTGGAACCGGAGCAACATCACTATCAAAGGCACCATACGAATGGCACCTAAAGAATTGCAAGAACCGAAAGCGCGATTGCGGCGAGTTGGATCTAGGTTTTATCCGACCTAGCGTGTCGCCGTGGGGAGCGCCTTGATTATTCGTGAAGAAGGATGGGTCCATGAGAGAAGCCATGCAATGGCGAGGACGCAATTCTGGAAAATATGCGTTTGAAAGCAAGGCTAGAAGATAGCAAGGGGTTCACGGAAGCAAAGGACAACGCTACTATTAGGAAGGTTATGTGTGCCACTCAATAGGGAATTGAGAGATAAAATCATGAGTGAAGCTCATGAGGCACCGTATCTGACAAATCCGTGAAGCACCAAAATGTACGAGACCTTAAGAGGAACTTTTGGTGGGAAGGGATGAAAAAGGACGTAGCAGCGTTTGTGGAGCGTTGTTTGGCTTGTCGCCAGTGAAAGCTGTACACCAACGTCCGTCGGGATTGTTGCAACCGCTACCAATCCCGAGAATGGAAATGGGATCATATCGGTATGGATTTTGTGGTGAGTTTTCCAAGGTCGTGAGAGGAAACATCGCTATATGGGTTTCGTCGATGGAGCGAAGTCAGCTCATTTCTTACCGATTCGGATGACGTACGGGTTGGATAAGCTTGCTCAGCTTTACGTCAAAGAAATCGTACGGTTACATGGTGTGCCGGTATCGATTACGTCAGATCGTGACCCGAGGTTCACGTCAAGGTTTTGGAGGAGTCTGCAGGAAGCCATGGGGACCAAGCTGAATCTTAGTACGGCATTCCATCCTCAAACGGACGGTCAGTCGGAAAGGACGATTCAGGTTTTGGAAGACATGCTGCGAGCAGTCGTGGCCGACAGAGGAGGAAATTGGGAAGAGATACTACCTTTGGTAGAGTTTGCCTATAACAACAGTTATCAGGCCACCATAGGAATGGCTCCCTATGAAGCGTTGTACGGAAGGAAGTGTCGATCGCCACTTTATTGGGACGAAGTGGGCGAGAGAAAGATGTTAGGACCAGAGATGGTTCAACAGACGGTCGAGGTTATCGATCAGATCAAGCGAAGGATCGAGAAGTGCGGGGCGAGGTGAGAAGTCCTATGCGGACAAGCGTCGTACGGATCTTCAGTTCATGATCGGAGATCGCGTTTTCCTTAAGGTTTCCCCAACGAGAGGAGTCGTTCGTTTTGGGAAGCGAGGTGTTATTCTGACGAGGTTCGTTGGACCTTCGAAGTTCTTGAGAGAATAGGCCCCGTTGCCTATAGGTTAGCTTTGCCGCCTAGCATCGGAGATGTTCATGACGTGTTTCACGTTTCTCAGCTGAGAAAGTACGTGTTCGACCCAAAACACGTGATCAAGCATGACCAAGTGGTTCTTGTTCGGGATCCGAGTTACGAGGAAGGCCGGTGGCTATCTTGGAACGAGAAGTCGAGGAGTTGAGAAACAAGCGATTCCGTTGGTAAAAGTGTTGTGGAATCACCACGAGAGGAGGAAGCTACGTGGGAGTTGGAAGACAAGTTCGGGGCTCATGCCACTCGAGTTGTTTTCTCCACGTGTTTGAAATTTCTGGACGAAATTTTTCTAAGGAGGAGGATGTAATACCCGTCTTTTTAAGCTTCTCATTTTGCATGGCGTGTTTTTCGAGAAAAGGTCAAAGGTTGACTTTTGTTTCGTGATCACGACGATCACGAAACCTCAGGGTTGTGAAGAGTGTCTTATGAATAATTCATAGACACTAAGTATCTGAGTTTTGACCACCTATGAAGGTTTGGCACTCAGGGAAGTTATCGAAAAAACCGAACTTTTCATTGGTCTTTTAAAAGCATATCTTGTTTATAGTCATTGTGTCCGTATTTTATTTCGTGTCCATGGGTACCAAGTTTGCTAAATTTGGAGTCCGTTTGCAAAAGTTCGTCGGTTTTGCGTTTTGAAAAAGACGTATTGCAAGCAAGACAATACCCTTTCCTATAAATAGGAGGCTAGGGGGCCTTCATTTTCAACGTTCATTTCCTTCGTCTCTCCGTGTTTACGGAAGAGCCGAGCAGCTCAGTGTGCTGCTGAGCTGGAGGAGTGGGGATCGGTAGGGAGGCTCGTGGTGGCGCCATTCTGGCTGTGCCGAGCCAGCCACCGCCGATCAACCACCCCCGCAGCCCGTTTTCTATTTTTTCCTTTTCTTGTTTTGATTCCGCCTTTTAGTAGATCGTATAGCATAGAACTCGAGATTCTAAAGGACGAGGCGGAAAACGGCCGAGGCCGGTGATTAACCATTACCGCCGATTTGGTGGTGTTGTCGCCGATTTGCGGGCCGACGGCCCACCTTTTGGCTCTGGTCCTTTAGGTTTTGAGTTAGGGCTATGCATTCTACTAAAGTACCGATTAGTTTTACTTTTTCGCGTTTACGCATGTCGGGATGTTTTCCGTTGCTTGAGTTTTCTAAAGGAAGTACATGCCGGTTATCCATTTTCAACGTCGTTTGTCATTCCATGTTCGTCGTTATGCATATTGCTTATGTTTCCATTTTCATGCATTGATTTTGGATGGTTTATCCTAGATCCGAGGATAGGCATCGATTTTGAAAAGCTTCTTCACGCTAAGATTTGAGTCAACTTGCATGCATGCATATTTTGAAAGTACCCTATTATGGTCTTGATGCCACGAATATATTTCCTTACGCATCGAGTTGATTTGAAAACCGGAGAGTGCCAAATGTGGGTTCAGAAAGTCGAAAACCCTAATTTTGCTACGATCGTCGTTTGGATCACGATGTTGCTTTGCTTTGTGGGAAGTGACCCCAAAAGTTGTTCCGTCTTGTTACGGTACCTACCGGTCACGATCGGTGAAGTCATCGGATCCAGATATCTCTCGATTAACGTTTTCTGCTCGGGTTGGGTTATATATGCTTATTTTGAGTTATTTACTCTGATATTTCAAAATAAAACATGTACGCCGTAAAATGTTTTGTGAAATTATTACTGTTCTCTGATCCAAGATATGGTTCTATCATGGTTGTGCACGGATCTCTATTCGGTGGGTTGATCACCATCTTGAGTATTGATCATAAGGGGATAGACCCCGAACACGTGGTTATGGTTCTGAAGGGGATAGACCCCGGAAGTCCACACGGAAAAGGTAATGAGGTGGTTATGAATCGATGGGATTTGACCTCAAGTCCACAACGAAGTTAGCCGGTGGATACGTTCGGGCGTGGGCGATTGGATATGTTAGGGCGAATGAATGTCATGTGATGGGTGGCGGGATACGCCCGAGCCGTGGTTCATGGTTCTATGATGGGAATGCTGATAATAACGGATCGTATCGAAAATGAAAATCTATTTTGCTTACTTAGAAGTGGATTTCGTTTTAAAACCTTCTAAGGTAAGTGCTCTGAACACGGCCTCATGATTCTTTTGATTTATGATAAAACCCATTTGAGTGCGCTAGTGCTCACCCCAAACTCTTTTCAAATCTTTTCACGGATGGAGGAGAATTTGGACGGGCGACGCCGAGGGGTGGGCTATGGATTCTTCATGCTATGCTTCGCGATGTTATGTTATATACGTACTCGATAATTATGTATTCTTGTCCCTTATTTGCTTTCGATTGGGAACAAGATTTGTTATGTTATTCTGTGTGAGTCTCAATCACGAGCATGCTATGTGATTGACGGTCTAGTTGACAGGATGTAATGCTATTTTGCTTTCTTGCATTACTTATTATAAACCGAGATCATGTTTTCTGAGGTTATGATATCGATATTATTATGTTGGTGGATTGTTTGTGCACCCCTCCCCTTCAGGATATGTCCTAGTTATAAAGGAGATGCTGCCCGATTTCATGGTCACATCTTCTTATCATGTATGTTATATGTATTCCCCCTTCTTCCCCGCTTCTTAACCCCCACCCCTAATCACACCCCGGCATCCGTGCCTTCCCTCGGGAATTGGGGCGTGACAATGTCTAGCATGCCAACAAGTTAAAGCTCTACATCAACGACTATATGGGAAGCTGCAACCTCTAGAAATTCCTAAATGGAAATGGGACCACATAGCCATGGATTTTGTAATAGGACTACCAAGATCAAAGCATGGAAACACTGCTATATAGGTAATTGTGGATCATCTTACCAAATGCGTCCATTTTATTCCAATTCCTATTACCTATGGAGCTAACAAGTTAGCCCAGATATACGTTCGTGAAATAGTGCGATTACATGGAGTACCTGTATCTATCACTTCAGATAGAGACTCCAAATTCACCTCGCGATTTTGGTCAAGTTCCAAGAAGAATTAGGGACGCAATTGAATTTTAGTACAGCCTTCCACCCTCAAACGGACGGTCAAACAGAAAGAACTATTCAAGCGCTTGAGGACATTCTCCGAACTATAGTACTAGATCGAGGCGAACAATGGGACCAAGCCTTACCATTAGTTGCATTTGCTTATAACAATAGTTACCAAGCTACAATTAACATGGCGCCATGCGAAGCTCTCTACGGTAAGAAATGCAGATCGCCTCTCTATTGGGACGAGGTCGGAGAAAGAAAGGTGTTGGGACCGGAGGCCATCGATGAAATGATTGAAATCGTACGACAAATCAAGAAGAGAATTCAAGAAGCTCAAGATCTCCAAAAATCGTACGTGGATGTTCGCCGTACAGAACTCAACTTCGAAATTGGTGACAAAGTTTTCCTAAAAGTTTCTCCAACCAAAGGCGTACATCGATTTGGAATAAAAGGGAAATGAAACCGAGATTCATAGGACCATACGAAGTTTTAGAAAAAATCGGACCGATAGCATACTATAATGACCTGAAAATTTTAAAACTTTTATTTGTGATGTTTAAATCACTTAATTGTGGTTCTTAGACCTTAATTATGTTTAAGGTAACCAACGAAACAAATTAGAATCGATTCGGAGATCGAAAACTAGAGAAATAAAAAACTAGTGACTAGTCCCTCTGGGATTAGGGTTTTGAATAACACGAACATAGAATGAAAGATCGAGAATGAATCTTGACAAAAGTTTCACTAGAATCCTCTCGCGAAAACATGTGAGAAGCGAAGAATGAGAATTTTGGGCATACTTGCGGTCGGTCTTAAAAGCACTATTTGAGCGGATCAACTTCGATCGTGCTAACCATGATAAATCATGATAACAATTAAAATCATGAAGTAATATATTATTATGAATTTAGAAATTATAAGAATCAATTTACGAAAGAAATTCTGAAGAACTCAATAGAAGCAGGAAAAATATACTGGAAAACCCTAATCGATCCGAACGATCCGAAACTTGAACCAAGGGGCTAAATCGATAAAATATGATTTATGTGACTCAAATAACTTATGAAAGCTCAAAAATTCAATAGAATTTCGAATGAGCATAATTTAATCGTCGAACGTTATTTTTCCGGGATAACTCGGAATTGACTTATCGGACGTCGTCCGAACTTCATGAAATTTTTATAAACATTGAAATAAGTCATTTAAAGGTTATTTAATAAAATAAAATCTTAAGGTTCCGAGAAATCAATCGAAAGCGCGTTAAAACTTAAAGAGTCGGTATTAACATGCCAAAACGGGTAATTTGACCAATCATTCTCCCAACTACCACCAAGACCACCCCAAATGAGTAATTACAGCCCTTTAGGCTGCCAATACAGTGGGTGAACCGTTCCATTACAGCCTGTCACTTGGGAACCAAAATTCTCTCTCATTTTCAAATTTTCTTCTTTTGTTCTTCACACTTTGGAGCCTTTAATCCTCCATTTCAAACCTTTCCAACCCTCAATAATTATTCTAAGACCATACAAAGGAATTACTCATCATTCTCTCCATTTGTAATGGAGTAGAATTTTTTTTTGATTTTTTTTTTATTTATTTCACAAAAAACCCTAGTTTTGCTCCTCAATTATTTCGTGAATTTTGAGCCATCAAATGCTCTCAAGACATGAATAAAAAATGCTTATAAATGCTTATAATGATGTTCTAAGGCTGTAGTTAAAATTTTAGAATTTTTGGAGCATGTTTAATATTTTTTGATTTATGCTTTATTTCTTTTTATATGTGATAAAGCATGCTTTTGTGAATATTATTTGATATTGTTGCTTGTTGATGTATTAGGAGCATGTAGAATAAATATGGTAATTTTCAGAATATTTTTGGAATTTTCTTGTATTTTGATTTTATTTGTTGGAAAATAGTTGAGGTGTAGTGTTTAATATATGATATGAACATTATATATTAATTTTGAAATTTTTGAGACACTACTCCTATTTTCCCTTTGAATATCGAAAACTATATGTATATATCTAAGGATTTATTTGATTTCATTTGTTGAAAATGATAGGATATGTTATGTGTAGAAATAATATGAACCTAATATACATTGTTGGGAATTATTGAACACATATGTAAAATATGTGAGGACAAAAGAATTTCAAGCATTTGGTTCATATTATAAATATTAATTGATGTTTAATGTTAATATTACATGTTATTGCATAATATAAACATGTTGTGAAGGAATGAAATTTATTGAGTATGTATATATATATGTGATTACCGAAAATATATAAGGGTGAAAAGCATGGGTTTAAATTTTAATGCATGATATGAAATGATATTTCATGTTTAGTATATGGTATAAGCATGATATAATTTTTGTGGAATTTATTGAACACCAAAGCTCATTAAATGGTGATTGCCGAAAACTATATGTTTTAACCTATGATTTGAAATTTTATATGATGATATTGAGTTGGTAATTAAACTCTATAGTATGATAGGAGTATAACATGATTTTATTGGAATGTATTGGATACATATGCTAATTGTTGCAAATTATCGAAAACGTAACAAAATGGCTAAGTATGAGTTTACTTCTAATGTTAAATAATGCTATGATAGTGAAATTATAAGCTTAGAATAAATGGTTGTGATTATGGTGAATGAATGGAACATTTATGCACACATACACAATAATTGTATATTATGTTAGAAATTAGGGTTTTCTAATGCTTTAGTATAATTTATGTTGTGTATGGTATTGTTGGGTGTTGAATGTTTATTTTATGTTGCACCGACAAACCAAAACCCCAAACATAAACAACATAATACTATATGTACGAGAATCAAAAGAAATCGACCAATTTCGATAACTTAAGAATGAATCAACGAGAATCGAAGTTAGATATAAATTAGGGTTTGCAACTATTAAAAGGATACTCAAGCGTGAGTTCCTAAGTTAGAAAAACCAAAAGTCGAGCTACAACGTTAATACTCGATAACGACAACCCAATACGATATTAGATTGAATGTTAAAACAACTCGATAACGAATAACGATTATACGACTTATATAATCTCCGACGAGTTAAGAGAAACAAACAATGTCGTAATGTGTAAGCAAAGATTAGAACATAAGATGTCGATCTTTATGTCCCAAAAGTCGAGTTAATATTCCCAAAGCACTTAGTTTATTCTTAAGTACTTACTTACATGATAGCATGTGCTCACTTGAATCATAAGTCAATACTCATCTTTTATTTGTCGTGCTAATACGACAAGTCGTCAATCATAACCTACTAGGACGTAACTATAATTGTTAAGTCTAGTTAGTGGCTTGAGAATATCCTAATATACCAATCACAATTTGATTACCGACAATCTATAACGTAGTAACGTTATAGAATAAAACTAAGGTCAAGAGTCGAGGATAGACTCGGAATATGTGATTCATAATTGAAGTTCACCTATGAACGATGAAGTAATATAGCTTGGGAATTGGGAATGCAAGATAATAGAAATTATCATAAAACAATCTCATGAAATCATAAAGAAACCCTAATTGGGAACTTTAAGTCGTAATCTATAAACGACCTTCGATCGATAGAAAGAATCTAAGAAAGGTTATTTTATTATGAATGGTTTGATCGTGCGTGGTCGGCGAGGAAGAACAACCACACCCCGCTCACTTAGACTTACTAGCTTTGGATTAGCGGTGGGCTCTCTTGAAACAAAAGGATATCATATCCTCAAAGCATGATTTACAAAAGATTTATGAAATATTATTCCATGAAATGTTATTGATCGCCAAATATTTACGTTTTGTTGTGATCTATTTGAGATTGGTATATCGATGTGGTATGTGAATGAGTTGGTCCACCAGCGTTAAAAAGGTAACGATCGGATCCGACTTAGTTAAGGACTAACTCGGATTGTGTACACGTGTGTTGTGTGTTAAGGTTAGCTACCTCGACCGGTCACGGCGACTATGTGTAGGTGGCCACTCCATAGTGCGCGAATGAATGAATGAACGAATGAGTGATCAGATATGGAACAACATGGATAAATAGTTCGGCCGAATGCTTTTGGAAAATGATAAAATATTTGATAGGCATGAGTCTTTCGACTAAAATCCTCATGCGCTATTGTGGGCAGTTCAATAACTTTTGATAAAGAAAATATTTTCGGCAATGAGTCCACTGAGTACTTTTGTACTTAGCCCTGCATCTCATTTTGATGTGCGAGGTTGAGCGAGATCGATGATGGGTGCGGTGGTGCGGTAGTGATTGTTTTGATGCTTTATTAGAAAGGTTTCTAGAACCTTGGGCATGCATCGTCATATGCATGTCCACACGTTTATTTGCTGCCTAACTCTGATATTATTTTGATGTTTTGATTATAACTGCTTTCATACCGTATTGAACTTGAGGTCGTACCTCGTTCCTTGAATTGTGCCCTGATTTGGTTATATTTGAACCTCGAACCTTTTGACGAGTCCTTCTGTGATTCGAGTTGGTATTGAATAGCCTATCCCTTTTGAGTCTATGTGTTATTGAGTAGTTAAATGGTTAATTGCATTGATTAGTTATGTTTATATCCGCTGCTTTATCATACCAGTGACGATCCATATGATCCGTACTTCCTTGGGAAGTCGGGTCGTCACACATACAAGCTCGCGTTGCCATCAAATTTCGACAATATACATAACGTGTTCCATGTGTCGCAATTACGAAAATATGTGTTTGATCCAAAACACATCATTCATCAAGAAGAAATAGTTCTTGAGCCAAATCTAAGCTACGAAGAAAGACCAGAGTGTATCCTAAATCGAAAGAACAACAACTAAGGAATAAATATATTCCTTTAGTTAAAATACAATGGAAACATCATGGCTCAGAGGAAGCGACATGGGAACTAGAAAAACAAATGAAACAAAAGTATCCCGAATCATTTACCTAAGGTACTAAATTTCGGGACGAAATTTCTTTAAGGGGGAGGGAATGTAATATCCCAAACTTTTAATTAGTAATTAATTAACGATTAAGGTTAAGCAGGCATCGACATCATCATGTCTGAAACAAAATAGACTAGCTTAAGATCTAAATTACTTAATTTCATTTAGCAAAATAAAATGTGATTGATAATTGAATTCTAAAACTTTTAAGTAAAAGATTTTGTTTAGAAATTTAAAGTATTATGTAGATTGATTATTTGATCTTAATGATCAAATAAATGCTATGACCATCGAAAATATAAAGTTATGTTCTTATGTGTGTTACATTTTCATGTTATGTTGTAATAATGAATTCTATGGATATAAGATTAGTATGTTATTAATTTTTCCACTTAAGTGAAGAAAACAAGAAAGAGTAAATGGTATATATATATACACACAAATAATATATATATATATATATATATATATATATATATATATATATATATATATATATATATATATATATATATATCATGTTGATTACTAATAAGATAAGTATAGTATGAATGCATTAAATTTAGAAAATTCTAGAAATGGTGAATAAGCTAAGCATGCATTAAATTAAAACTTGGTGACCAATCATGCATTAAATTAAATGTGGTGAATAAGCATGTATTTAATTAAATCAAAAATGAAATAAAATTTGATATATAAATACTAAACCTCCATACTATTCATCATTTATCCTCCATTTTACTCCCAAAGTTTTCGAAACACACACTAACACACACACTTAGAGAAAAAAAATTTATCAAGCCATTTTCTTCCAATTCTTCCACTTTCAAGCTTGATTTGAAGTTGAACAAAGGTATAATTTTATCTTTTCTTCAACTTTTGAGCTTAATTATTGTTAGTAGATATGTGAAAATGTTGATGGTATGAAATTGAAGAATTTAAGTGATATGTGATGAATATTAATGATATATGGTGGTAATTAATGGATTAGTAGTAAAATGATGAAATATTTATGGTTTTGTTGCAAGATTTAAGTTGGGATTTAAAAACCATAGTTCATGAACTTTGAATTAAAGTGATGATATGTTGATCTTATGTTGAAAGTTTGTTTGAAATTATGTGATTAAGCATGGTTAAGTATGTAATTTGAAAGAAAATTTAGCAAAATAAACTTATAAAATATATACATATTTTCGACAATTTCAAAGAAATTAGGGAAATATTATGTTGATTTTATTTTCTTCAATTAGCTTGATATATGAGTTTAATATGATGATTTAAGCATTATGTGAATTAATTAGAATTTTCTAAGTTAATATGTTGAAAGTGAAAAATTTTAGTTTACATGTTTAGGTGGTATATTCATGCTAAAATAGATATATGCTATTGTTATTGTTATTGTTATTGTTATTGTTATTGTTGTCTAAGGTTGATATATGATAATTAGAGGAGAATTAGAAAGAAAGTTGAAGAAAAATATAATTTATACATGATTTCATAATATTCGAAAATTATGAGAAAAAAGGGGAAAAATTAAAGTTTGATGTTATTCTTTATAAATCTTATGGATTATGAATCTATTATGTAAGTAAGGCCTAATGAAGCTTATTTGGGATTTATAAAGTTGAGAAGGTGAAAATCTAAAGTTTATGTACATGTTCATGTTGAGGTGAAATCATGCTTTAAATAAGTTATGTTATGTGATCTTAATTGATTAGAAATGATTTATAAACCTAAAGTATAATAATAATAAGAAAAATGATTCTTTCAAGTATGTTGATGGTCTATTACTTGAACGGTAATGAAAAGTTTAAGTTAGGCGATTAATTAAAAAGTTATGCATAAATAACTTAAGAAAAAGAAATAAAGTGTTTAAGTAAAGAAAAAATGTGAATTTAGTTCACTAAAGTATAACTACAAAATAATTTTCAATCGTTCATTAAATATCCAAGTAGACTCGTGAGAGTTGAATAAATAAAATGTGAAGAAAGTTTAAAGAATAGAATGATGCAATGACCCGAAAGATTTAAATTTCTTATAGGTGAAAGTTTAGACAAAAGTGTCTAAATAAAACATAAGAAAAGAAAAAGAATGAATAAGAAGAATTCATATGTGTTTGATAGATAAGAAATGCCCTTTATATGAGTACTGATATTATCGAATAATCTTAGGTACGTCGAAAAAGGATAAGGCGATTAAGGAGGAAGAAGAAGAAGAGAAAGGAAAGTTTATTAAACTTATCGAGTAAAATCTACAGGTGGGCTTTCTAAAAACTTATAGCACGTGCTAATTTATATTATTTCTTTATCTATTGCATGACATTCAAAATTATTGACTTGCCGAATGTTTGAGCATGAGCATAATGCATTACCTATCCACGGAAAAGAAAGAAAAAAGAAAGAATGAAAGAATGAAAGAATGTTACCGACGTCGGGTATGGACCTTCGGGTCAAGGTGTGTTTGAGAAGGAGGCCTACTTCTCAACACAAAGAAAGTACGTGGATATGGGAAGAGAAAGATGTCTGCAGACAAAGATCATGCATATGCATTTGTTTTAATGCTATGAAAACGGAAGCAAGTAAAAGTGTTTTATTACGAAAAGCATGCATGTTTTCACTAAAACCCATGTGTATTGCAAAGTTACGGCTAGTGAATCTTATAGCTCTAAGAGCAAAGTTTTAAATGTTTTCGGCATGTGTCCCTTGAGTGCTTATGTACTCACGCCCTGCATGTATTTCTAAACATGCAGGTTAAGCTGGAACCTGGAAATGGAGTTGGAAGGGACACCGTGGTTACTGTGGTTTACGGTTTCTGTCACATATATTCGAAACATCTCTTGTTATTTCGTTTATTTCATACGTCTGGTTATGGTCGTTGAGATGGAACTCCTTGATATCACTTGTTGATGGAAACATATTTAGTATTGGTTGGTAGTTGTGGTCTGTGAGCAATGTTGGAGTCGAACTCCTTTATACCTCTTGTTGCTGAGATGAACTTAGTTGGGTTTGTGATCATGAACATTTGAAATTGTTCAAGTCGAACTTGTTTTGGTTCTACGTTGTTTGAAAGTTTATCTTGAAGCAACGTTTCTAATCTTGCTACTTCGTTGTTAAATTGGAAACCTATGTGTATTGTTAGGTTTTGCTGCCCAGAGTTATATGTCTTCACACATATAAGAGTTATATGTCTTCACACATATAACTCAACTACCTTCTCGTTGCCATACTCTGACACAATTAATCGTTATGTTGTTGTTGAAGGTTTGGAAAAACCCATGTTGGAGAAAAGTCGAATGATGTTGATCATTCCTAACTCTATTATTCCTTTTATTCATTCGACTTTATGAAAGCAAATCATTTCATGTTGAATGAAACTTACACATTTTTTGGCGTTACCCATTATTCGTCCCTCATATATTCTTGTCATATCCCTTATTGAATTCTTTCTATCGTCATTAGTCCTAATGGTTCATGAAGAGTCATTAGTCACAACCTAATCTCTTGATTAAGAAGTTGGGCTGTGACATGAAGACTGACGTCGAAAGACTGAAGGCTGAAGATCGATGCTGAGACTCAGCGTTGAAGAGATGAAGACGTCAAGATATGACCAAGTGTCATACTAGCAGCTGACTGTCATGCTGAGGAGTTAAAGCTAACTACTAGGAGTTAAAGCCGGCGTCTTGAAATCAAAGCTGCTGAGCCATAGTTAAAGCTGCAGACAAGTAGTCAATGTTGGCGATATCGAGTCAAAACTGGCCGATGAAAGGTCAAAACTAACTATGCCTACGTCAAGCTGAAAGCATCTAACTAACTCAGGTTACCTAGCAAACAAAAAGAGAGTCAGTCTGCTGATAAAAGACAGAGCAGTCTCAATTGATCCAACTTGAAGTCAATGCATTGATAAAACACAGAGTCAACTCAACTGGAGAAACACAAAAGAATTTAAGCCTTGAGTGTTTGACTTACCACGTGTGATAGCATATATGTAGAAGATCCTGACGTGCCATAAGTCTTTTTCAGAGTTGCAGAGCTATAGTGTACGATGATGCAGACCCTGACAATGACGTATGATGATTCTTAATGGGAAGAATTCAAATGACAAGTAGAAGGATGTGATTGGTACCCCCTCCAACGACATTATTAATCTTTCTCTCTATAAATATATATAGAATCCAACATTTGAAGGTGATCGAAACGATGCACAATCGAATACTTAAAGCATTCAAAGCTATAGAACATTCAAACAACGATTTCGAAGAAGGAAGTTCTCAGTGTTATTAGTAAAATCTCAAGAGCTCACATATACTTACCAGCTCGAGATTTCAGTATACACTTTCTAAGTCTAGATATCCATCTTATTTATCTTAAGCCTAGACATACTAAGTGTGACGTATGTGTTAGCTCAGAATCTTAGCTGGAAACCTTCTACAAAACCCAAAAAGTTATGTAGAATTTTGGACAAGTAAACAACGTAGTGTCAGTTGCTGAAAGCTTGGTTATCTAACACCCGTAAGCTAGAGGTTAGGTCGACTGCACCAGTAAGCAGTCAAAGATTTCCTAGCACCCGGAAGAGTAGGAGAAACGTCAAGTGAGGTGGGATACTGTAAGGTGAACTCAATATCTAGGTTTACTATTATATCTGTAAACAAGACTCAATCCAAAGTTAGTGGATTGAATGATCAATCAGTCCATAGATGTAAGAGTTGATCCATCCAGATCACGTAAAACTCAACGTGTTATTTACTTTCAGTATCGTTTCTTATATTGCATGTTATTGAACTGTCATCACCAGCAAACAACAACACAACATAGTTTTAAAACCTATATCAGTATCAGTTTGATACTGAAGAGATATAACTAAATACTGACTAAGCAATATTTTGCTAAGTGTTTCGAATCAATTTAAGGTTTTCAGTAAGGCAAATTCAGTAACCACCACATTCCGCACGCACATTAGTTATCAGTCCACCTGACTAGTTATGTTAGTAGTCGTAGGTTTGCTAACTGATATTACCAGTACCAGACTTCTCCTATCTGAACTGATCAACAATACTGCCAATAGTACTGAACTGACAGCCAACTAACCAACTACTAAATCGGTAGCTAGTCAATCTGTGTAAAGAAAAAGCTTTAAAATTTGCCTAACTTGTGTATTTTCCCCTGCCCTCTTCTAAACCAGTACGTACCCAACGGGACCCATCAGTTTGATATATATAAGAAATAAATGTGGAAGCTAGTATGAATGAGTGACAAGTTTATGTGACTAGATTTAGAATTTATTATTTCCTACGTCTCATTTAAAATATCTCATTTTTCTTTTTGGGTTGTCTCATTACAAATGTCTTATTTTATTTTAGGAAATAATTATCATTTCAAAAGGTGTGGGTCATGCCTACTTTTTATGACTTTAAATACTTTATACATTTCTCATAAATACTCATACCCTAAAGAAATAGGATACTTTAAATGAGACAAATGGAGTTTTTGGTATGGCATAGTTGGAGTGCTCACTGAATTAATGAGCTCGTGAAAGTTAAAAATGATTCGAAGTAGAGTAGACAACTCACAATTGACACTCAATTTTTCTTGGGGAGCTAGTAGAAATGAGAAATAAGTGAATTTGAAAGCTTTTATTACGAATTCACTTAATACACTTTACCTTCAGATTAAACAATTTACAACTTTTTCTAGGGATTATGCACCAAAATTGTACTCCATCTGTCCACCAAAAGTGTATCACTTTTGGTGGACACATGTTTTAATAAAATTATTGCTAGTATTATTTAAGTGGATAAATGATCCCACTATTTTGAATTGATTAAGTTGCTAATGTAGATGCTTAAATTAAATGTTCCTTATTCAAAATCAACGTTTTGACATGTGGATCATGACAAATTTAAGAGATTGAAAAAAAAATGAATACATATTTAACATTATAGTCAACAACTAAATATTTATGGGGGAAATAATTCATTAGCTCAAATATTTCCCACCAAATTAAAGATTCAAAACAATCTATATATAGATATCTCTACCAATAAATCCACTTTAATGAATTCACCATGAATTCACTACAACAATCTTTCAGAATTCTGGAGTAAATTAAAACAGGATGGGAAATCAAAACAGAGCTGACTTAAGCATGGAAGAAAAAATAAAGTTGCACAGTGATAAAAGCGCATTTTACTTGTTTATTAATGTTATATTAAGATGATTTTAGATCAGTTTAAGTGCGTTTATATAGTTGATTTATACTTTTAGCTATTTTTGGAAGATACTGCTCTTGGGGTTCCTTTTTGGTGTTCTGTAGGTTTTTCAGGTGATAATCGAGCATAAGGCAAAGAACGAACCAAAGATGAAAAGGAACAGAGGCTAGCGGCCACCCTAGTGGCCGCTATCCCGGCCGCGAGCTTGGGCAGAAAACATTTTGGGGTCAAACTAGCGACCGCAAGCCATGGCCGTGAGAAGTCCTGAAGATCTTCTGTATTAGAACTAGCGACCGCTAGGCCGGATGCTAGGCACGTCACGCGACCGTGAGCCTGGCCGCGAGTTCATCGAGGAAAAGTTTTATCTCTAGCTAGCGACCGACTAGGCCGGCCGCTAGCGCCGCTAAGGCGCCGACGACGAATTGGGGAAAAGTCCCATCAGCTATATATACCCCTGGACGTGCATTGGCGCCTCTCTCTGCGTTTTCTCTCAGTTTTTAGTATATTTTCACATTTTTCATTCTAGCTTTCAATTTCACTCATCTAGACTTTAGTTTATTGCTATTCTACGCTATATTAACGCTTTGTAATCTCTTTGGAGCAATTTCATCCAAAGGAATTCAGTTTTTTCCGTTTTCTACTCGGGTTTGGATTTGAACCCAACAATTGTTCTTCCGACACTACATTACGGGTTTTATCAATTCAATTCCTATTTTTATGTTAATTTCGTATTTTATTTCAATTTATATGTCTAGCTAATTTCCTGTTCTAATCCTAGGGTTTGTATAATTTTATCCTAAGTGTGGTGATTCCTGCTATTTGCTATTTACCTTCCAGTCATTGATTTTTGATTCTTGGTGCTAAATCTTATGTGTTAATTTCTGATCAATCTTGATGCATATCTTGTTGCAAGTTTAATACTTATGATTTTAATTGTCAATCGATCTTGAATACTGTCTGGGTAAGCCTTGAGTTGTAGGCGAGATAGGAACATCCGTAGGAAGCATATTCTTTGTGATCTTTTTGGAGTTGCTAATTTTCACCTTGAGACGTAACAGTAATAGGTAAATTAGTAATCCACTACCACAATTGTCGTAACTGAAATTGTTGGTTACATATGTGATCTTTCATCTTGGCTGGATTAAAATTGGTTAATAGGAAGCAGGATAAACACACGATGTGGGTAGAATTAATATATCCCTAGGGTTAGTCTCTTAGTCTATTTGTCTCCTTGAGTTTAATCGTTATCTTTATTTGCTTTATTGCTCTTGACTTTGAATTAAACATTTGAAGTCCCAAAACCTTTCAAAACCAAATTTGTTGCTTGGATAATGATGAAGGATTATTGAGTTAGCTTCTGTATTTTCCTGTTACAATCCCCGTGGATACGATATTCGACTTACCTATCTATTTGCACGTTTTCGTGTTAGAAAATAGTGTGATCAAATTTTGGCGCCGTTGCGGGGGATTGTTTAGATTATATAGGAATAACTTGTTGATTTGGAATTATTAATTTAAGTTATATTTTTTATTTTATTTTTACTGCTTGCCAGGACTAATTTTCTCCCTTTTTCTCCAGGTAGTTTATGATTACAAGGTCCCGGGGACCTCCTGAACAACCTTTAGATCCTGAGATCAAAATCACCCAAAGGAGAATGAGACGAGAAAGGAAACGGCAAGAGATGGCAACAAACCCAAACAACGGGGGTGTTCCTCCCGAACATGCTGCTCGTCTTCTGGCAGAATTTACTGAGATACAACGCCAGATGACGAATATGGGACTCCTCTCTGTTGTAGGGACACGACCGCTGAATTACATGTACCGACCACCAACTGAACAGTTTCAAGGAGGTGGATGGGGCCCTGAAGTGAATACGAACAATTTCGAACTAAAGCCGGCCCTAATCAGTATGGTACAAGGAGAACAGTTTGGGGAATGAGTAACAGAAGATCCAAATACTCATCTGGAGACATACTTGGACATATGTGACACCATCAAGCAGAATGAGGTGCCATAGGATACGATCCAGATGCGTATGTTCGGATTTTCTCTACGCAACCAGGCGAATGATTGGTTCAAGAGTCTGGACCGTACTGGGATCAACAGTTGGGGGAAACTTTGTGAAAAGTGTTTTTTAAAATATTTTCCGCCAGCTAAAGCACAAAAGATTATAGCAGAGATCTCACATTTCTCCCAACTGGGAGATGAGTCATTGTTCGAGGCATGGGATAGATTCAGAGGTTTATTGAGAAAATGCCCTCAGCATGGATTCTCCAGGGAGCAGCAGATCACGCAGTTCTACTGGGGACTAACACTTTACACTAGAAGCATAGTGGATGTGTCAGCAGGAGGATGCCTGTTGAACCGACGAGTGGAGAATGCGAGCAGGATTCTAGAAGAGATGGCTGCCAACAGCTATCAATGGCCTATGGAGAGAACACCTGTGGTTAAGGTAGCTGTTGTAGAGGTCGACTCCAAATACGACGATCTCATGGAGAAATTCACTCTTCTGAAGAGCCAGTTCGAGACGGAGGATGTTAACTTCATAAATCAGAGGAACCGTCCAGGGAAAATCCGGCATATCATCCTAACAATAGGACTCATCCCAACTTTTCATATGCCAACCCCAATAACTTCCAACAACCTCCGCCAGGCTTCACAGTACAGAATGGGATGATATGATGTAGCAGTTGGTTATGAGTAACCAACAATTGGCAAGAACGCCTTCATCAGTAACACTGGTCAAAAGATGGCGCATTTGGAATCCACCGTAGCAACAATGGGCAAACACTTGAAAATAATGGAGAACCAGATCAACAGATAGCTGCACAGCAGAATGGGCAACATAAGTCGGGCCAATTTCCTAGCACTACGGAGGTAAACCCGAAGAATCAGTGTTATGCCATCCAGCTGAGGAGTGGAAAAGCCTATCAGAACCACCCAGAACGAGAAGAATGTTAGAATTCGAACGAGGAGAAGCTAGCGACCGAGCTAGCTAATCGCTACTTTTTCTAACACGAAAACGTGCAAGTAGATAGGGTAGTCGATTATCGTATCCACAAGGATTGTAACACGAAAACACAGAAGCTAACTCAACAATAATTCATCATTATCCAAGGACAAATTTGGTTTTGAAAAGGGTTTGGGACTTCGAATATTAACTTCAAAGTCAAGATCAAATAAAGCAATAAAGACAAAATAAGCAGATACTCAAAGAGATAATAAGATTGAAAGACTAACCCTAGGGATGTATTAATCCTACCCACAGCGTATGTTTATCCTGCTTCCTATTAACCAATTTTAATCCAGACAAGATGGAAGATCACATAAGTAACCAACAATTTCAGTTACGACAATTGTGGCAGTAGATTACTAATTTTCCCTATTATTGTTACGTCTCAAGGTAAAAATTAGCAACTCCAAAAAGATCACAAAGAATATGCTTCCTACGAATGTTCCTATCTCAGCTACGACTCAAGGCTTATTCGTATTGTGCATTCAAGATCGATTGACAATTAAAACTGTTAAGAACTTAACTGGCAACTAGATATGCATCAAGATTGATCAGAAATTAACACATATTATTAAGCACCAAGAATCACAAATCAATGCCTGGAAGGTAAATAACAACAGCGGGAATCACAACACTTAGGATAGAATCATACAAGCCCTAGGATTAGAATATAAATTTAGCTAGACATAATAATTGAAATAAAATAAGAATTAACCATAGGAATAGAAATTATATAAATAAAACCCGTAGTGTGGCGTCTGAAGAACAATCATTGGGTTCGTATCCCAATCTCAACGGAAAATGGGAAAATACGGAATTCGTTCGGACGAAATCGTTCCAAAACGATAACAATGCGTAGAATGGATATAGAACAATGGGAAAACTAATGCTAGATGAATCTAAAGCAAAGCTAAAGTGAAAATATATGAAAAACTGAAGAAAACAAGAGTAAAATGCGTCTGGAGGAGTTGGGGGCGCGAGAGGATATGCATAGGGCATATATAGGCATAGGCGAAACCCTAAATTTTAGGTCCCACCGCCGCATTGGCCTCATGATCGCTAGCTCGATCGCGAGGATCCGGGCCGCGTTTTTTCGGTCGGCTCGCGTCGGATTCGCTACAAGCACCGCCACCACCCAAGATGCGGAGTGTCATGCTGTGGCCGGGCTCGACAACTGGTCGCTAACAGCTTGGCCGCATGAAATCGGGCGAAGCTTTTCGAGGCTCTTGCGGCGTGGTCATGTCGCTGACATTTCTCACGGCCGCTCTAGCGGTCGCTAGGTCGTCGCGGAAACCGGACATAATGCTTCCACGGATGCTCGAGATCGGGGCTCATGGTCGCTGAGGCTTCGCCTCATGGTCGCGAGGATGGCCTCCCACTGAGGCTCGATTCTCTCCGTCTTTGGTTCGTGCTTCGCCTCATGCTTCGATTATCATCTTATAAACCTACAAAACACCAAAGAGGAACCCAAGACCGAAACCGAGAGATTACCTAACGCCCATTCTTAGCCGCCTTGATCCTATTTAGATTGATGTGACCTAATCTAAGATGCCGCGAGAAAAGTCAGAGTCATCTTCACAAGAAAACTTTCTTTTTAGGGTTTGATGAAGATGCAACATAGTTATAGGTATTATGTTTTGCGTAAATAAGATAAAGCTTAATTATATAAAGTGCCAACACGTATAACTTCGTCATTTCTTATGATAGAAACACCACTATCAAAAATAATGTAATATCCATGAGTAAATAATTTCAAACAGAACAAGGTTCCACGAAAATCCGCACATATAAAACGCCTTTCAAAACTAAAACTGTTGTCCCAAAACATAAAGAAACATCTCCAACCGCAATGCCGACTTGCTGCTGCCCATGGAGATCGTTATCTCGCCATCAAACAGCCTCCCTTGTCCGCAGAACCCTCGCAAGGTGTAACAAACATGATCGCCATACCAGATTCACTACCCAAGAACGGGTAGAACAAGTCGCTAAACATGTTTCAAGCATTAAAGCAAACGGCGCACTGAGCCTCGAGCATAGGGCACTTGGCCTCCAATGCCCGCCCACCGCACTTGAAGCACTTGCTCTTCTCCTTTCTTCTTCAAGCCTCCGTGGCAACCATGTTCTCGCTCCCCATTACTCCCACTATTTCCTCGCTTTACCACCTTTGGCACCCTTTTTCTATTTCCATTTTATGATGAAAATTTTGGGCCCTTAGATGTAAGCTAGCAAGAGCATGTGCTCCTTTTCCCATAACTCCTTCCGCAAAGAACGAGATCATTAAGCAACCGACTAAGTGTAAACTCGGTCTTGCTCATGATCGCATTCACGCGAAGTTCTCAAAAGACTCAAAGGTATTGAGGATGATATCGACTCGCTCGCCACAATACCTCCTCCCAACCGATCAAGACTATCCATGAGATGAGTCATGTGGGAGACATGTTCATGGACCGAACTTCCTTCTTCCATCTTACACGCCAAGATTTCTCTCATTGTGGAAGTCGATCGTCCGATCCGATCGCCCAAACTACTCTCGAGACTGACCAAATATCGTCACGCTCACCATCGATCGATGTCATAGCCTGCAAGCCTTTGGACATCGTAGTCATCATATAGCATTTAGCCATATTGTTCGACTTATTCCAAAGTCCGCCGACTCTCGCCGCTCATTAGTCGATGTGTCAAGAAGCGGCATCGGGTTTAGGAGTGAGAACAAACACGTGTTCTTCAAATGATAAGAACATATTCCATGTTTCGCTTCCACTGATAAAATTTGGACCGGATAACGGATTTTGTGCGTAGCATATTGATAATCTACAGAAGAGACATATCCTCAAACGATAATGTAAACACATAAGCATACGATCGCATATAATTGTGAATAATAATATTGTAACCTTGATAAAACAATATTAATCAAACTCCAATCGCCCAAGGAATTCCACATGCAAGCCACGCTGCGTGGACGCTACACACACGAACCCCCGACTGCACAAAAATATACCTTTAGTCGCTTAATTTCAATCCATGTCAACTTATCCTTACGACAAATGAAATTAATGATCGACCTTACTGCACCACATCACTATCACAAAGGCGGACTTCGGAAGTTGTACTTGAGGTGATGTCTAAGCAATGACCACAATTTTAACAACAGAAGATGAATTTTAGATTGGTATACTCACCGGACCATACCGCCCAATTCAAATTCTTTTGTTATCTCATTTTATATCTATCTCTAGAGAACTTATGAAAATCGCATACAAGCTAACGCGCAGGATCGCCATACACGAAACTCCCACTTCTCAATAGATTTAAAATGTTTTATTTAGAAATCTCATCTAACAAACTTATGATAAACAAGGCAAGCAAGCCACGCTGTGGATCGCCATCACGCTAAGGCCTCACTTTGTTTAGAGATCAAAAGTGGAGGTCTCGACATTTTAATTTGAAAATTAATTTGTCGTTGCTTGCTTAGTCTTTTATTCAAAAGGTTTGTCCATGCGCATCACGTAATCCTAGCATGCTTTTCTATAGAACTCAACATGTAAAACATGCTCGCATAATTCTAAAATATGCTTGATAAACGCGATAAACCTAGCATGCTTACTATGCATCCAACCACGTAAAACACTTAAAGGTTTGTCAACGTAATATAAACATACATAGCATGCTACCGCATAATTTAAACATCCACTACATGCATATGAACGATAAAATAAAATAAAACGCTCATCGCGCTACCAATCGTGAAACCTCAGACATTTAAATCTAATCTATTACATAGATTTACAAAGTACGTAAATAAACTTCGAAAACGGGCTCGCGTGCACGGCACGGACCGATTCAACAATGGGCCTCGCGTACGGGCACGGACCGGAAATTTCGAAAACGGTCCGCACTGGTCGCCCAAAAGAGGCCGGGCCGCCAGGCAGCAAAGCCCGCCGCCTCACCACGCGCCGCCCGCCCGCTGCTCGCCTCGCTGGGTCGCTCGTCGCCACGCACGCGACCGCCGAGCACGCTTACAGAGTTTTCCCCGAGCGCCGAACGCCTACCGAGAGACGCCGCCGCCACGCCGAAACCGCGACCGCGTTCGCGCCGCTGCCGCCGCGTCGCCGAACGCGCGCCGTCGCCGCTAGCTCGCCGCCGCTGCTCGCTGCGGCTCCGCGACGCCGCCGCTGGCGCCAGGGTTCGCGGCGAACGCACGCCCTGCCGCCGCGCCCTCGCGATCGCTTTCGCGACCGCGAGGCTTGCTCGCGAGATACCGCCCGTGGGACCGCCGAAGCTACCGCTTTTTCCCGCTGCTTCGCTTCTTCGCTCTTTCGCCTTCGCTTCTTCTTTACGCATAAGATTTACATAATAAAATCTAATCTAACCACGGATTTTCTCGTGTGTAAAACAAAACCAACAAAACAAACGAGCCACGATGAACGACAAACCACAATTATAATAACGCACGAATAATCAAACGTGATTAATCCAACAGAGCCAAGATTCTCGATCCCGTGCTCGATACCAATTGTAGGAAACGTATGTTAACCGCCCGAGGATCCATCTTGGTGTTTAATTCACCATACATTGATTATAATCCCAGTATGCGCCTATATAATTAATAGCAACACGCTGGGGTTTTCGTGTTTACCTCGATCCGTCGAGGTGGATCGAACGATGAACGGATCGAACGGTCGAGACTCGTGCTTTGACCTTCCTGGACTCGTATCCCTGACACCCAATCTCCAACGCCGAGCGAGGACGATCTATGGAGAATACTACAAGAAATCACCTCAACCCTAGGCTAATTTTCGAGATTCACTCTTGAAAGGACCTAAAATTGCTCTCAATTATTAAGCATTAACCTAGACTTTATCTCATACCTTATATTTATAATGCACTACCTTAATCCTATATGGAATATTACCATAATCCTATATGGAATATTACCATAATCCCATATGGAATATTACCATACTCTTAGGATTATTTCCATACTTTAGATTATTTATACTCTCAAGATTATTACCATAATCTTATATGGAAAGGATCTATGCATATACCATAAATATAATTATATCCATGTGGGATAAAGAGAATAAAATCTTCCTTTGAGAGCAAAGAGGGGCCGATTTCTTCCAAGAGCTACGGGCCTGTATGGGCCAAATTGTGATCAAATGCAAGGAATAAAGACGGGCCTCAAATAAATTAATTATCTTATGTTCACCTGTAACATAAATTAATTTATAAACATTCGATCATTCCACTAGAGAAAGAATGTCGACTTACCCCTTTATTACCCGGTTGAGTCGGCTTGCACTTAGACATTACGAAACCCCGATTTAAGATATCGAACGTCCATTAATCATTTATAGCAACTGATCGCTTAAAACGATTAATAACTTCATTTCCTTAAGTAGTACCACTCAACCTTATTATTGTACTTTGATTATCATCTTATAAACATCTACACCGAAACACCAAAGAGGAACCCAGGCAAGTCAAGTCACTTCATCTATCTTCCAAAAATAGGTAAAAGCATTAAGATTCAATATATATGCAATCAAGCACGATAGGAGATTGTAATGGATCTAAATACATCTTAAAATGTCAACAATAAACTAGTAAAAAACGCGTTTATCAAACCCCCAAACTTGACGCATTGTTTGTCCTCAAACAAAAACATAACAAAAACACAAAGAAAGACACAACGAAAGATCACTTCGACGAGCGTCGGACACAACGAAAGAAAGGTGATAACCATAACAAGCCTAAGAAATCTTTCAACGTTCGAAAACACTAGTACACATGACGGCATTAGTCAACTCGACAATGTACAACCATTGAAAGCAAAAAACTCATTCAATTCAACCTTCACAACGGCATGTGTGTAATATATAGAGTACACTCAAACTCATAAGAAAATTAAGGACGTGTATACACTCAAAAATCAATGCCATGCAAAATCTTATCATAGGCTTGCCATTTCTCTAATATCTCCACCACATCAAATGCATTCAAATTATGATCAAAAAGGTCTTTTCATAGGTTGTAATGTAGGCACATTGGTTAAGGTAGGGTGATATATGGCTAAGTGACTCAAATGTAACTCCAAGCACCTCCATTCATACATTTAACTCAAATGGACTTTGTCAATTTCCCTTTTTCTTTCCAAAGTGCTAATTCAACGTTTATGCAACATAAGGTACCTATACTTTGATTAAAGACCCTTTATACTCAAAACATATAGTAAAATCATCGTTACTTTTTTCTTTTCTTTTCTAAAGCTTATAGGGTCCATTCTTTACCACAGAGGTACCATTCTTTACCACAGATGTAATTCTCTAATTTTTTTATTTTTTCTCGACGTAACTACATCAATAAACATCAACCATTTTGATTCTCATATTCATTCTCACCTCCTATCATCCGGCTAAGGAAATAATAAGGTCTAATAAAGGCTCAAAGTAGGTGACAAAAGGTGTATATATATAAGGGTTAGTGTATGGGTGAAAACGTGGTTAACAAAGATGACCTTTTATCATTTCCATATTCGAAACACATATTGCAGCATCGACACAGAAAATACAACAAGTTCTAGAATATAGTTACATGCACGATATCACACAATTAAAAGAAGCCGTAATAAGATGTTTATATAGTGAAGCTCAAGTCTCACGATTTAAGAAAATGGTGAAAAACAACAAGCTAAGCAATCTCAAGTCATCCATGCATCATTTTCTAACGTATCATGTGTACTATCAACATATTTTTCACAAAAAAATTCTATCATCATTGGCTACATGGATTAACACATTTCACTTAAACTCGTTGATCGACAGACACAACAACGAAAACAAAAGACACGACAAAAGCCCCAAAATATAAAAACTTAAGAAAATAAAGCGAAAACATCAAAAGGACTCTCAACCAAACAAACTCTTCCACTCCCCCCAAACTTATCGTGAACAGTGTGAAATGGAGGCTGTAACACAAATATTTGTATTTAAATTTTATAAATATAAAATTGTATACAAAAATTAATTGAATTGGATTTGATGTATTTGAGATGGATTCGATCTCTATATATCCTCTGATTCTTTTCTTCAATGTAGAGTCTTGAACGATCTTGAATGTTCTTCGAGTTGTCTGGAGGGGATATGATTCCTTGATCTCCTTAGATTTGAAGTTTGGATTTGATGATGTTGATCTGAAGGACTTCAGTCTTGTTTTCAGATCAACTGTCGGACTTGGTTTGATTTGTTGAAGAACGTTTGAAGATCTTCAAGTTTGAGCATCAACGTGGAGGGCTTTCACCATATTTCCGAATTGAACGCCTTCTTTGAAATGATTTGGAGGATGATTTTGGCGAAGAACGTGGTGATTTGCACGAAGAACGCCTTGAATGTTGAAGAAGATTTGAAGCTTCTTGAAGACTTCATCGAGGATTCTTCGAGTGTCTTGAGCTCTTCGAATCTTCACTTCACTTCACTTCAATTTATTCTCCACATTTATGAAGCCCCAAACCCCTATTTATAGATTTAGGCTAATGGGTTTAGTGAGCTTTTGGGCTTATGGACCTTTTGGGCCATCAAGCCATGAGCTTGGGCTTATGGGGCTATGACCCTTTTGGGCCATCAATGGCATGAGCTTGAGCTTATGGGCCTTTTATGGCTCATTTGGCACAATTTGAGTGATTATTCCTCTCCGATGTCGTTGCCACATGTCATTCTCCTATTTGCCGATAAAATTAAATAGTAATCACATATCTATTTAATTTTGGAATAAATTCCATTAATAAAATAGAAATATAATCAATTATTTAGTTCGTGATTTACACATGGCGCAATATAATTTGCTAACAATTTTTAATTGTCTACAAATTACCCCATCGAGACTTGTTCATTAACGAGTTGTCTTGGAAATGGACGAGTCTCGAAATCTACTTAGATAGTTTAAACTCTTGTCAAGGAGTTCTTGAATTTGATATGAACTTGTAAACAGTTTATACTCGTATTTAGGAGTTCTTGAATTTGATTTGAATTTGTAAACAGTTTATACTCGTATTTAGGAGTTCTTGAACTTGATTTTGAATTTGTAAAAAGTTTATACTCGTATTTAGGAGTTCTTGAACTTGATTTGAAATTGTAAACAGTTTATACTCGTATTTAGGAGTTCTTGAACTTGATTTGAATTTGTAAATAGTTTATACTCGTATTTAGGAGTTCTTCGACTTTGATTTGAATTTGTAAACAGTTTATACTCGTATTTAGGAGTTCTTGGACTTGATTTGAATTTGTAAACAGTTTAGACTCGTATTTAGGAGTTCTTCTATTTGATTTGAATTTGTAAACAGTTTATACTTATATTTAGGAGTTCTTGAACTTGATTTGAATTTGTAAACAGCTTATACTCGTATTTAGGAGTTCTTGAATTTGAATTTGAATTTATAAACAGTTTATACTCGTATTTATGAGTTCTTGAATTTGATGTGAACTTGTAAACAGTTTATACTCGTATTTAGGAGTTCTTCTATTTGATTTGAATTTGTAAACAGTTTATACTCATATTTAGGAGTTCTTGAACTTGATTTGAATTTGTAAACAGTTTATACTCGTATTTAGGAGTTCTTGAATTTGATTTTGAATTTATAAACAGTTTATACTCGTATTTAGGAGTTCTTGAATTTGATGTGAACTTGTAAACAATTTATACTCGTATTTAGGAGTTCTTCAATTTGAATTTAGAAAGTTTATACTCGTTTCAAGGAGTTCTTGGACTTGGATTTCAATTTGTAAATAGTTTATACTCATATTTAGGAGTTCTTGACTTTGAATTTGAATTTGAACTTGAATTCCATGATTTTGTTCCAAAATTGTGTCTATATACTTGCTTTAATTTGGCGGTCCAAATCACACAAATATGATAGAATCATTTTTCTTATATTCAAGGAGCCCAAATCCTTTATTTTGGATAGAATGCTTCTAGTTTAATCACCTAGGCCCTACAAAATTTAATCAAACAATCGATCGAATCCATTTAGAAGACAACCCATATTCCACCGAACTTAGCCTAATGTTTTTTTTTGCCACATTCTCATTTCTTTCTTCTTTTGACGGCCACTAACTCATTCGCTTTTTTTTTTTTTTGCAGCCCCATTTTCGATCCTTTTCGTGTTTTTGTTTTTTGTTTTTCTTTCTTTCTACGGACAATTGCACATTCATGTTTTCAAACATAGGAAATTAAATTCCTATTTCTCATGGACATGTTTATCTTGCAAATTCAGTTTGTTTGTTTTTGAATTATTCTGCACAAAGTACACATGACTGTAGGGTTTGTTGAAGATGAAGCCAAACTGAAACCCTATTGTAGAGAAGCCACATTCAGCAGGAGCTTGTCCTTCACATTGCATTTAATGAAGTTTGTTTGAAAGCTTCAGATTTGCTGCAGAATTTGTTGGAGGTTGCAGACAAATCCTCAGTATACAGCTGCTAGGGTTTAGGGTTATGCTACTGTTTTAGTCCATAAATAGGGACACTCACACAATAGTTTTCACTCACGAACTCTAAGCTCGTAGCCATATTTTCCTTACTTTCGATATCTGTAGTGGCTTTTTATGGTTAGCAGTCTCTTGCAAGCCGCACAATTCCACTTCTGCAACAAGCACCATTTTATTGTAGAGTTACATCTCCTCCTTTCGCCGGTCATAACAACAACAGCTAAGCAAGGAACAAGACGTCGTTGCTCTTACATCTTTCAAATTGGCAACCCAGCTTGAGGTAGTTTGTTGCTGGGTCTTTTTTTTATATGTCGTTTGAACATCTCAAAATATTTGATTCCTTGGCAGCTGGGATCCTGAGCTTCTGGTAACTCATCGGTATTGGCTCATCTTAACGGTGGACTACATCGAGCGGTAGCCTCTTCAAGTCACCAGGCGAATATGTCCACGTACTCTAATTTCTGATCATGGAGGCTCATTTTGCAAGGGGTGGGCGACCTGGCTGGGCTCAGTGAAGCTAACCCAAGCTTGGTGGTGATGAAGAAGTTACTGCTCGACAAAGAAGGAAGCGCGACGCTGCTGTATCGCGATGGCAGATTGATGCAGAGTCGGCGTCGGGCATCGGTACCGCGACAGGGAGAACCAAGTCCAGACGGAGGCATGGGGCTGCGCTCATCCTTGACGAGAAGAAGCGAGCCGGAAGATCGAAGGCTGGCAGAGGCGACGCACACGACGGCGACCTCGGCGGGTGATGGCGGTTGTGGTGGCGCGGAGCGGAGGCGATGCGGAGTGAAGGTGACCCTGATGCAGATCGTCTTGCACATGAAGAGACGCGTCTCGGAGGACGATACGTAGTGGGCGACTGGAATAGAGACGGTGCATCTCGACTGGAGCAGAGGCGGCGAAGCCCAGACATGAAGGAGACAAGCACGACGAAGCGGGCTTGCATCTGGTGCAGATTCGAGATTACTGGAGATGGAGGCAGATGAAGGTTGAGGCCGGTGCGCGAGGCGGTCTGGACACCGGTGGTTGCTGTAGGTACAACTTGGGTGGAATTGAAGTCCACGGTAGAGATGGCGGTCGCGGCGATTAGAGGAGTCGACGGTGCTGCTACTGCTGTTTCTGTTGGAGAAGTGCAGAGCGGTGGCTCGATGTGGAGGCGGACAAGCTAGAGGCGGGGCTTGACGGTTGAATCATTTGGTAGAAGGTGGCGAAGCTGCCGCTGTCCGACGTCCGAAGTCAGAGAGGGAAAGACGACACTGATGGTTGAACAGTAAGGGTGTGCGGCAGTGACCGGACGATGCACGTCGCCGGAATCTGGGGAGCAACGACAGCGATGAAGGAAGTCGAAGGAGGAGGCGTTCAGGCGGCGGCGTGCTTGGCTTTCACTGCGACTGTTCGTCCGATCTAAGAAAGGGAGAGACGGTTGAGAAGAAGAGATATATGGTTTCTCTCTGTGTGCGGCGTGAGAGTGGCTAGAGGTTAGGGTTGTGTGCGCAGTGGGAGAGAGAAAAGATGTAGGAAAGGGTTTGTGTGTGTTAGAAAAATGGGTGTCTGTGAGGGGGAGCAACGTGTCTGTGTATCTGCAGAGAGAGATAGGGTTTGTGAAATGGGTTTGGGCTTTTCTTTTCTCTTTCTTTTTTTTTTAAAAAAAAAGTGGGCCTAGAGAGCAGGCTTTGGGCTACTGGAATGTTATCTTCTTTTTTATCTTTTGGTGTGGGCTGACTTGGCTGAGTTGAGCCCAATTGCTTCTTTTAAACGTGGGATAATTTTATTGCATTTGGACCCATAACTTTGGGTTGGAATTAGGAGACATTTTTGTAGTAGCCAAAAAAAATATACGCCGACCTTTGTGAGTCTATTTTGTCCTTTTTTTTGTTTTTCTTCACAATATTTATTTTTGCATTCTTTTATCGTTTTCACAATTTTGTGCTTATGACCGTCTTCCAGATTCAGAAGTCTACGTAGTTCATCTTCAAGTCTTCTTGCTCAAAAGTAAATCAACTAGAGACTTCACATTGGATCAACTCCAAGACTTCAACCTTTTGATGTTGGCATCTCATTCGTCATAGACGTCATCCTCATTTTTCCGCAGGAACAATGACCTTCTTCTTAGCGGATGTGACGACGCGATAGTGAAGATGATATCACATTCTGATGGGAGACACGCAGTGGCCTTGCATGATATTCGGCATCACGATCTCAACGAGCTAAAAGCAGCGGCAGAAAATGAGCTAGAAGTTGTGTTCTGTCCGTGAAGGGGGAGCTAGAAGTTGTGCGCCATCAGCCATGAAGATAAAGCTTAGAAGCTGTGAGCCATTTTCCGTGAAGATGAAGCTTAGAAGTTGTGAGCCATTCGCCGTGAAGATGAAGCTAGAAGCAGCGCTGCATCCAAAAAGAGGAAGCTTAGAAGCTATGAGCCATCCGCCGTGAAAATGAAGCTAGAAGTAGTGCTGCATCCACGAAGAGGAAGCTTAGAAGCTGTGAGCTATCCGCCGTGAAGATGAAGCTAGAAGCATTGCTACATCCACGAAGAGGAAGCTTAGAAGCTGTGAGCCATCCGTCGTGAAGATGAAGCTAGAAGTAGTGTTGCATCCACGAAGAGGAAGCTTAGAAGCTGTGAGCCATCCGCCGTAAAGATGAAGCTAGAAGCTGTGTGCTATCCGTGAAGGCAGGCTGGATTCATCAAGCTGACGTCTTCGCCAAATCGAAGTCAGCGATATGGTGTTGGGATTGTCAAGCTGAAGCCATCTTCAAAACAAGGCTGGTGACGTGGATTTGGACTCGACAAGGTAGAATCATCTTCAAAGCAGATCGACAGCCTCGAGCTAGAGTTAACAAGCATGAGATATCTTCAAAATGTAGACCCAGACTCAGAAGTTGATGTCATTCTTAAAATGTGTTGACAACGAAGTAATGAATAATCCATCATCTCTAGTTGTTGCCCCATGACTGATTTGCTTCTTTATAATTTTCACCATACTGTCTCTTCCAGGAACTCGTATTATTTTTTTTAATAGTCTGAGCTTGGATTTTGATCACCCCACTTGAAATACAAATTTGTGAAGAGCTTTGACCACATAACTTGAAGGAGAAAAAAAACACATATATGACTGAACTTAGAAAATATCTAAGTTGCCTAAGTACCCTTTTGAAAGGGATTAAGTCAAAACGTAGTTCAAAAGATCAACTTGTGTTTTAGGGGAGTGCCGTGCACAGTTTATACTCATGCGGGCCAGGAGTAACATGCAGTTTAGGCTCGTGCGTCATGGAGCAGTCTTGCTCTTTGTTTTTGATTTTTTGGGTTGGTTTAGTGGAGCATTGTTCTTCTTTTGCATTTTTCTTCATATTGACGTGCAGTTTAGGCTCGTGCGTCATGGAGCATGTCTTGATTTTTATTTGATTTTCTTCATAGTGACGTGCAGTTTAGGCTTGTGCGTCATGGAGCATGTCTTGATTTTTGTTTAATTTTCTTCATAGTGACGTGCAGTTTAGGCTCGTGCGTCATGGAGCATGTCTGCTTCTTTTTTATTTTCCTTGGAGTTAATAAGCAGTTTAGGCTCGTGCGTTATGGAGCATGTCTTGATTTTTGTTGATTTTCTTGCTTTCTCAATTTTTGTGCTTTTGTTTTGATCTATGTACATATGTGCAAGCTTTCAGTGCTGCATTTCAGGGATAGTAGCACTTCAACAACTTTTGAGTTGTTTCCCCAACTTCCACATTGCCCTTCAAGGTCGACTTGCATACACTGTTAGAGATGTAGTGAGATGAAGCCGCTCTTTTGATAGTGATTCGAACTGGCGCTTTTGGCACAAATCCCAAACCCACTTTGGTATTCTGGACCACTTCATCTTTCTTCTTCAAGTGAGGTTCCTGCGTAAAGCTCTCTTGAGGATTATACCCATCATTGACGAGGAGCTTGTATGCTTTCGGACCAAAATGCTTCGTGAGTTCGTTGTCTGAAGATTCTCCATGTTCGATAGCATTACTTTGTTTTGGTCGAACAAACCCTTGAAGAGGTTGAGGAGTTGGTCTTTTAGCATCGATCTTGGTCAGGGGCATCGTTAGGCCCTCGAATAAGTCCATCTTTGAGTGAGACATTTTGTTCTTGACAATCGAAAAGACTTTAAGTTCTTTATCATGCTCAATTTCCACTTCTTTTGTTGTCTTTGTCATGTAGAATTTGGCATCGGCAAAATATGACTTAGCTTCTGTAAAAGGCTTGTGATCGCCAACCACCTTCTTTACTACGCCGTCTTGATGATACTTGAGGCATTGGTGCAATGTAGAAGGGATTACACCATTTTCATGCAACCACGGCCGACCAAGAAGCATATTGTAGGATGTCTTGGCATCAATTACATGAAGCAATGCAGTTGAACTCATGTATTCCATCAGCAAGTCCAACCTTATGACGCTAAGGGCTCTTTGTCCTTCGTGGTTATATCCTTGGATCATTAGTCATTCTTTGGATAAATCATCAAGCTGAAATTTCAATTGCTTCAACATTCTTAGTGGCAAGATATTGACGGTGATCCTCCATCAATGAGGATCATATTGACTTTCTCGCTTTCGTGGGTGAAGCAACTCACGAACAACGGCTATTATGAGGCTCGATCCAGCCGCAAATCCTCGTCGGAGAATGTGATTGCCAAGACATCTTCATCATTGATCACAATTGACTTGAATTGATCCTTTACTTGATGCGTAAGTATCATACAATGCCCAATACCTTCCAATATGTCGTCAGATTCAGGGGTGACAACATTTGTTGCAGCATTTTCCTCCTCGAGTGATATCTTCCCTTCTCGAGCTAGCCGCATGATCTTTTCTTTGAATATGAAGCAATCATGTATGGGATGCCCGATCAATCGGTGATATTTGCAATATCTTGGATCATCAGTTCGTGCCGCCTCATTTGGTCGTTTCATTTCAGGTAGCTCGACGAGTCCTTCTTTGAGCAGGTCATCGAAGATCCCAGAGACGTCGGAGTCTAAGAAAGAATATTGTCTTTGCTGCATTTCTTTAAATGTCAACCTTCTTTGCCCCATGTCTTGAGGAAAATTCTGCTTGTCATTTTGTTGTCATCTTTTCTTAGAAACTTGACAGGAGTTTCTTTCGTCGCCATTGATTCTTCTTTCGGAGCATTGTCAAATGACTTGGCTCCCTTTCTGAATTCTTGCCTCTCTTTGAACTTCTGAGATTCTTCGATTAGAGGTCCTTTGAATCTGCTTGCTGCTATACTTAGCTCCATGTCATGAGCTCTGGTGGACAACTCTTCGAACGTCTTCGGCTGGATTCCTCGTAGAATATATTGCAAGCCCCAATGCATTCCTTGGATGCACATTTCGATGGCAGATGATTCAGATAACCGATCCTTGCAATTGAGGCATATGTTTCTCCACCTGTTGATGTAGTCGATCACTGGCTCTTCTTTAAACTGGCGAGAACTCGTGAGCTCCACCATGCTGACTGTTCTTCTGGTGCTATAAAAGCGATTGAGGAACTCGTGCTCCAGCTGCTCCCAACTGTCAAGCGAGTTTTCTTCCAAGTCTGTATACCAGTCGAAGGCATTTCCTTTGAGTGAACGGACGAATTGCTTGACCAGACGATCTCAAAATGTTCCAGCGTTGTTGCATGTCTTGACAAAGTGTTGGAACTTGGGTGGTTGATAACAAGAGGCATTCTCAAATTGTTGCCTTGGATTTCCTTTGCCATCAAATTGTTGGAACTTGGGTGGTTGATAACCAAGAGGCATTCTCAAGTTGTCGATCCTTTGGGTATACGACTTAGAGTAAATCAATGATGACTTGGAGTTTCCATCAAATTTGTTCTTCATGGTCACCTCGATGAACTCCTTGAGTTGGTCCGCCTTGATAAAGCCATTCGAAGAGATTTGGATGTGTTTGCCAGACGATTCTCTTTCTTCATGAGTTTCTTGCCTTTCGTCTTCTTCTTCATCGCCGCGTTGCGTTCACTTCTTCGTCATTGATGTGGCTTGACTCGCTTCTCTCCACGAGCTTTGTAATCTTGGCATCTTGCTCTTGGATGTGTATGCTCGAGATTCGACCAACCTTGTAAGATTTGCCAGCTGTTCTTCCACGGTGGAGGTGTTCGTCATCATCACAGGCGCCTCAAGTGGGTAACTTGTGATAGATTTTGCAATAGGAGAGGTGAAGCTTCCTTCAGAGCCAACACCTTCTTCATTTAGAGTGGCAATGTGTTGCTCTTTTCCCCTAGCGATGGATGACTTCGAAGCTTCTTGAAGTTGTTTGGCTTTGCTTCGTGTAATGACGCCAATGCTTTTTGAAGAAGCTTTTGAAGCAACCTTAGTTGCATGTTTTTGGGTGAACATCGTTCAAGATTTTGGTGAAGAGTAGAGATGAGAGGTAGAGATATCCCACCGGGCGTGCCAAAATTTGTAACACAAATTTTTGTATTTAAATTTTATAAATACAAAATTATATACAAAAATTAATTGAATTTGGATTTGATGTATTTGAGATGGATTCGATCTCTATCTATCCTCTGATTCTTCTCTTTAATGTAGAGTCTTGAACGATCTTGAATGTTCTTCGAGTTGTTTGTAGGGGATATGATTCCTTGATCTCCATAGATTTGAAGTTTGGATTTGATGATGTTGATCTGAACGACTTCAGTCTTGTTTTCAGATCAACTTTCGGACTTGGTTTGATTTGTTGAAGAACGTTTGAAGATCTTCAACTTATCCAGGAAAATATCCTGAAATAGAGGATTCTCGCGAATCGTCACCCCGAAAAAGTCGACAATAGTGGTAACAAATCCCCCTATGCATATCCTTGCATTCCCCGAAACCTCTGATTGCATTTGGAAGTGCTGGGCAAGGAACATGTCTGCGTGCATCCTTTGTCTTATCGCAGCACCAATCAGGAGACTCATATCCTAGGAGAGGACTGTGTCGGCGTTGGTGCGGGCATGTATGGTGAAGGTGAGAAGGCGGTGGAAGTAGCGGACCGCGGGATTCCGTATCGAACTTACCTATGCCCTTGAGACATCATAGTACGGGGTCTTCTCCGCTGCTGTGTGCATGAACAACGGCCACATCTGCTAAGCCGAGTGCTCTAAATCCCCGATGTATTTGCCATCGAGGGCGCCTTCGATGTAGCGTTCAATTCATCAACTGAGAGCCGTCGGGGCTCGTTGTCCAACTGGAATTTAATGTAATCTGGCGACCCTTGCGTCTTGTGGATATGTACGGTTGACAGAAACTCCAATGTTAGGGTTCGGTACGTCAAATAGTTTATCGTGATGATAGAGTATAGACCGGCCCTCTCGGCTAGCCACGTGACATCGTTGGCTATTCCCATCTCTTGGTAAGTATCGATGTACATAAATCTCGAGTGTCGGTGCTTCAGCTGCACCAACCTCCTCCAACGGTCCCTTAACGAAGGATTCGGCAGTCGCACCCCAAAAGTCTCGGGGTGGAACTCATCATGCGGCTCGTCGTGGGAGGTTAAAACGACCTCCTTGCCCTTGTGCTTACTACCGGATGTACGCGGCATATTGTACCTAATTTTTTTCAAAGTTAGTCCATGTGCTTATAAAAAGATTCAACATAAACGTCAACCCATATCAAAATATCGCTCCCGCGAACTTGAAATTAGCAAAATTCCTCTCCTCATACAAACATATGATCTTATAAGGTATAACAAGGGAGAAAAACACACACACAAACTCAAAAACACATGAAAACACATTCTGGGGCTGCCTCGCGACCGCGAGGGTGGTCCCTAGGCACTAATCCATGACCGCGCCTCACACCCGTGCAGACGTTCGCGACAAGGCTAGCGGCCGCGAACTTGGTCGTGCAACGCGCGTGCCTGCTAGGGTTTCACAAGATTTGTTGAAATTTTCCAACCCAATTCAACAATGTAGGCAAATTAAACCAAAAATATACATCTATGAACACTAATAAACCTAACATTGGAGGAAACATGCTCAAACACCATGTAAATTTTTCAAAATAGGCTCTAGTTCATAAATTTCTCAATAATCCACACAAGAAGCAATATATGGTAAAAACTCTTCTAAATCATGCTATCAAGCGAAAATCCAAGAAGAATTAAGCAAAGGAAGCATACCGTGAGTGAAATCTACGTCGGAAACACAAGAAATTGAAGAACAAGGGTTTTTAGCTTTTAGAGTGAGTGTATGCGTGTGTGAAGTGTGAAGAATGGAGGAAGAGGTCTAAAAAAGAAACTGAAAATACATGGGTCGACGTTCGGGTCGCGGGTCGGGTCACGCCTCGTTGCCAGGCTCGCGGTCGCGAGCTCTGCTCAAAAACATACTGCTTGATTTCTCACGGCCGGGCTTGCAGTCGCGAGCTCGGTCGCTAATCATTTTAGGTTCAGCGCAAGATGTTCTGCCCACTTTCATGCGGCCACCCCTCGCGGTCGCGGGGGTGGTCGCTAGGTCCATCATTTTTTTTAATTAAAAACTATTATACTTTGGGACCTAAAAACGATCAACAAGACACGACACAACAAAAAACAAAGAAAAACAAGACAACCAAAACGAAAAACATAAAGCGGGTAAATATGATGGGTTACCTCCCAACCAGTGCTAGATTTTTCGTCGCTAGCTCGACGTTACCTCTCATCAGTCGGGCGATTTGACAACTGACATCTTTCCAAACTTTTGTTTACACTTATACTTATCATCAACAGCCGACCACCATTGAGTGTGGGAGTATCCTCCCCCAAACTTGAATGACTCACTCGGAGTTTTATGCCGAGTCCACCTCTGCTTTGTAGCATGCTCGTCAAATGGTCGATTGAAATTCAAGCTCAAATGTGTGTTGACTATGGCAGTGGTGATCGAACAACAATCTTCATGCTTTGAATTATCATTTCGCTTGATGGTATCATAGATTGAAATAGTTAACTCCTCCTTATTCACACAGAAAGTGAGATCACCATCCTGCAAATCGATCAGAGCCCTGCCTGTGGCTAAGAACGGTCTCCCAAGAATGAGAGGCGTGTTCCCATCCTCTGGCATATCAAGGACCACAAAATCCGCTGGGAAGATAAAATCTTTGACCTTGATAAGCACATCTTCCACTATCCCCTTTGGACGGGTGACAAATGCGTCTGCCATCTAGAGAGAAATTGTAGTAGGCTTTAACTCCCCGATCTTCAATTTGTTAAATATGGACAACGGCATCAAGTTGATGCTTGCCCCTAAATCACATAGAACTCTGGAGAAAGTATGCCCTCCAATAATACAAGGTATTGTGAAGCTGCCTGGATCTTTCTGGTTCAACGACAACTTCTTTTGCAGCACAACACTGCACTCTTGAGACAAATTTATAGTTTCGAACTTTTCCAACTTCTTCTTGTTGGAAACAGCATCCTTTAAAAATTTCATGTATCCCGGCATATCTCTGAGCGCATCTAGCAATGGGATGTTAATATTAACCTTCTGGAACGTTTCCAAGAATCGGGTCAACCTATTTTCATGCTTGGGGTTGGCTAACCGACTCGGGTATGGGATCGGAGGAGTATAGGTCGGATACTTCTTCATTGGGAGCGCCTCGCGGCCATCCTCACGGTCGCGAGAGAGGTCGCTAGGCATACAGGCTGCATCAGCGGTCTTCTTCGCGGCCGTGCTGGCGGTCACCTGCTCGATCGCTAACTCCTCGGTAGAACTCTCTGCCCACTTTCTCACGGCCGGCCTAGCGGTCGCTGGGTAGGTCGCGAGTGTCTCTGAAAAACGTTCTACCTGGTTTCTCGAGGCCGGGCTCGCCGTCGCGAGCTCGGTCGTGAGTTTCTCCTCATTCACCCCATTTTCGTCATTTCACTCCGGGTGGTTCTGGTACGCTCTTCCACTCCTCAGCTGGATAGCAAAGCACTGATTCTTTAGGTTTACTTCCGTAGTGCTAGGGAATTGACCCGTCTTTTGCTGTGCATTTTGTTGTGCAGCTATCTAACCGATTTGATTCTCCATTATCTTCATGTGTTTGCCCATAGCTGCTACGGTGGATTCCAACTGTGTTATCCTCTGACCAGTAGTACTGATGAATGAATTCTGTTGAGTTTCCAGTTGTTGGTTGCTCACAACCAACTGCTGCATCATGTCCTCAAAGCTTTGCTTTTTCGACTCCTGAATCATCCCATTTTGCACAGTGAAGCCTGCTGGGGGTTGTTGGAAGTTATTGGGGTTGGTATACGACAAATTAGGATGATTCCTGTTGTTAGGATGGTATGCCGGATTTTCCCCAGGACGGTTCCTCTGATTTATAAAATTCACGTCTTCCGTCTCGAACTAGCTCTTCAAAAGAGTAAACTTCTCCATGAGATCGTCGTATCTCGAGTCGACCTCTACGGCAGCTGCTTTAACCACTGGCGTTCTCTCTATCGGCCATTGATAACTATTGGCCGCCATCTCTTCTATGATTCGGTTGGCCTCCTCCACTCGACGGTTCAACAGGTATCCTCCTGCCGATGCATCCACAATGCTCCTAGTGTGAAGCCTCAGTCCACTGTAGAATTGCGTGATCTGCTGCTCCTTGGAGAATCCATGTTGAGGACATTTTCTCAATAGGCCCCTGAATCTCTCCCATGCCTCGAATAAAGATTCATCTCCTTGTTGACAGAAATGGGAGATCTCGGCTATTATCTTCTGCGCTTTCATCGGCGGAAAATATTTCGAAAGAAACTTCTCGCAAAGTTTTCCCCAACTGTCCATCCCAGTATGATCCAGGCTTTTCAACCAATCATTCGCTTGGCTGCGCAGAGAAAATCCGAACATGCGCATCCGGATCGTATCTTGTGGTACTCCATTTTGCTTGATGGTGTCACATATGTCGAGGTATGTCTCGAGATGGGCATTCGGATCTTCTGTCACTTCTCCTCTAAACTGCTCTCCTTGTACCATGCTGATCAGGGTCGACTTCAACTCAAAATTATTCGCATTAACTTTCGGGCCCCATCCACCTCCTTAGAACAGCTCCGTTGGTGGTCGGTACATGTAATTTAGCGGTCTCGTCTCAACAGCAGGGAGGAGTCCCATGTTCGTCATCTGGCGCTGCATCTCTGCAAACTCTGCTAGAAGACGTGCAACATTCTCGGAAGGTACGCCCCCGTTATTCGGATTCGCTGCCATCTCTTGTCTTCTTCTTTCCCGTCTCCTTCTTCTTTGGGTATTTTCGATTTCTGGATCTAAAAGTAGTTCGGGAGGTCCCTGGGACCTTGTGATCATAAACTACCTGGAGAAAAAGAGAAAAATCAGCTCTGGCAAGAAATAAAAATACAACTTGAATTAATAATTCCAAATCGTCAAGTTATTCCTATATAATCTTAACAATCCCCAGCAACGGCGTCAAAATTTGATCGCTACCTTTTCTAACATGAAAACGTGCAAGTAGATAAGGTAGTCGATTATCGTATCCACATGGATTATAACACGAAAACACAGAAGCTAACTCAACAATAATTCATCATTATCCAAGGACATATTTGGTTGTGAAAAGGGTTTGGGACTTCGAATATTAACTTCAAAGTCAAGATCAAATAAAGCAATAAAGATAAAATAAACAGATACTCAAAGAGATAATAAGACTGAAAGACTAACCCTAGGGATGTATTAATCCTACCCACAACGTATGTTTATCCTGCTTCCTATTAACCAATTTTAATCCAGACAAGATGGAAGATCACATAAGTAACCAACAATTTCAGTTATGACAATTGTGGCAGCAGATTACTAGTTTTCGCTATTACTCTTACGTCTCAAGGTAAAAATTAGCAACTCCAAAAAGATCACAAAGAATATGCTTCATACGAATGTTCCTATCTCAGCTACGACTCAAGGCTTATTCATATTGTGCATTCAAAATCGATTGACAATTAAAACTGTTGAGAACTTAACTGGCAACTAGATATGCATAAAGATTGATCAGAAATTAACACATATTATTAAGCACCAAGAATCACAAATCAATGCCTGGAAGGTAAAACAACAGCAGGAATCACAACACTTAGGATAGAATCATACAAACACTAAGATTAGAATACGAATTTAGCTAGACATAATAATTGAAATAAAATAAGAATTAACCATAGGAACAAAATTATATAAATAAAACCCGTAGTGTGGCGTCTGAAGAACAATCGTTGGGTTCGTATCCCAATCTCAACGGAAAACGGGAAAATACGGAATTCGTTCGGACGAAATCGTTCCAAAGCGATAACAATGCGTAGAATTGATATAGATCAATGGAAAAACTAATGCTAGATGAATCTAAAGCAAAGCTAAAGTGAAAATATATGAAAAACTGAAGAAAACTAGAGTAAAAACATGCTGGAGGAGTTGGGGACGCGAGAGGATATGCATGGGGTATATATAGGCATAGGCGAAACCCTAAATTTTGCATCCAGCTGCCTCGCTTCACGGCCGAGCTCGCGGTCGCTAGCTCGGTCACGAGGATCTGGGCCGCGTGTTTCTTCGGTCGGCTCGTGGCTGGATTCACGCCCGTTAGCTGTGCTTCGCGGCCGGGCTCACGGTCGCTAGCTTGGCCGCGTGAAATCGGGCAGAAGCTTTTTCGAGGCTCTCGCGGGCAGGGCTTGTGGTCGCTTGTGACATTTCCTCGCGGCCGCTCTAGCGGTCGCTAGGTCGGTCGCGAGAAACTGGGCAGAATGCTTCCACAGATGCTCGCGGTCAGGGCTCGCGGTCGCTTGGCTTCGCCTCGTGGCCGGCCTTGCGGTCGCGAGGATGGCCGCTAGGCTCTGATTCTCCCCGTCTTTGGTTCGTGCTTCGCTTCATGCTTCGATTATCATCTTATAAGCCTACAAAACACCAAAGAGGAACCCAAGAGTAGTATCTTCTAAAAATAGGTGAAAGCATTAAGATTCAATATATAAACGCACTTAATAGATCTAAATACATCTTAAAATGTCAACAATAAACGAGTAAAAAGCACGTTTATCACTAGCGACCGCTAGCCCGGCCGCTAGGAAGAGTATAAAACATTTTCTGGAGAAACTAGCGACCGATCTAGCGACCGCTAGGCCGGCCGCTAGAAAGAAGACAGACGCGTCCGCATGAGCTCGCGACCACCCTAACGATCACGAGGGTGTCCGTGAGGCAGACCCAAAGAGAAATCTTCCGACGTACACCCCTTCGGTCTCGTTCCCAAGTCGGCTAGCCAAGCCAAAATATGACGAGAAGCTGACCCGGTTCATGGAGATGTTTCAGAAGGTGCACATCAACATTCCATTGCTAGATGTACTCAGAGATATACCGGGGTACATGAAGTTTTTGAAGGATACTGTGGCCAACAAGAAGAAGTTGGGAAAATTTGAGACCATAAATTAGTCTCAAGAGTGCAGTGCTGTGCTGCAAAAGAAGTTGCCGCTAAAGCAGAAAGATCCAGGCAGCTTCACCATACCTTGTGTTATTGGAGGGTATACTTTCTCTAGAGTTTGTGAGATTTAGGGACAAGCATCAACCTGATGTCGTTGTCTATATTTAAAAGATTGGAGATTGGAGAAATCAAGCCTACTACCATTGCTCTCCAGATGGCAGACACATCAGTTACCCATCCAAATGGGATAGTGGAAGACTTGCTCGTCAAGGTCAAAGATTTCATCTTTCCTGCGGACTTTGTGGTCCTTGACATGCCAGAAGATGGGAACACGCCTCTCATTCTCGGGAGACTTTTCTTAGCCACAGGCAGGGCACTGATCGACGTGCAGGATGATGATCTCACCTTCCGTGTGAATAAGGAGGAGCTGACAATTTCAATCTATGATGCCATCAAGCGACATTATAATTCAGAGCATGAGGATTGTTATTCGATCACCACTGCCATAGCTAGCCCAATCTCGCACCTGGATGGCAACCGACCAGTCGTTGGGAAGTTTACTAGAAAAAGTCTGATTCACCATGGAACCTTAAATGTTCTGTTAAAGTTTGGGGATGGCCACTTCCACACTAAATGGTGGTCTGTTGTAAACGCAAAGTATAGAGGCAAGCAAAAGATTATGAGGAGGTCAGTTGCCAAATCGCCCGATTGATGAGAGGTAACGTTGAGCTAGAGACGAAAAATTTAGCACTGGTTGGGAGGTAACCCAATTTGTTTACCTGCTTTATGTTTTTCTTTTTGCTTGTTTTGTTTTTCTTTGTTTTTGTCTTTTCGTGTCGTGTTGGTCGTTTTTGTGCCTCAAAATATAATAGCTTTTATAAAAACATAAAAAAGGGTCACGACTAGCGACCGAGCTAGCGATCGCTAGCTCGGCCGCTGGACAATACAGAAGGTTTTCGACCAAAACTAGCGATCGAGCTAGCGACCGCTAGCCCGGCCGCTAGGACAATACAGAACGTTTTTCTTCAAAACTAGCGACCGAGCTAGCGATCGCTAGCTCGGCTGCTAGGCACGACCCGACCCGATATCCAGACATCGACCCGCGTGTTTTTCTTGACTTTTAACCCTTCTCCCTCACTTTTCACACACGCACACGTAAATATCAGCCATACACACACCCAAAGCTCTCAAACCCTAGTTATTCTCTCATTTGTGCTTTCTAGATCTTTTCCACTTAAGATATGCTTCATATGTTCAATTCTTCTTTGATTTAAGCTTGTAAGCATGAATTAGAAGATTTTGACCGTCTATTTTCTTCTTGTTGTGGATATTGAAGAGTTTTTGAACTAGAACATATATTGTTAGATTTTTATGGTTTTTGAGCATGCTTCTTACATTGTTAGGTGTATTTGTGTTCATTGAAGTATATTGTTGGATTAATTCACCTGCATTTGTGGTTTTGGAGAAAAAATTCGTGAAACCCTAACTATTCATTCACGACTAGTGACCAGGCTAGCGACCGTGAGCTCAGGTAGCGAGCGATAGCCAGTGCCTCGCGACCACCCTAGCGATCGCTAGGGCGACCGCGAGCCAATTTGTAATTCGTTTTTAGGTGTGTTTTGAGCCTATGTGTGTATTCTTTCCCTAGTTATGCCTTATATGAATCAATGTTGTTGTGGGGGGAAGAATTTTGCTAATTCCAAGTTTGGGGGAACTATATATCAAATTGGGTTGACGTTTGTTTTGAAATTTTTTTAGAATGGTGTACCTGTGAACTAACTTTGACATATCTTTTAGGTACAATATGCCACCACGTACATCCGGAAGTAAGAGAAATGGGAAAGAGCCAGCTTCATCCTCATAGGGAAAACAATCGATGAGTTTCACCCCCAAAACTATGGAGTGCATTTGCCGAGTCCCGCCTCTAGGGACAGATGGAGACGGTTGGTGCAACTGAAGCACCATCATTGTAGATTCATGTGCATCGAAACTTATCAAGCATTTGGGATAGCCAATTACGTCACTTGGCACGTCGAGCTATCCGGTCTATACTCAATCATCACAACGAATTATATGACATATCGGATCCTCACACCGGAGTTTCTATCGATCATATATGTCCACAAGACGCAAGGGTCGCCAGATTACATCACTTTCTAGCTGGAAAATGAGCCTCGACGGCTCATATGTGACGAGCTAAATTAAATCATCAATGGCTCCCCCGACGGCAATTACATTGGAGATATATAGAACTCGGCCCTCGAGATGTGGCCGTTGTTTATTGATCTAGCAGTGGAGCAGATTCCGTACTATGATGCCACGAGGGAAAAGGTAAGCTCGATCCGAAATCCCGCAGTCCGCTACTTCCACCGCCTCCTCACTTTCACGATCCATGCCCGCACCAATGCCGGCACATGTCTCTCCCAAGAAATGAGCATCATGATTGGTGCTGCAGCCGCCCGAAAAATACACGCCGACATGTTCCTCGCACAACATTTTCAGATGCAATCTGAAGTATCCAGGAATGCGAGGATATGCATTGGGGGTTTCGTTACCCCTATTGCTGACTTTTTCGGGGTGGAGATTCATGAGAATCCAGTCTCATAGGATATCTTCCTGGACAAGCAATATCCTTATGTCCAGACGTTCCTAAAGCGAGACTCACGACGCTACCTCTGGCTGATCTACGACAAGAACGGCTTGTCCATCTTCCGACTGCCCAACAGTGATCTCACTAGCTTAATCGAAGATGGAGGGCCCAATACCAACTGGAACATGATGTCAGGTGTGCACTATAGCTGGGCTCAACGCCTAAATGCGCAAGGAGATATAGAGCCAGATGAAGAGGAAGCGGAACATGAGGCCGCATATAAGGGAGGTGGTGCGTTACACCCACCATCCCACGAAGACGACCCCAATATCTACGAGTGCCTTGATCGGATAGATGGTCGTCTCGACCATATAGATGGGAGTATGAACTCCATCATGGCCCAACAACAGGCCCTCCTCGCCCAACAGCAGGCATCCCAAGAGCATCAGCGTCAGATGATGTAGATGATGCAGTAATGGGATCAGTGGCGATGATTCTATCCACCGCCGGAGTAGCGGCATATGAGGTAAGGTCTCTCTCCCAACCACATCTTTTCTGCAACCTTATTGCTCTACATGTCAGACTAAGTTTGGGGGGGAGTAGAAGAGTGTGGTTGGTTGTTTAGTCCTTTTTATGTTTTGTTTTGTCTTGTAAGTTTTTATGTTTTGGGCTTGTGTGTCTTTTGTTTTCGTTGTTGTGTTTGTTTGATCAACGAGCTTAAGTGAAAAGTGTTACCTATGCAGCCAATGATGATAGAAATTTCTGAAAAATACGTTGATGGGGCACATGATGTGTTAGAAAACGACGCATATATGACTTGAGATCGCGTATCTTGTTGTTTTTCACCATTTGCATAAACTGTGAGACTTGAGCTTCACTGTATAAACATCATGTTACAATTTCTTTCAAATGTGTGATATCATGCATGTAATTTTCTTCTAGAACTTGCCGTATTTTCTATGTCGAGATTGTAATATATGTTTGAATATGGAAAAGATAAAATCTTTGTGGCCATCTAATATGATTTGTCATACTTTGAGCCTTTATTAGCTTATTATTTTGTTTTAGGAGGTTGAGCTTGAAATAATTTGATGTATTACATCGGGTTAAAAGCTAGAAAGTACCACGTGGAAAGAATGGGCCCTCTGTGGAAAGAATGGACCTATAAGCTCTATTAAAAGAAGAAAAAAAAAAATGATATGAATAATGTGAGCATAAAGGATATTATCAAAGTATAGGTATCTGAGTTTGAATAAATGTTGATTTAGCAGTTGGAAAGAAAAGGAAATGGACAAAGTCCATATGTATTGAAAAGTATCGATGGGGATACTTAGAGGCGCATTTGAGTACTTAGCCATATATGACCTAGATCACGAAGTGCGTATGATTGGTCAAGCTTAATGAGATATAAAAGTTTCACGGTGAGGCGACTTAAGGGCGAGTTGTCGGTTTAGGCTGCGGTATAGATAAGAAGTGACTTGACTTAGTTGCTTGTCTGTCTTTGATGCGTCTCGGCGTATTGAAGGATCACGGTGAGATGTGTTCTTCTTTCGACCGTCGTGAAGAACCAAGATCTCGGTGACTTACGATGATCTAAACCTCGATAAGGTATTAGGTGAGTATGAGTTCTTGACCATCACTTTGACTTGTTATGAGTGAGGGTTATATGTTCTAACCCAAGATTCTCCGCATCTTGGGTGGTGGCGATCTTGTATGTCACGCTAGTTATCATGTCGAGTCACCGTATCCGTTTAGGATGATGGCGTCCCTTAAGGAGCTCAAAGGTTTATTGTACTAAACCCGCAGGTTGAGTTAGCTCAAGTACAATAATAAGGTTGAGTGGTACTACTTAAGAAATGAAGTTATTAATCGTTTTAAGCGATCGATTGCTATAAATGATTAATGGACGTTCGATATCTTAAATACGGGATTCGTAATGTCTAAGTGCAAGCCCGACTCAACTTCGTAATAAAGAGGTAAGTCAACATTCTTTCTCTAGTGGCATGATCGAATGTTTATAAATTAATTTATGTTCAGAATTTGAACATAAGATAATTAATTTATTTGAGGCCCATCTTTATTCCTTGCATTTGATCCACGGTGGCCCATCCAGCCCGTAGTAATCAAGAAAATCGGTTCCCCTATTGCTCAATTGGCAAGATTTTATTCTCTTTATCCACATGGATATAATTATATTTATGGTATATGCATAGATCCTTTCCATATAAGATTATGGTAATAATCTTGAGAGTATGGAAATAATCCAAGAGTATGGAAATAATCATCAAAGTATAGGTATCTCGAGTTTGAATAAATGTTGATTTAGCAAGTTGGAAAGAAAAAGGGAAATGGACAAAGTCCATATGTATTGAAAAGTATCAATGGGGATACTTAGAGACGCATTTGAGTCACTTAGCCATATATCACCCTACCTTAACCAATGTGCCTACATTACAACCCGTGAAAAGACCTTTTGATCCTAATTTGAACGCATTTGACGTAGTGGAGATATTAGAGAACTGGTAAGCTTATGGTAAGATTTTTGCATGTACTGATATTTGAGTTTATACACGTCCTGAATTTTCTTCTGAGTTTGAGTGTACACTATATTATACACATGCCTTTGTGAGGGTTGAATTGAATAAGATTTTACTTTCAATTGTTGTACATTGTCGAGTTGACTAATGTCGTCAAGTGTGCTGTTGTTTTTTGAGCTTTGAAAGATTTCTGAGGCCTGTTATAGCTATCACATTTGCTAACGCTCGTTGATCTTTTGTTTGTGTCTTTGTTTTTGTTTGAGGACAAACAATGTTTCAAGTTTGGGGGTTTGATAAAAGCGCTTTTTACTTGTTTATTAATGTTATATTAAGATGATTTTAGGTCAGTTTAAGTGCGTTTATATAGTTGATTTATACTTTTAGCTATTTTTGGAAGATACTGCTCTTGGGATTTTTTTTTTGGTGTTCTGTAGGTTTTTCAGGTGATAATCGAGCACAAGGCAAAGAACGAACCAAAGATGAAAAGAACAAACGCTAGCGGCCACCCTAGCGGCCGCTAGCTCAGCCGCGAGCTCGGGCGGAAAACATTCTGGAGTTAAACTAGCGACCAACCTAGCGACCGCTAGGCCTGCCGCTAGGCATACCTAGCGACCGCAAGCCATGGCCGTGAGTTCATCGGGGAAAAGTTCTGTCGCTAGCTAGCGACTGACCTAGCGACCGCTAGGCCGGCCGCTAGGCACTTAGCCTGACGCGAATTAGGCAAAAAGCCCATCAGCTATATATAACCACGGACGTGCATTGGCGCCTCTCTCTGCGTTTTCTCTCAGTTTTTAGTATATTTTCACATTTTTTTCATTCTAGCCTTCAATTTCACTCATCTAGACTTTAGTTTATTGCTATTCTATGCTACATTAACGCTTTGTAATCGCTTTGGAGCAATTTCATCCGAAGGAATTCAGTTTTTCCGTTTTCTACTCGGGTTTGGATTTGAACCCAACAATTGTTCTTCCGACACTACATTACGGGTTTTATCAATTCAATTCCTATTTTTATGTTAATTTCGTATTTTATTTCAATTTATATGTCTAGCTAATTTCATGTTCTAATCCTAGGGTTTGTATGATTTTATCCTAAGTGTGGTGATTTCTGCTATTTGCTATTTACCTTCCAGTCATTGATTTGTGATTCTTGGTGCTAAATCTTATGTGTTAATTTCTAATCAATCTTGATGCATATCTAGTTGCAAGTTTAATACTTAATAGTTTTAATTGTCAATCGATCTTGAATGCACAATACGGGTAAGCCTTGAGTCGTAGCTGAGATAGGAACATCTGTAGGAAGCATATTCTTTGTGATCTTTTTGGAGTTGCTAATTTTCACCTTGAAACGTAACAATAATAGGTAAATTAGTAATCCACTACCACAATTGTCGTAACTGAAATTGTTGGTTACATATGTGATCTTTCATCTTGGCTGGATTAAAATTGGTTAATAGGAAGCAGGATAAACACACACTGTAGGTAGAATTAATACATCCCTAGGGTTAGTCTCTTAGTCTATTTGTCTCCTTGAGTTTAATCGTTATCTTTATTTGCTTTATTGCTCTTGACTTTGAATTAAACATTTGAAGTCCCAAAACCTTTCAAAACCAAATTTGTTGCTTGGATAATGATGAAGGATTATTGAGTTATCTTCTGTATTTTCCTGTTACAATTCATGTGGATACGATACTCGACTTACATATCTACTTGCACGTTTTCGTGTTAGAAAATAGTCTAATCACACAGTTCCTGCTACGAAACATGAAGAATGAAGATCTTCGAAGGGGTGCACCGAAAAAGACAGCTTCAAACTTTGGAGCTTCCATTTATCTCGTCTGCAAAATCTAGAAAGTGTAATACCCTGTATTTCTGTAGTAAAGATTAGCTCGTGATTAAGAGTTTAATAAGAAGGGCATTGCATCCTTAAGAAGGAGTTGGTTAAGTTAGAAGCTTTTACGTTAAGCTTTTAGTTGAGACGATAGAATTAAGACAGATTTGAGATAGAATCTGAGAGAAGATTCTTAAATCTAGTCGACATAAGAAGACCTAGATTTAAATAGTCTTGAGATGATAGATACATGCTCAAAGAGGTCTTGATTTCAGAAAATTGAGAATTTCAAAGTTTACGTTTTTATGACATTGGCGTTTGCCGATTAAGCTCGGATGAAGAGCAAAATATTTAAAATGGTTTTTAAGGTCAAAAATATGTTTAATTATTATATTTTGATGTTTATAGCAATTATTGAGTTTAAAAGTAGAGATTTAAATAGAGGTTGTTTTATCGAATAATTAGTGTCGATTTCTCGCTATAAAAACGTTGTGCATTATTCTACAATATTTATAATTATTTGCTACAACAAAAGTGATTTTTATCTATTAAAGAAAATGAGAAAAATAAAGGAAAGTAAGGAGTTTCTAGAATAGGGTGAATAATCACCCTAATAAAAGAAAATCAAAATTAAATATAATTATTACATAAGTATACTTTATACTTTTCAAAGCTTATTTTCTTCCTCATTTCTCTCCTTCAACTCACGGTTCACACACTCACACACACTTTTACACACACAAAATTTCGTGCACCATGCTCCAAAAATAGGAAGATCCGGCCGTTGAATTTTCGATCGGTCTTCGAATAAAGGTATAATCTCGTACCTAGAACACATCTACGGTTTGAAATTTTTAAAAACATGCTCCTATGTATAATTCAGATTTTCGGTCATTTTATAAGAATTATGATGGATTATGTTTTGTTGATTATTTATGGATATTATGATAGATTAGACGTATACGTATTGTTTAACGTTGAATTTGTAAAGCATATGTTTATTATTTTGAAAATCATGAAATTTTCGAAAAAGGGCATGCTTGGATCTTGAATTTATGATGTTGTTATGATTGAATTGTCTTCATATATATGTTATTGGATTGATATAAAAGTGTTTGGAACAAGAAAAACGTTTGAAATCGAAAGTATACGAAAAAGCCCCAAAATGGCCGAAAAACCTATGTGTCATAATGTTGGATTTTTTATTTTATTTGATCATTTTGACTTCATATTTGAACTCTATGATATGAATAAAGCCTAAAATGATTTATTCGAATTTTTCCGCCGACGTATTCAAAAACTGTAAAATTTTAGTTTGTCGGCGAAAATTGGTTTTCAATGCCAAAGCTTTGATCTTTATATTTTGTTGATAAAATGATGATGTTTAATGATAGTTGAGCATGTATATAGGTTCGTTGGTGTTAGATGACGTCTCACGTGAATTTTCGACGTCAGACCTTAAGTGACGTCTTAAGGGAATTTTGGGTTTTTATCTATGATGAGGTGATTGAAGCTTGTTGTTGAGTCTTATATGATCATTGAGACATATGGTGATGAATTGATGGAGTTTGGGCTATGTTTGGATGGTTTAGTATTGATATGGCGATGCATTTATAAACGTTACGCTGCCGAAATTTTGATAGAATTTGTTTGTCAATAAGATGTTAGAGGATGCAATGACCCAAGTTTTGATAGACCTTTGTGTCTTAGTTTTGATATCAAGAAGAAATATTCGTGTCGACGACTAAAGATGAGTAATGTTCTTGTTTGGTTCTTGATAGGCAATTATGCCTTTTTATGAGGATAAAATATGGATAAAGAAAGAAATGGAATTGGGAATTAGTTCTTTAGCTCTAAGGAACATCTAGGTGGGTATAAGTATTTTCTATAATAATATGCTTATGCTTTTAAATATTTTCAAATGATATGATATGATTATGCATGAAAGATGACATGAGATTTATGATATGCATTGATTTGAAAAGTTGATTGACTTGCCAATGTTTTGAGCATGAGCATAAGCATAATGCACTACCTATCCACAAAAAAGAAAGGAAGAAAGAAATTATCGACGTCGGGTATGACCGAAGTTGAGATCCTTCGAGACCAACTCGGGTATGTGAAGTTAAAGTGTGTTGAAGAGGAGGCTTACCCTCGGATCAACGCAAAGAAAATAGACGTGGATATGGGAAGGAAAAGAAAGCTGCATGCAGACATGAAACATGCATATGCATATGATATGATGATATAATGATATGAGCATGCATGAATAGATTTTGAGAAACCCTATGCAGGTAATTTCAATAAAAATCCTACATAAGTTTAATCTTATGGCAAATCAAGAATATAGCCCTAAGGGCAAGGTTTTAAATGTTTTTGGCATATACCCACTGAGTGCATTTTTGTACTCACGCCCTGCATATATTTCTAAACATGCAGGTTGAGCTGGAGAGAATGCTGGAATCGAATGTTGCGCGAATGAGCTTCTCTAAGTAATTTGATTCATGATAATAGTGATAAATTTGTTGATGTTATTCATTCGATGCTCACATGCTTTGTTGCCCTGAGAATTATGTCTTCATACATAATTCTCAACCACACTTTCCGTTGCCGAACTTTGGCCTTACTTGTTTATGTGTTCTGCTAGAACAAAATGATCATGTTCATTACTCTGTTATGATTTAAGATGTTGATAAACTCTCAAAGTTGTCAAAGCATGCTCAAATATGTACATTCTTGATATTGATTATTCCGTTGTGATCATTGTCCTCAGCCGTTATTCTTTTCGATCGATTCTTTATTGGGATTTGAGGACCATAAAATCTTTCTTCGTTCAACTTTAGTTCACTTCTTGAATCATAAAGGTTAAATTTTATCCATGATGAAAATTTTTGTAATCCCTCCTCTTGACATATGTTTGAGCCGTTGTTGTTAAATTTTCTTCCTAACCCCGAGTCACGGCCTAATTACCCGATTAGGTAGTCGGGTCGTGACAGATAGTTGCAAAAGAAAAAACGAGGAAGGGTGACTATGCATTTTCAGAATAAGCACAAAGGTAATAAGCATAAAGATACAAGAGTGCTTGAAGTACAAAGGATCAAGGCACTAATAGTTCTAGAGAGAAGTTCAATCAGAAAGATGGCAGCTAAACTGGAAATTTTCAAAAGTTTACTTGGTAAGTGGATTAAGTTGAAATACTTAAGACCATATACAAGCGCTGTTAAACCTCTACTTGATGATGCTAATAAGCTTGCTGTAGGGAAAACCATGTTTAGCCCTCTCCCGAGGATCTATCTTGGATGTTTAATTCACCATATATTGATTATATTCTAGCATGCACCTATATAATTAATTGCAACACTTTGGGGTTTCTCGTGTTTACCTTTGAATGCCGAGGCGGAATGGATCGAGACTCGTGCTTTGACCTTCTGGACTGTATCCCGGTTACCCAATCTCCAACGCCGAGTGAGGAAGATCTATGGAGAATGCTTCAGAAAATCACTCAATGCTCTTAAAATTCTCGAAAAATCCTCCCAACATTACTATGGGATGGACGAAAATTTGATGATGAATTATGAGGATTCACCTTGAATCTATCTCTTACCTTATATTTATAATGCACTACCTTAATCCCATAAGGAAATTACCATAATCCCATATGGAAATTACCATAATCCCGATGGAAATTACCATAATCCTTTATGGAAATTACCATAATCCCATATGGAAATTGCCATAATCCTATATGGAAAGGATTATTACCATAATCTATATGGAAAGGATCTATGCATATCCCATAAATATAATAATATCCTTAAAGGATAAAGAGAATCAAATCCTTTCCATAAGAGCATGATGGTGGGCGATTTTCTTGAGCTCACGGGCTGGATGGGCGGCCAGGATCAAATCTGAGGAATAAAGATGGGCCTCAAATAAATTAATTATCTTATGTTCGGTGAACATAAATTAATTTATAAACATTTATTCATGCCACTAGAGAATAAATCTTGACTTACCCTTTATTACGAAGTTGAGTCGGGCTTGCACTTAGACATTCTGAATCCCGTATTTAAGATATCGAGCGTCCATTAATTATTTATAGCATTACATTGCTTAAAATAATTAATATCTTTAATTCCTTAAAAGTACCACTCAACCTTATTATTGTACTTGAGCTAACTCAACTGCGGGGTTTAGTACAATAAATCTTTTGAGCTCCTTAAGGGGCGTCATCATCCTTAACGGATACGGTGACTCGTCTGAGATAACTAGCATAACATACAAGCACCGCCACCACCCAAGATGCGGAGAATATTGGGTTAGAACATATAACCTCACCCATAGCAAGTCAAAGTGATTGTCGACCAACTCATATTCATCTAATACCTTATCGAGATTTAGATCATCGTAAGTCACCGAGATCTAGGTTCTTCACTACGGTCAGATAGAAGAACTCATCTCACCGTGATCCTTCAATACATCAAAGGCGTACCGGCATAGATAAGCAACTAAGTCAAGTCACTTCTTATCTATCTGCAGCCTATACCGACAACTCGTCCTCAAGTTGTCTCAGCTGTGAAACTTTTTATATCTCATTAAGCTTGACCAATGATACATACTTCTGTGATCTTCTACACATCGTATGATCTAACTTATATATGAGATAAGGGGACACGGATATATGCAATCAAGTAATCAAATCGATAGGAGATTGTAATAGTGGTAACGAGAAACATTGTATACAAGCTCAACCAAAGCGCTTTCGGTATACAAATCCAACAATCTCCCACTTATACTAAAGCAAACTTTTAGTATACAATGTGTCTCTACTAGCTATTACAAACAAAACCATCACTTTGCTTCTCCCACTTATACAAAAGTTTCCTTTCTAAGTGGGTGCCATCAAGCGCAATCGAGTCCTCTAACGTGTCCATCATAGACTTTTGCGGCGGGCTTTTCGTGAATGGATCCGCTGGGTTATCCATCGTATCAATCTTTTCAATCAAGACGTCACCTCGTCTAACGATTTCTCGTATGACATGGTACTTTCTCTCTATGTGTTTGGTCGCTTTGTGGGTCCGTGCGTGGTTCCTTCGAGTTTGCCACTTTGCACCGAGTTATCACGATGAAACTATGATACTCTTGGGCAAACCGGTACCACACCTAGATCCATGAGGTGGTTCTTGAACCATACAACCTCCTTAGCGACCTCCGGCGGCTACATATTAAACTTCCATGGTAGAGTCCGCAATGCATCGCTGCTTTGCACTCTGCCGGGATACTGCTCTACCTCCCAAGGTAAACACATAGCACGAGGTAGACTTTTTCTCATCACGGTCGACTTGGAAATCGAGTGCAGATCACCCAAAGGCATTAGGCATGTCGCACGGTAAACCGACCTATAATCTCGAGTCCTTTTCAAGTACTTGAGTATATGCTTTCTCGCAGATCAATGAGCTTGTCGAGGTTAGGCGATATCTAGCTACTATGCCTACCGCATAGAAGATATCGGGTCTCGTACATAGCATTGCGTACATGAGACTTCCTACGGCGAGCGTAAGGAACTTGTCTCATTTCCTCTATCTCCTTGCGGTCATAGGTGATCGCTCCTTAGATAAAGGAACGCCATGTCCGAAAGGTAGCAATCCTTTCTTGGTGGTGCGCATACTAAAGCGAGTAATCACGGATCAATGTAAGGCGCCTAAGATAAGCTCAACATTTTCCTCTTGCGATCTCGGTAAACCTTGATCCCAGAATGTACGCTGCATCTCCTAAGTCTTTCATTTGAAACCGATCGGATAACCAACTCTTTACGTCGATAAAAACTTTACATTGTTGCCAACTAGAAGAATGTCATCTACATAAAGTGCAAGAAATACCACATCACCGTTGACATCTAAACGATACACTCAACTCTCGCTAGGCAACTGGGTAAATCCATAGGATTTCACCACCTCGTCAAAGCGTAAGTTCCAGGATCGTGAGGCTTGCTTAAGCCCATAAATGGACTTCTTAAGCTTCCATACTAGATGCTCTTCACCCTTCACCACATAACCTTTGGGTTGCTGCATATAGATGTCTCTACCTTCCTCAAGGTAACCGTTTAGAAAAGCGGTTTTCACATCCATTTGCCAAACCTCAAGGTTCAAGTGAAATTGCTATGGCCGAAGAATTACGATGGACTTGAGCATAGCTACAAGCAAAAGGTCTCATCGAAATCGATGCCCTCAATCTGAGTGTACCCTTTCGCCACAAGCCTGGCTTTAAAAGCCGAAACCTCTCCATCTGAATCTCTCTTCCTCTTGTATACCCACTTACTACCTATGGCTTCCTTGCCATCTGGTAGAGGTGTCTTTTCTTATACATCCATAGCTGTTATGGACTCAATTTCTAAGTCCATAGCGGTGTGCCATGATCTTGCATCAATGTCTCGTGTCGCCTCATTTGTATGTCCATGGGTCGATTATTGCCTGTTCGTTTCCGGGACTAAATCCGAAGATTCACCCACGAACATAAATCGCTCGGGTTGACGAACAACCTCCCACTACGACGAGGCGCCATCGCACAATGGCAAGCGGTGGGTGCGAAACTTGTGGTTCTCTATCTTGCACAACTTCTTTGGTAGGTACCATTTATGCGGCGGTATCTCGGTGGAATTCGACCCACTTCAATTTCTTGAAGTATCTGGTGTCGATCCCTCCCACTAGACACGACATCTCGTACCTTTGGCCTAATCGGTGGTGGAATACGATCATCTTCTAATTCCTGAAGAATTATTTCAACTTTGGATTTGTGGTTTGTCATATAATATTTTTCTAAGAATCGGGCATTAGTGCTAATAATGACCTTCTGATCCTTAGGACTATAGAATAAACCACCTTTCATTCCTCTAGGATAGCCAATAAATAGCCTTGCGTCAGATCTAGCCTCCAACTTATCGGCCTTCTTGTTCAAAGACACGTGTCGGGGCGCCCATATCATATGTGGCTTAAACTAGCTTGCGCCCAAACCACAACTCGAAAGGGGTCTTTTCGACTGACTTGGATGGTACTAGATTTAGCAAGTATGCCGCCGTTTCTAAGGCATACCCCCAGAACGAAATAGGCAATGCTGCATAACTCATCATTGATCTAACCATTTCCAAAAGAGTCCTATTTCTTCGCTCTGACACACCATTTTGTTGTGGTGTGCCGGTGTAAGTCTTGTTGGGAGGTAATCCCACACTTCACTAGATAGTCCATGAACTCGTTACTGAGGTATTCGCCACCGCGATCAGACCGCAGTGACTTGATACTTTTACCAAGCTTCGTCTCCACTTCCGCCTTAAACTCTTTGAATTTCTCAAAGCATTCAGACTTGCGGTGAAGCAGGTATATGTATCCGCACCTCGAGTGTCGTCGATGAAAGTGACAAAATACTCGTACCCTCCACGAGCTTGTGTGGACATCGGTCCACACAGGTCAGAATGGACTAGCTCCAACACTTCTTTGGCTCTATAACCCTTCGCTTTGAAGGGTCTGGTCGACATCTTTCCTTCTATACGTGATTCGCGGATCGAGGGCCAGATAGCTGTGAGATTACCCAACGCTCCATTCTTAGCCGTCTTTGGATCCTATTTAGATTGATGTGACCTAATCTAAGATGCCGAGAAATGTGGTGTCATCTTCATAAGAAAACTTTCTCTTTTAGGTTTGATGTAGATGCAACATAGTTATAGGTATTATGTTTTGAGAAATAGTATAAAGCGAATTATATAATGTGCCATACGATAACCGTCATTTCTTATGATAGAAACACCACTATCAAAAATAACAGAATATCCATGAATAAACAATTTGAAAGCAGAAACAAGGTTCCTGAAAATCCGGCACATATAAAACGTCTTTTAAAACTAAAGCATTCTCTCAAAACATAAAGTAACATCTCCGACCGCATGCGGCCTCGACTTTCGCGCGTTGCCCATGGAGATCGTTATCTCGCCATCACTCGACTCCCTTGTCCGCAGGAACCCCTGCAAGGTGTAACAAACATGATCAGTCGCACCCGTGTCTACCACCCAAGAATGGGTAGAACAAGTCGCTAAACATGTTTCCGTTACTAAAGCAAATGGCGTACCTTGAGCCTTGAGCATAGGGCACTTGGCCTTCCAATGCCCAGTCTTGCCGTACTTGAAGCACTTGCCCCTCTCCTTTGGCTTCTTCGAGCCTCCGGTGGCAGTCATGTTCTTGCTCCAACTACTCCCACTAGTTCCCTTGCCTCTACCACCTTTGGTGCCCCTTTTTCTTTTTCCATTTTGCAACGGAAAATTTGGGCCCTTAGATGTGCTAGCAAGAGCATGTGCTCCTTTTCCCATAACTCCTTCCTCGGCCACGAGATCATTAAACAATGACTAAGTGTATACTCGGTATTGCTCATGATCGCATTCACGTGAAAGTTCTCAAAGACTTGGGCGGTGTGTTGAGGATGATATCGACCTTAGCTTCACCGTCAATACCTCCTCCCAACCGATCAAGACTATCCATGAGATGAGTCATGTGGGAGACATGTTCATGGACCGAACTTCCTTCTTCCATCTTACACGCCAAGATTTTTCTCATTGTGTGGGCGGATTGTCCGATCCACCGCCCAAACTTACTCTCGAGACTTAACCATATTTGATCGCGTCTACCATCGATTGATCTTTGCAATGCAAGCCTTTGAAATTGTAGTCATCATATAGCACTTGGCCATATTGTTCGACTTATGCCAAAGTGCATGACTCTCTTGCTCATTAGTCGATCGTCGATAAGGGCATCGGGTTTAGGAGTAGTGAGAACAAACATGTGTTCTTCAATGATAAGAACATATTCCATGTTTCGTTTCCACTCGATAAAATTTGGACGGATAAAGGGATTTTGTGCGAGCATATTGATAATCGGTGTAAGAGACATATCTGAAAAGATAATGTAAACACATAAGCATACGATCGCACATAATTCGTAACAACAATATTGTAACCTTTTGATAAAACAATATTGATTGAAACCTCCAATCGCCCAAGGAATCCACATGCAAGCCACGCGTGTGGACGTTTACACATGAACCCCTCGACCAGACTAAAATATACCTTTTAGTCGTTTAATTTCAATCCATGTCAACTTATCCTTATGACAAATGAAATTAATGATTGGACCTTACTAGACCACATCACTATCGCAAGAAGGGACTTCGCGGGAAGTTGTACTTGAGGTGATGTCTAAGCAATGACCACAATTTTAACAGCAGAAAATGAATTCTTAGAATTGGCATACTCACTAGGACCATACCGCTTCCAATCCAAATTCTTTTGTTATCTCATTTTATATCCATCTCTAGAGAACTTATGAAAATCTCACTTGCAAGCCACGCGTGTGGACGTTTACACATGAAACTCCCACTTCTCGATAGATTTAAAATATTTTATTTAGAAATCTCATCTAACAAACTTATGATAAGCAGTGCAAGCAAGCAGCGTGTGGGCGTTTACTCACGGTCGTCTCACTTTGTTTAGAGATCAAAAGTGGAGGTCTTGACATTTAAATTTTAAAATTAATTTGTCGGGTTGCTTGCTTAGTCTTTTTGTTCAAAAGGTTTGTCCATGCGGATCACGTAATCTAGCATGCTTGTCTATAGAACTCAACATGTAAAACATGCTCGCAGAATTCTAAAATATGCTTGAAAACGCGATAAACCTAGCATGCTTACTATGCGCATCCAATCACGAAAACACGTAAATGTTTGTCAACGTAATTTAAACATACATAGCATGCTACTGCATAATTTAAACATCCACGGCATGCAATGAACGATTTAAAATAAAATAAAACGTTCATTGTGGCCCACTCGTGGAATCGCACTTTCCCGCCTAATCTATTACATAGAATTGCAAAGTCTGATTTTTATAATCTTCAAAGCAGACCTCGCGTGCACGGGCACGGACGGATTCGAAAAATAGGATTGGTGGAAAAGCAGATCCGGCTCGGCCCATCACGCCGCGGCGTCGCTGAGTGCCGTGCTGCGCCTTGCGTGCCGTCGCCCGCGCCGTGCGACCCGTTTCCGTCGTCTCGATCCGGCTTTTCGTCTTCGTTTACTTTTACGGATAAGATTCTGGAAAAATAAATCTAATCTAACCACGGATTTTCTCGTGGTGAAAAACAAAATCCGACAAAATAAAACCGAGCCACGATGAGCAGCGGATCCAACAAATAATATATAGCGCGCGTAATAATCAAGCGTGAATTAATCCAGCGAGCCAAGATTCGATCCGTGCTCGATACCAGTGTAGGAAAAACCATGTTTAGCCTCCCCGAGGATCTATATTGGATGTTTAATTCACCATATATTGATTATATTCTAGCATGCACCTATATAATTAATTGCAACACTTTGGGGTTTTCGTGTTTACCATTGAATGCATCGAGGTGGAATGGATCGAGACTCGTGCTTTGACCTTCGGGATGTATCCGGTTACCCAATCTCCAACGCCGAGTGAGGACGATCTATGGAGAATGCTTGGAAAATCACCCAATTCTCTTAAAATTCTCGAAAAATCCTCCGACATTACTATGGGATGGGCGAAAATTTGATGATGAATTATGAGGATTCACCTTGAATCTATCTCTTACCTTATATTTATAATGCACTACCTTAATCCCATAAGGAAATTACCATAATCCCATATGGAAATTACCATAATCCTTTATGGAAATGACCATAATCCCATATGGAAATTACCATAATCACGTATGGAAAGGATTATTACCATAATCCTATATGGAAAGGATCTATGCATATCCCATAAATATAATAATATCCTTAAAGGATAAAGAGAATCAAATCCTTTCCATAAGAGCATGATGGTGGGCGATTTTCTTGAGCTCACGGGCTGGATGGGCCGGCCGAGGATCAAATGCAAGGAATAAAGATGGGCCTCAAATAAATTAATTATCTTATGTTCAGCCCAGAACATAAATTAATTTATAAACATTTATTCATGCCACTAGAGAATAAATGCTGACTTACCCCTTTATTACCGAAGTTGAGTCTGCTTGCACTTAGACATTACTGAATCCCGTATTTAAGATATCGAGCGTCCATTAATTATTTATAGCATTACATCGCTTAAAATAATTAATATCTTTAATTCTTTAATTAGTACCACTCAACCTTATTATTGTACTTGAGCTAACTTTCAACTGCGGGGTTTAGTCTGATAAACATTTTGAGCTCCTTAAGGGGACGTCATCATCCTTAACGGATACGGTGACTCGATACAGATAACTAGCATGACATACAAGCACTGCCACCACCCAAGATGCGGAGAATATTGGGTTAGAACATATAACCCTCACCCATAACAAGTCAAAGTGATGGTCAGCAACTCATACTCATCGAATACCTTATCGAGATTTAGATCATCGTAAGTCGTGAGATCTAGGTTCTTCACTACGGTCAGATAGAAGAACTCATCTCACCTGTGATCCTTCAATACGTCAAAGACGTACCAGCATAGACAAGCAACTAAGTCAAGTCACTTCTTATCTATACTGCAGCCTATACCGACAACTCGTCCTCAAGTTGTCTCAGCTGTGAAACTTTTTATATCTCATTAAGCTTGACCAATCATACAGACTTCTGTGATCTTCTACACACTGTATGATCTAACTTATATATGAGATAAGGGGACACAGATATATGCAATCAAGTAATCAAATCAGATAGGAGATTGTAATAGTGGTAACAAGAAACATTGTATACAAGCTCAACCAAAACTGCTTTCAGTATACAAATCCAACACTTGCAAGGCTCAAATTCAATTTGAGCCAACTCAGATGTGAAAGCACAAGTGATAAAATGTCACATTCAATCCCATGCATAACATAGTCTACATTGATGAAAAATGATTTTTCGTCACAAAAAACATCAGATAGGTATTACATGCTGCCTGGTGAAGAGGATCCTTACAGGACATGTAAATCTAAGAGATTTATCACTAAAGTGATGTTCATGTGTATTGTGAGTAGACCACTTATTAAAACTACATGAGAAGTTGATTTTGATAGCAAGATATGAATTTTTCCATTTACTGAATTAGTACCAACACAAAGAAACTCTAAGAATATAGTTAAAGGCACTATGGAGACCAGACCTATTCACTCTGTCATAAAATAAGTGATTAAAGACTACATCACAAACCTGTTGACATAGAACCACTTATTGAACTCATTGACTATCGGAACATATTCATCATTTAGTGCTTTTATGTATTTGAACAGGTTATACCAGCCATCAAATTGCAATGGTCAGAGGGAGCAAGTAAACAAATTATGATTCAGCAAGACAATGTCAAACCACATCTTAAACATGATGATCCAGAATTACTAGCTGATGCAAATTCAGATGATCTTAGCATTAGATTAATTAGTCAGTCACCTAATTCTCCTAACACCAACATTAATGATTTGGGTTTTTTTTAGAGCAATTCAATCATTATAGGATGACAAGGGTGCTAAGAATTTGGTTGAGCTAATGGAGAATGTTACCACTTCTTTTGAAGAGCTAACTGCAGCAACCTTAAACAATATTTTTCTCACATTACAAGACTGTTTCAAAGATATGATGAGGGAGAAGGGGGGGACAACTACAAGATCCCACATATGAACAAGAAAAGACTGGTTAACATGGGAACACTTTCTCAATACATTGAAGTTGAGAAGAGTATTGTGAGGGATTTCTTGGAGTATTTGATGCGATGCATGCTTTAATTATGATCTAGGACCTCTAATGGATGCTTTTGGCTATTAGGTGTGACCGTAGTACAGATTTTTGCTTGGTTTACAACATAAGCAACAAACTACCCTTTTTGAGTTGTCTTTTAACATGTAAACACATCAGCTATACAACACTGGTGTTTTTATATTGATGTCTTAACTATTTTATTGAAATCAGTTTGCATCATTGACAATCTTTAACCTATATCAAGCCTCTAAAACTAGGGAGCTTATATGAACCTAGTGTTTGCTTGAAATAGGCATTATTCGGACCAAAAAACCAACGAAAACCATACCAACAACTAAATTACCAAGCCAACAATAGTTATTGCATTAACCTCCATAACTAGGACCTCTAAATAATGTCTCAGCTTTTTTTATTAAAATCAGTTTGCATCATTGACAACCTTTAACCTGTTATCAAGCCTCCAAAACTAGGGAGCATATATCAACCTAGTGGCTGCTTGAAATATGCATTTATATAGACCAACAGACCAGCAAAAACCACACCAACAACTAGACCACCAAACCAGCAATGATCATTACATTAACCTCTATAACTAGGGCCTCTAATGAATATCTCATCTTTTTTATTAAAAATCAGTTTGCATCATTGACAACCTTTAACATGTTATCAAGCCTCCAAAACTAGGGAATGTATATCAACCTAGTGGCTGCTTGAAATATGCATTTATATGGACCAACATACCAACAATAATCGCACCAAAAACCATACCAACAATTACACCAGTAAACCAGCAATAATTGCACCAACAACCATACCAACAACTACACCAACAATCTAGCAATAATCATACGTTGACATACCAACAATTACATCCGTAAATCAACAATAATCATAACAACGATCATAACAGAATCCAGCGATAGTCTACTAACAACCAGCTAGCAGACAAGTATCAATTGGCGTGGTTTAACCTCCATAACTAGAGATCACAGATCCTAGTGGTCGCTATCCATCATCATTCAAGACATCACAAACAAAGAGTGAGAACGTATTCACCTGATCAGAGGAGGGTCAAAATGATAGGGCAACAAATCCCTAGGGTTTAAAGGAAAAATTACCTTCGATGCATGTAGCCAATCAGATCAAAGGATGAATCAAATCAGCTTGGTCGCCGTGGACGCCCTCAACCGACCTGACCATAGGGCAAAGAACTTGGCGTGGTTTCCATGAATTCCTGTAGGGAAAACTAGGTTTAGCCCTCGCCCCGAGGATCTATCTTGGATATTTAATTCATCATACATTGATTATTTACCTAGTATGCACCTATATAATTAATTGCAACACGTAGGGGTTTTCTCGTGTTTACCTTTGAATCTGTCGAGGCGGAATGGATCAAGACTCGTGCTTTGACCTTCTGGACTGTATCCCGGTTACCCAATCTCCAACGTCGAGTGAGGACGATCTATGGAGAATGCTTCGGAAAATCACCCAATGCTCTCTATAATATTTTCGAAACTCACTCCCAAGTCCTAGGAATTTTCGAGAATATTGAAGGTGTTAATGTGTGGATTAACTTTGATTCTATCTCTTACCTCATATTTATAATGCACTACCTTAATCCCATAAGGAAAGGATCTATGCATATACCATAAATATAATAATATCCTTATAGGATAAAGAGAATAAAATCATTCCATAATTACACATGATTTTCGAAAAATCTCTCCAATTCAACATATGGAGTGGACGAAAATTAGGTGATTAATTATGAGCATTAATCTTGATTTTATCTCTTACCTTATATTTAAAATGCATTACCATAATTCCATAAGGAAAAGATCTATGCATATTCCATAAATATAATTATATCCTCAGAGGATAAAGAGAATAAAATCTTTCCATAGAAAGCAATAGTGGACGATTTTTCCTTCCAAGCTACGGGCTGGATGGGCCACCTGAGGATCAAATCGAGGAATAAAGATGGGCCTCAAATAAATTAATTATCTTATGTTGACCCGAACATAAATTAATTTATAAACATTTATTCATGCCACTAGAGAATAAATGATGACTTACCCATTTATTACGAAGTTGAGTCGGGCTTGCACTTAGACATTACGAATCCCGTATTTAAGATATCGAGCGTCCATTAATAATTTAGAGCATTACATCGCTTAAAATAATTAATATCTTTAATTCCTTAAGTAGTACCACTCAACCTTATTATTGTACTTGAGCTAACTCGACTGCGGGGTTTAGTACAATAAACCTTTGAGCTTCTTAAGGGGCGTCATCATCCTAAGCGGATACGGTGACTCGTCTGGTAACTAGCATGACATACAAGCACTGCCACCACCCAAGATGCGGAGAATATTGGGTTAGAACATATAACCCTCACCCATAACAAGTCAAAGTGATGGTCAGCAACTCATACTCATCTAATACCTTATCGAGGTTTAGATCATCGTAAGTCACCGAGATCTTGGTTCTTCACGACGGTCAGATAGAAGAACATATCTCACTGTGATCCTTCAATACGTCAGCGACGTACCAGCATAGACAAGCAACCAAGTCAAGTCACTTCTTATCTATACCGCAGCCTATACCAACAACTCGTCCTCAAGTTGTCTCAACTGTGAAACTTTTTATATCTCATTAACCTTGACCAATCATACTGAGACACGTGATCTTCTACACCTCGTATGATCTAACTTATATATGAGATAAGGGGACACGGATATATGCAATCAAGTAATCAAATCAGAGAGGAGATTGTAATAGTGGTAACAGGAAACATTGTATACAAGCTCAACCAAAACTTCTTTCAGTATACAAATCCAACATTCCCTCAACTGAGCAGGTTGGAGAGAGAAAAATTTCAACGTGGCCTTCAACGGTCATATCCATTGATTGTGAATCGAAAGTTATAGAAGAGAGCAAATCACTCATGATAAGCTCACTCGCATAATCAGTTGCCTCCCACGAATAATAGCGAATGGATTCGATCGAGCATGCAGTAGCTATAGAACCCATGATATTGAAAAATGAATCCTCAAATGGAGAGGAATCAACCATTTTAGATTGCTAGGGTTTCTCTCAATGGCAACAAAAGAAAACCAGAAAGATGATGGGTAGGGTTTCAGATGGGCTAGTAATGGAAAGGTGGGTGAGTATTGAGTAATTAGATTAGTGGGTTTGGGTTAGGTTGATGGACTTAAATGTCTTCACTTAGTAGTGGGTCGGGGTTGGTTTTTTTTTTTTTTAAATATGAGAAGTTATGAGGTTAAAAAAGTGAAGAATGAGTATGTGGTAGTGTACTAAAGAGGAAAATGATACACTTTTAGTGAATGTCAAAAATGGCAAAAGTGATACACTTTTGATGGATGGAGAAAGTATTCTTGAATTGCAACCATCTGTGAGTTGGGCTTTCTTGAAATTGGGCCTTATACATCTTTGTTTGTCTAAATGCGTGCGTGCATATAATTGATTTCAGGGTTCAAATGGGCAAACTAAAATTTCATTCCGAACCAAACGGTTGTCGCTTAGAGGTAGGGGCAGAGGTGGGCTGAAAAATAAGTACTTCAGCGCATTAAATTTCATAAACACCAAAGTATATCTACGCTTCCATAAGTTGTGCATTACGAGACTTCAATATATAAAATCCATCAATAATTGAGTCCATATCTTTATATTTGATAAAATATCTTTCAATATACAACACTAGTAAATCATCAAATAAATCATTCCTCATCTTGTTACAAAGTATTATCTTCACATGCTTCATTACGAAAAATATTTGTTCAATTATAGCAGTAGAAAATGCAACGTCAAAATTAGATGAATTAGTCTAATTAACAATAAGGTAGTGTAGAAACTTGAAACTCTTGCATCACTATCACATCATACTTATAATATCTTTAACTCGTACTCTGATGAAACAATGTCTTAGTCAATGAACTCTTCAAGATAGAATTTTCTTGTAGGCTTTCAAATATCATTACTATTGAAAGATTTGAAAAAAATTATAGGTTTTAGGACAACACTAAGAAATTAATTCAACAAATAACGACTTTGTTCTCATTTTTTAATTATTTTGGACTAGGCTAATTTTAGAATGGGCTCAATATAACACATGAACATAAGAAAAAGTTTGGGGCTTGTATCGGGCTCCAGCCCGGTGCAGCCCATACATAGATCTGCCACTGCTTAGAGGCATCACCTAGGGGTGAAATTGAATCAAGCCGAGCCGAACACCATCGTGCTCAATCTTGGTTAGTTTAGTATCGAGTCAAGTCTCGAGTTTTATTTATCGAATATTTCGAGCTCATGAGCTTATTCGAGCTTTTATCGAACCTAAACAAACTTTTCAAATTTAGATATATGTCTAGAATATTAATTATTTTATTTTAAAAATAAATTATTTTATACACAATAACATAATATATTTATTGATTTCTCATAACAAATAAAAGTAATTGGAGATTTAACATAATAATTACTAATTATAAAAATAAAATAATTGTATCTAGTTAATAATTTTATATTTTCAAGCTAAATCAGTTAATGAACTTTTTCCGGGCTAACGAGCCGAATACTACCATGCTCAAGTGTGGTTGTTTAGCTAACGAGCTTCACTAAACAAACTCGAATGAATATTTATCGAGCCGAGCTCCGAATAGCTTACGAATAACTTGACTCATTTATAGCCCTAGCATAACCTAGGGTATATTTTACGAAAACCGTAATACCCCGTCCTTTCTAGAATTTGTTTTTGTCAATTCGAAGAAGATTATAAAAGTCTCTTTGTAATATCAATTTATTTACTTAATTATTTATTTTATTACTTAAATTTTTTATTTTATTTACCTAAATGTCAGATACAATAGATATGAAAAATGGAAGATCCAATTAACGAGAACCCTTATAATTTTGTTGGGTTCTTTTGATGCACCTTTTGTTAACCAAAAATAATGAGGTCCTTATCAGTTAAGGATCTTTGTTATATATATATATATATATATATATATATATATATATATTTGGAATGATAGAGATTGTAGCAGTTTTTTTATGAACCTCTAAGGGTGGCTCAAGCCAGCTTTTTCAATTGAAAAAGCTGGCTTCTTCCAACTTTTAGCCATTGGAAATAAATGACTTTGCAACTCAACTTTCTAAACTAAAAGTTGGGTTTTTGCCAGAAAATCTATCATTTTTTTTTGCATTTCTTTATATTCATTTCAACGGCTCTTTCATTTTCTAGTTTTCCCTTATATAAATGTGTCAAGTTTGGATTATATCATACATTCTCCAACTCCAAAATCAAAAAAATGCTCAGACTCTCAAAATTTTCTTTCCACTACAGATGGCAGGAAATTCTAGCTCTCAAAATTCAGATTCTCAAAATTCTCAATGGTCTCATAATCCAAATCCACAATACTATCAACAATTTCCACATAATTCTCAATATCCTTACATGCAATTTCCACAAAATTCTCAATTTCCACAGAACTTTCCTTAATTTCCACAGAATATTACTCCTCAGTATCATCCCAACAACTCTCAATTTCCATTGCTATCTCAGTTCAACAGCTCCCAATTTACATCTCAGCTACCCGGTTCGCAGCAGGTATCGTTTCAATTTAATAGCTCTCAAAGTCCACAACATTCTTCATGAGTCGGGCTAGAACATGTTAGCCTTGTTGATGAAGATGACGACGTTGAGAAAGTTGCTCGACACCCTAAAAGGGCTAAGATTCCATGGTCACACGATGAGGATACATGTCTAGCAAAATCTTGGAGCACCATCAGCAATGATTCGATTGTTGGAAATGCACAAAAAACAAAAATTTTCTGGGCAAGAGTGGCAGCATATTACAACGATGCAAGGCCAGAAGGTACTCCGGCGCGAAAAGCCGACCATGTCAAAGCACATTACTATCGCCTGATTCCCGAGGTCACTACTTTCTCTCAATGGTACAATAATTTCTACAATAATCGAGCTAGTGGGCAAAGTGATGAGGACGTTTTAGAGGCCGCACAAGCTAAGTGGCGCAGTACACACTCGACGAATGAGTTCAAGTACCTGCATGTATGGAAGATCATGAAATTGGTAGATAAATGGAACCCTCAACAAATGGCTAGCAGTCATCGCAATAAGTCCAAAACATCAGAAACAGAGAGTCACACCTCAGGTGATGCTATGCTGAATCAACTCGAACACGTCCAATGGGACAGCAGAAGGCTAAAGCTAAAGCCAAAGCCAAAGCCAAAGCACAAGTTGTTGAGATCGAACCAGACAAGTGGCAGATGCTGCAAGCATTGCAGGTCGAGAAGATGAAACAAAAAGCTATTGAGCTTGAGATGAGTCAGAAAAACTATGAGCAAACTGTTGCACTTCTTCAACTACGGGAATGGGATTATTGCAACCAAGATACTAGTGGATTCACATATGCTCAACTTTTCAATTTTTCGAAAACTATTGCTAAGATCAAAGAGAGATGTGGTTAGTTGTAAGCTTAAATATGTATTTAATGCAAATAAATAGAGTTAAATACATAAATACTCGTACGAATGTGGTAGAAATACTTGCTAATCACCAACTCAGCAACATTAATGCATAAATAGATTTATGGCATGCCACCCACATTTCTGACTAACATAAATATGTTGAGTGCGGTAGGAAAATTAGCTCAACACCAGCTCACCAAAATTAAATGCAAATAAATACGCTAACCACCATTATATGCACATGAACAGAGGCTATTTGCTTTGTTACTTATATATGAAAGCCCGTGCATATTGTATTTCATCAGTAAGTTCAAAACAAAATTCCTACAAAAATGTCTGTTCTCCGAGTGATTCAGAAATGAGAGAAATGTGGAAAAATATTATACGAGAATCAGCGGAAGATAAAATCGATAGAGAGATGATTGTCATGGCTGAAGTAGGAGAGGCTGCTCAATGACTTCGAAGAAGAAGAGGTTCACGTAGAAAATATGTGGATCGAGAGCGAGAAAGCGGGCATGATCGTCTAGTTCGTGATTATTTCTCTAATGATCCAGTATTTGGTGCATATTTATTTCTTCGTCGTTTTCGGATGCACCGGGAGTTATTCCTTCACATTGTCGATGCATTGAGCAACCACTCAAGCTATTTCCAATTAAGACAAGATGCATGTGGTAGAAACGGGCTATCACCACTTTAGAAATGCACTGCTGCTATCCGTCAACTTACGTATGCGGTTCCTGGTGACTTGCTCGATGAGTACATGCGGATAGGTGAGAGTACTGCGTTAGATTGTCTCCAGAAATTTTGTCAATGCATCGTCAAAGTTTTTGGTCCTCGGTATTTGAGGAGTCCAAACAAAGAAGATACTCAACGCTTTCTTCAAATGCATGAAGAAAGACATGGCTTCCCTGGAATGTTGGGGAGTCTCGACTGTATGCATTAGGAATGGAAGAATTATCCTATGGCTTGGAAATGAAAATATACAAGGGTGATCACGGTGTTCCCACAATAATTCTGGAAGCAGTGGCATCTCAAGATTTGTGGATATGGCATGTTTTTTTTTTGTGTTGCGGGATCTAGTAATGATATCAACGTTCTTCACGGATCACCCTTGTTTAACGTCGTCCTACAAGGATACACACCAGAAATTCATTTCACGGTGAATGGCACAACGTATAACAGAGGGTATTATTTGACGGATGGAATCTATCCGGAATGGGCTTCATTCTTAAAAATTCAAGGAGAGACAAGAATCTGCGAGAAAATATGTGGAACGTGCGTTCAGAGTGCTTCAATCTCGTTGGGCAATAATTAGAGGTCCTGCACGATCTTATTTCAAAAAAGACCGAGAAATATAATATTTGCATGTATTATTTTACACAACATGATCATCGAGAACGAGGGAGAGGAAGCATCAATGAATTGGTTCGATGAAGATACACCTCCTTCCAACATAGCCATGGGTTCAAATAATGTAATGTTTGAAAACTACCTTCAAAATTACAGCAACTTATGTGATAAAGCAGCTCATTTTCGCTTTCAAGCTGATTTAACTGAGCATGGGCGAAATACACATCAATGTAGTGATGTAGTGAAATATTATGTATTTTCATTATTTAATTGTATTTTTCTAGTTTTATTTTTATAATTTTAGTCTTTACTATATCATTTCAATTTTATTAATATAATATGTTAGTTTTTATTTTTGTTTAAATTATTGGATTTTTTAATTAAGTTGTTCAAGTTTGTAAGTTTAGAATTAAATATATAATGAAACTAGTGACATATTAATAATATTGTAAATTAAAATAAATGAATATATATATATATATATATATATATATATATAGTAGGTCTATATAAAAGTTGCTTTTGTAGGAATATGATTGGAGAAAAATATAAAAAGAAGTTGATGAATGTTAAAAACTGATGTGGTACTTATGTAGCAGTAAAGAAGTTGGATTTTAGTTCTTACCATTGGAGTTACCCTAAAAGCCTCATTTTTTTACCATTTCTCTTCACCCTGCAGATAGGAATGGCAATGTGCCGGATCTGGCTGGATCATAGCATGTCACAAGAGCGAGGCAGGTTTGGAACCTCATGGGAGGCGGACTCATGAGCCGGGCTTTTAGAGATGAGGCCTTTTGGCAAAGCCAAGTCAATTTCGGGCCACCAAACCCTGCAACTAGCCAGATCCGAAGGTTCATTTGTTCTTCTCTTAAGCTTTTCAACAACTCACATGTGTGAAGCATCTCGCTAGCCTTCAGAATAGAACTATGATTTGCCCTGTCCAGATACGATTTTTTTTTGCTTTGGTCCAGATCCATTGGGTCCAAAAAAATTAGATCCAGATCCAGATCCATAAGATCCACAGGGTCCGGGTACAGGCAGGATCCATATGTTTCGTTCTAAAATAAATTCTAAATCAACTATAATTCACAATAACACCATAATAATCTAAATACACAATAATACTATAATAATTATTTAGAATTTCTACAAATATCACTATATTGGAAGACGTTAGTTACAAATTTACTATAAAGTAAGAAACAACAAATAACTCGATCGTCGGTAGTGTAAGTGGTGCGACCAGCCGTGAATATTGATTGATACATAATTGGGAGTATTTGAAATGAAATTTGAAGCATATTTGTTTTGAGAGAATTTGAAAAAGAAAATTAAATAGTTTTAAGTTGGAGTTAGATATTTAATTATAATAAAAATATATATATATATATATATATATATATATATATATATATATATATTAAATGGATCTACGGGTCAGATTTGGATCGGATCCGGATCTCAAAAATTAAATTCCAGATCCAGATCCAAAATATGAGTGTAAGATCCAGATCCGACCAGATCCATCGGATCCAATTTTTTAAGGATTCATATCCTAAAAAATGGATCTGGATCGAATCGGGATCTATTGCCATCTTTACTTGCAGACTCCAATACTCGGTAAAGACTTTCCTTTACTCCCACATTTTGAGTCCCTCTTTCAACATTTCTAATCATTGGTTTCTTTAATGTAAAAACAAAAAGAATGTGACAGAAACACCTCTTCTACGGAAAAAACCAAAAAAAAGAAACAGTTCAAACAGAGGTTCACACTTAAACTTCATGTTCGATTTATATCTACACAGTCATCTATGGACTCAAAGATAATATATCCATGCCCTTCAACCAACACTTGAACAAAACTTTACTTTGGATTTTTTTTAGCCCTGCACTTACACTCAACTCAACATAAGTTCTGCAGACAAATTTATCACAATCTAAGTAATTAGAAATACAACATTTAACTCTAACGAATCATCTAAATTCAAGGAAAAGAAAAGAATAAAATAAATCTGGACTTGAAACGCTCAGTACCATTTTCATTTTTTTTATACAAGCTCAAATGAAATACGTGAGGAACGCTATAAAATAGATATACAAATCTTGCTGCTCTTATCTTTTGCTTTCGTAAATTTTGTTTTTTGTCGGGAAACAGACGAGAAGAGAAGCTTTCACCTCGTTCTTTTTTTTCTCTCTTCTTTTCTTCTTCTTTTTGAAATATGTGTGTGAGACAAAAGAGGGACGGAGTGGTGACGACGGCGGAGACAGGACCACTGTCGGCCATCGGCTGAAGCAGAGGAGGGAAACGAGGCACTGGCTTCGGGTGGCGCCGCTAATGTCCGAAATTCTTTAAATAAATAAATACATAAGTAAATAAAGATAGAAGCAGAGAAGGAGAGAATAAGATAGATGGTGTGTGTGTGTTGGCCTAGTGGTAGAGTGGTTAATACCGAGATCAAAAGTCTCGGATTCGAGTACACCGTGACACAGCCTTTAAAATTTATTTATTAAATTGACCAAAAAAATAAAAAAAATAGATGGGTCTGTTTTGAGTTCTGTTTGAGTTCTAAAAAAATGGGGGAAAGGAAGGCGTGAGCAAGACTAAGAAGATGGTGATTTTTCAGAGGTGACTCGCCGAAAATCATAGATGAAAGGCAGCGGTAGAAGGGGGAGAGGGGCAGTGGAATGGAAAAGGAGTTGAGACAGAGAGAGAGACGAGGAGACGGAACCTGCGGCTGTCGCCGTCGCTATCATCGGCAGTGGTGGTGGCAGTGCACAGAGACAATAGCAGTAGCATAAGTGGAGGAGAAGAAGGAGAATTGGGTTCTTCTTTTGGAGAGAGAAATGGAAAGTAAAAAATCTGAACGTGTTTGAGAGTGAGAGACGTGAGAGATGGATAGAGAGAGAGAAATATTAAAAAATCTGAATGTGTTTGAGAGAGAGAGACGTGAGAGATGGGTAGACTTATTCTACTTTTCTTTATTTGGTTGTATTAGGTTCATCGATGATAATAAGTGTTGATTTATTTTTTGTTAAAATAATTATATATTAACTATAATAAGTAATAATAATTAGATTTTATTAATTTTTATTAATTTAAAATTAAGGTTATTTTTGGAAAAATTATTTTTTCCATTTTATTTTTCTTCTTGTAGTAATATTAGACTTACTAAAATTAGTTTCTATTAGAATTGTTTCATTTAAAGGTTTATCAACCCTTTTACATTGTCGATTTAATGTAAATAATGGTTTATAATAAATTCTAGAACATATAGCTATTACTTCAGTTCCTGGTTTATAATTATAACCATGAGTTTTAACATTTAATGTTAAAGAATCTAAGATGTTAGAGTTATTTTGAACTCTATTTTCTTCCTCTATTTTTATGAATTATTTTGATCTTTCTTCACATTTGTTGTAGGTTATTTTGGAGTAATAAAATCTCCTATTTTAGTGTCTGTGAAATCGTGGATATTGAAACATGAAGTGAAGCCCTAAAAACATGGAAATGGTTGAAGTGGAGCCGAATGTAATAGTAGCTTGAAGTGGATGTTCTTTGCGTAGATTAGGTTAGTTCTATTTTAAGGAACTATTTTACCAAGTCCACATGAACGTTTGCCCCACTCCAAGTCATGGGCCACGCCCTAGAGGAGCTTGGGGATCAAGAAATGCTACTACTATAAATACTTGAAGAGCTTACACAAACCGTGTTGAAAAATAGCTATCGAAAGAGAGTGTTAGTTTTGTGTTGTGAAAACATCGTCAGTAACACTTGTTGTTTTAAATGCAGTTCTTGAGTTTGTTCTTAAGTCTTTGTTGTTTAGTGAGAGATAGTTTTAGTGTGAGAGTTTCTTTTGTTATCATCTTGGCCTTGTCAAGGTGATATATTGTTTTTGTAGAATACTCTCATTTAGTGATTTTCGTCATACGACATCTATAGGTTGATTTAACAACCTGTAGAAGAATTTCTCTTTGTGTCTTCCATTTCTATATTTCGCTGCATATTTACTCTTGTGCCTGTCTGCGTTACGGTAACACGGTGCACAATATAGAGATCCAGACGAGCCAACACTTTTAATTGGTATCAGAGCATCTCTCGATACACTGAGTGTGATCCTGATAGTTAGCGCAACAGTTGTCTCAGTATGGATCCCAACAACGTTAACCAGTATCGACCTCCTATTTTTGGATGGGTCGAATTACTCATATTGGAAGATAAGAATTCGTTCGATGATCAAGTCCATTGACAGAAGAGCATGGCAGTCCGTGGAAAATGGGTGGTCCGTTCCAAAAGTCGTCGATGATCAAGGTGATGTTACCCCGATACCATCAAACCAATGAACAAGAGTGCAAGTGGAAGCAGCCACTCTCGACGATAGAGCCCTAAATGCCATCTATGCTTCGGTAAACATGAATATATTCAAGCTGGTGAAGAACAGCGCATGTGCCAAAGATGCATGGGACATTCTTCAACGTCATTGTGAAGGAGATTCGAGCATCAAAGAATCACGTCTTCGCATACTCACCACCAGATTCGAGAACATGAAGATGGAAGAAGGCGAAGACATCGATAGTTACACAAAGAAGATCATGGACATTGTAAATGAATGTCAAGATCTCGGTGATGCCATTAGCAACAAGGTACTAGTATCCAAAGCTCTCCGAACGCTGCCTACAAGATTTGATATGAAGGTCACTGCTATCGAAACATCGATGACAGTAGCTGCAATCGAATTCATGGATCTCATGAATGCTCTCAAAACACATAAGATGAATTTTGAAGAAAAAGGCACGTTCAGCAAGAAGAAGGTGATGGCGTTCACTGCTGGAGCGTCATCAAGCAGCAGAGTAATGGAGATAAAGGAAGTTGATGATGATGATGATGATGAGCTCCAAGAGATCGGTGTTGGAGATGATGTTTCTCTAATCACAAGAAAGTTCAACACCATGGTGAGAAAGATGAAAGGAGCTAAAGACAAACAAACAGATTCACCGAGAATTGAATATCAATCATCAAGAAGGAATGAGTACACACCTCAAAAGCCCATCCGGAAGGTGTTTTCGTCAAGTGAAGGATTCAAGTATGACTCCTCTAATATTGATAATGTTCAATGTCGTGAGTGCAAAGGATTTGGTCACTATGCAAATCAGTGTGCAAACACTCTTCGGAAAAGAGAAAATCCTACTGGGTTTCCTGGAGTGATGATGAGGCTGAATTCTTCGAAGACATGGACAAATCGGACGGAGAAAAAGACGATGGTACCTCCGATGTTGGCACAACATTGTATGCAACATGCAAGAACACTCTATCCGATGATGAACTCGATGATGTGGAGATGTTTGATCCAATCTCGAACAGGTATGGACTTGGTTACTACTCGAATATGTTTTGTTTCTTTGGTCTCATTGATGATGCAGAAGAAGAGAATGCGTGCAATGAGGACACGACTCTGTTCATTCAAGAGCTCTCAAAGCTCTACAATGAACTCCTTGGAAAGTACAAAAGACAAGAAAATGATCTTGAAATGACAAGGGACGAAAATTCAAGACTTAAAGCATCTCTTGCAAAGCTTGAAGGCATTGTCACTCAAAAGGAGATAGAGCTCAATAAAGTGTCAATCCAACTTGAAAATGATCAAGCTACGATCAAAAGGTGGATGGAAACCGGACATAGGTATGATAGTTATATGCCTACAAGTTCAACTACTGCTGGTCTGGGCTTTACTGGTGCAGGAACTACGGCGCAAGCAGTGAAGCCAACACACCAGAAAACACCTAAGATAATTGTACCGCCAAGTGGAAAACCATTCGTGAAAGAAGGTATGAAGCCCGAAAAGAAGAGAAAACAAAGAAGGTATGTGTGTCACTACTGTCATACTCTCGGTCATATTAGCCATTCTGCTTTCAAAGAAGAAATGACGAAAGAATCTCTTCAATGAGTGAGAAACGACGTGTAGTTGAGCATAAGTACGAATGGGTAAGAAAAGATGAACTGAAATGTAATGTTGTGTATACTGCATTAAAGACTAATGTTTCAGGTTCATGGTACTTTGATAGTGGATGCTCCCGTCACATGAAAGGCAACAAGGCGTTCTTGTCAGAATATCAATCGTATGATGGTGGGAATATAAGTTTTGGTGGAGGTTCCAAAGGTAAAATAGTTGGAAAAGGTTGTTTGAGTGTATCAGGTTTGCCCACTCTCAAGAATGTATTTCATGTTCAAGGTTTAATGGCAAATTTGATTAGCATAAGTCAATTATGTGATGAAAATTTGCAAGTTAAGTTTGATAAAAATTCTTGTGAAGTGTTTGATGATCATAATCTGTGCATAATGAAAGGTCAAAGATCAGCTGATAATTGTTACATGATAAATGAACCTAAATGCAATAAAGCACAAATTGATGATGACGTGTTATGGCATCAAAGACTAGGACATACTAATTTTCGTAATCTTGACAGGTTAACTAAGCTGGAAGCTGTCAGGGGATTACCAAAGATCACACAAGGAAGAAAAGTTGTGTGTGAGGATTGTCAAAAGGGGAAACAAATCCATGCTACCCACAGTGTCGTGAAACATCCAGAACAACACTTCGGTACGACCAGGTACTTTGAGCTAGTTCACATGGATTTGGTTGGTCCCGTTGAGGTAGAAAGCATTGGAAGAAAAAGGTATGTTTATGTCATGGCAGACGATTACTCAAGGTACACTTGGACCTTCTTTCTTCGTGAAAAATCTGATGCGTTTGATGTGTTCAAAACCATGTTTGCAAGAACTTCAACATGTTTGGTGTCAAAGTGTCAAGAATTAGGTCTGATCATGGACGTGAATTTGAGAACTCGTCTTTTACAAACTTTTGTGAAAAGAAGGGTATCTTCCAAGAGTTCTCGGCACCAAAAACACCACAACAAAATGGAGTGGTTGAACGCAAGAATAGGACGTTAGTGGAGATGGCAAGGGTCATGTTGAGCTCGAAAAATATGTCTAAACGCTTCTGGGCAGAAGCTGTGAACACAGCATGTCACATCAATAATCGAGTCAACATCAGACCAGGTTCTTTTAAAACTCCGTATGAAATCCTGAAAGGTAAGAAACCCAACCTCAAATACTTTCGTGTTTTTGGTTGTGTATGCTACATATTAAATGACAGAGAATACCTCACAAAATTTGATGAAAAAAGTGACAAAGGGATCTTTGTAGGGTATTCTCTCAATAGTCAAGTGTATCGTGTGTTTAACTTAAGATTACAAACGATACAAGAATCTGTGAATGTAGTATTTGATGACTATGGAAGTTCTTTAGGTACACAGGAAGAAGGTATTGTAGAGGTTGCAGAAGGAACTGGAGAAATGAAAGAGCACCAGTCATCCACAACTGCACAAGAACACGTTGAGCCGACATCACCCACAACACCACCTCGAGTTCCAGAAAATCAAGATATATCCAATGACGATCTGGAGTCCGAAGTCCAACAAGGTAGTGAGAGATGAGAACCACCTGGAAGAATTTGAAAGAATCATCCAACAACTTAAGTTATAGGTGATGTTCATGATGGTGTTCGAACAAGAGGTAAGGCTCCTCTCGATTATAGAAAAATGATTTGCTTATCGTGTATATGCACATCTATACCAGGATTTATATGTTTTGTCTCCAAGATTGAACCTAAAAATATCAAAGAAGCCTTAGGAGATGAATTCTGGGTTATAGCCTTGCATGATGAGCTAAATCAGTTTGTTCCAAATGATGTGTGGTACTTGGTCCCTAGGCACATTGACAGAATGTTATAGGAACAAAGTGGATATTCAAGAACAAATCGTTTTAAATTGGAATTATTGTTCGCAACAAAGCAAGGTTGGTCGCGCAAGGCTACACACAAGTGGAAGGAGTGGACTTCGATGATACATTTTCTCCAGTAGCACGACTCGAATCCATACGACTTCTTCTCGCTATTGCTGCCATCTTAATATCAAGCTTTATCAAATGGATTTCAAGGGAGCATTCTTAAATGGTGTTCTCAAAGAAGAAGTCTATGTCGAGCAGCCAAAAGGTTTCGAAGATCCACACAAACCTACTCATGTATACAGGTTGAAAAAGGCTTTATATAGCCTCAAACAAGCTCCAAGAGCATGGTATAGTCATTTGACAAATTTCTTACTTGAATATGGCTTTGTGAGAGGTAATGTTGATAGAACACTGTTTATAAAAAGGGAAGGTCGTCACATTCTCATCACTCAGATTTATGTTGATGATATGATTGTAGGTTTTACCTCACAAAAGATGCTTGATGATTTTGCAGGTGCTATGTCGACAAAGATCGAAATGAGCATGGTGGGAGAGTTGACCTATTTCTTGGGTCTACAAGTCAAGCAAGGACGTGAAGGTATTTTCATATCCCAAAGTAAGTATGCAAAGAATATGGTGAAAAGATTTCAGCTAGAAGGAGCCAAGCACATGAGGACACCAATGGGCTCCTCGGATAAGCTAACAAAAGATGATGCTGGAGAGGATGTTGATCCAACACTCTACATATCAATGATAGGAAGCCTATTGTACCTTACAGCCACATGACCAGACCTCATGTTCAGCGTGTGTGTATGTGTCAGGTATCAAGCTAAGCCTAAAATGTCTCATCTTAAGGTCATTAGCGTGTTATCGTGTATGTTGTCGTACATCTGAACTTGGTATTTTCTTTTCTAAAGATACGAACACTAGTTTGGTTGGGTATAGTGATTCGCATTGGGCTGGAGATGTTGATGATAGGAAAAGCACAAGTGAAGGGTGTTTTTATCTTGGAAACAACCTCATTTCATGGCATAGTCGTAAGCAAAATTGTGTGTCTCTTTCAACATTTGAATCAATATGTTTACCGGTGTTTGCCGCACACAATTGTATGGCTTAAACAAATATTGTACGATTATGGAATGGAGGGTAGTGATTTAACTATATATTGTGATAACATAAGTGCAATAAATATCTCCAAAAATCATGTTCAACACTCTCGAACCAAACATATTGATATAAGACATCATTTTATTAGAGATTTGGTAGAACAAGAAGTGGTTAAAATGGATTATGTGAAAACCGATGGTCAAATTGCTGATATTTTCACAAAACCTTTAGATTTTGAGAGATTCACGTGTTTAAGGAGGTCACTTGGCCTCTGCCTTCATGAGTAAAAACAAGGCGTGTTTGTTGCATCTAGTTTCTCGTGTTTTATTATAAAATGATGCAACTGTATTTTTGCCTATGTTGTACTAACTGTTTCCACGACATGTTCTTCAAAGATGACTCAAGATTGTATGTATAATTATAAAGGTACAAAGAAACACCAAAGTAGTTTAGGGGGCACGGCGTCACTGCGACGATGCTACCTTACAAAATGGTAAAATCATGATTGCTTTGAAAACCTAGACTAGGGCACGACGTCACGCGACGATGCACTCTAAGTCATAAAGAGAATCAATTTTACGTGGTTATGTACCTATTGCATGTTTTAATGATAAGCTGAGTCAATGTGTTTGGAGATGTTATGGTAACATGTTGGTCAACACTAGGCTGTTCAGAAAATTTCGGAAGTCAGTTTGTTTTACCCCTAATTTTTAGGGATTTTTATCTCTCTTTGACTATATTAGCGATTTTATCTGGTGGAATTCATATTTATCCATATCATCCCTTCAAAAGTCTACTAGATTTTTCGTAAAAAAATGGGTAATATTTATTTAATATTTTTCGAGAAGTGTTGAATATTTTCTATGGTGTATAAATATTACACTTATTTTATTTCACTGCACCTTTCACCTCACTTTACTGATCTTTTCATCTCTCTCTCTCGCATTTACCGAGCTTAGGTTTTTACCCCTCTTTTTCAAAAATGTCTTCACCATCATCGTTCTCTGTTGAGCAACTCCGACAGATTCTTGCTAATCCAGAGGACTGGGCAAGGTTACAAGAAGCAATCTGTCACCATTAAAGAAGACCTTTCACCGAGCCGTAACTCCGTGGTTCTTGTTCCGTGATCGCTTCAGATGCCATCGTAGCAAGCAACTCCTACCCCTGTTACCACCCATGCTGAACCGAATGTCACCACAATGTCTCTCGAAACTCCTGTTCCAACTGCCGCCGTTGCCGATCCCAATGCCATCGAAACGTACCTGAAGAAAACCCTAATGAGGAAAACGCTCAGGATGTCCTCAGTCCTGAGCCAATTTCTATGTTGATTCCCGAGAGAACAGAGAAACCAAAATTTTAAAAGAGAAGGCACACTGAGGAAGACGCATCAAAGGGCAAGAAAAAACCTACTCGGAGATCTGACCGCATTTCAAGGCAACCAAGGGTGTCTGGACCGCCTCCCCCAATTCGAATCATTTTAGTTGATGAAGATGTCCCACCACCAGAGAAGAAAGGGAAAAGACGAAGACCAAAGAACCTCAAAGGCTCGTGGTAGAACCTAAGATTCCCGAAGCTGAAGAGGAAGCCCCCAGAAATGTAGAAGAGGTTGCCTCAATCCCTAACCCTTCGGATCCAGAGGATGAAACTCTTATACAAGAGGTACTTCGTGAACTAAAATGGGAAAAAGTTAGAGAAGGAAATAAGAAGGTGACTGAAGAATCTGAGGACGTTGATGAACCAGAAGCTGTTGAGGAAGATGTTGAAGCCTCAGAACAAGAGGCAGAGGTTGCAGAAACTGAGGGCGCAAGTAAGAAAAGTAATGAGAAAGACACGGAGGAAGAGTCCATCTTTGATGACTCTGAGGTAGACGCCAAGAAAGCATTTTCGAAACACTTCTACACAACCTCAAGTGCAGAAAATTGGGATCATTTCAAGGAGCTAACATGCTATAGTGAACGAAGGATTGACGCAACATCACTATCGGAGTATAATTTGGTAAATTTTCTAACCTCTTGAAATTTACTTACCTCATGTTGAGTCATATGTTAAGCGATCTATTCGGATGGTTTATACAAATTTGTGCTCGTCTTTTGGTGATTCTCTTTCAAATAAGTTTGGAAGTGTGTACTACAAGGGTAGGGTATTTTCTATCACCCATTTTCTCATAAATGAATTGCTTGGTCGAGAGTATATGGTTCTTGAAGAAGTGAAGAGCTTTGATGAAGTGGCGGTGGTTATAGCGGTGGAAAGAGAAAAATGGAGGCAACCTATGAGGCGCCAAATTTGACGTACATGTATTCGGTACTTCACAAGATCATGTCAAGCAATTGGATTGTCACATCTAATACAACCATTGTTACTCGAAGATGACGCTTCTTCAGACAACATTGGAAAAAAATCTCCAGTAAACCTAGGCCAGATCATCTTCGAGCAGATTGCTGCAATAACTGGATCCTCTCAACTTGCTTCTCTCCCTTTTCCATCTCTTATCTACAGGTTGCTGAAGAATCAAGGTCTCAACGAGCTGGTCCAACCCTCACAGCTGGAGAAAATACCCACATACACAATAAGCTTATAGCTTTTTAGCGGGAAAAATGTCAGTGACCTTCCATGGGTTGATCCACATGCTCCTGCTCCTGATGATGCTGAGGAAGCTACTGTGATAACAGTGACTACAACAATGTTGCAGTCACTTGTTCAGCGGGTTGAAGAACTTGAGCGTGCAACTTGGAAGTTTCATTCAAAGAATCTGCAAACTCTTGATGGGATAAAGGGCGAACTTAAAGCCTTGCTTTCTTCCCAAAAAGGGGGAGTGGATTCTGATGACAATGGTGCTACTTGATATTTGAAGATTGAACGTGGCTGAGAGATTTTTATTTTTTCATTGTTGATTTGACTTGACTTTGGAAGGCTTGAACCTTTTTATTATTTTTCTCACTCTCTTATTTCGTTGAACAATGTTTTTGATCTGTTTTAATCTCCTTGGTATGCAAATTGTTTTGGTTTCTATCGTGGATGATGTCTGCTGTGCTAACAAAAGTGTTCTGATCACATGTCTGAGAGCGTATATATTCTGCCATGTTGGATTTTTGGATTTTGGTTGCAGGTATATATCAAGGGGGAGTTCTGAAAGTCAGGGGGAGTCTTGATATTTAGGGGGAGTGTTGAAGTTCAAAAAGAGTTCGTGTGTTTTGTGAAAAAGACAAAAATGGGGAGTTTGTTAGAGTTATTTTTAACTCTATTTTCTTCCTCTATTTTTATGAATTATTTTTATCTTTCTTCACGTTTGTTGTAGGTTATTTTGGAGTAATAAAATCTCCTATTTTAGTGTGCTGAAATCGTGGATATTGAAGCATGAAGTGAAGCTCCCAAAAACATGGAAATGGTTGAAGTGGAGCTGAACTGAATACTTGCTGAAGTGGATGTTGTTGCAGCAGTTAGGTTAGTTCATATTTTTAAGGAACTACTTTTACTAAGTCCACATGAACGTTTGTAGCCCACTCCAAGTCATGGGCCACGTCCTAGAGGAGCTTGGGGATCAAGAAATGCTACTACTATAAATACTAGAAGAGCTTACACAAACCGTGTGGAAAAATAGCTATCTGAAAGCGAGTGTTAGTTTTTGTGTTGTGAAAACATCATCTGTAACACTTGTTGTTTTTCGTACAGTTCTTGAGTTTGTTCTTAAGTGCTGTTGTTTAGTGAGAGATAGTTTTAGTGTGAGAGTTTCTTTTTTATCATCTTGGTCTTGTCAAGGTGATATATTGTTTTTGTACAATAATCTCATTTAGTGATTTTCGCCATACGACATCTATAGGTTGATTTAACAACCTGTAGAAGAATTTCTCTTTATGTCTTCCATTTCTATATTCCGTTGCATATTTACTCTTGTGCCTGTGTGCGTTACGGTAACACAGTGCACAATATAGAGATCCAGACGAGCCAACACTTTCATAAGATATTAATGTCAGATAATGAAAGTTGTAAATTTGGATAAACATCAAAATAAACTGGGCCATGTGCCAGATTGGTTTGTATTATTCCCATTAAAGATTGTTTCCAATTTAAATTTCTTCCATCTCTTAAAGCTGCTATAAAGCTTTCTGGTAATCCTTCTAATGTTAAAGGCTTAAAAGCAATTTGTACTAATCCTATATGAATAAATTTATGAGAATGTCTATAAGGCATTAAATCACTATCTTGAAGCAATTTTAAAGTCAATTCTTCACCATGTAAAGCTATGGTTTCTTCCGTAATCTTAACAATTTGTTTTAATCCAATTTTTTAAAAGTACCAAGTTTATATATCATGCTTGGTTCAACTTTAGGAATTGTCCATTTATTCAATAATTCTAAATTTTCTAGTATATCATATTCTTCTTTCATACTGTTTTTAACAGTATTTTTTCTTCTTGCTAAATTCATGTGAATTCAGATATGTGATAAATCATATCCTCACTACACAACTATCCCCATGGCTCTGATACCATACAGGGAGCAGGACCAACAATATTATGATTAAAGAGGTAGACTGAATTGAGGAATAGAGCCGATTGTTTCGACAGGAAAATAGTATTCATCGCTTAGAATATCTAGATCAAAACATCTCGCACCAAAACTGCCCCAAGAACAGCCTTTCAACATGGCTTTGAAACGGGCAAAAAGTGCAGATCAACAGATCTTACGATACCCTAAACATGTCTGATACATATTTTCAACCAACCTCCATATCTATGACTTTAATCATCGTATTGTTAATCTTACACCATATGATTTCAAGTTCCATATCAGAGATAATTATATAGCTTAGATATGATTTATCACATAAGGATTTAGCCTATAAGGCTATCCATAATACAAATTAGAAATTTAAAAATTAAATACAGAGAAAAGTAAAGAAAACTTACAACAATTTTCCAAGCTTTATTTATTCTTCAGAAATATTTTTACAATACAAACTTTTTTTACACTCTTTCTCACTCTAATATTTCTACACTCTGCTCACTTTCTTTGCAGTGTTCGCACACTCTGCCTATATATAAATGGGGAACAAAACGACAAATTAAAAGAACTATCTAGAGTTGCAAAGTTATTGTCGTTACATTATCATTCACTATACTAGTGGGACAAATAGTAAAGTCATATATAAATAGTGCTACCAAATATTATTGGGACATTGTCCCATTCTTTATCAATTTTGATAAAGTTGATAATATTATCGTCCTTCGTTGTTGTGTTGCTGCACTCTGATTAGTCCAGCTATTTTCTCCACTTTATTTCGTCATTGCTTAAGTCATCTTCCATTTAGGCTATATCAAAACCAAATCTTCTAGAGATTATCTCTAGTTGTTTCCCTCTAAACTGAGCTCTCCATTTGTCCGCTCTTGTTGTGGCTTCTTTTTCTGCCAGCTTCATATTTTGTATCATTCTTCTCATATTTCTGTAGGGTCCTCTATTGATCCTTCTTTTTATCATTCCACCAGGATGATTGACACAGATATTTCTGTTGGCATCATATCCTGCATAAAATCTTCTACAATTTTCAATTGGATATACCATCTATTTTTCTTCACCTTCATAAAGATGTTCTTCAGTAGTATAATTCAGCAGAAATAATTCTGATGTTTGCTGATGAAGCCTGCTTCGGAGTCTTTTATTTTCCCCAAAATGATCACAGATATAACACTTTTCTCCTGGCTTTGATGGACATTCCCTCAAAGATAAAAATCCATATCTAAAATTATGCATCCTTTAACTCCACGGATGATGATGAAGATGTTTCTTTCTTTTTCTTGATATTATCAACCAAAGTTTCTTTAACTGCATTAAAAATATCATCCATAGATACCTCATTAGGATCTTGGGACTCCATATAATCCATTGATGTATCAGAATATTGAGACATTGTCTCTTCTCCTAATTTAGACATTAAATCTTTTTTAACTTCGTCCATCTATAGAGATATTATCTCTTCTTTAGATAGAATTCCAGACTTCATTTTTATCTTCCTAGTGATATAATCAAAAGGAGATGGTGATAATTTCGATTCGAGCATGACTCCTTTCTTCAGAATCTTAATTTTTCTTCTATGAGAAGAATGTATCAATACCAAAAATCTTTTGGTTTCGGGTTTCTTTTATCATTTTATCCCAGAATTTTGAGTAAAATACTCTTTTAATATATAGAATCAAATCTTCCATATAACCAAAGATTGGAGACCATTTCCATATCCAAGGAATTGAAAATTCTATAAAGAATAACATAGAAGATATTCCTTCTATACATTTATTTTTCTCCTGATATTCCAGAATCCTAGGCGAAATAGTCACCCATTTTTCAAAATTCTCCATTCTTCTGGTAAAATATTTACTAATGTCCCAAATTTTTGCCACCATTTAGCAAACCATATGGGAATTTCATGGTTATAAACCTCTGCACAAATTTTTATAAACCAAGAGTGTTTTCTCTTGTCATTCTCATATAAGAGAACCTTATTGAAAGAATCCATATAATCCCAATAATTATACTTCACTGAAGTTTTTGTATTAGGATATATGTATTCTTTTTTGCCTTAATGGAGATATTCCACATTCTTCAATAGATATAATCTTTTTTATTATAATTTTACTGAAGTTATAAACTTCTTCATTCTTCCCACTATGGAAATAAACTATTTCACATCCATTATTTATGAGAATATTCTCATAATAGAGTCGAGACTTATATGCTATTCATGCATATGAAGCATTCTCCATATATCTTTCCATCAATATCCATGAATTATTCTACCATTTCAAATCACTTTCTTCCAAAAGTATTATAACCTTTTGAGTTTTATTCATAATATATGAATGATTTTCTTCATCATTCTCATTTCCAACTATATTTGAAAATGATGGTTGTTTATTTTTCTGTGATGAAATACTTTCCTTTTCTTTTTCTTTCTTGTATTCAAGAAACTCTTGATATTCTTTATCTTCTGATAAATTTGAAGCTATAAGCTTTCTGTTTCCATGTTGAACCAGAATATCTGGTTGTTTTTCTCTGCCACCTCTTCCTCTATAAGAGGAAGTTAATCTACCTCGAGAATACATATCTGGAAAATTCATTGAATATATTCTCGAGTTAAAAAATCAGGAAGACTATTTTCTTGTCCTTTTTTATAAATTCAAAATCAAATGGAGCTAAATGAGCTTGCCACTTTGCAAACATTTGTTTAGAAACATCATGTTTAAAATCTTTATTAAACATAAATTTAGCAGATCTACAATCTGTTTTAATAATAAATTTTTGGTTATATAAATCATCTTGAAATTTTAACACACATTTAACAATAGCAAGAATTTCTTTAACTACAGTTGCATAATTCTTTTGTGCATTATTCCATTTTCCTGAATGAAATCTAACAAGATATTCTTGTTTATTTTCAGGATTTACCTGTTTAAGGATTCTTCCGTATCCTATATCTGATGTATCTGTTTCAATTATCTTTTCCCAATTTGGGTTGCTTAGCATTAAACAAGGAAGAGTTTTAATTTTTTCTTTTATTTTTTTAATAGCATTTGTATGTTTTTCTGTCCATGGGACTGGTAATTTTTTGAGTCTATCATATAAAATAGCCCTATCTATAGCAAGATCTTTATAATATGGAGAAATATAATTTAAACTTCCAAGAAATCTTTGTAATTGAGTTTTATCAATTATTTCATCAAGAAATTTATTTCCAAATTCAATACTTCTATTAATAGGAATTATATTTCCTTTTTCAATATTATGTCCTAAAAATCTTATATTAGTTTGAAATAAAGACATTTTAGATTTAGATATAACTAAACCATTTTTTATAATAATATCTTTAAATATTCTTAAATGTTTAAAATGCATTTCTATATCTTTAGAATAAACTAAAATATCATCTATATAAACAATAATAAACTCACTATAAGGAGTAAATATATCATTCATTATTTTCTGAAATTCGGAAGGTGCATTTTTAAGACAAAAAGGCTTAACATTCCATTCATAATGTCCTATAGGAATATTAAAAGCAGTTTTATATCTATCAGATTTATTTATTTGTATTTGCCAATATCTTGATTTTAAATCAAATTTAGAAAATATAACAGAATCATATAATCTATCCAATAAATATTTTTTATTTGGAATAGGATGTCTAATCCATTTTAATACTTTATTAAGTGGTTTATAATTAATCACCAATCTTGGTACTCCTCTTTCTTGTTAACTATGTTTATTAACATAAAAAGAAGTACAAGATCAAGGAGACTGTGAAAGACTTATTAATCCTTTTTGAATTAATTATTCAATTTCTTTTTTATATAATTCTAAATATTCAGAATTCATTTGACAATGTCTAGCCTTTGTCGGAATTTTCTTTTCATCAAAATCTTCTTCATAAGGCAGAGAAACAATATGTTTCTTTCTATCCCAAAATGCATTAGGATGATCATTACAAATTTCAATAGAAAATTGATTTATTAATATTTTTATCTTATCCTGTAATTTAGGATTTTGAAGTTTTTCTTCTATTGTAATTATATTTAATTCTTGTTTTAAAAAACTTAATTGTTTTTATTTTGAACTAATATTATCATATACTTCATGTAAAACTTTTGTAATAGGTTCAATAATAAATTTTAAAATAATATTATTTCCTTTAAAAGTTCCTATAATTCCTTCTTTATCAACTTTTATTAAAGGATAAATTTTTGTTAAGAAAGGTGTTCCAAGTATAACTTGGTTAGTAATATCCGTAGCAAGTAAAAAACTTGTTTGTATACAATTTTTATTTATACAGACATATGCCTTAGGTAATTTATAATTAATTTACAATTTATTTCCTGCAGCATGTGATAAAGTATGTGTAGTTTTATGAAAATACCTAGTAGGTATTAATCCTTCTTGTATAACATTCAAATCAGCTCCACTATCTACTAAAGCTGTGAATTCTTTTGAATAGTAATTATCAATTAAAAGTGTTATTTTTATATACCATTTTTGTGATATAATCATTTCTAAAGTAGATAGAAATTTTTCATCTTTAGGAAATTTTTCTTTATAATTTCATAGTTATGTTCTATTTGATTTTTTGTTTCTTCATTATTTTCTATTCTAGAAATTCTATAATCAAGACTTAAATTTTCTTGTTTTAAATTATTAATTTCTTCCTTAAGATTTTTAATTTCATTTATAATATCTTTAAGAGAAGTAGGATTCTCTTCTATTTTTCTTTGTTTTAATAATTTATATACCTCAGACATCATGTAAGGTTCCTTTTTATTATTATCAATATTATTATTATTCCTATTCCTATTACTATTATTATTATTATTATTATTATTAGAAGTACTAGGAATACTTTCTATCTGATCTATTATTTTAGACCTTAATTCTGGATCTTTTATTGATTGTAATAATTCTAGAAAATTATTATTTGTTAGAACATTTAATTCTAAATCTTGGAATTGTGAAAGAATTTTATAAAATTCTTTTCCTTCATCATCTTCTGATATTTTCTTTGAACAAGATTGTCCAAGAATACAAGGTTCACATTCAGATTCAGATTCAGACATTAAAGAATCATTTCTATATTATCAATTTCTTGTTCTGATTATGTATTACTAGAATAAGAATATTCTTCAGATTCTGAACTTTCATCAGAATTTAATAATATTTTTGAAAGAGTTTCTTTCATATCTTTATCTATGTCAATATTATTAATCTTTTTCTTGGTCCAACAATTATTTGCATAATGACCATATTTTCCACATTTTCTGCATATTACAGATTTTCTTTTATTCCAATTCTTTTCCCATTTTTTATTATTTCTTTCTTCTTTTCTTATTTTTCTTTGTTCAATTTTTTTCTTAGAAAATCTTTTCTTTTTCTTGGGATATTCTTTATAACTCTTTATTTTATTTTTACTAGATGATGTTCTAGTTGGCATGGAAATTTTATTCATAGCAAATTGATCACAAAATTGTCCTAATTGTTTCTTTTCTATCAAATTTTGGCGTTTCATTTGTTGATTTAGTTTTATTTCATTACATAAAGCTAACCCTTCTTGGATACATATTCCTATTAATTTACCATAAGTATAATTTTGGTAAGGAATTTCATTTAAATCTTTTCTTAAAATTCTTCTTATTCTTTCAGCAAATAAGTTAGGAAGACCATCTATAAATTTTGACCTCCAATGAAAACTATTACACTCAGGTAATTCTAATACCCTGCTTAAGAAAGTATCTTTATACCACCTAAAATCTGTAAGTGTTTTACACCTAAGATTTTTAATAGGGTTCTAATATTTTCACTATTATCTATATATTTTCCTGTAAAATGTTCTACAATATTCACTATCAATGTATAAACTGCATTTTCTTTTATTTCATTTCCTTCTTGTTTAACAGTATTTAGAATATCATCTTTTTCATTTTGTAAGAGATAATGATCCCACCATCCTTTTAATTGTCTGTGAATCCTGCTATTATCATTTTAGCAATTTCTCTATCTCTATTTTCATTATTTTTACATATAGTAGAATACATTAATATTCTATGCATTGTATTATGTATTTGTTGATGCACAAATCCATCTATATTCCATTCATAAATATGATGTCCACTATAACTATTTGATATTATATCATTTGATTCTTCTATAAGAACATCTACAGGTGTTGGTCTTGGATAATAATATTTTCATGTAGTGGGTTTATCAGCCCATTTTGACAATTTATTAATTTGATTATCATATACTTTTTATAGTCAGAATTCTCTATTAATTATTCCCTTATCTTTTTATCTAAGGTACTAATATTTAGTCCCTTAAATTTTTCTTCAAGAAATACTTCTAATTCTTTCATTGATTTTAATTTAAATTTTTTTTATTTTAGATGGAGGCTGAATAGTTGGAGTAGCAATTTCTACATTCTTTTCTTCAATAATTTCACTTTTTACTAACTTATTATCATTTATAATCTTTATTATTTGTTCTACTCTATCATATAATGATGTAATTTGTTCTCCCAAAATATTTAGATATAAGTTTGTATAATTATTTTGTTCTAATATTGTATTTATTTGTTGACATGTTACATGTAGAGTATTATCTTCTAATAATTTTGCAAAGGTTAAAAAATTATGAATTTTTTCATTCTTTTCAATTTGAAATGATTGTTGTGGTGGATAAACCTGATTTAAAATTTTTCCATTATTAAGTTTATAATTTTCTTTCTAAAACAGAAATATATTGTTCCACATAAGTTGAAATAAACCAAGGGACAAATGGTATTAACTTATTATTTTTTTACAGAATTTATAAAATTCTTCTTGAATATAATATTTTTCTTCAGGATTAAAATTTTTAAAAACCATTTTTTAAATGGTTCCCATTTGGATGTATTAAATTCTAATTGTATAATTTTTCTTGCCTGTGAACCAGGACTAAAATCCCATACTGTTTCTTAATTAGAATTAATTAAGATTAATTAATTAATTAATGATGGTGTCGCGCACACAGGTGACCACCCCTCCATCAATTAGTTTAAAAGGCATTTTAATAAAGAATATTTAGTTGAGCTAATGAATCAAAAAAATTCTATTTCGAGTTTTTTTTTTGTCTGGCCCACTTTTCTTTTAATTAGACCTTAATAGTTGTCTGCTTTGTTTGTTAATTAAATTAGCTTTTAAATTGAGTTGGCCCACTTTTCTTTTAATTAGACCTTAATAGTTGTCTGCTTTGTTTGTTAATTAAATTAGCTTTTAAATTGAGTTAGCTAATTTAATTATAGCATAATAAAGTTAATTATGCTTACTTGAACATGCCTTGAGATTTTTTTCCTTTATAAAATAACTCTTGATCATAGACAATTTAATTCAATAAAAGTTTGTTTGAGATAATTATTAATCTCGCTAGTGATGAATAAAATTTCATAATTTAGGAATTTCATAATAAGTATTGTTACAAGAGTATACTACTTGTTTATATGCTTAAGGCATGGGAGTAGTTTATTTAAAATAAACTAAAGTCTTATATACTGTTGTAATAATAGTATTTTGATAATTTGATTTTTTTTTTTAAATCAAATTGACTTTTCAAGGTAAAGGTAGATCAAGGGTATTGTTGGTACCCTTAGCCAATGTTTTGATTTTTTTTAGATTTTATTTTTGAAATTTTGAGAACCCTAACGTAGTGAATCATAAATTAGTAGTCTTACTTTACTTAGACTTAAGGTTAGTATTACGAAACCTATTAAGACTAGTTTATCTTATAGGCTTTGGTGATCAAAGGGATTAGCATGGTCTTCCTGAGAAGAGTTTCTACATCTATTTTTCTTTAGGCTTTGGCCTATAAAGGTGGGCTTATATTATAAAAGCATTTTGAGTTATATGTTATGATATTTCTGAAATGCGAATGTTTATCCAATGCAAATGTTTTTGTGCGCTATACTCTGTTTAATGCTCTTATATAACAATTGTGACTCTTAGTCGGTCTAACACACTTACTAAGGGTTGTGTGCACGAGCTCGAATCGCGGTGGTTTGATCTCCACTTGCGAAACGACCAAATGAATGGCTTCACCAAGTGAACGGTTTCACTGAATGAATGGTTTCACCCAAGATCCGATGGTGGCTATATTCCGGGATCGAGGTCCGTTAAGGATTTTGCCCCGGATCGAAAAATGAATGTATGATTATAAGAGTTTCAGCAGAGAGCGTGACACGGGCACCACAAGAAAGAATGATTTTTTTTATATAACTTGAAAGTCGCTTTTAGTCTTGAAACCTTCCAAGTTTTGTCGATATATTGGATGAACTGTGTTGATCTTACAAAATATATTTGAAAGTCACATGCCCACTTAGTACATTAGTACTCAGCCCTAATTTTTTTTCAAATGTTTTCAAGTTGATTGGATGATGTTGATGGAACAGGAGTCGAGACTAGGTCTCACATGTAAGGGTCACATTAATTTGCCATATACATAATGCCTTCTTAACAAAGAAATCATTTATCTAAGTGTTATAATCTAGCAAATAGTCGTCCAAAACCCGACAAATAATTTCCAATTCACGAAAAGAAAAGAAGGAATTAAAGGAGTCAATCTTACGTGTTGACTATTGCTTTCGATTATCAAAAGATTTAAGACTTACCCTACATTGCAGTACTATCACTAATTGATTTTGAGATACACCTCAAACCTATCAGCCAAAGCACGTGTTAGGTGCATCTTGATCGCCCTTGGGAACATATGATATCTCAAATGGATTCACAAACCGCGATCGACCAAGTGTAGTTGTACTCTCCTTGAACTCTTGGAATAAGTGACTAACAAATAAATAAAATGTATTAAATAAACATATACTTAACATTGCAATATAAATTTTGAAAGAGTAAATTCTTACCACATATAAACCACAACGCAGTTTCTGGAATTGGCTCTAATTCACAAAGCAGGATGATGTCTTGAGATGTCGTAAATCTCAAAGAACACCAAATATTTCATCTTCAAATGGAATTAACATCCCTTTCCCATCCGTCAGCGTTTTTCAACATGTAAAGCACTTTCATGGGCGAATGCAAAGTGTCAAAACACTTCACATTTCTCTCCTTAACAAGTCTTTGTCAGTACTTTTGTTTTCTTGCAGAAAAGACACCCTAATTTGCATAAGCATAAATGTAAATAATAATAATAACAAATGTCAAGAAACTCTTACCGGGAAAAGAGCATTCAAAAAGGCGTGAGTTGCCTTAAGATGAATAATACAAATCAAGGTTGGCTAGCGGTTGAAACATAAGATATCAAAAGTTCATAAACCAGTCTGCTATAGTTCTAGCTACCGAAAGTTTGGGTTTGGGATTATATGGTCTAATTTAGTTCAAATGAAATATACATTTTTCCTCTTGGAACTTCCGCCAATTAAATACTTTAGCAATTTGTGCATTTCATACTTAAATCTTGTCTTTCACCGAATAGCTAGCCCTTAGTTTGTTCCCATATAAGTAGGATAAGCAACGGTCAAATATTTCTCGACTATTCTCACCTAAAGAATACCATGACAGAAATGCAACTATCAATAAACGCAACATCTTACATCGACCGGAACATAATCCATACTAAACAATCAAAGGCGATAATGGATTACATTTTACCCATACATCATGCAATAAAATAGAGACAAATAACAACATTCTTCCCTAACTAATGGATTCTCGCCAATCTTTTCAACCGTAAGCGTTTAATCAAACCGTGAAAAACTCCACACATCTCGACCATTTCAATCTAACCCATAAACATGATGCAAACATAGAACATCATGCTCATATCAACTATGTCTAATATCTCCCCAATAGATAATCGCCAAGCAATGATATCAATTATGAAAATAGTTCATCGCAGGTTCTATGTATCTAGACCAACTTTACCGCATTAGTCAAATGCACGTAATCAAGAAAAACGAATCGACAAAGTTGAACCTTTAAAATTGGATGCAATTAGTCAAATGCACGAATCAATATGTGCGGTTTAAAATTTATGTATTAATTGACCAACTTTGACAACTTAGACAATTCTAGCGATGTATTAATGCCTAGACATTGTTCTTGCAAAACTTTATGAAGACAATGAACACCAAATAATAATAACAAAGAAGCATAAGTTTTGAAGTAATAATAATAATAACAAATAATCATGTTAAACTAAAAATAATACCAGAACGTATCAACTTTCTCAATCAAGATCACTTGGCAATCATCTTCCTTCTCATTCTCCTTCACTTTGTCCTTGAGGTCTTCATCCACCTCAAAATTCACTTGTTTGATCGAACAACTTCCTTTTCTTCATAATCTTTCCGGTCTTCAAATTTTGTAATTACGCTCAAGTTTTTCACTCTATCGTGTAGGTGACATATCATCATTTCTTGTTGTTCTCCGATTTTCTTATCTCCCCTTCAACTTACCTAGTCTATGCTCCTCGATTTTTGAAGAAAGTAGTAGGAGTAACATAACTACCTCCCCGCAGACATGCCTGTATGCTCGCTTTTGTAACACTGCGTAAGCAAATCTTCTCCCAAAGTATTAGTCTTCAATTCACCTTCTTCCTTTAGGCGTATGCAATCATCCTTTAGTATACAAATGAAGATTCGAGCAGTTAAGTTCAAGCGGTTAGTATATGCATGTATTATAAAAATTTATGTTATAATAATAGCAATCCTAATACTACAATGTTTGTGCTAACTAGTAGATAAAACACACAACACAAACACGGTATACATATGAAGGATAAAGATGGAGATGTCATTTTAGTGCGTTAACATGGTCCTTAAAGATAATAAAAATTGAAAAGACTAGTGATCCACTAGGCATCGAGATACATCTTTGTCACTGACTTGGACGCAAATTATTGTAGAATTTGACAAGCGCAAGCATATTTTTTACAAGTCTATCAAGAGAGATTCAGAGAAGGAAGAACCTCCACATTTAGAAATGCACAAAGAAATTCAATCAGAGACCACACAACACAAGCATCATCTCACGCATGAATCTAGTAAACATTTTATAAAATCGCTAAGTACTCCTTCAATCTCTACAAAGAAAACTAAAGCTCCATATATACCAAATGTGATGAACATCAACCCTATAAGACAAACTCAACCTATTACAAAGTACTAGTTCAACAAATGCAATTCAAACTTGAGAGCCCTTTCTCCATCACAAGCACAACTCAACAAACTGCTCCAAAATAATTGTCAAAAGATAACAATTCTATAACTTAAGCTTACAATTCTACATGATCAACCAAAGCAACACCATACAAAACTGGTTCTAAAGACTCAAAGCAATCGGGAAAAAGGACTTAATCCACTATCTTCTACGATAAACAAAATTAATTATTTAGAGTCACTTGAAATATCCGGACACAAGTAATAAGCTCCAACAGTGAAAATCTGAACATAAATAAATAATTAACCATAACAAACCTTAGACACAATCCCGACAAGTATATGCATGTATTATAAAAAATTTATAATGCATGTATCATAAAAAAGCATGGAACATCTTACAATCCTTTGCATGGTTTGCTTTAATTTATCATCTTCTATATCGCTTTCTTTGAATTCGGGCTTTCTTCCACATCACGCCTCTATCTACATCATCCTCTCCACATAATTCGTCCTTCTACAATAATAAAAAGTATGTACATAGGATATGAAGCATAAAGGAGAATGTATCAACTGGTGTTCAAGAAAATAAATAAGAAATGAGCAAGTAAGGAAAAACTACCATTGTTTCACCCAACCCGCATAGCCTCTTCGTGAAAGTCTATGTGGGTAAATGTTCTTCTTTACCCTTTCGCTTGCTCTTCACTCAATTTCTACAATATGAAGTGAATTCATCATTAAAATCTTGTACTAGAAGATACTTTCTACATAAAGCCGTTGGTGCCATAAGGTCTTGTAATAGTTAAGTAAAATAAACTACAACTTGAAGCCATGCTTGCCGATGAAATAAACAAGCTACACTACCAAGCTAGCAAAGGCATTAGCATGAAACCTGTGGATCGACATAAGTCATTTGCTTACCTTAAAACCATCGTTACTCTAGATAGCACAAATTAGGTCCAATCTTCACGTAGAATACCCTTTGCATGGGGTGGATCATTCAGTTTAGAGGATTGTCTATGTTGGGAAGAATGTATTTTTATATAATTTAGACTTCACCGCCGCCACTTTGTGCTCGCTGATTCGCACATCCCGCCTCCAAGTCTTTTGAACTACATATGCTACCTAATAAACCAAAAGAGAATTTGCTCAAGTTATTCCATAAAATCGTGCAATATTAAATAAATATGCATAAATATTAAGGCTACAATTATTTGAATTTATATATGATCGGCAAGAATAATTTAAACAAGCATACTTACATTCACATGCTCCCAAATAATGTCTTTCACTTCTTTTCGCACCATTTTCCAAGTCTTATAACTTATCTTCACCTCTTGTCGAGCAAGAAGACCAATATAGCTTTGCATTTCACCGCAACTCGACCAATTGGTTGTCCTCGCACATTAAATTCAACAACTTTTATCCTTTCGCCCGCTTTGCAAGCTCATCGAACACACATTTCCTCTTGTTGATTGTGTTTCTTTGGAGTCCAATCCATGTTATCATCATCACGGTAACCATGGTAACCACAAGACCTATTGAAAAAATATCAATACAAATAATTAGCTTACCATAAATAAAATAAGCAATGTACAATGCAAAACACACAAACATGGGATTGTACCGGTTTAAGAGTTTGATTGTTAACCCAAATTCCATCACAATCTTGACGAACACATGATGGTTCATTTTCATCACGGTCATCATTCAAATTCATTTGTGGAAGCTCATTATTGAAAGCTTGGTAACTAAGAGCAATATCTTCCAACTCTGCACCACTAATCATTTCACGGTACTCTTTATTGGGACATGAGAGTACCACGGACCATATAGGATCTTGAGGGTCTTCAACGTAGAACACTTGTTTAGCTCGACATCCTAATATAAACGAATCGGTTTGAACCCAATTCTTTTCAAGTTCACTAAGGTAAAACGAAGATCATCTACTCACGCCACCATTATTCTCAACCCAATCACACTTAAACACTACCATCCGAAATGCTTGATAATCAAGCTCCCAAATTTCGAATTACCCCATAGAACGTCATATCCGTGACAATTGGGTTTTATCCTCGCACTTGAAACCCGCATTGTCTTTGCAACTAAGTCGACCTGCATTTTGAACAACTCGTAGATTATCACGTTCTTTTGTATTGTAAGTAACACCATTAATCAAATAGCTTTGATATTTTAGAACACTTTTGCTAGGTCCACGCGCCATCCACTTCAAATTTTGTTGAGATTTGACTAATGAATGTGCTTGATTCTAATGAATGTGCTTGATTTGATGAATGTCTTGATGTCACTCCAACCTTGGAAGAAACTAAAATTAATACAAAAGGATTTGTTGTTGTAATTGTTTAATATTTTTAAACTATAACACTTACACGCTCACGAAACCAATCGATGAAAGTTTTGTTATGTTCGACTTGTTGCCAAGTTAAAGATTTGGTAGGATATGTTTTCTTCACAAGTTCCGGATGTTCTCTGTCAAAAGATACATCCATAAAATTAGTGCATAATTATTTAAAAATGAAGGCTATCATTAAGTGGGGCATATGTTGAGGACATACTCAATATATGGGTCGACCTCAATATCATTGTTCAATACATATCGATGTGCTCTGCTTCCACCCTCAACACCGATTGTGTGGTGTTGAGCACTTGTTAAAGGCCTTGTTCGGATGGCTTGCGAGTAATGTACAGGATTCGATCGTGTGGACATTGGATAAGTAATCGCAAAATTCCACTGCCTCTTGAGAATATAGCATTGACAATACAACCTACGGCGACACGATTATGCACATATCCTTTAAGGATTTTCATAAATCTTTCAAACGGATACATCCATCTATACCAAATCGCCCACATAATTCCACCTCTCGCACAAGATGGACCACTAAATGAATCATTATATCAAAGAATGACGGAGGAAATTCCTTTTCAAGCAAGCACAAAGTCGTCACAATATCTCTTTGAATTTGCTCTAACTTTGACACATCAATAACTCTCTCACACAACACATTGAAGAAGAAACACAACCTAGTGATGGTATACCTCACATGTTTTGGTAAAACACCACGGATGGCAGCTGGAAGCAATTGTTGCATTAAAGTATGGCAATCATGGGACTTGAGTCCAACTAGTTTCAAATCCTTCATGGACACCAAGTCGGAAACATTAGATGAATAGCCATAGGCACCTTCATTCCATGCAAAGAAGCGCATAATTTTCTTTCTCTTTACTTAATGTATGATGTGAGGAGGTAAAATGTTCTAGATCCAATCACTTGGTGCCAACTCAGTCGGACACCCAACTCCATCAAATCTTGTCTCACGCAATTCCATCCTTCGCCTTCCCTAATGTTTAGTAATGTGCCAATCAAACTTTCACACATTTTTCTCAATATGCATCACATCAAGAACATATCGCACATGTAGATGTTCCCAATCGCAAGATCAAAGAATATCGACTTTTTTTCCAACATGTTTTGCCTTTATCCATTTGGTGGTTCTTGTGTCTTTGGTTTCTTTTGCCTTTCTTTTTCGCTTGACCGCCATCATCATAATTTGACTTATTTACATCCTTTTTCCCCAAGAACAAGTGATGTTCTTAACTCTTTCAATTACCTCGTGGCCACTCAGCGGATTAGGGGCAAAGTCGAACTCTTGTTGACCATCAAAAGCCTTCTTTTGTCGTCGATAAGGATGATGTGCGGTAGGAATCTTCTATGCCCGTGATATGACATTTTCTAGAATGTTTCAACATCTTCGCATATGTTTCTTCTCCACATCTTGGACATGCTTGATATCCTTTTACAGAGCACCTCGATAGGTTTCCATAAAGGTGAAAATCATTGATTGTCCACATGTAGCGACTTTGAGCAAGAAACTTTCTTCTCGGTATGCATCATATGCTTTGATACCCACATCCCATAACTCCTTTAAGTCATCAATTAAAGGTGACAAATACACATCAATGTCGTTCCCGGTTGTTTTGGACGGATATTAATAACGTCGAGATCATGAATTTTCTCTTCATGCATAACGAGGAGGTAGATTATGCGTGACAAGTAAAGCGGCCAACAACTATCGTAGAATTCATTAGGTGTGGATTGACACCATCTGCGGATAGAGCTAACCTAAGATTCCGATTCTCGAAGCAAATTCCGCCATTTTTCATCCACTAATCTCGGTGGTGCATCGGTGGGATGTCGAGATACCGCTCGAACATCTTTCATTAGCATGCGAGTTAAGTCTTTAGATGTTTCCTTATTTGAAACATTCTCAAAATCTTGGTATTGGTGGAAAGTACCACAATAGCTTTGCAGAACGCATGATATGTAAATTAGTTGTCTTCCCACTCTTCTTCCATCTTGACAATCACATGTAGGACACTCATCATCAGTTCTTATATATCTTTCTATATAAGATGCAATCATTTGAAGTGACATGGATTTTCTCATAACTTCATGCCCAAGGTACTTAAGATTTTTTGCATTGTATAGAGATGAAGGCATCTCATTGCAATTTGGAAGCATTTCTTAATAAATCTAATAGTTCATTGAAGCGGGTATCGCACCACTATACTTTGCCTTCAAATTGTACAACTTCACAATTGTCGATAACTTTGAGAACTTTGTATGACACGGATACAAGGTTTTTGGCATCCTCAAGTAACTTCCTAAATTCATTTGGATTATTCGATAAGTCTCATCACGCATCATGTATCATATCGATAGGATCTTCATTCTTCCGATATTGACCATCTTCCCATATTCTATCTTTTCATTGTCTACGCTTGCAGGCATCGATTTTTCCCATGAAATGTCCATTCTTGGTATGTTAGATCCATACCATGACAACACAAGTCGCCTCTTATTGCGAGATACATTTTCTTTTTAAATTACCACATTTTGCACAAGGACATGGTATTTGGTTAGAATCTCTCGCATTTTGCAATGCAAATTGTAAGAAAGATTCTACCCCATGCTCGTATTCACGTGATAATCTATTCATTGACATCCATGCTTTGTCCGTCTTGAACAATCAAAATTCACAACCTAATAGTACCGGCAAACATAAATTTAGCAAACAAAATTAATTATCATCTCTTCTACCAACCAAAATTAAATTTTATATTCTAACACATAACTTGGTGAACTTATCACCCAAATCCGACATATGAAGTTTTATTAAGCAAATCGATCACTATTGACATAATGGAAACTAGAAAGACAAATACTTATTGACCATCATAAGATTCTAAAAATATCTTTACTAAAGAGGTAAAACTTACCTTGTCGCGGTACACTTATGCCTTTAAGCCTCTGCGTGTAGATATACCGTCCGGGAATACAATGTCTCGCCTAGATCCAACCTAAGCAAGTAAAGGCCAAAAGAACAAGTTCTAAGTCCGTGGAATACCTTATGCAGATTCAATCAAGCAATTTTATGAGAAACAAGCGGGATACTTTACAAAGTTTATAAATCATAATTCACGACTTAAATTTAACATCTTTGGTTACTTCAAAATATGTAATGCACCTCTTATCCTCCCAATCGATCAAACTATCAATATGTCAATACCGCCAAATTCATAAGATAATTACATAATCAAAATAAAGTTGCATCTATACATTGATTTAAAGTATAAACCGGTCGAATAACGTTAGCGAAGAGAAACAAATATAAGAGACAATGGATTAGGTTTCAAAAAACATATTTCGACTTTTACCTATTAAATTTTGTGATACATGTGTTATTGAAGAAGTTTGGTATTCCTTGAATGTACAAGAAGTCTCACATCTTTTTACAAGGAAAATTTGGATTCCTAGATTTGAGGCGATGTGAGAGAAAAGATGCTTAAAAAGAAAAACTTGTTTCTTGCTTTCCTTTGTTTGAAGCGATGTGAGAGAAAGATTCCTAGATTTGAAACCGAATGACAAGCTGTGTTCTTCTATTTCTGATTGTTTAAACACGACATGATATGGTTCAACTACTTGCAGCCATGTTCGTGTTTTTTACTCATTACTAATTGTTGCAGTCTGGATTGGTGGTTATTTAAGTTGGTAACATTGCTTTGAGATTGTTGCCAAATCCAGAACTAGCCAATCCGCTCTTTATATATAGTATCTTGTTTTCGTGCAGTCATTTATCTAATGGTTTTTGGTTTCATATTATGTTTGTATTAAATGCCTAATTTTGTTCATTTGCAGCTTCACTACACTATCACATACCTTATTCTTTTGGTGGTGTTGCAAGGTTTGTTCTCGCATTTAGTTGGGAGAAAGAAGTCATCAATATAGAAGGGCCTTTGGTAGCAGGGAACTGTGTGGGTTGATGTCTCATTATTGGATTCAATATACTTGTTCTATAATTATTATTTTCAGACTGTTTATATACTTGTTTCTATATTAATTATACACAAAGTAATTATTTTGAATTAAATAACTCATCCTAAAGACTTACCATGTTTTTTCATTCGACATTCATTCTGAGATGTAAATTAAAGTTGTAATATTAATCAGATTAGTCTGGCTAGTTCAGGAAAGTTTTGTATCTACTGAGCTATAGGATGAGCATAGACTATGATCTACAATATTTTCGTACAAAACTATAATAGGAGGCTCTTAAGTGTCATAAAATGACTCTTCAAGAGTCAAGTATTATAAGCGTATGCATATTGAGGCGCGAGAAAATAGGATGTTCTTGGGATTGTCCTATACCAATGAGCATCCTATTATGTGATATAATAGAATAGGATGTTTACAAATGTCCTAATACAAAATTTGTAACTGAATGATATTGTAACAAAAAGAAAAAACTTGTTTCTTGCTTTCCTTTGTTTGAACCATTTGGAGAGTTTATTTTAGTGTTTGTTTACTATCTTGTCTTATATTGGTATCTCATGCAGTTGGGTAACAAGAAGTGCTAAGGTTTCTTAATTCTTCTAATCAACCATCTATTGACTTTTGTGACAAGGAGCAAAACACTAAAACCATATTATATCGATAAATGCCAAACATTTCTAACATTTAACCACAGTTTGGGCGAAGTAGTAAACACACATCTTACTCGACCAAGTAATAGAAGTCTAAAGTTGTGAAATGGTGTAACTTGTTTACGGAAAAGTGAAAATGACATATACCAAACATCTTTGTTTGGTATAAGCATGTATTCTGACTATTTTCATGCACTAAAACAACGACCAATACACCGGTGGAGAGTTACTATTTTCATGCACTAAAACAACGACCAATACACCGGTGGAAGGTGAACTTCAAAAGGAATCAACAAAGGCGCAAGCAGATGGTCCTATCCTCAAAGGCCCAGTAAACTAACTTAAGAGACTAACCCGATCTCGATATAAAGAGAAGGATCCACTGTGTTTGTCTTTAAAAATCTTGAGTAAAATAGATATTCGTTGATCATTTTGTACACTACCTCCAAGCTAGAGTGCGGTTTGTTTCTAGTGAAGAGTTCGAGAGGAACAAAGAAGATGCACATACATGAATCATTTGGGCGGTAAAGAAACAAGGCGCACTGTTATGGCCCAACTCACGAAAGAGAGAGAATTCTTCACGGCTAAAAGGAGCACAAGCTGCATCTATCAGTGGTTGTCGATACCACACGTGATTCACCTAGGTGAGCGATAATGGAAATAGCCCGACTTTACAAACAACCACGCCTCGGATCCGGCATCTTTAGATATATACACTCGCAGTTCTTTAATATCCAAAGTAGCATTTGGTATCTGCAATATTAAGCATAGAATTGAAGGTATGGTTGTTGTGAGTGTCAAGTAAAACTAGAAAGCTGTCTACATACCATTCCTATCTTTTAAACTTCCACGTACCTAAAGACTTGAAAATATTATCAAATGTTGTTTTATATCGAACTTAACTACTAATTCCCCTATTCTGGTTAGTAAGATGTCTTTTGTTTTGATGTTATTAGAGTACGAAACTAAACTTCTGATCTTGGAGACTAAATATATGTCATTATCTGAGTTGGCATTACCTATTGTTCTTTTCTTCAAAAATCGGGTTTTCGCCAAATTTACAAATAAGATAAAAAGAAATTCCTGGCATGTAAAGGACGAGAAGCTATTATTACAGTTACAAATATATAATAATTCGAATTCTCCTCTAATCCTTGCGAGAATAAGCATCCAAAGGAAGAAACTTGGGGTATCGTTGTTCCCTTTTTTCTGATTTATTATGATCGTAATACTCCGCCACTGCAGCTCCCGCCAATGCAACCAGCGTCAATGCTTGTGCGTGCAACCTGATCCATCAAATTCATCAATTTTTCTATTAAATATACAAAAAAATCAGCTGAGGAAAATCAGATTGAACTGTGAGACATGCCCAAAATCACGAATAATTTTAATTATTATTTTTATCGATTTAAACTATCATCCAATGAAAACAGCAACGACAAAATTAGAAGAGGGAAAAGTGTTCTACCTGGCGTGGATGATCTTGACGCTGGGCTTGCCAGGCTGAGACCAGTTGTAAGCCAATGATCCGACCACACCGCTGGCCCACAAACCCCCTTCAACAATTTAATTCACGAGAAATCAAAATCAGAAAGATGACAACAATGCTTAATCAGTTAATTGTAAGAGGAATTAAAACAAAAGTAAAATAGATGAGTAAGGCATTAGGCGGCGAGGAGGAAGAATTACCAACAGCGCGAAGCTTGTTATCAACGATCCATTCTCTGGTCGATTCGAACATAGACTTGAACAAGCTGCTAGATTCCGCCATCGCTTCTTTTTCCTTTTAGGTTGAAAGGAAATTCAGGGGAGGGGAGAACGAATGGACGATGATAATTAGAGAGAGAGAGAGAGAGAGAGGTTTGATGGATGAGAGACAATGGGCTAGCGTCTGTAAATATATATGTAGAGTACGAAAGCGCGTTGAATTGAGTTGGAGAAGAAGGAGGGTAAGAAGAAGAGGAAAAAGTTATTCCAAACATTGAGCCAGATTTGAAATAAAGAAAAGAAAAAGAGAAATTGGTAACCTGCAGATGGAAATCAAGGGGCGCCGCCATGCTTATTGATGTCAAAACGTTTGGATAGATAAAATTAATTTAATTTAATCAAATATTTATTTTTAAAGATTAATATTTGAGGATATTTCAAAGTTCGAAATTATTTTAATCATTTAAATTATTCTTCATTAATTTTAATCCAACCAATATAGATAATATTGAAATAATCTTACAAATGATTGATAGATAAAAATTATCTTATAACACATTTAATCCATCAAATAGTCAATCATTCAAAATGTTAATCATGAAAAATAAAAAATCTCTCAATATCTCTATACCTTTTATAAGTTATTAATTGAAGGGTTAAATATATAAATTTTTGATATATTTTATTTTTTTCATAAAATTGGATTGTCCCCAACTTAAATTAAAGATGAGTTGACAAATTCTAAATTGATATGACAATTCAAAATTATTTTGATTATATAAAGTTATAAGAATAATAAAAAAACGATTTCCAACTCATTCCACCTCACTTCGCTCTCTTTCTCTCTCTTTTCTTCTACATTTGGAACACATTCTGGTGCATTGAGTGCACGCGGTCGAGTGAAGGAAGCAAAAGATCTACTTAAATCCATGACACAGTTAGGTGAAACTCCATGCCGTGAGATATTTAACTGCGTGATTAATAATATCGGTTGGAAAAGAACATTAGCAAGACTTCAGAGCTCTTGAAAGTGATGCAGCAGAAGGGTTATGAGCCGAACTTGGACTCGCATTGGTCTCTGATAAGCAACTTGAGCAATTCCTGTAAGAGAGATGGTACCAGTTTCATTTTGGGTCTTCTCTCTGGTTTCGGATTTGCAGGGAAGAACAACTCCAGAAATGGCTTATGAGGAGGGAAGAGATGTGCTTCAAATGGGAAGAAGAGAGAGAGATGTAATATTCCGAAGAATTAAAGACCTAATTACGATAATTAAATTTCGTAAATTAGGGTTTCGCCGAAATAATTGAATTAGTAAATTGTCGAATAATGTTTTCGATTATTTATGAGATAATGAGTTCCAATATCATATTAACTAATGATTGTGAATTAAGGAATATAATTATATAAAGTATTTCGGCAGTAATATTTTAACGTCGATTGAATATCGATAGTTAAAATTTCGTAAGATTTTCTAAGTGACGAAACTTAGAATTAAATTCCATTATTTATGGAATGATTTAATAAAGTGATTACGACTTTATTACGACCATTTTGAGATGGGTCGATAATGAACGTTTTGAGACGTTTCAAACGTCAACGTTTAGAGATGATTAAAAAAACGAGTTTAATGATCAAGAAATTATAATATTTAAATTCCTATGATTATTTTATGTAATTAAAATATTATTTAGCATTAAAATAATGCTAGAGCATTACGGAGTAATTATTGAACAAAGTATTAATTTTCGAAAACCCTAGTTTCGAAAATTAGGGTTTTCACACATGAAATAATTTTATAATTTTTCCTATAATATAATTTATCATCTAAGACATATATTATTATATATAACTACTTATAGCATGTAAATCAAATTTTGGCTCTATAAATTCAAAAGTGTCGTGTATATACATATAAGTGTTAAGCATGAATTATTTTGTGATCTTCCAAATTGTGTTGAATCAAGTGAAATATTATTACACACTAACCAAGATAATAAATGCAAGAATCAAGTGGAGGTTTTTGCTTAGTGTAGGAGCCGTGTGTTTTTGTTCCAATTGAGTTTGGAAGAATCAACACAACTCTTATTTTGATGATGTATACTACATTTAAAATTGTGTAGCATTAATTATGTGACATAAGGCAATGGAATAAATCAAAGACTCCTCCCTTGTTGCAATAGAACCGACGGCATTGAGCTCCATAGTCAAGGATTTGTTTTGGTTCAAGAAAATTAAAGTTAATGCATTTACTTTGTGTGTAAGAGTGATGACATATTAATCTTGATGAGTCATAAAGCTTTTTAGGCTTGCATCTTGTGTTTGTGAGTGAGGAAAACCGAGAGAGAGAGAGAGAGAATTGATACAAGGTTAATACATTTACTTAAATAGAGTTATTACTTTAGAACACCATTTACTCTTCACAACCTGCACATTACCGTGAGCAAAAGATGAGAAAAAGCTTGAGTGTTCATCAACTCTCTTCACCAAAAACCTTGATCTTTAATCCTGCACACTTAATCCAAACCGTTAAAGAGGTTAGATATCGAACGAGCTTCGAGCGTTAAAATTTTCAATATCCAACGTTCGATTTTAATATACAAGCATGTGTTCTTATGAATAAAATTTTGCTAGCATGTTTTATTGTTTATTAATTGTGCTACATATGATTATATGTTCATATTGATGATTTATTTTAAAGTTAAGCATGTTATATTAATTGTTTTAAGATGATCGAAATTTCTAGGGTTTGTTTTGATTATGGATTAATGTTATATATTAGCTAGGGAACACATTGTGATTAAATGGGAATTTTTAAAAATCATGTGCTATATTTTTGAGAATGACCGAAAATGAAAAAAAAAATTATGTTGATGTACAAATTTTATTTAAGTGATGTTATAGCATAATGTTAATCTAGGACCTTAATTATGTACCATGTGAATTTACTAGAAATTTTAGAAAATGTTTGCTCAATTTTGCTCAAGAAAACCGTGAGCTATATAGCTTGGAATATTGATGATTTAGTTGATTTTGATGAATATTATGATGTATTAGTGTTACATGATAGTGTTTAAGCATTGTGTAATTTTGTAGGATTTTTACAAAAATTGTTTGGTTATGTTAGAAAATAACCGAGAGCTATAGAGTATGTGCATTGATGTAGAATTTATAAATGTTGGACTTTATGTTATAATTATGTTATAGATTGATGTTGGGGCCTTGTATAATTTAATTAGAATTTTAGGAATTTCTTTGATAATTTTTAGAAAAAAATCGAGACCTATAAGAATAATATGGGTGATGTCCAAATTTTCTATAGTTAATATTAATACATATTAATGATCCTATGATAATATAGTACACTATATGAATTTAAAAGAAATTTTGGAAGATGTTTGAAAATTTTAGTATAAAACCGTGAGTTGGATGATTATATTAAGGATTTTAATTCCTTAATATCAAGAAAATAATACATTATATGTCTAGAAATTATTTTAGACATATTAAGAATTTATGGAATTTTATAAACATAGTATACTATGTTTATTTACTTAAACGTTATATTAAATAACGTTAGAAATGAAAAATAATGCATAATGAATAAGTTAATTAATATTAAAGTAAAATATTAATAAATTTTATCGATTTGTGCAAAAAATCGAGAATTTGGGGTTTTATGATAAGAAATCAATTGAAAATCGATTTAGATGGAAATTAGTTACTAAGTATGTGAATTATTGAAAAGTTTATTAAGAAAAGTAAAAAATGTTGACTTTGATTTAACGTATGAAATACGTTCAATAAATACGCTAATACGTGTGAAACGTATTAATTTTATAAGAATATCTCAATTGTGAGAAAAGATTTCATAATTGAAATCATTTTATCAAAAAACGTTGTATACGTTGAACGTTTAACCTAAAGGGTTAAAATGAGACCGTAGATCATATTACATCTATATCGAAGTACGAGAAATAATTAGTTAATATACGTGTTTGAAACGACGTATTAAAATTAATTAAAGACTTTGAATTATTACTTTATAAGTTATCAAAGTTTATTTAAACTTTGAAAATCTCGAAAAACGTGACCAACGAACTGAACATGATTTTTACGTAAAGGTGGGACGTGAACGTGAGCAAGCAACGTGAAAAGGAATCGTATTTTGAGAATCGACGATCGACAGTCCAGGTGGGCTTTACTCTACTCAAAAAGATCAAATGTTTTATTTACGATGCTTTATTCGCAAGAAATAATGATGAACTGGTTTATTTAATTACCTGCCCAAAAATATTTACGTTTATGTATGTATCCTATCCATTTCGAATTGTGAATGTTGTTGGGTAGCTCCTTACATATGAAATTGTTGAATTCGTATCCTTGTAAGTACCCACAAGGATGATAGAGAATTCGTATCCTGTGCCGGAGTGGCAAGGATTTTGTGCACTATTTTGTGACTGTGTGCTAAAAGGGTGCTCGGCGGTCACGGGGTTCGTGAGAGGAGGCCTCCTCTCCGACGCAAGGGAAGTGAATTTATGAGATATGTTGATGGAACTATTGAGATATGTGGGATAGGATATGGATCATACATACAAGGAAAATGTCCGCCGCATTTAATATTTATGGAAAATGACAGAAAATATTTAGTAAACACGAGCATTTTAATTAAAACCTCGTGTGTTACTGTGATAGGGCGGTGTAATTTAAATTGATAAAATGTTTTGGCATTGAGTCCACTGAGTGCATTCTTGTACTCAGCCCTGCATGTTTGTTTTTAAATTTGCAGGTTGAGCTGAAGATGATGATGGGGATGTGTTGAGCAGTTGGAGTGCTTTTGTTATTAATATGTTTATTAGACACCTTGAATACACATCGTCATATGTGTATTCACATGCTTCTCCGCTGCGATTGAATGTTATATTATGTCTTGATATTGACAGTTAAATCCATCCAGACAAATGAACATTTTTGGTTAAGAACTTGTAACCCTTTTTCTACATGTAAATGATGTGTGCTTTGTTCATAAGGGTTGAACTTCGTAGTTCGATTGATGTTTGTTCTATAATCATTTGATTAATTCTTTTTAAATATTCTATAATTACTGTTCCAAGTTCCACTCTTCGTTAATCCGTCCTTAGGGTTAGAGGGCTGTTACAAAGTGGTATCAGAGCAGTTCGCTCTTTGAATCCCAAAACCTTCTTTTAAAAGTCAAGTCTAGATTGAGTCACTAGACTTCTAGGAATCAGCTGACTATGCTCAACACTCCATCACATCTTGCTCAACCGGGATGAGGTAAGTGATTCTTCTCAAGTTTTAAATTAAAATTCGAGAAATGATTGAATGAAAATTTCAAAAACTATTTTGAAATCATGCCTTGAACATCAATGGAAGTTATGTTATTGATTTTGATGTCAACGAAAGTTTATGACAAATGATGTGAATTGAAGGTCTATGTTTGAAATGGGCATGAAGTGCCAATGATGAAATATTGAATTTGTAAAATTCAAAATAATGCATGCTTTTAATATGATATACTATGAAAACTTGATAGTTCTTTCCAAGTTTTTATAATCAATCCATACGAGATTCAAAATTTTGTACAATGAATGAATATGTCGGAAATGACCATGAATGGCCATTGTTGAAAGGATGAATCCTTCGAAATTCAAGAAATTGTACTTGTACAAATGAACTATGTTTCCAATATTTGAAACTATAGTTTCAAATCTCACGATTGATTACGACAAATGAATTTGTCATCTCAAAAAGAACATAGACGATATGAGAAGCATGCTCATTTATTGCGAAAGAACATAGAAGTACGAACTTCCTTTCTTTACGAGAACAAAAAGAAAAAGGAACGACGTGGAAAACAAAATTTAAGCTTTACTCGAGATCGAAAGCAATAGATTTATACGAAATAAATGACCACGGCGTCGGCATCTTCATGTACGACATTGGTGGAGGCACGGACAATTATTTGAACGACATCGAAAACTATGACTTGGGCTTCGTCATTAGCCTGTACGACTTCGTCGTCGGCATCGGCATGCACGACCTCGGCATCGGCATTTGCCTACGACCTCGGCTTCGGGTGAAACTGCATTGCGCAGTAATTTTGTTTTAGCCCGTTCTCCTTCGTTTGAACTCCGATTTACGAACGGTTTTCACCTACGTACTCCTAACACACTGTACTTAATTTGTTATGAAGGACAGAACCCCTGTTTCCTTATCCAGAATTCACGAGAATCAGTAGAAGTTTAGTTCGTGGGTTACTTAGGACAAGAACCTTATAGTACGATAAGAATATTAGAACGCTACTAGATAGTAAGCCTCCCAGTAGATTAAGAAAGCTACGACGTGTGTTGTATATGAGAACATTTCCTAATAACATTTATCTGTCTACCAGATGTGTTTGGATTGTTTATCTGCTTTATAGATTGTCCAGTTTATCTTATCTGCTTAACAGATGCGTTTAAGTTATCTTATCTATTTATCGGATATATTTAGTTTGACTTATGCTAGTTTTGTCTGTGGCAGATGGCGAGGAGGCGTCACACAGCTAGGAGGAGACTAGGACCGATTGCTACGCCCGAGGAGGTGGTTCGTGCATATCGTGAGTATTAGAAGTGTTGGGCGACGATTTGGGGGAGTTTCTGATGCACTACCTCCGACACTGGAGGGATGCCTGAGTGTATGGCGTGACGGACTTCGACGGTGTTAAGCGCCTCTTGACCCGATTACCGTGCGATTGGGAGGATTATGCCAGAGAGGTGTCAGGCGACTACATATACCGTGTTAACGATAATTATGATCTGATCGGAGACTTACCGAGGTTCGTCAGTCACCTGAACTATGTCTATAGCGTGTATGGTGTCGCACCGAGAGGACCTTACCTTCCCCGAGATAGTATACATGGCGCGACGACTCGCCCAAGTGGCTGTATACGGAGGTTCCGAGACAGGTTGACCCTGTGATGCCTAGGTATATGGAGGACGAGGGTAGACTTGCACAGGTAGAGAGAGCAGCACGACCGAGAGCACTGGGTATGCCAGTGTTTCCCCCTCTGCCGGTTGGACATCCATCACGACCACCACTCCCTACCCTACCACCGATGATGGTGCCACCGCCTCCCGCAGAGCCCTATCGTCAGACAGCGCGGATGAGGGTGTCGGATGCTCGTGACGACTACAGTCCGATACGCGACATACACGCATATGGGGATGACGGGGCAGGGCCATCTAGGGTTCGCGCACGCGAGGACGATTCAGATGATGATTCAGATGATGAGGAGGATCCGGAGGAGGATCATGAAGAGGACGAGTGATGACTTTTAGACGATGATTATGGATGTAAATTTGTGTAAATATTTATAGTATAGTATGTGTGTGGCGTGCTTAGTAAAGTAAGTTAGTGAAAAGACAAGCTTAGTATTTTGTAATATTATGTAAGCCAGTATGTACATGACTTCCTTTTGTGTTGACTGCTTATGTTTAACAGTCCTCTTGAAGGCAAAATTTTCTGATATATATATATGACCCTGAAATGGGCTTTTGCGGCAAAAATGAGTATGACAAGAATATAAATGATCTATTAAAGTTGTTTTATGATAAGATTATATGATGATATTATATATGTTTAAATTGTGATCATGATATGCGATATTAATTATATGTTTTATATAACAGAATGCCACCTAGAAGAGACCCTGAACAAAGAGGTAGAGGAAGAGGAAGGGGTAGAGGAAGAGGCAGAATTCCAGTACATGATAATGAGGATATACCACAACCACCCCCACCTCCACCTGATCGTAGGATAGAGGAACTGTTTCTTAGGCAGAACCCTCCTACCTTTACTGGGAAAGGAATCCCAGATGATGCAGAACAGTGGTTGAGAACCATGGAAATGATTTTTGACTTTCTCCGATGTACAGCGCAAGAAAGGCTGTCATGTATCACTTTCAACTAGCAGGACCTGCTGATTTTTGGTGGGAAGCTAGGAGGAAAATCTTAGCACCAGAACAGATGGACGAATTTACCTGGGAGGACTTTAAGAGAGAGATGTATGATAAGTACATCCCAAAGAGTTATAGGAAAAGGAAGGAGCATGAATTCTTTAATTTGAAGCAGGAAAAGATGTCTGTGACTGACTATGATCGCACTTTTTTGCGACATGTCAAGGTATGCTCCTGATCAGGTGAGCACGGATATGAAGATGTCGGAAAAGTTAAGAACCGGTCTAAGGCCAGAGATAAGGATGTCTCTCGCCAGTCATGGAGATTTGACTTACACTGAAGCTCTTGGACGAGCTTTAGATATTGAAGCAGCTATGCCGGAGGAAAAACCATCACAAACTCAGATGCATAATACAGGGGATAAAGGAAAGAGAATATGGGAAGGGAACAGCCGTAACAATAGCCGAGAAAGTTTTGGAAATGCAAATAACAAGCGGCCGTGGCAGGGAAACGTGGCGCCTCAAGGCGTGGATGGAAAAGCCGGTCTTTTCCTCCGACGGAGGACCACAAAAGCATAAGGGCTCTTCTCGCCCAAAATGCCAAAAGTTTCACAAGGAGTTTGCTTTATGGTGAACTGTTTTAAGTGTGGTGTGAAGGGCATTATGCAAAACACTGCCTGTGGATACGCCAGGAACGGTGGGAAGGCCGAACCACCGGCAATGCCCAACCACTGTGGCTATTCAATTTCAGCCCCACCTCAAAGAACAACCCCAAAGAACAATGGCGACGACAACCACAAAGAAGAACACCAAGAACGTCAAGAATAAAGAGCCACAACAACAACAAAGAAAATCAGCAGATGCAAGCATCCCGCCAGCCTCAGCCAGCCCAGGCTAGAGCGTATGCTCTACACCGGAGGCAGAATGAACAAAACCAGGGAAACCTGGCAGGTATGGGAAAACTTCTCAACATACCTGTTATACTTTTGTTCGATACGGGTGCTTCGCATTATTTTATCGCAGGAGCATGTGTCGATATGTTGGAATTAGAGAATCAGGACATGAGAATCTCTTCACCCATAGGAGGGATTATGACTGTTACGCATATTTGCTCGAACCTAGAATTGAACCTAGGATCACTTAAGGTTCTGGCGAATAACTTGAACATAATACCTATGGGCGATGTAGATATAATTTTAGGGATGGATTGGTTAGCCGAAAACCATTCCACGATTCTATGTAAGGAGAGAAAAATTTCATTCCATTTTCTGGACAAAAAGCTACGAGCTTCCATGGAATCAACATGGGGAAGAAGATCCCAATTATATCTGCACTGAAGGCAAGAAGTATGATAAACAAGAAAGGATGTCACGCATTTCTTGTTTACCTGAATGGAGAAGATAAAACAGAGATAAAAGTTGAAGATGTGGAGATTGTTCGAGAATTTCCAAATGTTTTTACTGAAAATCTACCAGGATTACCCCCTGATAGACAATTGGAATTCACCATCGACCGAACCGGATCGCCGAAGATCGAAGGCACCTTATAGGATGGCTCAAGGAACCGGAAGAGTTGAAAATCCAAACCAAGAACTGTTGGACCTAGGTTTTATCGATCTAGTGTTTCCTCCTGAGAGCTCAGATTATTTGTCAAGAAGGAGGATGGTTCCTCGAGGATGTGCATAGATTACCGAGAACTGAATAAAATGACGCTCAAAAACAAGTATCCACTACCAAGGATAGATGACTTGTTTGATCAGTTACGAGGTGCAAGTGTGTTCTCAAAGATCGACCTCAAGTCAGGTTATCACCAACTCAAGGTACGGCCGGAAGACGTATCTAAAATTGCATTCCGAACGAGATATGGCCACTATGAGTTTATAGTTGTGCCATTCGGATTAACAAATGCACTAGCCGTATTCATGGATCTCATGAATAAAGTGTTCCACCCATACTTAGCCAAATTTGTCTTAGTCTTCATAGATGATATTCTCATCTATTCGAAGAATGAAGAAGAACATAAGGAGCACTTGAAGACGGTTTTGCAATCCTTGAGATCTGAACAACTTTTTGCTAAGTTTAGCAAATGTGAATTTTGGCTGAAGGAAGTAATGTTCCTTGGACACATTTAGGGCTGTAAATGAGCCAAGCTATTCGTGAGCTATTCGAGCTCGGCTCGATAAAAGTTCGCTCGAGTTCGCTTAGTGAAGCTCGTTAGCTAAACAAACCAAGCTTGAGCATGATAGTATTCGCTCGTTAGCTCGTGAACAAGTTCGTTAATCGATTTACTTTGAAAATTTAAAATTATTAACTAGATATAATTATTTTCTTTCTATAATTAGTAATTATTGTGCTAAATCTCTAACTATTTTTATTTGTTCTAAGAAATCAATAAATATATGTGTTATTATGGATAAAATAATTTATTTTAAATAAAATAATCAATATTCTAAACATATATCTAAATTTAGAAAGCTTGTTTAGGTTCGATTAAAGCTCGAATAAGCTCGTGAGCTCGAAATATTCGATAAATAAAACTCGTGACTCGGCTCGATACTAAACAAACCAAGCTTGAGCACGATGGTGTTCGGCTCGGCTCGGTTCGATTACACCCCTAGACACATTGTATCAACCGAAGGGATTAAAGTGGATCCAGCCAAGGTAGAAGCGGTACAAGAATGGAAATCGCCAAGAACCCAAAACGAAATCAGAAGTTTCCTGGGATTAGCTGGTTACTATCGGAGATTCATTGAGGATTCTCAAAGATAGCAAGGCCAATAACACGCCTATCCGAAAGGGAATAAATTTACTTGGATCAAGAGTGAGGCGAATTTCCAAAAGCTCAAGGAAAATTAACAAAGCGCCAAGATTAGCAGGTTCGAGCATAAAGAGTATGTAGTCTATACTGATGCTTCTAAGAACGGACTGGGTTGTGTGTTGATGCAGGAAGGAAAAGAGATAGCTTATACATCCCGACAACTTAGACCACATGAACTGAACTATCCAACTCATGACCTGGAACTAGTAGCAGTAGTACATGCACTAAAGATATGGAGACATCATCTCTATGGAGTGAGATGTGAGATCTTTACAGATATAAGAGTTTGAAATACTTTTTCGAGCAAAGAGATCTAAACATGAGGCAAAGAAGATGGCTCGAACTGGTAAAAGATTACGACTGTGGTATTAACTATCACCCGGGTAAGGAAAATATGGTAGCTGATGCCTTGAGTCGTAAAAATCAAACCAATCTAGGATGTCTCTTTACAAAAGAAGAAAAACTCGTTAAAGAGTTTGAGAAAATGAAGATAGAAATGGTTGAACAACCAGAGACGATCATGAGTCGTATTGCTACACTCACTTTGACGTCTGACTTGAGAAAGAGGATAATAGACGAACAGGGGAAGGATGAAAAGTTGGAAAGACAAGGGTCAAGGTGAGAACTGAAGAACAGAAGAATTTTCGAGAAGCGTCAGACAATGCTTTATTGTTCGAGGAAAGATTGTGTATTCCGAACAACAACGAGCTTCGAAATGAAATCATGAGTGAAGCTCATGATACTCCTTATACCGCCCACCTAGGCAGTACTAAGATGTACCAAGACTTACGAGAGAAGTTCTGGTGGGAAGGCATGAAACGAGACGTAGCCTCTTTTGTAGAGCGTTGTCTTGCTTGTCAGCAAGTAAAAGCATTACACCAAAGACCTTACGGAAAGTTACAACCTTTGGGAATACCCGAATGGAAATGGGAGGATATAGCGATGGATTTTGTTATGGGTTTACCAAAGTCGAAAAGAGGGAACACTGCTATATGGGTAGTAGTGGATAGACTCACAAAGTGTGCGCATTTTCTGCCGATTCAAATTACGCATGGATCTGATAAGTTAGCCCAGTTGTACGTAAAAGAAATTGTACGCCTGCACGGGGTACCGAAATCTATCACGTCTGATAGAGATTCTATGTTTGCTTAGGCATGAAGTTGAATTTCAGCACAGCGTTTCACCCACAGACCGATGGACAATCGGAAAGAACGATTCAAACACTCGAAGATATGCCGAGAACAGTAGTGTTGGATCGGGGTGCAAAGTGGGAAGATGTTTTATCCCTCATTGAGTTTGCTACAATAATAGTTATCAGCGACGATTAATATGGCCTGCATTTAAGCTTTATATGGAAAGAAATGTCGATCACCGCTTTATTGGGATGAAGTAGGTGAGAGAAGAGTTTTAGGCTCGACGCAATAAGTGAAATGATTGAGATCGTCCGTCAAATTAGGCAAAGAATAAAAGAAGCTCAAGATAGACAGAAGTCTTACGTTGATACGCGTAGATCTGAGCTACATTTTGAAGGAGGCGATAAAGTCTTCCTTAAAGTCTCTCCATCAAAAGGGATTATAAGGTTTGGAGTGAAGGGAAAATTAAGACCCCGTTTTATAGGACCTTATGAGATCCTAGAAAGAGTAGGCCCAGTTGCCTATAGATTGGCTCTTCCGCCAAGTTTGGGTAATGTACACAATGTTTTTCACGTGTCGCAACTCAGAAAGTATGTGTACGATGCGAAACATGTGATCCATCAAGACGACGTGATCCTCAAACCAGATATGAGTTATGAAGAAGAACCTACAGCTATTCTAGACCGCAAGGTTCAACAATTGAGAAATAAGTCTATTTCGCTAGTCAAAGTACCGTGGAGACATCATGGACAAGAAGAGACCACGTGGGAGCTTGAAGATGCTATGAAAGAAAGATACCCCGAACTTTTCTAAGGTATGCAAATTTCTGGATGAAATTTCTTTAAGGGGGGTGGAATGTAATATTCCGAAGAATTAAAGACCTAATTATGATAATTAAATTTCGTAAATTAGGGTTTCGCCGAAATAATTGAATTAGTAAATTGTCGAATAATGTTTTCGATTATTTATGAGATAATGAATTCCAATATCATATTCACTAATAATTGTGAATTAAGGAATATAATTATATAAAGTATTTCAAATAATATTTTAACGCCGATCAATATCGATAGTTAAAATTTCGTAAGATTTTCTAAGTGGCGAAGCTTAGAATTAAATTCCATTATTTATGGAATGATTTAATAAAGTGAGTACGACTTTATTACGACCACTTTGAGATGGGTCGATAATGAACGTTTTGAGACGTTTCAAACGTCAACGTTTAGAGATTATTAGAAAAACGAGTTTAATGATCAAGGAATTATAATATTTAAATTTCTATGATTATTTTATGTAATTAAAGTATTATTTAGCATTAAAATAATGCTAGATCATTACGGATTAATTATTGAACAAAGTATTAATTTTTGAAAACCATAGTTTCGAAAATTAGGGTTTTCACACATGAAATAATTTTAATAATTTTTCCTATGATATAATTTATCATCTAAGACATATATTATGATATATAACTACTTATAGCATGAAAATAAAATTTTGGCTCTATAAATTCAAAAGTGTCTTGTATATACATATAAGTGTTAAGCATGAATTATTTTGTGAGCTTCCAAATTGTGTTGAATCAAGTGAAATATTATTACACACTAACCAAGATAATAAATGCAAGAATCAAGTGGAGGTTTTTGCTTAGTGTAGGAGCCGTGTGTTTTTGTTCCAATTGAGGTTGGAAGAATCAACACAACTCTTATTTTGATGATGTATACTACATTTGAAATTGTGTAGCATCAATTATGTGACATAAGGCAATGAAATAAATCAAAGACTCCTCCCTTGTTGCAATAGAACCGACGGCATTGAGCTCCATAGTCAAGGATTTGTTTTGGTTCAAGAAAATTAAAGTTAATACATTTACTTTGTGTAAGAGTGATGACATATTAATCTTGATGAGCCATAAAGCTTTTTAGGCTTGCATCTTGTGTTTGTGAGTGAGGAAAACCGAGAGAGAGAGAGAATTGATACAAGGTTAATACATTTACTTAAGTAGAGTTATTACTTTAGAACACCATTTACTCTTCACAACCTGCACATTACCGTGAGCAAAAGAGGAGAAAAAGCTTGAGTGTTCATCAACTCTCTTCACCAAAAACCTTGATCTTTAATCCTTGCACACTTAATCCAAACCGTTAAAGAGGTTAGATATCGAACGAGCTTCGATTGTACGTTAAAATTTTCAATATCCAACGGTTCGATTTTAATATACAAGCATGTGTTCTTATGAATAAAATTTTGCTAGCATGTTTTATTGTTTATTAATTGTGCTACATATGATTATATGTTCATATTGATGATTTATTTTAAAGTTAAGCATGTTATATTAATTATTTTAAGATGATCGAAATTTCTAGGGTTTATTTTGATTATGGATTAATGTTATATATTAGCTAGGGAACACATTGTGATTAAATGGGAATTTTTAAAAATCATGTGCTATATTTTTGAGAATGACCGAAAATGAAAAAAAAAAATTATGTTGATGTACAAATTTTATTTAAGTGATGTTATAGCATAATGTTAATCTAGGACCTTAATTATGTACCATGTGAATTTACTAGAAATTTTAGAAAATGTTTGCTCAATTTTACTCAAGAAAACCGTGAGCTATATAGCTTGGAATATTGATGATTTAGTTGATTTTGATGAATATTATGATGTATTAGTGTTACATGATAGTGTTTAAGCATTGTGTAATTTTGTAGGATTTTTACAAAAGTTGTTTGGTTATGTTAGAAAATAACCGAGAGCTATAGAGTATGTGCATTGATGTAGAATTTATAAATGTTGGACTTTATGTTATAATTATGTTATAGATTGATGTTGGGGCCTTGTATAATTTAATTAGAATTTTAGGAATTTGTTTGATAATTTTTAGAAAAAATTCAAGACCTATAAGAATAATATGGGTGATGTCTAAATTTTCTATAGTTAATATTAATACATATTAATGATCCTATGATAATATAGTACACTATATGATTTTAGAAGAAATTTTGGAAGATGTTTGAAAATTTTAGTATAAAAACCGTGAGCTTGGATGATTATATTAAGGATTTTAATTCCTTAATATCAAGAAAAATAATACATTATATGTCTAGAAATTGTTTTAGACATATTAAGAATTTATGGAATTTTATAAACATAGTATACTATGTTTATTTATTTAAACGTTATATTAAATAACGTTAGAAATGAAAATAATGTATAATGAATAAGTTAATTAATATTAAAGTAAATATTAATAAAGTTTATCGAATTGAGCGAAAAATCGAGAATTTAGGGTTTTATGATAAGAAATCAATTGAAAATCGATTTAGATGTAAATTAGTTACTAAGTATGTGAATTATTGAAAAGTTTATTAAGAAAAGTCAAAAATGTTGACTTTTGAGTTAACGTATGAAATACGTTCAATAAATACGCTAATACGTGTAAAACGTATTAATTTTATAAGAATATCTCAATTGTGATAAAAGATTTCATAATTGAAATCATTTTATCAAAAGACGCCAGTATACGTTGAACGCTTAACCTAAATGGTTAAAATGAGACCGTAGATCATATTACGCCTCTATCAAGCACGAAAATAATTAGTTAATATACGCGTTTGAAACGACGTATTAAAATTAATTAAGGACTTCAATTATTACTTATAAGTTATCAAAGTTTATATAAACTTTGAAAATCTCAAAATGTGACCAACGATCGAACATGGTTTTTACGTAAAGGTGGGACGTGAACATGAGCAAGCAACGTGAAAAGGAATCGTATTTTGAGAATCGACGATCGACAGTCCATGTGGGCTTTACTCTACTCAAAAAGATCAAATGTTTTATTTACGATGCTTTATTCGCAAGAAATAATGATTAACCGGTTTAATTAATTACCTACCCAAAAATATTTACGTTTATGTATGTATCCTATCCATTTCGAATTGTGAATGTTGTTGGGTAGCTCACATATGAAATTGTTGAATTAGTATCCTTGTAAGCACCACAAGGATGATCGAGAATTCGTATCCTGCTCGGAGTGGCAAGGATTTTGTGCACTATTTTGTGACTGTGTGCTGAAATGGTGCTCGGCCGGTCACGGCGTTCATGAGAGGAGGCCTCCTCTCCGACGCAAGGGAAGTGAATTTATGAGATATGTTGATGGAACTATTGAGATATGTGGGATAGGATATGGATCATACATACAAGGAAAATGTCTGGCCATACGAATATTTATGGAAAATGACAGAAAATGTTTAGTAAACACGAGCATTTTAATTAAAACCTCGTGTGTTACTGTGATAGGGCAGTGTAATTTAAATTGATAAAATATTTTGGCATTGAGTACACTGAGTGCATTCTTGTACTCATCCCTGCATGTTTGTTTTTAAATGTGCAGGTTGAGCTGAAAATGATGATGGGGAGGTGTTGAGCAGTTGGAGTGCTTTTGTTATTAATATGTTTATTAGACACCTTGAATACACATCGTCATATGTGTATTCACATGCTTCTCCGCTGCGATTGAATGTTATATTATGCCTTGATATTGATAGTTAAATCCATCCAGACAAATGAACCTTTTTGGTTAAGAACTTGTAACCTTTTTCTACATGTAAATTATGTGTGCTTTGTTCATAAGGGTTGAACTTCGTAGTTCGCTTGATGTTTGTTTTATAATCATTTGATTAATTCTTTTTAAATATTCTGTAATTACTGTTCCAAGTTCCAGTCCTCGTTAATCCGTCCTTAGGGTTAGAGGGCTGTTACAAGAGATGAGAGAGGGAAGTGAGGTGGAGGGATGAGTCGTAAATCATTTTTCTTTTTATATTATTCTTATAATTCTATATAATCAAAAGCATATCGTTTTGATCATTTAAATTGCCACATCAGTTTAGATTTTGCTATTCATCTTCAATTTGTAGACAATTCAATTTTATCGAAAGTTTATATATTGTCATCTAAATTTTAAAATTTATGTGACAAACCAAAATTATTTCAAAGTTTATGTATTTAGCAGCAATTAAATCCCTGCTATTCTTTGATTTTCATCATGTGAATTGTGAGAACATACTTTTTTACAATTTTTAATTGATTTTGTTTGAATTCATGTAATTTTTTTTCATTTTAAAAGTAATATTATATTTTTATTAGTCTTAGTTGGCCCCGCTGTCGAATGTTAAATATCATAATTATATAGCTCTGCTACATTTTATAACTAATAGTACATTTTGATATAGTCTCTCTACATTTTATAATTAGGGCACGTTTGGTACGAGAGATAAGCCAAAGATATCATACGTATCTTACCTAAGCTGGGTGTTTGGTACGCTGTATTTTAATCTTGGGAGCCCGCCGTATGCTATCTTGGCCCGTCAATTTTCATTGTTTCGCTTATGTGGTCCTATCTCCCGTCCAACACCAGTTGTGTAATCTCAGCTGGATTGAAGCTACAGATAACACGATTGAAAGACCAAAAAACCCTCCAGCCTACCTCATCCCTCTGTGTTTCACTTACGATCCCCTTTTCCCTTCACCAAACGCCAAACTGAATTGAAATGCCCCTGAAGAGGAGAAACGCAGAATGGAGAGCGGAGAAAACAAGAGGACAATGCCATTTTAGGGGAGAAGACGAGAAAAACACAAGACCCACAAAAGAAATCCTTTTAAAAAGAAGGGAATCTTGCTTTATCTGCAGAGACGATAAGAAGATGGTCCTAATTTATGGAGAGGAAGAGGCAATAATGGGAGAGCAAAACATGAAAAGTTGTTGAGAGGCGAAGTCGCCATGTGGCTGGATGCTTAACTGGAGATACCCACTCAGAAATGTATCACAATTTTCTATGCGTAATTGGAAAAAAAGGTTGGAGTTGGAGAGTGAAAGTTGAAGGCAAATCCAATGAGGCGACGTTATGGGATAGAAAGTCGTCCCTCGCATTTTTGGCCGACTAATTTATCCTAATGATTTCACAAAGTGAGCTTGATGGATGCTCAAGAATTGCTGCTCCATAATAAAGAAATGTAAGAAATTAAATGCGCATGGAATGCTCGCGTCTTGGAGGAGTTCTATTCTTCTGGAAATCTGGAGGTTAGGATCGAAACCCCAATTTTTTAGTTGTCATAAGGTTACTTTTGTCTTTTTGTTCTTTATCTATGTTTTTATATGGGGTACCAAACAAACAATATTTGCTATCTATAGTTTTATATCTTATCTACCAAATACTAAAATACGATACCAATCTCACATTATCTACGATACACATCTATGTCTTATCTATCTTAACATATCTACCAAACGAGCCCTTAATATTTGTAGGTCCGCTATAGAGTATTAGATATCATAATTATCAAGATAATATGATGTTCAATTCTTGAAAGTATTATATAAGTATGAGATGCAGAAATGGGAAATAGAATAAAAAATGGTAAATGGGCTACTTCTTTTAAAAATAGATTTAATCTATATATAATACGATTAGTGAAATATATTGCCACATCATTCTTTGATCCTACTTGGCATTCTCATATTTCTTCAATCATATTTTTAAATTCTTGATTTATACCTACTTAATTCCATTTTTCTATTCTAACAATTATGTCATATTCCAATTTACCTTAACTAGATTATTGCTATAAATTGATTACCTTAATAAGATGATTTATGTTACATTTGTTGTTATTATTACTTTTTTGACAGTATTATATGAGTTATGAGTACATGACTATATATACTTTTTAGATGTAGAAAAATATAATCTAACTAATCTAGGACAACGTGTCGAGGGGTTTTTGACTTAATCTTATTATTTAATTGCATTTTGATCATTTAGTCAATTGACATACTATGAATTAAACCACTTAAATTATTTTATTAGACCAAATTCACCTAACTATTAAAATAATAAAAGAGACTGGCGGGGCAATGTCTGAATACTATATAGGTGTAATACTTTCTTTTCAATTTAAGAAATTAAATGACTGGCGGTGTGTTACATGCTATCCTTTTGGTAATCCTTTTAATTATATATTATGTTAGTTATTAGCAGTACAATAGTAAAGTAGGATTATGTGGCCAAATATCATAAGTTTGAATTTTATTAACTCTTTTATGTTGCAGATTATTACACAGAAACGTAAGATTTATCGGTGTGCATCAAAAATAGTGAAGAAATATTAAACCAAGTTAAATGTTGTATTTTTTTGGGTCAGATTTGTAATAATATTTGGGCCCAATTTAACCTCTATGTTGCAGGTTATGACACATGAACATGAGATTTACTAATATGCATCGAAGATATCAAAGAAATATTACATTAAGTTAAATGTTGCATTTTTTTTCAATCATAATGGTAAGAATATTTGGGCCCAATTTCACAATTTATTGAGTCATAGTTGAACGATAGCCATTAATTTGGCATTATATTTAATCAATTTTAGCTTCTTTTTAGGGGAAGTAAGAAGATCTATCTATTGTTAAATAAACGCAACATCTCTTCTTGTACAATCACGTAGCCATAAAGGAATTCGAGGATATTTTTGTTATAAAATGTCGCAACATACTGTGCAAATATATGTGTTGGGTTGTACATATAGCATATTTTTATCAATAAAACCATTCCACAATCTATTTTGTGCTACTAATAGTACTATTTTTTATCAAGTAAAAAAAAAGTATTTATCTGCAACAATAAATTATATTTTTGACTAAGTTCAATAAAAATATTCTATGAGATATTGATTCATATATACTTTTATTAGGAAAATTGCATGGCTAGATAAATCACGTACTACTTGATGGCCGATCTCAAGTTTTTTTATTATTATCCTATTAAACGAAAATCTATACTTTATGCCACATCATCCCAAGCCCCTCTAAAATCCTCCCATTTCATTTTTCCTAATTTCTAGAATTTTTTGCATTTTTATCATTTTCAAATTTATTAATAATAATTATGTCTTTCTAGCCATCCCACGTCAAATTTTTATAAGATTTCACCAAATGAAATCTCTATAAAAGGTTATTCATAAATTATATTTTTGACTAAGTTCAATAAAAATATTCTATGAGATATTGATCCATATATACTTTTATTAGGAAAATTGCATGGCTAGATAAATCACGTACTACTTGATGGCCGGTCTCAAGTTTTTTTTATTATTATTATCCTATTAAACGAAAATCTATACTTTATGTCACATCATCCCAAGCCCCTCTAAAATCCTCTCATTTCATTTTTCCTAATTTCTAGAATTTTTGCATTTTTATCATTTTCAAATTCATTAATAATAATTATATCTTTCTAGCTATCCCACGTCAAATTTTTATAAGATTTCACCAAATGAAATCTCTATAAAAGGTTATTCATACCCTTCCAAACTAACATTCACATTTAATTTGTGGAGTAGTTCATATTAATAAAATTTGAACTACAACACCAATATTTGGTTAAATGGAATTTTATTTAATTTTATTAGATCAAATAAATAGTTTTTTAAATATCATCTACGATTAAGGATTCTAAGTTTCACATCATCCTATGGCACTCTCTAATCCCTCCATTTTGATTTCTATATTTTCTCAATTACTTGTGACTTTTATTATTTTCAATTCCAACAATAACTCTCTCATCCCATTAAGATGAAACGATTTTTTAATATTATATACTACAATATAATATAATTTGAAACAGTAAAAAACAAATTTATATTTAAACTATCAAACACCCCAAACTACAAAAAAAGTTGTAAACAAACTCGCCAACATACAAATGAATGAATATAAATAAATCAAATATTATTAGGAAAAAAAAAGGATACAACCAACCCCATTGTTGAACTAAAAAAATAAAACAAAATAGCTAACAATTCAATCTCAACTAATTTCGTAGTAGTAGTAGTAGTAGTAATAATAATAATAATAATAATAATAATAATAATAATAATAATAATAATAATAAGGATTTAATGATTCTCTCTCCTATGTGGCATCCTATAATCTCTGTATTTTTATTTTTTCTCAAATCTCCTTTATTCTTAGTATTTATATCTCATATCCCACATTGGTTTCTTATCAAACTCCATCTTAATTTAAACATGTATAAATAGTTGTGAGTATATTTTTTATCCCACAAGACATAATTATTTTGCACCCACCAATTTAATTTGGCCCATCAATTAATTAGTTGGCTAGATAAATAGCTATTTTTTATTGAAAATTTTAATTTAATTTAATTATTATTATTCTTAAAGTTTTCATGAAACTTTACCAATTCAAAACACAATTTGAATGATATATTTCTTACGTTTTTTAAAAAAAAATTGAATCATACATCGATTTTTCATTAACTTCATAAATTAAAAATCTAAATAAAAGAATATATTTTGTATAATTTTTTAAAATTAAATTTGAAACTCATCGATTTTTCATGAAACTTCACAAATTAATAAAAAATAATTTAAATAAATAATCCACGTATGAGAGAGATTGCCTTAATAATTAATCCTCCTATTATATATTAGTTTTGTAAATCAAAACGAATTCAAGTATCAACGTATATTACTATATGAATTTGAGACAATAACAAATATATAGTAAAATCAATTTTTAATCAAATTTATGACATCTACATATATATAGATTCTAAATTGGTCCAGACATTGATCGATATTTCTATGTGGATTTTTTTCAATTTTTAATATATTGGAATTATATATATTTTATCGATTATATGTTTTAAAATTTAAATGAATTCATGTAATTAGCGGATATTACTATATGAGAATAAGACGAGAGTATAATTTTCTCTATTTTTAATACTTTTGCTATTTATATTATTTGGTATAAGAATATACATTCTAGATGAGTACAAATATTTATCGATATATCTATGCGGAATTTTGAAGCTCATATTATTTTTTGGTTAGCCCTCACAATGAATAGATTTTTTTGAAATAAATAGTAACTTCAAATTTTAATCGAGAGGATAACCAATTATTGGAATAAATATATATTTTATTAATCAGATCTTTTGTAAATTTAACTAATTTAGGTAATTAGTGGATACTACTATACGAGAATAAGATGTGAACACATAGTAAATCAATATTAGTCTGATTTGTGACAGTTATATATGTATATAAATTCTAAAAAGGTAAATATATTAAACAACACGTACCATGTGAAATTTCATTGAGAATATAATTTTTCTATTTTAAAGTTTTTTGCTATTTATATAATTTGGGTACAAGAATATACATTCTAGACGGTACAAATATTTATCAATATACCTATGTGAAATTTCGAAGTTCACATTATTTTTTTTGTGAGACTTCACAATTAATAAAAAGTTTTGAAATAAATAGTAAATTCAAATTTATATCGAGAGGATAACCAGTTATTGGAATAAATTTATATTCTATTAATTAGATATTTTATAAATTTAAACGAATTCAGTTAATTAATGGATACTACTATACGAGAATGAGACGAGAATATATAGTAAAATTAATTTTTAATCCGATTTGTGATGACTACATGTATATAAATTCGAACAAGTCAAGACATTAAACGACACGCCTATGTGAAATTTGACGAGAATATAATTTTCTATTTTTAAGTCTTTTGCAATTTATATTATTTGGGTACAAGAATATACATTCTAAATTGATACAAACATTTATCGGATACCTATATGAAATTTTGAAGCTCACGTCATTTTTTGTGAGACTTCACAATTAATAAAAGTTTTGAAATAAATAATAAATTCAAATTTGCATCGAGAGGATAACCAGTTATTGGAATAAATATATACTCTATTAATTAAATATTTTATAAATTTAAACGAATTCAGTTAATTAGTGGATACTACTATACGAGAATGAGACGAGAAGATATAGTAAAATCAATTTTTAATCTGATTTGTGACCGCTACACGTATATAAATTCTAAATAGGTCAATACATTAAATGACACGTCTATGTAAAATTTGCTCAGTTTTAATTTTTAGCTATCCATATTATTTATTATTAATAATTACACTGTAATTTTCAAGACTTATTGAAACAAATAACTAATTATTGTAACAATTTATATTTATAAAATTAATCAGTTTCAGATAATTAATCCAATTTGGGACGAGTGCGGGTATGTTATGTATATGCTAGACATGTTCTTTATTTTTTAATCTTTTGATATTTATATTATTTATTATTAATAGTTATTCTATAATGTTCAAGTCATTATTGAAATATATAATCAATTAATGTAACAACTTATATGTGTAAATTTAAATATATTTGGGTAGTTAGCAGACATTAACTATACGGGTTGAGATGAAAACGAGTAGTAAAATATTTTCTAATCAAGTTTGGAATATGTACGAGCATATAAATTCTAAAGGAATTTTAACATTAATCGACATGCATACGTAAAATTTTCTATATTTTTTTATCTTTCATTATTTATACTATTTATTATTAATGATTACTTTGTAATTTTTGATTTTTATCAAGACGAATAACCAATCATTAGAACAAATTATATTTATAAATTTAAATGACTTCAAATAATTGATCGAATTTAAGACAGGTACGGCCGTATGGGTATATACATTCTAAACATGAATTATTAACATGTCTACGAATATTTAATTTTCTACGCGTAAATTACAAAATAAACTTATTTTTAATTAGAATTCGACGAAATATAACCTATACATATCAAATTCAGACGCATTAAACTGATATAAAGATTTTTTCATTTAATATATCAAATTCAGACATATCTTCCTAACATAAATATTATTTTATTTAATATGAATATAAATACAACATAAATATTTTCCATCGAAATTCGACGGGTTACACAGAATATTATTCAAACTTCTCTCAACGATTGTCATTTTGTTCGTAATTAATTTAATTCCTATTCAAACTTCTCTCAACGATTGTCATTGTGTTCGTAATTAATTTAATTCCTATTCTTATTCTCTTCACTTACACCACTATCAGTGAATAATTCTATTGAATCCATACACGCACGGTTTAATTTGGAAAAGGAAACTCAGCAAAAACGTGGTATTTTCGAGGTTCGTGTTCAATTCAAAAAGAAAAATTCATATCCAATGTTTTGAAGAGAAATTATATAGAATATGTAAATATACTAGCATAATAATATTTCATTACTTTAATTTATAAATAATAAAATATTATTATATGAAAAACAATATACTACACCTATATATTCTATAAAAAATTTATTTCTTAAAATCCAATTCAAGCACCAACAAGTAGGGCTGACAATTTTCGATACGACACGAGAACACGACACAAACACGCACGAAATTAATAGGTTAGTGTTCAGCCTTATCGTGTTCGTGTCCTTATCGTGTCAACACGATAAGGACACGATAATAATTCGTGTCGGATCGCGTGTTAGTAACCCGATAATTTTCGTGTCGCATTCGTGTTCGTGTCGAATCGTGTCGTTTTCGTATAATTCAATAATATTTATATATATTTAATATTAATTTGATTATATTTTATATGTTTTTATTTCTTTTATTTATTTATTTTCTAATTTTGATTTAAATTTTTTGTTTCGTGTCGTGTCAACACGAAAAAAATCGTGTCATATTCGTGTTCGTGTCGTGTTCGTGTCGGATCCGTGTCGTGTTCGTGTTCGTGTCGTGTTCGTGTCGGATCCGTGTCGTGTTCGTGTAACCCGATAATTTTTGTGTCGCATTCGTGTTCGTGTCGAATCGTGTCGTTTTCGTATAATTCAATAATATTTATATATATTTAATATTAATTTGATTATATTTTATATGTTTTTATTTCTTTTATTTATTTATTTTCTAATTTTGATTTAAATTTATTGTTTCGTGTCGTGTCAACACGAAAAAAATCGTGTCATATTCGTGTTCGTGTCGTGTCCGTGTCATTACATTTCGTGTCGTGTTCGTGTTCGTGTCGGACAGATCCTTAACAGGTCGTGTTCGTGTTTGGCTTTATCAGGTCGTGTCATTATCGTGTCGACACGATAACGATCCGACACGCATGAATTGTCAGCCTACCAACAAGTCAAAACACTATTTGGGATTATGGTGTAAAGTATGCCACGTGTACGATTATTTATGTATGTCTCCATTTCACCTTTTTATGTGGATTCATTTTGCCTGGCTCCTAAATGTTTCACAAGTCATTGTAAGCCAAACAAAAATATATATAATTAAATTTAAGAAAAATAAGATGATGCCTGATGTGTAAAAATAGAGTTAGCCGCAATAAATGATTTTGAAATAGGATAATGATGGAAATAAATAAACTAGGTATCGGATTTGGACGGTATCCATGAATTTTTTAAAAACTATGTTATTATATTTATATTTCATTGTGACGGATCATGATTAATTACCTATTATCAGATAGAGAGATTCATAAAGAAGGGTTACCTGTTGAAGTTGGTATGCGAGTAAGAGGTTGTTTGGCCAAGTTTTAAGTCCTTCAAAACAATTTATAAGTTGTTTAAGAGTTTATAAATTTATGCAAAGTGTTTTATAAAATAAGTTTATAAACATCTTATAAACTGTGAAAATAAGTTCCAACAACTTATTAGCTTCCCTAAAAATAAGTAGCTCAAATCAAATTTATTTTTATAAGCTTATAAGTAACAGTGAATTTATCAAAATAACCTTACTATGGTTCGTTATTTTCTACATATATCCTATCGACTTCACCTCTCGTCAATTTTCTCCCTCTAACTACGATTTTCTCTCTTTAATGCACAATTCTTTCTCTAGCTTATAAACTCAATTAGCCTAACATTTTGACAACTTATAAACTCTTCAAATATTATGTCTTATTACAAGCTCTTGAAACATCTTATAAGCTTTTAGAACTTATAAACTCTTTAAAATAAGCTTAGCCAAACACCCTATAAGTTGAGTGAAGATGAATGGAACGAGATTGGGTCGTCCTGCCAATTCTTCATGAGCAGATCATTTCGAGAGAGAGCTTTTGTTCGTTTTTTTTAACACTGCAAATATCTGGATGTTATAATACATCGAAACAATTGTTAATCATGAAAAATTGGTGGCCAATCAATCATGAAAATAATCAAACCAATAACATGAAAAGAAAAATGCAATTGATCGATCTTAATTTCGTTAGGAAAATAAATGCGCAATGAACACGAAGGATTTACGTGGTTCGATCTTTGAATTAGATCTACGTCCACGGAGCAAGAGATTATGTGTATTGAGTGCGTAAGAAGTGATTACAAAGAGTGTAGATGATCCTTTTCCGTCTAATCTAGCCTCTATTTATATACAATGATCCTCAGTTCGACTCTAATACAAAGTCTTCTTTTATAAGGATTCTTTTAGATATGCACCCAGGATCCCTTTAGATATCCGAATCTTCTACGTCTCCACTTGCGAGATTTGAGTTGTAGTTGGTTAAGGAGTCCTCTTGGGCCGAACTCACATAGGCCGAGCTTAATGTCGAGACCCACTTTTATTGGGCCTGATGCTTGGGCCTAGTAGTTGGGACGTATCCTATCACATCTCCCCCCCAAAAAGACGTAGAAGTGATGTCGTAATTGATGAGATGTAGTGCTTTGACATCACCTCGCTGAGATTCGTGATCCGAGTTGTATGTCGCCGCTTCGCTTTGTCGAGGTGTTATGCCAAGTCGCATGTCGCTTGGCTTCACCTTATCGAGGCGTTATGCCGAAGTCGCATGTTGCTTGGCTTCACCTTGCCGAGGTGTTATGCCGAAGTCGCATGTTGTTTAGCTTCACCTTAACGAGGTGTTATGCCGAAGTCACATGTTGCTTAGCTTCACCTTACCGAGGTGTTATGCCGAAGTCGCATGTTGCTTGGCTTCACCTTGCCGAAGTGTTATGCCGAAGTCGTATGTCGCTTAGCTTCACCTTACCGAGGTGTTATGCCGAAGTCGTGTATTTCTTGGCTTCACCTTGCCGAGGGCGGATATACGACTTTGTGGTTGAATGCGTAGCGTTGTGACGAGGTCGAACACGAGATGTCCTGCCGATATCGAACACGGGATCTGTCATCTGCATTTAATGCGTACAGCGGTTGGGTTCTCGATAAAGTGTATATTGGGAATAACTTCCATGATACGCCTTTTCTCATATCACTTTATCCGTTTCTACTTTTAAAATTCCTCGAACTCTCTGACTTTCAGAAAAAAAGTTAAACTGTCGCCATTGTCGTTCTCGCAGTTGTCGTGCCATCTTCCTCGATTCGCACTCCAAAAATCGATAAGTTATTTTAATGGCTTCATCTTCTTCCTCTCGAGGAATCTCACGCCATGATGGCGCGTAGTGTCAGGTCGCCACGGGTGCCCGGTGGCTTTGGAAGTCTATACAGTTGATTCTCCCCATCCCTATGTCTGTAGTTCATTCTTCCCGCCATTGAGGGATTTTGGTAAAGTTAGTACATTTCCTTCGTGTCTAGGATCCTCTGAATTAATGGATCTTGCTGCTAGGTTTTCTGTCCCACCCTCTGTCGGGTTGGTCGTCCCCCGTCCGGAGGATAGGGCTTGCGCCCCTCCGGAGGGATTTGTTACGGTTTACGAAGACAGCCTTAAGGGCGGGCTTCGTCTTCCTTTTCCTTCCGTCTATGCCGAACTTCAACGAATGTTCGGCATACCTCTAACCCAAATAACGCCAAACTCATTTCGCAATTGACGGGCTCATGCCTATGCCTATCGGCATAATCATCCTTTTACCCTAGGGTTGATCCTCAGGTTTTTCAGCTTAAATCTAGCTTGGGGTGGTATTACATATCACCCCGTCGTGGCTTCAAAGTAAAAACGAAGTCAAAAATCTCGAACTGGCAAAAGAAGTTCTTCTTTTGTCGATTCGAGGACTCCCTCCATTTCATCTGGAATACCGATAAGCTGGCGGATGTAGCAATTGATGACAGCTTTGGTGACCTCGGGGAGGCATTACAAAGGGCTGGCCCAATTGACGAAGAGTTTACCGAGGCCGAGTCACGCTCGGGCCGAGCCCTTATGATCCTTCTACTGCGGTGAAGGGTGAGGCCCCTCTTCTTTCACTTCATCTCTTGATTGATTTTTTTTTTGTTTCTCCTTTGTGCTAACTTGGAATTTATTGTTCTCTGCAGTGGACTTCCTTAAAGGGAAGAAAAGGAAGAGGTCGAGCTCTGGTCATGAGCCCTCCACCTTGGCACTAGCGGCGTGTCCGAGGCCTCTTCGGAGAAGGTCGAAGTCCCAGCGCCGTCGCTTTCGGAGAGAGCCGAACCTGTAATGAGCTCGCCTTCGCCCCCAGCTAAGCCACGCCTCATCAAGGAAAAGCGCGTGGTATCTCCTCCTGCCGGCGATGATGACTGCGAGATCGTCGGTGCTCAGGCCGCACGTCGATCCTTCCCTGAGGTAATGCATTTGTTATATGCCACCTAGTTGTCTTGATGTAGTTTGTCGACACGGGTGACATCTCGACAGGGCCGAGGTCATGAAGACCGAGCTTTTAGGGCGGCGGAATATCGGGCGACGCTGCGGTTCGATTAGGTGGCCCGGTATTCCTAGGAGTTGGAGGAGGAGAAGACCCTCCTTGTACAAGAAATATCCAGGCTAAAGCGAAGGCTCGGCACGCGGCCAAGAAGGAGGCATGGTGTGGTGGTGGCCGAGGCGCCGGGCGGAGAAAGCGGTCGAGGCGGCGGCCGAGGCGACGGTGGCGGTGGCGGTGGCCGAGGCGGCGGTGGCGAGGGCCGAGGCTAAGGAGGCTGAAGTCGGCCTGTTGAAGGTCGAGGTTGAGGCCGCTCGACGTCGGGAGGCCGAGGTGGCGGCACCGCAAGGAGAGCTTCTCCGCGCCTTTGTGGAGAGGTTGTTCTTGTCGAGGAGTTTTTCCGGGCTGGCTGGCGACTTGGCCGATGTCCTGAACACTCGCGTGGTAGTGGCCACTCGATGAATTTGCCGAGGACTACCCGGATTTGGATAAATCCAAGTCGGGTACGAGGTGATGGAGAATAAGGCCCTGCTGCGAGCTTATGCCGAGGTCCTTGCTTGGCGGCTCAAGAGCTTGCGTCTTTGGCGAACTCAAGGCCCCTCTCCGACCTTGCCGATGTTGCGAGTCATTCGTTTGTGCTCGGTGGATCGGGACCCTCTGATCGAGAACATAATGGCCGATCTGGCCAAGGGACCGAGGGCGGCAGTGGCTGCCGAGGTCGCGGAAGAGGCAGAGGTGGCGCAGGCTGGAGCTGGCGAGGAGGCTGAGGCTTCTGGAGCTCGGGAGGAGGCCGAGGCTGCCGAGTCTGAGCAAGGAGCTGGTGGAGGGGTCAGTTGATCCTCCCTTTTTTTTTCTTTTGTAAATGTATATGTACCTTGACAAGTTCCTGCCTTGAAGGCTTTAATAAAACTCGCCAATTTTGATGGAAGAAACTTTATCTTTTGTTTTTGTCTCCAGTCTTTTCCTGAATTTTTTGATGTGTCGCCTTGGTTGGACCAAATTAAAATGTTGACTCGGGCTCTCAAATCTGAAGAGGTTGAAGTCCTTCATTTAGAGGGCAAACTTGGCCATGTGCAGGAGGAGGCCGACGTCCAACTCAGGGCTTCTTAAGAGAAGTTTGACGAGCTTCAGGTTCGATTTTTGGAGTTGGATGATAAGTTCGAGATCGCAGAGGATAAGGCCAAGTCGGTCGTCGAGGAGCATGCTGAATACGAAGCGGTTATCCGCCGAGGTGGTGGAATGACTATCTCGGAGGCCGAAGCTAAAGTTTCAGAGCTCGCAGCCCGTTGTTGGAGGTATAGGGAAGAGTACGGTCGGGACTCCTGGCAATTTCAGGAGCAGTATGCTGGCCTGAAGAAAGTAGGTGGCCTCTACAAGATCGTCGTAGATCGTCATCCTTTCCTCCTGTGGGTGCTTCGATCGACGATCGAGGCTCTTCGTCTGCCGGAGCTCCTCCTCCTGCCGAGACTTCTTCTTCTCTTCCGATGACTTGGAATGTCGACACTTCTCTCGAGTTTTATATGCAAGATAGACGTCGCCCATCGTGCAGCCGAGGTTGTGTGTCATCGAGCAGCCGAGGTCGTTCGGCGAGGCAAAGAGATCGGGCTGGCTGAACTCCCGGCGTCGATCGAGGACGAGGCATGTAGGGATAGGGTTAGCATAGATGAGCTGTTGAACCCCGACTTCTCTAGGGATTGGCTTAGCTTTTCCTAGCCTCCTAGGCCTTCATCGTCCTCATAATGTATACGTTGTATACTTCGGAAATAAGAACAAATTTTTTTGCCTTAGTGTTGATTTTCCTTTTTAAGCAAACGCTGTATATATTTCATCCTCGTAATCAAACGAAGGTAGATCGTCCTCGTAATAAATGAAGGTAGCTCATCCTCGTATTAAATGAAGGTAGTTCACCCTCGAAATAAACGAAGGTAATTCATCCTCGAAATAAACGAAGGTAGTTCGTCCTTGTACTAAACGAAGGTATTCATCCTCGTATTAAACGAAGGTATTCATCCTCGAAATAAACAAAGGTATGGGTTCCTTATTTGGCAAGAAGTATCGCTAGGGGTGGTCCCCTCAAGCGTGTTTAGATCTCCTCCTTAGAGGGTATACTTCGTCCTCTGAAGAGGGTATTGTTCGTCCTCCGAAGTGGGTATAGTTCGTCCTCCGAAGAGGGTAGTTGTATCATGGGGAAGAGGTAGTATGCATAAGTGAAAATGAAGTATGCAAGAAAAAAAAATTATTAATAAAATACGACATAACAACAGAAAAAGACCGAAAAGACGACTGTACAGACTCAACCTTCGACACGACGTTACAAAAAAGACGCGACATGACTAAATGAACAACTTTGACATTTATGCAAAATATCTCTTGAGATGGATGATGTGCCACGTATTGGGTATTTGCTCACCGGATATATGTGCGAGTTTCTTCGACCTGGTAAGGCCCTTCCCATGTGGCTTCCAGTTTACCGAGCTTTGTGGCGTTACTGACTTCATTATTTCGAAGCACGACGTCGCCTACTTGGAACTGTCGGGATTTGACACGCTGGTTGTAATACCGAGCTACTTGTTGCTTGTACCGAGCTTCTCTAATGTAGGCGAACTCTCTCTTTTCTTCAAGCAGATCTAGGTCAGTTCGTAGATTCTCCCCATTTACTTCAGCTGATAAGTTGATAGTGCGGGGGCTCGGCATACCGATCTCTGCAGGGATTATTGCTTCGGTTCCATACACCAAACTGTAGGGTGTTTCTCCGTTCGATGTCCGAGGTGTTGTACGATACGACCATAAGACTTGCGGCAAGTTTTCCACCCAATTGCCCTTTACTCGATCGAGGCAAGTTTTTAGTCCTTTCACGATGGTCCTATTGGTGACTTTTGTTTGACCATTTGCCTGAGGATGGGCCTCCGAGGTGAATCTTTGTTGGATCTCTTGGCACCACTTTTTGAAGACCTTATCTGTGAACTGAGTCCCATTATCCGAAACGAGGATATGAGGGATGCCGAAGCGACACACGATGTTCTTCCAGAAGAAGTTGAGGGTGTTTTTGCTTGTGATTTTCACCAAGGGTTCGGCTTCCACCCACTTCGTGAAGTAGTCGATCGCGACAATCAGAAATTGAAGCGCCTCGAGCTTTGCGAAAAGGGCCTACAATATCAATCCCCATCGCATAAATGGCCGAGGGCTTTGCATCGACGAGGTCGGTTTGAGGTAGTCTCGACACGCTTCCATGAACTCGCACCGGACACTTCTTTACGAGGTCAATTGAGTCTTGGAACATCGTTGGCCAATAGTATCCCCATCGCATGACTTTCTTCGATAAAGCGCGGGGTCCGATGTGACTTCCACATGATCCCTCATGTACTTCTCGTAGGATGTAATCAGCTCGATTCGGACCCAAACACCTTAGGAGAGGTTGAAGGTATGATTTTCAGAGAATTTCGCCCAAAGATATATCGCAAAGATTTGTTCAAGATTTTCCTTGCCTCGAGTCTGTCATGGGGTAGTTCGCCCTTCTCCAAATATGTTTGAATGGGGGTCATCCAATTAGGTTCCTCGTCCGAGACTATGTTGACTTCGACCTCGGCATCGTCTATGCTTCTGCTCTGGACTTCTTCTACTAGCGGGCTCGTTGACGACGAGGTCAGTTTGCTTAAAGTGTCAGCTTGGCTATTTTGCTCTCTTGGGATGCGAACCAACTGGAAGTATGAGAAAGACTGTTGTAGGCTTTTGGCTTTTTCAAGGTATTTCTTCATCCTGTTGCCTTTTGCCTCGTACTTTCCCAGCATGTGGCTTACTATGACCTGAGAATCGTTGTGGACTTGCACGGCTCGTATCTGAAGACTTTGAGCTAGGTGAAGTCTTGCGATTAAGGCTTCGTATTCCACTTCGTTATTCGTATTTTTGAATGTGAACCGAAGTGCGTAGGTTATCTCTCGTCCATCTGGACTTATGAGCAAGATACCTACCCCACTGCCCGTTTTTCCCGAAGCTCCATCCACATAGATTTGCCAGCAATCTTCAGATGGTTCTTTTACGGGTTCGACATTATCTGGGGTCGGCTCGACGGGTTTTGGCTTTTCTGACGAAGTTAGCCTCGACAAGGAAGTCTGCTAAAGCCCGTCCCTTGATGGCTTGACGAGGGCAGAAAGAGATGTCGTGCTCGCCCAATTCAATTGCCCACTTCAAAATTCTCCTCGAGGCTTCTGGCTTCGTCAACACTTGCCGAAGTGGATGATCGGTGAGAACTTGTATGGGATGTGCGTGGAAGTAGGGACTTAGTCTCCTTGCAGCATTTACTAATACCAAGGCGAGCTTCTCCAATGGTTGATACCTCGTTTTTGGCCCTTTTAATGCTCGGCTGATGAAATATACAGTGAGTCGACATCCGTCCTCTCGCACTCAAAACGCACTTATGGTTTCGGCCCGAGGGTGGAGGTATAGGAAAGGACCTCTCCTTCTTTCTGGATGGATAAAGTGGGAAGTTTGGCGAGATAGTTCTTGAGATCTTCAAAAGTCGACTTGTATTTATCATCCCGTGAGAACTCCCGAGCCTTTTTAGTATTTTAAAAATGGGAGCGATATCCGCGACTTTTGAAAGAAAGCGGCTTAGTGCTATGCGATCTGTCAACTTATGTATGTCGTGGATGGTCTTCGCATATTCATCTCCAAAATGGTTTGAACTTGGGACGAGTTGGCTTTTAATCCTTCTTGTAAGACCCAAAGACCCAAAATTTTCCGCATCGAGCTGCGAATGTACATACGGGGATTTAGCTCGTGTTTACCTTTCAAGTAAGCGAGGACGATCCTGAGGTCGGCAACACATGTGGCTTTCTCTTTACTCTTGACGACGATGTCGTCTACATATACTTCCACATTCTGACCTATGTAGGGCTGAAATATTTTGTCCACCATTCTTTGATAAGTGGCCCCTGCATTCTTGAGTCCGAATGGCATCTTCTTATATGCAAAGACCAAGTCCGTTATGAAGGCTGTTTTGGATGCGACCTCATCACTCATCAACACTTGGCATGATATCCTCAGATAAATCCAAAAGTCAAGACTTCAGATCCGACCAAAGCGCCAACCTTTTGTCGATATTTGGAAGGGGGTAACAGTCCTTTGGGCAATGTTTATTGAGATCGGTGTAATCGATACACATTCGCCATCCCCCTCCTCCTTTCTTGACCATCACCGGGTTGGCTATCCAGGTCGGATATTTGACTTCGAACAGTATGCGTGCTTTTAATAGTTGGTTCACCTCGTCATGTATGACCTGATTCCGTTCAGCTGCAAAGATCCGCTGCTTTTGCCGAACTGGTTTTACACTTGGGTCAATATTGAGCCGGTGAGTGATAATACTCGGTGAGACCCCGGTCATGTCGAGGGGTGACCAGGCGAAGACGTCTCTGAATTCGCTTAGGAGTTGGATGATCTGCTTCCTCAGTTGAGGTACCTTGGTAGAACCTACCTTGGCGACCTTGAGGGGATCGTCCTCATACAATGCGACCTCTTTCACCGAGCTGTTGAGAGCAGACGACGCTCTTTCCAGTTCCAACTCATCGGGCTTCCTTAATTGCTATGCCTGTGGGTGCTGGGTCGAAGTCCCGGCACCTCTTAAGGCGACCTGCATGCATTCTTTGGCTTTTTTCTGATCTCCCCGGATCACAGCTACTCATCCTCTTGTGGGGATCTTCATGGTCAGGTGATACGTTGAACATACTGCCCTTACTGTATTCAACCAATCTCGCCCTAGTATGATGTTATATGGTGAATGGGCGTTTACCACGAAGAATTGTACCACTTTGGTAGAGCTCGTCGGCGTTTTTCCATTGTGATAGGAAGTTCGATGATTCCCTCAGGTCGAGTCTCTTCTTGCACGAAGCTTCGAAGTGGCAGTGGTGCCGGTGCGAGGCGTGCCTCCTCAACTCCCAACTTGTCAAAGCACTCCTTGAAGAGGATGCTTACCGACGCACCACTATCGACGTATATGCGCCGAACTAGCTTGTTGGCGACCACTGCTTGGATTACCATCACGTCCTGGTGAGGTACTACAGCTGGCACGGGGTCGCCCTCGGAGAAGGTGATTGCCTCGCCCTTTTAAACCTCTTGTTCACTGTGTTATTTGGTATGGGGACTTGGCCTCGACCTTAAGAGAGGACTTCAGAGCCCGTGATGGTGGAGATGATCCCATCGTATTGGGGTTCGTCATCTCCTCTTTATCGATGATCGCACCTTGCTTTCTTGTGAGGGTTACGTTTCCCTCTTTTCGCTTCCTTTTTCGACCCGGTGGGGGCTTCAGACTTGACCAGCTCGTCGGCCATGCCCTTGGTACTTTTTAGACTCCGTCTGTACTAGCTTTCGATGTCGCCATGAGATCTCTCGCACTCCTCCGTGTCGTGTCCATAATCCTCATGGAAGGAACAATATTTATCTTTGGACCGACGTTTGATCCCCCGTCATTGGCGAGGTTTCGAACATATTCATGTGGAGCTCAGATCTCGCCTTGACTTCGTCAAGGGTGCATACTGATTGCTCGAGTTATTACGAGACCCGAGCCTGGACTCTATCGGACGACGTTGTATCATTTCCAAGGCACTTCGTCGGCCTTGGCTCCGGTCTCTTCGACCATCCTCTTTTCTTCCCTTGTCTAAGGGTTCCACCTTTTCTGCTTCGCGCTTTCTTCTGTCAGCTTCGTCCACTTTGGTAAACCGATCTGCTATGCGCCACAGCTCCAACGCAGTACGGGGCTCGCACTTGATGATCTCCTTATATAAGGCACCCGGCGAGATGCCGTTCTGGAAGGCCGAGATGATGAGGAGGTCGTTTATATCTTCGACCTTGAGGCATTCCTTATTAAACCGAGTCATGAAGTCGTTGATGGACTCGCTTCGGCCTTGTCTCACCATAAGGAGGTGAGCCGATATGGTCTTGGACTCGCTTTTTGGAAGAACCTTCGGTGAAAGGCTTCCATCAGATCTCGATATGACCCAATACTATCGGGAGGTAGGCTGTCGAACCACCGGCGGGCGTTGTCGACCAGTAACTCCGGGAACAATTTGCACATATGGATGGTGTTGAGACGTTGGTTAATCATATTATATTAGAATTGTGAAAGAAAATTCTGCGGATCCCTCAATCCATCATAGGGGGCAATGCTCGGCACCCTGTACTTATCCGGGAGTGGAGTGTCGAGTATCTCGTCGAGAAAGGGTAATGATCCTCCCATATCCATCGAAACGCCTCCCCGAACGATGCCGAGGTCGCTCACCGGGCTCGTTGTAATAGTGGAGGTCGACCTCGCGGTGATCGCGACGACCGTCCCCACTGCTCGTCCCTAAGCACGGTCGGGTTGGGCCCCAACCGTGTAGAGGTATGAGCGCCTATCATCCGGAGGTGGGGATTCACTCGCCGTGCCGCTTCGTGCTTTGACGAGGCTTCGCATCCTTATCTTCGTGATGATGCCGATCTTGTTCACGCTAAGGTCTTGGAGAGCTATCCTTGTTCTTTTCGAGGAACCCTTTAACCGCCTCCGTGGTGCGTGGGTTCCTCTCGGTTCTCGCGAACCTTCTTCTTCATGCGGATGGGGTGGACTTGCTCGTCGAGGTTTAATGCCTTCGGTCGGTGCCGAGCTCGGGGTTCGCCGCCGCTTCTGACGAGGCTTCGCATCCTTATCTTCGTGATGATGCCGATCTTGTTCACGGCTCTTGGAGGTTTATCCTTGTTCTTTTCGAGGAACCCTTTAACCGCCTCGCCAAGGTTTAACTGTGGTGCTCTGCGACCTCCTCGCCACAAGATTTCTTCTTCTTCATGCAGGATGGGGTGGACTTGCTCGACGAGACTTTGGCTCGCCGAGACTCGATTCGACCGGATTTTCCCAAGCCGAGCTCGGCGTGTTCTCGACGTTGGCTTTTCCCATGACTGCCGATGTAAGCTCGTATTCATTGTCGTGATTGATTCCTTGTAAACAAAAGTTGATTCTTTTTGTTGCACGGCGCCAATGATCGATCCGAATGATGTAAGACTTCTTGTATTCATTTTCGTGCTTTGATTCGAGAAAACTTTGGGGTCAATCCCAAAAGTTGATCGAAACGCTTAACTTTAGAGTTTTTATGAGATGGACTCCCGAAAGAAGATGCATCTTGTTGGTATGAGTAGTTCCCGAATATGCAGTCCCACACCTGCATATTTTGAAAAACCTCTCATTTCGTGTGTTTCGTTCATTCATGTACCCCTTCGCCGCTTTCCTTATGATCGATCTTAATTTCATTAGGGAAATAAATGCGTAATGAACACGAAGGATTTACATGGTTCGATCTTTGAATTAGATCTACGTCCACGGAGCAAGAGAGTATGTGTATTGAGTGCGTAAGAAGTGATTACAAAGAGTGTAGATGATCATTTTCCGTCTAATCTAGCCTATATTTATACACAATGATCCTTAGTTCGACTCTAATACAAAGTCTTCTTTTATAAGGATTCTTTTAGATATGCACCCAGGATCCCTTTAGATATCCAAATCTTCTACGTCTCCACTTGCGAGATTTGAGTTGTAGTTGGTTTAGGAGTCCTCTTGGCCGAACTCACATAGGCCGAGCTTAATGTCGGGACCCACTTTTATTGGGCCTGATGCTTGGGCCTAGTAGTTGGACCATATCCTATCAGCAATCATAATCAATCCATGAAAACCAATTTCAAAATCCATCATTTCATCTACATCCTAACTCTAAGATAAACAAAACTAGCCGCACATAGGCATATAAATTATCAAACTAAAATCAAAGAAAAATAAAATCTTAAACAAGAAAAACTTATGGATAATTCATTAAGTCGTAAAGTCTCCAAATTGATCTTTCTTGATCTTCTATTATTTTCTTCAAAAGTTCTAAAAAATATGCAAAACCTGAAAAATATGATATAGGATGTGAAAAATATGATCTGAGATTTTTGGAGATGTGTTTTAGGATATATTTATATAATATTGATGTAGAGTTCTCATAGGTCAAATAATTTGATCATAGAAGAAGTCCTCTTCAAAAAAAAGACTTGAAATAGGTAAAATGTGAACCTTTGCACTGCCAAAATAGACCCTCCAAGCGGTCACAGTACGCGGCCGTGGGGCATGACCACAAGCTACTATAGCTTATTCGTGGTGTTTTTGTTCAGGCATGTTTCCCTTTATTTGTAGTTCGATTTTCGATCCATTTTCACCTACGAATTCATATCAAGATGAACTTTATTTCTGGTATGCTCATTCTCCTAAATTGTGGCCTAATGTTTCTGTACATTCAATCAAATCACAAGCAAGTAACGAATCCACACAATAAACCAAATTAAGCTCAAATTAGTTAACAAATATACAATTTTAGTACAATATTGACATCATGTTGACTTTAGAAACATGGAAATATGTGGTTTGCCCGTCTCCGCTTAAGTCAGTGGGGGCTACGATTACAATGAAGTCACAAGAAAGATTCAGAGTGTTTTTATGTGATTGAGTGAGAAAACTGTTGATAACTTGTAAAGTTTGCAGGGTGATATTTATAGAAAGTTCATAGTGAGGGTAAAATAGTAATCTAGACTACGAGAAACGAGAAAATTTTGCTCATCTAGGTGGGATGCACCATCAGCCACATAAGAATATGGAGTCTCACTTCCTTATATATTAGTTAGGAATATTTTGGTAGAGACTACTAGTGAGGTTTACACATGTTTTGGTCTGCTAGTATCCTAATAGAGGGTATGTGGCGATTATATGTCTTGGTTAATTATGTTTTATATAGTCTTGACCGGTCAATTCTTCCTAGGGTTCAAATCTCAAATTACCAATTCTATCCCCTACTTCTATTTATGTCATAACTTTACATGGTCTTTTATTTGTATTGAGGGCCCAATTATTCCAATTCAATATATTTGAATCCAATGAAGTTAATATGAGTTAGTCTACATCACATTTATTATAACAATAGATAATTAATAAATGGTATCATACTAAAAATATATCAACCATATAGTTGATAATGTATTGAATGTAAACAATTTGTAGCTTCATATGATTGATCATAAAATTAGAATATAAAAGGTAATATATATATATATATGGGTGAGTTATTATAAAAACCTTTGTTATCTTATAAACGTGAGAATAATGTATTCTCCTTGAAAATTACTACACTAAACAAAAATATTTGAATTTTTGCTCCTCATGGGATTCGAACCCTGGTGGTGCTTAATGCATTCATCCAGTAAAGTGATGTATCACCGTAGATCTTCATGATCTAATGATTGAAAATAGTTCTCACGTTCTCACTTTAAATAGGATATGAAAACTTTTTAAAATTATTTTGTTGTGCAACAATTTTTTTTTATTTAAACCTATCTTCACGTCTTAGTTCTCAATATGATCACCGATATATATATATATATATATATATATATATATTGATGGGTCCTCAAAGTACATACTGGTGTATGGAGGGTAGAATACATTGTTAGACAAATTTAAAATTTCTTTCACAAGACTGACTGACTACTGGTTGGTAATAGTTGGTCGAGTAACTATGATTCAAGCTTAGTGTCGAACTAGTGTCGATTCTACCTAGGTCGATTCACTAAGATGAGTCTTCATCGAGTGATCCACTAACTATTGAGGCAGTTGGTCAATTGGACTGATACTGATACGCTTACATAATGTAGTGGTTACAATATTTGTCTTATTGAAAACTTGAACCGACTTAAAAACATATAGTCAAATATGGCTTAGTAAGTTTTCAGTTTATCTCACCAGTATCAAACTGATACTGATAGAGTATTTTAAGACGATGTTGTGTTGATGTGTGATGATGATGACAGTTCAATAATATCCAATATAAAAGCGAATTGAATGTAAAGAACTGAAAGTAAATAATAGTTTTGCATTTATGTGGTTCAGAGAGATCAACTCCTATATCCACGAACTGATTTCTCAGTCAATCCACTAACTTAAAATTTGATCTTGTTTACGGATACAAGATATAAATCTAGATATAGAGTTAATCTTACTGTATCCTGTCTCATTTGGTGTTTTTCCTATACTTGTTGGTGTTAGAAAACCTCTGACTACTTACGTATACAGTCGACCTAATCCTCTCGCTTACAAGTTCAAGATAACCAAGCTTCCAGCGGCTAACATTTTGTTTCCTACTTACCCAAACTTCTACACAAATTGAGGGATTTTTTATAGAGGGGTTTTCCAACTAAAAAATTTAAGTTGTCATAGACCAAACTCAGTGTGTCTAGAATTAAGATATACAAAGAGTAGTATCCTAGACTTAAAGGAAGTATATACCGAAACTTTGAGTTGGTAAGTATATTTGAGTTCTGAAGGTTTACTGATAGCACTGTAGACTTCCTTATTCGAAATTGTTGTGTGATAGTTTTTGAGTTTTGAGCTTTTGAAAGCTTTAGATAATAAGAATGTGCAGCATTTTGGTACCATTCAAATGTTGGATTCTATACTTATTTATAGATAAGATGATGAATAGTGTCATTGGAGGGAGCACCAATCACATCCTTCTATTTGTTATTTGAATTCTTCATGTTTGAATCCTCATTAGTCGCAGTCAAGATCTGCATCGTTGTACACTGTAGCTCAGCAACTCTAAAAAAGTCTTCTGCAGATATGCTACGACAAGTGGCAAGTCAAATACTCAAGCCTTAAATATTTTCGTGTTTTTCTAGTTGAGTTGACTTTGTGTTTTATCAGTACATTGACTTTAGGTTGGGCCAATCGAGACTGCTCCATCTTTTATCAGCAGGCTGAACTCCCGTCTTTTGTTAGTTTGAGAACCTGAGTCGGTTTGATGCTTTCAGCTTGACGTAGAAATAATCATCTTTGACTTTTCATCAGCCAGCTTTGACTATTAATCAATAGCTCTGACTTCCCAGCACGGGCAGTCAGCTGCTGGTATGACACTTAATCATATCCTGACTCTATTTGCTTCCAGTAGCGTCGAGTCTTCAGTCTTCAATCTTCAGTCTTCAGTCTTCCGATGTCAGTCTTCGACTTTACTCCAGTAGCTCTATCCATCACCATCACTATACTTTAGTCTTCAGACATCAATTGATATGACTTCAGCCTTTAGTCTCTAGTACTCAATACTTCAGTTAAGCTTCTATCAGCCACTAGTTCTGATACTCCTATCAGTTTGGCTACCTTTAGTACTGCTTGAACTCCTTCAGTCTTAGGCCTATCCAAGCTGGTAGTTCTTCTGCTAAAACGTGTAACAAAAATGCATAACTCCATAACAAGTGAGCAACATTAGTTACATTAACAGGGCAATCATCAGAGGTTTTGGGATCTAATCAAAACACACAGTTAAGATAGAATTAATCCCAATATTTTAGGAATTTTCCCAACATATATATATATATATATATAGAGAGAGAGAGAGAGAGAGTATATCAACTTGGAACTCCAACTTTTTCTAGAACTAGAACTAATGTGGTCTACCCATTTTTTATAGTCTAATGGTCAAGATTAAATAACTCGTTTATTATCCTAAGATTTTAATTGTAACTGTTTAGCCCTATTAAGGGATTTTATATAGGGTAAATATCATATAGCACTCCAACGTATTCGACTTTTTATATCTGTGTCCCAACGTACGTATAGTAACAAATCAAACTACAACCTTTCAAATGGGTTCATAATTTCATAATAATGTCCTAATCGTCGGAATCAGGCTCTTGTGCCTACGTGGCACATCTGAAATCCACGTAAATACACACATGGAGTAAATTAAAAACCCACAAAAATTCTAATAAAAATAACAATTTGAACCAACACAAAACACCGTCGTTTTAAGTCGTACCTCTTACAAAACATCTTGAACTCTAAAAATCTTAAAGTATAGTAGAAGAGAGAATAACCTACATTTCATCCATCAATTTCACCATAGTCGTCTGGTTCGCCACAAATCAACTCTTTCTCATCTTAAAAAAAGCTCCACTGAATCATAAAACCAATCACACTTCACATTATCATTCATCATCGAGTTCCACGAAAAAAAGAAGTTCTGTGAGGCATTTCATCGAGCACCTTATATGCATCCCTCAGATTATTATAAGGACCATAACAATGAATCATGGTGTTATGCACATACACATTGAGACGTAAACAATGCTTCAACGCATCCTCGTGAACCTGCCTCGTTCAAGCTAAAAAACGAAATGCACGACTTAAACACATAAGGGAAAGTATGTTCATCAGGTTCAACTCTCAAATGTTGCATATCGATGAAAGCCCTAATCGTCTCTCATTGTGAGGCCGAATTAGAGGTGGCGTAGGCCCTTATTATCTAGGTATGAATTTGCAGAGGTTGTTTCAGTGAAGAAGAAGAAGAAGAAGAAGAAGAAGAAGAAGAAGAAGAAGAGAGAGAACATCATTCTAGCGACATGATATTTGAATTACGATTAAAGGATTCAGAGACGGTTAAAAGTTAGAGAGAGTTCAAGAAGGTGATAACTTTTTGAAAAACTTGCAACCCTGGCTTGTGCTATTTTAGGGTTCAACAAATGATCTTTTGGTGAAAGAATTAAAGAAGATGAAGACGTACAACATAAACGATGTCATTTCTCGTCGTTTTGCCATATAAGGAAAACAAGCCCGAACTACTATGCCACATATGCAAAATAGGCACGATTCCGACCATCGGGATACATATGTTAAAATTCTGCAATGGTTATAGTTTGATTTGTTATCATGATTATGTTGGAGCACGGATATTAAAATGGGAAAACGTTGGAGTGTTATGTAGTATTTACCCTTTTATATATTCATTTACGGTAACTGTTTTCATATGCACAATCACTATGATTACATGCACAATAACATGAATTACATGAACATAATAATGAATTGGAATGTGATAGCATGCACAAGTAGGAATGACAATGGGCCGGATCTAGACCGGATCTGGCTAGGTCCAAATCCATATCCGATTTTTTTGCTTGGGTCCGAATCCGGTCCAGATCCACCGGATCCAAAAAAAATAGATCCAAATCCTGATCCATAAGATCCCCAGGGTCCAGTATCTAGACCCGGATCCATATGTTTTCGCTTTTAAAATAAATTATAAATCAACTATAATTCACAGTAACACTACAATAATCTAAATACACAATAATACTATAATAATTATTTAGAATTTCTACAATTATCACTATATTGGAAGACGTTAGTTACAAATTTACTATAAGGTAAGAAACAACAAACAATTCGATCGTCGGTGGTGTAAGTGACATGGCCAGCTGTGAATGATGACTGATACATAATTGAAAGAATTTGAAATTAAATTAGGAGCAAATTTGTTTTGGGAGAATTTGAAAAAGAAAATTAAAGAGTTTTAAGTTGGGGTTAGATATTTAATTATAATAAAAATAATATATATAGATATATAAACTAACGGATCTGCGGGTCGGATCTGGATTGAATCCGGGTCGTAAAAACTAAATCCCAGATCCAGATCCGAAATATGGGGTAGGATCCAGATCCATCGGGTCCAAATTTTTGAGGATTGAAATCCTAAAAAACGGATCTGGATCCACGTATCTGGACCGGGTCCAGGATCCATTGACATCTCTATGCGCAAGAATTACGATTATACGAAAAACAACGTGAAGTACAAGAACAACGAAGAATATAATGCGAAAGATCCAAATAGCGAAAATTTAGGGATGTGACTATTTTTATAATTAAAAATTATGAATGCATACCACGACATCTGGGTGCATACCGGGACATCTCACAGAATGCCCGGTCGTAATCCGTGACCGTTGTCTTTCCCTGGTGCAGATTGTAGAATTCATGTTCCTTTCTTTTCCGATAGCTCTTAGGAATGTATTTCTCATATACTTCATCCTTAAATTCCTCTCAGGTATATTCTTCCAGTTCCTCTTCAGATAGGGTCTTTCTCTTCGCCTCTCACCAGAAGTCGATGACACCGGTCATTTGGAAATCAACACATGACAAGCGTTCTTGAGGGGTGCAGTAAAGGAAGTTGAAGATTCGCTCTAGTGAGCGAATCCATAGTTCTGCATCCACGGGATTCCCAGTCCCGTTGAAGGTTGGCGGATTCTGTTTGTGGAATAGTTCCTCGATTCTTCCTGCCTATGGAGGTGGTGGAGGGGTGTCCTTTCTTTCGAGTGTTACCTCACGGTTTCTTCTTCTAGGCGACATCCTAACCTTCATAAATATACGCAATCAAATATCTTCTTATACCATCCATCAGGATCACAATATATATTAGCACGGAAGGCTCTCGGGGAGCTATCATCATATCACATCAAATATCTCTACGAGGACTTTCATCATCGCTTTTAAGATCCATAAGAGGCCATGTACGGAGTATGATGTTTCGAAAATAAATATCAGCATCACTTAGTGTACCTAGTCACGGTGCGTACAAAAATCTAAACGCTTCTGTTGTCATCAGAACAATGGTTCATGTCGGAACTACTCATCGTTTACGCATGCATCAAAAGATATACAAGGGTATATAGACAAACACTATCTTGTCCTAAAAACTAGATCCATAATCGCCTGGGGTGTAGACAGGGCTCAACGTGTCGGAATCTGCACCGAGAGTATGGGTACTATCTACTCCCTCTATCTCATCGTCAGCAGGCAGGTCCTCCTCAGGATCCTCCTCTGGGTCCTCCCCCTCGTCGACCTCAGCATCGAATGTGAGAGCCATGGGATTTCAGAATCTATGGCCCTAACTTCTTCCATAGGAGCCAGGTCCCGGTGGATCTCGGTCGCGATCTCCTCGAAAGCAGTGGCTGGAAATGGAGCAGCAGCAAGACGGGCACAAGCTTCTCTCACGGTGCCTGCAGCTAGGCCACGTGGATCATCAACCTCCACAATATCATAGTACATGGGGCCATGCGGGGGTGGCAGTGGCTGAACTAGGGGAACGCATGTAGGTAGAGGTGGATGCTCACATAGAATGATCGGTGGCGATGGTCCGAGCTATTAATGACGGGGATCGAATCCTACTAGTGGTAGGATCGGAAAAGTGAGTTGTCGAGGACGGGAAGGTCTAGTCTCGAACATGTTCCTGCCATAGCCAGGTAAGAATACGGGTCCATCAGATGCCAAACGAGGCACCTCCGGGTGAAGCCACTCGAGAATCTCATCACGCCAGGTGTATTCCCTCTCGGGGAGATACGGTCCACATGGTGTGGCTCCGTATACCATGAATACATATCTCAGGTGACTGATGAAACGAGGCAAGTCCGCCTCTAGGTGGAAGCTCTCTCGGCGTCGATAGATGTAATCTACCGATATCTCACGTGTATATCCCTACGAGTCTCGTGATCAGTCGAAGCACACCATCCTAAGGTGACGTACCACGGGCATGTGCAGCAGCCCAATGACGAACGAAATGAGCTAAGAACTCACTGATGTCATCTCCTCGGCATATAACTGGTAGGAATGGTTGGAACGTACCACCTCCTCGGGTGTGGCTCTAGAAGATAAAGGGCGCCTAGTCGTAAAAACCGTCTGAACCATCTTATATTCCTAAGTTCTTATGAAACTACTTTCATAGTTTGGTCTCTGGGAAGAGACTGCATGGTTCCTTAGGACAGAACAAACGTTTGATGTCTAGCCTTCGGGTAAAGGCTAAGTGGTCACCCTATCTTATTGGGTTCTGGATTCCTTATTTCTATTCGCATCATAACATTCGATCATAATCGTTACTATAATGTACTTACAATTTGATCTTTCTTTTTATACTTCCTTAACGTTATACTTTGATTCTTTTTATTATTTCCACGATAGAGGCAACACGCATGGTGTTCAAAATTCCTTCGCATGAGAGGTTGTGACTCGTAACAGTGTGAACCTCCAGTTAAGCAATCGCTTCGTCATCGTAGACTCATCGTGTTCTTATCCTCATATCGATTCGGCTTATGATTCTTAAAATTTCTATGTTCTCGTTCTTTCTTAGTATTCCGTTTAATCGGGGATACCTCATGTTCTCATACTAAGTTCGGCACAAAGGGATCATACTCTTAAGAGTCTATGTTCTCATGGAGAAACATACTCATTTCCATTATGTTCCTAGCATGCTTCGCATATAGCAGTAAACATGGATCATGACATAGATTGCGATAAACAAGCATTCTCATATTACTCCCTTACCAAACCCCTAAAGTTTGCAACTTGTTTCAAACTAATGACCAATTATTTTGAAAGTAACTTTTCAAATTAAATTCATTCATTTTTCAAAATATATTTCGATCTTCAAACAAAGCAACATTTGTGAGTCCATTTCACATTCTATATACTTCCATCATTTCAAAATAACCTTCACTTGAGATAGTTACCTTTTATCTCGTTGAGCAGGACGACGATGGAATGCAGTAGCAGTCAAACATCAATAATTTCTAGACTCAACTTTCAACTTAGGATTCAAGGACAGGGTTTCTATGTTCAGAGCGAACAAATGCTCTGATACTACTTTGTGACGACCCGACTTCTCAAGGAAGTACGGATCAAATGGATCATCACTGGTATGATAATGCAGCGGATATATACATAACTAACCAATACAATTAACCATTGAACTACTCATAAATGCATGAAATGAAAGGAATAAATTGTTTCAATAGCAACCCAAGTCATAGAAGGACTTATCAAAAGGTTCAATATCCAAATGTAACTCAATCAGGGTGCAATTCAAGGAACGAGGTACGACCTCAAGTTCAATACGATAGTGAATAACATTTATAATCAAAAGACACCAAAACAATATCAGAGTTAGCAACAATAAACGTGTGGACATGCATATGACGATACATGCCTAAGGTTCTAGAAACCTTTCTACTATAGCAACAAAACACCTACCACTCTGTACCACATCGCACTCATCGTCAATCCTGCTGAACATGCACATCAAAAATGAGATGCAGGGCTAAGTACAAAAGTACTCAGTGGACTCATTGCCAAAAATATTTTCTTTGTAAAGCTATTGAACTGCCCACAATAGCGCATGAGGATTTTAGTTTAAAAGACTCATGCCTATCAAATATTTTATCATTTTCGAAAAGTGTGTCCGATCGGACTATTTTATCCACGTTGTTCCATATCTGATCATTCATTCATTCGCGCACTATGGAGATGGCCACCAACACATAATCATCGTGACCGATCGGGTAGCTAACCTTAACACACAGTCACATGTGTACACAATCCGAGTTAGTCATTAACTAAGTCGGATCCGATCCTTACCCTTTTTTAACGTTGGTGGACCAACACATTCTCATACCACATTGGATATACCAATCTCATATAGGATCACGACAAAACATAAACATTTGGCAGTCAATAATAGTTCATGCAATAATATTGCATAAAGCTTTTGTAAATCATGCTTTGAGGTATGCATATCATTTGGTTTCAAGAGAGCCCACCTGCTAGTCCGAAGCTATAGGTTCTAAGCAAAGCAGGGTGCGATCGTCCTTCCTCGACAACTACGTACGAACAGGCCATTCATAAGAAAATAACTTCTCTTAGATTCCTTCTATTGGTCGAGGGTCGTTTATAAATTACGACTTCACGTTCCCAATTTAGGGTTTCTTTGTGATTTCTTGTGATGGTTTTAAAATAATTTCTATTATCTTATATTCTCAATTCCCAAACTATATTCATTCATCCTTCATAGACGAACCTCAACTTATGAGTCATATATTCCGAGTCTAACCTCGACTCTAACCTTAGTGTTCTTCTAAACGTTATTACGTTATAGATTGTTAGTATTCAAGTTATGATTGGTATATTAGGATATTCTCAAGCCACTAACTAGACTTAACAATTATAGTTACGCCCTAGTAGGTTATGTGTGACGGCTTGTCGATTAACACGATTTAATAAAGGAAGTCTTGACTTATGATTCAAGTGATCCCATACTATCACGTAAGTAAATACTTAGAGATTAACGAAGTTCTTTGTGAATACTAACTCGTCCTTTGAAACCTAAGGATCGACATCTTATGTTTGAATCTTCGCTTACACTTTTCGACATTGCTTGTTTCTCATAACTCGTCTGCGATTATGTAAGTTATATAATCGCTATTCGTTGTCGAGTTGTCTTAACGCTCAATCTAATATCGTATTAGGTTGTCGTTGTTGAGCATTAACGTTGTAAGTCGGCTTTTGGTTTCTTTAACTTAGGAACTCACGTTTCAGTATCCTATTATTAATAGAAAACCCTAATTTGTGTCTAACTTCGATTCTCATTAATTTTTTGTTAAATTATCGAATTTTGTCGATTTCTTTTGGATTCTCGTACATAAGGTACTATGTTGTTTACGTTTGAGGTATTGTTTATCAGCATAACATAAATAAAGTATACAACATCATCCAACACCATACACAACATAAACCATACTAAAGCATTAGAAAACTCTAATTTCTAACATAATACATAGTCATTGTGCGTGTGTGCATGAGTGTTCCATTCATTCATCATAACCACATATCATTCATTCTAAACTTAGAGATTAACTATAATAGCATCATTCACAATTAAAATCAAACTCACACTTAACCATTTTGCTATATTTTCGATAATTAGCAAAAGTATCCAATAAATTCCAATAAAATCATGTTATGCTCCTATCATACTATAGAATTCAATTACCAACTCAATACCATCAAATAAAATTTTAATCATGAGTTAAAACACTAAATTTTTCAGTAATTTGGATTTATTGAACATTGGTGTTCAATAAATTCTACAAAAAAACATATCATGCTTATATCATATACTAAACATGAAATATCATCTCATATCATACATTAAAATTAAAACACATGCTCATTAATACATATATATTTTTAGTAATGACATAATATACATATATATACTAAATTAATTCTACTAACTTCACAACATGTTTATAATATGCAATAAACATGGAATATTAACTTTAAACATCAATTAAATATTTATAGTTTGAACTAAATGCTTGGAATCCTTTTTATCCTCACACTTATATCACATATGTGTTCAATAAATTCCCAATAATGTATAATAGGTTCATATTATTTCAAAACATCATATATCATATTATTTTCAACAAATAAGAATCAAATAAATCTTAAATATATATGTATATAGTTTTCGGCCTTCATGAAAAAAATAGGAGTAGTGTCTCAATAATTTTAAGATTAATATATGATGTTGATATCATATATTAAACACTATACCTCAACTATTTTTCAACAAATAAAATCAAAATAAACCTTAAAAATTATATGTATATTTGCTTAATATGTCGTATTTTTGAAGAAAATAGAGCCTTCAAAGCTTAGGAGAGACTAAAAAGTGTTTTAATAAGTGTTTTAATAACTTCAAGATTAATATATGACGTTCATATCATATATTAAACACTATTTTTCAACAAATAAAATCAAAATAATGGCTTAAAATACCATAAAGCTCTCGGCCTCTTCAACAAAAATACAAGAAAATTTCCAATTTTTTTTATATTTATTCTACATATTCCGAACACATCAACAAGCAACAATATGAAATAACATTCACAAAAGCATGTTTTATCTTCTATAAAAGAATTATAATAAAAATAAAAAAATTATCAAACATACTCAAAAAATTCTCAAACTTTAAACACAGTCTTAAAACATATTTCTAAGTATATTTCATTCATTTCTTGAGAGCATTTGGTGGCTCAAAAGTTATGAAGAAAATGAAGAACAAAAATTAGGGTTCTTCATGAAAGAATTAAAAAAAATCTAAAAAGAGAATGATGAATGCTACCTTTGTATGGTCTTAGAAAATTATTTGGAGGGTTGGAATGGAGGATTGAAGCTTGGAGAAGGTGAAGAATTTGAAAAACAAAGAGAGAATTTTGTCTTCCAAAGAGAGAGAGGGAATGGCTCGAAATGCTACTGCATTCTGCTGCAAATGGGCTGGTTTAAGCCTATATGGAATGCCCTTGGTGGTAGTTGGAAGAAAGACTAGTCAAATTACTCGATTTGGCATGTTAATATTGGTTCTTTAAGTTTTATCGCGCTTTCGATTGATTTCTCCGAACCTTAAGGTTTTATTTTATTAAATAGACTTAAAAAAACTTATTTCATAGCTTATAATAATTTCATGAAGTTCGGATTGCATCCGGTAAGTCAATCCTGAATTATCGCGGAAAAACAGAGTCCGACGATTAAATTATGCTCATTCGAAGTTCTATTGAATTCTTGAACTTTCATTATTAATTTGTGTCTTTTAAATCATTTCTTATAAATTTAGACCCTTGGTTCGAGTTTCGTCTGCTCGATCGCTTTAGGGTTTTTTCAGATATATTCCTGCGCTCGATTAAGTTCTTCAGGAATTTCATTCAGAAATTGATTCTTATGAATTCTAAATTCATAAATATATATTCCTTCATGATTTTGATTTTTCTCATTAATTTCAATGATTAGCACGGACTGAAAGTTGATTCTACTCGTGAATAGTACTTTTGAGACTGACCGGGCAAGTCTGCCCGAAAATTCTAATTCTTTGGCTTCTCATATGTTTTCGTGAGACGATTCTAGAAATCCAATCCTTTTGTTGAGATTCATTCTAGATCTTTCATTCTATGTTCAGTCTATTCAGGAAACCCTAATCCGGTGGACTAGTAACTAGTTTTTGATTTCTCTAGTTTTCGATCTCCGAATCGATTCTAATTCGTTTCTTTGGTTACCTTAAACATATTTAAGGTCTTAGCACCACAAGTAATTGTTTTAACCATCACTAATAAAAGTGTTAAATTTTTCGGGTTATTACATATCATCCCCCTTAAAATAAATTTCGTCTTGAAATTTGCTAAGCTTGGAAAAGATCTGGGTATTTTTCTTTCATAGCTAATTCTAATTCCCATGTTGCTTCTTCTTTTCCATGGTGTCTTCATAGAACTTTTACTAATGGTATCTCCTTGTTCCTTAACTATTAGATACGTCGGTCCAAAATTTCTGTAGGCAATTCTACATAACTCATATTGTCATCGAGGACAATATATGTCGGTGGTATCACATGGCTGGGGTCATGTATGTACTTCATTAGTTGTGAGACATGGAACATATTGTGTACGTTTCTAAAGGTTGGCGGCAATACCAGTCTGTAAGCTGCTGGTCCTATCATTTCCAAAATTTCATAGGGTCCTTTGAAACGTGGTCGCAGCTTCCCTTTGATTCCAAATCTCAAGATTCCTTTTGACGGGGAGATCTTCAAGAAAACTTTGTTTCCCACTTCAAAATGTAGCTTTGTGCGCCGTTTGTCGGCGTACGACTTCTGTCGGTCTTGGGCCTCCTTGATCTGTTGGCGGATTTATCTCACGATCTCAATCATCTCTCCCACAGAGTCAGGTCCTAGTACTCTTCTTTCTCCCACTTCATCCCAGTAAAGTGGTGATCGACATTTCTTTCCATAAAGCGCTTCATATGGGGGGCCATTCCAATAGTTGCTTGGTAGTTGTTGTTGTAGGCGAATTCCACCAGTGGTAATACTTGTTCCCAACTTTTTCCTCTATCGAGGACAACAGTTCTCAACATGTCTTCAAGCTTTTGAATGGTCCTCTCGGATTGTCCGTCCGTTTGTGGGTGAAACACGGTACTGAAATGTTGTCGAGTCCCCAATTCCTTTTGTAAGCTCGTCCATAATCTGGATGTAAATTTCGAATCTCTATCAGACGTGATAGTCTCCGGAACTCCATGTAAACGTACGACTTCTCAAACGTACAACTGTGCTAATCTGTCTGATCCATGCGTTATAGGAATTGGTAGAAAATACGCGCTCTTGGTCAAACGATCGATGATGACCCAAATAGCGGTATTTTCTCTTTGTGATTTGGGTAGCCTGTAACAAAATCCATGGCTATATCGTCCCATTTCTATTCCGGTATGTCCAGCGGTTGTAAGGTTCCATACGTTCGTTGGTGGAGTGCTTTCACTTGTTGACACGTCAAACAACGTTCTATGAATGAAGCTACGTCTCACTTCATTCCATCCTACCAAAATTTCTCCTTGAGATCTTGATACATTTTGGTGCTTCCGGGGTGTGCAGTGTAAGAAGTCTCATGGGCTTCTTTCAAGATCTCGCTCTTAAGCTCTTTGTCTTCCGAAATACACACTCTCCCATCATACAGCAAAACATCATTTGTTGATTATCTGAAATTTTTGTGGTTATTGTCCTTGGTCTTAGCTCGTACTTCCTCTAGCTTCTCGCTCTTCTTATGGGCTTCCAAGATTCGAGCTCTTAAATCCGGGATTACAATTAATGTTGCAATACAACCTTCTATCGTCTGAGGCGGGTCTATAACTTTGATGTTCATCTTCTGAAATTCCTTTATAAGCATCTCCTCATGACTGAGGAGGCATCCCAAACTAGAGTGATATTTACGACTCAAAGCATCGGCTACAACATTAGCCTTGCCTGGGTGGTAATTGATACCACAGTCGTAATCTTTCACCAGTTCTAACCATCTACGTTGCCTCATGTTAAGATCTTTCTGCTCAAATAAATACTTCAAGCTTTTATGATCAATGTAGATCTCACATCTAGCTCCATAGAGATGGTGTCTCCAAATCTTTAAGGCATGTACGACTGCTGCTAATTCCAGGTCGTGTGTAGGATAGTTCAACTCATGTAGGCGTAATTGCCTTGAAGCATAAGCAATAACTTTGCCTTCTTGCATTAGAACACATCCTAATCCATTCTTCGAAGCGTCCATGTAGATTGTTTACTCCTTATCTGCTTCGGGTACTGCGAGTATAGGTGTTGTCGTCAGCAACTCCTTCAATCTCTGGAAACTAGCCTCACACTTGGCGGTCCAAGTGTACTTGATTCATTTTCTTAACAATTGGGTCATGGGTTGGGCTATCGTTGAAAATTCTTCGATAATAGCCGGCAAGTCCTAAGAAACTCCGAATTTCATTCGGGTTCTTTGGTGATTCTCATTCTCGAACTATATCGATCTTAGAGGGGTCTACTTTGATTCCCTCGACGGACATGATGTGACCTAAAAATGTCATCTCACCTAACCAGAATTCGCACTTGCTAAACTTGGCGAAGAGTTGCTCTTGCCTCAATGTTTGCAGCACAGTTCTCAAGTGCTCTTCATGTTCTTGGTTATTCTTGAAGTATATTAGGATATCGTCTATGAATACTAAGAAAATTTATCTAAGTATGGGTGAAATACCCTGTTCGTGATATCCATAAATATTGTTGGGGCACTTGTAAGTCCAAATGGCATAACGATGAATTCGTAATAATCATACTTTGTATGGAAAGTCGTTTTAGGTACATTCTCTGGTCTAATCCTCAGTTGATGGTATCCAGACTTTAAATCTATCTTCGAAAAGACTCATGCTCCCTTAAGCTGATCAAACAGATTGTCAATTCGGGGCAAAGGATATTTATTCTTAAGAGTTATCTTGTTTAACTCTCGATAGTCTATGCACATTCTCAACGTGCCATCATTCTTCTTCACGAAAAGGACATGTGCTCCCCATGGAGACACACTAGGTCTAATGAAACCTAACTCCAAGAGTTCTTACAGTTGGATCTTCAATTCCTCAAGTTCTTTTGGTGCCATCCGATATGGGGCTTTCGACACAGGGGCAGAACCTGGTTCAAGGTCGATCGTGAACTCAATTTGTCGGTTTGGCGATAATCCCGGTAGTTCGTCTGGAAAGACGTCGGGATACTCCTTCACGATCGGAACGTCTTCTATCATTCTTTCATTCTGGTCTTCCTCCTAGAGATAGATAAGGTAGGCGTGGTTCTCTTTCTTGTTCAGCAACGTCCTTGCTTGTAGCGCGGATATGATTGGGACTCTCCTCCCCATGTTGATTCCGTGAAAGTCTGTAGGTTTCTCTCCGGGATATTGGAAAGAAATTTTTCTTTCATTACACAGGATAGTCGCATTATGTTCGGTTAACCAATTCATTCCTAGGATAATATCCACATTTGTCATAGGTATGATGTGAAGGTTATCTGTCATGACCTTAAGTGAGCCTAGTCCAAGTTCTAGGTTCGAGTATGTGTGGGTTACCGTTTTATGCCTCATACTAGTGAAGAAATTCTCATTATTTGTTCAGCGCGTTTAGGATCTAGTCCTAAGTTTTCTACGCATGCTTCATCAATAAAAGAATGCGAGGCGCCAGCATCAAATAGTAGGACAACATGCAATTCTATGAGTGTTCCCATACCTGCCAAGTTTCCTTGATTCCTTGGCGGTTCCCCACGGAATTCTCTTTCCGATTCGTATGTAGGCTCGCTGCGATGGCGGTTGTTGTTGTTGTTGTTACTGTTGTGGTTGTTGCTGTTGTTGTTGCGGCGGTTGTCGATATTGTTGCTGCTATCGCCATTGTTGTTGTCGTTGTCTCCGTGGTGGATAGGGTCGTTGGATCGACTGGAAGTACTGAATCGGGGGCTGTCGCTGAAACGGTTGAGCTTGGATAGCGCAGACCGATTGGACTCGGTTAGGCACGTTGGGACGGCCATTTCCTCCTTGGCGCATCCCTGGACAGTCTCTAGAGTAGTGACCCTTCTAGCCACATTTGAAGCATCCATCATTCATGAATGTGCATGCTCCTTTGTGACTCCTATGACACCTAAGGGCATACGTGGAGTCTTACGAATCTCTAGTTTTCCCCGCCAGGTGTGGGTACCATTGTGCGTCCATTACCTTGTCTGTGCCCAGATGGCACGTTACTTCCTTGCCATGGCCTCCTGTCGGCCTGGTCAATATGTGATCCTTGACCTTGGTGGGGTCCTTCCCACTTTCTCTTCCCAAGATCTCCTTGGAGATTCGGTGAATGCACAGCGACAATCATATCTTCGGGCAGGGCAGCCTCAATATCCAATGCTCTGCTAAGGGACTCACGGTAGGTCAGATTTCCATGGCCAACTAGCGATACCCTGATCTCATGACGGAGTCCCGTCCGGAACTATTATGCCCTCTTCTCATCGGTGTCGATCAGCTGAGGTGCATACCTCGACATCTCACAGAATGCCCGATCGTAGTCCGTGACCGTTGTCTTTCCCTAGCGCAGATTGTAGAATTCATGTTCATTTCTTTTTCGATATCTCTTAGGAATGTATTTCTCATATACTTCATCCTTAAATTCCTCCCAGGTATATTCTTCCAGTTCCTCTTCAGATAGGGTCTTTCTCTTCGCCTCTCACCAGAAGTCGATGACACTAGTCATTTGGAAAGAAACGCATGACAAGCATTCTTGAGGGGTGCAGTGAAGGAAGTTGAAGATTCGCTCTAGTGCGCGAATCCATAGTTCTGCATCCACGAGATTCCCAGTCCCGTTGAAGGTTGGTGGATTTTTCTGAGGAATAGTTCCTCGATTCTTCCTGCCGGTGGAGGTGGTGGAGGGGTGTCCTCTCTTTCGGGTGTTACCTCACGGTTTCTTCTTCTCGGCGGCATCCTAACCTTCATAAATATACGCAATCAAATATCTACTTATACCATCTATCAGGATCACAATATATATTAGCACATAAGGCTCTCGAGGAGCTATCATCATAACACATCAAATGTCACTATGAGGACTTCCATCATCACTTTTAAGATCCATAAGAGGCCATGTACGGAGTATGATGTTTTGAAAATAAATATCAGCATCACTCAGTGTACCTAGTCACTGTGCGTACAAAAATCTACACGCTACCGTGGTCATCAGAATAAGGGTTCATGTTGGAACGACTCATCGTTTACGCATGCATCAAAAGATATACAAGGGTATATAGACAAACACTATCTTGTCCTAATAACTAGATCCATAGTCGCCTGGGGTGTAGACAGGGCTCAATGTGTCTGAGTCCGCACCGGGAGTATATGTACTGCTACTCCCTCTATCTCATCGTCAGCAGGCAGGTCCTCCTCAGGATCCCCTCTGGGTCCTCCTCCTCTTCGACCCCAGTATCGAATGTGAGAGCCATTGTCTTTCGGACTCTATGGCCCTACCTTCTTCCATGAAGCCAGGTTCGGTGGATCTCGATCACAATCTCCTCGAAAGCAGTGGCTGGAAATGGAGCAGCAGCAAGACGGGCACAAGCTTCTCTCACGGTGCCTGCAGCTAGGCCACGCGGATCATCAACCTCCATAATATCATAGTACAGGGGACCATGCGGGGGAGGCGGCGTCTGAGCTAGGGGATCGCCTGTAGGTAGAGGTGGATGCTCACATAGAATGATAGGTGGCGATGGTTCGGGCTATTAATGACGGGGCTAGAATCCTACTAGAGGTATGATCGAAAAAATGAGCTATCGAGGACGGGAAGGTCCAGCCATAGCCAGGAAAGAATACGGGTCCATCAGATGCCAAACGAGGCACCTCCGGGTGAAGCCACTCGGGAATCTCATCACACATGGTGTATTCCCTCTCGGGGAGATACGGTCCACATGGTGTGGCTCCGTATACCATGAATACGTATCTCAGGTGATTGATGAAATGAGGCAAGTCCGCCTCAAGGTGGAAGCTCTCTCGGCGTCGATAGATGTAATCTGTCGATATCTCACGTGTATATCCCTGCTAGTCTCGTTATTAGTCGAAGCACACCGTCATAAGGTGACGTACCACGGGCATGTGCAGCAGCCCAATGACGAACGAAATGAGCTAAGAACTCACTGATGGCATCTCCTCGGCATATCTGATAGGAATGGTAGGAACGTACCACCTCCTCGGGTGTAGCTCTAGAAGATAAATGGCGCATAGTCGTAAAAATCGTCCGAACCATCTTATATTCCTAAGTTCTTATGAAACTACTTTCATGGTTTGGTCTCTGGGAAGAGACTGCATGGTTCCTTCGGACAGAACAAACGTTCGATATCTAGCCTTCGGGTAAAGGCTAAGTGGTCACCCTATCTTATTGGGTTCTGGATTCCTTATTTCTATTCGCGTCATAACATTCGATCATAATCGTTACTATAATTTACTTACAATTTGATCTTTCTTTTTATACTTCCTTAACGTTATACTTTGATTCTTTTTATTATTGCCACGATAGAGGCAACACGCATGGTGTTCGGAATTCCTTCGCGTAGAGAGGTTGGGGATCATAACAGTGCGAACCTCCGTTAAGCAATCTCTTCGTCATCGTAGACTCGTCGTGTTCTCATCCTCAAATCCATTCGGCTTATGATTCTTAAAATTTCTATGTTATCGTTCTTCCTTAGTATTCCGTTCAATCGGGGATACATTATGTTCTTATACTAAGTTCGGCGCAAAGGGATCAGACGTCTTAAGAGTCTATGTTCTCATGGAGAAACATACTCATTTACATTATGTTCCTAGCATGCTTCGCATATAGCAGTAAAAATGGATCATGACATAGATTGTGATAAACAACCATTCTCATATTACTCCCTTACCAAACCCCTAAAGTTTGCAACTTGTTTCAAACTAATGACCAATTATTTTGAAAGTTACTTTTCAAATTCAATTCATTCATTTTTCAAAATTTATTTCGACCTTCAAACAAAGCAACATCTGTGAGTCCATTTCACATTCTATATACTTCCATCATTTCAAAATAACCTTCAGTTGAGATAGTTACCTTTTTCCTCGTTGAGCAAGACGACGATGGAGTGCAGTAACAGTCAAACACCAACAATTTCTAGACTCAACTTTCAACTTATGATTCAAGGACAGGGTTTCTATGGTTCAGAGCGAACAAATGCTCTGATACCACTTTGTGACGAACCGACTTCTCAAGGAAGTACGGATCAAATAGATCGTCACTGGTATGATAATGCAGCGGATATATACATAACTAACCAATACAATTAACCATTGAACAACTCATAAATGCATGAACTGAAAAGAATAAACTGTTTCAATACCAACCCAAGTCACAGAAGGACTTGTCAAAAGGTTCAATATCCAAATGTAACCCAATCACGGCGCAATTCAAGGAACGAGGTACAACCTCAAGTTCAATACGATAGTGAATAGCAGTTATAATCAAAAGATACCAAAACAATATCAGAGTTAGCAACAATAAACGTGTGGACATGCATATGACGATACATGCCCAAGGTTCTAGAAACCTTTCTACTCTAGCAACAAAACACGTGTCACTCTGCACCACCTCGCACTCATCGTTAATCCCTGCTCAACATGCACATCAAAAATGAGATGCGTGGCTAAGTACAAAAGTACTCAGTGGACTCATTGCCGAAAATATTTTCTTTGTAAAGTTATTTCTCATTAATTCCTTCTTAAATTATCAAAATTTGTCGATTTCTTTTGGATTCTCGTACATAAGGTACTATGTTATTTACGTTTGAGGTTTTGTTTGTCGGCATAACATAAATAAACTATACAACATCATCCAACACCATACACAACATAAATGTAACGACCCGACTTCCCAATGAAGTACGGATCCTATGGATCGTCACCGGTATAATAAAGCAGCGGATATAAACATAATTATTTAATGCAGTTAACCATTTAACTACTCAACAACGCATAACTAACAAGGAATTAAGATATTCGATACCAACTCGAGTCACAGAAGGACTAATCAAAAAGGGTGCAAGGTTCAAATATAACCCAGTCATGGCACAATTCAAAGTACGAGGTACGACCTCAAATTCAATACGGTATGAAGGCAATTATAATCAAAACATCAAAAGTTATCAGAGTTAGGCAGCAGTAAACGTGTGGACATGCATATGACGATGCATGCCCAAGGTTCTAGAATCCTTTCTAATTAAGCATAAAACACCTGCTACTCTGCACCACCTCGCACTCATCATCGATCCTTGCTCAACCTACACATCAAAAACGAGATGCAGGGCTAAGTACAAAAGTACTCAGTGGACTCATTGCCGAAAACATTTTCTTTTTCAAAAGTTATTAACTGCCCACAATAGCGCATGAGGATTTTAGTTAAAAGACTCATGCCTATCAAACATTTTATAGTTTTCCAAAAGTGTCCGGTCGGACTATTTCATCCACGTTGTTCCATATCTGATCATTCATTCATTCATTCATTCGCGCACTATGGAGGTGGCCACCTACACATAGTCGTCGTGACCGGTCGAGGTAGCTAACCTTAACACACAGTCACACGTGTACACAATCCTAGTTAGTCCTTAACTAAGTTAGATCCGATCGTTACCCTTTTTTAACGTTGGTGGACCAACACATTCACATACCACATGGGATATACCAATCTCAGATAGGATAACAACAAAACATAAAACTTTGGCAGTCAATAACATTTCATGTGATAATATTTCATAAAGATTTGTAAAACATGCTTTGAGATATGCATAACATTTTCGTTTCAAGAAAGTCCACCTGCTAATCCAAAGCTAGTAAGTCTAAATGAGCAGGGTGTGGTTGTTCTTCCTCACGACTACGCACGATCAAACCCTTCATAAGAAAATAGCGCTTAGATTCTTTCTATCGATCAAGGTCGCTTATAAACTACGACTTAAAGTTCCCACTTAGGGTTTCTTTATGATTTCATGTGATTGTTTTAAGATAATTTATATTATCTTACATTCCTAATTCCCATGCTATATCACTTCATCGTTTATAGGTGAACTTCAATTATGAAACACATACTCCGAGTCTATCCTCGACTCTTAACCTTAGTGTTATTCTAAATGTTATTACGTTATAAATTGTCGGTAATCATATTATGATTGGTAAATTAGGATATTCTCAAGCCACTAACTAGACTTAACAATTATAGTTACATCCTAGTAGGTTATGCTTGACGACTTGTCGTATTAGCACGATAATTAAAAGAGGAGTATTGACTTATGATCCAAGTGAATACATGCTATCATGTAAGTAAGTACTTAAGAATAAATGAAGTGCTTTGGGAATATTAACTCGACTTTTGAGATATAAGGATCGACATCTTATGTTCGAATCTTTGCTTACACATTACGACATTGTTTGTTCATCTTAACTCGCTTGAGATTTCATATGCCATATAATCGTTATTCGTTATCGAGTTGTTTTAAAGCTCAACTAATATCGTATTGGGTTGTCGTTATTGAGTATCAACGGCGTAGCTCGGCTTTTGGTTTTTCTAACTTAGGAACTCACGGTTGAGTAACATTTTAATAGTAGCAAACCCTAATTTATGTCGAACTTCGATTCTCGTGGGTTCGTTCTTAAGTTATCGAAATTGGTCGATTTCTTTTGGATTCTCGTACATATAGTATTATGTTGTATACGTTTGGGTTTTGGTTTGTCGGTACAACATAAACATAAACATCCAACACCAAACAATACCATACACAACATAAACTATACTAAAGCATTAGAAAACCCTAATTTCTAGCATAATACACAATCATTGTGTATGTGTGCATAAGTGTTCCATTCATTCACCATAATCACAATCATTCATTCAAAGCTTCTAATTTCACTATCATAGCATCATTTAACATTAGAATTAAACACATACTTAGCCATTTTGTTATATTTTCGATAATTAGCATCAATTAGCATATGTATCCAATAAAATCATGTTATACTCCTATCATACTATAGGATTTAATTATCAACTCAATATCATCATATAAAATTTCAAACCATAGTTTAAATTTGTAACAGCCCGCCAATCTAAGGTACGGATTAGACGGATCACATTATATTAACGAGGATTAAGAACATAATGACCAACAACCTTTCGAGACTTCAAACTATTATGGATAAACATACAACGATTTCATACAAACTAGACCAACAGATCATCAACAAAAGGATTCAACTGATCTCGAGGTAACATAAGTAATATCCAAAATAATAAAGTGTTTTGAATAAATGAAAGCATGTGAATGCATATATGATGATATACATCCAAGGTAAACTATTTACTTACAAAAACTCCACCGCTCAACACTTGTCCATCCTATCACAGACTCAACTCGCACATTTAAAAACAAACATGCAGGCTAAGTACAAGATTGCACTTAGTGGACTCATGCCAAAATAATTTCATTTAATTACACCGCCCATTAGTATAACATGAGGATTTTAGTTGAAATAACTCGTGAATACCAAAATACTTTATCATTTCTCAAAAGATTAGCACATGGGCATTTTCCGATTCATTATGATCCGTATCATTTACATAATCGTCCATAATCGATCTCACGCCGTAGAAGTAGCCTCTTCACCGACGCGCGATCGTCGAAGATGTTGCTAACGGCTCACAATCACATAGTCGGGATTCTCGCATCGACTAGGATCCACGACCGCCGATGATGTTGCTAACGGCTCGCGATCACTGCTTGGTGTACACGTTAATCCTAGCTGTGAATGCGCAGATCCGACTAGGATCCGATATCGATTTTAAAATTGGGAGCTACCCGATAAGCGATTCACATTCATAGTTGGCTCGCCCAACAACATGATAGGATACATACGTTAAAACATAAATATTTTGGGCATGTAATTGAGTAATAGTTCATAATCATTTCTCAACCGAAAGCTTGTAAATAAATACTTTCGAAGAAAGCATCGTAAATAAAGGGTTTTCGAGTAAAGCCCACCCGCACACGTGGGTCTTTCGACTATGGTCTCTTTCCCACGTCGATGCCCGTCCACGTATCACCTTAACGTAAGAATTATTTTAGTACGTCGGTCACGTTCGATAGAAGCGAACATAGTCTATAACGTTCTACGATCAAATAAGGCTAACGTTGGACTTATTTTGGCGTTCCTAATTGATTGATGTCGATTATGGAATTTCTCAACATATAAAGGGTATTCTTTTTGGTATATAATGTGCGTTTTAATGTACTTACGTAACGTAAGTAGCATTGTTACTAAGCGTCTTCGCCACATAGATCACGACATCGAATTGCGTCTGTTGACCTTGGTCGATGATTTTGGTCAACTATTTTGACCAAGTCAACCAAAAGTCAATAATTTTGACTTTGGTCAACAAAAGTCAACATTTGACTTTTTCAACTATTTATGAAATTCTTATCATTTTATGTGCAATTCTTGTTCCAAAAATTCCTATAAAATCATACTATGTCTAAAACATTATTTTAGATCATATTATGTAATTATACTTGATAAAATAAATTTATAACATTATTACACATATTATAAAGTTTTCGGTCATTATAAATTAAATGGCTTAGACTTGTGTAAAAATTCTTATAAATTCACATGTCACATTATTTTATCATGTGATTAATAATATGTAATTACCTTAGTCAAATAAAATTTATACACCTTAGTATTTTAACATATGGTTTCGGTTTTCTTAATAAATCCAACAAATGATTTTTAAAAATTCGATAAATTCATATAACAATTATTCACCCTCAACTATGCTTACTATAACATAATTGTTATTTATTATGAACTATTGAATTTAATTTACCTAAGTCATGTTCGAAAATTCCAACTTAGGTCCAAATAATTTTTATAAATTTCAATAAATTCTCACAACCATATATTATGAATCTACATACTTAATATGCTATCATAACACTTAAAACATGAATTATATCACAAAACATTATCATATATATATATTTTTGGTATTTAATAAATTATAGGCTATAGTTTTCCAAAAATTCTACATAAATTCATATAAGCATATTTAATACCCTAGATCATGATTTCATACTCAAATCAACAATTAAAAATCATAATCATCAACATATAGCACCCCTAAGTTTTCGGTCCAAAGTATAAATTTAATAGCATGCTTAATTTCATGATATAATTAATATACATGCTTAATAACATCATATAAACATAATACCTAAACATATTAACATGAGTTCTAAAATTTTCGAAAATTGCATAAATAAACTAAGATCATAACTTAAAATTTAAGCTGACTAAATTGAAAATTTAAGCATGTATCTGAAGATCGTGCGATTTCTAACCTTTAATCGATGCAATTTTGATCGCAAGGTTTAATTGATCTAAGTTTGGGATTAAAATTTGATGAACTTTCTCAAAATTCCTCACTATATTTTCGGTAGTCAAGGGTTTCAAAATGGAGAAATGAAATACCCAACTTATATTTATAGACTTATACATGTTGCAAAGTAATTATTATACTAAAATATCATCAATCCACTTGTTAATTCTAGTCAAAAATTTCGGCACCTCCATAAGCTATAAGACAAGAATTTTAATTCTTATCTCATACAACTCATTATGATATGTCCTTATCCTTTAAATTACAACTTGTATCATAGTTGTCATTTAATTAAATAATTGTAACAATTAAGATATATATGTATAGATTTGGCTATATCATATAGCCTTAGAATAAAATTTTATCTTATACTATATTATATACCTTATTATATCATATTATAATTAATTAATAAATTATAGCATAATTATAAAGAATTAAATGAATTAATCACATTGTTCTTCAAATATGAAATTTCGCCAACTTTAGTGTATTAGGAACAATTTTATTTAATTTCCTATCATATATTATATTATAATCCTATTATAAAGTTACTTTAGAAAAGTCAAAAATTTCAACTATCAAATGGCATTAATATATAGTGTGAAATTAAAAAATTTCAACCCATTTTTCAACAATTTCGGCTCTCACAATTAATGAGCCTTGGATGACTTGTTTTATTAGCTAATTAATACTACTTTACAACTCATATATGTTAAGATCCTAATCATAACATCTCATTAATTATAAGATGATATTTTTACATAAAATCATGCTTTAAAACCTAAGAATTTCGCCACTCATGCACAAGTTGGATCCCACACTTGTGCAAATTATATTACACCTCATTTTGTCCTTAATGATATCATAATGATATAATAATTATCAAATATCATTAATTAAATAAGAATAAAATTAAAAATCATGCTTAGGAACCCACATTTTGAAAATCACTAAGGTAATTACAAATATTTTATTTCCTTGTATAAAATAGCTATTATATAATTATGTGACATATTATATGTCTTAGATAATAAATTTAATCATAGAAAAGTATTTAAAATAATTTAGGTTTTAAAACCCTAATTTGAAATATAATATTTGAAAATCTCAAAATATGGTACATTCTATTCTTTAAATTCTCTAGCATTATTTAATGATAAATAATGCTCTTATATAATAATATAATTATAGGAATTTGAATTTTATAATTCCGAGATCATATGCTAAAGTTATCGCATTATCTCTAAGCGTAGAGCGTTTGAAGCGTCTCTAAATTCTCATAGTTTGATTATCTCTAAAATGTTCAAAATAAAGTTTGTTACAACTTTATTTATTCCTATATTAATAGGAATTTTGAAATTGCTTAATCGCTTAATAATATCAGTAAGCGTAATTGTCGAATCTATTCGACGTTGAAAATACGTTCGAAGGAATATTGAAAATTATATTCCTTAATTCACTAAGCATCGATGAATCTCACACGAAATTATCCAATTATGCTTGGTCAAAGTCAAGAGTTGACTAATTAAGATTTTAATTATTGAATTAATAATACTAATTACGGAATTTATTATCGTAATTCAAATATTAAAACTACGGATATTACAAAATTCTCCAAAACTTTCGGCAATCTCAAATTAATAAGTTTTGGTGTTCAATAAATTCCACAAAAATTATATCATGCTTATACAATATACTAAATATGAAATATCACTTCATATCATGCATTAAAATTTTAAACCCATGCTTTTCACCCACAATCATTTTCGCTAATCACATAAACATATATATACCTATTCAATAATTTCCAATCTTTCACGATATGGTTATATAATGCAATACCATGTAATATTAACATTAAACATCAACTAATATTTATAATATCACACATTCTATTATTCTCAACAACAAAAATCAAATAAATCACTATATATATATATATATATATATATATATATATATATATATATAACTCACGGTTCCTCTTGGAAAAATAGGAGAGGTGTTTGAATAAATTCAAGGTTAATATATGATGTTCATATCATACCTTAAACACCATATCTCAACTATTTCCAACAAATAAAAATCAAACCATACTCTAAAATATATATATGTTATTCGGTCAAAATAAAATAAAATAGGAGATGTGTTTCAAAAATTCCAAGATTTTTATATGATGTTCACATCATATATTAGACACCATATCTCAATTATTTTTCAAAAAAAAAACAAACCATGGTTTAAAACAAGCCCTAAACTCACGGCATTTTCAAAAAAAATTCAAAAGTATTCTGGAAAATTATGATAATACATTAGCAAGCAACAATATCAAACAATATTCACTAAATCATGCTTTGTCATATATAAAAAGAATTAAAGCATAAATCGAAAAAAAAAACTGCTCCAAAAATTATGAAATTTTTACAGTAGCCTTAGAACATTATTCTAAGCATTTTCATTCATGTCTTGAGAGCATTTGATGGCTCCAAGGTCACGAAAAAAATAAGGAGCAACCTAGGGTTTTTTTGTGAAATAAATCAAGAAAAATCTAAAAAAAATTGTACTCCATTAAAAATGGAGATAATGATGAGTACTACCTTAGTATGGTCTTATAATAATAGTTTGGAGGTTGGAAGGTTTTAAGAAGGAGGATTGAAGGTTGAAAACTTGAAGAACAATGGAGAGAATTTGAAAAAGAGAGAGAAAAATGTGTTCCAATGTATGAGGCTGCAAGTGAACGACTCCTTACTGTATTGGTATACCTAAGGGCTGTCATTACCCATTTGGGGTGGTCTTGGTGGTAGTTGGGAGGTGGATTGGTCAAATTACCCGTTTTGACGTGTTAATACCGACTCTTTAAGTTTTAATGCGCTTTCGATTGATTTCTCGGAACCTTAAGGTTTTATTTTATTAAATATCCTTTAAATGACTTATTTCAATGTTTATAAAAATTTCATGAAGTTCGGACGTCGTCCGATAAGTCAATTCCGAGTTATCGCGGAAAAACAACGTTCGACGATTAATTTATGCTCATTCAAAAATTCTATTGAACTTTTGAGCTTTCATAATTAATTTGAGTCTTAAAAATTATATTTTATTGATTTAGACACTTGGTTCGAGTTTCGGATCGTTCGGATCAATTTAGGGTTTTCCCGGTATATTTTTCTTGGCGTTCGGTTGTTCTTCGAGAATTTCTTTCTAAATTGATTCTTATAATTCCTAAATTCATAATAATATATTCCTTCATGATTTTAATTTTATCATGAATTATCATGGTTAGCACGGATCGAAGTTGATCCGCTCGTAAATAGTGCCTTTAAGATGCATCGCAAGTATGCCCGAAAATTCTCATTCCTCGCTTCTCACATGTTTTCATGAGAGGATTCTAGAAATGAAATCCTTTTGTCAAGATTCATTCTTGATCTTTCATTCTATGTTCAGGTTATTCAGAAAACCCTAATCCGGTGGGACTAGTCACTAGTTTTTGATTTCTAGTTTCGATCTCCGAATCGATTCTAATTCATTTCGTTGGTTACCTTAAACATAATTGAGGTCTAAGAACCACAAATAAGTTATTTAAACATCACTAATAAAAGTTTTAAATTTTTCGGTTATTACATACCATCCCTTAAAATAAATTTCGTCCGAAATTTGCTAACCTGGAATAGATCGGGTATTTCTTCATAGCTGATTCCGGTCCTGTGTTGCTTCTTCTCGACCATGGTGTCGCCATAGAACTTTCACCAATGGTATCTCTTTGTTCCTTAGCCTTTGATACGCGATGCCTAAAATTTTTCGTGGCGGTTCTACGTAACTCATATTGTCATCGAGGAAAATATCTATCGGTGGTATCACATGGCCGGGTCGTATGTACTCCTTAGTTGTGAAACGTTGAACACATTGTGCACGCTTCCAAAACTTGGCGGCAATGTAAGTCCAGAAGTCACGGCCCTATCCTTTCCAAAATTTCATAGGTCCCATGAAGCGTGGTCGTAGTTTCCCTTTATTCCAAATCTCACGATTCCTTTTGATGGATAAATATTCAAGAAGACTTTGTCTCCTACGCCAAATGTAGTTCGTGCGACGCTTGTCAAGATACGATTTTGTCTGCCTGGGCCTCCTTGATCCATTGGCGGATCTGTCTCACAATCTCGATCATTTCGCCCACAGAGTCAGGTCCTAACACTCTCCTCTCTCCCACTTCATCCCAGTAGAGGGGTGATCGACATCTCTTTCCATAAAGAGCTTCGTACGGGGCCATTCCAATTGTTGCCTGGTAGCTGTTATTGTAGGCGAATTCCACAAGTGGAAACACTTGTTCCCAACTTTCTCCTCTATCGAGGACAACGGTTCTCAACATTTCTTCTAGCGTTTGAATGGTCCTCTCGGACTGTCCGTCCGTCTGTGGGTGAAACGCGGTACTGAAATGTAGTCGAGTTCCCAATTCCTTTTGTAAACTCATCCAGAATCTGGATGTAAATTTCGAATCTCTATCAGACGTAATAGTCTTCGGAACTCCATGTAGACGTATGACCTCCCCGACGTACAACTTTGCTAGTCTGTCGATCCATGTGTTATCGAATGGGTAGAAAATGCGCTCTGGTCAAACGATCGATGATGACCCAAATAGCGGTATTTCTCTTTGTGATTTGGGTAGCCCGGTAACAAAGTCCATGGCCATATCGTCCCACTTCCATTCCGGTATGTCTAGCGGTTGTAAGGTTCCAGACGGTCGTTGGTGAAGTGCTTTCACTTGTTGACACGTCAAACAACGTTTCACGAACGAAGCTATGTCTCGCTCATTCCATCCCACCAAAATTCTCTTTGAGATCTTGGTACATTTTGGTGCTTTGGGTGTCTTGTGTAAGAAGTCTCATGGGCTTCCTTCAAGATCTCGCTCCTAAGCCCTTCGCCTCGAACACACACCTCCCGCCATAAAGCAAAACATTATCTGTTCTTCTTTAAAATTCTTTTGGTTGCTGTCCTTGATCTTAGCTCGTATTCCTCTAGTTTCTCGCCTTCCTCCGAGCTTCTAAGATTCGGACTCTTAAGTCTGAGATTACAATCAACGCTGCAATACCCTCTATTGTCGAGATGGGTCTATGACTTCGATGCTCATCCTCCGAAATTCCTTTATCAAGATTTTCTCATGACCGAGGAGACATCCCAAGCTAGGTGGATTTATGACTCAAGGCATCGGCCACAACATTAGCCTCGCTCGGGTGGTAATCGATACCACAGTCGTAATCTTCACTAGTTCTAACCATTTACGCCTCATGTTAAGATCTTTATGCTCAAAGAAATATTTCAAGCTTTTATGGTCGTGTAGATCTCACATCTAACTCCATAAAGGTGATGCTCCAAATCTTTAAGGCATGTACGATCACTGTTAATTCTAGGTCGTGCGTAGGATAGTTCAACTCGTAGCATAATCGCTTGAAGCATAAGCAATAACCTTGCTTTCTTGCATCAAGACGCATCCTAGTCCATTCTTTGAAGCATCCGTAGATTGTGTATTCTTTATCCGCCCGCATCGCTAGTACAGTGTTATCGTCAACAACTCCTTCAGTCTCTGGAAATTAGCCTCACACTCGGCGATCCAAGTGTACTTGATTCCTTTCCTCAACAATTGGGTCATGGGTCGGGCTATCGTTGAAAATCCTTCGATAAATCTTCGATAGTAGCCGGCAAGTCCTAAGAAACTCCGAATTTCATTCGGATTCTTTGGTGATTCCCATTCTCGAACTGTGTCGAGCTTCGAGGGGTCTACTTTGATTCTCTCGGCGGACACGATGTGACCTAAGAATGTCACTTCGCCTAACCAAAACTCACACTTGCTAAACTTGGCGAAGAGTTGCTCTTGCCTCAACGTTTGCAGCATAGTCCTCAAGTGCTCTTCGTGTTCTTGGTTATTCTTGCAGTATATTATGATATCGTCTATGAATACTAAGACAAATTTGTCTAAGTATGGGTGAAACACTCTATTCATGATATCCATAAATACTGCTGGGCATTTGTAAGTACAAAGGGCATGACGATGAACTCGAAATGACCATACCTTGTACGGAAAGCCGTTTTAGGTACATCATCTGGTCCAATTCTTAGTTGGTGGTATCCTGACTTTAGATCTATCTTTGAAAGACTCCGCTCCCTTGTCGATCAAACAGATCGTCAATTCGGGCAAGGGATACTTATTCTTAAGAGTTATCTTGTTTAACTCTCGATAGTCTATGCACATTCTCAAAGTGCCATCCTTCTTCTTCACGAAAAGGACAAGTGCTCCCCATGGAGACACACTGGGTCTAATGAAACCTAACTCCAAGAGTTCTTGCAGTTGGATCTTCAATTCTTCAAGTTCCTTTGGTGCCATCCGGTATGGGGCTTTTGACACAGGGGCAGAACCTGATTCGAGGTCGATCGTGAACTCGATCTTTCGGTTTGGCGGTAATCCTGGTAGTTCGTCTGGAAACACATCGGGATACTCCTTCACGATCGGGACGTCTTCTATTCTCCTCTCATTCTGATCTTCCTCCTGGAGGTAGACGAGGTAGGCATGGTTCTCGGTCTTGTTCAGCAACGTCATTTCTTGTAGTGCGGATATGATTGGGACTCTCCTCCCCATGCTGATCCCGTGAAGGTCGGTAGGTTCCTCTCCGGATGTTGGAAAGAAATTTTCCTTTCATTACACGTGATGGTTGCACTATGTTCGTTAACCAATCCATTCCTAGGATTATGTCCACATCCGTCATAGGTATGACGTGAAGGTTATCTCGTCATGACCTTAAGTGAGCCTAGTCCAAGTTCTAGGTTCGAGCATATGTGGGTTACCGTTTTACGCCTCCCACCGGAGAAGAAATTCTCATGATTTGTTCAGCGTTTAGATCTAATCCTAAGTTCTCACGATGCTTCAAAGAATAAAAGAGTGCGGCGCCAAGATCAATCAAGAGGATAACGGGCAATTGGAGGAGTATTCCATACCGCCAAGTTTCCTGGTTCCTTGGCGCTCCTCGCGGAACTCCTTTCCGGTCGAGGCGAGGCCATCGCTTGTTGGGGCGGCTGTTGTTGCTGATAATGTTGTTGTTGTTGCTGCGGTTGCTGCTGCTGTTGTTGTTGTTGTTGTGGTTGTTGTTGCTGTTGGGGATGGCGGTACTGCTATTGCGGTTGTCGCCATTGTTATCGTCATTGCCTCCGTGGTTGATATGGTCGCTGATTTGGCTGGTAGTACTGAATCGGGGGCTGTTGTTGGATCGGTTGGGCTTGAATAGCCCGGATCGGTTGGACTTGGTTGGGCACATTGGGACGGCCATTTCCTCCTTGGCGTATCCCAGGGTAGTCCCTGGAGTAGTGGCCCTTCTGGCCACACTTGAAGCATCCGTCATTTGTGAATGCACATGCCCCCTTATGACTCCTATAGCACTTGGGGCACACGGGGAGCTTCACGAATTTTTGGTTTCCCCCGCCAGATATGGGTACCATGGGGCGTCCATTCCCCTGCCTTTTGCCCAGATGGCACGTTATTTCCTTGCCATTGCTTCCTGTCGGCCTAGCCAGTGTTGGACCCTTGTCCTTGGTGGGGTCCTTCCCACTTTCTCTTCCCACAATCCCCTTGATGATTCGGGGGATGCGCAGTGACAATCCGGTCTTTGGGCATAGCAGCCTCGATGTCCAATGCCCGACTGAGGGCCTCACGGTAAGTCAGATTCCCGTGACCAGCTAGCGACACCCTGATCTCATGGCGGAGTCCCGTCCGAAACTTTTCGTCCTCTTCTCGGTGTCGACCAATCACGGCGCATACCGTGACATCTCACGTAATGCACGGTCGTAATCTGCGACCGCCGCCTTTCCTTGGCGAGGTTGTAGAACTCATGTTCTCTATTTTTCCGTAGCTCTTAGAATGTACTCTCAGACACTTACTCCTTAAATTCCTCCTGTGAGAAATTTTCGATCTCTTCCTCGATAGAGTCTTCTCTTCGCCTCCCACCGTAAGTCGGCGGCACCAAATATCCGGAAGGCAACGCATGACAAGCGTTCCCGAGGTGCAGTGGAGGAAGTGAATATTCGCCCAGAGCGAATCTAAAGTTCAAGATCCACGGATTCCCGGTCCGCTGAAGGTTGGTGAGTTCTCGCCGAGGAATAGTTCCTCAATCCGTCCTCGGTGGTGGTGGTGGGGTGGAGTGTATTCTCTCACAGTGTTACTTCACGATTTCTTCTTCTCGGCATCATATCCTCCATAAACACACGTAATTAGAAATTTTCTTATAATATCCATCAGGATCAATGTATATATACATCAGCACGGTATTTATAATTATGAACATAAATCCAGCACATCATCGAACACCACATATCGTAATATTAAAACAAAAGGCTCTCGAGGAGCTATCACCATATCATATCAATTGCCTCTACGAGGACTTTCATCAACGTTTTGAAGATTACAAAAGACCAGGTACAGAGTATGATGCCCAAAAACAAATACCAACATCACTCCGTGTACCTAGTCACGGTGCGTACAAAAATCTAACGCCACCGTGGTCATCAAAATAGGGTTCATGTCGGAACGACTCATCGTTTCCACATGCATCAAAAGATATTCAAAGTATATAGACAAAAAGACAATCTAGTCCTAAGAACTAGATCTATGGTCGCCCGGAGTGTAGATAGGGATCCACGTGTCAGAGTCAGGACTGGAAGCATGGGAACTCTCCACTCCTTCCATCTCATCGCCTACCGATGGATCCTCCTCGGGTCTTCCTCGGGATCTTCTCGTGGTCTTCCTCGTCCGCCGTGTGTGAGCCACGCCTCTCGGCCTCTAGCAACCCCGGCTTCCTCCATAGCAGCTAGGTCCCGCGGATCTCCGCCATGACCTCCTCATACACATCATCCTGAAACGGGCAACAAAGAAGGCGGCATCGTTCCCTCACTGCAAACTGTAACATCTAGCTATGTCGCGTTGGGTCCTCAATCTTCACAAGATCGCGGGCCCAAAGACTCGTGAGCCTTGAGCATAGGGGGGTGGCGCGGCCGGACCGTGGAGGCCAGATGTGCTAGCGGAGCTGGGTATCGGTCTTGCTCGTGGCATAAGATGACCGCATGGACGTGATGGTCGGGCCCAAACTTACTCTCGAGACTTGACCAAATATCGAGCGAAGTACAAACCTTTGAACATCGTAGACGAGGATGGAATCCTACCGTGGTAGGACCGGAAGCGTGAGCTGTCAGTTTGTGCGGGACGGAAGGTCCCGCCGAACATGTTCCTCGCCACCGCCAGCAAGAACACAGTCCATCACCGCTAGACGGGCACCTCTCGAATGGAGCCACTCGAATCTCGTTTTATTTAAATCTCGCCAAGTGTATTCCCGCATGAGAGAGATACGCCCACGTGGTGCAGCCCATACACCGTGAACACATAGCTCAAGTGGGCTTAAAAGCATCCACGACATGCATAAGCAGGCAGTCCGCTCTGTGTCAAAGCTCTGGAAGCGGGTGCGCTGTAAATGTAGTCCGCCGTCGGCTGCGCGTCTTGCGGCTTCGCCCGGCGCCGAACATCTGCGAGATGTTGTCGCCCGGCGGCGAAACTTCGCGACCGTGATACGCTTTCCGGCGCCGGGTTTCTCGGCGTGACAGCGCGCCCGTCGCCAGCTAGCTCGCTCGCTCGCTTTGCTTGGCGGCCGTATCTCGCGACCACTCGCTCGCTCGCGTGGCGCCGAGGGATCTCGTCTTGTGACGCACACCCGTCGCCAGCGCCCTCGCGATCGCCCTCGCGACCGAGAGCTCGCTCGCGAATACCGTCCGGGGGCTGCCGAGACTGTTTTTCCGTCGTTTCGTTCTTCGTTCTTTCGTCTTCGTTCTTCTTTCGAGATAAGATTTGAGAATAAAATCTAATCTAACCACGGTTTTCTCGTGGTGAAACAACAAAATCGAAAAAATAATAAGCGAGCCACGATGAGCGACAAATCCACAATTAATAAAGCGCGTAATAATCAGCGTGAATTAATCCAGCGAGCCAAGATTACGATCCGGGCTCACGACGATACCAGTGTAGGGATGACATATGTTTAGCCCTGCCCGAGGATCTATCTTGGATATTTAATTCACCATACATTGATTATATTCCTAGCATGCGTCTATATAATTAATTGCAACACGTGGGGGTTTTCGTGTTTACCTTTGGATGCATCGAGGTGGATCGAGCGGGATGAATGGATCGAGCGGTCGAGACTGGTGCTTTGACCAACCGGGTTGTGTCCGGATGCCCAATCTCTAACGTCGGTGAGGGCGATCTATGGAGAATGCTTGGAAAATCACCTTTGCTCTCTGCCACTATTTTGAAAATCACACTCTTTTCTCTCAGAGGGGCGAAAATCTTGTGGTCAATAATGAAGCATTAACTAGACTTTATCTCATACCTTATATTTATAATGCACTACCTTAATCCCGTATAGAAATTACCATAATCCTATATGGAAATTACCATAATCTATATGGAAAATTACCATAATCTCGGGATTATTTCCATACTCTCGGGATTATTACCATAATCTTATATGGAAAGGATCTATGCATATACCATAAATATAATAATATCCTTGTGGGATAAAGAGAATAAAATCTTGCGAAAGGAGCGATAGGCGCCGATTTCCGAGCTTACAGACTGGATGGGCCGACCGAGGATCAAATCAAGGAATAAAGTTGGGCCTCAAATAAATTAATTATCTTATGTTGACCCGAACATAAATTAATTTATAAACATTTATTCATGCCACTAGAGAATAAATCTTGACTTACCCCTTTATTGCGAAGTTGAGTCGGGCTTGCACTTAGACATTCTGAATCCCGTATTTAAGATATCGAGCGTCCGTTAATCATTTATAGCAATCATTGCTTAAAGCGATTAATAACTTCATTTCATTAAGTAGTACCACTCGACCTTATTATTGTGCTTGGCTAACTCAACTGCGGGGTTTAGTACAATAAACCTTTGAGCTCCTTAAGGGCGTCATCGTCCGATATCTCACGGACGTAACCTCGCCAACCGATGGCAGCTCTCTCATGATCAAAGCGGAGTACACCATCATAATGCGATGTACCGGGCATGTGCAGCAGCTCAAAGGACGTGTGAAGTGCACCAAAACTCGCCAAGGTCGTCTCAGTAGCACAACCGATAGGGAGCAAGATGCGAACGTATAACCTCCTCGGGGTGGCCCTAGAGAGGAGAGGGCGCTAGTCGTGAACACAATCCGAGCCATCCGAAAGGAAAGTATCACTATGGTCGACACGGTAAACATAACGGTGTATCTAGAAGAAGGTACGTACACAATAAACATCTATACAACGAAGGTTATAGCAATCTACATTATTCTATGACCTACATGCTCAAATCCTTATGGCATTACTTTCTTGGTTTGGTCTCCGGGAAGAGATGGTATGGTTTCTTAGAGTAGGGTAACGATCGATGTCTAGCCTTCGGGTAAGGCTCAAGGGGTCACCCTATCTTATTGGGTTTTGGATTTCTTATTGTTACTCACGTTATCGCATCGCATCCTATCCGTTCTCATTAAACACTTACAAATCATTATTTCCTTTTATGCTTCCCTATAGTTATACTTGATTCATTTCATTATTGTTACGATAGAGGTAACACGCATGACGTTCGGAATTCCTTCGCGTAGAGTGGTTGGGACTCATAATAGTACGAACTTCCAGTTAAGCAGTCGCTTTGTCATCGTAGATTCATCGCGTTCTTATCCTTGAATCCATTAGGATTGTGATTCTTAGGATTTCTACGTTCTCGTTCTTCCTTAGTACTTCGTTCAATTAGGATACCTTATGTTTTCATACTAAGTTCGGCGCAAAATGGATCATGCATCTTAAGAGTCTATGTTCTCATGGGGAAACATACTCATTTACATCATGGTTCTATCATGCTTTGCATACAACGGTAAACACAAATAGTGACACGTTGTGCGATAATCAAGCATTCTCCTTTACTCATTTACCAAGCTTCTAAAGCTCGTAACTTTCTTTCAAACTAATGACCAATCAATTGAAACAACTTTTCAATTTCAAAAATTTCCATTTTCCAAAATATTTTCAACTTCACATTTCATATTGATTCCATATACTGAAATATTGAAATTTCAAATTCACATTTCATATTGAATTTCATATACTTCCATCATTTCAAAACAACCTTTAGTTGAAATAGTTACCTTCTTCCTCGTTGAGCAGGACGACGATGGAGTGCAGTGCAGTAGCAGTCAAACATAAACAATTTCTAGACTCAACTTTCAACTTAGGATTCAAGGAAAGAGTTTCTAGGGTTCAGAGCGAACAAGTGCTCTGATACCACTTTGTGACGACCCGACTTCCCAATGAAGTACGGATCCTATGGATCGTCACCGGTATGATAAAGCAGCGGATATAAACATAATTATTCAATGCAGTTAACCATTTAACTACTCAACAACGCATAACTAACAAGGAATTGTCGTTCATCACCAACTCGAGTCACGGAATGACTCGTCAAAAAGGGTGCAAGGTTCAAATATAACCCACCATGGCACAATTCAAAGTATGAGGTACGACCTCAAATTCAATACGGTATGAAGGCAATTATAATCAAAACATCAAAAGTTATCGAGTTAGGCGGCAATAAGCGTGTGGACATGCATATGACGATGCATGCCCAAGGTTCTAGAATTTTTCTAATTAAGCATAAAACAATCGCTACTCGCACCACCGCACTCCATCATCGATCTTGCTCAACCCGCACATCAAAAGCGAGATGCGGGGCTAAGTACAAAAGTACTCGGTGGACTCATTGTCGAAAACATTTTCTTTTCAAAAGTTATTAATCGCCCACAATAAGCGCGTGAGGATTTTAGTTAAAGACTCATGCCTATCAAACATTTTATCGTTTTCCAAAAGTGTCCGATCGGACTATTTCATCCATGTTGTTCCATATCGATCATTCATTCATTCATTCATTCATTCATTCATTCACGCACTATGGGTGGCCACCACACATAGTCATTGTGACCGATCGAGGTAATGGCGCCAAAATTTGATCGCTCACTTTTATAACACTAAAAGTGTAAGTATATAGGTAAGTCGAGTATCGTATACACGAGGATTGTATCATTTAAAACATAGAAGCTAGCTCAACGATAATTCATCATTATTCGCCACGTAAATTGGGTGAGAGGTTTAAGGGCTTTAATTTAATCCAAAGCAAAGGTAACCATGCGAAATATAAAATAAAGCAATAAAATCACGGATGATAAAGCAGATAAGAAAGACTAACCCTAGGGATGCATAAATCCTACCCACAATGTATGTTTATCCTGCTTCCTATTAGCCAATTTTAATCCGATAAGATGGAAGATCACATATATAACCAACAACTTCGCCATTCGACAATTGCGGTAGTAGATTACGAGTTTTCCTACCATTCTAGGTGAAAACAAGTAACTCCAAAAGGATCACTAAGAATATGCTTCCTACGAATATCCTATCTCACCACGACTCGAGGTTTATTCAGATCATGCATTCAAGATCGATTGACAATTAATACAATTACGTATTAATCGGCAACTAGATATGCATCAAGATTGATCGAAATTAATACATATAAATAAGCACCAAGAATCATGAATCAATGCGGAAGGTAAATAGCGATAATGGAATCACAACATATAGGATCGAATCATGCAAACCCTAGGATTAGAACGGAAAATTACCTAGACATAATAAACGGAATAAAATACGAATAAATCATAAAAACGGAAATTAAATGCATAAAACCCGGATAAAAGCGTTGGATGAACAATTGTTGGTCTTGAATCCAATCCCAAGCGATAAACGGTAAAAGACGGAAAACGATCGGACAAAACGTTCCGATCGATAACAAAGCAATAAACTAAACTAGAACAACGGAAAATTAAAGCTAGAACTAAACGGGATGAAAACTAAAGACTAAAAGTCAGAAAGCGAGGAAAAAGTCGTGGCGTGTGCGGGGCGCCCCGGTCTACGGGCGCGGGAGGCTTCGCCCTATTTATAGATAAGGGTGGAAACTCTAATTTGCGCGCCTGCCGCCACGCCTCGCGATCGTGGCTAGCGGTCGCTAGGCATCATCCCACGCGCTCCTCTCTCTCGCGTCTGATGCTCGCGCTCGCCAGGGTAGCCTCGCGGCCTGACTAGCGGTCGCTAGCCATGGCAGCGAGAATTAGGGCAGAATGTATCTCAGCGTTGGGCGATCCTCGTGTGCACTACTCGCGGCCGTGACTCCTCTGGGCGCTCGCTGGGTTGAACCTCGCGACCAGCCTAGCGATCGCTAGGCTGGTCGCTAGAAACTGGATAGATCGCTATTTTCGCCTCGTGCTTCGTTTCTTGCTTCAATTATCAACTCATAAACCTACAAAACACCAAAATAACACCCAAGAGCAGTATCTTCTAAAATAGGTAAAAACATTACGATCCGATACATGAACGCATTTAACAGATCTAAATTCATCTTTAAATATCATAAATAAACGTGTAAAACGTGCGTTTATCAGCTGTGACCGGTCGAGGTAGCTAACCTTAACACACAGTCACACGTGTACACAATCCGAGTTAGTCCTTAACTTAGTCGGATCCGATCGTTACCCTTTTTTAACGTTGGTGGACAAACACATTCACATACCACATGGGATATACCAATCTCAGATACGATAACAACAAAACATAAACATTTGGCAGTCAATGACATTTCATGTGATAATATTTCATAAAGCTTTGTAAAACATGCTTTGAGATATGCATAACATTTTCGTTTCAAGAAAGTCCACCTGCTAATCCAAAGCTAATAAGTCTAAATGAGCAGAGTGTTGTTGTTCTTCCTCGCCGACTACGTACGATCAAACCTTTCATAAGAAAATAGCGTTTCTCAGATTCTTTCTATCGATCGAAGGTCGTTTATAAACTACGACTTAAAGTTCCCACTTAGGGTTTCTTTATGATTTCATGTGATTGTTTTAAGATAATTTCTATTATCTTACATTCCCAATTCCCAAGCTATATCACTTCATCGTTCATAGGTGAACTTCAATTATGAAACACATACTCCGAGTCTATCCTCGACTCTTAACCTTAGTGTTATTCTAAATGTTATTACGTTATAGATTGTCGGTAATCATATTATGATTGGTAAATTAGGATATTCTCAAGCCACTAACTAGACTTAACAATTATAGTTACGTCCTAGTAGGTTATGCTTGACGACTTGTCGTATTAGCACGATAATTAAAAGAGGAGTATTGACTTATGATCCAAGTGAATACATGCTATCATGTAAGTAAGTACTTAAGAATAAATGAAGTGCTTTGGGAATATTAACTCGACTTTTGAGACATAAGTATCGACATCTTATGTTCGAATCTTTGCTTACACATTACGACATTGTTTGTTCATCTTAACTCGTCGGAGATTTCATATGCCGTATAATCGTTATTCGTTATCGAGTTGTTTTAAAGCTCAACTAATATCGTATTGGGTTGTCGTTATTGAGTATCAACGGTGTAGCTCGGCTTTTGGTTTTTCTAACTTAGGAATTCACGGTTGAGTAACATTTTAATAGTAGCAAACCCTAATTTATGTCGAACTTCGATTCTCGTTGGTTCGTTCTTAAGTTATCGAAATTGGTCGATTTCTTTTGGATTCTCGTACATATAGTATTATGTTGTATACGTTTGGGTTTTGGTTTGTCGGTACAACATAAACATAACATCCAACACCAAACAATACCATACACAACATAAACTATACTAAAGCATTAGAAAACCCTAATTTCTAGCATAATACACAATCATTGTGTATGTGTGCATAAGTGTTCCATTAATTCACCATAATCACAATCATTCATTCAAAGCTTCTAATTTCACTATCATAGCATCATTTAACATTAGAATTAAACACATACTTAGCCATTTTGTTATATTTTCGATAATTAGCATCAATTAGCATATGTATCCAATAAAATCATGTTATACTCCTATCATACTATAGGATTTAATTATCAACTCAATATCATCATATAAAATTTCAAACCATAGTTTAAATTCTCCAAAACTTTCGGCAATCTCAAATTAATAAGTTTTGGTGTTCAATAAATTCCACAAAAATTATATCATGCTTATACCATATACTAAACAAGAAATATCACTTCATATCATGCATTAAATTTTTAAACCCATGCTTTAAACCCTCAATCATTTTCGGTAATCACATAAACTTATATATACCTATTCAATAATTTCCAATCTTTCACCATATGGTTATATAATGCAATACTGTCACACCCCGGCTCGTCTAATCTCGGATTAACTGAACTAACCGGGATGCGACGGGTGGAAGGGAAAGGAATGACTAACTATTTCGGAAAGACTCGCAGATATAAATGATTTAATATCCAAAGAAGGATGAGTCTTGAGCTTATGATTAATAATAAGCAAAAGACAAACACTTGTTAAATAGCTGTTAGCAAGTGAATTCAATAATCATTGACTCAAGTTTTGTAATCATTTACCAAATTGTCTAACCTATCAGAACTCTGCATCATAACCAATCGAAATCATATGACACACAGGTATAAACAGTTATCCTTTTAAAGGAGATACGAGTCAAAGGGCTTGTGATTAATCAAATGATCAAAGAAGAACATTAATCAAACCCTGTTTAGCAACTGATACCATAATCTTTGACACAAGTTCATACTTGTTATCAAATGTTCAAAACCCATCAAGATTTAAACTAAGCAATTTTCACAACTAATACGAGTTGACAGCGAAAGAGTAGCTGAGTTTATGTGTGAAGACATAAACTCAGGGCAAAACATAGGACATAACAATTTAAGTCTTCGCTCAGCATTCAATCTCCATTGTCATCTCCTGCTCTACCTGCACATTTAGAAATATATGCAGGGCGTGAGTACTAGATGCACTCAGTGGGCAGTTGTCGAAAACAATTGAAACTTGCTCTTAGAGCTATATAATCGACTTGCCACTTTCTTAGATTCATAGGGGTTTTAAGAAATAACCTATGAATCATGCTTTAAGAAATAACTTACTTCATGATCAATGCATATGCTAAACATTCTCATCATAACATGTCTCGCAGACAAATCTTAAATAAACACCATATCTACGCACTCTTGTGTTGAGAAGTAGGCCTCTTCTCAAACACCGTGATCGCCAATTGTAGCTCACGATCACTCTGTACACAAACCTCATCGGCGGCTCGTCCAAAGATAGGGCCGATATCGCCAATCTCGTAGATAGGCAACTACATCATGCATCATGCTCAAAACAGTAAGTCAATCAACTTTATAAAATTCACATGCTCATTATCATAAACTTGTGCATATATATATATTTTAGTTTAGAAAGCCCACCTGAACTTGCTTACTCGGAACTTTCTGCTTTTCCCTTCTTGATTTCTACTCCGCTTCCGCTTGCTCCTTAAAAAGAGATAAGAGGAATGAATACTGGAAAGAGGAACTAAGAGTCTAAACTCTTGAGCCTCTACTAAAACTCTCTCGATACTCTATGGTTAAGCTAAGCTCTGCTAGGTCAATGCATCCCAAAACTAAACTATTCAACTATTTACGAAAGTATTTTATAAGAACATTAATCTTTTCAATTCCTTATATATATATAAGGAATATCACATTGCTATAATAAAATATTTAATTTCTAATCGATTTCTTTGAAAACTTTGAGCAAGTAAGGCTTAATCAAGTTATTTAAATCATAAGAATCTATGTTTTGAAATCAAGTTTCAATTATCAATTCAAAATCACAAAGTCCTTTGTAAAATGCAAACTAACGAAATCTCAATTTTTCGTACAAGCTTAGAAAAATCTCAATAATTCAAAATAGGCTAATTCAATATACTAGATCATACTTTTGAAATCAAACAACCCAATAAAATCAACATAGTGAGTTCTCAACATTACATACGTACTTTAATTACATAAATCTAAGCTTAATTCAAGAAATCATTAACAAATCTTCAAGATAATAATTAGGGTTCTTCACTAAAATTTAGGTTTTTCATGTAGATATCAAATTAAATCATGGATCAAGCATAAATCGATCAAAGAGGGTAGATCTAAACGATATGAACTAAAAATCGAAAACGGAAATTCTTCTAACTAGGCTATCATGGCGAAACCTATAAGGTTTGAGGAGGAGTTTTCTTTGATTTCTCAACATATTATAACTCATAATAGGTAGATCTAAGCATGAATCAACTAAAATCAAGATAAAACCCAGAAGAACAAGGTCCAAATGGACCGAAAGTTTTGGGGTTTGGGGTGGGTTTTCACTTTGATTTTCACTTCAAATCTTGAAATAGGTTAGAGATTTACCTTCTTAGGACGAGATCTCTGAAGTTGATGAAGATCTAAGCTTGAAATCTCGATTTTGGAAGAGAGAATTTTGTGTGTGAAGTGTGTGTGTTCAAAATTTTGGTGGTGAATGGAGAAAATGAAGCCTTCTTTGAGAACTAATATATATATAAGGTCTTAATACTATTGAAGTCTTCCTTTCAAGCTATTAAGAAACTTCTAGAATAAGCTTTTAAATAGCTTCCAACATAAGCTATTACTTTAGCTTCTTTAATAAGCTTAATGGTTCTAGAATTTTCTTACTATAATATAAGTTTGAAAATAATAATATGAAGCATCTTTTGAAATTATAAAATCAATATAATGAAATTAGAAATATAGAAATTTCTATCGAATCGAAACTTTCATAAATCACTCTTTCAAATTAAACGCTGAGATAAAATACTGATTGAAAGATTTATCGTTTCGCTAATAAGAAGATTCTAAAATAAATCTTTGAGTTTAAAACTTTATGAAATTTTATCTGTGGATGCATTGTTCCTAGTCACTCACGTAATTAATTTCTAATTAATTACGTACTTAGAGCTTAATCAGAGTTATGAGACTCTGGGGTATTACAAATACCATGTAATATTAACATTAAACATCAACCAATATTTATAAAATCACACATCCTATTATTCTCAACAACAAAAATCAAATAAATCACTATATATATATATATATATATATATATATATATATATAACTCACGGTTCCTCTTGGAAAAATAGGAGAGGTGTTTGAATAAATTCAAGGTTATTCATATCATACCTTAAACACCATATCTCAACTATTTCCAACAAATAAAAATCAAACCATACTCTAAAATATATATATGTTATTCGGTCAAAATAAAATAAAATAGGAGATGTGTTTCAAAAATTTCAAGATTTTTATATGATGTTCACATCATATATTAAACACCATATCTCAATTATTTTTCAAAAAGAAAAATCAAACCATGGTTTAAAACAAGCCCTAAACTCACGGCATTTTCAAAAAAAATTCCAAATTATTCTGGAAAATTATGATATTTATACTACATGCTTATAATACATTATCAAGAAATAATATCAAATAATATTCACAAAATCATGCTTTGTCATATATAAAAAGAATTAAAGCATAAATCAAAAAAAAAAACATGCTCAAAAAATTATGAAATTTTTACAGTAGCCTTAGAACATTATTCTAAGAATTTTTCATTCATGGCTTGAGAGAATTTGATGGCTCCAAGGTCACGAAAAAAATGAGGAGCAAACTAGGGTTTTTTTTTGTGAAATAAATCAAGAAAAATCTAAAACAAATTCTACTCCATTACAAATGGAGAGAATGATGAGTACTACCTTAGTATGGTCTTAGAATAATAGTTTGGAGGTTGGAAGGGTTTAAGAAGGAAGATTGAAGGTTGAAAACTTGAAGAACAATGGAGAGAATTTGAAAAAGAGAGAGAAAAATGTGTTCCAATGTATGAAGCTGCAATGGAACGACTCCTTACTGTATTGGTAGACCTAAGGGCTTTCATTACCCATTTGGAGTGGTCTTGGTGGTAGTTGAGAGGTGGATTGGTCAAATTACCCGTTTTGGCGTGTTAATACCGACTCTTTAAGTTTTAACGCGCTTTCGATTGATTTCTCGGAACCTTAAGGTTTTGTTTTATTAAATATCCTTTAAATGACTTATTTCAATGTTTATAAAAATTTCATGAAGTTCGGACTTCGTCCGATAAGTCAATTCCGAGTTATCGCGGAAAAACAGCGTTCGACGATTAATTTATGCTCATTCAAAAATTCTATTGAACTCTTGAGCTTTCATAATTAATTTGAGTCTTATAAATCATATTTTATTGATTTAGACCCTTGGTTCGAGTTTCGATCGTTCGGATCAATTTAGGGTTTTCCTAAGATATTTTTCCTGCTGCTCGGTTAAGTTCTTCAGAATTTCTTTCGTAAATTGATTCTTATAATTACTAAATTCATAATAATATATTCCATCATGATTTTAATTTTTATCATGAATTATCATGGTTAGCACGGACTGGAAGTTGATATGGCTCGTAAATAGTGCCTTTAAGACTGACCGGGCAAGTATGCCCGAAAATTCTCATTCCTTGGCTTCTCACATGTTTTCGCGAGAGGATTCTAGAAATGAAATCCTTTTGTCAAGATTCATTCTCGATCTTTCATTCTATGTTTAGGTTATTTAGAAAACCCTAATCCGGTAGGACTAGTCACTAGTTTTTGATTTCTCTAGTTTTCGATCTCCGAATTGATTCTTATTCGTTTCGTTGGTTACCTTAAACATAATTAAGGTCTAAGAACCACAAATAAGTGATTTAAACATCACTAATAAAAGTTTTAAATTTTTCGGGTTATTACAATAAACCATACTAAAGCATTAGAAAACCCTAATTTTTAACATAATACATAACCATTGTGTATGTGTGCATGAGTGTTCCATTCATTCATTATAACCACATACCATTCATTCTAAACTTAGAGATTAACTATCATAGCATCATTCACAATTAAAATCAAACTCACACTTAACCATTTTGCTATATTTTCGATAATTAACAATAATTAGCATAAGTATCCAATAAATTCCAATAAAATTAAGTTATTCTCCTATCATACTATAGAATTCAATTACCAACTCAATATCATCAAATAAAATTTTAATCATGAGTTAAAACACTAAAGTTTTCGGCAATTTGGATTTATTGAACATTGGTGTTCAATAAATTCCACAAAAATCATATCATGCTTATATCTATACTAAACATGAAATATCAACTCATATCATACATTAAAATTAAAACACATGCTTATTAATACATATATATTTTCGGTAATGACATAATATACATATATATACTCAATAAAATTCTACTAACTTCACAACATGATTATAATATGCAATAAACATGGAATATTAACTTTAAACATCAACTAAATATTTATAATATGAACTAAATGCTTGGAATCCTTTTTGTGCTCACACATATATCATAGATGTATTCAATAAATTCCCAACAATGTATAATATGTTCATATTATTTCAAAACATCATATATCATATTATTTTCAACAAATAAAAATCAAATAAATCTTAAATATATGTATATAGTTTTCGGCCTTCATGAAAAAAATAGGAGTAGTGTCTCAATAATTTCAAGATTAATATATGATGTTCATATCATATATTAAAAACTACACCTCAACTATTTTCCAACAAATAAAATCAAAATAAACCTGAAAAATTATATGTATATTTCGGTATTTTTGAAGAAAATAGGAAAAGTGTTTCAATAATTTCAAGATTAATATATATATTAAACACTATTTCTCAACTATTTTTAACAAATAAAATCAAAACAATGGCTTAAAATGCCATAAAGCTCTCGGCCTCTTCAACAAAAATACAAGAAAAGTTTCAAAAATTCTCATATTTATTCTACATACTCCTAACACATCAACAAGCAACAATATGAAATAACATTCATAAAAGCATGCTTTATCTTATATAAAAAGAATTGTAACAAAAATCGAAAAATATCAAACATACTCCAAAAATTCTCAAACTTTAAACGCAGCCTTAGAACACATTTCTAAGTATATTTCATTCATCGCGTGAGAGCATTTGGTGGCTCAAAAGTCAAGAAGAAAATGAAGAATAAAAATTAGGGTTATTCATGGAAGAATTCAAACAAAAAAATCTAAAATAAATTCTACTCCATTACAAATGAAGAAAATGATGAATGCTACCTTTGTATGGTCTTAGAAAATTATTTGGAGGGTTGGAATGGAGGATTGGAGCTTGGAGAAGGTGAAGAATTTGAAAAACAAAGAAAGAATTTTGTCTTCCAAAGAGAGAGAGAGAGAGAGAGAATGGCTCGAAATGCTACTGGATTCTGCTGCAAATGGGCTGGTTTAAGCCTATATGGAGGGCCCTTGGTGCTAGTTGGGAGAAAGACTAGTCAAATTACTCGATTTGGCATGTTAATACATGTTCTTTAAGTTTTATCGAGCTTTCGATTGATTTCTCGGAACCTTAAGGTTTTATTTTCTTAAATAGCCTTAAAAGACTTATTTCATAGCTTATAATAATTTCATGAAGTTTGGATTGCATCCGGTAAGTCAATCCTGAATTATCGCGGAAAAACAGCGTCCGACGATTAAATTATGCTCATTCGAATTTCTATTGAATTCTTGAGCTTTCATAATTAATTTGTATCTTATAAATCATTTCTTATTGATTTAGACCCTTGGTTCGAGTTTCGGTTCGTTCGGATCAGTTTAGGGTTTTCCGGTATATATTCCCGGCATTCAGTTAAGTTCTTCAGGAATTTGTTCAGAAATTGATTCTTATGAATTATAAATTCATAATTATATATTCCTTCATGATTTTGATTGTTCTCGTTAATTTCAATGATTAACACGGACTGGAAGTTGATCCGGCTCGTGAATAGTACTTTTGAGACTGACCGAGAAAGTCTGCCCGAAAATTCTAATTCTTTGGCTCTCACATGTTTACGTGAGAAGATTCTAGAAATCCAATCCTTTTGTTGAGATTCATTCTATATCTTTCATTATATGTTCAGTCTATTCAGGAAACCCTAATCCGGTTGGACTAGTCCCTAGTTTTTGATTTCTCTAGTTTTCGATCTCCGAATTAATTCTAATTCGTTCCGTTGGTTACCTTAAACATATTTAAGGTCTTAGCACCACAAGCAATTGGTTTAACCATTACTAATAAAAGTTTTAAATTTTTCGGGTTATTACAATGTAGATTAAGGAGAGTTGTGTTTTGTGTGTAAAGTAGTGTGTGACACGAAATTCGAGATATTTTTTAGTGTAAAATTGTTTCCTTTTTTGGAAACGGACCAACTTAATGGGACAACCCAAAAAAGAAAACGAGCCAATAATAATGGGACGGATGGAGTATATGTTTGAATACAAATATGTAGGCATGTATACGAACCGAGCCAAACATAATACTACCAAGCTCGAGCTCAGTTCGTTGTAGAATTTTTGAGCTTGCGAGCAGCTCAAATTCGGTTCGATAACTACTCATTTAAGAAACATATCCAAATTCGAGTTCGGACTCTACTCGTGTTCGACTTTGCTCGATTTCGAGCTCGAACTCGAATTATTAGATTTGTAATTTATTATTAGAACTGTAATTATATTATTATTTGATTTTTTATTAATTATCAATAAAAATATAATTTGTAATTCATTACTAGTTTTAATTATTTAATTATATAAAAATAATTTATTATTTCATATGTTCGCGAACTGGCTCGTTTGAGTTCGAATTGATCATGTTCGTGAGCTCATGAACCGAACATCCCTAAGTTTGAGCTAGATTCGAAAATCCTATAGAGCTCGGTTCGAGGCTCGAGTTCGACTCGTTTGCAAAACGAATGAATTTCAAATGAGCTTTTTTCAAGTCGAGCTCCGAATATCTCACGAGCGGCTTAGTTTATTTACATCCCAACAAATATGCATAGTATTGATACAAACATGCACATGAGTTTCTGTTTTAAAGTATGTTGGAAGAGAGCTTGCGCGCCCATTGGCACCCAGCGCCTATTGGCGCATATGCAGTTTTCCATTTGGTTGCATGCATTTTTCTATTTTATCATAAGCATGCTTCTGTTTCGTGGTGATGGCCCGCATCTGTGGACATCCCTACCCAGCACTCCTTGGTACATATGCAGTTTTTCGTTTCATTTTATGCAATTTTATGTTTTGTCAAGTGCATGTGTTTGGTACATATGCAGTTTTTCGTTTCATTTTATGCAATTTTATGTTTTGTCAAGTGCATGTGTTTGTTTCGTGGTGGTTCCTTGCGCTCACAGATAGGGTTGAGCAAAATATTCAAAAATCGAACCAAATCAAATTTGGTTCGATTAATTTGGTTATAATCGAATTAAAATTCGATAATTCGATTTTTGGTTGGTTTGAAAAAATTAATCAATAACTAATAATCAAATATATATATATATATATATATATATATATATGTGGTTGGATCCAAGTGAGAACTCATCTTTATGAGAACTTGAGAATTATGCATAAACATATAAAGTTGTGCATAACGAAAACATTCTAAAATTGTTGTACAACAAAGTAATTTTAGAAAGTTTTCGTTATGCACAACTTTATACATTTTTGTGCATCATCTTCAACGTCTTATGCATGGTTCGTGGAATTCGCAAAAAAGATGTGGTTCTCATTTGATCCATCCCCTATATATATATATATATATATATATATATATATTCTATTTGATCTATTATTTTAGACCTTAATTCTGAATCTTTTATTAATTGTAGTAATTCTAGAAAATTATTATTTGTTAAATCATTTAATTCTAAATCTTGGAATTGTGAAAGAATTTTATAAAATTCTTTTCATTCATCATCTTTTGATATTTTCTTTGAACAAGATTGTCCAAGAATACAAGGTTCACATTGAGATTCAGATTCAGATATTAAAGAATCATTTTCTATATTATCAATTTCTTGTTCTAATTCTATATTACTAGAATAAGAATATTCTTCAGATTCTTAACTTTCATCAGAATTTAATAATATTTTTGAAAGAGTTTCTTTCATATCTTTATCTATGTCAAGATTATTAATATTTTTCTTTCATAATGATCATATTTTCCACATTTTCTGCATATTACAGATTTTCTTTTATTCCAATTATTTTCCCATTTTTAATTATTTCTTTCTTCTTTTCTTATTTTTCTTTGTTCAATTTTTTTCTTAGAAAATCTTTTCTTTTTCTTGGGATATTCTTTATAACTCTTTATTTTATTTTTACTAGATGATGTTCTAGTTGGCATGGGAATTTTATTCATAGCAAACTGATCACAAAATTGTCCTAATTGTTTATTTTCTACCAAATTTTGGCGTTTCATTTGTTGATTTAGTTTTATTTCATTACATAAAGCTAATCCTTCTTGGATACATATTCCTATTAATTTACCATAAGTATAATTTTGGTAAGGAATTTCATTTAAATCTTTTCTTAAAATTCTTCTTATTCTTTCAGCAATTAAGCTAGGAAGACCATCTATAAATTTTGATTTCCAATGAGAACTATTACACTCAGGTGTTAATTAGGTCCGATTATTTTTTCATCTAAAACCGACCGAATAAGCGAGTACTTACCCCTACGTACATCCGCTGAGTGCTTTTTCCATTTTGCCCTTGCGCATGATTAAAAAAAGAATCAGAAAGGGTCATGCCACTTGTCAGATTCTGGTGCATCTACATGTACAAAATATATGTATATACTTTCTTGCACTAAACCTAATAGAAAATACGGAAATGATAATTCATCCTTGTATATGGGATATTAATCTAGCCCGAAACATGTGGGTTGACCCGAATAGATTGACAACAATAAGGTTAGAGCTATCTAGCTCGAAAAAAATTCAGTCTGAATGAATCGTAATCGAAGAGCACGACAACTCGAATCCGGATGGGCTAGCCTAAAATCAAGTAGGTTGACGTGGATAACTGAACATGGTTTTCACACTTCGTTATTTGCTTTTGAAAGGTAGTGTAATATTTTTTTAAAATATTTGTGGAATGTGTTTTAGTTAATATTTTAAAGTTGTCATTTCAGTTATTTATCTTTTTTACATCAACGTTTAATACAACTATTTGTTATAAATATATTACTATCAAGAAAAAATATACTTAAGTTGTTTTATTTCATAAGCTTTTTGGTTCGATTAGTTCGAAGAGTTAGTCCAAAACCCGATAGTTTAGGGTGTTGGATTTGTATACTGGAAGCAGTTTTGGTTGAGCTTGTATACAATGTTTCCTGTTACCACTATTACAATCTCCTATCTAAATTGTTTACTTGATTGCATATGTATGTCCACTTATCTCATATATAAGTTAGATCATACAGTGTGTTGTAGATCACAGAAGTCTGTGTGATTGGTCAAGCTTCATTAGATATAAAAAGTATCACAACTGAGACAACTTGAGGATGAGTTGTCGGTATAGGTTGCGGTATAGATAAGAAGTAACTTGACTTGGTTGCTTGTCTATACTGGTACGTCACTAACGTATTGTGGATCACAGTGAGATGAGTTCTTCTATCTGACCGTCGTGAAGAACCTAGATCTCGGTGACTTACGTTGATCTAAACCTCGATAAGGTATTAGGTGAGTATGAGTTGCTGACCATCACTTTGACTTGTTATGGGTGAGAGTTACATGAATTAACCCAAGATTCTCTGCATCTTGGGTGGTGGCAATGCTTGTATGTCATGCTAGTTACCTGTGTCGAGTCACCGTATCCGTTTAGGATGATGATGTCCCCTTAAGGAGCTCAAAAGGTTTATTGTACTAAACCCTGCAGGTTGAGTTATCTCAAGTACAATAATAAGGTTGAGTGGTACTACTTAAGGAATTAAAGTAATTAATTGTTTTAAGCAATCAGAATGCTGTAAATAATTAATGGACGTATGATATCTTAAATACGGGGATTCATAAAGTCTAAATGCGAGCCCGACTCAACTTCGAAAATAAAGGGGTAAGTCAGCATTTATTCTCTAGTGGCATGAATAAATGTTTATGAATTAATTTATGTTATGGGCTGAACATAAAATCATTAATTTATTTGAGGCCCATCTTTATTCCTTGCATTTGATCCCTAGGCTGGCCCATCCAGGCCTGGAGCTATGAAGATTTTTGTCCACTTTCTCTTGGAGTCCCACTGGGACTCTGTTTGATCCTCTCTATCTTAAGTGATATTATTATATTTATTAGATATGCATAAATCCTATCATGATAGGATTTAGGGTTGTATTATAAATATAAGGTGAGAGAAAAAATCAAAGGTTGATCCCCAAGCTAGAATTTTCGAGAATTCCTATTCCAAAATAGTGAGATTTTCGAAAATCTTGAGAAGAGGAAGAAGTTGATTTTCTATATGACTCTCCATAGATTGTCCTCACTCGGCATTGAAGTTTAGGCAATCGGGATACAGTCCAGAAGATCAAAGCACGAGTCTTGATCCTTTCTTCCCCGACAGATTCGCAGGTAAACACGAGAAAACTCCTACGTGTTGTAATTAATTATATAGGTGCATGCTAGGCATATAATCAATATATGGTGAATTAAACATCCAAGATAGATCCTCGGGAGATGGTTAAAATAAGATTTCCCTACAATTGGTATCAGAGCCTGGGATCAGTATCTTGGCTCTGTTGGATTAATTCACGTTTGATTATAACGTGCATAATTAATTAATTATGAATCTGTCGTTCATCGTGGCTCGTTTTATTTTATCGGATTTTTGTTTTTCACCATGAGAAAATCCGTGGTTAGATTAGATTTTTTCTTGTAAATCTTATCTGTGAAAGAAGAACAAAGACAAAAAACACGAAGAACGAGATGACAGGAGGTCACCGGAAATAGCCGCACGGCGCGATTGAGTGCGGGCGACGGCACGCTGAGCGTGCTCGGCGCTCGCAGACACGTCGCCCGATAGCGTGTGGGTTTTCTCGGCAACACGGGAGGACAGGGTCAGCGGCTCTCGGCGGATCTGGGCGGAAGGCCTTCGGCAGCTTCGGGTGGCATCGGTAGGTCTCGCCCGGAAGCACCTGGGCTGCATAGACATGGTCGGGCGACGTGGCTCGGCATGCTTCTGCGGGTCGAGGCCGGCAGAGCTCGGTAGCTCTCAGCAGATCTCACGCGGGAAACCTCAGCGACGCCTCGACACGACTCGACAGCACCAGGTGACGCGGGGCGTGCGATTCTCGCGTGAAACCTCGGCAGCGCTAGGTGGCCTTGGCGCGAGCGTGCATGCGGAAACCTCAACGTGCGGCAATGCTCGACGGCAGGGCTCGGTAGCGCGCGCATGAATTTCTCGATAGCTTCGGCGGGTCTCGACGCACGATTCTCGACAGATCGTGCGCTGCAGGACTCGATCGACAGCGCGCGAGTCTTGCACGGTCTGCTCGGCGATGCTCGGCCAGGTCTCGACCGACAGCGCAGCGAGTCGCGCACGGTTTCCTCGGAAGACTCGGCACGGATTTCTCGGCAGACCTGGGTGAGCCTTCTCGGCAGTCGTCCCGGTAGGTCTCAGCGGGGATGAGGACTGTGCGCGCGGGATCCTCGACGAGCTCGACGGTTGATTTCTCGGCAGGGGGCGTGAGGTAGGGCGACGGAGTGAGGTTGGGCGTGTTGTGGGTTGTGCCCTAGCGCACGGCCTAGTCCACTTTGGCCGACCCGCCCGCTTTCTACCGACCGATTTTTCACCAGCACCGATTTTTCTACCCGGGTCCAGATTTTTGACCCGATCCGGCCCGTTTTCAAAATTTCGGTCCAAATCCAATTTTGACGAATCTGGTTCGTGCCGGTGCACGCGAGTCTGCTGAGATTTTGAAGATCAGACTTTGTAAATTTATGTAATAAATTAGGCAGGAAGGCTGTGATCCGCGAGTGGGCCGCGATGAATGATTTTATTTTATTTTTATCGCTCAAAGCATGTCGTGGATGTTTAAATTATGCGAAGCATGCTATGTATGTTTAATTACGCTGATAAACATATTATATGTTTTCGTGATTGGATACGCATAGTAAGCATGCTAGGTTTATCACGCTTTTCAAGCATATTTTAGAATTTCATGAGCATGTTTTACATGTTGAGTTCTATAGAAAAGCATGCTAGATTACGTGATCTGCATGGACAAACCTTTTGAAACAAAAGACTAAGCAAGAAATCCGACATATTAATTTTAAATTAAAATGTCAAGACCTCCACTTTTGATTTCTAAACAAAGTGGTACGACTGTGAGTAAACGCCCACACGCTGGCTTGCTTGCACTGCTTATCATAAGTTTGTTAGATGAGATTTCTAAATAAAACATTTTAATCTATTGAGAAGTGGGAGTTTCATGTAAACGCCCACACGCGTGGCTTCATATGCGATTTTCATAAGTTCTCTAGAGATAGATTTAAATGAGATAACAAAGGAATTTGATTGAAGCAGTACGGTCCTAGTGAGTATGCCAATTCTAAGAATTCATTTTCACGTTAAAATTGTGGTCATTGTTTAGACATCACCTCAAGTACAACTTCCGTGAAGTCCCTTTCGTGATAGTGATGTGGTCTAGTAAGGTCCAATCATTAATTTCATTTGTCATAAGGATTAGTTGACATGGATTGAAATTAAACAACTAAAATGTATATTTTAGTCTGGTCGAGGGATTCATGTGTAAAAGTCCACACGCGTGGCTTGCATGTGGAATTCCTTGGGCGATTGGAGGTTTCAATTAATATTGTTTTATCAAAATGTTACAATATTATTGTTACAAATTATGTGCGATCGTATGCTTATGTGTTTACATTACTTTTCAGATATGTCTCTTACACCGATTATCAATATGCTCGCACAAAATCCTCTATCCGATCCAAATTTTATCGAGTGGAAACGAAACATGGAATATGTTCTTATCGCTGAAGAACACATATTTGTTCTCACTACTCCTAAACCCGATGCCCTTACTGACGCATCGACTAAAGAGCAACGAGAGTCAAACAGACTTTGGCATAAGTCAAACAATATGGCCAAGTGCTAAATGATGACTACAATGTCCAAAGGCTTGCAGTTGCAGCATCAGTCGATGGTAAATGCGACTGAAATATGGTCAAGTCTCGAGAGTAAGTTTGGACAATCGGATCGGACAGTCCGCTTACACACAATGAGAGAAATCTTGGCGTATAATATGGAAGAAGGAAGTTCGGTCCATGAACAAGTCTCCCACATGACTCATCTCATGGATAGTCTTGATCAGTTGGGAGGAGGTTGATAAACGCGCATTTTACACGCTTATAGTTGATATTTGAAGATGAGTTTAGCTCGCTTAATGTGCGTTTACGATCGATTCCTAATGTTTTATCTATTTTTAGAAGATATGCTCTTGGGTGTTCTTTTGGTGTTGTGTAGGTCTATATGTTGAAAATCGCAGCGAACGACGCACGAGCCAAAACATATAATCGGGCGTGTTTCTAGCGACCACCTAGCGGTCGCTAGGTCGGCCGCTAGGAAACACGCGAGACCCGAAGACCGCGATCGCGAAGAACGCGCCCCGCAAGCGAAGCCCAGCGAGAAAGCCACCGGACGATTTCTCGCGACCACTGAGTATGGCTAGCGACCGCTAGTCGGTCGCGAGGCATCAAGCGAGCGCAAGAGGCGACCGCGGGCGAGAAGGCGCGCGAGGATTACCTCGCTGACCACACCTAGCGACCGCTAAGGGTGGTCGCGAGACGCGCGCGAAGAGAAAATTAGGGTTTGGGGTGTGCCTATATATGGCAACACCCCTCGCGCCTGTGAGCCCCCAATCACGCCTAAACCTAGTTTTAACTTCGTTTTCCTCGCTTTTCAATTCTTTAGCTTTAGTCTTCGTTTAGTTTAATTCTAGTATTGTTTTTCCGTCGCTCTAGTTTAGTTTATCGTTGCTATCGATCGGAACGCTTTGTCCGATCGTTTTCTTTTGTTTTCCGCTCGCTCGCTTGGGATCGATTCAAGACCAACCTTTGTTCATCCGACGCTTCTCACGGGTTTTATATATTTAATTTCGCTTTTATGATTAATTCGTATTTCGCTTCGCTTATTATGTCCGGCTAGTTTTCTATTCTAATCCTGTGGTTTGCATGATCCGATCCTATATGTTGTGATTCTCGCTATCGCTATTTACCTTCCGGGCATCGATTCATGATTCGATTGTGCTTATTTATATGTGTTGATTTCTAATCAATCTTGATGCATATCTAGTTGTCGATTAATAACGAATCGTATTAATTGTCAATCGTTATCGAATGCATGATACGAATGAGCCTCGAGTCGAATCGAGATAGACGCTCAGAGGAAGCATATTCTTAGTGATCCTTTGGAGTTGCTTATTTTCCTCTAGACGAATCGTAATAGGAGAATTAGTAATCAATTGCCGCAATTGTCGTAACTGAAGTTGTTGGTTATATATGTGATCTTCCGTCTTGTCTGGATTAAAACGGTTAGTAATAAGCAGGATAAACATCGTTGTGGATAGGATTGGTGCATCCCTAGGGTTAGTCTTCCTTCATAGTTATCTTTCGTGTTTTTATCGCTTTATTTATATTCTTGTTTGGTTACCTTTGCTTTGGATTAAATTCCGAAGCCCTAAAACCTCTCACCCTTTATCTGTGCTTGAATAATGATGAATTGTCGTTGAATTAGCTTCTGTGTTTTCGGATTGCAATCCCTGTGGATACGATACTCGACTTACCTTATACTTGCGCATTTTCGTGTGAGAAAAGTGAGCGATCAAATTTTAAGCGCCCTGTCGGGATTGTTAAGATCACATAGGAATAATTTGACGATTTGAATTTATTAATTCAAGTTATATATATTATATTATTTATTTATTCTTGCCAGAGTTAAGCTCTCTCTTTTTCTCCAGATAGTTTATGATCACAAGGTCCCAGGGACCTCCTGAGCAAAATCTTGACCCAGAGATCGAAAATTCCCAAAGGAGAATGAGACAAGAGAGAAGAAGGGCTGCAATGGCAGCTAATCCACAGAACAAGGGCATTCCTCCCGAGCAAGCTGCACGCATGCTAGCCGATTTCGCAGAGATGAAGCGCCAGATGGCGAATATGGGACTCCTTGTCCCTGTTCCAGAGACGAGACCTCTGAACTACATGTACCGACCTCCCACTGAACAATTCCAAGGGGTAGGATGGGGCCCGCAAGTGGACGCAAACAATTTCGAATTAAAGTCGGCCCTGATCAGTATGGTGCAAGGAGAGCAGTTTGGGGGAGGAGTTACAGAAGACCCGAATGCACATCTTGAGACTTATCTCGACATTTGTGACACCATCAAGCAGAATGGGATACCACAAGACACAATCCGGATGTGCATGTTCGGATTCTCTCTGCGCAGCCAGGCCAAAGATTGGTTCAAGAGCTTGGACCGCACTAGGATCAACAGTTGGGGGAATCTTTGCGAAAAGTTTCTCTCTAAGTACTTTCCGCCAGCCAAAGCCCAGAAAATCATCGCCGAGATCTCCCACTTCTCCCAGCTAGGAGATGAATCATTGTTCGAGTCGTGGGAGAGATTCAGGGGCCTATTAAGAAAGTGCCCACAACACGGATTCTCCAGAGAGCAGCAGATCACACAGTTCTACAGTGGGCTGACACCTCACACGAGGAGTATAGTGGATGCATCAGCAGGAGGATGCCTGTTGAACCGACGAGTGGAAGATGCTAGCAGGATTATAGAGGAGATGGCTGCAAACAGCTATCAATGGTCGATGGAGAGGACACCCGTGGCGAAAGCAGCTGCTGTAGAGAGTGACTCGAAATACGACGATCTTATGAAGAAGTTCACTCATTTGAAGAGCCAGATCGAGACAGAAGAGGTCAATCATATTAATCAGAGGAACCATGGGGGAAACCAGCGTACCATCCGAACAGCGAGAATCATCCGAATCGTCAGATGCCAACCCAATAACTTCTAACAACCTCCGTGAGCTTCACCGTGCGTAATGGTATGATTCAAGAGCCAAGAAGCGTGGTTTAGATGAGTTGATGCGAAGTTGGTTGTGAGCAACCAACAAATGATGACAAATCAGAATTCGATGGTCGCACAGCAGAACTCGTTCATCAATAGCACTACTCAGAAAGTTGCACATCTCGAATCCACCATGATAGCCATGGGCAAACACTTGAAGATGCCGGAGAATCGATCGGTCGGATGGCCGCACGCAATGACGCATGCCTGACCAAAGACGGGCCAATTTCCGAGTAATACGGAAGTGAACCCTAAGAATCAGTGCTTTGCTATACAGTTGAGAAGTGGAAAAGCATATCAGAATTATCCGGGATGAAAAGGCGAGGACGGCAGCAAAAATGAGCACCTCACGACCGAGCTCGCGACCGCGAGCCCGACCGCGAGCCATCATTCAACGATGAGTCCCGAGGAGCTTGCGAGCAAACAACCGACCGCGAGCGAACAGCCAGTAGCTTCGGACGAAGGATTAGCGACCGAGCCCGCGACCGTGTGCCCGGCCGCGAGAGACCAGGCTGAAAGCTCGAAGGGAAAGTCTGCGCGCGAGCCCGCGACCGCGAGCCCAGCCGCGAGAAAGACCACCGCCGATGCCCAGGCGCCTAGCGACCGCACTCGCGGCCGCGAGGATTGTCGCGAGGCAACTCCAACGAAGGCTTATCCTATGTACATTCCTCCGATTCCGTTCCCGAGTCGTTTGGCCAAGCCCAAGCAGGATGATAGACTGACTCGATTTCTGGAAATGTTCGAGAAGGTGAACATTAATATTCCTTTGCTTGATGCACTCAAAGATGTGCCGGGATACATGAAATTTCTCAAGGATGCCGTTACCAATAAGAAGAAGCTAAAGAAATTCGAGACGATCAATCTGTCTCAAGAGTGCGAATCTCAGGTCGCAAAAGAAGTTGCCATCAAGAGAAAGATCCGGCGAACTTCTCAATACCGTGTGTCATTGGAGGCATACCTTCTCCAAAGTCTTTGTGTGATTTGGGGCAAGCATCAATTTGATGCCGTTGTCCATATTTAATAAATTGGAGATCGGAGAATTGAAGCCTACTACTATTACTCTCCAAATGGCGGACGCATCTGTCACAAGGCCAAAAGGGATAGTGGAAGATATGTCGATCAAAGTCCAAGGATTCATCTTCCCTGGACTCGTAGTCCTCGATATGCCGGAGGATGGGAATATGCCTCATTCTAGGGAGACCGTTCTTAGCCACAGGCGGGGCTCGATCGACGCGTGCGGGAGGGTGATCTCACCTTCCGTGTGAACAAAGATGAGTTAACGATCTCGATTTATGATGCCATCACGAGAGGAAGACTCAAAGATATGAAGAGTGCTATTCGATCACCACTACCACAGCCAGCCCATTCTTGAGCTCGAATTTCAATAGACCATCAGACGAGCATGCTGCAAGGAAGAAGTGGACTCGGTATAAAAATCCGAGTGATTCGTTCAAGCTCAGTGGAAGCCATTCTTATGCCAATTGGTGGGCTGTTGTAAATGCTAAGTACAAGGGCAAATCGAAGTTTGGAAAGCTGTCAGTTATCAAATTGCCTGATTGATGAGAGGTACCGTCGAGCTAGCGACGGAAAATCTAGCACTGGTTGGGAGGTAACCCAACGTTTTTTCATGTTTTATGTTTTTCGTTTTGTTTTTCTTCTTTTTCTTTGTTTTGCTGTGTCTTGTTTGTTTGTTTTTAAGTCCCAAGGTATATCATCAATGGCAAGGATTCTATCCACCGCCGGAGTAGCGCGACATTTGAGGTAAGATCTCTCCCAATCACTCTCTTCTGCAAACATTATTACCTCCATTGCACACTGTTGACAATAAGTTTGGGGGGGGAGAGTGGTCGAGTGTGATGTGGTTGAGAGTCCTTTTTATGTTTTGCGTTATTTTGTTAAGTTATTATATGTTGGGGCTTTTGTCGTGTCTTTTGTGTTTTTGTTGTGTCGGTCGATCAACGAGTTGAAGTGAAATGTGTTAATCCATGTAGCCAATGATGATAGAAATTTTCTGTTAAATATGTGATAGTGTACATGATATGTTAGAAAATGACGCATGGATAACTTGAGATTGCTTAGCTTGTTGTTTTTAACCATTTGCTAAAACCGTGAGACTTGAGCTTCATCGTATACACATATATTTGATTTCTTTTATTTGTGTGATATCGCATGTAATTATCTTCTAGAACTTGCCGTTTTTTGGGGTCGAGGCGCAATATGTGTTTTGAATATGGAAAGGATAAAGGCCATCTTTGTTAAACCACATATTTACCCAAACACTAAATTTCAATGATATATACCATTTGTCGCCTTCTTTGAGCCTTTATTAGACTTTATTCTTTTGTTAACCGGATGATAGGAGGTGAGGATGGATATGGGAATCAAATGGGAGAAAATTTGTTTTGATATGCAAAGTGGGGATAAAAGATAAAGTATGGTACCGTGTGAAAAGAATAGACCTATAAGCTCTATTACAAAGCCAAGAAAAGAAAAAATTTGTGAATAGTATGAGCATAAAGGAAGTCAATTATCATAGTATATGGTACCTTGAGTGAATAAATGTCGAAATAGCATGTTGGAAAGGAAAAGGAAATGGACAAAGTCCATATGAGCTGATTATAGAGATGGAAGTATTTGGAATATATTTGAGTCACTTAGCCATATATTATCCTACCTTAACCAATGTGCCTACAATACAACCTATGAAAAGTCTTTTTTGATCCTAATTTGAATACATTTGACGTGGTGGAGATATTAGAGAAATGGCAAGCCTATGGTGAGATTTTTGCATTGCATTGCATTGCATTGCATTGATTTTTTTATTTATTTTTTATTTATTTTTTTGGTAATTTAATACAGAAATTTTAAAGGCTGCGTCACGGTGGACTCAAACCCGAGACCTTTGGCCCCTTATTTCTTTATGAGTTGAGTTTACTCTATATATTACGCACATGCCATTGTGAGGGTTGAATTGAATGAGATTTTTGCTTTCAATGGTCAGACATTGTCGATTTGACTAATGTCGTCGTGTGCACTAATGATTTTGAGCTTTGAGATATTTTCGAGGCTTTATTGGTTAATCACCTTCTCGACGACGCTGATCCTGCTTTTGTGTCTCTCTTCTTTTTGGTCTTGTTTTTGTTTGAGGACAAACAATGATTTAAGTTTGGGGGGTTGATAAACGCGCATTTTACACGTTTATTGTTGATTTCTAAAGATGATTTTAGATTGATAAAGTGAGTTTATGTCTTGGATCTCAATGCTTTTACATATTTTTGGAAGATACTGCTCTTGGGTTCTATTTTGATGTTTTGTAGGCTTATAAGTTGAAAACCGAAGCATGGAACGAAGAACGAGCAGACGATGGCAAAAACCTGGGCCTAGCGACCGCCTTCGCAGCCGCTAGCCCGACCGCGAGAGACCAGCGCGAGCGCGAGCGAGCATATGCGCACAAATGATGGCTCGCGACCGGCCTAGCGACCGCTAGGTCGGCCGCGAGGAAACGCCAGGACACGTGAGCATTCCCAGCGACCGCGAGACGTGGCCGCGATGATTTTCCATGCGACGCGACCACACCTAGCGACCGTGAGGTGTGGCCGCGAGGCCGAAGAGCGCGCGCGTCCCTGCCGAGAAGACGAGAATGGCCGAGACGAGGATGTTCCTCGCGATCGAGTCAAGAAGCTCGCAACCGCGAGCCCGCCACGGTGATGGCGGCAGACGTGAAAATTAGGTTTCGCCTAATTCTATAAATAGGCATTACCCCGCGCCCCAACCTTACCCGGTAGCGATTTTACACGTTTTCCCGCTTTTTCTATTTTCCATTTATTTTCACATTAGTTTTGATTTAGATTAATTCTAACAATAGTTTTCCATCGTTCTAGCTTTAGTTCTTCGCATTGTTAACGTTTTGGAACGGTTTCGTCCAAGGAATTCCATCGTTTTCCGCTTTCGTTGGGTTTGGATACGAACCCAACCATTGTTCTCTGACGCTTCCCTACGGGTTTTATCAATTTAATTTTTGTTTTTATAATTATTTCGTATTTTATTCTCATTAATTATGTCTAGCTAAATTTTGTTCTAATCCTGTGGTTTGCATGATTCTATCTTATATGTTGTGATTCCCGCTATTGTTATTTACCTTCCGGCATTGATTCATGATTCTTGGTGCTTAATTATATGTGTTGATTTTGATCAATCTTGATGCATATCATAGTTGCCGCTAATTACGTAATGCTTTTAATTGTCAATCGATCTTGAATGCATGATACGGATAAACCTCGAGTCGTAGGCGAGATAGGAACATTCGTATGAAGCATATTCTTTGTGATCCTTTTGAGTTGCTTATTTTCCTCTAGAGACGAATAAAGAATATAGAAAATTAGTAATCAACCGCCACAATTGTCGTAATGAAGTTGTTGGTTACATATGTGATCTTCCATCTTGTCGGATTAAAACGGTTAAAATAAGGTGATAAACATCGTAGTGGATAGGATTAGTGCATCCCTAGGGTTAGTCTTTCTTCATAGTTATCCCTTTGAGTTTTTATTGCTTTAGTTTATTTTCTTGTTGTCACCTTTGCTTTGGATTTAATTATCTGAAGCCATAAACCTATACAAACCAAATCTGTTCTTGGATAATGATGAAGTTTCGTTGAATTAGCTTCTGTGTTTTCGGATTGCAATCCATGTGGATACGATACTCGACTTACCTTATACTTGCACGTTTTTCGTGTGAGAAAAGTGAGCGATCAAGGATACGAGTATTTTGTCACTTTCATTGACGATTATTCAAGATACGGATATATATACCTGCTTCACCGCAAGTCTGAATGCTTTGAGAAATTCAAAGAATTTAAGGCGGAAGTGGAGACGAAGCTTGGTAAAAGTATCAAGTCACTGCGGTCTGATCGTGGTGGCGAATACCTCAGTGGCGAGTTTATGGACTATTTGGTGCAGTGTGGGATTACCTCCCAGCTCACTACACCAGGCACACCACAGCAAAATGGTGTATCAGAGCGAAGAAATATGACTCTTTTAGAAATGGTTAGATCGATGATGAGTTATGCAACGTTGTCTATTTCGTTCTGGGGGTATGCTTTAGAAACAGGGCATACTTGCTAAATCTAGTATCATCCAAGTTAGTCGAAAAGACCCATTTCGAGTTGTGGTTTGGGCGCAAGCTTAGTTTAAACCACATAAGGATATGGGGCAGTCCAGCACATGTGCTGAACAAGAAGGCTGACAAGTTGGAGGCTAGATCTGATGAAAGGCTGTTTATTGGCTATCCTAGAGGAACGAAGGGTGGTTATTTCTATAGTCCTAAGGATCAGAAGGTCACATATTAGCACTAATGTCCGATTCTTAGAAGATGATTATATGAAAAACCATAAATCCAAAGTTGAAATCATTCTTCAAGAATTAGAAGATGATCGATTCCGTCACCAATTAAGCGAAAGTACGAGATGTCGTGTCTCAGTGGGAGGATCGACACCGATACTTCAAGAAATTGAAGTGGATCGAGTTCCACCGAGATACCGACCGCATAAGTGGCACCTATCCACCAAGTTGTGCAAGATAGAGAACCACAAGTTCTCGCACTCACCGTTGCCATTGTGCCGATGGCGCCCGTCGTAGTGGGAGGTTGTTCGTCAACCCGAGCGATTTATGTTCGTGGGTGAATCTTTGGATTTAGTCCCAGGAAACGGCCGACAATAATCGATCCATGGACATACCAAGGAGGCGATACAAGACATTGATGCAAGATCATGGCACACCGCTATGGACTTAGAAATTGAGTCCATAACAGCTATGGATGTATACGAAAAGACACCACTACTAGATGGCAAGGAAGTCATAGGTAGTAAGTAGGTATACAAGAGGAAGAGAGATTCAGATGGAGAGGTTTCGACTTTTAAAGCCAGACTTGTGGCGAAAGGGTACACTCAGATTGAGGGCATCGATTTCGATGAGACCTTTTCGACTGTAGCAATGCTCAAGTCCATCAGAATTCTTCTGGCCATAGCAGCCACTTAAACCTTGAGGTTTGACAAATGGACGTGAAAACCGCTTTTTAAATGGTCACCTGAAGAAGGTAGAGACATCTATATGCAAGAACCGAAGGTTATGTGGTGAAGGGTAAAGAGCATCTAGTATAGAAGCTTAAGAAGTCCATTTATGGACTTAAGCAAGCTTCACGATCCTCGAACTTCCGCTGACGAGGTGGTAAAGTCCTATGGATTTACCCGTTGTTCAGCTAAAGTTGTGTATATCGCTTAGATGTCAACGGTGACGTGGTATTTCTTGCACTTTACGTAGATGACATCCTTCTACTGGCAACAATGTGAAGTTGATATCGACGAAAGAGTTGGTTATCCGATCAATTTCAAATGAAAGACTTAGGAGATGCAGCACATTCTTGGGATCAAGGTTTACCGAGATCGCAAGAGGAAAATGTTGAGCTTATCTCAGCGCCTTACATTGATATTGTGATTACTGCTTTAGTATGCGCACCGCCAAGAAAGGATTGCTACCTTCGTGCATGGCGTTCCTTTATCTAAGGAGCGAGCCACCCATGACCGCAAAGGAGATAGAGGAAATGAGACAAGTTCCTTACGCCCGCCGTAGAAGTCTCATGTATGCAATGTTATGTACGAGACCCGATATCTCGCTATGCGGTAGGCATAGTAGCTAGATATCGCCTAACCTCGACAAGCTCATTGGATTGTGGTAAAGCATATACCAAGCACCGAAAATGACTCGAGATTATAGGCTAGTTTACTATGCAGATAGTCTAATGCCTTTGGGTTATTCTGACTGGATTTCCAAGTCGACCGTGATGAGAAAAAATCTACCTCGTGCTATGTGTTTACCTTGGGAGGAGGAGTCGATATCTGAGAGAAAGCAAAGCAATGATGCATTGCGGACTCCACCATGGAAGTCGAATATGTAGCCGCTTCAGAGGTCGCTAAAGAGGTCAGATGGTTCAAGAACTACCTCATGGATCTAGATGTGGTACCGGTTTGCCCAAGAGTATCATAGTTTACTGTGATAACTCAGGTGCAGTGGCGAACTCGAAGGAACCACGGACCCACACATAGAGAGAAAGTACCATGTCATACGAGAAATCGTTAGACGAGGAGACGTGCTGATAGAAAAGATTGGTACTGCGGATAACCTAGCTGATCCATTCACTTAGAAAGGAAACTTTTGTATAAGTGGGAGAAGCAAAGTGATGGTGTTGTTTGCAATAGCTAGTAGAGAGACACATTGTATACTAAAAGTTTTGCTTTAGTATAAGTGGGAGATTGTTGGATTTGTATACTGGAAGCAGTTTTGGTTGAGCTTGTATACAATGTTTCCTGTTACCACTATTACAATCTTCTATCTGAATTGTTTACTTGATTGCATATGTATGTCCCCTTATCTCATATATAAGTTAGATCGCGATGTGTTGTAGATCACGTAAGTCCGTGTGATTGGTCAAGCTTAATGAGATATAAAAGTATCACACCGAGACAACTTGAGGATGAGTTGTCGGTATAGCTGCTGTATAGATAAGAAGTAACTTGACTTGGTTGCTTGTCTATCTTTGGTATGTCACCGACGTATTGATGGATCACGATGAGACGAGTTCTTCTATCTCGACCGTCGTGAAAAACCTAGATCTCGGTGACTTACGTTGATCTAAACCTCGATAAGGTATTAGGTGAGTATGAGTTGTCACCATCACTTTGACTTGTTATGGGTGAGGTTACATGAGTTAACCCAAGATTCTCTGCATCTTGGGTGGTGGCGATCTTGTCAGATGTCATGCTAGTTACTTGGTCGAGTCACCGTATCCGCTAGGACGATGACGCCCCTTAAGGAGTTCAAAGGTTTATTGTACTAAACCCCGCAGTTGAGTTATCTCAAGTACAATAATAAGGTTGGGTGGTACTACTTATGAATTAAAGTAATTAATTATTTTAAGCAATGTAATGTGTAAATAATTAATGGACGTCGATATCTTAAATACGGGATTCAGAAGTCTAAATGCGAGCCCGACTCAACTTGAAATAAAGGGTAAGTCAAGATTTATTTTTAGTGGCATGAATAAATATTTATGAATTAATTTATGTTCTGGGCTAAACATAAAATAATTAATTTATTTGAGGCACATCTTTATTCATTGCATTTGATCACTGTGATGGTCCATCCAGGCCTGGAGCTATGAAGATTTTCGTCCACTTCCTCTTAGAGTCCCACTGGGACTCTGTTTGATCCTCTCTATCTTAAGTGATATTATTATATTTATTAGATATGCATAAATCCTATCATGATAGGATTTAGGGTTGCATTATAAATATATGATGAGAGAGAAAATCAAAGGTTGATCCTCAAGCTAGAATTTTCGAGAATTCTTATTCCAAAATAGTGAGTTTTTCAAAAATCTTGAGAAGATGAAGAATGTGATTTTCTATAGCACTCTCCATAGATTGTCATCACTCGGCATTGGAGTTTAGGCAATCGGGATATAGTCCAGAAGATCAAAGCACGAGTCTTGATCCTTTCTTCCCCGACAGATTCGCAGGTAAACACGAGAAAACTCCTACGTGTTGCAATTAATTATATAGGTGCATGCTAGACATATAATCAATGTATGGTGAATTAAACATCCAAGATAGATCATCGGGAGAGATTAAAATAAGATTTCCCTACATAGGGTTGTGTTGAAAATTTCTAAAAAAATATTAATCCAAATGACCCGAATCGAATAGCCCAACAACTCGAATAGATTGACTCGATTGGCATATCTACTTATATCACTCAAATAAGAAAATGGTATCTTTTATCATGCATTCATATTGTTTTCAAACAATATTAAACATTTTAAATATGATATTAAGCTGACAAAACATCATATCAATTTTAATTTACATTTTATCTTGTATTCTAAGAGCATAAGAGACTTAAAATGGACCCAAAATGAAAGAGATGAAAAAAAGAATGGGCTAAAATACAAACAAGAGCGTAAGAATTATTGAAAGCCAATATGGAAAACAAGCTAAATGCAAATACTCCAGTGGGTCGACCCTATGTGAGGTCTTCTCATTTCACGGTATCACATATTGTAAATAAATATATCATTTCTTATGAATACATATATAATTATTCTGAATAACTATGTTGTTATTGTATTCCTTATTGTAAATAAATATATCACCTATTATGAATAAATATATCATTTATATCACTTATAATTAAATAAATCATTATATCATTTAAATAAATATATTATTTATTCTTAATAAATACATCATTTATTTTAAATATGAAACGAATACATAGAATCGACCCACGGTAGGGATTAATCGACGGATACAGAAACCATGGTATCAACCGATTATTCGTGGGTTTGGTAGATATGTTGTTATGTTCGTGTTTAAAACTATACCGTTTAGTATCGGGTAGGAAATGACACTAATATATCACCATGAAAATTATTAAAATAAATATATCACGAACCCGTGAAACCCGTTAAATTATTTGAACTTTCATTTAGTGTTGTTGATTTTATAATTATTGATTTGTAGATTTGGACTTTAATCATTATACTTTCATTTATATATAAATATATTATTTATTCTTAATAAATACATCATTTATTCTACCGTCGCGGATATGAAACGACCAGTCCTCACATAGAATCGCCACCCACCCACCGGAGAGTCTAAAATGAAGACAAACTCATGATCATACAAGTTTCAGATTATGACGTCATCACTCATTGAATTCCTTTACTTTATGATATTTTTACTAGTACATATAAAACCGTGACCGTCCGCCGCCCCCACTTCACAAATCACAAGTTCTCGAATTCTCTAACTCGCCAACTTCTACGGAACTCTGCTCTCTAGAGAGGTAATCATTTTTCCTTTTTTTTCTGTTAATATAAGAAATTTTCAATTTCTCCCGTACTTTTACAAATTATATTTGATATGATTCTGATTTAATTTTCGTGATTTTAGATACAGGATTTTTTTTCCTCCGTCAATTTCTTATTTTAGTTTCGCCTACAATATCTGGAATTCGGAGTGATTTAGATCTCTTCAACTACTTGCTGTATGTTATGTACTTTCTTTTTGTGTTCGTATGATTCTATTGATGGTCGTCATTGTTTAAATTATTTCTCTTAGTATTTTTTAATGACTTTGTTTGAACAAGTAGTTTTCTTAATAATTATTTATTTTTTACCTTTTTTTTAGAATTTTATTCAATAACAGAATCAAAGTTCTTACGGAATTCTTCGGGTTTCTTTTTCTTTTTTATCACCTGGATTTTGATGCGTGAATACATGATATAATTGATTTTATTATTTGAGGGCTGTACTGTGGGTTTATCGTAATAAGTTCGCAATTTTGTTTTCCTATTTCGTCGTATGAAATTAGTTTGCACCTGAGAATCTGAATTGAATAGCCTTTGCATGTATTGTGACAGTGCAGTTTCTGCGATCATTTCAAGGACAATGGGCCGTTCTAGTCGAACAATTTACGTTGGCAATCTTCCTGGGGATATTCGCGAGAGTGAAATTGAAGACTTATTTTACAAGGTTTGATATTTTTGTTTCATTAATTCTTTACTTAGATTGTAATAATACTATTATTTCTGCAATGACGAAGTTACGGAGCTCATACAGTATGTGTAATACTATTATTGAAGTATTATCTGAATTCTAATTTATTGTCTTGTGGTTCTTTCATGACAGTATGGGCGAATAGTTGACATTGATTTGAAAACACCTTCAAGATCACCTGCGTATGCTTTTGTTGAGGTGAGCAACCTTTTGAACTTTTATTTGAGTGAGTTTCAAAGGGGTAAACGAGTTGTCTTGAGATTATGGCCATTTAGTGCTCACATAGTCTGATATTATGATACTCTTTTTAATCTTAATTGCGTCTTGGACTGCATTTGTTGAAGTTTGAAGACTCGCGTGATGCTGAAGATGCCATTCATGGCCGAGATGGCTATAATTTTGATGGCTATCGATTAAGGGTGAGTAGGATGCTGTATTAGCTTGGTTATTTAAAAAGGTGTTCTGTTATCTTGGCATATATGTTTATCTTCTGTCTTAATGTAGGTTGAACCTGCATATGAAGAGAGAGGATCGTCATCCTATAGTGGAAGTGGTCGTCGTGGAGTTTCGAGACGTTCTGACTACAAGGGTAACAAGTTGTTTGTGTGAATCTTATATTCTTAAAAACTACAATTATAGTTAGATCACTTACTGCTCAGAGAAGACACAATTGCATCTTGAATAGCAACTATTGAAACTCAATGTTTTGACAACTTCACTCTTGAGTCTTGACTTTGTGTGTTATGGAATAAACAAAACTTGTAGATGATGTCCATGATTATGGATACAAATTTTCAACTGTTCACGTGTTTATGTTTAATCTATTATGTCATACTCTTTAAATTAACATGTGATTCCGTGGTTTGATAGGACGGTCAAGTAGCACTATTTATGTGGGGAATCTTCCTGGAGATGTTCGTGAGAGTGAAGTTGAAGATTTGTTTGACAAGGTCCGTGACTTCCTTCAAATAATTCACATGTCATGAGTTGTGCTGATTTAAGAAAAGGAGGACATTGCATATTTACGCTATCTATTACCTATAAGTTTCATGCTATTCTTAATTTACTAGTCCTTTCTCATTGTCATCACTTTTTTTAATCATGGCAGTATGGACCTATAGTTGATATTGATTTGAAGACCCCTTCAAGACCGCCTATTTATGCTTTTGTTGAGGTGAGCAATCTTTGAGGCAGTGAATAATACATTTAATTAGGTTCCTGCACATGAATGGAACAAAACTTCCAATGCGATAGACAGATTGAACTAATCCATCATGCAATGCCGGAAAACATTAATTTTGTTGTAATTCAGTTTGCATCTTCAATTGTCTCATGAAATTCTACATCACCATTTTTTTCAGTTTGAAGATCCTCGTGATGCTGATGATGCCATCCGTGGACGGGATGGCTACAATTTCGATGGCCATCGACTACGGGTATGTTATGTGCCATGTCTCTTCCTTGTAGTATGTTATGTTACTGTGGTATATCGCTGTAATTGTTTTTCTTAACACAGGTTGAACTTGCACATGGTGCGAGGGGATCATCATCGAAGGATCGTTACAGTAGTTACAGCAACGGAAGCAGTCATGGTGGACTTTCGAAGCATTCTGACTACAGAGGTGTGTTTTCATGAGTCTCATTGTTTTGTTACCATATTTTGTCTGTTCATTTTGTTGAAAATTTTTATGACGCCTTAAGATTTCAATTTTGCAGTATTGGTGACTGGACTCCCTTATTCTGCTTCATGGCAAGACTTGAAGGTGAAATTTCCGTTGGCATGTCTGTGTGAGCTTGAGAGAGAGAAATGATGGAAGGAGAGCTTTTTCTTGTTTCCATTTTATCGTTCGAAGTTTCTGGATTTATATTAATATAATCGATTCCTGGTGCAGGATCACATGCGTCAAGCTGGGGATGTATGCTTTTCTGAAGTTTATCGTGACCGTGATGGTAAGCACATTTACTGTTATTTAAAGAACTTCGGATTGGAGGTGGCGAGCTGCAAATGCTCTGTAAAGTTTACTGGTTTTGTTTTAAGTAATGTCTACTTTGAGCTTTGAGATGTTAATAGATGGTTTTGGATGCTGATTGTTGAAATTTTATTTGTTGCAGGCATGCGGGGAATTGTTGACTACACAAATTACGATGACATGAAATATGCAGTAAGCTCACTTAATTGGCTTATAAAGCTAATTGGCTATTACCTGTCAGCTATTATATTTATTCTTCTGCATCTTAAGGACTGTGTGTGTGTGTGTGTGTGTCTTGGGAATAACTTGGGTGTTTATGCAGATAAGAAAGCTTGATGATTCTCTTTTCAAGAACCAGTTTTCTCGGGCTTATATAAGGGTATGTAGAATTTAAATAGAAACTCAAAACTATTGATGACCATGGTCACTAAAGCATCCATAATATCTAGGTGGAGGAGTATGATGGTAGACGTAGTTATTCAAGGAGCCCTAGTAGGAGTGTTTACTCAAGAAGCAGAAGTCCCAGCTGTGGCTACAGTGACAGGAATAGAAGGTACAATATACTCATATTTGTGATACACCCAATGATGACAAATTTAATAGCCATTTTAGATTAAAAACATTACTTTCTTGGCCACTTTTGGAGATCAAAATATAAGATATCCCTTAATTTAAAAAGTATTTTTTATTTTTTTTACTTTCCTTTCTGAAAAGTTAGTAGTAGTATTTGCTTTCATTTTTTTGGCGGTGGATTGGGTTCAAGGGGTGAGGGAAGGGTGGGCTGCTCTCATGGGGTTGGGGGTTGGCACCGGATGGGGTGAACAGGCCACCTTAAGCAAGTAAATGGGCCAGCAGGTAAAAGAAAGGAAGAGTATCTTAGTAGTATGATTTAAAACTGCAGTGCTTATGAAGGTGGCTATAAAACTTATGTTTATATATTAACACAAATATTTTTCCTTTTGATTTTGTCAAAGTTATAACCGAATGTATTCTGCAGTGTGTTTCCTAGAGCCAAACATCTAACTTCATCTAGGTCCCCTTCTAGGTCTTCCGCTTCAGTTTCAAGATCGGTGTCCCCACCTCCCTCAACATCAAGGTATTTTTTTTTTTGGTCCCTGATTACTCTATGCCACTTCGACTTGAAACTCTGCAGAATTTGTTCTTACAAAAAGCATGCTGTTTGTTAAACATTATATATTTACATGCTATCTCAATCCCCAAGATTCCAGTTCCTAATTATACCTCAATCAACCTTTTCATTTTCTCGATTGTGAGTACACTATAGTTAATCTCGATAGTAACTAGATAATACTGTTCGGAAGTGTATAGGAAATAATAGTAAGGCAGTGGATGTACCAGTGCAGTAGGATGTCATGGTAGTTTGTGGAGTATGTCATCTTGTTTAGACTATATGACGTGTTTCTTGTTTCTCTCTCTCTCTCTCTCTCCTCCCCCTTTTAGCCATTCTGAAACAATGAGACTTCACAAAGCGACATTCTATAGTTTTGCTTTATCCTACTTGTCACTTATTTTCATCGTTATTTTTTTAACTTTTTTTTATGATTCCCTTCACTTCTTTTACACCTAAAGCAGGATGCCCTTTAGTGTCTCGATCTTTGGGAAATCCCGTTCTAAATCCTTTTTGGAAATGCAGTTGTTCTATTATGTGGTATTTTAATACCACTACTTATCTGTTCTACTGGAGCTCCTTACATTTCTTTTATGCCTAAAGCAGGATGCCCCTTAGTGTTTCAATCTTTTTGGAAACCCTGAACCCTAAATGATGCCCCCTAGTGTTTCAATCTTTTTGGAAACCTGGTCGCCAAGGAAAGTTGCTAAATAAAAAATGGTAATAGTCATGTTGAGAAGCTAACAGCCTGGGTTTTTCCACAGTTGCTTTAACCTTTTGTTTGTAGTTCAGCGAAGATTTATTTTTTAGTCATTGCATCTTTGAAACACTTCTGATTGTGCTCCAATAATTTTATATGTGGACGATGAGCCTGTTGAAAGGGAAGCTTTAAGGTTACAATACCTCCATCATGAGATTTCCCATTTATTTCCTCCCTAGATTTGGATTTGCGTCGTGGTCTGGGGATTGCATGTTAGGAACTTGATGCAATGCAATGCTCAAATTCACGTGCTCAAATCTTTCTGGCGGTCAATGAGCACCTGCAGCGAAATGAGATGGTAAATTTTATTCAAGTATGCTATGTTTGGCCAAAGCCGTTAATAACATTATATAAGTCCTAACTTTGACACGGATAATATTAATTTATCCAATAAATGGAGGTTGAAATATTAGTCAAAGGCTAGCTGTTATGGAGTTGTTCATATTGGTGAATCATTATAAGAGGGAGTGTTTTCCAATTTCCCTAGCAAGTAATAAAACAGTATGTATATTATTGTGTTATATTGCATATTAGCTGAGATGAGAATGTGATACCCTATTGCACGAATATGGATTGTGATGTATTGGGTGCGGTCAGATAACCTCACTCATGCACCTGGACTGAAATCCATAAGTATATATATTTACAATTTTCTTTATGTGAATTTGTGCAGATACCGATCAAGATCTAGGACTCCAGCATCATCTGTAAGTGAAAAATATCTATGTATATATTTACAATTTCAATCATATGAAGCTTATGTATACAATCTTATCTTACTATGGAATTGCACAGCTGCCTGAACGCAGATGCAGCAGTGAGAGTCCAGTGCCAAGTCCCAGCAGGAGTAGATCCATATCGCGTTCACCCTCTGTATGTCTGCAGCACAATTCTCAATTTAGATAATGACATGTGCTCTAACTTTTTTTCTTTTTGGCACTCGCTAAGTTTCATCTTGGTTGGCAGGAGATATCTAATTGAAAATATCCAGATTGAAGCCGCTACTGTACTGCAAATAGAATATGGGATGAGCAGTCGAAAATAGTATTGATCATTTGAGTGGAGGGAGTGGATCCATGGAGCTGCTATTTAAATGAAATTAATTTGAAGTTGAATCTTATGTAGTATTAAGAGGTGATATGTACTAGATATGTATTGCTAATTTAACTATGTGACGCACATTTTTGCTTCCTATTAGGTGTGTAAAATGTTGCTCGTATGTTTAGAAGCACATTGCTAGCTTTTACTAGTTTTGCTATCCAGTATTGATGTTAGGATTGTCAATTTTTGATATGATATGAAAATACGATATGAACATACACCAAATTAATTGGTTAATGTGTAATTTTATCATGTTCGTGTTCTTATTATCTTGATGCGAAAATAATTTGTGTCGTGTTCATATATGATTCATGTCATGTTTGTAACAAAGATGATTTGTGTTGCATTCATATTTATGTCTGATAGGATTATGTTTATATAACCCTAATATATAATATTATTTTTCTTATTTATTTATTTTTTATTATTAATTTTTATTTTCTAATTTGAATATATTGTTTAGTGTCGTATTGTTTCGACACAAAAAATCATGTCAACTTCAAGTCTGTAATGTGCTTGTGTCCATTTTGTGTCGTGGTAGGCATATTCTTAATAGATCATATTTGAATTTTATCTTATCATGACGTATTATTATCATATCACAAAATGCTAGTCCTAATTTTAAAGGAAATACGATTCAGTTCTTTTACTCGTAAGACTGACTTAAGTCAGAAAAGGAAGTGATGAGGTCTCAAAATTCTCCATCAACATGTTTTTGCCCGAGCTATTGCAGGTTTCAATTTTGTAAAGATTGTGAGTGCAAAAGCCTTATGTATTTACTGAACAATCAAAAATCGTAAAAACTTAAGGTTATTTCAAGCAATAAATCTCAATTTTGTAAAAGATTGCAAGTGCAAAAGCTTGTATTCATTTCCTCCTAATTATATATGTCAATTGAAGTTTTCACAAAGATTAAAAAAAATCATTGAAAAAAAAAATTATACAAATAACTTCTTAATAAACCTATATTTATTCTTTGATTATTTATTAATGCATGAGTAAATCAAGGAACAAAATAGAGATATATTAGTAAATGAGTTAAAAATATATTACTATTTATGAAAACAAACCGATATACGAAGAGAGTACATAATTACTGAACTATCAGTTACTGTTTTTAAAACTGGTAAAATTTCAGGCAATAAAACCTACTGAAAACTGTAGATTAAGCCCCCTTCTCCACTAGGGGGTAAATGCTATTCTACAACAACAGCACAGATTACAATCCAATCATATATTGTTCGCACAAGTGTCATTTTTACTCTCAAGTCCAGGTTTTCTATGATGGATTTTGAGATGTATTGTCCAGGAAAAAGGTTCACAAAATGAAAAATAATCCAACAAAGATATAAAGATGGAGGGGGGGAGGCTTGGCCACCAGCAAACCTCTTTACTTTAAACAAAGTGATAATTTTTCCCCATGGGGGCATACAAACAAGAGGAAGACAAAATCCATCACACAAGCTGGTGGCTAATGAAAGCGATAATTTCAACGCCTCGATAGTTTCAGGGTGCCGTGCTAGGCAGATTCCAACCATTATAGAACCTTGCACAAATATTATCTGGTTTTAGTCATGGTGGTCACAATTTTTTTTTACCAGAACACAACATACCTATGACCGATTTTGAGATGGCATCCTCTCGGATCCATGCCTCTGGCGGAAACTGCTGGGTCTGATTCCAGTCTCAGATGCAGGAGCCGGTGGGTGGAAAGGCCCCCATATTGATTCTCTATCGACCTGGCTTGAAGGAAAGGAAGGTTGGTGTTCTCGCTCCCAACCATGTAATGGGTCGCGATAAGGATTTTCCATTTCATGGAAGTTTCTTCCGGAAGAATTTGAGAAGTAGAAACCACCAGATTGGTCGGATGAGGAGGCAATTGGAGCGGCTTGAGCTAAACCCCTATGACTGCCGGATCTTCGTCCAGTGGGTAAAACTGGGTTGCGTGTCGATGGGTTACTACTGGATTGCTGGAAGTATGCTTGAAGAGATGGACGGTCACGGGTCCGAGCAACAGTTCCAGGGTATGGTGGAAGGACAGGGGAGGTTGCCGAGCTGGGAGCTCTGCCGGCAGAACTGTAACACAAAAGTGCCAAAATTTATATAACTCCAGAATCACAGATCCCCAGAATCCCATTTTTCAACAATAAATAAATTATATAATTATCTTGTTAACGTTATATAAACCCAATTTTTTCTGTTGAAATCTATGCGAATCGTTCAGCCGCTAAACCTTTTTAACATAATTCCATTCTTTGTGAAAGAGAATATTCCATCTTGAATGTACATCACAAGAGCCTAAAACCTATGTTACATGGACACGGGTACGGGTATCGGATACGGGTGCGGATCCAAGTGTCAGATACAATTTTTAAGAAAATTATAGACACGGGGACACCGTCCTAAGTTTGGACACCGGTACGGGGATACGTCAAAAAGTATACAGTGGGGTAGAAGTTCAAAGTATAAATAAGGTTGGGGTAGTTGTCCCACATCGGAAAAAGAAGACTAATATAAGAAGTTGAAAGAATAAATGAGGGTAGTGATAGTTGTCCCACATTGAATAAAGAAGACAAATGCAAGCATGATATGCACTATAAAATGAGAAGCATAATGTGCATTAGGTTCTCGCAGCCACACTTAGCGTCTGCCTCGCAGCAGGCGAGGCGCGCCTTGCACCTAGGCGCCCCACACAAGTGTCTTTTTAAACCTTGCATAGCTCTGGATGCACCTCTTTTTTTCATGGAGTATCCGAGGTGAAATTGCAAGATCAGACACGTATTTCGTGTCCGTATCCGTGTCGAGTCGTGTCGACACGGATACTTCTGCCCAAATGAAGTGTCCGAGTAACACAGCCTAAAACTGATGCTGATAAAATTTTATCAGAAATGCAGGTAAAGCAACATACTGACCTGTGACCAAGAATGAAGGGCGCATGCATTCCACCTCTTGGGATATCAGAGGTATTCCTCGCTGTTCTCTGTGCCATGGGTGTAATCAGGGGTTGGTCTACTCCAATTCGATTACTTGGAGCAAATTGAGAAGAATGGTCCCAATTGTGATAATGCACGTCCATCGAAGGGAAAGCATATGAACTGGGAACTTCACTAGGAACTGATGGGCCAGTCCAATGGTTACTATAATTAGATCTGTCTGAAACACTGATACTTGATGTTGCAGAAGATGGATGAACTGGCCCAAAATAAGCAATATATGGGCAAGGATGAGTTGCGGATGAAACAGGCGTATGTTCAGCAAAGACGGCATGATGTCCAAGCAGATCATGATCTATGAGATCAAATAGTCCAATTATTATAAACTTGATCAAACCTTAGCAGAAACATAGAGAAATGAAATCTTACATGTGCTTGATAAAAACTCTCCTTCACTGCAGAAAGAAATGTATCATTAATTCAACAGCCAGAAAAAATTAGCATACAATCGGAAAAAATAAACAAGTATAAGGAGATCAAAATAAGTATATAAATAATGAATATATGACACAATAAAATCCCACATTCTCTTACGATGTTATGGCAAGTTAAACAATATACAATGCTCTCCTTGAGAGTCTTCCTCACTCTCAAGTCAAGGACCAGGAGGAAAAGCTGAAGCGAAGGGAAAGGGAGCTCCTTGAGCGCCCTCGTTGTCACGAGAGCCTTGAGCTGATTGAGAAGCTGGTCCGGGTCTATAGAATAGGCCCCGGGACAAGTCGTTGAGTAGAGCTATACGAGTAGTGCAGTAGCTACAAGAGCAAGGAGCTCATAACTCATAGCTACAAGGGAAAGGGAGCTCCTCACTCTATTTCCTTCGATGATTCGGAAATAGTAGGAGCAGTTAGCTACATTAGCTCAGAACTTCTAGCAGCAGGATCGCTAGTCCCTTACTCTATTCATCGGATGAATAGTCAGGACTTTAGCAGCTATCTCAGAGATAAGTAACAACAAAACAAGAAAGACAAAGAACAAGACACTCTAGTACGTTCGGGCCTCTCCCCCGAGAGTCCCTCACTCGCTAAACTTACACCAAGCACCTGAGAGAATGTCTGTCCAAATTGTAGAAAATAATAATGATAAAAAATAAAGTCACCCAGATTACAAGTTTGCATAAGCATATGCAGCATCTTATGAAGCAACATCTGGAAATCCCATAAGACTCAATAAATAAGGTGATTTCCTTGTAAATGCTACAAACATTATCAGAAAGCAAGTTTCAATATCTTACCGACCAAAAGGGACTCCAACTAGTAAAAGTGCCGCTTTTGCAACAGATGAAGCTACCTGAACAATTTTAGAAACAGCATAGCTGTGTTTGCCTTAAAAGCTAAAGATTCGTTACTAACACATTTGAAGCAAACTGTACTTTAATAAAAGAAAGGGCCGGATCATAAATCATAATATACATCACTGTGATGAGCACAAGCCTGAAGACATTATTCAGCCAACCAGCAACTCTTTCAGCTGTGAGATCTAAACAAGCCTTCACGACAACTCTCACCAAGCTAAGCTTCCAGATCACCGAGGTTAGGCTTCTAAGCTAGCCAAAACTACAGAAATTGAAAATCGACAGCTCCCAGCCCATATGTTACCTCTGATGCTTTGTATTCGTAGATACCCTCCAATTAACAGAGCTTATAAACCTAGGACTTGTACAAAAGACCTAGAATATTTCGTAGCTGTTTCTCACTTGGAATGTAGTGGTAAGCGAGTTTTAGGTAAAGCTAGTTAGTCTGAGTCACCAGCAGGCTGTATGGCATATACCAAAAGCAAGGAAAGATGGCCACTGGTGCAAAAGTCTCTGTAGAGAGCCACCTGGGAACCAAGCCGCCGGCTGAAGCAAAAGGCATCAGGTGACAATAATCAAACGGTTATCTTTTTGGCTGGTGAATCAAAGTTAGGCACTCCTAGGATGCCATTGTAATATTTTGTTACATTAAAATTGGCTGTAATTAATAGTAAGTCATCTTCAAATTAATCCAAGATTATCTTTGTGTTTTGAGAAAGTTTGTGCAAAACTTACAATTATAAATGTCACAAAAAGAGAAATACATATAAATAATATATGTATATATATAAATGTGTGTTTGTGTGTACGTGCCAAATTTGTGCATGGGGAATTCCAAACTTTATGGATGGCTAATGACATGTTAGCTTTATTTTTTTGTTCAATAAATATAGAAATTTTAAAGGCCGCGTCACAGTGGATTCGAACTCGTGACCTTTGGCCTCAGGCATCAACACACGCACACACGTGTTAGCTTTCTTTGGTTATTAACAATCTCTCAGGCATATATTAATACTCTCTCAGGCAAATATATTTCACCTACATGACCCATACATCAAAAAGAAACTAAGTAAACTAGAGTTTGTATTTAATACTATGTCAGAAATTACAAATAAAGTAAGATAGGAGCTTACTCAAACGATGTAGGGACCCTTGTTAACCCACTGAACGGACACCAATGAACTCCAAATGACTGCAATAGTAATTTTGAAGAAAGTATTCAGAAAAAATTATCAACATACAAATGAAGCTTATCTACACATACGATCAGCATTAAGTCATATTATTGAAGGCAACTATGAAGGACCTTCAAAGTCAATTCAGATTTTAAGATCCCCAAAAAAACAAGTAACTCATACTTGGTAACATGGTGTACCATACAATCTCAAAAAAATACAACCACTTTGGGGGGAAATTCTGGTTTTGTCAACTGAAACCATTCCCTGACTTCATGAACTGTCAGACTTAGAAATATCATTCCAGAACATTACCGTTAGAACTTGACTGAGTTCATCTGACAGCTTACATGCACAACCATATAGTGGTTCGCATTGATAACTCAAGTATGGATAAGGTCATGCCAATTTATGCAGCAGTACAACCATATGATGCTGCAGAAAAGTTTCCTCTCTCTAAACATTAACTAGGTTGCACCAAAAAAATCCAGAATAAGACAAAATTCACTTCAAGTATGTCCTCAAATGTTCCTGACCATTGTTCCCACAGTTTCCTCACATTAATCATCACAAGCAACCCAAGCCAAATACCACACATAAATAGCTCCTACTCATGTCATGTAAATGCTAGTGCGGGTGAATCAATGGTTTTTGTGATAGTTAACAAGCGAAAGAGATAGTTTGTTTAAAGAGGTAAATATGATGATCGGGAGAAACTCAAAAGAGGAATAAAAAAATGAAACTAAACTAAAAGAAGCTCAAATGGTTAGAAAATAGCCAATTAAGACTAGTTTACATAATTGTTCAGAAGGAAATGATTCTCTAAAATGAGCATCGATAGCTTTAGAGTGAATAAACGTAGGCTTGTTGGCAAAGAGCCGGCAATGTGACATACTTTCAATGATTGAACTTAGGATAAATATTAGTTTATGTCCCAAAGTTTAGCGATTTTTCACTTTATGTCCTAACGTAAGCATATTGTTATTTGGGTAAATATCAGTTTATGTCCCAAAGTTTTGTGATTTTTAACTTAATGTCCCAACATAAGCATATAGTTTCAAAGCACATTACATATGATTGCCCTTATTTGAAATGAATAACATATAAGATGACATATAAAAGAGGATCATGTGCAAAAAACAACATAACATGGAATGCTTCAATCGTGCTCTCAGAAACATAAATTGCACAAGTATTGTTTGAAGACAAGTTAGATGGCAGCAGAAGATAATATTATGAAATAACAGATAAATCTAGAGAATTACCATTTCAGCATAACTAAAATCATAGAGATCCTCATCATGGGCCCAGTCATCCATGCTAAACTCAGGCAGTGGACGACTACCATTTGCATATAGCCATTGCCCTTTCTCAATTTTCCGGCAGTTGGGGCACTGCATAGCTCCCTTAATATTGAATGCTGAACCAATGCAATCTGTATTTTTTTTATGCAACATCATATAGAGTAAGAAACATAACGTGGTTCCTCAATAATCTCACTGATAAACAAGTTCCATATGAGTAATAACTCAAAAGCATAGCAACACATCAGGCCTGGTGAAAGCAGATATCTCCAAGGAAAATATTTTCAGACGCAGATGAATTAATTTAATGATCATCGCAAACTCAAGCTTTGAAACAGAAGCCAAGACAGGTGAGAAAAAGATTACCATCAAGTTACATCAAAAGTTGGTTAAAGTAAAACAGTGGTTTGGAGGAAATAGTTACGTAGATAGTATACTGTCAAATGGCATGCATGTGCCTACTAGCTAAAGTCATAGATTACTAGAAATCTATCACAATTTGAGCATAAATCCTACTTTGGATTTTAGGTTATTACTAATTTATTAAAACGCATTGTTTGGACAAGTAACAGGGTATTTCTTCAGCACCTGGCAATTACTTAAGGGCTTCCTCGGTCAACATAAACAGGGTATTTCTTCAGCACCTGCCAATTCCTTAAGGGCTTCATTGGTCAACATAAACGAAGCCAGGTCACCAAATATCAATCTTCAATTAAAAAGAGTTGTCCTGTAAAGAATCCCTGTATTATTTTTGCCTATTGCCCAGCACAAATAATGTGGTGTATTGATTCATATATTACTCGCACATACATATTATAAACAGCTAGTCGGCTATTAATAACAAATTTGCACCAAAAAAATTACATGGTACTAAATAAAGGTTGCAACAACTTTAGTGCATTCAGAACCCCATAATGGACTAAGTCACCAAAAAGAACTAAAATGCACCGCGTGTGTATTACATTAACACTCAACAATGACGCACTCCGGCAACTTTCCCAACCAACAACTTATTCCCAGATCCTAAAATTCTATAAACGATCCACCAAATACATTGCTCTAGCAAACAAACCAACAATAACCCATTAAATTCAAACTCTTCTCCAATCCAAGCTGAAATTGACCGATTGCAAAACATTGGGCAGGTACAATCAGCTAGATCACGAGAGTTCCTAAAACAAAATTGCAAAATTATGACTCACCTAGGTGAAATTGATGGCCGCATTGAAGTTTAGCCCGAGATCTATCTCCATTGTCGGTGACAAACTCCAAGCAAATGGAGCATGATACCGCCGCCGCTTTGCATCCTCCTCCATCTCCATCGTCGAGAAGATCAGCATCTCCCAATCCCATAATTCAAAACGACTCCCAGAAACCCTAAATTAATTATAATCTAACCAAAAACGGGTTGCCCGATTAAATTCAACGTCTGGCAAATTGACTTAAAACGATTGAAGGAATTCGAGCACCAGCTAGGGCGGATTGAAGAAGTAAATGAGAAAAAGAGGAAAGAGAAACAGTATCAACCTTCTTTCCTTTTCTTTTCTATCAATTTTCCTAATCTTTGGCTATTGGAATTAAAGATATTTTCTTTTGTATGAGAGAGAGAGTTTATATATATACATCCGCTTTGCATATAATTTTTCTCTTCACTTTTTATTTTTTTATCTTTCTTTTTTCCATTTTATTTTCAAAATTGTGAAATTTCCTTGATAAAAATACTTCATCGTGCACTCTAAATGACTTACTTTTCTTTTTAGATCGTCCCACTAAAAATGACACATTCTAAAAATAATCAATTATACATACAATCCTACAACATATATCTTGTATTAAATATCACAATAAAAATTTAATTTGATATACAATACACAATACATGTATTGTGTAGCTTTAAAGATTACATAAATATAAAGAACAATCATATACCTATATATGTTTATATAGGGTGAATACAATCATATAAACAACTCAAACTACAATCCTTTACATAAGATGATCCACATTTTCGATATTATACATAAATAACTAAATTGTCAAACTTTTACGCTAACATGACACTCTTCGATTCTCATCGACGAAATTGTTACTTATAGTTGACTAAACCAAGGGTAGCGTTAAGGCCTCTATTCGATTCTTATCGACGAAATTGTTACTTACAGTTGACTAAACCAAGGGCAACGTTAAGGCCTCTACGACTCCACGTTGATAAAAATTAAAAAAAGAATGTTGTTTCAATTTATTAGAAATTAAATATAAATTATATTCTGATATTTTTCCCGACATAGCATTGTTTATATATTTACCTCTCTCTCTCTCAAAATCAAAAGAGTTCTGATGTTGGGGTCTGCATCATCATAAATTGTAGCTCTGTAATCTTGAAAAGTAGTTCTATCATGTTAGGATCTTCTGCAGATATGTTACGACACGTGGCAAATCAAATACTCAAGGTTTAAATAACTCTGTATTTCCTCAGTCGGATTAACTATGTGTCTTTTCAGTATGTTGACTTCGGGACGTATCAGTCGAGTTTGCTCCGTGTTTTATCAGTAGGTTGGACTTTGTCTTTTATTAGTTAGGTTACCCTAAATCACTATGACGCTTCAGCTTTGATGTATTTCTCAACAACTTCAATTTCTCAACTGATGATATGACACTTAGTCATATTTTTGACTTTTTTGTTTTCAATAGCGTTGACTTTTCAGTCTTCAACTTCACTCTTTAGTTAGCACTTTTATTAGTATCATTGTAATTCAGTAGTGCTTCTCTTAAGTTGCGTTGGTACTGAAACTTCTTTCAGTACGACTGATTTCAGTACTGCTTGAACTCCATCAGTCTTAAGTTTGTCCAAACTTGTAGTTCTTCTGCTGAAACCTGTAATAAAAGGGCTAACTCCCTAACACGTGAGCAGCGCTATGTTACATTAACAGGACAATCATCAACGAGTTTTGAGATATAATCAAAATACACAAATTAGATAGAATTTATCCAACAAGTTCATTAAAAACAACTTATTAATCATCTTTCATCAAGACCATCACACAGACAAATGGCTAAATCACCACATATTCTAATTTGATATATTGAGCTATGAAGCTGAATTTTTTTAGAGAAGACACCAGAGTGTAGTACATCTCTGGCGGGACAAGTGATTTTTTGCTTTTGTTACCAAAATTGTCATTGACATATCATCGAAGTGAAAAAGGGGGTCGGATCAAATAATTGAGAAGCAAAATAAAAGTTACACAAATTCTTTCTAGATTAGTAGAATTCTCAAACAAAAATAATATTTAGATATTTTGGTGAAAATTTTAACTAGCCAATAATGGTTATTTGATAAAAAAATGTGTTGTCAGATCTTGATCATTGGTTTGTCTGGTCTCCAACTATAAGATGAATTCAATTTTATTTCAACCAATATGATATTGAGTGTAATATAAGGAATTTGTAAATTATATATTTTTAATAATAACAATATCACAAATTTTATCAACAATTATATTAGTGAAAAGAATGCATGTGACTTCAGAAATATAAATTGGTTGTTGTTGGACTTTGAGTGTCTTACCCTATGCCAAAAGCAATTGTTGTTAGTGAGGGCGCAAACTTAAATCCTTTAAAGCTTGGTAGCCAACACCATGTTTCGAATGCAAAAAACGAATGAGCTTAGACGGAAGTTGGAGAAGTAGAGAGACAGAGGAAAGAGAAACAATAAAAGAGTCAACCTTATTTCCTTTTCTTTTCTTTTCTATCACTTTTCCTAATCTTTCGCAATTGGAATTAAAGATATTTTCTTTTTACATTGTTTGTATGAGAGAGAGTGTGCTCATCTCTCTCTATATATCCATCTATAAAGACATTTATTTAAGCACATAATTTTTTCTTTTCACTTTTTATATTTTTTTTCTCTTTCTTTTTTCCATTCTTTTTCAAAATTGTGAAATTTTCCTGATACAAATACATATAACATGTATCTTGAATTAAAGATCAAAGAAAAAACATTAATTTAATATATAATACAAAAAAAAAAGATCTAGAATGAATAAATTATGATGATTTAAGTTTGAAAGTGAAATATATATGGTAACCTATATATATGTATAATAATTGATATGTGTCGATATATGTACGTTTACTGCATACATTATATATATAAGATCTATTAACTAGTAATCAATCTTTTATTTTTTCATTAATTGTATTTTTAGTTATTTAATGCTAATAATTCATATTAATTATGAAGTTAATCTTTATTATCTATTAAATAATAAATATCAATATATCATTCAAATTTAAAATTAATTTCACAAATGAATATAATAAATAGATAATAATATATAAAAGTTGGACTATAATTATTGCAAGGACTAGATAATATATCTATAGTTAGATTCATTTCTATATGCAAATATTATTGCTATAAAATATAGAATGTGTGTAATAATCAAATGATATTTTTGAAGCTATTTTTATTTATTTGTGTGTAACCAAATTTGAAAAAACAATAAATATCACGCTCAAATATAAAATGATAACATGAAAAGAAAAAAAACTGGGATATATTAGTACACAATTCAAACATCTGTATAGTTTAATTTTTGTATGTGATAAATGGACAATTTATATGTGCAATCATAAATAATTCAGATAGAAAATTAAAATAATGGTAACAAAAAATATTTTCTACAAACTCAATCATACTATTTACAGTATATAAATCCAACATAAAAATGACCCAATATTTGCTAAATTATTATATTTATTATGACCTGTTAATTGAACAACGCTATGACTAGGTAACAGAAGTTGGCGTGGACGATTAATTTTTATCACATAACACCAAATCGAGTAAAACGACATCATTTTATGACTATATATATATATATATATATATGAGGGATCAAATAGTACCCGAGCCTGAGGTAGTATGTAGTACTCAATCTCATTCATTCATCTCATAAATCCTATGGTGGAGATTTTTTCGGATTTTTTAAGCTTATTTTCATTAATTTCGCTATAGTAAATGTAGATTAGTAATTGAATTTGTTATGTGATTTCGAAACAAACCATGCATATAGTTGAACTGAACTATGCATTTAAATGAACACAAAAATGCATTCACTTGAACACAAAAATTGCATATGAGTTTCAAATTTAATGCATGATGGAAACACACTCCCAGTGTCGATTGGGTGCGATGCAGTGTTATGTTATTTTAAATGCAGTGTTATGTTATTTCATATGCATTTTTTATGTTTTGTTGTGGCTCTTCCTAAACCCAGCGTCCCTACCCAACGTTGGCGCGCACCCAGCGCCCCTATCCAACATCGGCGCCCACCCAGCGTTTCTACCCAGCGTCGGCGCGCACCCAATGCCGATTGAGTGCGATGCATTGTTATGTTATTTTAAATGTAGTGTTATGTTATTTTGTATGCATTATCTGTGTTTTGTTATGTCTCTACCCAAACCCAACGCCTGCGAAGACCTCAACGCTCGCGGACTCCCCTACCCAGCGCCGGCGGACACTTAGCGCCCGTTGGGTGCATTTCCATTTTGCTCCTGAGCGAAAAATGGGCTGTCACGTGTCAAATTTTGGTGCGTCCACGTGTTCAAAATGTGTGGTCTAGATTGAGTACTACATACTAATTGGGGATCGGGTACTACGGGAACCCAACCCTATATATATATATATATATATATATATATTCAAAAATTGGATCTAAGTGTAAAAATGGAGCAAATATTAAACTATATTTGTAACATTTCAAAGGTCAAAATATATATAAAAACAAAACAAAGATCCAGCCATATTTATTTATAAAAATGAAACCAAAATATTACGACACAGAGAAAGCTCGGACCAAAATGGAATATTGTATATTTTTTTAGGATATATACATGAGGGTGTCTAGTTAGGGCTGACAATTCGTGCGTGTCGGGTCGTTATCGGGTCGACACGATAACGACACGATACGATAAGGCCAAACACGAACACAACCCGTTAAGGATCTGTCGGACATGAACACGAAATGTACTGACATGGACATGACACGGGCACGAATATGACACGATTTTTTCCGTGTTGACACGACACGAAACGAAACGATAAATTCAAATTAAAATTAGAAAATAAATTAATAAAAGAAATAAAAATATAAAATAAAATAAAATAAATATTAAATATTTATAAATATGATCGAATTATACGAAAACGACACGATCCGACACGAATGCAACATGAAAATTATCGTGTTACACAAACACAACACGGATCCGACACGAACACGACACGAAATTATCGTGTCGACGCGATAAGGACACGAACAGGATAAGACTGAACACTAACCCGTTAATTTCATGCGTGTTCATGTCGTATTCTCGTATCGTGTCAAAAATTGACAGCCCTATGTCTAGTGGGTGATACTGATGGAATCAACTTTAGACACATTGGAAATGAGAGTGAACCTTGTGCCTTGCTGTCTCTACTTATCAATATCAGCTACTACAGCCCTTATTTTTTAATTTTTGTTTTATTTGTTTCTTCATTTAGTTTATTTTCTCTGCCTCTTTCAGACATAATTACTTCCCCTCACACGGATATCTCTCTTTTTTTGGTATAGAAAATTGATGTGTGATCTTATTATATTTTCGAATATCTTTCGGACCATCATGTATTACTTCCACTTGTATAGATCTCTCTCTCTCTCTTTTATATTTAATTTCATCCAATTCTTATTTAATCAATTCATCTTTTCTGTTAAACTTTTTCGTTAGATGTTAATCATTCTACTCAATAAAATAAAGTAAAACTGTTAATACATACATTTATATTTTAGAATTTTTATTAAAAGTATTATCAAATCCAACATTCGAAATTAACTCCATCTCTGCCACTGTATAAGAAAAATTTACAAAAAATCCACCTCTCTGCCGCACTATCCACCAACACCAAGAGTTGGAGATTTTAGAATTTTTATACAAGTTGTTCATTGAATCATTTTTTAGCACCACATTGGCGGTCTGCCGCCACCATTCTGCCGGAATCAGGCAACAACTCTTAATAGTTAATACAGTAAACAGTCGTGTTCTTATAAGAGGAGAGAAATCTCACCTTTAAAAGAAAAGCAGATACAAATCCAGATTGTTTATCAAAAAGAAAAAACCCTATAACACTTAATTAGGGGTGAACATTCGAATGATTCGATCCAAAACCGAATTGTTGGGACATCATGTCCACATTCATACTTAGGAAATAAACGAAAAATTAAGAAGAAAAGAATAACAATCTCAACACAACAATTTAACGTGAAAAACTCCAAAACCGGAGAAAAAAACCACGACCCACGGAGAAAAAATCCACTATATGATAAATTTCTACAATCACACAGTATACCTCTCCCTCTCGACCCCCCTACACTATTACAAGTATTTGACAAACTCTCACCCTTCTATCAAGATTCTCACAAAAGAAACTAAGAAAAGAATTTAAACTAGAATTTAATCACAAGACTATAATGTAGTAATTGGTGCATTTGTAACAAAGAACTTGATGCTCCTTATATAGTACTAAGGAGCCCCCACTTTGCTTACAAAATCAATGTGGGACAAGCTCTTCTATTTTAACACTAGAAATTCCAACAATCTCCATCTTGTTAAAATAAAAGAATACTTTATTGTGTCCTACGGACAGCCCAATGGTTAAGGTGGGTTCCTGTGGTCGAGATGTCACAGTTCGAACCCCACCAAACGCCTCTATGGGTTTGAGCACATCACACTGGTTTTCAAGTGTGGTTTACCCGTCTGTGTGGTTTGCAGGCTATTGCACAGGAACGTGGGGTTTATGTAACAGCCCGCCAATCTAAAGTACGGATTAACGGGACTGTTACTATTAAACAGGGATTAAGAACATAATGACCAACAACTTCTCAAGACTTCAAACTGTTATAAATAAACACACAACGATTTCATACAAACTAGACCAACAGATCATCAACAAAAGGATTCAACTGATCTGAAGGTAACATAAGTAATATCCAAAATACAACTAAGTGTTTTAAACAGCGGAAAGCATGTGAATGCATATATGACGATATACATCCAAGGTAAACTATTCATGACAAAAACTTGATCGCTCAACACTTGTCCATCCTATCGCAGACTCAACTCGCACATTTAAAACAACATGCGTGGCTAAGTACAAGATTGCACTTAGTGGACTCATGCCAAAATCATTTCATTAAATTACACTGCCCATTAGTATAACACGAGGATTTTAGTTGAAATAACTCGTGAATACCAAAACACTTTATCATTTCTCAAAAGATTCGCCGGCGGGCATTTTCGATTCGTATGATCCGTATCATTTACATAATCGTTCATAATCGATCTCACGCCGTAAGTAGGCCTCGCTTCTACGGATGCCGTGATCGATCAAGATGTTGCTAACGGCTCACAATCACATAGTCGGGATTCGCATCGATTAGGATCTATGACCGTCAAGATGTTGCTAATGGCTCGCGGTCATTTAGGTGTACACGTTAACCCTAGCGAATTTCGCATCCGACTAGGATCCGATATCGATTTTACGATAAAGTTGGGAGCTACCCAACAAGCGATTCACTTTCATAGTTGGCTCGCCCAACAACATGATAGGATACATACGTTAAAACATAAATACTTTGGGCATGTAATGAATAACGATTCATAATCATTTCAATTGAAAGCTTTGTAAATAAACACTTTTCAAGAAAGCGTCGTAAATAAAAGAGTTTTCGAGTAAAGCCCACCTCGTATCGTAGGTCTTTATACTATGGTCTCCTTTTCACGCCAATGCCCACCCACGTATCACCTTAACGTAAGAATTATTTTAGTACATTGGTCACGTTCGACAGAGACGAACATAGTCTATAACGTTCTACGCATCAAATAAGGCTAACGCCAGACTTATTTTAACGTTTCCTAATCAATTGATGTTGATTACGAATTTTCTTAACATATAAGAGATATTCTATCTTTTTAGCACATAATGTACGTTTTAATGTACTTACGTAACGTAAGTTACAATGTTACTAAACGTACTACGTCACATAGATCACATATTATCGAATTACGTGTCCTTTGACCTTGGTCAACGTTTTTGGGCAACAATTTTGACCTAGTCAACATTTTGACTTTAGTCAACTCAAAGTCAACATTTTGACTTTTTCAATTTCTTATGTAATTTTCGATTTTAATGTACAATTCTTGTTCCAAAAATTCCTATAAAATCATACTATGTCTAAAACATTATTTTAGAACATTTTATGTAATTATACTTGATAAAATAAATTTATAACATTAATATACATAGGGTATAGTTTTCGGTCACTCCAATTAATCAACTAAATATTTTTCAAAAATTCTAATAAATTCACATAACACTTAATCATCCTTAACTATCCTTATTATAATATAATTGTTATTTATTATGATCTATTTAATTTAATCTTCCTAAGTCATATTTCGAAACTTTGACTTAGGTCCAATTAATTTTTAACAATTCCAATAAATTCATACAACACTATATTATGAATCTACACTATCAATATGCTATGATAACACTTAAATATGGATCATATCTCAACATAATATCATATACTATAATTTTCGAAATTCATGAACTTAGGTACTAAAGTTTTCCAAAAATTCTACATAAATTCATATAAGCATAATTAATATCCTAGATCATGATTTCATGCTTAAATCAACAATTAAAAATCATAATCATCAACATATGGTATCTACATGATTTCGGTCCTCATAAAATTTTTAATAGCATGCTTAATTTTGTGATATAATTATAATACATGCTTAATAACATAGTATAAACATGATATCTACACACTTTAGTACAAGATCTAAAATTTTCGAAAATAACACCTATAAACTAAGATCATAACTTAAAATTTAACGGACGAAATTCGAAAAGTCTAGCATGTATACGAAGCTCGTAAAATTTCTAACCTTTTAATCGGTACGGATTTTGATCGGTAAGATTTATTTGCTAAGGATTTGGGATCAAACTTTGGATGATCTCTCTCTTTTTCTCCCTACTATTTTTCGGTTCTAAGGGTTGTAAAATGAGAAATTGTAGTGCTTAGGTTATATTTATAGAGTTGTGCAAGTTGTAGCATAATAATTACATGAAATAATAACTAATACACTTGTTACTCTTGGTCAAAGAAATCGGCACCTCCATATAGCAAGAGACAAAAATTTAATCCTTATCTAATACACTTCATCATGTTACCTTATCCTTTAATTAAGACATTGAAGCATTCTTATCTTAAAATAATTAAATCATCAATTGTAAACTATGTTGTGTGTGTCGGCCATATACTATAGGTTAGGATTGATTTTTTTTTTTCTTGTATTATATATTTTATTATGTTATATTATAATTTAATTAATAATTTGTATCATAATTATCATGTAATAAAAGAATCATCACATTATACCATCTTATTGTAATTCTCGCCACTTTTAATACCTTAGTCTAGGATTTTATTTTTATTTTTCCTATTATATATTATATTATTATCCTATTATAAAGTTACTTTTGAAAAGTCAAAAATTTCAACTCCACAAGTGGCATTAATATATAGTGTGAAATTAAGAAATTTTCATCCTTAAACTTCAAAATTTTCACCTATATAGTCCAAAAGGGATAGGATATTTGTTCACTTGTTAATTAATACTACTTTACACCTAATAATGTGATAAGATTATAATCATAACCCTCATTAATTGTAGGATGATATTTATACATAAAATCACATAAAATCATACTAAAATCCTCCAAAATTGTCGCCACTTTTGGCACAAGTGTACCTACACTTGTGCAAGTTGTAATACACTTTATTTTATCCTTAATGATATCATAATAATATAATAATTATCATATATCATTAATTGAATAAGAATAAAAATTAATTTGTACTTAAGAAACCCTAATTTTCGAAAACTATAAGTTATATTCCAAACATTTGATTTTTCTTGTAACAATTGGCTAATACATTGTTATATGACATATTATAATCTTAGATGAAGAATTTAATCATAGGAAAAATATTTAGAACTATTTTAGATCATAAAACCCTAATTTAAAATTTTAGGGTTTTCGAAACCCATTAAATAAGGTACATTACATTCTTAAATTTTCTAGCATTATTTTGATGATAAATAATTCTTTTAAATCATAAGATAATCATAGGAATTTGAATTTTATAATTCCGTGATCATTTGGCTGAGTTATCAACTCATCTCTAAAAACCGACGTTTGAAACGTCTCAAAATTCTCATAGGAGAATTATCTCTAAAACGTTCATAATAAAGTTGTAACAACTTTATTTATTCCTATAATAATAGGAATTTCGAAATTAAGCCTAACATCTTAATAATACTGTAAGACATAACTGTCGAATTTATCCGACGTTAGAACATTACGTTCGAAGGAATATCGGAAATTATATTCTTTAATTAACTAAGCATCAGTGAATATCACACAGAAATTATCCAATTATGCTTGGTCAAAGTCAAGTGTGGACTAATTAAGATTTTAATTATTGAATTAATAATACTAATTAAGGAATTTATTATCGTAATTCAGTATTAAAACTACGGGATATTACATTCTACCCCTTAAAAAAATTCATCCCGAAATTTGTATACCTCAAAAGAGTTCGGTATCGCTCTTTCATGGCGCCCCGAGTTCCACGTGGCTTCTTCGTCGTGGTGCTCCATAGGACTTTCACTAATGAGATTGATTTATTTCTCAACTGTTGAACCTTATGGTCTAAAATAGCCACAGTTCCTCTTCGTAGCTCATGTCGTGATTTAAGACCACGACATCATGATGTATTACGTGTTTCGGATCATACACGTATTTCCTCAATCGCGACACGTGAAACACATTATGGACATTACCCAAACTTGGTGGTAATGCTAATCTATAGCTACATGGCCTATTTTCTCAAGGATCTCGTAAGGTCCTATAAATCGTGGTCTCAACTTTCCTTTACCCCAAATCTTACAATGCCTTTTGACGGAGGCTTTAAGGAAAACTTTGTCTCCACATTCAAATTTTAGCTCGGATTCACGGGTGTCGGCATACGATTTACGCCTATCCCGAGCTTCCTTTATTCTTTGTCTTATCCGCGAACAATTTCAATCATTTCTTCCATCGTATCGTGCCCTAAAATTTTTCTTTCACCAACTTCATCCACGTAAAGTGGTGATCGACATTTTCTTCCATCTGATGCTTCATATGGGGCCTCGATAACTATTATTGTAGGCGAACTCAATAAGTGGTAAAACTTGTTCCCAAGTTGCGGCTCGATCCAATACTACCGTTCTCAACATATCCTCTAGCGTTTGGATCGTTCGTTCTGATTGGCCATCAGTCTATGGATGAAAAGCTGTGCTAAAATTCAGCTTTGTCCCCAATTCCTTTTGTAAGCTAACCCAGAATCTCGAAGTAAATTTCGAATCTCTATTAGAGGTGATAGATTTCGGTATTCCATGCAGACGTACAATTTCCTTGACATATAGTTGGGCTAACTTGTCGGATCCATAGGTAATTCGAATTGGTAGAAAGTGAGCACATTTAGTGAGGCGATCCACTACTACCCATATAGCAGTGTTTCCCTTTTGTGACTTTGGTAAACCTGTTACAAAATCCATAGCTATGTCGTCCCATTTCCATTCAGGTATTTCCAAAGGTTGCAGCTTTCCATATGGCCTTTGATGTAATGCCTTCACTTGTTGACAAGTTAGACAACGTTCGACGAAAGATGCTATATCTCTTTTCATTCCTTCCCACCAGAACTTTCCTCGTAAGTCTTGGTACATTTTGGTGCTGCCTGGATGGGCGGTATAAGGAGTATCATGAGCTTCACTCATGATTTCATTTCTAAGCTCGTTATTGTTTGGAATGCATAGCCTTTCCTCAAACAATATAGCGTTATCAGATGCTTCCTTGAAACCTTTTTGTTCTCCCATTCTCACTTTGATTCTTATCTTTTCTAGTTCCTCATCCTTCCTTTGCTCTTCTATGATTTTATTCCTTAAATCAGACATCATAGTAAGTGTAGCAACATTACCCATGATTGTCTTTGGTGGTTCAACTATCTCAATTGACATTTTCTTAAATTCTTCAATGAGTTTTCCTTCCTTTGTCAAGAGACATCCGAGTTTTGATTGACCCTTACGACTCAAGGCATCAGCTACTACATTAGCTTTCCCTGGATGATAGTTTATGCCACAGTCGTAGTCTTTTACTAGTTCGAGCCATCTTCTTTGTCTCATGTTCAGATCTCTTTGCTCGAAAAAGTATTTTAAACTTTTGTGGTCAGTAAAGATTTCACATCTTACTCCGTAAAGATGATGTCTCCAAATCTTTAGGGCGTGAACCACAGCTGCCAGTTCCAAATCATGAGTTGGATAATTTAACTCATGTGGCCTAAGTTGTCTTGATGCGTAAGCTATTACCTTTCCTTCTTGCATCAATACACAACCAAGTCCATTCTTGGAAGTGTCGGTATAAATAACATACTCCTTGTTTGAATCTGGAACAACTAACACCGGTGCACTAGTCAGTTTCTCTTTTAATGTTTGGAAACTTGCCTCACACTCATCAGTCCATGTGAATTTAATCCCCTTTCGGAGTAGCTGTGTCATTGGCCTTGCTATCTTGGAGAATCCTTCAATAAATCTCCTATAGTAACCAGCTAATCCTAGGAAACTTCGAATTTCATTTTGAGTGGTCGGTGCTTTCCATCCTTGTACAGCCTCGACCTTTGCCGGATCAACTTTTATTCCTTCCGCTGACACAATGTGTCCAAGGAATATCACCTCTTTAAGCCAAAATTCACACTTGCTGAATTTAGCATAAAGTTGTTCGGCTCGCAGGGTCTGTAACACTTTCTCAAGTGTTCCCTATGTTCCTCCTCGTTCTTCGAATAGATGAGAATATCATCTATGAAGACTAAGATAAACTTATCCAAGTATGGATGGAACACTCTGTTCATAAGATCCATAAACACGGCAGGTGCATTGGTTAGTCCGAACGGCACTACTACAAACTCGTAGTGACCATACCTTGTTCTGAATGCCGTCTTAGATATATCTTCCGTCACACCTTTAGTTGATGGTAGCGACTTAAGATCGATTTTCGATTTGTATAACGAAAGCGCTTGGTTGAGCTTGTATACAATGTTTCTCGTTACCACTATTACAATCTCCTATCCGATTCAATTTTGATTGCATATATCGTGTCCCTTATCTCATTTATGTTAGATCATACATTGTGTAGAAGATCACGTAAGTCCGTATGATTGGTCAAGCTTAATGAGATATAAAAGTTTCACACCGAGACGACTTAAGGACGAGTTGTCGGTTTAGCCGCAGATAGATAAGAAGTGACTCGACTTAGTTGCTTGTTCATGCCGGTACGCCTCGACGTATCAAGGATCACAGTGAGATGTGTTCTTCTTCCCGTGAAGAACCAAGATCTCGTGACTTACGATGATCTAAACCTCGATAAGGTATTAGGTGAGTATGAGTTGTCGACCATCACTTTGACTTGTTATGAGTGAGGGTTATATGTTCTAACCCAAGATTCTCCGATCTTGGGTGGCAAGGTCAGATGTCACGCTAGTTATCTCAGACGAGTCACCGTATCCGCTAGGATGATGACGCCCCTTAAGGAGCTCAAAGGTTTATTGTACTAAACCCCGCAGTTGAGTTAGCTCAAGTACAATAATAAGGTTGAGTGGTACTACTTAGGAAATGAAGTTATTAATCGCTTTAAGCAAATGATTGTTAGAAATGATTAATGGACGCTCGATATCTTAAATACGAGGATTCAGAATGTCTAAGTGCAAGCCCGACTCAACTTCGTAATAAAGGGTAAGTCAACATTCTTTCTCTAGTGGAATGATCGAATGTTTATAAATTAATTTATGTTCGGGTCGAACATAAGATAATTAATTTATTTGAGGCCCATCTTTATTCCTCGTGATTTGATCCTCGGCCGCCCATCCAGCCCATTGCTACCGGAAGAAATCGCGCCCCTACTACTCTCAAAGGAAAGATTTTATTCTCTTTATCCCACAAGGATATTATTATATTTATGGTATATGCATAGATCCTTTCCATATAAGATTATGGAAATAATCCCGAGAGTATGGAAATAATCCTAAGATTATGGTATTTTCCATATAGATTATGGTAATGTCCATATAGATTATGGTAATTTCTATACGGGATTAAGGTAGTGCATTATAAATATAAGGTATGAGATAAAGTCTAGACTAATGCTTATATTGAGAGCAAAATTTTCGCCCACCCATAAGAGAGGCTCTCAAAATTTGCCAGGTTTAGGGTGATTGTAGTATTCTCCATAGATCGCCCTCACCGACGCTGGAGATTGGGCATCCGGATACAGTCCGTAAGGTCAAAGCACGAGTCTCGACCGCTCGATCCGCTCATCTCGCTCCATCGACCTCTTCGCATCCAAAGGTAAACACGTGAAAACCCCTACGTGTTGCGATTTAATTATATAGACGATGCTAGGTTTATAATCAATGTATGGTGAATTAAACACCCAAGATGGATCCTCGGGCAGGGTTAACATATGTTTTCCTACAATTGGTATCGTAGACCGGGATCGTAATCTTGGCTCGCTGGATTAATTCACGCTGATTATTACGCTGCTTTAATAATTGTGGATTTGTCGCTCATCGTGGCTCGCTTATTGTTTTGTTGGTTTTGTTTTACACCACGAGAAAATCCGTGGTTAGATTAGATTTTATGATGTAAATCTTATCCGTAAAAGAAGAACGAAGACGAAAGAACGAAGAACGAAACGACGGAAAAATAGGTCTCTACCGTCATCCGGTGGTTTCGAAGCGAGCTCGCGGTCGCGAGGGCGATCGCGAGGGCTGCGGGCGACGGCGCGCTGCTCGCGCGAGATCCTCGGCGCCTAGCGAGCGAGCTCATGGTCGCGAGGATTACCCGCGAGGTCGCGCGCCGCGGCGAAGCTAGCGGGCGACGGGCGCGCGTCGAGCACGAAACCCGGCCATGAGCGCACTCGCGGTCGCGAAGTTTCGCCGCCGGGCGACGATGTCTCTCGGCAGACGTCGGCGCCGGGCGGTGGCCGCGATGTTCGCTGTCGGGTCGCGGTCGCTTTAGCGATCGCGAGGTAGCCCGCGAGGACACGCGAGCACACGGCCGACAAAGAAGTCGCGCGCGGGGGCCTCGCTTTCAGCGCCGCCAAAGACAGATTGGGCCGACCCGCCCGCACCTGCTTCCAGATTTTCGGTCCGCGCTCGCGCACGCGAGGCCATTTTGTTGAATCCGTCCGTGCCCGCGCACGCGAGGCCCGTCAAGTTTAATTTGCACTTTGTAAATCTATGTAATAGATTATATTTAATTGCAAAGGTTTCACGATTGGGCCGCGATGAACGCTTTATTTTATTTTTATCGCTCATATGCATGTCGTGGATGTTTAATTTATGCAGTAGTACGTTATGTATGTTTATATTACGCTGACAAACCTTAAGTGTTTTACGAATCGACGCGCATAGTAAGCATGCTAGGTTTATCGCGCTTATCAAGCATATTTTAGAATTTCATGAAAGCATGTTTTACATGTTGAGTTCTATAGAAAAGCATGCTAGGATTACGTGATCCGCATGGAAAACCTTTGAATAAAAAGACTAAGCAAGCAACCCGACATATTAATTTTTCAAATTAAATGTCAAAGACCTCCACTTTTGATCTCTAAACAAAGTGAGACGACCGTGAGTAAACGCCCACACGCGCGGCTTGCTTGCACTGCTTATCATAAGTTTGTTAGATGAGATTTCTAAATAAAACATTTTAAATCTATTGAGAAGTGGGAGTTTCATGTAAACGCCCACACGCTGGCTTCATGTGCGATTTTCATAAGTTCTCTAGAGATAGATATAAATGAGATAACAAAAGAATTTGAATTGGAAGCGGTATGGTCCAAGTGAGTATACCAATTCTAAGAATTCATCTTCATCGTTAAAATTGTGGTCATTGCTTAGACATCACCCAAGTACAACTTCCGCCAAGTCCCTTCGCGATAGTGATGTGGTCTAGTAAGGTCCAATCATTAATTTCATTTCATTATAAGGATAAGTTGACATGGATTGAAATTAAACGACTAAAAGGTATATTTTAGTCCGGTCGAGGGGTTCATGTAAACGCCCACACGCTGTGGCTCGTATGTGGGATTCCTCGGGCAATTGGAGGTTTCAATTAATATTGTTTTATCAAAAGGTTACAATATTATTGTTACGTAATTATTTGCGATCGTATGCTTATGTGTTTTACATTATCATTTCGTATATGTCTCTTACGCCGATTATCAATATGCTCGCACAAAACCGCTATCCGTCCAAATTTTATCGAGTGGAAACGAACATGGAATATGTTCTTATCGTCAAGAACACATGTTTGTTCTCACTACTCCTAAACCCGATGCCTTCATCGACGCGTCGACTAATGAGCAATGAGAGTCAAGCGGACTTTGAATAAGTCAAACAATATGGCTAAATGCTATATGATGACTACGATGTCCAAAGGCTTGTACCAGCAGATCGGCCGATGGTAGACGCGACCGATATTTGGTCAAGTCTCGAGAGTAAGTTTGGGCATCGGATCGACATCCGCCTCCACACAATGAGAGAAATCTGGCGTGTAAGATGGAAGAAGGAAGTTCGTCCATGAACATGTCTCCCACACGACTCATCTCATGGATAGTCTTGATCGGTTGGGAGGAGGTATTGACGGCGGCCAAGGTCGATATCATCCTCAATACACCGCCCAAGTCTTTTGAGAACTCGGCGTGAATGCGATCATGAGCAAGACCGAGTTTACACTTAGTCGGTTGCTTAATGATCTCGCTGTCATGGAAGGAGTTATGGAAAAGGAGCACATGCTCTGCTAGCACATCTAAGGGCCCAAAATTTTCATCGCAAAATGGAAATAGAAAAGGGTACCAAAGGTGGTAGAGGCAAGGAAATAGTGGGAGAATGGGAGCAAGAGCATGGTTGCCACCGAGGCTTCAAGAAGCCAAAGGAGAAGGGCAAGTGCTTCAGTGCGGTAAGACGGGCATTGAAGGCCAAGTGCCCTATGCTCAGGCTCAAGGTACGCCTGCTTGCTTTAGTGACGGAAACATGTTTAGCGACTTGTTCTACCCATTCTGGGTAGTAGATACGGGCTAATCGATCATGTTTGTTACACCTGCGTGGGTTCCTCGCGACAAGGAGTCGTTTAATGGCGAGATAACGATTCCATGGGCAACGCGCGAAAGTCGAAGCTGTTGCAGCTGGAGATGTTTCTTTATGTTTTGGGACAAGCTTTAGTTTTGAAAGACGCTTTATATGTGCCGGATTTTCAGCGGAACCTTGTTTCTGTTTCAAATTATTTACTCATGGATATTCGTTATTTTTGATAGTGGTGTTTTATCATAAGAAATGACGGTTATCTCGTGTTGGCACCTTATATAATTCGCTTTATACTATTTCTCGCAAAACATAATACCTATAACTATGTCAGATCTTCATCAAACCCTAAAAGAGAAAGTTTTCTTCAAGAAGATGACTCTACTTTTCTCTCGGCATCTTAGATTAGGTCACATCAATCTAAATAGGATCCAAAGACCGCTAAGAATGGAGCATTGGGTGATCTCACTACATCTCGCTCCCACCGCGAATCTCGTATGATAAGGTAAGATGTCGACCAGACCCTTCAAAGCGAAGGGTTATAGAGCCAAAGAAATGTTCGAGTTAGTCCATTTCGACTGTGGACCTATGTCCACACAAGCTCGTGGAGGGTACAGTATTTTGTCACTTTCATCGACGACACTAAGGTACGGATACATATACCGCTTCACCGCAAGTCCGAATGCTTTGAGAAATTCAAAGAGTTTAAGGCGGAAGTGGAGAAGTTAGGTAAGAGTATCAAGTCATCGCGGTCCGATCGTGGTGGCGAATACCTCAAGAACGAGTTTATGGACTATCTAGTGAAGTGTGGGATTACATCCCAACAAGACTTCACCGGCACACCTCAAGAAATGGTGTGTCGAGCGAAGAAATAGACTCTTTAGAAATGGCGAGATCAATGATGAGCTATGCAACATTGCTTATTTCGCTCGGGGTATGCCTTAGATACGGCGGCATACTTGCTAAATCTAGTACCGCCCAAGTCATCGAAAAGACCCCTTCGAGTTGTGGTTTCAAGAAGCCCGCTTTAAGCCACATAAGGATATGGGGGCCCAAAGACACGTGTCGAACAAGAAGGCGACGATGTTGAGGCTAGATCCGACGCAAGGTCGTTTATGGCTATCCTAGAGGAACGAAGGTGGTTTATTCTATAGTCCCTAAGGATCGAAGGTCATTATTAGACTAATGCCCGATTCTTAGAAGAGGATTATATGAAAAATCATAAGTCCAAAGTTGAAATCATTCTTCAAGAATTAGAAGATGATCGTATTCCACCACCGATTAGGCCAAAGGTACGAGATGTCGAGTCTAGTGGGAGGGATCGACACCAGATACTTCAAGAAATTGAAGTGGGTCGAGTTCCACTCGAGATACCGACCGTACAAGTGGTACCTACCAAAGAAGTTATGCAAGTTAGAGAACCACAAGTATCTCGCACCCACCGCCGCTATTGTGCTCAGAGAACCTCGTCGTAGTGGGAGGGTTGTTCGTCAACCCGAGCGATTTATGTTCGTGGGTGAATCTTGGATTTAGTCCCAGCAGATTTAACATGCAATAATCGACCCATGGACATACAAGGAGGCGATACAAGATATTGATGCAAGATCATGGCACACCGCTATGGACTTAGAAATGGAGTCCATAACGGCTATGGATGTATATGAAAGACACTCTACCGATGGCAAGGAAGCCATAGGTAGTAAGTGGATATACAAGAGGAAGAGAGATTCCGATGGAGAGGTTTCGCTTTTAAAGCCGTGCTTGTGGCGAAAGGGTACACTCAGATTGAGGGCATCGATTTCGACGAGACCTTTTCGCCGTAGCAATGCTCAAGTCCATCGTAATTCTTCCGCCATAGCAGCCCACTGAACCTAGAGGTTTGGCAAATGGATGTTAAAACCGCTTAAACGGTTACCTTGAGGAAGGTAGAGACATCTATATGCAAAGAACCAAGGTTATGTGGTAAAGGGTGAAGAGCATCTAGTATGGAAGCTTAAGAAGTCCATTTATGGACTTAAGCAGCCTCCCGATCATGGAACTTATGCTTGACGAGGTAGTAAAGTCCCATGGATTTACCCGGTTGCTCAGCGAGAGTTGTGTGTATGTTAGATGTCAACGGTGATGTGGTATTTCGCACTTTATGTAGACGACATCCTTCTAGTTGGCAACAACGTGAAGTCGTTATCGACGAAAGAGTTGGCTATCCGATCGGTTTCAAATGAAAGACTTAGGAGATGCAGCAGACATTCTGGGATCAAGGTTTACCGAGATCGCAAGAAGAAAATGTTGAGCTTATCTCGCGCCTTACATTGATATCGTGATTACTGCTTTAGTATGCGCACCGCCAAGAAAGGATTGCTACCTTCGCATATGGCGCCTTTTTTCAAAACGCAGCCACCTATGACCGCAAAGGAGATAGAGGAAATGAGACAAGTTCCTTACGCTCGCCGTAGGAAGTCTCATGTACGCAATGCTATGCACGAGGTTCGATATCTCGCTATGCGGTAGGCATAGTAGCTAGATATCGCCTAACCTCGACAAGCTCATTGATTGCAAGAAGCATATACCAAGCACCGAAAAGGACTCGAGATTATAGGCTAGTTTACCATGCAGATAGTCTAATGCCTGGGTTATACTGCACTGGATTTCCAAGTCGACCGTGATGAGAAAAAGTCAACCTCGTGCTATGTGTTTACCTTGGGAGGTGGAGCCAGATCCTCAAGTGAGTGCAAAGCAGCGATGCATTGCGGACTCTACCATGGAAGCCGAATATGTAGCCGCCTGAGGCTTCTAAGGAGGTCAGATGGTTCAAGAACTACTCATGGATCTAGATGTGGTACCGGTTTGCCCAAGAGTATCATAGTTTCATCGTGATAACTCGTGCAGCGGCAAACTCGAAGGAACCACGGACCCACAAGGCGACCAAACACATAGAGAGAAAGTACCATGTCATACGAGAAATCGTTAGACGAGGTGACGTGGTTGATTGAAAAGATTGATACAACGGAAAATCTAGCGGATCCATTCACGAAGAGCTCGCCGCAAAAAGTCTACGATGGACACGTTAGAGGACTTCGATTATGCTTGATGGCACCCACTTAGAAAGGAAACTTTGTATAAGTGGGAGAAGCAAAGTGATGGTTGTTTGTAATAGCTAGTAGAAAGACACATTGTATACTAAAAGTTTGCTTTAGTATAAGTGGGAGATTGTTGGATTTGTATATCGAAAGCGCTTTGGTTGAGCTTGTATACAATGTTTCGTTACCACTATTACAATCTCCTATCCGATTTGAATTCTTGATTGCATATATCGTGTCCCCTTATCTCATATAAGTTAGATCATACAAGGTGTAGAAGATCACGTAAGTCCGTATGATTGGTCAAGCTTAATGAGATATAAAAGTTTCACACCGAGACGACTTAAGGACGAGTTGTCGGTTTAGCCGCAAGATAGATAAGAAGTGACTTGACTTAGTTGCTTGTCTATCTTTGGCACGCCTCGACGTATGAAGGATCACGGTGAGATGTGTTCTTCTTTCCGACCGTCGTGAAGAACCAAGATCTCGGTGACTTACGATGATCTAAACCTCGATAAGGTATTAGGTGAGTATGAGTTGCCGACCATCACTTTGACTTGTTATGAGCGAGGGTTATATGTTCTAACCCAAGATTCTCCGTGATCTTGGGTGGTGGCGGTTTGATGTCACGCTAGTTATCTCAGACGAGTCACCGTATCCGCTAGACGATGACGCCCCTTAAGGAGCTCAAAGGTTTATTGTACTAAACCCCGCAGTTGAGTTAGCTCAAGTACAATAATAAGGTCGAGTGGTACTACTTAAGGAAATGAAGTTATTAATCGCTTTAAGCAATGATTGCTAGAAATGATTAATGGACGCTCGATATCTTAAATACGAGGATTCAGAATGTCTAAGTGCAAGCCCGACTCAACTTCGTAATAAAGGGTAAGTCAACATTCTTCTCTAGTGGAATGATCGAATGTTTATAAATTAATTTATGTTCTGGGCTGAACATAAGATAATTAATTTATTTGAGGCCCATCTTTATTCCTTGCATTTGATCCCTGGGCTGGCCCATCCAGGCCCATTGCTACTGGAAGAAATCGGCGCCCCCTACTACTCTCAAAGGAAAGATTTTATTCTCTTTATCCCACAAGGATATTATTATATTTATGGTATATGCATAGATCCTTTCCATATAAGATTATGGAAATAATCCTGAGAGTATGGAAATAATCCTAAGATTATGGTATTTTTCCATATAGGATTATGGTAATGTCCATATAGGATTATGGTAATTTCTATATGGGATTAAGGTAGTGCATTATAAATATAAGGTATGAGATAAAGTCTAGACTAATGCTTATATTGAGAGCAAAATTTTCGCCCACCCATGAGAGGCTCTCGAAAATTTGGCTAGGGTTTAGGTGATTTCTTGTAGTATTCTCCATAGATCGCCCTCACCGACGCTGGAGATTGGGCATCCGGATACAGACCCGGAAGGTCAAAGCACGAGTCTCGACCGCTCGATCCGCTCATCTCGCTCCATCGACCTCTTCGTATCCAAAGGTAAACACGTGAAAACCCCTACGTGTTGCGATTTAATTATATAGACGCATGCTAGGTTTATAATCAATGTATGGTGAATTAAACACCCAAGATGGATCCTCGGGCGTAGGGTTAACATATGTTTTCCTACACGATTTTCGAGAATACACTTGCACCTCTTAACCGATCGAACAAATCGTCAATCCTTGGTAGTGGATATTTGTTCTAAGCCGCTTTATTTAATTCTCGATAATCAATACACATTCTTAACAAACCATCCTTTTTCGACAAACAGATGTGCACTCCCCATGGTGAAACACTTGGTCTAATAAAACCCAAGTCTAATAACTCTTGAATTTGGATTTTAATTCTTCAAGTTCCTTGGTGCCATTCTCGTAAGGCGCTGACATCGAGCCGATCCCGCCCGCATCAATTGTGAACTCTAGTCGCCTATCCGGGGTAGTCCCGGTAATGTGTCGTGAAAGATGTCCGAAATTCGAACAATTTCTACGCCTTGACCCTTGTTTCGCTTTTTCTTCTCCATTTAGATAGACAAGGAATGCTTGACATTCCTTTTTGTTCATCATTCTCCGTGCTTGGAGTGCGGATATTATTGAGATTTTCTTTCCCATACTAATCCCATAGAAGTTCGTAGCTTCCTTTCCGATGGTTGCATCGAAATTCTTCTTTCCTCGCATAAGATCGTGGAATGGTTTTCGCCAACCAATCTATTCCTAGAATTATATCTACATCCCCATAGGTATTACGCCTGCTATTTGCTAGAACCTTAAGTGAGCCTAAGTTTAACTCTAAGTTCGAGCAAGCACGTAACGGTCATAATACCTCCCACGGTGATGAGATTCTCATTTCCGATTCGCTTCTCGTGTTTAAGTTCTAACATATCAACACATGCTTTTGAAATGAAAGAACGCGAAGCACCAGATCGAATGTAAGTATAATAGGTATATTGCAGTAATCCCATACCCGCTAGGTTACCTTGGTCTCGCTTGCTCGACGCCCATGTAGCGCATAGGCTCGGCCCGAGCCGGCCGCGCCGACGAGGTGCTTGCCTCGCTGATATGGCTGTTGTTGCCGCTGTTGTTGTTTCTGCTTTCTTTGCCGCCGCCGCCGCCTTCGTGGGTGGTACCGAATCGCCTTAACGGTTGGGTGGGGCTCGCTGATTTGGCATTCCATAGTTATCTGGCGAATCCTGTGGCATTCATTTGCATAGTGGCCCCTCACGCCACACTTATAGCACACAAAATTTCCAGCCATGCACACCCTCGCGCCTTTTGTTACATTTTGGGCACGGCGGAATCCTCACTATCTCTTGAGGTCCATTCATGGGTGGAGAAAATATGGGTCTCCTCCACCGCGCCTCATGGAGCTATGTTATTCTCGCCATGGCCTCTGGTCGTTGTTGAATCCTCCTCGCTGAAATTGTTGTTATTTCAACTTCCTTCCCATTTACGCTTCCCTCGTCACCGACATTCTCGCGATCGAGTCGATGCGAAGTTTCTTCTCGCATCGCAGCCTCTATGTCTAATGCTCGACTAAGAGCCTCCAGATAAGTTAAGTCATTGTTCGACCAAATTGTTCTACTAAGTCGCCGCAATAGTAACGAGGTCCCTATAGTGTGGTAAGGTCACCCAAGTCGAATCTCTTGAGGAAGACTTAACAGGCTTATGATGTGTTACGATAAAAGCAATAAATCTAAGTCCTAAACATGATTGGGGTGATGATTAACTAAGATTAACAGAAATTAAACACTAAACGATTCTAACCAAGCGCTCCAGCGCTCAATCGCACAGAATAATTCAAGAGTGTGAGATAAACTAGGTATTAGGTTTGATCGCTCCCTTTTCACACGTAAAGGCGATATAGAAGGTAAGTCAGTATCCTATCCACGTGATTGTATCACGAAAACATAGAAGCTAGCTCAACGATAATTCATCATTATTCAAGCACAGAAAAAGGGTGAAAGGTTTAAGGGCTTCGAAATTAATCCAAAGCAGATGTAACCAAGCGTAAAATAAAATAACGCAAACAAACACGGATGGTAAAACAGATAAGAGAGACTAACCCTGTGGATGCATTAATCCTATCCACAACGATGTTTATCCTGTTCCTATTAGCCAATTTATAATCCGATAAGATGGAAGATCACATAAATAACCAACAACTTCAAGCCACGACAATTGCGGCAAGAGATTACTTAGTTTTCCTATCATTCTAGGTGAAAACAAGCAACCCAAAAGGATCACTAAGAATATGCTTCCTACGAATATCCTATCTCGCCACGACTCAAGTTTATTCGTATCATGCATTCAAGATCGATTGACAATTAATACAATTATGTAATTAACCGACAACTAGATATGCATCAAGATTGATCGAAATCAACACATATAATAAAGCACCAAGAATCATGAATCAATGCCGGAAGGTAAATAGCGATAACAGAATCACAACATATAGGATCGGATCATGCAAACCCTAGGATTAGAACGAAAATTAGCTAGACATAATTAACGACATAAAGTACGAAATAATCATAAAACAGTAAATTAAATTGATAAAACCCGTAGGGTGGCCTCAAGAACAATCGCTGGTTCAAATCCCAACGCCAACGAAAACTCGGAAAACGGTGGAATTCTTCGACTAAAACGTTCAATCGATAACAATGCGAGAACAATTGCGTAATGATGGAAAACTAATACTAGAATTAATCTAAATCAAAGCTAGAACGAAAATAAATGGAAAACTATGAAAACCGAGGAAACGTGCAAAATAGGTCTGGGTACGTTGGGCTGCGCGGGTGAAGCCCTATTTATAGATTAGGGCTGAAAACCCTAATTTTTGGGGTCTGCCGCCTCGTCTCGCGGCCGCGAGCTCGGTCGCGAGGTTCAGGCGATTTGCGGTCATGAGCTCGGTCGCCGCTCCTCGCTGACTTCACTCGCTTCGCCTCGTTCTCTCGCGTCCGAACTCCAATTGCGATCGGTTGCGCCTATGGAACTTATTGAGATGCTCTTTAACATTGTAAACTTTTCACATCTATATTTTTCATATCCATTTCATCATCTTTGGTTACATCTTTGCCTTATGCATCGATTATCACCTAAAAAGCCTACAAAACACCAAAGAGAAACCCCAAGAGCAGTATCTTCCAAAAATAGCTAAAAGCATAAAGATCGACTATATAAACGCATTTAATAGATCTATTTCATCTTGATATATCATCAATAAACGAATAAAATGCGCATTTATCACACCCCAAACTTGAAGCATTGTTTGTCCTCAAACAAAAAATGTAATGTAAAGACACAACGAAAGATCAACGAGCGAGAAAGAGGATAACCATTATAAGCCTGAAACATCTCAACGCTAAAAAGATTTAGCGCACATGACGACATTAGTCAACTCAACACAAACAACAATTGAAGGCAAAACTCATTTAATTCAACCTCACAACGATATGTGTAAAATATGAGGATACACTCAAACTCATAAACAAATTAAGGACGTGTATACACTCACGCATCAATGCAATGCAACATCTTACCATAGGCTTCGCCATTTCTCTAATATCTCCACCACGCCAAATGTGTTCAAATTAGGATCAAAAGGTCTTTTCATAGGTTATAATGTAGCACATTGGTTAAGGTAGGGTAATATATGGCTAAGTGACTCAAAATATTCCAAGCACCCCATTTATACTTTTTCGACACATATGGACTTTGTCCATTTTCCTCTTCTTTCCCAACGTGCTAAATCGACGTTTTATGCCACAGAAGGTACCTATACTTTGATTAAAGACCCTTTATGCTCAACACACATAGTGAACTTATCATTGCTTTTTTCTTTTCTTTTCTAGAGCTTATAGGGTTTATCATTCACAACAAAGGTACTATTCTTCACCACAGATGTATTTCTCTAAAAGTAATTTTTTTCTCGCCATAACTACATCAAAATTTCAACCCCTTTGATTCCCATATCCATCCTCACCTCCTATCATCCGTTAATCGAAAGAATAAGTCTAATAAAGGCTCAAAGAAGCGACAAATGGTATATATCATCGGGTTAGTGTTTGGGTAAATATGTGGTTAACAAAGATGGCCTTTATCCTTTCCAAATTAAACACATACTCCGTCTCGATACGTAAAAACGGCAAGTTCTAGAAGATAATCACATGCACGATATCACACAATTAAAAGAAACTCAGATCAAGATGTTTATACAAGTGAAGCTCAAGTCTCACAAGTTAAGCAAATGGTGAAAACAACAAGTTTAGCAATCTCAAGTCGCTCATGCGTATTTTCAACATATCATGTGCACTATCATTAAATTTCACACAAAAATTTCTATCATCATTGGCCACATGGATTAAAACACTTCACTTAACTCGTTGATCGATGCACACAACACGAAAAGATGCATAAAAGACCCACAAAAGCCCCAACATATAATATCTTAACAAAACAACGAAACATAACGAGGACTCTCAATCACATCACACTCGACCACTCCCCCAAACTTATTGTCAACAGCAATGGAGGCAATAATGTTTACGTAAGAGAGTGATTGGGAGAGACCGCACTCATATGTTGCGCTACTCCGTGGTCGATAGAATCCTCACCATTGATGATATACATTGGGACTTAAAACAAACAAACAAGACGCAAGAAAACAACGAAAACAAGAAAACAAAAAAAGACATAAAGCACGAAATGTCGGGTTACCCAAACCAAGTCGGATTTATCGTCGCTAGCTCGACGTTACCTCTTATCAATCAAAGCGATTTGGCCACCGTGGTCTTTCCAAACTTCAATTTGCCCTCGTACTTGCATCGACAATGCATCACCAATTGGTACAACAATTGCTTCCACGTAGCTTGAACGAATCACTCGGATTTTTATGCCGAGTCCACTTCTTCTTTGCATCATGCCCGCCGATCGACAAGTACTCTAAGCGCGTGACATGTGCGGCATTTGTAGTGCATTCAACTGCATGCGGCCACTTGACCAACTGATTTTCCAACATCTTCATATGCTTTCCCATAGCCACAAAGGACTCCAAATGATTAATCTTCCGCCTGTTGCTTATAAACAAATTCGTTCGTTGCCAATTGTTGGTTGCTTACAACCAACTGCTGCATCATGTCCTCTAGACTCGGCTTCTTCGCTCTCGAATCACCCATTCGAATCGAGAAACTGGCGAGGTCGTTGAAAATTATTGGGGTCATGACGAGAAATTTGGGTGATTTGCATTGTTGGGTTGACGGATTCCCCGTGACGGTTGCTTTGATTGATGAAATTGACGTCCTCCATTTCGATCCGACTCTTCAAGAGGGTGATTTGCTTCATTAGTTCATCATATCTCGAGTCAACCTCACGGCCATCGCCTTAACCATCGGGCGCCCTCTCCGCCGGCCATCGATAGCTCGCTGGCAGCCATCTCTCTAAAATACGGCTCGCCTCGCCTACTTGTCTTGCTCAGCAACAGCCCCCGCCGATGCATCCACTATGCTCCTCGTCTCAAACGCCACCCACCGAGAACTGCGTGATCTGCCGCTCCTTGAGAATCCATGTTGTGGGCATCGCCCAATAGACCTCTGAATCTCTCCCATGCCTCGAATAGAGATTCGCCATGGTTTTGGCAAAATGGGAGATTTCGCGATGATCTTCGCTTTCGCCACGCGGAAAATATTTCGAGAAACTTCACAAAGTTTCCCCAAGTGTCAACGCCGCTCGTCCAAACTTCAACCATCTTTCGCTCGTCACAGCCGAGAAACCGAACATGCGCATCCGGATCGTGTCTTGTGGCACCCCATTCTGTTTGATGGTGTCACAAATATCGAGAAAGGTCTCGAGATGCGCATTCGGGTCTTCAGTGACTCCTCCCCAAACCGCCTCCTCGACCATACTAATCATGGCGGCTTCACCAAAATTGTTCAGATCCACGCAGGGCCCCATCCGCCTCCTTGAACTGCTCAAGAGGAGGTCGGTACATAAAATTCAGCGGTCGCGTCTCGGGTTAGGGACAAGGAGTCCCATATTCGCCATCCGGCGCGCATCTCGTGGAAATCGCCTAACATGCGTGCAGCTTGCTCGGGAGGAATGCCCTGCTCGTGGATTAGTCATTCCACCGCCTCTTCTCTCGCCCTCTTCTCCTTTGAGAGCTTTCGATCTCGGATCTAATAATATTTCGTGAGGTCCCCGAGATCTTGTACGCATAAACCACCCGAGAAAAGAGAGAATTTAGCTCGTAACAATAAATAAATAAATAATATAATATATAACTAGAATTAATAAATCCAAATCGTCAAATTATTCCTATGCAATCTTAATAATCAAGAACGGCGCCTAAAATTTTGATCGCTCCCTTTTCACACGTAAAGGCGATATAGAAGGTAAGTCGAGTATCGATCCATGTGGACCCGATCACGAAAACATGGAAGCTAGCTCAACGATAATTCATCATTATTCAAGCACAGAAAAAGGGTGAAAGGTTTAAGGGCTTCGGAAATTAATCCAAAGCAGATGTAACCAAGCAGAAAATAAAATAACGCAAACAAACACGGATGGTAAAAACAGATAAGAGAGACTAACCCTAGGGATGCATTAATCCTATCCACAACGTATGTTTATCCTGTTCCTATTAGCCAATTTTAATCCGCATAAGATGGAAGATCACATAAATAACCAACAACTTCGCCATTTACAATTGCGGCAAGAGATTACGAGTTTTCCTATCATTCTAGGTGAAAACAAGCAACCCAAAAGGATCACTAAGAATATGCTTCCACGAATATCCTATCTCGCCTACGACTCAAGTGCTTATTCAGATCATGCATTCAAGATCGATCGACAATTAATACAATTACGTAATTAACCGACAACTAGATATGCATCAAGATTGATCGTAAATCAACACATATAATAAAGCACCAAGAATCATGAATCAATGCCCTAAGGTAAATAGCGATAACAGAATCACAACATATAGGATCGGATCATGCAAACCCTAGATTAGAACGAAAATTAGCTAGACATAATTAACGACATAAAGTACGTAAATAATCATAAAAATAGAAATTAAATTGATAAAACCCGTAGGGTGGCGCTCAAGAACAATCGTTGGTTCAAATCCCAACGCCAACGGAAAACCGAAAACGGTGGAATTCTTCTGACGAAAACGTTCGAATCGATAACAATGCGTAGAACAATTGCGTAATGATGGAAAACTAATACTAGAATTAATCTAAATCAAAGCTAGAACGAAAATAAATGGAAAACTATGAAAACCGAGGAAAACGTGCAAAATAGGTCCTGTACGTTGGGGGCGGGAGGGGTGAAGTTCTATTTATAGATTAGGCCGAAACCCAATTTTTGGGGTCTGCCGCCTCGCTCGGCCGGGCTCGCGGCCGCGAGCTCGGTCGCGAGGTTCGGGCGTTCGGCGATTTCGCGGTCGCCTGCGTCATGAGCTCGGTCGCCGGCTCTCGCGCGACTTCACTGTTTCGCTCCGTTCTCTCGCGTCCGAACTCAATTGCGATCCGCTTACACCTATGGACCCTATTGAGATGCTCTTTAACATTGTAAACTTTTCACAACTATATTTTTCATATCCATTTCATCATCTTTGGTTACATCTTTGCCTTATGCATCGATTATCACCGAAAAGCCTACAAAACACCAAAGAGAAACCCCAAGAGCAAGATCTTCCAAAAATAGCTAAAAGCATAAAGATCGGCTATATAAACGCATTTAATAGATCTATTTCATCTTGATATATCATCAATAAACGAATAAATGCGATTTATTAGGTTCTTCGCTTGATTAATCGATTTATCGCTTGATCAAGAAATCTACCTATTCATGCAATCTTCAAACCTCAATCCAAACACTCGACTTTCGCTCCGTGGATTAAACCTAGGTTATCAAATTTCACAAATACATACACTATTAGAGTACCCGCTTCCGTAACCCTAACCCAATCGATTCCTATGATGCAACGATCTATCTCTCGATAATACACTAAACATACAAATTAAATAGTGATTAATCAATTACCAAATTCTATCACGCACGATTCATCTCTCGATAATACACTAAACATAAATAATTCAATAGTGATCAAACACTCAACAATAAACCCTAGGCTTCAATTGGTATTCTTAATCAAACAAATCATCAATCAATCAATTTGAATCACCCAACCCTAGAAAAGAATTAGTTCATGCTCATCTCACGGATCAAACAATTATAATTGATAGAAATCATTATTCAACAATTCAATGGAAGAAAGATCAAATAATTAATCCTTACAATCGTAATAGTCGTGATGAATCTCTTCAATCAAGTTCTTGAATCAATCCAAGGCAAAAGAAATTACAAGGAAAGCAATCTGATGAACAGTCGCGTGGGAGAGAGAACTCAAAAACTGACGGCAAAAACTGAATAATATCAAGAAGTTAGGTTTCACGCTGCTTTTAAACTTATATATATAGCGCTAAAATCAAGACCCAAATACCGGACGGAGTCCCAGCCACGGACGCGACGTCTTCAAAACTAGGCCAATCTGGGGCACCCACGGACGCGAACTCGTCACGGACGCGGTGCGTGGAACGGAGGCCACGACGCGCCCTTCTTCGACGGCTTCAACTCTCGCCCAACGCCGACGATCGCAGTCACGGACGCTGGCTGTCTCGATGGATTCCGCTGACTCCCCAAATACGGACGCAAGCCGCCGGACGCGGGTGTCTCGACGCTTCAACACGTCACCAGCCGACGCACCACAATACGGACGCAGTTTCACGCCGACGCTCCACCTTTGCCGACGCACTCAACAGCGGCCACGCCGAGTCCGCGCTGGGTGCGTTTTAAGCTCCAAATGTGTAAAACGCGATCATTCCTACATAAACGAAAACGAACATGATTCCAATAAAAAGATATTCAAAACTAAGCAAATAGGAACCAAATCGTATCAAACAAACACAGAAAAACACAACAAAAACATGCAAAACAACTCCCCCACACTTAACTCTTTGCTTGTCCTCGAGCAAATTTAATTTCTTGAAAAGAGTGTCAATACTTCAAATAGAATCAATCTCATGTTCACATCCCTTCAAACATCTTAATAATATAGTTCTCAATATAATGATCCTCATTCATCAATCCAAACATGTGACTTATCATAGAATAGATGTGCTTCGACTTAACATGATCTCAGAAATCAATATAAAACTTATATGGTTCCCTTTCATGTAAGATATCTCAATGACAAAATCAAATAAGAACTTGTGGAGCTTAAAACCGATTATAGGACAATGATCGTTAGGTGGAAACTTCAAGTTGTATACTCGAGTATCCTAACGTAGATATCTATACCCATAGAAAATAGTCTCCATTCGAGAGACAACACAAGCAAGAGGTAGAGCCCTTATTCAATTTTAAGCCCACTTATTTCATACAACGTAATTTTTTGTTTTTATTTTTTTGTCCACTTTTCTAGAAAATCATACAAGAGACAGTTCCATTTACTAAGCATACGACATCCGATCACACACCTTGTCTAAACACGCTTCCTAATTATGTCCCACAGCTCAAATTGACGCCTAAGAATTATCAAACTAAAACCATATACCAAGATGCAAAGAAATTCAGATCAAAACGCAATCAATTCAACTTAAAGCATAATTCTTCATACACCATTGATTTCAAGAGAATAAATTGCCTCTAATCCAAACAAAGAGTTAAGAAACGATTTAAACACAACGACAAGACGAACTAAACGGAAACGACAAACGGCAAAACAAAAATAACACAACCAAACGATACCCCACACTTAAAACAGTAAGGTCCTCATCAGATATGAATATAAAAGTATAGTAGATGCGACTTCCGAAATCGACGAAAAGAGCATGGGCATCAAAACCAAACAAACCTACAAAACAAAACACCAAAACAGACGAACACGTAACAAAAAGAAAACGACACACACACATAAAAATAGCAAAACATTTAACACTCCAATAGTGACGAATCACTATTGGTCGACGGTGGTGGAGGTAGATCGCCATGAAACGAAGTCCAAGCTTTCCATCGAGCCTCGAGAGCGCCATGCGCTGATTATGCTCACCCATCCGCTGATTATATTGATTCCAACGCTGGTTCTCGCTTCTCCAAAGTCGGTTCTGCTCGCCAAGACTTTCATTTTGCCGATCGAATCGAGAGTAGATGTCTCGACGAAACTCGCCCATCGACCGCTAATTCATTCCCGAACCGTCCCAACTCCTCACGTATGGAATAGTAACCCCGCCTCGATGGACCTTGCCGAGAAGGAACTGCAGTGATCGATCGGCGCTGTTCAAGAGGCTCAGATCCTCTCCCCGCATCGCAGATGTCGATCGCTTCTTAATCGACGTAAGAGTGGTATCAAAATCATCATGTCACCGTAGGGATGGGATGGTCCGCAGCTTCGCTCGAGTCGCGGCGAAGGCAAGATGCATGTATCTCCTCACACGCCTCATATCATGCGGCATGCGGTCGCCTCATTATAAACAAACGGGCACCTCAAGCTCATCGAGGTCAATCCTCTTCGGTCTTATCAAACTCGCCTGTGAATGTGCGTGTTCTCATTACTAATTATCCTCAAATGCACAGCCTAGTCCAGTGGGGATTTGGCACAAGGTGGGCCGACACTTTACGGCTACCGAACTAATCGCAGATGCTCCCAAATGAAGAAGGTCATTAACCTTCGCTTTCTTAACCACGCAAGCGAGGAGAAAGACTCACCAGATTAACTTTGTTAGCCTTGCTCATTGTCGAAGACATTGAAGGCAATGAATTTATGCACCATTGCCAAAGTCGATCCTTGATAAAACCACTCTGGCATCCCAACCGATCACCGCTTATTAAAACCCGAAAGCTCATGCCACGCCTCCTCGATATTAAAGATTGAGGTACCTCGCACCGAGGTTGGGAACCCAAACACACCCTTCATAACCCGAGGGTGACCGATATTTCGCCCAATAGACGACACGTCATCATATCGATTCATCATTAAACTCATCGCATAATAGAACTCAACTAACAATGGAGAATACCCATGTAATTCCATCATAGCATACTGCAGCAGGCCTAAACTCTTAAGATATTTCTTAATCCTATCCTCAAGACCCAAGCTTCGCATCAAATCCCAATTAAATACACGTGAGGAGTTATTTCGATGTATAAAACGACGGTGAAGCGCACCTTCCACTGTGATTATAGATGGAAATGCCGCATCACATGATGCTAATGTCTTCAAGCGGTTCTTCCATCGAACATCGCCATCTCGCGGATTACGCGAGCCAGATCCGCCAGATTCTTCGCACGAACCATATTGCTATCTGTATGGGAGGTACTGGACGAGAGCAAGGTAGTGAGAACGCCGGACTCAATAGAACTGGGCATACCGACGCAAGGTCACCAAACGCCTGACGGAGATGAGCAAGCTGGCCGGACGCATGAAAGTGCCGTCTGTGGAGGCGAGAGCGAGAAGTCACGGACTGAGGGTCAGGCGCTGCTTGAAGGGAAACGCCGGACGCGGAGGACGAGAGCGGGCGCTGGTGGGCTTAACGCCGGCGAGCGCCGACCTGGAGAAACGCCGGACGGAGGCGAGCTGAGCGCGGAGGCCATGGCTACCGAGGACGCACCGGACGATCCGAGCGTGGCGCGGAGTTGCGCCGGACGGAGTGGGAAGTTGGACGCGCGTGAGGCGGCGTTTCGCATGGAGCACGGACGGAGTGGAGGTGTTTGACGCTACCTGAACGCATTTAGGAGGCCGAGAGAGAAAGAAATTAGGTTAGAACCTTTAATAATTTATTTATACATATATATATATATATATATATATATTTATTATTATTATTATTATTTTTTTTTTTTTTAAAAATTTCAACCCAACACGGTTGATCGTCCCTACCGGGTCACAGTCACGCTCAAAATATTTTTCCACCCAATACGGCTGCAACTCGTCCACACTGGGTACCTCTCTCGCCTGAAACAATAATTCCACACGCATTTGCTTTCGCCCGTCCGCGCTGGGTGAGCTCAGATCGCTTTTCTTCAATTTGTACCCTGAGCTGGTTTGGGTGCATCCGCGCCTGGGTACCCTCCGACGGAATTTCGACTCTTTTCTTCTTGTATTCAACACTCCAAGATATTCAATTCCAACCCGCACCACACAAAACAAAACAACATCACAAACACAAATGTAACAAAAACAAAAGAAAACGAGCAAACAAAAATAAACGTGGGTTGCCTCCCACGAAGCGCTAATTTTAACGTCGTTAGCTCGACCATTGAATCCTCATTCGACATCGCTTCAAGTCTTATCGACTCGCTCCATCACATTCGATGCTCCTTCAATGTACAACTTCACCCGTTGTCCATTAACTCGAAAGGACTTCTTCTCATCATGATTGATAATTTCACCGCCCGTAGGAAACACCTCTTCTATCTCATATGGACCACTCCATCTACTCCAAGCTTCCCGGAAACAATCTTAACCGTGAGTTGAACAAAAGCACTTTCATTCCGTGTGAAGATCTTTCTCACTAATTTCTTATCATGAATCCTCTTCACCTTCTCCTTATAAATTCGAGCATTCTCACAGTTTCATCGCGCAGCTTCGAGCTCGATAATCAGAAAGTCTCGCTTTTCCAGCTTGAGACAAATCCAAATTCACATTCCTAATCGCCCAATATGCTTTATGTTCAATCTCCACCGGAAGATGACAAGACTTACCATAGACCATCTTATAGGGCTCATCCCTAAAACGGTCTTGTAAGTCGCTCGATATGCCCACGAGCCTCATTCAATTTAGTTGCCCAATCTTTCTCGACGGCTTCACCATTTTCTCCGTAATCCCTCGATTTGCTTGTTGCTCGCCCCACCGTCCCCAAGTTTGAGGATGATACGGTGTTGCAACTTTGTGGAAACTCCATTCTTCTTCATCAATTTCTCAAATGATTTATTACAGAAGTATTTTCCCCCATCACTAATTATAGCTCGAGGGAATCCAAACCTGCAAAGAATATTATCCTGCACAAACTTGATGACAATATTAGCATCACATGTCCGAGTAGGAATCGCTTCCACCCATTTGGACACATAATCTACAAAGAAGAAGAATATACTCAAATCCACAAGACTTTCGAAAAGGACCCATAAAATCAATGCCCCACACATCAAAGATTTCAACAGTAGATTAGTATTCAATGGCATTTCATTTCTAACTCCTATCGCACCTACCCGCTGACACCTATCACATGCTAAATGTAAATTATGCGCATCCTTAAAGATTGACGCCAATAAAATCCAGATTGAAGAACCTTAAAGGTAGTCTTTTCACCCCAAAGTGTCCTCCACACCAAGCACGACACAACGTCAGATCTCTAGTCGCCTCCTCCTTTCGAATGCATCTTCCGATAATCTCATCCTTACCAAGGCGAAAAGACGAGGATCATCCCAATAGTAATTCCCGCAGAAGACAAAACCTTTATTCTCTTGAGAAGAAATATCGAACGTAATTTTCCACTTGCAAGATAATTACATATATCAAGATACCAAGGAATAATGTAAGTCTCAAATGCATGCTCAAAGGAAACTCATCACTAATGCCGATTGATGCAAGTCATCCGCTTGGGAGCTAAAGGAAGACGAGATAAATGATCACCATCGATTCTCACTACCCTTTCTATCCTTAATCTCAACATCGAATTCTTGCAAAGAACAAAATCCACCTAATCAATCTAGGTTCGCTTGAGGTTTTGACATCAAGTATCAAGAGTCGCATGATCACCGTGGTACAATTGTTTTAGATCCTGTAATATAAGACCTAAACTTGTCTAAAGCAAAACCACACCAAAAGCTCCTTTTCTCGTAGTCGTAATTTGCTTATGCAGAATTAAGAGTTAAACTTGCATAGTAAATCACACGCAACATTTTATCAATACGCTGACCAAGGACAGCCCTACCGCAGTTGTTCGATGCATCACACATAATTTCAAAGGGTAATGACCAACTGGGCAACTACAATAGGTGCAGAGATAAGTTTTTCCTTCAAAGTATTAAAAGCATGCAAGCAACTTTCATCAAATAGAAAATGAACATCTGGGCGTTAGCTTACACAAAGGTTGACTTATTTTAGAAAATCCTTAATAAATCGCCTATAAAATCCTGCGTGCCCTAAGAAACTTCTAATTCCTCTAACATCAATTGGTGGAGGTAATTTTTCAATTACATCAATTTTTGCTTTATCAACTTGAATCCCCTTTTTAGATATCACATGCCCTAATACAATCCCACTCGTCACCATAAAATGGCTCTTTTCCCAACTCAATGTAAGATTGCATTCAATGCAACGTGCAAGAACCACATCTAACTTCCTAAGACAATCATGAAATGATAATCCAAAAACTGAAAAATCATCCATAAAAACCTCAATGAAATTACCAATCATTTCGAAAGATAGAGGTCATGCACCTTGAAATGTTCCGTGGGCATTACACGCATCAAACGGCATCCTCCTCCACGCCGAAAGTGCCAAACGGACAAGTGAAAGTTGTTTTGGCTTGATCCTCCTGAGCAATTGCACCGATAACAACCGCATGCACCATCAAGGAAACAATAGTATTCATGTCCGCCTAGCTTATCTAACATTTGATCAATAAATGGAAGAGGAAAATGGTCCTTTCTAGTGGTGGCATTCAACTTTCTCGTAGTCGATGCACATCCTCCATCCAAGGGTAGTCCTTGTAGGCACCAGCCTCCTTTATCATTCTTCACCACGGTTATACCACCTTCGGGTACCACGTGAACCGGATCGACCCATCGACTGCCTCATGACGGGTAGATGAGTCCTCTCGCAAGGAGCTTTAGAATCTCCTTCGACTACCTCCATAAGGTTAGGATTCAACCTCCGTTGTCCTTCCCGAATCGCCTAGCCCCATCTTCAAGTACTATCCGATGCATGCACATTGCCGGGCTTATCCTCTAATATCGTATATACTATATCTAAGAGCTCGCTTATTCTTTCTTAGACCTCAATGAGTTGTTCTTCCTCTACCTTGCTTAACCCCGCAAAGATTATGACAGCTTTCGCCACCCTCTTCAAGGTAGACATATTTGAGATGCTCTGTAACTCTTTGAGGTCCGGTTTCTCAAGGTAATCTTTCTACTTCTATCTCCCGCCTCCTCCGCAACCTTGCTCTCCGCATGAGCCTCTCTTCATTCTCATCATAACTCGCAAGGAAAGTTTCTATGCGATCTTCCGCAATACACATGTCTCGACCACCAAGCAATCAATAGCATCTATGTATGAACAATTATCAATCGCATCGTAAGATGGTACTATAGTGCTATCTCTAATGTAAAAGGACACAGCTTTCTCCTAACACCGCCATTCTAATACCCCATTTTAACATCAATCAAAGTGTTGGTAGTAGCCATAAAAGGCCTTCCTAAAAGAATTGTGTGTTTCTCACCATTTTCTTTAATGTCATCCACATCTAGAACAACAAAATCAACAGAATGATCAATCCACCCACTCTAACTAATATGTCCTCGATAATCCCCCAGATAACGAATTGATCTATCGCCAATCGTAAACACATGCGAGTAGGTTTTAATTCCCTAATTCAAGTTGCTCAAAATAGAGTAAGGCATTAAATTTATACATGCACCAAGGTCGAGCATGCTTGTAGCTTCTTTCCATTTCCCAAAGCAATCTTTATCACAAAGCTTCGATCGCTGCTGCTTTGGCGGCAATTGATGCTAAAAATAGCACTAGCAACCTCAGATACAATCACCTTCTCATCATCTACAAACTTCTCTTTTCGATGCTAACTCTTTAAAGAACTTAACATATGCCGGGACGCTTCAATAACGCCAAGGAGAGGCAAGTTCACATTCACTTTAGATAGCATCTTGTAGAACTCAACTAACCGCCGATCCTTCTTTTCACTTCTCAACTGCTCTAAAGGGAATTGGAGGTTTATACTGAGTCTCGGCTTTGTGAAGCCCTCTGATGTCTCTTCTCTTCCTCCTCTCGTGCTCTCCTTTGCACTTCCTCAACACCTTAGTCAATTATGGTTCCTCTAGTGGAATTTCCACTTTATTCACAATTGTTTTTCCACCCTAAGAACCGTGATTGCTCGTGCTTGTTCAGTTGACTAGAAATTTCCTTTTGTCCTTGTCGTGACAATTCTCCAACGGTCCCACCCAACCGTCTCTACTTGAGTCTCTATCCTCTTCATTGATGCTTCCACAGACTCAAATCTCTGATGACTTTGTAATACCCCGCATTCCTGTAGCAGAGATTAGCTCTTGATTAAGAGCTTATGAGAAGGGCATTGCATCCTTAAGAAAGAGTAGTTTAAGCTAGAAGCTTTTATGTTAAGCTTCGAGTCGATAAAAATAGAATTTGAGATTTATTCGAAATCGATTCGAGATAGAACCTAAGATAAGATTCTTAGGTCTTGTTTAGAATAAGAAGACCTAGATTCCAAGGGTCTTGAGATGATAGATACATGCTAAACAAAGTTTTGATTTCATAAAATGGAAAATTTCAAATCTTTGTTTTTGTGATATCAGATTTGCCGATTAAACCCTAATCGTCGGCTAAATGTCTAAAATGGTTTTTAAAGCCAAAAATATTTTTATAATCAAAGTTTGATATTTATAATATGTTATTTTAGTTTAAAAGATGATTTCAAGTAGAGAGCATTTTATTAGAAATTGAGTTTTGAAATCGGAACGATATGGATTAATAGTATGATTTATAACATTGGTATTATTTATAAAGAAGTGTACATTTTGTATTTCCATAACATGATTATTCATCATGTATTAAAGAAAAGGAAAATGGTGGAAATTTTGAGAATTCTTGAGAATTTCTAGAAAGTGATGAATAATCACTTATTAAAGAAAATGAAAATAAATTAGAAAATTGTGGATTTCTATATATACACATTAGTATGCATTTTTTTCCATTTTTCTCCCTAATTTCGTGCCTCACACACACTACACACACTAAATTTTTGAAATTTCATGCTTCAATTTTTCAAGATCCAACCGCTGATTTCGATCCGTCTTGAATTAAGGTATATTTCATCTTTAGAACATATATATGGTTTGAAATTTTGAAAATCATGAACTTATGAGCATGCTTAATTTTTGGTCATTTTGATGATTGTGAAGGGACATGTTGTTGTTTGAATAATTTTGATTCTATGTTCGATTTATCGTCGATAAGTTGTTTAACGTTGAAATTTTTGATATGTTCATTCTTTGAAATCATGTGATTTTCGAAAACTTTGGAGACTAAGATCTTGAATTTTGATGTTTATATGCTTGATTTAGCCTCATATATATTGTTGGATTGATATAAATATGTTTTGAGCAAGAAAAACGTTAAAATCGAACCTATGTTGAAACTCTAAATGGCCAAAACCCTAGCATGGGTAATGTTGGATTTTGATTTTATTTGATCATTTTGACTTCATATTTGGGTTCTATGATACTGAATAAAGCCTAAAATGATTTATTCGGATTTTTCACCGACGATTCAAAAGTTACAAAATTTTAGTTTGTCGCTGAAAAATTGTTTTCAATGCTAAAGCTTTGGTCTTTGTGTTTTAATGATGGATTGATGATATCTAATTATAGTTGAGCATGTATAGAGGTTAGTTGGTGTTAGATGACGATCGCATGATCTTTGTCGTCGGGCATAGGCTATGCCTTAAGTGACGCTGGGATTTTGGCCAAGATAAGATAGTTTAAGCTTGTTGTCAGGTTTTCTATACTTATTTAGACATATGGTGATGATTTGGTTAATTTTGGTCGATTTGGTATTAAATGGATATGCTTTACAAACGTTATTCCACCGAAATTTTCGTTAGAATTTGTTTGTATAAGATGTTTGAGGATGCAATGACCCAAGTGTTATCGACCATAGTGTCTTGATATCGAGAAAATATAGTCATATCAAAGACTAAAACAAGTTATGTTCTTGTTTGATTCTTGGTGCAGCTTTAACGCCGATCTATGTCGATCAAGGACTAAGAAGAAAAAGAAGAAGAAATGAATGAAAGATAAAAGTATAGTCGTCGAGTGACTGTCGCCAGGTGGGTATAAATATTTTCTAATACGATATGCTTATGTTTTATGTTTTCAAAATGAAATGAATTGCATTATGAGCAAAGTTTCAAAGTTAAATGACTTACTGCTTTGAGCATGAACATGAGCATGATGCATTACCTATCCACGGAAATGAAAGAAAGAAATGATAAAGAGTATGGCGTGGCATGGTACCCTTAGGGTCCATCAACACGGGTATGTTATGTTGTTTGAGATTTACCGACGTCGGATAGCGACCTTCGGTCATAAGATGTTTGAGAAGGAGGCCTCTTCTCAACACATAGACGTAATCCGTGGATATGGAAAAGAAAGTTATCGGTCGATACGAGAACATGCATATGCATATTTTATGATGATGCTAAGAATTGAAAGCAAGTAAGTAAATGTTTATGTTTATTATGATGCATGCACGGGTTATTTCACTAAAACCCCATGCATTGCTAACGTTATGGCAAGTCAATCATATAGCCCTAAGGCAATGTTTTAATGTTTTGGCGAATACCCACCGAGTGCATTTTGTACTCACGCCCGCATGTATTTCTAAACGTGCGTGTTGAGCTCGAGAGGATTTCAAATCGAATCTCGTGCAAAGGAGCTTTCTAAATGTTTGACTCATGATGAAAAGTTTAAATTGTTGATGTTAATCATTTGAGGTTATCATGTTTTGATGCCCCGAGTTTTATGTCTTCATACATAATTCTCAACCACACTTCTCGTTGTCGAACTTGGCCTTCATTTGCTATTATGTTTTGCTATGCCAAATCAACCGACCTAATCTTGATAATGGTCATTAGTTTGTTGTTATGATCTCGGCATCGTTGTTACGTTGTCGACTTGCTTATGAAAATGTGGATTCATTGAAATGCCTTATGAATAAGGATTTACTGAAAGTTCAGAATAGTTTTGTTAGACCCAATAAGATGTATATCATGTCTTGGGCATGTTGTCGAACCATACTTTGAAACATCAAAAGATTTTTATTGTTGTGAAAACATTTCTTAAATACATATATTCTTAGTATGGTTATCCTTTTGTAATTATTGCCTCGGTAGTTGTTAGTTTTCATTCAATTCTTCATTTTAGTTTGAAAACCTAAACTTAAACTTTTGTTAAACTTCATGTCATTTCTTTGATCATAAAATGTTTGATTCCTTAATGACGGAAGTTGATGTCATATGTCATATTTGAGATGTATTATTGGTCAATTGTTCTTATTGATTATCGAAGATCTTTCTTAACCCACGCCACGGTCCAATTACTTGACTAATTACATGGTTAAGTAGTCGGCCGTGATGTAATGATATCGAGCGTTTGAATTCGAACTCGTGAGCCTTTGTTAACTTGTGCAATTTGTGCACAATCTTAAATTCTGAGCTTGTAAATCCTTGTGAACTTTTGCACGGTGAGCATAGTTTTAATTCGAACATGTAAATCCTTCAGAATCCTGTGCAACTTATGTACTGTCTCGAATTCTAAATTCATGAATCTTTGTAAGTCTTGTGCGGCTTGTGCACTTTGAGCATACGAATTCTTTTGGAATGACTGCTTGAGAATTTATGTTTATGGAGTCATTTGTTTGACTCTATCTTAAGAAGTCGTTGTTTGATTCTCGATTTGAGAAATGAGATAAAGAGTCGATTATTCTTAAAGAGAAGCTCAAGATTCGATTTCATCATCTCTAGCTCACCGTGTATGAGCTTATGCTTATGATTATGATGATTATGATTATTACGATGATGATCGAGTATATGCTTTATTGAATGAATTGTTATATGAGAATGTATGCTTGAAATGAGCTATTGCTCTATGAGTGAAGTTGAAAAGAAAGTTCGAGAAGAGATGGCGTAACAAAATGAATATGTTTTCACAAGAGTTTGAGTATTGTTTTAGCTACGACAACGAAGATCGCCTAGATAATTCGGAAAAGTACGACTTGTTTGTCGTCGCCTTGTTGTTGTTATCTCGTTGTCGCTATTACGCTTGTCGTCGCTTCGCTTATCTTCATCAAGAAGATCGAGAACGTTTCTATCCGTATACACCGATGAGCGGCTTATCTAGAGCGAAATTTCGCTCAATTCCATCGCTATGAGAAAGCGGCATAGAGTACGATGCAACGGGACCGATAGGATACTCCAGGTTTATATTATTGCTTAAGGAGTAACAAGATTGGCTTTCGGTGATGATCGATATACAAGCAAAGAAGTAATCAAAGATAAGAAGGAATAAAAGATCGGCGATCACCCTCGCGATCGCTAGCCAGCTAGCGAGTTCATTCCAGAAGTTTATGCCTTATAACTAGCGATCAACCTCGCGATCATTAGTCCGACCGCTAGGTAACACAACCTGATGAGAATTGTGGTTTCTACCCATCAACTATAAACACCTCTGACCATCCATTAGCACGTAATTCTCGTTTTAGCTAATTTTCTAGACTCCTAACTATCATCGCCTATTATTATGAACACTTGAATTTCCTTTTGGCTCTTTTTCCTCTATGGCCGGCTTTATCTCGCCTATTCATCAATTCGGTTGGTGGTAACTTTTCGATTACACCTAATGACAAAGAAAATGTTGAAACCATTAATGATGATCTTACCACCCCTGAGTATGATGTATATTCTATATAGTTTGATCATTTTTATCTCAATACTGAGATGTTTTCTATTGACCTAAATTGGTATGGTCAATTCTTCACGTCTTTTGAGATTTCTATACCGATTCACCATTCTATTTTTATGTTTCAAACTTTTCCTTTGGAGATTCAAGAAAAGACTCAAGCTAATTTATCGAGACTCCAGATGTCTCAAGATCTTTTATGTTTAAACCCGAGTTTCACCAGTTGTTGCCACAACATAGCTACAATCCCTAGATATCAGCCAAATATTTTTGTGACTGATTCTGGAATCCTTTACCCTGGAGTCATTCTTTTGTATTCAATTCCCAATTGTGCTATCAATCTATTATCTCCAGAAATTGAGAAAGATCGTAGAGATGCCGACTCTATGAAGTCATTGATAATAGTGAAGACAGAATAATAGAGATGGAAGAAAAGAATGATGACGATGACAGTCTATCGTGAACATATGGATATATATTAGTGACGCATATAGATATCTTTTGATGCGAAAGTGTACCTGAGAAGCCATATCAGATGTGTTCTGCTCGAGATACCAAAGCACCTATATGTTTGAAAACCCCCGATTGCAAAGTTTTCCCTGCTTTTGTAAAAGCCCTCAAGAAGCAATTTTCTTTCCTTTGATATCTATATGATCATTTTACTACCCAGCTATGTTATTTCATATCACAACTTTGTGATAAGCAATTGTGAAGACCTTTGCGATCTAAGCCTGTTGTTAATTGAAAATCTTTTTCCTGCTTTTGATAAGTAAGATATGCTGCATTTTGGAATTCGTTTGCAATGTAGTATGCTACCAGAAAAAAAAAAAATCATTCTCTTGAAGAGGAATGATAAGAAAGTGCTAATTCTCCTCAATATTTATTTGTACCTTCTTTCCTTTAAACCAATCATAGAATTGCAGAGCTTTACACAACCTCCATCTTTTAATGAAGTTGGTAGCTCAGTTGATGCTAAAGATGGATTAAGCTTTGTAAAGCGAGTTCTCAAAATTTGGAGTGCTCTGATCGAGAATGTCTCTTATGTACATCGTTGCAATTAAAATGATTGTAGAAGCACGCCGAAAGTTCTTCCTCCCGAAATCTCTATCATTTATGAAATCGACAAGTTAGCCCGAACATATGCCCTCGAAATGGTACGCTTATGATGAATGCTCGCCTCAATCACCTCAAATAGAAACTTCAAGTTTACATCTCGTTTTGGACGAGTTTCAACAAGAGACGGGCGAATCGAATTCGCACACGATAGTTACCAAGCAACGATTAATATGGCGCCTTATAAAGCCTCTGACGAGAAAATGTAGATCGCGCTCAATTTGAGATGCGTTTGGAAAAAGAAAATGCTTGAACCGAGCGATTAAAGAAATGATTGTAATTGTATGACCGAACAAGAAAAGAATCCAAGAAGTTCATGATTGTCAGAAATTCTATGCAGATACAAGAAGAACGAAGCTAAGCTTCAAGATTGAAGACAAAATTTTCATGAAAATAAATGTATCGCTTTGGAATCAAAGAAAAGTTCAAACCAAGATTTATCAGTTATACAAGATTCAAGAAAAGATTGGGCCAATCGCCTACAGATTAATGTTATCACCAAGTTTCTACAATATTCACAATATGTTCCGCATGTCGCAGATTATTTAAGATATGTGTTTGATCTAAAACACATCATACATCAATAGAACGTTGTTCGTGAACCAGATCTAAGCTATAAAGAGAAGCCAGAACACGTCTTAGATCGAAAAGAACGACAACTAAGGAATAAATCAATTCCTTCAGTTAAAGTCCAATGAAAGCATTGTGGTTTAGAAGAAGCGATATGAGAGCTAAAAGATCAGATGAGAAAAAAAATACCTCTGCAAAACAGTACAAAATTTCGAGGACGAAATTTTTGTAAGGGGGTGGGAATGTAATACCCGCATTCTCAGCAGTAGATTAGCTCTTGATTAAGAGCTTATGAGAAGGGCATTGCATCCTTAAGAAAGATTTGTTTAAGCTAGAAGCTTTTATGTTAAGCTTCGAGTCGATAAAAATAGAATTTGAGATTTATTCGAAATCGATTCGAGATAGAACCTAAGATAAGATTCTTAGGTCTTGTTTAGAATAAGAAGACCTAGATTCCAAGGGTCTTGAGATGATAGATACATGCTCAACAAAGTTTTGATTTCATAAAATGGAAAATTTCAAATCTTTGTTTTTGTGATATCGGCATTTGCCGATTAAACCCTAATCGTCGGCTAAATGTCTAAAATGGTTTTTAAAGCCAAAAATATTTTTATAATCAAAGTTTGATATTTATAATATGTTATTTTAGTTATAAAAGAGGATTTCAAGTAGAGAGCATTTTATTAGAAATTGAGTTTTGAAATCGGAACGATATGGATTAATAGTATGCATTTATAACGTTGGTATTATTTATAAAGAAGTGTACATTTTTGTAATTTCCATAACATGATTATTCATCATGTATTAAAGAAAAGGAAAAATGGTGGAAATTTTGAGAATTCTTGAGAATTTCTAGAAAGTGATGAATAATCACTTATTAAAGAAAATGAAAATAAATTAGAAAATTGTGGATTTCTATATATACACATTAGTATGCATTTTTTCCATTTTTCCATTTTTCTCCCTAATTTCGTGCCTCACACACACTACACACACTAAATTTTTGAAATTTCATGCTTCAATTTTTCAAGATCCAACCGTTGATTTCGATCCGTCTTGAATTAAGGTATATTTCATCTTTAGAACATATATATGGTTTGAAATTTTGAAAATCATGAACTTATGAGCATGCTTAATTTTGGTCATTTTGATGATTGTGAAGGGACATGTTGTTGTTTGAATAATTCTTGATTCTATGTTCGATTTATCGTCGATAAGTTGTTTAACGTTGAAATTTTTCGCATATGTTCATTCTTTGAAATCATGTGATTTTTGAAAACTTTGGAGACTAAGATCTTGAATTTTTGATGTTTATATGCTTGATTTAACCTCATATATATATTTTTGGATTGATATAAATATGTTTTGAGCAAGAAAACGTTAAAATCGAACCTATGTTGAAACTCTAAAATGGCCGAAAACCCTAGCATGGGTAATGTTGGATTTTTTATTTTATTTGATCATTTTGACTTCATATTTGGGTTCTATGATACGAATAAAGCCTAAAATGATTTATTCGGATTTTTCGGCCGACGTATTCAAAAGTTACAAAATTTTAGTTTGTCGGCGAAAAATTGTTTTCAATGCTAAAGCTTTGGTCTTTGTGTTTTAATGATGGATTGATGATATCTAATGATAGTTGAGCATGTATAGAGGTTAGTTGGTGTTAGATGACGTATCGCATGATCTTTGTCGTCGGGCATAGGCTATGTCTTAAGGGGACGTTGGGATTTTGGCCAAGATAAGATAGTTTAAGCTTGTTGTCAGGTTTTCTATGCTTATTTAGACATATGGTGATGATTTGGTTAATTTTGGTTGATTTGGTATTAAAATGGCGATGCGTTTTACAAACGTTATTCCGCCGAAATTTTCGTTAGAATTTGTTTGTATAAGATGTTTGAGGATGCAATGACCCAAGTGTTATCGACCATAGTGTCTTGATATCGAGAAAATATAGTCATATCAAAGACTAAAACAAGTTATGTTCTTGTTTGATTCTTGGCAGCTTTAACGCCGATCTTTGTTGATCAAGGACTAAGAAGAAAAAGAAGAAGAAATGAATGAAAGATAAAAGTACAATCGTCGAGTGACTGTCGCCAGGTGGGTATAAATATTTTCTAATACGATATGCTTATGTTTTATGTTTTCAAAATGAAATGAATTGCATTATGAGCAAAGTTTCAAAGTTAAATGACTTGTCTGTTTTGAGCATGAACATGAGCATGATGCATTACCTATCCACGGAAATGAAAGAAAGAAATGATAAAAGAGTATGGCTGTGGCATGGTACCCTTCGGGTCCATCAACACGGGTATGTTATGGTGTTTGAGATTTACCGACGTCGAATAGCGACCCTTCGGGTCATAGCGTGTTTGAGAAGGAGGCATACTTCTCAACACATAGACAGAATCCGTGGATATGGAAAAAGAAAGTTATCGGCCGACATGAGAACATGCATATGCATATTTTATGATGATGCTAAGAATTGAAAGCAAGTAAGTAAATGTTTATGTTTATTATGATGCATGCACGGGTTATTTCACTAAAACCCCTGTGCATTGCTAACGTTATGGCAAGTCAATCATATAGCCATAAGGGCAATGTTTTAATGTTTTTGACGAATACCCACTTAGTGCATTTTTGTACTCACGCCCTGCATGTATTTCTAAACGTGCAGGTTGAGCTCGAGAGGATGCTGAAATCGAATGTTGTGCAAAGGAGCTTCTCTAAATGTTTGACTCATGATGAAAAGTTTAAATTGTTGATGTTAATCATTTGAGGTTATCATGTTTTGATGCCCCGAGTTTTATGTCTTCATACATAATTCTCAACCACACTTCTCGTTGCCGAACTTTGGCCTTCATTTGCTATTATGTTTTGCTATGCCAAATCAACCGACCTAATCTTGATAACGGTCATTAGTTTGTTGTTATGATCTCGGCATCGTTGTTACGTTGCCGACTTGCTTATGAAAATATGGATTCATTGAAATGCCTTATGAATAAGGATTTACTTGAAAGTTCAGAATAGTTTTGTTAGACCCAATAAGATGTATATCATGTCTTGGGCATGTTGTCGAACCATACTTTGAAACATCAAAAGATTTTTATTGTTGTGAAAACATTTCTTAAATACATATATTCTTAGTATGGTTATCCTTTTGTAATTATTGCCCTCAGCCGTTGTTAGTTTTCATTCAATTCTTCATTTTAGTTTGAAAACCTAAACTTAAACTTCCTGTCATTTCTTTGATCATAAAATGTTTGATTCCTTAATGACGGAAGTTGATGTCATATGTCGTATTTGAGATGTATTATTGGTCAATTGTTCTTATTGATTATCGAAAGATCTTTCTTAACCCACGTCACGGTCCAATTACTTGACTAATTACGTGGTTAAGTAGTCGGACTGTGATAGACTTGCCTGAATGAAAGTGTGTAGAGAATCTTCAAGTGTTGGCTTCCTCGGTGCACCCGACTGATGTTGGGTTTGTGGAGGTGGCTGCTGCAATTGTTGTTGCTGCTGCTGCTGGAACCGCTGCTGCTGAGGAGGTTGCTGTCTGAACTGAGCTCCTTGACTAGATCCTCCTTGATTCTGATTCCAGGAGAAATTAAGATGATCTCTCCAGCCTGGATTGTATGAATTTGAAAAAGGATCGTATTTAGGCCTCGGTTGATACCCTTGCTGATTGCCTCTTTGGAACCCTTGCTGGAACCCTTGCATTGCATTCACTTGCGCTTCCTCATATGCCATCTCATTGGTTCGTTGGCATATGTTGGCCCCATGTCCCGCTTCACCACAAATCCCACATGTCTCCATCGACATCACTTGTTGCTGTTGGAATTGGGGCGGTGGTTGAGATTCGTTCACTCTCATAAGTTGAACTTGGCGAGTGAGCTCCGCCAATTGCTGTGTCACTTCATAATTGGGTGTAATCTCTTTTGTTGCTGCAGCAGGTCTTCGTCCTGCACTTCTCCTTTGTGAGTTTGCAGCTAGCGTCTCCAGAATCTCGCTAACGTCCTCAGCAGTGTGGTTTCCAATGTCTCCTCCAGCCGCATTATCTATCATGTATTGATAATCCATTGTCAATCCATCATAGAAAAACTGGTTGAGAAGCTCAGCTGGGTAATGGTGATGCGGACACTGCTGCTGTAACGACTTGAACCGATCCCATGCCTCATGCATAGGTTCTCCGACCATCCGCTTAAATGTGGCTATCTCGAGCCCTCAGCTCTTGTGTTTTCTGGTTCGAGTAGTACTTTCCCATGAACTTATCATACACGGCTTGCCAACTCGTCGATGAACGGGTTGTAGAGACATCAACCATGTCTTGGCTCTATCTTTCGGGTGTAGGAAAACACCTCATTCTCAACAGTATCTTACGTAAGCCCGTTCGGTGGAAAAGTGTGAACCACATAGAACTCCGGATGAAGTTCAAGGCATCCTCGCTAGGCATCCCATAGAATGACGGAAGAAGGTTGAAGTGGATGGGCTTCAACTCATAGTTTCGGGCCGGATCCCCGAGAACTATGCATGACGTTGTCACCCCAATGACGGGTCGAGCAAAATCATGCATCCTCGGGTTTCCTTCTTCTTGGCCTCCTCCATTTTCGCCATTTCTTCCGCACGATTCTCTCTCGAGATCTACTCCAAACTCTCGTACTCAATTGTTGTCGCACTTGCCTCACTTTCGACATGCTTTCTTCTTCCGAGTTCAAGGATTAAATTCTCCTACCCTGTGAATGTTGTCGAACAGTGGTGCCAACTTCCTTTTGAGACTTCGACGACCTAGCATACACAAACACAAGACAAGAAAACGGATTACGCGCACCTGTGGGAAGAATTAACCAAACAAAAATAAAATAAACAAAAATAGAAAATAGGAGGGGAAAATAACACAATCAAAAATGCCTAAAGCCTTCCCCGGCAACGGCGCCAAAATTTGTTCTGACCAAATTGTTCTACTAAGTCGCTCGCAATAGTACGAGGTCCCTATAGTGTGGTAAGGTCGACCCAAGTCGAATCTATCGAGGAAGACTTAACAGGGCTTATGATGTGTTACGATGAAAGCAATAAATCTAAGTCCTAAACATGATTGGGGGTGATGATTAACTAAGATTAACAGGAAATTAAACACGCAAACGATTCAAACCAAGCGTTCAAGCAGTTCAATCGCATAGGAATAATTCAAGAGTGTGAGATAAACTAGGGTATTAGGGTTCTTCGCCTTGATTAATCGATTTATTGCTTGATCAAGAAATCTACCTATTCATGCAATCTTCAAACCTCAATCCAAACACTCGACTTTCGTTCCGTGGATTAAACCTAGGTTATCAAATTTCACAAATACATACACTATTAGAGTACCCGTTTCCGGTAACCTCTAACCCAATTGATTCCTATGATGCAACGTATCTATCTCTCGATAATACACGAAACATACAAATTAAATAGTGATTAATCAATTACCAAATTCCTATCATGCACGTATCTATCTCTCGATAATACACGAAACATAAATAATTCAATAGTGATCAAACACTCAACAATAAACCCTAGGCTTCAATTGGTATTCTTAATCAAACAAATCATCAATCAATTTGAATCACCCAACCCTATAAAAGAATTAGTTCATGCTCATCTCACGGATCAAACAATTATAATTGATAGAAATCATTATTCAACAATTCAATGGAAGAAAGATCAAATAATTAATCCTTACAATCATAATAGTCGTGATGAATCTCTTAAATCAAGTTCTTGAATCAATCCAAGGCAAAAGAAATTACAAGGAAAGCAATCTGATGAACAGTCGCGTGGGAGAGAGAACTCAAAAACTGACGGCAAAAACTGAATAATATCAAGAAGTTAGGGTTTCACGCGTTTTAAACTTATATATATAGCGCTTGAAAAATCGCGCCCGATCTGGCGAGTCGGCACGGACGCGACGCCTTCAAAACTAGGCTAAATCAGGGCACCGGCACGGACGCGAACTCGGCCGGATGCGGGTGTGGAACGGAGGCCAGCCGACGCAAGCCGCCGGACACGGCCCTCTCTCGGCGGCTTCAACTCCGCCCAACGTCGGACGCATCGCAGTGCCGGACGCGGGCTGTCTCTGGATGGATTCCGCTCTTGACTCCCGTGCGGGACGCAAGCCGCCACGGACGCGCGAGTCTCGGGCGATCTTGATTTTGGACACCAAGCCGGACGCAAGCCAGCGCCGGACGCGGGGTGTCTCTGGACGTTCTCAACACAGCGCCCAATGCCGGACGCACCACAGCGCCGGACGCGGGCCTTCACGTGGAAGTTCCACCTTTGCCAGACGCACCCAGCGCCGGCTACGCCGAGTCCGGCGCTTGGGTGCATTTTAAGCTCCAAATGTGTAAAACGCGATCATTCCCTACATAAAACGAAAACAAACATGATTCCAATAAAAAGATATTCAAAACTAAGCAAATAGGAACCAAATCGTATCAAACAAACACAGAAAAACACAACAAAAACATGCAAAACAGTCGCCATGACTTGCCAGCGACATTCTTATTTCGGGCCTCAGACCTGACCTGAACTTTTCTGACATTTTCATGTCAGTGCTTACTAAATCCGTGGCGTATCTAGAAATATCGCAGAATAGTCGGTCGTACTCAGTGACCGACATCTTGTCCTGCTTCAGGTTGAAGAATTCAACCTCTTTCTTCTTTCGGTAACTTTTTGGAATGTACTTCTCATACATTTCCGTTTTGAAGTCATCCCAGGTGAAGTACTCCATCTGTTCAGGAGTCAATGTCTTTCTCCTTGCCTCCCACCAGAAATCAGCCGGTCCGGTGAGCTGGAACGTAACGCAAGATAACCTTTCTTGCGTGGTACAGTGAAGGAAATCAAAAATTCGTTCAATAGCCCTGACCCATTGTTCGGCATCCTCAGGGCTTCCTTTACCGTTGAAGGAGGGCGGGTTTTGTCTTAAGAATAACTCCTCAACTCTACGGTCAGGTGGAGGTGGGGGTGGCACCAGGATCTCTTCACTTTCACCGGTATTCTCGCCCGCCCGCCTCTTCCTCCACCTCTTCCCCTCACTTCCTACTGAGGTGCACGTCTGGGCGGCATTCTGTTAATAAAAACGTACTTAGCATTCGAATAATGTTTATCGCGATTAAATATACATAACATCTTTATACAATCGAATCGTAAAACAGCTTAAACAACCATCGTTCTTTTCGCACAACTTGATCTCATAAAAGCCCATCTAGGGTCATCATATATATGTGGAAAATTTTGCCTCAAAGAGGACTATTCTGTACAAGTCATTAAGCGCAAAAGGAAGCTAAGTACACACTGTACTATGTATACCACTGTCAACTAACATACTGGTTATAAGGCGTCTCAAAATACTATGCTTCTATATTGTTTGTTAACATCATTACTACATACTACATACTACTCGTATACTAATATCCGTTCTCGTCCATGTTTCTGTTCACGTTTCCATGGTTCTCCCTTGCAGCTTCATCCTCGCTTGGATCCTCCTCAGGATCTTCTTCTGGGTCCTCTTCGGAATCTTCCTCCGAACTTTCCTCTCTAGCATGCCTCCGAGATGATCCGGCTCTCTCATCCCCTATGGCATACACATCGCGCATAGGAACATAACCTTCTTGATGGTCGTATGCTTCCATGTATGTCCTCTCGTGATAGGGTGCCGTCAATGGTGGTGGAACTGGTGGTGACGGTCGCGTCGGATGTCCGAATATCATAGGTGGAAGAACTGGAACTCCCAATGATCTGGGTCGAGACATCCTAGTCACATGCTCGGGTCGATCCCCTGCTTCAAAAACCTTGGTACTGCAGGGTTGACCACTCGAGGAACTTCCGTATATAACCACTCGGGCGTGTCGTCTTGCCACGTATACTCTCTTGGAGGCAGATATGGCCCTCTTGGTGCAGCCCGGTACACACTGTAGACATAGGTAAGATGGCTGACGAACCTCGGTAGATCTCCAATCAAGTCATAGTCAATGCCCGCACGATAGATATAATCGTCCGATATTTCTCTTGCATAATCTTCCCAATCAATTGGTAATCGAGTGAGTAAACGCTTGATACCATCATAACCCGTCACACCGTACTCATGGGCGTCCATCCATAATCGCAGATAACTCATCAGAAACTCTCCTAGACTGTCGCCCCAACTCATACTGTAAGTGCGATAGGCTTCAAGGACTTCTCCTGCTGTGAATCTTGGTCTTACCCTTCACCTTGGTGAGTAGTAACGACTGGCCATCTATCACAGATAATACTAGCGTAAGTCGATCTATATCTGATAAGCAGATAAAAGAATGGAAAATATCTGTTAAGCAGATAAAGCAAACACATCTGATAAGTAGATAAATGTTTACAGCAAAGTTCCTATGTTCATCCTACATCATAGTTTCACTTATGGGATCTTTACTTTCAACTTTCTAAGTTCTTTGATTCTTAGCAAAATTTTCAGTCTAACTTCAACTGTTCCTCACGAATTATGGAGAAATATCAGGATTTCTGTCCTTAATATGAAATGAAGTTCGTTGCGATAAGAGTACGTGAGCAAAACCGTTTGCAAAACGGAGTTCAAACGAATAAGAACGAGTCAAAACAAAAACACTGCGCAGTGCAGTTTTCTGCCTGCGCGCCCGTGCGCCGGGAATCACTCCTTTCCGGACGATTGCTAGCTCATGCTCCTTTTCGTACGAATTTCTTTTCAAAATTCTTTTAGTTTTCTATGTTTCATATCGAACTTAAGTATCTTGCTCCTTTGATCTCCTCCTTTGCTTTCATCCTTCTGTCATTGAAAACTCGGGTTTGTTTCCAACTAACTTTTCGTTCAATCATAAGTCACTACTTTGCTATTGTTCTCGCAAAAGGATAGAGCTCCTATAACTCATACTTCTATGTTCTTTCATAAGAGGTGAGCATGCTTCTTAGAGCATCTATGTTCTTTTGGGATTAACATACCCATTTTCAGAATGAACTATAAACTTTGAATAAATATTTCAAAAATCATAACATAACTTCTGTACTCATGCTTTCAATAACTCAAGCATCACTTCTGACATTAACATGTCCACTATTTCTCATTCTCTGTAAACTCTGCCTCATCTCACTGATAACTCATTATCATATTACTTTTGACATAAAATTGTCAACTTTTCTCATAACACTGAAAAATTCTTTTCGGAATACATTCCAAAACTTTTATGACTTTCACTGTTTTCAAAATATGAGTTCAATCTCATTTTCAAAACTTTCAAGTTCAATTTTCCGATTGAGCTTGATGTGATGGAGTGTTGAGCACAGTCAGCTGATCTCTAGAAGTCTAGTGACTCAATCTAGACTTGACTCTTGAAAGAAAGTTTTAGTTCAAAAGAAAGACCCGCTCTGATACCAACTGTAACAGCCCGCCAATCTAAAGTACGGATTAACGGGACTGTTACTATTAAACAGGGATTAAGAACATAATGACCAACAACTTCTCAAGACTTCAAACTGTTATAAATAAACACACAACGATTTCAAACAAACTAGACCAACAGATCATCAATAAAAGGATTCAACTGATCTGAAGGTAACATAAGTAATATCCAAAATACAACTAAGTGTTTTAAACAGCGGAAAGCATGTGAATGCATATATGACGATATACATCCAAGGTAAACTATTCGCGACAAAAACTTCGACTGCTCAACACTTGTCCATCCCATCATCAGCTCAACCTGCACATTTAAAAATAAACATGCAGGGCTAAGTACAAGATTACACTTAGTGGACTCATGCCAAAATCATTTCATTAAATTACACTGCCCATTAGTATAACACGAGGATTTTAGTTGAAATAACTCGTGAATACCAAAACACTTTATCATTTCTCAAAAGATTCGCCTGGCCAGACATTTTCTGATTCGTATGATCCGTATCATTTACATAACTGTTCATAACTGATCTTACGCCGTAGAAGTAGGCCTCCTTCTACAGACGCCGTGATCGACCGAAGATGTTGCTAACGGCTCACAATCACATAGTCAGGGATTCTGCATCTGACTAGGATCTATGATCGGCCGAAGATGTTGCTAACGACTCACGATCATTTAGGTGTACACGTTAACCCCAGCAGAATGCGATCCGACTGGGATCCGATATCGATTTTCTGATAAAGTTGGGAGCTACCCAACAACCGATTCACTTTCATAGTTGACTCGCCCAACAACACGATAGGATACATACATTAAAACATAAATACTTTGGGCATGTAATTGAATAACAGTTCATAATCATTTCAACTGAAAGCTTTGTAAATAAATACTTTTCGAAGAAAGCGTCGTAAATAAAAGAGTTTTCGAGTAAAGCCCACCTCGTATACGTAGGTCTTTATACTATGGTCTCCTTTTTCTACGTCAATGCCCAGTCCACGTATCACCTTAACGTAAGAATTATTTTAGTACATTGGTCACGTTCGACAGAGACGAACATAGTCTATAACGTTCTACGCATCAAATACGCCGGACTTATTTTAACGTTTCCTAATCAATTGATGTTGATTACGAATTTTCTTAACATATAAGAGAGATTCTATCTTTTTAGCACATAATGTACGTTTTAATGTACTTACGTAACGTAAGTTACAATGTTACTAAACGTATTACGTCACATAGATCACGTATTATCGAATTACGTGCCCTTTGACCTTGGTCAACGTTTTTGGGCAACAATTTTGACCTAGTCAACATTTAGTCAACATTTTGACTTTAGTCAACTCAAATTCAACATTTTGACTTTTTTAATTTCTTATGTAATTTTCGATTTTAATGTACAATTCTTGTTCCAAAAATTCCTATAAAATCATACTATGTCTAAAACATTATTTTAGAACATTTTATGTAATTATACTTGATAAAATAAATTTATAACATTAATATACATAGGGTATAGTTTTCGGTCACTCCAATTAATCAACTAAACATTTTTCAAAAATTCTAATAAATTCACATAACACTTAATCATCCTTAACTATCCTTATTATAACATAATTGTTATTTATTATGATCTATTTAATTTAATCTTCCTAAGTCATATTTCGAAACTTTGACTTAGGTCCAATTAATTTTTAACAATTCCAATAAATTCATACAACACTATACTATGAATCTACACTATCAATATGCTATGATAACACTTAAATATGGATCATATCTCAACATAATATCATATACTATAATTTTCGAAATTCATGAACTTAGGTACTAAAGTTTTCCAAAAATTCTACATAAATTCATATAAGCATAATTAATATCCTAGATCATGATTTCATGCTTAAATCAACAATTAAAAATCATAATCATCAACATATGGTACCTACATGATTTCGGTCCTCATAAAATTTTTAATAGCATGCTTAATTTTGTGATATAATTATAATACATGCTTAATAACATAGTATAAACATGATATCTACACACTTTAGTACAAGATCTAAAATTTTCGAAAATAACACCTAAAAACTAAGATCATAACTTAAAATTTAACGGACGAAATTGAAAAGTCTAGCATGTATCTGACTCGTAAAATTTCTAACCTTTAATCGGCACAGATTTTGATCGGTAAGATTTATTTGCTAAGGATTTGGGATCAAACTTTGGATTATCTCTCTCTTTTTCTCCCTACTATTTTTCGGTTCTAAGGGTTGTAAAATGAGAAATTGTAGTGCTTAGGTTATATTTATAGAGTTGTGCAAGTTGTAGCATAATAATTACATGAAATAATAACTAATACACTTGTTACTCTTTGTCAAAGAAATCGGCACCTCCATATAGCAAGAGACAAAAATTTAATCCTTATCTAATACACTTCATCATGTTACCTTATCCTTTAATTAAGACATTGAAGCATTCTTATCTTAAAATAATTAAATCATCAATTATAAACTATGTTGTGTGTGTCGGCCATATACTATAGGTTAGGATTGATTTTTTTTTTCTTGTATTATATACTTTATTATGTTATATTATAATTTAATTAATAATTTGTATCATAATTATCATGTAATAAAAGAATCATCACATTATACCATCTTATTGTAATTTCGCCACTTTTAATACCTTAGTCTAGATTTTATTTTATTTTCCTATTATATATTATATTATTATCCTATTATAAAGTTACTTTTGAAAAGTCAAAAATTTCAACTCCACAAGTGGCATTAATATATAGTGTGAAATTAAGAAATTTTCATCCTTAAACTTCAAAATTTTCGCCTATATAGTCCAAAAGGGATAGGATATTTGTTCACTTGTTAATTAATACTACTTTACACCTAATAATGTGATAAGATTATAATCATAACCCTCATTAATTGTAGGATGATATTTATACATAAAATCACATAAAATCATACTAAAATCCTCCAAAATTGTCGCCACTTTTGGCACAAGTGTACCTACACTTGTGCAAGTTGTAATACACTTCATTTTATCCTTAATGATGTCATAATAATATAATAATTATCATATATCATTAATTGAATAATAATAAAAATTAATTTGTACTTAAGAAACCCTAATTTTCGAAAACTATAAGTTATATTCCAAACATTTGATTTTTCTTGTAACAATTGGCTAATACATTGTTATATGACATATTATAATCTTAGATGATGAATTTAATCATAGAAAAATATTTAGAACTATTTTAGATCATAAAACCCTAATTTAAAATTTTAGGGTTTTCGAAACCCATTAAATAAGGTACATTACATTCTTAAATTTTCTAGCATTATTTTGATGATAAATAATGCTTTTAAATCATAAGATAATCATAGGAATTTGAATTTTATAATTCCGTGATCATTTGGCTGAGTTATCAACTCATCTCTAAAAACCGACGTTTGAAACGTCTCAAAATTTTCATAGGCGAATTATCTCTAAAACGTTCTTAATAAAGTTGTAACAACTTTATTTATTCCTATAATAATAGGAATTTCAAAATTAAGCCTAACAGCTTAATAATACTATAAGACATAACTGTCGAATTTATCCGACGTTAGAACATTACGTTCGAAGGAATATCGGAAATTATATTCTTTAATTCACTAAGCATCGGTGAATATCACACAGAAATTATCCAATTATGCTTGGTCAAATTCAAGTGTGGACTAATTAAGATTTTAATTATTGAATTAATAATACTAATTACGGAATTTATTATCGTAATTCAGTATTAAAACTACGGGATATTAAAGTTTACCCAGTGCACACCTAAGGTAGCGGCTGCGGGTTCCGCATGATATCAAAAAAATATATATACTTTATTGTCTTAACCGACAATCATGATTCTTAACCCAAAGAACCATCATCCTCAAAAAGAGAATAAACCTACTCCACCATATGAGTAGAACACTTAGAATCAACCATTCTAAGAATTTCCTTCGGCACATGTCGAAACTTGCTGAAAAATTATGGTGCAACTTCTAGCTTTTGGCCATCCTAGAAGTTCTTCAGCCATCGACATAACTTTCACCACACACCTTGCATCCATGCCAAACCAATGCACATGCGGTCCAACTAACATCATCACATCCTCGTTCATGGCAGTTGGACATGTCATAAGGATGTTCATCTCTTCAAAAGAGATCCTCTATCACAATGTTAGCTTCATGGTCGGAGTTAGTTGCCGAATCATTTTTTATACAAGTTGTTCATTGAATCATTTTTAGCACCACATTATCACTATCAATATATAAAATAAAGTTGAAGCAATTATGGCAAACATCATGGTCTACTGTTTTTCATAAAATAAAGCAACTATGGCAAACAAACAACATTAAAATAAAGTTGAAGCAATTATGGCAAACATTATCAGTATATTTTTACAAACAGTAGTTTACATGATTTCGGTTTTTTTCGGTTCGACCGAAACCGAACCGATATTTTCGGTTCGATTTTTGGTTAGTCGAACAATTCCAATCGGTCGGTTCGATTCATAAAAGTATAATTCGGTTCGGTTTTCGGTTTCTGGATTTTTGGTCGGTCGATCGAATCGACCGACCGATGCACAGCCCTACGCTCCACCTTAATCAGCTCCACCTAAACAGTTTCGCTTCGTATGCCCGACTCTTCCACACTTCCAACAAACAACACCTTTAGAGTCCTTCCTCATCCCTTTGCTAAAGCCACCATTGCCAAATTTTTCGTTGAATTTAGCACTTCACTCGTCAGCCTTCTCTCCTCGGAAAGAAGTTTTTCTGTGACTTCAGCAAAAATCAACGATTCCTTCTCATACATCAGGATTGGCTTCATGTGCTCATAGGAATGAGGAAGAGACAAGATGAGCCTTAACGCTTTGTCCTCATCTTCAATTTTCACTCCAATTGCTTCTAGTTCAGAGATAACACCATTAAGAGTACTCAAATGATCTGAAATTTTCGTACCTTCATCCATCCGCAGGGTATGAAATTGTTCATTCAAGTACAACCGTTTGAGATGCCCTTTGCTTGGTACAGAACTTCCAGCTTTTCCCACAGCTCATTGGCACTCGAAATCCCATGTACATTTGCAAGAATATTCTTGGCCAAACATAGACGAATTGTACTTGCCGCCCTCATATCTAGATCCTCCCAATGTTCATCACTGATACCAGAACTTTTGTTTGTATCTTCAGTTGAACTCGGCCTACCTTTTAAAGCCTTGTGCACACCAGATTGTATCAACACATCCTTGACTTGTACTTTCCACAAGCCAAAATTGATTCTTCCATCAAATTTCTCCATGTCAAACTTCATTGAACTTGAAGCCCTTGACATAAGTTTCTCCACCTCCTAAATGAATAGCCGCCTCACAAGAGACACTCGGACTTTTCTCAAGAAATCCTTTCTGATGTGGAAGATCAGACAACACTGCAACCACAGAGCATACTCTGAATATCAAGAGATCTAGACCAAACTCTGATACCACTGTTGGGACATCATGTCTACATTCATACTTATGAAAGAAACGAAAAATTAGGAAGAAATGAACAACAATCTCAACACAAGAATTTAACGTCGAAAACTTCAAAATCGGAGAAAAAAACCACGACTCACAGAGGAAAAATTCACTATATGATAAATTTCTACAATCACACAGTATACCTCTCCCTCTCGACCCCCCTACACTATTACAAGCCTTTGACAAACTCTCACCCTTCTATCAAGATTCTCACAAGAGAAACTAAGAAATGAATTTAAACTAGAATTTAATCACAAGACTATAATGTAGTGATTGATGCACTTGTAACAAAGAACTTGATGCTCCTTATATAACACTAAGGAGCCCCCCCACTTTGCTTACAAAATCAATGTGGGACAAGATCTTTTATTTTAACACTAGAAATTCCAACACGAACTTAATCCAAAAAAACTGAAAGTCGAATTATTCTTAAAATATAACCGAACCACATAGTATTATATATCCAAACCGAACCGAAATGAACCAAAATATTTGATTCGGTTCGTTTCAATTTGAATATAACCGATTTAAACCTATTTAAATTCCACACGCCATTACCTAAAATATACTTCAAAGCTATAAATTCAAATTCCTAAAGAGTAAATACTTATGCTTCAAAATATCAAATACATACATGTTCAACATCACATCACAAATCTCCTTTTTTCAATCTAAATTAATTTCCCCTTATCTTGAATGTGAGAGAGATTTTTCATGTTGTTTAGTGTATGTATCTATGGGTTAATCCTTGAAGGTAAAAGCTAATCTTTGAAATTTGGTGTTTGCAGTTGAAGAAAGGAAGAATGGATGTGTGTGTTAACAGTTAACACACACAAACACAGTCTAGAGAGCAAAAAATACACAAGAAAATATAAAACGCACCAGGGAGGCTTCAGGAAACTCGACATCGGAGTAGTAGAGGAGGTGTCAACGATAGTCCCTAGAGCGGCAGCAGCGGTCACTGGGTTTGTGGTTGGGGGTATCCAAACCGAAACGAAATATTTGGTTCGATTCGGTTCGATTTGTATATAATCGATTTAAACCTATTTAAATTCCACACGTCATCACCTAAAATGTACATCAAAGCTATAAATTCAAATTCATAAAGAGCAAATACTTAGGTGATGACTGGTACGGAGGAATAAAATTAGATAGGAATGGAATGGACTTTGGAATAAAATGATGATAGGAATGGAATGTAATGAAATATGTGATTCATATGGCTGGTATGAATGAATAGAAATGAAATAAAATAAATGAAATAACCATTATTTTTATAATTATGTTATTATTATAATAATAATTTATTTATTTACTAAATTAATTATTATTTTAATAAAATGTTTATTGGTATTATTTTTTATGTTTATATTTTTAATAATATTATTAATTTAATTAATAATAATAATAATTATATTATTATTATTATCATCATCATTTTACTATTTTATTGTTGTTGTTATTATTATTATTATTATTTTATTATCATTTTACTATTTTATCATTATTATTATTATTATTATTGTTATTATTTGTATTAATAATAATATTATTATTTTAATATAATTATTTATTATATTAATTATTTTTATTATGTTAATATTATTAATAACTATAATTATTATTATTATTATTATATTATAATTATTTATTTTCATTAAGTACTATTTATTTATTATCATAAATATTACTATTATTATTATTATTATTATTATTAATTTTATAAGATAAAAATAAATAAGAATAATTTTATTAAAAATAAATAAATAAATTTGACTAATCTCGTGTCCATGAGAATATATAATATCATGGGGTAGGGGAGGAATGGTTAAGCCCCATGTTTATGGGAATGATCATTCATTCGGGAATGATGATTTCAACAGTAAAAATCTTATCAGTCATAGGATTGAGAATGAATGCAGGAATCATCATTTCATTCGCATTCCATTCTTGCATATCAATCGATACTTTATGCTTCTAAATATTAAATACCTACCTGTTCAACATCACCTTTTTTCAATCTAAATCAATTTCCCATTATCTTGAACAGAAGAAAGATTTTTCATGTTGTTTACTGTATGTATCTATGGGTTAATTGTTTCAATCAAAAGTGTACTCTTAATTGACTCATAATCGAATGAGGTGTTATAGTAGGGAAAGTTAACCCTAGTCGTCTCTCAAGGAAAACTTAACAGGGCGTTACTAGGTTACCACACGAAAGCAAATAAATTCCTAAACACTCTAATCACAAAGGGTTGATTGATTACCTAGGCAAGAAATTATTAAAGAAAGAAAGACGAATTAACTAGGCGAAAATTGACAAAGCAGATAAATTATCTAGGCTAGAATTAAACCATAAATCGAAGAATATGGAATCAAAATTATAAACCCTAGACATGAATCGAAAAGATTAAACGGAAGACAAGATTACTTAGACGAATATCAATATTAATCTTAACCCAACGTAGAAACCAATAACAATCAAATACGAAAAGATTAAACGGAATAAAGCAATAGAAGAAACTTACGAACAAATCGAACGATGGAATTGATATTCAAACTTCAGAGTACGAATCCAACAATCCTTACAATAATTCTTGAATCACAATCCAAAGAAAAGAGAAGGAACAATACTAGACTTAAGAACCAGAGAAAGAGTTCTCGTGTGGAGGCTCTCCAAAATTAAAAGACGGAAAAAATAATGAATGAAGGTTAGGGTTACAGCGTTTAAAAACGTATATATAGCGGCCCAAAGAAAACGCGCAGCGTCGGACGCGAGCCCAGCGCCGGACGCGTGCGTTCGCAAACTAACGCATCCCAGCGCCGGACTCACGCCAAGCGCCGGACGCACGCTCTCGGAAGGGTTAGCCAGCGCCGGACGCAAGGAGGCGCCGGACACGTCGAGCCTCTGGATGAATTCACTTAAATGCACAGCGCCGGACGCGATGCAGTGCCGGACACTCGGGACGATTATGCATTGGCCACCCAGCGCCGGACGCAGGCCAACGCCGGACGCGGGGGTCTTCGGGTTCAGCTCCCAGCGCCGGACGCGGGCGCTCTCGGGACGATTCGTGCAAGAGGGCGTCCAGCGCCGGACGGGAGCCAAGCGCCAAACGCGAGTGCTCATGCAAGCGTACCCAGCGCCGGCTACGCCGAGTTCGGCGCTTGGGTGCGCTCTTTATGCTCGAAACGATGAAACGCAATCATTCCCTACACAGAACACAAACGAACATGATTCCAATAAAAAGATGTTCAAATATAACCAAAATGGAATCAAATCGTCGAAAACAAATAAAGAAAAACAAAGCAAAAATATGCAAAACAACACCCCCACACTTAACTCTTTGCTTGTCCTCGAGCAAATTTTAGTTTCTTGAAAGGAATAGTACACATAGAATCAATACTTCAAATAGAATCAATCACATATTCACATCCCTTCAATGCATCTTAATAATATAGTTCTCAATATAATGATCATCATTCATCAATCCAAACATGTGACTTATCATAGAATAGTTGTGTTTCGACTCAACATGATTTCAGAAATCAATATACAACTTATATGGTTCCCTTTCATGTAAGATATCCCAATGACAAAAATTAAATAAGAACTTGTGGAACTTAAAACCGATTATAGGACAATAATCGTTAGGTGGAACCTTCAAGTTGTACACTCGAGTATCCTAACGTAGATATCTATACCCATAGCAAAGAGTTTCCATTCGAGAGACAACACAAGCAAGAGGGGTAGAGCCCCTTATTCGAATTTTAAGCCCACTTATTTCACAACAACGACATATTTTCTTTTCTTTTCTTTTCTTTTCTTTTTTTTTTTTTTTATATTGTCCACTTTTTTTTTGAAAGATCATACAAGAGACGGGTTTCATTTACGAAGCATATGACATCCGATCACACACCTTGTCTAAACACGACTTCTAATTATGTCCCACGTTCAAATTGACACCTAAGTTTCATCAAACTAAAAACCATATACCAAGATGCAAAGAAATTCAGATCAAAACGCAATTAATTCAACTTAAAGCATAATTCTTCATACACCATTGATTTCAAGAAGATAAAATCATCTCTAATCCAAACAAAAAGTTAAGAAACGACAAAACACAACAAAGACAGAAACGACAGAAAACAAACAAAACAAACCAAACGGAAAGAAACCCCCCAACACTTAAAACAGGCAAGGACCTCATTGCAGATAAATGAATAAGTGAAAGGTAGAGGAAACTTCCCTGAAAGCGAAGAAACGGAACGGCGGGGATCAACAAAGGACAAAACCTACAAAAACAGGAAACAGAGAGAAGCAAAACAACGAAACAAGGAAAACGAAATGACACACAAAACAAAAAGGAAAAACACGAACACTCCAATAGTGAAGAATCACTATTGGTCAGATGGTGGTGGTGGAGGAGGAGCGCCATGAAATGTAGTCCACGCGTTCCACTGAGCCTCAAGAGCAGCCATGCGCTGATTCTGCTCAATCATCTGCTGGTTATACGTGTTCCAGCGCTGGTTCTGCTCATGCCACAATTGATTCTGTCTGTCAAGACGTTGATTTTGCTGATCAAACCGAGAATTTATGTCTTGACGAAACTCTGTCCAGTGGCCAGCCAATTCACTCCTAAACTAACCCAGCTCCTCACGTATAGAATTATACCCTTGACCCGATGCATATTGCTGAGACGGGAACTGCGGATGATTTGGATCGGCGTCGCTCTGAATGGGCTCTGTATCCCCTCCTGCATCGGTATGCTGGTCGCCTTCATCATCGGATGGAACAGTGGTATCATAGATGACCATATCACCCGAAGGTGCATGTGATGGTCCTGCACCTGCTGCTTGGGCTGCTGCGTACTGCGCTAGCATATATCTCTTCACGTAATTTCTCAAATTGTGAGGCACCAGAGTAGTCTCGTTATATGCAAAAGGAGCGCCTCGTAGCTCACTAAGATCAATCATCTTAGGTCGAATGTGATCTTGCCCAGGAACTGGTCGTCCATCATTATTTATGATCCCTAAGTTCACTGCCAGACCAGTAGGGATTTGGCACAAGGTTGGCCGACATTTCTTACGCCGCTGGACAAGCTGCAAGTGGTCCCAAATAAAGTATGTCGGTGAAATCTTCGTCTTCTTTACAGCACATGTGAGCAGGAAGACCTCAGCAGTATTCACCTTATTAGCCTGCTCATTTCCGAAAACATTGAATGCTATAAACTTGTGGACCATTGCCAATGCTTCATCCTTGATAAAACCACTCGGCATTCCGACTGATGACCAGTTATTAAACCCTGATAACTCCTGCCAAGCCTCTCTAACATTGAATGAATGGGGCACACCACGTGCACCAGAAGTCGGAAAACCAAACACCCCCTTCATAATACGAGGTGTTATAACATACTCTTGCCCCAACAGACGACAAGACAAGGAGTCGGATTCATCATCAATACACATCGTACAGTAGAATTCAATCAACAATGGGTTGTAACCAGGTAAATCCATCAAAGCATATTGAAGCAATCCTAAATTCTTCAAATATTTCTTAACCCTATCCTCAAGACCTAAACTTTGCATCAATTGCCAGTTGAATTGACGCGGAGAAGTGATATCTTGAAATGCAAAACGACGATAATGTGTACCTTCCACCGGATTATAAATTGGGAAAGTGGCAGAGTACATAATAATGATATCCTCCTCTGGTTCCTCCATAGGAACATCGTCGGCTCGAGGATGACGGGAACTGGACCCAACAACATTCTTAATCCGAACCATAATGAAATACTTGGAGGCGGGCTCTGAATTTCAAAACGAGGCTGAGCACAGGAGCTGAAGAACGAGGTGCGTGAGGAAGAAGGTAGCGCCGGACTGACCCAAGCACCGGACGGAGAGTGAAGGAGCTGAGGCGAGCGGCGCTTCGAGGAAACACCGGACGGGAGCGGCGCTAGGGTGTGAGGTGCTAGAGGCAGCGCCGGACTAGTACGGCGCTGATGAATGAGGCACGCGGCGCTTCAGGCAAGTGCCGGACGGAGGCGTGGAGACGGACGGAGGGGAGGTGCCGGACGGTGAATGAAGCTTGGAGTAAGACGCGAGGCGCTTCAGGCAAGCGCCGTACAGAGGCGATGAAGCAGCGACGGGAGAGGGGCGACATCGGACGGAGAAGAAGATTTGTTCTGAGAGTGAGGCTGCGCGAGAGAAGAAGAGAGCGTAAGCGGCGCAAGAAGAGGGTTAGAAACCCTAATTCACGTAAAACATATATATATAACTATTTTTTTTTAGGGAATAATAAAATCAAAAATGGACCCAGCACCGGTTTCATGGCGTCCGGCGCTGGGTCAGCTCACTGCGCAAGTTTAGTATCGCACCCAGCACCGGTTTCACCGCGTCCGACGCTGGGTGTGCTTCGCTGCCCAACTTTTGATTATCACCCCTCGTCCGGCGCTTCGTCACGTCCGGCACTGGGTGATCCTCCTGACAAATTCGTTGATACGTACCCCAGCGCCGGTTTCATCGCGTCCGACGCCTGGGGTACCTCCCTGGACGTTATTTTGCCTGCTTCAACTTTTTCGACCATGTTCCAATTCTAGATAAAATTACTCCTCAACCTGCACCACACAAAACCACAAAAAGAAATCAAAACACAAACAAAGACAAAACCAAAGGAAAACACGAACAAAACATAAAGAAACGTGGGTTGCCTCCCACGAAGCGCTTGTTTACTGTCATTAGCTTGACAAGAATAAATCATGACGATTAAGGGTCAGCGACGGAAATAGATTCCACCGTGAAGGAGGTCGGACCCCCTTCCACATAGGGCTTCACACGTTGGCCATTGACCTCGAACGATTCATCAGAACTTTCTTTTGTGAGCACAACCGAACCATACGGCTTCACTTCCTTGATAATGAACGGGCCACTCCAACGAGACTTCAACTTCCCGGGAAAAAGCTTCAGTCGGGAATTGAACAATAAAACTTTCATACCGGGCTTCAAATCCTTATGCACAATGTGTTTGTCGTGGATGGCCTTCACCTTTTCTTTGTAGATTCGGGCATTGTCATATGCCTCATTACGTAATTCTTCAAGCTCCGAGAGTTGTAACATCCGGCGCTGGGAAGCATCTTGCAACTCCAAAGAAGTGGTTTTGATGGCCCACAAGGCCTTGTGCTCAATCTCCACCGGAAGATGGCACGCCTTCCCAAACACCAAACGATAAGGACTCATTCCAAGAATGCTTTTGTATGCGGTGCGGTACGCCCATAGTGCATCGGGTAGTTTGGTGGACCAATCTTTCCGAGAAGGTTGGACCATTTTCTCTAGGATCCCCTTGATTTGCCGATTGCTAGTCTCGGCTTGTCCCGATGTCTGTGGGTGGTAAGGCGTCGCCACCTTGTGGTTAATCCCACTCTTCTTCATCAACTTCTCGAACAACTTGTTGCAAAATGCTTCCTCCATCACTAATGATTGCTTTGGAAAAACCAAACCCCAGGCACAATATATTTTCATACTCTCGCACAAACTTAAAGGACGATATAAGGCGAAATTTTCTAAAGCAAAACCACGATAACATTTCTTTTCGCTTTGAATCGTGTAATTCACTTCGCATGATTCAAGGTAGAACTAGCATAGTAAATTAGTCACGAGATCTTGGTTCTTCACACGGCATCTTATCAACACGTTGCCCTAAAATGCCCCTATAAGATGATTGCTAGCATCACACATGATCTCAAAATGTTCATTCAGCCATGTGCGAAGGTAGCAATCCTTTCTTGGCGGTGCTGCATACTAAAGCAGTAATTACGGTATCGATGTAAGGCGCTGAGATAAGCTCAACATTTTCTTCTTGCGATCTCGGTAAACCTTGATCCCAGAATCGTACTGCATCTCTAAGTCTTTCATTTGAAGCGATCGGATAGCCAACTCTTTACGTCGATAGCGACTTCACGTTGTTGCCAACTAGAAGAATGTCATCTACATAAAGTGCGAAATACCACATCACCGTTGACATCTAACCGATACACCAACTCTCGCTAGGCAGTGGGTAAATCCATAGGACTTTACCACCTCGTCAAAGCGTAAGTTCCATGATCGGGAGGCTGCTTAAGTCCATAAATGGACTTCTTAAGCTCCATACTAGATGTTCTTCACTTTACCACATAACCTTGATTCTTTGCATATAGATGTCTCTGCCTTCCTCAAGGTAACCGCGTTTAAGCGGTTTTAACATCCATTGCCAAACCTCTAGGTTCAGTGGGCTGCTATGGCTAGAAGAATTTGGACTTGATGGACTTGAGAAATTGCTCGAAATCGATGTGAAAGTGTCTCATCGAAATCGATGCCCTCAATCGAGTGTACCCTTTCGCCACAAGCACGGCTTTAAAAGCGAAACCTCTCCATTGCCTTGTATATCCACTTACACCTATGGGCTTCGGCCATACGGTAGGTGTCTTTCATATACATCCATAGCGTTATGGACTCCATTTCTAAGTCCATAGCGGTGTGCCATAATCTTGCATCAATATCTTGTATCGCCTCCTTGTATGTCCATGGGTCGATTATTGCATGTTCGTCGCTGGGACTAAATCGAAGATTCACCCACGAACATAAATCGCTCGGGTTGACGAACAACCCTCCCACTCTGACGAGGTTCTACGGGCACAATGGCAGCGGTGGGTGCGGATACTTGTGGTTCTCTAACTTGCACAACTTTGTATAGGTACCACTTATACGGTCGGTATCTCCGTGGAACTCGACCCACTTCAATTTCTTGAAGTATCGGTGTCGATCCTCCCACTAGACTCGACATCTCGTACCTTTGGCCTAATCGGTGGTGGAATACGATCATCTTCTAATTCTTGAAGAATGATTTCAACTTTGGACTTATGATTTTCATATAATCCTCTTCTAAGAATCGGGCATTAGTCTAATAATGACCCGATCCTGGGACTATAGAATAAACCACCTTCGTTCCTCTAGGATAGCGATAAGCAGATCTTGCGTCGGATCTAGCCTCCAACTTGTCGACTTTCTTGTTCGTGCGTGTGTTGGATGCCCATATCCTTATGTGGCTTAAAGCGGGCTTCGCCCAAACCACAACTCGAAGGGTCTTTTCGGTGACTTGGGCGATTACTAGATTTAGCAAGTATGCCGCATCTCTAAGGCATACCCCGAGCGAAATAGGCAATGTTGCATAGCTCATCATTGATCTAACCATTTCTAAAAGAGTCTATTTCTTCGCTCGACACACCATTTTCTTTGGTGTGCCGGTGAAATCTTGTTGGGAGGTAATCCCACACTTCACTAGATAGTCCATAAACTCGTTCTTGAGGTATTCGCCACCGCGATCGAGCGATGACTTGATACTTTACTAGCTTCGTCTCCACTTCCGCCTTAAACTCTTTGAATTTCTCAAAGCATTCAGACTTGCGGTGAAGCAGGTATACGTATCCGTACCTTGAGTAGTCATCAATGAAAGTGACAAAATACTCGTACCCTCCACGAGCTTGTGTGGACATCGGTCCACACAGGTCAGAATGGACTAACTCTAACATTTCTTTGGCTCTATAACCCTTCGCTTTGAAGGTGCGGTCGACATCTTACCTTCTATCTGAGGATTCGCGGTGGGAGCGAATGTAAGTGAGATTACCCAACGCTCCATTCTTAGCCGGTCTTTGGATCCTATTTAGATTGATGTGACCTAATCTAAGATGCCGAGAAAAGTAGAGTCATCTTCTTGAAGAAAACTTTCTCTTTTAGGGTTTGATGAAGATGCAACATAGTTATAGGTATTGTGTTTTGCGAAATAGTATAAAGCGAATTATATAAGGTGCCAACCACGAGATAACCGTCATTTCTTATTGTAGAAACACCACTATCAAAAATAACGAATATCCATGAGTAAATAATTTGAAAGCAGAAACAAGGTTCCGCGAAAATCCGGCATATATAAAGCGTCTTTCAAAACTAAAGCTGTTGTCCCAAAACATAAAGAACATCTCCAAGCGCAGCAGCTTGACTTTCGCGCGTTGCCCATGGAGATCGTTATCTCGCCATCAAACAGCTCCCTTGTCGCGGGAACCCCGCAGGTGTAACAAACATGATCGGTTAGCCCGTATCTACTACCCAAGAATGGGTAGAACAAGTCGCTAAACATGTTTCCGTTACTAAATCAACGGCGTACTGCTGAGCCGCGAGCAAGCACTTGCCTTCTGCCCGATCTTACGCGCTTGAAGCACTTGCCCTTCTTCTTCAAGCCTCCGGTGGCAACCATGTTCTTGCTCCCATTACTCCCACTATTTCCTCGCCTTTACCACCTTTGGTACCCCTTTTCTATTTCCATTTTGCAACGAAAATTTTGGGCCCTTAGATGTGCTAGCAAGAGCATGTGCTCTTTTCCCATAACTCCTTCCGCAAAGAACGAGATCATTACAACCGACTAAGTGTAAACTCGGTCTTGCTCATGATCGCATTCACGCGAAAGTTCTCAAAAGACTTGGGCGGTGTATTGAGGATGATATCGACCTTCGCCGCCAATACCTCCTCCCAACCGATCAAGACTATCCATGAGATGAGTCATGGGAGACATGTTCATGGACCGAACTTCCTTCTTCCATCTTACACGCCAAGATTTCTCTCATTGTGTGGAAGCGATCGTCGATCCGATCGCCCAAACTTACTCTCGAGACTTGACCAAATATCGTCGCGTCTCACCATCGATCGATGTCAGTCGCTGCAAGCTTTGGACATCGTAGTCATCATATAGCATTTAGCCATATTGTTTGACTTATTCCAAAGTCCGCCGACTCTCATTGCTCATTAGTCGATCGTCGATAAGGGCATCGGGTTTAGGAGTAGTGAGGACAAACATGTGTTCTTCAAACGATAAGAACATATTCCATGTTTCGTTTCCACTCGATGAAATTTGGACGGATAACGGATTTTGTGTAGCATATTGATAATCGGCGTAAGAGACATATACGAATCGATAAAGTAAACACATAAGCATACGATCGCATATAATTCGTAACAATAATATTGTAACCTTTTGATAAAACAATATTAATGAAACCTCCAATCGCCCAAGGAATTCCACATGCAAGCCACGTGTGGACGCTATACATGAACCCCTCAACCGCACTAAAATATACCTTTTAGTCGCTTAATTTCAATCCATGTCAACTTATCCTTACGACAAATGAAATTAACGATTGACCTTACTAGACCACATCACTATCGCAAGAAGGGACTTTATGGAAGTTGTACTGAGGTGATGTCTAAGCATTGACCACAATTTTAACAAAGAAAAATGAATTCTTAGAATTGGCATACTCACTCGGACCATACCGCCCAATTCAAATTCTTTTGTTATCTCATTTTATATCTATCTCTAGAGAACTTATGAAAATCGCACATGCAAGCCACGCCGCGTGACGGCGTTTACATGAAACTCCCACTTCTCAATAGATTTAAAATGTTTTATTTAGAAATCTCATCTAACAAACTTATGATAAAAAGCAAGCAAGCCACGTGTGGGCGTTTACTCACGGTCGCCTCACTTTGTTTAGAGATCAAAAATGGAGGTCTTGACATTTTAATTTGAAAAATTAATTTGTCGGGTTGCTTGCTTAGTCTTTTTATTCAAAGGTTTGTCCATGCGGATCACGTAATCCTAGCATGCTTTTCTATAGAACTCAACATGTAAAACATGCTCGCGAGAATTCTAAAAATGCTTGATAAACGCGATAAACCTAGCATGCTTACTATGCGCATCCAATTACGTAAAACACATAAAGGTTTGTCAACGTAATATAAACATACATAGCATGCTCTTGCATAATTTAAACATCCACGACATGCATATGAACGATAAAATAAAATAAAACGCTCATCGCGCCCAATCGTGAAACCCGCACATTTAAATCTAATCTATTACATAGATTTACAAAGTGCAATTAAACTGAAAACGGGCCTCGCGTGCGCACGGATCGGATTCAACAAATGGGCCTCGCGCACGGGCACGGACCGAAAACTGAAAAAGCAGTGCGGGCGGGTCGGCCCAATCGTGCTTGGGCCGGCCGGGCAAAGCCACCGCCCGCCCGCCCTTCAGTGTGCCCACGCCGCGTGTCCTCGCGAAGTTTCCGTCGCCATGATCGCTAAAGCGACCCGACGAGCGAGACATGCCGCCACCGCCCGAGCGCCGAACGCTCGCCGAGACGTCGTCGCCAGCCGCCGAAACTTCGCGATCGCGAGTACGCTTCCATGGCCGGGTTTCTCGCCAACGCGCCTGTCGCCCGCTAGCTCGCCGCTCGCTTGCTGCGGCCGTATCTCGCGACCGCTTCGCTTCGCCGCGTGGCGCCAGGATCTCGCTCAACGCACGCCCGTCGCCCGCGGCCCTCGCGATCGCCCTCGCGACCGCGAGGCTCGCTCGCGAGAAACCGCCGAGGACTGCCGAGAGACCTGTTTTTCCCGTCGTTTCGTTCTTCGTTCTTTCGTCTTCGTTCTTCTTTTACAGATAAGATTTACAGAATAAAATCTAATCTAACCACGGATTTTCTCGTGGTGAAACAATAACATCCGACAAAAAATAAACGAGCCACGATGAACGACATATCAACAATTAATAAAACGCACGTAATAATCAAACGTGAATTAATCCAACAGAGCCAAGATTCTGATCCCGTGCTCGATACCAATGTAGGAAAACTTATGTTAACCTCGCCCGAGGATCCATCTTGGATATTTAATTCACCATACATTGATTATAAACCTAGCATGCGCCTATATAATTAAATCGCAACACGCTGGGGTTTTCACGTGTTTACCTTTCGATCCAAGAGGTCGATGGAACGAGATGAACGGATCGAACGGATCGGACTCGTGCTTTGACCTTCTGGACTATATCCCGGTTGCCCAATCTCCAACGTCGAGTGAGGACGATCTATGGAGAATGCTTCGGAAAATCACCCAATGCTCTCTCTTCACAACTTTCGAAATTCTCTCTCAACACCAAGAGGGCGAAAATTTTGTGTTGTTATGTGAGCATTAACTGAGACTTTATCTCATACCTTATATTTATAATGCACTACCTTAATCCCATATGGAAATTACCATAATCCTATATGGAAATTACCATAATCCTATATGGAATATTACCATAATCTTAGGATTATTTCCATACTCTCAGGATTATTTCCATACTCTCAGGATTATTACCATAATCTTATATGGAAAGGATCTATGCATATACCATAAATATAATTATATCCTTGTGGGATAAAGAGAATAAAATCTTGCCTTAGAGAGCTACTAGGGGCGCCGATTTTCTTGAGCTACGGGCCTGGATGGGCCAGCCCATGTCCAGGTATCAAATGCAAGGAATAAAGATGGGCCTCAAATAAATTAATTATCTTATGTTCAGCCCAGAACATAAATTAATTTATAAACATTTATTCATGCCACTAGAGAATAAATGCTGACTTACCCCTTTATTACCGAAGTTGAGTCGGGCTTGCACTTAGACATAACGAATCCCCGTATTTAAGATATCGAACGTCCATTAATCATTTACAGCAATCTGACTGCTTAAAACGATTAATAACTTCATTTCCTTAAGTAGTACCACTCAACCTTATTATTGTACTTGAGCTAACTCAACCTGCAGGGTTTAGTACAATAAACCTTTTGAGCTCCTTAAGGGGACGTCATCATCCTTAACGGATACGGTGACTCGATACAGATAACTAGCGTGACATACAAGCACTGCCACCACCCAAGATGTGGAGAATCTTGGGTTAGAACATATAACCCTCACTCATAACAAGTCAAAGTGATGGTCAGCAACTCATACTCACCTAATACCTTATCGAGGTTTAGATCATCGTAAGTCACCGAGATCTTGGTTCTTCACGACGGTCAGAAAGAAGAACACATCTCACCGTGATCCTTCAATACGCCCGCGACGCGTACCCAAGATGTAGAACCAACAACAACCACGTGGGCACTAGTCAACTTCTCTTTCAACACAGAGAATGCATGCATACAATCATGATCAAACACAAATGGCACGTCTTGGGCAAGCAAACGACACAAGGGTTGAGAGATTTTCGAAAAATCCTTAATAAACCTACGGAGAAACCCGCATGCCCTAAGAAACTCCTAATCCCCTTAACGTCAACAGTGGGGAAATTTCCTATAACATCAATTTTGGCCCTATCCACCTCAATCCCATCACGAGAAACCAAGTGTCCGAGAACTATACCGCTCTTAACCATGAAATGACTCTTTTCCCAACTTAAAGTTAAATGACTCTCAACACATCTATTAAGCACATGATCAATTTTAGCCAAGCAGTCATCAAACGAGGAACCAAAAACAGAAAAGTCATCCATAAATACCTCCATGAAGTCGCCGATCATTTCTGAGAAGATGGACATCATGCACCGTTGGAAGGTTCCAGGTGCATTGCAAAGACCAAACGACATACGGCGGTAAGCAAATGTCCCATGCGGGCTCGTGAACGCCGTCTTGGATTGGTCTTCCGGAGCTATGGCAACCTGATAATATCCAGACAAACCGTCAAGAAAACAATAAAAATCTTGTCCGGCTAACCTATCAAGCATTTGATCAATGAAGGGTAGAGGGAAGTGATCCTTTTTGGTGGCGGCATTCAGCTTCCGGTAGTCAATGCACATGCGCCATCCCGTGGTGGCTCGGACTGGCACCAACTCCCCCTTGCTATTTTCAGTAACAGTGATGCCCCCCCTTCTTTGGCACAACATGCACTGGGCTCACCCATTCACTATCGGTGACAGGAAAGATGAGGCCTTCGCCTAGGAGTTTGTAGATGTCCTTCTTCACCACTTCAGAAATCACAGGGTTCAAACTCCTTTGACCGTCTCTCGTTGGACGAGCTCCTTCTACCAAGGTGATGCGATGCATACACGTGGCGGGGTTAATACCACGGATATCAGTCAAACTCCACCCGAAGGCAAGCTTGTTCCTCTTCAGAACACCAATCAACGATCTTCCTCATACCGAGCCAAAGTCAAGAGATGATCACGGCTCGCTCTCCTTCCTCTAGAATACATACTCAAATCGTTGGAAGCTCCTCGAGCTCAACAGTGAATCGGGAAACTTGCCACCACGTGCAAATTCTTGCTCGTCGGCCGATCCCATGAAAACCTCTTCAACTGTGTGTGCTGCAAGAATACATTCTCGACCAAGGCTCAATAGTATCGACAAAAGCACAATCATCAATATAATGAGCAGTAGGGCATTAAGGCTATCTCTCACAGAACGCATCCCAAAGACCGGACTCACGCTGGCCGGACGCGCACGCTCTCGGAAGGGTTAGCCAGCGCCGGACGCAAGGAGGCACCGGACACGTCGAGCCTCTGGATGAATTCACTTAAATGCACAATACGGACGCGCGATGCAAAGATCGAACACTCGGACGATTATGATTGCCACCCAAAGACCGGACGCAGCGCCACGGACGCGGGTCTTCGGTTCAGCTCCAGCGACGGACGCGTTCCGCACGGACGCGGCGCCTCGGGACGATCGTGCAAGAGGGCGCCCCACGGACGGAGCCAAGCACCGGACGCGAGTGCTCACGCAGCGCACCAGCCACGGACGCACACCAAGCGCCGGACGCGGGTCTTCTCTTCGATGCAGGCGATGCGTTGCGACTCCAATAGCGGCTACGCCGAGTTCGGTGTTTGGGTGCGCTCTTTCGCTCGAAACGATGAAACACATTCATTCCTACACGAACACAAACAAACATGATTCCAATAAAAAGATGTTCAAATATAACCAAAATGGAATCAAATCGTCGAAAACAAATAAAGAAAAACAAAGCAAAAACATGCAAAACATTAATCCTTGAAGGTAAAATTAATTTTACAAATTTGGTGTTTGTAGTTGAAGAAATGAAGAATGGATTGTGTGTTAACACACACATAAGCACAGTCTAGAGAGCAAAAAATGCACAAGAAAGGATAAAACGCACCAAGGAGGCTTTAGGCGACTCGACTACGGAGTAGCAGAGAAGGCGTCGGCGATAGTCCTTGGAGCGGAGCGGCGCGGTCACTGGGGATTTGTGGTTTGGGGTGAAAGAGAGAGTAGATATGATTTTTAATTTCATTTCATCAGTTTTATTAGTAATTTAGTATTTACTTATTACGTTTAGAATTATTAATAAATATTATGAATATAATATATATATATATATACAAAAAGATAATATAATTCGGGCGGTTCGGATTGAATATCAATTTTTTCCGACCCGAATACGAACCGAATAAAATTCGATTTTTGAAATTTGAACCCAAATCGCAACGTTTTGCAGTAAAAACCAAACCAAATTGCTAATTTTGGTTCGATTCGATTCGGTTTTTCGGTTTCAATTTGGTTTTGGTCACCCCTACACTTAACTTTGATTTCTCTTTCTTATTGTATCTCAATAGTTAATATATAACGAAAAAGTTAACGAATTAACTAAATCCGTTAAATAAGAATCGGATGAAATCAATTACTCCCTCCATCCACTAAATTCGTGCATTTAATTCCGTTTTGATCCGTTCACGAAAAAAAATCACTTTTCTTTTTTGGAAACATCAACTTTATATTTTTACCCTAAACATATCTACTTATTTACAAAAAAACCACTTATGGCCCACATTTTTACACTCAATATCCATTAATATATTCATTTATTATCCATATGACACACCTTTTTATACTCACTTACTTTACACTCATTACAATTTATTAATACACGTGCCACCAAAATCAATGAACGATTTTGGTGGACGGAGGGAGTATAAAAGTTAAAAGACTTATTCAAACAAATAAATTATATAATTATATAAGAACCTAGTGAAACAAAACATCATAATATAAGAATATATAAGTGTTATTGCCCTTTTTTTATTATGTTCGTCTAACTATAAATGGATGATACATGACACTGATTAACTTAGCAGCACTTTGGTGCGACGTGTGGCCTTTAAAAGTATTAATTGACCAAAAAAAAAAATTAAAAAAAAAATAAAACGATAGTAATAAAAGAAGAAGAAGAATGATGAATTATTTAGAATGTTGACTTTTATTGAAATATATTATAGCAACGGCTGACTGGCTTCAAAGTGGTCCAATCAGGTTTGAACATATTCATTATCCGAGATGATATTTAAAAGTATTAACGCTATTTTATTAAAAGTGTATGATGGAATTAGATTTAGTTCCTGAAAGTAGACTTGGGCATATTTTCTCTCATTTTTGTATTATTTTTTAAACGATTGATTGATGTACTTATCCATTTGATTGTTTATTTTATAAGATTAGATATGTATGGTAATAATTATTGATTTAAATTAATAATAAAAATTAGAAAATAAAATTACATCCACAACTATACAAGTAAAATTATAAAATATTATAAACTTTATATATATATATATATATATAATTAGAAAGCTAATAGAAATACACTAAATAAGGTTTTTAAATAACATGAATATAATATTATAATCGTATTAATTAAATAAATAAATAAATAGATAAAATATAATAAATTAAATATTTTGAGATAATAAAACATTAGACTTATATATACCTATTAATCTAATTATTATAAATAAATATATTTTAATATATATAGATGGGAGTTGGATAAAATACAAAATTTTGTTAGTCTTGAGTCTTAATCATAGAAGATAAATACATATATATTTATTTGAATAAACTAAAAGCATAGATTATCAATATCTATTTTTGTTTTTTTTTTTGAAAGTAAATTATCTATGTCTATTGCATTTATTATAAGACACGTTAATATTTTTATTAGATTGAATAATGGATATACTCATGTCTACATGGAAAAATTATGGATGATGATTATGCATGTATGTATATATATAGCCTATATATATATATTATATTGATATAGGTCATGTGTCTTTAATAAATATAAATAATTTTATAATTTAAAAGCTTGCTTAAATAATAACATAAAGTTGGCAAAAAGAAGCATAAGTTTCACTATGAATTTTAGCGCAAAACTAACCACCTTATATCCATCATTTGTGAAGATAGACAACGTATGAGTAAATTTGTTATCCATTTCACCAATTTATACATCATTAGTATATATATATATATATATATATATATATATATATATATATATATATATATGTATATAATATTTGATTAATTTAATTTTAAGAATATATTCAATTTCATTAGAATTTATAAGTTAATAAAATAATAATTATTATTTTCGTAATTAAATTATTACAAATTAGTTGATAGTTAATAAAATATATTGAGAGTTAAGAAATAAGTCATGTAAAAAAAAGTAAAAAGATTAAATAAAGAAAGAAGCAATAGAAAAAAAAAAATAAATGAGAATCTAAAAAAAATCAATTTTTATTGAAAAAGTAAGTTAGAGGAGAGAAAATTATGATTATGAAATTTCAAATGAATCGTTTCAAATCTATTTTTTTATAATTTTATGTCAAATTAAAGATTTTATCATGAGTTATAGTTTAAGATGCACATTGTATATTTTATAGTGAATAAATTTTGCAACAATAAGAAAGAAGCAAAATAAATGAATAAGAATAAAGAAAAAAAAAAGAGTAAAAAAATCTCTATCCATCATAAATGAATATGTTTTGGAGGGAAAATGATATAGAGAATGATTCCCTTTAATATATATAGACTTAAAACATTAATAAAACATTAATATTGATCAAATGATCTATTTTTTATTTGTAAAAATTTGAATGCAGCCTGCACTCATCTTTAGTTATTTTATTTAATTTTTCAAAAAAAAAAAAATTAATTGAATTGGGACAGCTAAATATTTGCGGTCGGACCACTGCGCGCTATTATATTATTTATTAGAAATGTATGTAATTTTTTCAAATTTCGATGTACTTGTAAATATTATTATTTATTTTAATTTTTAGAATAGCTTAATAATTTAATATAAATTTATAATTTTGTTTATTTAGATGTAAGATAAGATTTTTTTAAATAAAAAATTTATTGATAAATTTTATTTATTTATTTAAACTTATAACATACTTAACACGTACCATGTAACAGTAAAGACAAATATAATTTATATGAGTAGTTTCTACCCGCCTCGTTCCAAATTTAATCAACTTATATTTTTGGATATACATACATTATTGTAGTCGATATCTTGATAGATTAAATTCAATATAAAATACAAATATAACGAATTCAAGGATGCATATCAACTATATATATCGCTAGAATTTCTAATCATAATCTTCTTATTTACCGATTACATAATTTTGTTATTTCTTTTGCTATGGAAGAAATTATAAAATCCAAGAACCTGAATTAATCTTCAATCGAGGATCACAATTCAATTTCCTACCACTACAGAAATTCCTATGAAGCCGGAAAATAATGCAGCAAGAGTCATACTTAAACAAAGATTTCTAACTTAATTAGAAAACCAACAAACAAAACAACTATTTTTAACAAAGGAAACATCTGACACACTAACAAAATAAAAATAGTTACTAAAAAAATATTTAGTTAAAAGGTTTAATATTAATGTCTACAAAAATATCAAATTCGTATATGGTAATTTTCCAAAATCAAGAGAGATGACAAAATCTCAATAAATACGAAAAATAGTAATAGTAATAACCCTACTTTTATAAAAGAAAAATAGTTATAAACGTAAAAATTAGATACGAAAAAGGCAATGAGAGAAAATCCAAACAGAAGTGGGATAATTATTGCAGGTCGAATCCTAGTCAAATAAGACTGCTACACAATACAAAAGTCGGTTAACTTCTCTGCTATATAATCTCGCAGCCCCAACCATTACTTCATCAATCTCATACTTCTCTCACTGCCTTAGATAATTCCTCTCGTTTTCCTCGAAGAAATACCGATTCTTTGTTGGGATTTTAAAAGAGGAAAAGGGTCTGCATTAATAATGTTGGTTTATCAGGATCTTCTCTCAGGTTTTTTTCTTGTCATCTTCTAAATGTTCGAATCATGGGATTTCTACTTTGGCTTTTATTTCATCAATTTTGCGTCGTTAACTTTTTGTCGGGCTTCGTTTCTGGCTTAAGAATGAATCTTTTTACGTGTTGAGTAAAGTGATGCTTTTTGGTTGGGTGATTTGATTAGCGATGAAATTTCAAGATTAATATTGAATTTTATACAAGCATGAGCCGTTTGTAATTTCCTGTTTTTACTCGGTAAATTTGTTGATACATTAAAAAAGAGCTTAATCATTGAAACGTGCTGGCTCTTCTTGTTGAGTGTGTATGAATATATGAAACTCGATGTTTTATAATTTTGTGTGGCTGCTTTTTTTTATTTTTTTTTAAATGTAGAAAATTGGAACTGATAGATTTGTGTTTTAAGTTTGAAGTTCTTACAATGAGCCCGGTTGAATATTTTGGAATTGTTTGAAATATCATGTTTTATCTGAAGTTGAAATATATGCCATGTTATGTTGGTTTGAAAGGTTTCCTAATCAAGCAATGTAAGTTGATCATTGATCTTATTAATTTGCTTATTAGCTAACACGTGCGAGATCATACTGCAGGCGATGAGCTTCTCTCCGACTCATTTCCTTATAAAGAAATTGAGAATGGAATGTTGTGGGAAGTAGAAGGCAAGGTATGAATATGATCATATGTATACGAAATTTGTGTGTCTTGGCTAAATTAGTTGCAAAATTTAAGAGAAGTTTGTTTGGTATCTGTAGTGGGTGGTTCAAGGGGCAGTTAGTGTGGACATTGGGGCCAACCCTTCTGCAGAAGGCGCTGATGAAGAAGAAGGTGTCGATGATCACACTGTCAAAGTTGTCGACATTGTTGACACTTTCAGGCTTCAGGAACAGCCTCCTTTCGACAAAAAGCAGTTCATAGCATACATAAAGAAGTATATCAAGAACTTGACCCCAAAGCTTGAAACCGAGAAACAAGAGCAGTTTAAGAAAGGCATTGAAGGAGCTACAAAATACCTTGTTTCAAAGCTCAAGGACTTTCAATTGTGAGTACATTCAACCTTTCATTTTGCCATAGCAGCTAGGATTCACATGTATGAAGTTGATTCTTGTAATTTTCAGATATATTGATTTTTCTCTAGTGAAAACGAACATATACACATACTTTTTGTTTCATGACGTGATATCTGGTTATGATATCACAGCTTTGTTGGGGAAAGCATGCACGATGATGGGACAATGGTGTTTGCGTACTACAAGGAAGGCGCGACTGATCCGACTTTTCTGTATTTGGCGTATGGCTTGAAGGAGGTCAAGTGCTGATGACAGAGATATGGAAGTTTTGATATTAGTTATGTTTAGGGATATAGTTAATCTTAGGCTAGATAAGTCTTTGAGTTGAACGCGTAGTTCTAGTTAAGTTTTCATTTTTTCGTTGGATTGTTTTGATTTGAGTTGTTTTAGGTTATTACAAAATGCAATAAACAAAGTTTACTATTAGCTATATCTTGTGTCATGCATCTGGCTGAGATTGCATAATTGATTATAAATCAATTATTAAGGAGCTAATATAATCTTTTGTTGCCACAATTCCTCTGCAATCAAATATTATATAGTAAAAATATATCATAAATCAAACCATGGTTCAAACCAAAAAAAAAAACATAAAAATTAATAATAATCCGAGCGATTAATTTTATAATTTCTAGATCGGTGTTGCTTTGCTTTTATGGTAAGACTAAGCAAAACAGAAATGAACTCTGGGGTACTCAATAAAAATTACGATTTTTATTATATAAGAACACCATTTTTTAGATAAATTCGAGCTATGCTGAATACTCAAAATGGTTCAAGTATTTAAAATCCATATCAATCTTTCAACCGAAACACATTAAATGTCAACGGAAAACAACTGAGTTCGTTACACATGAATACTTTACATCCCTAAGGTATACACAAATCATGTTTTCAGAATTTCAAGCCAATTGGCATATAAACCTAAGGCACCCCAAACAAAAATGAGAGAGAGGAAGTGTGTGGGGAAGCACAGGATACAATACAGAAACAGAAACAAAATCATCATTGTATGTAGGGTGAATTTGGAAAATACTACAGTATACAACATTCAACCTTGAAGAAGATCATTTACTTCTTTTCCAGTCCCAAGCTCTTTTGGATATCTCTTTTCAGGCTGAACTGTGTGGTGTTATGCCATGGGAATAAGGTCCGTGTAACAGGAAGCTTCCTCCGAAGGTCCTACAATGCAGATATGCAAACACAGGTATCTCAATTTTCTCAGAACCCAAGATCTTTTTCTAAAATAATAATGGATCAACTCAGGATTCAATAGTTTGATGCTCAACCGATATTTTGAGATGCAGATATCTATTTGGATGTAAATTGCAAGGAAAAAAATGTGTACCTAACATCTAATAAGCAGATACGTAGCACAATAACAACAAAAACCAGGCTAAAAATGAAAATGATGGGAGCAGGGCATGAGTTGGTCACAAGCTACACGTTGACTTCAGAAAGCATGCTCACATAAAGAAAAAATGGTTAATGGAATGCAATTAAACAACTTCATTTACATTTGTCAATGAAAAGGAATTTCTCAGAGGCCAACTGTGAGGAAGATATCAACATCGAAGAGAGTACCTTGAAGGTGGTGTCAGGCAAATTCGAATAGGATGTCTGCCAATACAACAGATTTAGTAAAAAGATATTTTAGACAATAAAGATACTAGATAAAAGGCGAAAAAGTGAAAACCTCAAGAGAATTTAAATACTCCGTCTCGTGGTGGCGTATAATGGTGGTCAGGGAATGTGCAGAGTCTTCAGGTGACTGAAGAAATCAACACACATAATCAACATTCTGTTATGTTCTGCAAACCTAACCAAATAATATCACTTTAACATCATGGTTTCTACTCCTAATCTGCAGCTAACAAATTTAAACCTGTTATGGAGTCATAAGGAGACTGAAAATAGACACAACACATTATAACCTGACTAAAATTTGTATCTCTTTCAATAATATATTTCTAGAAACATCCACCAATGTTTTGTAAAAGATCACAAGTAATATCAAGAAATTTGGATATGCTTGAATTAAATCTACAAAAAGCTCAAATGTTTGCCCTCATGATATGCGGACAAATGAAACAACACAAAGAATTTATTATTTTTTAAATCCAAATTCTTGAGTTAATGAGTTGCAATAATTCTGAAACTAGAATATATGCCTAGCTAGACCATATCAACTGCAGTAAATGTATGTTGTTAATCATTGTTAGATAGACCAGACCTGCCTATAAATAATTGTCACAGCTAACATAACCAACAACCCCGAAGATGGACTAGAATGTTCGAGTAATCATGTCCGATCTAAGCTGCCGGTAACATGACATTAATAGGTAAACCAACCACACATGGACAGAGAATATTACTGCATATTCCATAATTTCCATTTCAAGCATTACCATAAACATAGTGGAATCTTTGCACTCATGCTTTGCATCTAACTGGACATTTCCCTCCTCAAAGTAGTGGGCTCCAACCTGCATAAAATAAAAAATTCATGTTTCTCTATATTTCTTTATTTTCCCCTCTGACGCAAAAGTATGACAACAATCAGAAGATATAGTATATGAATTCCTACAAAATCTCAGTACATAAAGGAATGGAAGACTACCTGAAGTTTACCTCTAACTTCCACAAATTGTGCCTCATCCTTGAATTCCACATTCCATATTGAGCGCCAACTTCCATTGCTACACAAACCAATGGAAGTGTAAGGCCACAGAAAGACAAGCAAGAATCAAGGTCTTATAAAGATTGTGTCTAGGATGACTTTTCCAGGGAGGAAGCTTCTGTCACATACAGCATATCTATACTATAAACATAATATCAATCAAACAAAAAGCAGACCTGTCAAATGTCGACTCAATTAATAAGTGTATTTCTCCCCATTACCCATGTATCACTATGTTCATAATTTTTTTTCTTGAACAATTATTTTTGTTTTATTTTCCAAATTTAGAAATCCGTAAACTTGTACAGTTTTTTTTTGAATTAGTTACAGTATGCCGATCAAGCTTTTTTTTTTTTTTCAAAAATTGTCATGTTTGTCCAGATAAGATTTGAACTTAAAAATTAAATCACCAGAACATGATTCAGAAGATATATCTCCAAATATATTCCTTCGACTCATAGCTATAAGACAGGACATGGAACAACACAGAATATCTCCGCTCATCAAATGACTAATCACAGCAATCATGCTCCACTATCTCTCCATAACAAAGCATGAAATGTCCTTTAAGTCTATGCCTCATCCAAGCACGTCTGATTTATAAAGCTTGCTGAGGCAGAATCGCCATAGATGAGCTCAGAAAGATTTATCTATGGGTTGCCTGCTATAATTATCTCGGTATACCCACTGCACTAATACATGAGACATGTTAGTCTCAGCAAAATGAAAGCAACAAAATTCCATCCTCATCAGAAAGCTCTTAATGTATCCAACACGACTTAAAATAATAAAAATTATAAGGAGATTCAACTAAATAATAATACAATAAGTTGTACCACATCATGGTGTCTTTCCAATGAGACGGAAATGAGAAGATTCTAACAGCCTGAAGTAGTTTCATATAGTTGTTCCAAAATTTATCGGGCAACTAGAAATTGAAAAATTTACCATGAATAGCGTATAGCAAAGCAGCCCCCAATACACCGGAAACTCTCATCATATGAAATGGGTTGCGTTATTAATGTTCAGTAGATTCCTGAACCCCTTCTAGAAACTAGGGATATGTCTATCAGTTTAATTCTTTGTAACTTTAAATACAAAGAGAATGAAATTATAGTTAACAAAAAAGATGCAACATATTATTAGGAGCTGCAAGAATAAGATGATTAACCAAGGTAAATAAGACTGTATCATACTATCATATTTTGCAGTACTGATAGACTGAACTTACCAGAAATTCTGCGGGCTGAGTCTAGCAGCAGAAATTACCACAACAAGCTCAAAATCCATGCCTGGTTCTTCCACATCTTTCCCATTAACACAATAAACTGAACAGATTCCTTTCGGATACGCATCACTAACATACTTAGTAACTTCTACATCCAAGGCATACCTGCAGAAAGAACATTCAGACTAGCAAGTTATGGAACATAAGCATCATTGATAACTCCCATAAGACAGAAAAGGAAAGTTGACAGAAAACAATAGGAAGAAAGAAAGCAGAAGCCAACAATGTTGGTAAAGCTATACATACAAAATCTGGAAATATATATATATAGAAGTGGATCATATGGAAACTTTTCCTAGTGTAGGAACTAGGAATCAATCCAAATCACTTATCTTTGTATGATCTAGGATTTCATGAGAAGAAGCAAATTGTAATACATAAAAACTGCACTTAGCACCCAGATTTTATGCTGTATTGCTCTTTTTATTCAGGTGCCCCTGAATAATGACGTATATTGATAAAATAACCATTTTCTCCCAAGATTACCATCTTTCAAAAGCTAATGATACGGTGTAATGTTACAAATTCCCACTACTACTCTTTGGGACAAATTTCTAAAGATGCCACTGTGTAGTCATTAACTATCATCTAAAATCTGCCAATGCAAATAAGAAACTCAAATTGGGATGTTGGGAGCATTGTATAATATGTATATGTTACACTATGATAAAGCTTGTAACAACTACTATACTGCTGAACATATACAGATTAGATCAATTACACTCTATATTTGAATTTACTTGTGCTTGACTTTCTTGCAGCTAACATCAGTAAAACAAGGCTCCTAGGAATGTCATAAAAGATAATTTAGAATCCTGCTTGTAGCTAACTAAGAAGGTTAAGTTTTAGGTTTCACCAGCTGCTAGTTAACTGAGCAACACAACAGCCTTTTTATTTCTGAACCAGAAAACCAAATTTAGTAACAGAAAACCACCAAAGCATACCGATATTCCTCAATATATGGTGATGGAAGCTCTTCATCATTTGCAGGTCTAGCACGTCTACAGACCTGAATTTACACAGAATACTATAACATGAAAATAGAAAAAGTTGTGATGGGACTCATTTACACCATACATAGTATGAATAAACAAAAGGCGCGTAGCATGCTTTATGCTGTGCTGATTAAGTTTAGTTACAAAAAGACTATTCGTTTCCAACCCCAGTTCCCCAAAACATTTAGAGATGAGTTAGAAGGACACTATAATTCCGGCAAATGCATGGCCTCAATACTTATGGAAACAACTGAATATACCTGTTTCACATGGTCAACAATTGCAACTTGAGCAGTCCTAGGATCAAGATACTCGTTCTCACCAATCTCGCTAAATGGTGTAATCATAACCTGACAACATCAAAGACAAAGACAGTAAAAACACGTGAAAAGGAAATCCTCTATCTGACTCGATAACCTGAGCCTACTCAGACAAGAAAAAATGAGTACCCACAAATATTTTAATCCTAGTTTCAAGTGTATTTGGCTCGAACTCCTATTAATTATATAGATAAAGCAATAGGATTCCAATTTCCTCATAAAGCGGTATAAAAGCTAGAGAAGCTTCTGTGCAAACTGCCCCTGTTCCCGAACATTGAAAACCACACTGGCTACAGTAATTTTAGGAATACAAATTTGGCATTGTGTACTACCATTCTACCAACGCCCTAATGCAAACCTGTTATAATACGATATTAACTATTAAAATCACATGTCCATTCTAGTTCCATGCAATTATACAGCTGGAAGAACTAGGGCAGGAAATTTCCTCTTCAGCAAAATCATCTAATCAATTAAGAGGATAACATAATTAGGGTAAATTTATCGCACAATGGGCGTTACCTCACCGCTTCTATCTGGAAAATCCAGGCAAATCATGTGGGATTTGTTGTAAAGAGGAAATGCCTCTGCTGCCGCCGTGCTATACAGCGTCTCATCCTGCAAAACCACCTTCATATCTGCGCAGCATTTTGCAGGGAAACAAGTATAATTAAATTTGGAATTCGTCCAAAAGTACGACACTCATTTCGCATAAATACATGCATGCGGATTCATCCCAGATTACCTTTGGCGATGTATTGGATTTCGCCGGCGGGAGAATTGAGGAGAAACCATTTGGCGATCTCGATTTTCTGCTCATCAGTGAGCTGCGTCTCTTCCTCGCCTGACATTTCTGAGATCCCAAAAGGGTTTTGGAATTCTGTACCGAGTAAAATTTCTCCCTCGAAATCAAATGACACACATACACAGACAATATATGTACATATAGCGCTAAATCACAGTGCAATGAAATTATCTATGCAAAAATAATCAAATGGTTAGACAAAAATAAGGTTTCAACAATTCAAGGAAAAAAATGAGGTTTCAAATGATGTTCGTCACTCTCAATTTGAAATATTTTTCAGTTTTTAAAAAATCTTTGGACCTTTCCTTAGTAAAAATCTTTTAGACTTTTGATGATTGATATTTATGATTTTCTTCACTTGTTAGCATTCTCTTTACATTATTATCTTTAAATCGAGACACGTTTTGAAGCTTCAATAAAGCTAAAAAATCAAATATTTTGAGTTATCTTTTAAATATTTATTTATTCTAATGAAATTTTAATTAAATTATTAATTGTTCATGTACTAGTTTTGTCGTAAGTAATTAAAAACAAAAAAGAATTGAAATACCCATATTTTTTCTGGTCAAAACTAAAGAAAAAATTAATCGTGACAAGTGTTAAAACCTTCTCAACAGATTTCAAGTTATTACAAAAACAAATTAGATTTCATAAAAATGAATACCATCCAATATTTAGAGTAACCATAAATTGCAAGCATATAGCCGTCATGGTAATACATTATGATGAGTTGTTAAGTTAACAAAACGGAGGTCACCGTGAGCAGTAATATTACGGAATCAATCAAGGAAGATTTATGTGTCCAGATGGGAGTGCAACGACTCAGATCTTCCCAGAAGTACCTAGGGTTGCCAACGATAATTGGAAGATCTAAAAAAGAAATCTTCTCAATAACTCTTGAGAAGGTTCAGCAGAAATGTAAAAGCTGGAAGGAGATGTTCTTATCCAAAGATGGAAGGAAGGTGATGATCAAAGCTGTGTTACAAGCTATCCCTGTATACATGATGAGCTTGTTTATGTTTCCCCAGAAGATCCTCCATAAAATCGAGATGACTATGGCTCTTTTCTTCGGGGGTCTAAGGAGGGGGAGCGAAAGATCCATTGGGTGGCATGGGGGGAAATAAAAAAGACTAAAGAAACCAGCGGAATTGGCTTTAGAGATCTTAAATGTTTTAACCTTGCTATGCTTGCTCGACAGTACTGGAAGCTCTTGCAACAACCAAACTCCATACCAATGCAAACATTAAAAGCTAAGTACTTTCATGAGGGAGCTCCACAACATGGTTGGGCTTTCAACCTAGCTACCGTGGCGGAGTATTATGCAAGAAGAGAGATTGTGGACAACGGCATGGCATGGAGAGTTGGTAACGGGAAATCAATACCTTTGTGGGAGGGAAGCTGGATTGGCAGCCCACTACCTAGAAAGCCAACCCGGAGTGATAACCAATCTCTCCCGGAGGATGGTAATGTCTCGCTCCTCATCGACCATGAAAATCACGGCTGGAATCAGACCCTTGTGCATGAGAATTTTCCGAATGAAGCAGAGCAAATCCGGCTATCCCTCTAAGCTTAAGGCTTCCAGATGATCTGATGGTCTGGGGACACACGAAAGATGGACGTTTTACGGTACGATCGGCGTACAAAGTGGCGCTCTCTCTATACCGAAGGAGGGGTGAAACTTCAAGTATGAACTCGAACCCAAGAGGGAACTTCTGGACTCAGCTATGGCGTTTGAGAGTACCTCCAAAGCTTACTCTCTTTATGTGGCAAGCATGCAGAGAAGCCCTTCCGACGCTTACAAACCTTGCTCGGAGGGGGGTGGTTGAAGATCCTATGTGTAGAATTTGCGGGGAAAATGTGGAGACACATTCTCACCTCTTCCTTGAATGTCAGATCACAAACCAAATGTGGAGAAAATGTGCTCTTCACGCAATGATGTGGAGATCTTGACTCTTTCCAAAGCTTTGTAGATTGTTATTTACACCGCACCCCGCCAAAAGGTAACCAGCTCCTGGTTTTAATCGCGTGGCATATCTGGGTCATGCGCAACAAGATTATTTTTTAGAATAGTGTGTGGGACGAGGTGGAGATACTCAGACGAGTTGAGAGGGACTGGGCTAATCTTCACATCATCTTAAAACCTCCTAAGCAACACCGCCCCACGGCTGTGAGGCTTGAAAATGTGTGGATTCCACCACCTACTGGTGGTTTTAAGGTGGACTCGGACATTCATGTGATATCTGCTACTCTAATAGGGATGGGCTTCGTTTTGCGGGATCATGAAGGATGCGTTCGTGTAGCAGGAAAAACACAGATTAGAGCTAGTGGGAACAGCATAGTGCTGGAAGGAATGGGAGTACTCTATGCACTGAATATGGCATCGGAGCATGGCTATAGCAACATAATAGCCGGCACCGATAGTCAGGGGTTGGTGGACATGCTTCGGGGTAGACGGGATATTGGAGAATTTGAGCAACTAATAGTTGAGGATATTCTTCAGAAGGCGATCCAAATGGAGGTAGTTTCTTTCGAATTTCAAAAACGTGAGTTCAACGAAGTAGCTCACCACATGGCAAGAGGGGAGAATGGTGTCTTTTCTAATGTGATTCCTATACATATTACACGCTATGTTTGATCCTTATTCTATGATATGAAAGTTTTTATTCTCAAAAAAAAAAGTTACGGCGTTGAATTATCAATTAACCGAAATTGGATATATTTATGGACTATTTTCCATCAACTTGTATACAAACACCCAAAAATCAGAGGAACTCGTATGCCAAAATAGTCCCAAATTGGAAGAGAAATGTCGATTTTCAGTGCATCAAATAAACAAAACTGGTGTCATTCGCAACCGCAGGGGAACTCAACTTACAACGTTATATTGCCCCAGGGAAGACTGAGTGAGGAGGAAATTGAACATTTCCATACAGCAACTTCCATACCCTCAAAGGACTAACATCACGCAAACTACCAAAATACTCGTTGCTTCTATGATTTCTATACAAACCTCTAGCACCAAAAACTGTTAATTCTGTCAAGTCCATATACCCTCGTATTCTTGAAACGAATCCGCCTCCAACAGAATAGCCCGCTCCTCCAAAGCACCGTTCCTCACGGCTGTTCTCTTGTGGGTGTAGCTGAGCTATATTGGGTTCAGGTAAAGGGTACTGCTTTGGCGGGTTCTCATCAAGACCCATGTAGTTTCCCATCCCCAGTGATTCCCAATCGATTTTTTGCAAGAGCCTGGCTGCTCGCTCGGTCATCCGTGACGGATATTTTTCCAATTCTAGTGCTTGCTCAATCGCTAACGTTTCAACTTGTAGCTTCAGCTTCTGGAGTCGATCACCAATTCTAGTAGCAACAGCATCGTAGAGTTTTCCTCTTGACATATTCTTGTCTGCTCCTTCACTGACTAAATCATCAAAGCTAATGGGATCGCCAACAAGTACAGTCACCTGCCCGTTTGCCAATAGACCCAACTTAACGTCTTAGAAAGATGATGTCCCCAAAAACAAGATCATGCAAGTACAAATTTTTGACACACGAACAAGAAAGAAAACTTACAGTTTTCCCAACCCTAGGAAACTTGGCTCCTACGGGCATGACTTCATGCATTCCAGTATGCACGAAAGGGACAACTATAGGTGTGTTATCAGCATCCAAGACCAACCTGCAAAATTCATGAGCAAATGCAATTATTTTGTGAACCCAGCCTTCATGCAGTGTCTGCAATATCCTATTTTGGCATCAAAACATCATGACTTGAAATTTGACAAACTATAGCCAAATCTAGCATGACAAACAGTTGTATCACCAGTTTGATACTGACATTTTGATGTAATGAAAGAGAATTATTCTCAGGTCACACAAACACATCAAGTCTTACAAGTGCCACCCTAGCTAGGGAAAGCAGTAGACACTGAGATTGCATCCATAAAACGTCAGAGACTTTATGTTCTTTAGCGAGAAGCAAATCATACACAAATATATCGTTTAGATAAAGTCATGATGAGCAGAAGAGTCATACAACTAAAATCCTGATGCAGTTGACTTGTGTTTTTGGAAGCTTTGTAATGAATATTTCTATGGAAAGACAAATAGATCAAGATAAGCTTTGCATAATAAATGACAGAGCAATTAATGTGAAGGAACACTTTATCCCTTCATTTCCACTGATATACTTTAACACTTGACTTCATCCATCATAAATGGGCAAATATGCATTAGCTAGTTGGGCACTGCAGGGAAAACATTCGAGGGAGGATTACTTACAGTCCGGACAAATGAAGATGATATTAAGATTGCAAATAATCCGGCCAAAAAGGGTCACTAAAATAAAAACAATTAAATGGTGAAGTACCTTCCAATGCCTCTTTTGGCCGATCCCATAGTTTTCCCACCATCTCGAGAGCGACTACCTTCAGGAAATATGTGAACCCATCCTCCACGATTCAGTTTGGATATAGCCAAGTCCATTCCCTTCAGGAAAAATAATGAAATGAGTAGGAACAAACAAAAGTAGCTACCTAAAGGTTTCCAAAAAACGAAAAAGCTACCTCAAGAACAAACATCCAAAAAGCCTTAATTTGCATTGACAGGAAGAGAGGAAAATGAGGACCCAACAAATTGGAAAAACTACAAACCTTCGTTGATCTAGATCAGGTAAATCCCTAAGACATCAAAATTATGTCCACCTCCCCCAACTATACTTGCCACACTAACTGGCATTATGAAACTTCAATATTTCTTAAGAACTAACTCACTTGCCCTTTCTGAAAAACTACACTTTGCCTACATTTATGGGACCACATCTAGTTATTTCCAGAAGTAATATTATAGCCACAATGCATTGTCAGACCCATTACTCAAAATCCAATTCTTCAATCAGTAACTGACACAATAATGGCTGGGGTCATCTCTTATGGAGTCATCGATGTCAAAGGTTCTGAGTGTAATTTATCTTGAACTGAATGGAAAGTACCTTTACTTCCACAAACTCCAAAGAAGGTAGATGTAATAATTGTAATAAATTACAATACATTGTTCAAGGTTTAGAAAGGCATTTGTGAAGCGCGCACCTCGCCTGTGCAAACAAGGCGGACGCCTCAACTGGACCGAGGAACATCGAGGCATACGCTGCTTGAATTGCAACGAGCACATGGTATTCTTTAGTAAAAATCGAAAAAATAGTTCGCTATGGGCTCAAGTGCGCAACTGAATCTAATGTTCATTTTGCTTCTCATTTTTATAGTGCATTTCATGCATACATTAACCTACTCTATTCAATGTGGGACAACTACCACTAACCTCATTTTTTTGAAAGGCTAAAACCACTAACCTCATTATTCTTTCAACTTCTCCTTTGCTAAGAGTATTTTTTTCTTTTCCTTAAATTTTTTTTGGCAAATACGTGTCTATAGACATTTGATTATGGGTGATAATTATTGGACTTGAGTAAGAGTTTAAGATTTTAAAGACTTATAAGTATTTAATGATGAACTTATGTTTTTATGTGTTTTCATATATTCTAATGGTTTTATGTTTTTTCATTATATTAGTTATAATTTTTATGTGTTTTTATGATTTATGCCTCGAGGCTTAAAACACATATTTAAACCTTGACATTCTTTAATCATTTTTACGAATAATATAGGTAAGACTAGAACAATTTATCAAAATTATTAGTTAAATCATAAGACAGGTCAAAGTCATATAGTTTGAAAAAAAAATGAGTATTCCAGAATTATTATTTTTTTATAAAAATGAGATTCACAATCACAAGGCAAAATTCTCAACAAACTGAAACACAAAAAAAACACCTAAAAATCTAAACCAGCCAAAGTGAACACTAAACAAATGGTTTATAGAAAAATACCTTCTGATATATCCCATCCCCACGAGAAACTGGAAGCACTTTCACAGACTTGAAAAATGCTGATGTAACTGGATTCTTGAAACATCGATCAGATGCACAGAGTGTCCACCGCAAACCATTTGCATCGAACAGCATACTACGGGGTAACAGGGAAGCAATAACCAAAGGGTCATCCATGGAAGCAACATGATTGCTAACCTAGAACAGTAAATTCATAAGATTCATCAGTAGCTCCAAAAATATTGCTAACCTACCCCAGGACAACACAAAAGGATTTGACAGATAGAGCCATGATTCCATGACAATTACTCGCTTGCCAAATCAGCACTTTTTTTCCTTCTCTTTCTTTTACCCATAATTTCTTTTTCTTTTCTCTCAGTACTTCTTTTATTTTTCTTCTTATTTCGTCCCATCCCTCTCTCCACAACCCATGATCTTTTCCCTTGATGTTCACTCTCTTAGATTTGCTAATTACTTAAAGATTATAATAAATTGACATTGCAGCTGAAATTGCTTATATTTGTTGTAAACTTCAATTAATACCTAACCATACAGGCCTGAAATGGATAAAGTTGTTTCTATATTTGAAGATGAAAAGACCTGCTAATAGTAAAACTTAAGCTCAACTAATGTTAGCTTCATATTTGTACTTATGAAATATATTATAAGATTAAAAGAAAATGACAAATATGAAGTGTTACAGATATGCACCAAGGCCCCAAAGTACCTTCCCACTTTGGGTCAAACCATGAGCATTTAACAAAGTGTTGACAACCTCATAAGAGCAAGTTGCTTACCGTAATCATGGACTTGTTCTCTGGCCTATGCAGTACCACCTGTTGCAACTTTTCTGCACCAAATATCTACAAAGAAAACGAGAAATCAAGTCATTTTTCCTCAATGCAACACCAAGAGAAGGCTTATAATTCAAAAATAACAATATTGAACGTACTTGAACACGGTTGAAGCCATGCATAAAAACGTGACAAACATTTCCAAGCACAGGAACAGCAACAGCCTGAAGCATGCGGGTCAAGACCGACCCATCTTCTGCATCAATATCCTTACTCACTGCAATATAGATTTGAAACGTCAGGCATATGCAAGAGGTTGTAAACTTCTGTGTAAGCCAAATGACTAAATGAAAGCAGCCGCATAGCTGGAACTATGGCGTAACAAATCACAGGAACACCACTCATCAAAAGACCAACACCGTAAACCATATTCCACTGAAGTTCAGACACAGTAAGACAAATCAAGGACCTGGAAACTGTCAAAATTTGAGGCAAAAAAGATAAGAAGAGTTATCTAACAGAACATCAGATGTGCCCCTATACCAACCAACTCCACTTCCTACCATTCCTCATTCATACTCCATTGGGACATACATGGTACACAGTAGCAGCATCTTATATACAAACTTAAATGCAAGATGAATACTCAACAGCCAGTTAGCTATATCATTCATATTGTTGCCAACTATTTAGACCCGAGAAAGCATAAGAGACTCAAGTAATCTACTTCAGTACCAAGTACCAACATAATGAGAGATCAAATACAGTTGAGCAATTTAATAACTAAAAACCACAAAGCCCAAGTTCAGATGATCAAACTGTTATTAAGAGAGATATACAAATGCACCACCGGTCACAAGAGACAATGTCAGGATTAAGAGATCCAAAGAATTAAATCAAGTGCAGATATTAGTGTTCCTATGTTACCTTACACAAATCTGCAATTCATGATATACTCCGCTTCTAGTTATGCAGATTATGATCAATTGCATGATGATGTCCCAATATAGTGGTGAAACACCACCAGTAGAAAGATTATGAAAGTAGAGATGATATAGGTGACTGAAAAGAGTATCTTAATGAAGATGCCAGTAAAAGGGATCAAATTATTAAGATCTAACTCCACCACTAACGTAACACAATACGAATTCAGACCAATGTTGTAAAAAGCTTAAGGCGGAACTGAGGCGTTTTACCTCTATGAGGCGAGGCGGTAAGCCTCGAGACGGTCCGAGGCGTAAGCCTCGTCAATAAAGAAAAAAAAGAAAAAAATGTATAAAAAAATATAAAATAATAGAATGCAAATGAAACATTAAATTAAAAGGTTTTTCAGTCTTAAAAACATCAAAATAAGTCTTAGAAGGCATATGAAATCTATTTACTATTTTACATACCTCATCTCACTCACTATCTCATCTCACATTAAATTTATCCATTCTTTTATTCAATGAATTAAGCAAAAATGAATGAGAAAAAGAAGAAAAAAACTGATCTGGATGGCTGACGCGGCGGAGGTGGTGAGGGAGGAGAGAGTTGGAGAGATATGGCAGATACAGAAGAGTTTTCTGCGTTTCTTCCCGTCTGCTGCGTTTCTTCCCCTTTTCTATTTTTTATTTTAATGTTTAGAATTCAGATTAGGGTTTTAATCCATTGGGCTTTTATTTTTTTAGTTTGGGCCCTAAAAAATTAAGCCCAAAACGTGAAATTGAACCCTAATTTGCATCAAAAAATTAAATTGATAACAACCTCTTTAGCGCCTCCAGAGAGCCTCTGCGCCTCCAAGAGGCCTGAGGCGGACGGCGAGGCCTACGACTGGAATCTGCAAAGAAAGGTGGCCGCCCTGGGGCGTTTTCTGGCCACCTCGCCTTGAGGCGCGCCTCGAGGCAGCCGCCTCGGGTGCTTTTCACAACAGTGATTCAGACTAACATGGACTTAAAAACTAACAGAATCCGAACTAAGCATGCTATTTCTATTCCTCGATCAATCACTACCTTGTTCCAACTGATAATCTGAACTTTGTTATTGAACTCTAAAATCATCAATCATAAGCATTTTCTCTCCTATAAATTCTACTAGTATAACATGGTAGTAAAACTGCGGCTCACGCTTATGATTTATGAAAACCAAGAATGCCTTATTCTTGAAGTGCCTAAAACTAGAACTACTTGCAAGCTGACTAATAGCGCACACGAGAGCTAAGTCAAATCAAACCTATGAGAAGTTTCTTTATGGATATATACATTTATATGAGGTCAGATATAAAACAACAGGTATAAGTTAACAAAACAAAACCTCTTTTACGGTAAAAAGTCGAAGAGGAAGGCAGAGAATCGCGACGGAATTCGGACAAGCAATCGAGCCAGCGCTGGACGCTGGAGGACAAGTAGCCGGCGTTGGTACTCCTCAAGTTCCGCCGCCGGTGATAGTCCACCGCGGCCACTCTGAAACGGTCCCTCAGCCTAAGCTGCAGCGATTTAGCCCCCTCCGCCAACAGGTCGCCTCTGCATTCCAGCCACCGCCCCGCTGCCACCATCTTTCTCAGATTATCACTCGCACGCCGTTAACGACCAAAATTGAAAAAATGTGAGGAAAATCAGTAAAATGAAGAACAGTGTATTGTTTGTAGCTGGTGTTAATGGATCCGCGGATTCCGTAGAGAGAGAGAGAGGGCGAGAGGCGTTTAAAAGGGGATTGTATGCCATTTTCGCACTATTTTACTTAAATTTTCCATGAAATTTTGGTATTAATAAATATTATTTAGTGTTAATCGGTACATAAATACATTAGTTTTGAACTAATTTTTTTTTTACAAACTTTAAAAATTATCATAAAATACAAAAACTTAATGAATTTAGTGATTTTATCATGATTTTAAATTTAAACCAAATTAAATCTGATTTGACATCTCAAAACTTTACTATAGATAAAATGACCAGTGATATAAACGATATAGTAGAGAGAGAATATTGTTTTGATCCCAACTAGAACAGACGATGAAACAAACGAGAAGACTTGATTTTTGTAATGAGGATTGACGTGATGAATCCTAGAAATAAAAAAAAATTGATTTATTTTGATGGAATGACGATGTTTTATGTCATATATATACGATGTCAAATATATCACAAACCTTTTAGTCTATAGTAAATTTCTGAGATGTCAAGTGAAATCTAATTTGGCCTGAATTTGAAATCGTGGTAAAAATACTAAAGTAATTAAATTTGCGCATTTTATGACAATTTTTAAAGTTCGTGGAAAAAACCAAAATTGATCCAGAATTGATGTATTATGCGTCAATAACCCTTTTATTTATAAACTTTATTTTAATAACTATTTTCTATTACATTTTCTCTAAAAAAAACATTGTTTTTCTACACATAGGAATTTATAATTTTTACAAAAGACTAATATACTAGAATTAAAAAAAATGCACAGTAATAATCCTCCGTCCCAAAAATTATTTCTGAGAATCTTCAATGCGAATTTTAATAATAATTGTGGAGTATTTTGTGAGTGGGGTAAATGTTCTACAATAATGCAGTATTAAATTAATTAGTTGTAGATAGTGATAGGTCATGAATGGTAAAATATATAAATAAATAGTATTATTGATGATAAGATGAGAGATAATGATGGACCATGAGTGATAAAATATGTAAATAAATGGTGTTGTTAATGATAATATGTGAAAATTATTTTGTGGGGCAATTTTCATAATGAAAATGAAAAAATTGAGGGATATATCAGAAAGAAAAACTAGAAATATGTTTTAGGGAAGAAGGGAATATAAGAGTGGCTCCAACCCCAATCTTTTCAATTGAAAAAGTTGGCTTCTTCCAACTTTTTAACATTGTGAAAATGCTGATTGGATTCTCAACTTTCCAACATAAAAATTGGCTTTTTGCAAAAAAACTGTCAAAATAATTTCTTTTTATATTTCTTTCTTTTCATTCCAACGGCTATTCTTCTCAAATTAGTTGAGCATATTTGGTAGAAATGCACATCAATGTAGTGATGTAGTGAAATATTATGTATTTTTATTATTTAATTATATTTTTCTAGTTTGTCTTTACTATGTCATTTCAATTTTATTAATATAATATGTTAGTTTTTATTTTTAGTTTAAATTTTGTTTTTTAATTAAATTGTTAAATTTTATAAGTTTAAAATTAAATATATAATCAAATTAGTTACATATCAATAATATTATAAATTAAAATAAGTGAATATTCATATATATATATAGTTATGTATATATTATAGTGGGTCCATATAAAAGTTATTTTTCTAGATACATGATTGGAGAGAAATATAGAAAGAAGTTTGTGAGTTTAAAAACTGATATGATGTTTATGTAATGGTAAAAAAGTTAGATTTTGGCCCTTAACATTGGAGGCATCCTAATGTATAGAGTTAGAGTGTGTGGGGGTGGCGGCACAGACTAGTAAATATCTTGGTGGATTACGTAGCAGATGACTAACTACAAAGACTCGCGATTTGGATGGTAGCGCTCAAGCTTGTTTTTTCTCAATCCAAGGCTAATACATCACTCTTCTTTCACAATTCAAAATCATCAATGGTTTATTTTCTTATATATGTTGATGATATGCTCATTATAGGTACAAATCCTTCCAGAGATCCATCAAGTCACAACAACCAGTTTGTTGGAAAAAAGGTGTACAGAGTACAACATGCCGGGTTATTACAACTCGAAAAAACAAAAATGTAGGAGATCAAACTAAAAAAAACTTGAAAACAGAAGTAAATACAATAATCGTATTCTAAAGCCGAGTCGAGAAGTCCTCTTTCCGCAAGACGAGATACGCCCCGTAGTGCTCTCGGTTTTTTGGAGTATCGTCCCCAAAGATAAAACGGCAGCGTCTCGTCGGTGGCCGCACTGCAGACCAACGAGCTCCGGCGAACTGGAACGAGACGAAGACAAAGCTTGGACACGAGCTCAGTATACAAATAGATGGAATGCTGGAATGCAGGTTGACAGTAGGTGGCTTATGCTGGGGAGACACGTCCTATTTATAGGCGTCGTCCCCCTCATGGGGAGCATGCTGGAGTCAACACCCGTATTGATGTCGGGTGTTACAAAGTTATGTCCCCCATTGAGTGCAGAGGGGTTACGCGGCGGTTTCTGGAGATAATGTGAGAGTTACACCCTCGTTTCCCGCAGAGCCATCATGTCGGGACGTTACCGGCGCTACGACGAACCGGACAACGCGTGCGCCCGTGTTCATTGGACGTATCCGGACGTCTCTTCAAGTGCACAACAGGACCAACGGATTGGGCCACACGAGTTGGGCCTCAGACCAACTCTATCTTTGGGCTCGATCAAACATTGATCCAACATATACGGGCAATGGACCACAGAACTAGGCCCACGAAACAAACCCACGAACAAGCCTAAAGAACAACCCAAAGACCAAGATCCACGATCCACGGACCACGGCGGCCGACCTGGGTCCGGGCCCGGCGTCGCGCGTGTGGGCTTTCCCAACCCATCACTTGTGCACATAATTATACTAAGTGTTCAATAAACCACTTATATACACAATTAATGAAGGTACATTAATCAATGTGGGATAAGGATTAATTAATCTATGCTTATCCCCTTAAACACATAACTTCATGTTTAAGTGACCAACTTTGATCCATTATTTCTCACTCACCGAAAATCGGATTTGAGAATATGAATACACCATGATCATCTACTCGAAACGTAGATCGATCCTATGTCGTTTAATTTCACAAAATTAAACGTTACGTCACTCAAAATCTTGGTCAAAGTAGCTTCCGACAACTTGACCTCATATATAATAAATATATATATAATCGTTGATTTAAACACAATTCTCTCTAAAGGACTTAGGAGAAGTGCATCAATATCTCGGTATTGAGGTCACAAAAACTACACAAGGAATTCATTTTAGCCAAGTTGATTATATCAAAGATATCTTGCAGATGTTATAAATGGTGGATGCTAAAGGTAACCATATTTCCACCATTTCCAACTCTAAACTTTCCAAGCTAGATGAGAATTCTACTGTAGATGGAAAACTCTACTGGACTGCAGTGGGTGCATTGCTATATGTTACCATCACAAAGCTGAAATCAGTTTTAGTGTCAATGGAGTTAGCCAATTTATGTCTTGCCCTCTTGATACTCATTGGAAGTAGTTAAAAGAATTCTCCGTCATCTTGCTGGATCAATTGATTATGGTCTTCATATTCAAAAGTCCACTTTTGCTCCAAACCTTTTCAGACTCAGATTGGGCATAAGACCTTGATGATACAAGATATGTAATTGGGTATTGTGATCATCTTGGCAATAATCTCATATCATGGTGTTCTAGAAAACAACCAGTCGTTTCAAGATTGAGCACCGAAGTAGAGTGTAAGAGCTTAGCTCAAGCTGTATTTGAGGTAACCTGGATCAAATCCTTGCTTAGTGAACTTGGTGTGCAATATTCAAATTCAACCGCTATATGGGTTGTTAATCTCAGCACGGTAACTTTGGCTTCCAATCCCGTTCTTCATGCTAAAACTAAGCATATAGAGTTTGACATTCACTTTGTTAGAGAGAGACAGATGAAAGCTTATTGATATGAAGCATGTATCTGCTGATGCACAAGTTGCAGAGATTTTCACTAAACCATTTAGCTACTAATTCTTCTCGATGCTAAGAGATAAATTGAGAATCATTTCACTAGCCTTACTCAAATTGAGGGTTGTTAACTTGCATGTACTTTAGTGGATGAAGTTGTTTCTTATCCAAATGTCTCTACTTGTGATAAACCTCAGGAAGAAGACCAGAATAAGACGTGATCAAGATTGATGATAACCCTCCAACTCATGAGCCCAATCAGCCTATATATGCCAACTGTATATGTCGTGTGCTTGTGGCTTGAAGACCAAGTCAGTTGGAAGATGAGATCAACTTTAGGCCAAAGCTTTAACTTTCAGTTATGTTGTCTTATTTATTTATGTTGTACTTATCTGGCTAGAAGAAACACTCTTAACAGTATAATACTGTTGCATTTTGTGAGTCAATAGCTGTTAAGGTTTTAACTTTGTTCTGTAGCTTGCACAAATCTCTATATAACCGACATCTATGTATTGAGATTAGGGCATCGAGAATGATATAACAATCAATCTCTAGATATGGTAGTTATATCTTCTAGTTCTTCAACATATAATTTATTTATACACACTTAGCGTAGTATTGGAGTTTCACTTTTTTCAGATCATGTGAATATTAGACAAAATCCTCATAGTTTTTTAATCGTTGAATCATTGTGATTTACTCCTCATATTCTCATGAAACTCCTCGTCTTCTCATGAAACTGGAATATAGAAGCTCCCAAATAAAAGTTTCCTCTTTTGAAACAAGAGGTGGTATAATTTATTTTATTAATAAATCCCTTTCCCGAAATATTTTAGGAAGGTTCCCATAGACGTGCTCGCAACAAATCAAGCGTGTGTAAGAGAAAAATGAGATTTAGGTGATTTGCCAATTTAATTAAATTCAGAATTTAACAGCAGAAATTGCCGGTTGAAGTTTAGTGCAAAAAGTAGGAGCTGTATAGTAAAAATCACTGCATGCATATATATTTATAATCAAAACCTGCGGGAACGGACATTGTAGTATAATCCCAACATGATAAACCCCACTAAAACAACATGAATGGCTTCATACAGAAAGAAAAAGGCTTCATACAGAAAGAAAAACAATGTAAAATCAAACCAACCACGACACAAAGGGACCGATTACTCGACTATCACAGTCGATTCTTGTGCACCAAGAACCTTTGCAATCTTCTCCGTCGGCACCAATGGAAGATGCGAGGCTACCTGCCACCCTTTCTCAGCCGCTTGCTGCACAGCTTCATTGTATTTCTTGGTATAGTAGCTAGCTGTCGGAGCAACAGCCTGAGCGACCTGAGGGAAAAGCGGCATCTGGTTCAACGACAGCCACGTTTTGGTTGCGTACTGCTCGGCCACAGGCTCATACTTGGAGTAAAGATCCTTCGCAGTGGGTTCATACTTGGCATACACTGTTTGTGCAAGTCCTGATGCACTTCCCACCAGCCCAGTGTTCTTCACTTCTGTCACAACTGAACGAGCAGCTGCGGGCGCCTTCTGGGCAGCCTCAAACGCTTGAGTCGAGACCTGCTTCAGGGTCGGGGGGACGCGGCTCTGCACTTTGTTTATGGACTCATCCACCTACAAAACCAATCCCAACAATCGTTAGCTTTTTAGTGGCAACAATTTATACTACTTAGTTGACCCTCAACTACCAGTTGCAGTCGAAAATCAACCAAAAGGAGAGTTGCTCTTATAACTCTTTTGATTAGCCACAGAGTCACTTTGCTTTATTAGGCACAGAATCATTTTGCTTGATTTTGATGACTAAATTAGTAAAAATGGGTTAGTTACATGAGTTTTGGGGTGCACTGATTTAATTGGTATAGAAACATGCATATAGTAATAGACTCAAGAGTTCAATACAGTGATCAATAACACATTAATTATCCCCAATCCATAATATTTTAACACTTCATTTTTGTTTCACCGATTACAACAACTATTTAAACAAGAAATCATATTCAACACCATGTATTTCACATGTAAATTCAAAAATTTGTTGCCATCAAATAAGAGGAAACAAACCCTATAAAGCAAGTAAAATCCAAAAAAAGTAAAATCTAGAGCAAATTAAACCAGAGAGATCAAAGATATATACCTTGCGATCGACGAATCTGAGAACATCAACAGGAACGCCTTGATACTTGTGGTAAACTGGGCCGACGACGGTCTTAACGGTGCCCTCGACGGTGTCGACGCCGGTCTTCAATGGCCCCGAATTCTCCTTGGCGTAAGTGTAGAGTTTCGCAGCGTACATCAGCGCGTGGAGGGACGCGACCTGCACGAACTCCAAGTACTTGAGCCTCTGCTCCTCCTCGTTCCCCGCCTTCAAAATAAAATACAACCAAATCAATCACAAACTCATCCTCAAGAGAAAAAAACGAAAGAACGATCAATAAAAATTAAAAATTCGAGAGGAGAATATAATTTCTTACAAGAAGGGGTTGTTGGAGGCTGTTGGAATCTGCTTCGGCCATGATCGATTGCTCTAGTAAACAGAGGTTAGCGTGAGAGAAATGTAAGAGGAGACGGAAATAGTAATGGCAAGAATTGAAAGGGTGATGATACTGATACGTTTGATTATGATTGCGTGGGTGGGAGTATGATATATAGGAAGGCGGTTGTGAGAAAACGTTGACTACTTTGGGGTTAAGGAAGGAAGGAAGCGTTACTTCTAGATGAGTAGAACGCGTGACGGTTGTGGCGTCGTTTTGTTTGGGGGCCTAAGTTTACGGCACGCCGAGGTTGATCCATTTCACATATAAGGCGGGCTCCGTTACTAGACCACCTTAAGAGAGTAAACCTTTAGGCCCAAACCCCAAAAACTTCCAACCCAACCCAAAATAATATCTCTATTGCTTTGTATTTTCATTCTAAGCAAAATAGCCTTGCGATTGGGCCAATCATTTTATTATTATTTATTTCGTATGTTAATTTCGTATTATTGATTCCTCTAAAAATATTTTATCAAATTTTGAAGAAAAATGCAAATAGTACCCCGATTGTCTCTTAAACAAGGTCTGCTAGAGTTTAATTAACTTGTACATACTAGTCTGTATAGTAACATTGTACTCCATTCGGATATATTTGGTCTTGTTTGGCTTATAGATTCAACTCAATTCAGATCGTTAATTTCTTGATGAGAAAATAATTCACACACACATAAAAATATTATATACTCTCCCCTATTCATAATGTTCTTTTTTTCTCACTTGTATTAATGAAAAAGAAATTATACCCAAATTAAACTTAGTTTATCCTTAATAACACAATTATTATATGTTGGAAACCAAAAAAACAAAAACATAAATGATGAGATTTAATGAGGGCAAGTATTAAGCCCCAAAATGTCATTTAAAATATAAATAACTACCAAAAAAAACTTACATTTTGAATAGAAAAGAGTACATATATAGATCAAATATAAACTAATATTAACATACTCCCTATGTTTTCCATTTATGTTCTTGAGAATTTTCGACATGAGTTTTAACAAAAGTTGTGGAGTGTATTGTGAGTGGAATAAGAGTCCTATATTAGAAGTGTTAAATTAATTAACAGTGGATCATGATGTTGGATTTGTATACTGAAAGGAGAATGGTTGTGCTTATATACAATGTTTGCTGTTACCACTATTACAATCTCATATCTGAATTGTTTACTTGATTGCATATGTATGTCTCATTATCTCACACAAAAATTAGATCATATAGTGTGTAGAAGATCACAAAAGTCTATATGATTGGTTAAGCTTAATGAGATATAAAAATGATCACAGCTGAGACAACTTGATGACGAGTTGTTGGTATAGGCTGCAGTATGATAATAAGTGACTTGACTTGTATGTTTGTCTATGTTGGTACGTCTTAACGTATTGATGGATCGCAGTGAGATGAGTTATTCTATCTGACCGTCGTGAAGAATCTAGACTCGATGACTTTACTACAAAAAAAAACTTACATTTTGAATAGAAAAGAGTACATTATAGGAATTAGATCAAATATAAACTAATATTAACATACTCCCTCCGTTTTTCATTTATGTTCTTGAGAATTTCCGGCATGAGTTTTAACAAAATTTGTGGAGTGTATTGTGAGTGGAATAAGAGTCATACATTAGAAGTGTTAAATTAATTAGTAGTAGATCATGAGTGATAAAATATGTAGATAAGTGATGTTGTTAAGGTAACAAGTAGGGATAATGGTGGATCATGAGTGATAAAATATGTAAATATAAAAGTATTGTTGGGGGTAATAAATAGGAAATATTTTGTGGGATAGTTTTCGTAAATGGCAAAAGAAAAAATTTGTGAGACGTAATGTAATACCCCGCATTCCTGTAGCAGAGATTAGCTCCTAATTAAGAGCTTATGAGAAGGACATTGCATCCTTAAGAAAGAGTTGTTTAAGCTAGAAGCTTTTATGTTAAGCATCGCGTCGATAAAAATAGAATTTGAGATTTATTCGAGATCGATTCGATATAGAACCTAAGATAAGATTCTTAGGTCTTGTTTAGAATAAGAAGACCTAGATTTCGAGAGTCTTGAGACGATAGATACATGCTCAATGAAGTCTTGATTTTATAAAACGGAGAGATTCAAATCTTAGTTTTTGTGATATCGGCATTTGCCGATTAAACCCTAATCGTCGGCTGAATGTCTAAAATAGTTTTTGAAGCCAAAAATGTTTTTATAATCAAAGTTTGATGTTTATAATATGTTATTTGAGTTTAAAAGAGAATTTCAAGCAAGGAGCATTTTATTTGAAATTGAGTTTTGAAAACGGAACGGTATGGATTAATAGCATGTAATCGTAACATTAGTATTAATTTCTAGAACAAGGAAGAATTTTCTAGAAAAATGATTATTAACTATCATTAAAGAAAATGAAAAATGGAAAAAGAGAAAGAATTTTCTAGATTGTGGTGAATAATCACCTTTAATAAAAAAAATATAAAATAAAATGGAAATTTGTAATTAATGACATTAAATAAATACAAAGACTTTGGAAGCTACTATTCATCACCATTTTCTCTCGCAAAACTCACGTCCAAAACACACACTACACACACTAAAATTTTTGAAATTTCAAGCTCCAAATTCTAAGGATCCAACCGTTAAATTTTCGATCCGTTTTGAATCAAGGTATATCTCAACCTCTAGAATACATCTATGGTTTGAAAATTTTAAAATCATGAACTTATGGCCATGTTGTGATTTTCGGTCATTACGGAATAATTATGAAGGATATGTTTTGTTTGATTATTTCTTGATAATATGTTAGATTCGTCGCCGATAAGTTGTTTAACGTTGAAATTTTGAGCATATGTTCATTCTTTGAATTCTTGTGATTTTAAAAAATTATGGAAGCTATGATCTTAAATTTATGATGTTCATATGCTTGACTTAGCTTCATATATGTATTGTGGGATTGATATAAACATGTTTTGAACAAGAAAAACGATTAATATCGAATCTATGCAAAACCCTAAGTTGGTCGAAACCTCGAGTCCATGTAACATTGGATTGTTGATTTTATTTGATCAATTTGAGTTCATATTTGAATTCTATGATATGAATAAAGCTTAAAATGATTTATTTGAATTTTTCGCCGACGATTCGAAAACCGAAAAAATTTAGTTTGACGTCAAGTTTGAGTTTTCAATGCTAAAGCTTTGGTCTTTTGTTTTGATGATGGATTGATGATATCTAATGATAGTTGAGCATGTATAGAGGTTCGTTGGTATTAGATGACGTCTCGTGTGATTTTTTGACGTCAGACATAGGCTATGTCTTAAGGGGACGTTGGGTTTTTGGCTAAGATGAGATGGTTTAAGCTTGTTGTCGAGTTTTCTATGCTCATTTAGACATATGGTGATAATTTGGTGGAGTTGGGAATAAGTTTGGTTGATTTGGTATTGAAATGGCGATGCGTTTTATAAACGTTACTCTGTCAAAAATTCGTTAGAATTTGTTTGTATAAGATGTTAAAGGATGCAATGACCCAAGTATTATCGACCATAGTGTCTTGTTATCGAGAAGATATAATCGTATCGAAGACTAAAATAAGTTATGTTCTTGTTTGATTCTTGGTAGGCTTTAACTCCGATCTATATTGATTGAAGGACTAAGAAGAAATGAATGAAAGATAAAAGTACAGTCGTTAAGTGACTGTCGTCAGGTGGGTATAAGTATTTTCTATAATGATATGCTTATGCTTTTACATACTTTCAAATGATATGATATGATATGCTTATGCTATTGCATATTTTCAAAATGATATGAATTTCATTTACGAGCAAAGTTTCAAAGTTGAATGACTTGTCTGTTTTGAGCATGCCATGCATAATGCACTACCTATCTACGGAAAAGAAAGAAAGAAATGAAAGTAAGAAATAACCGACATCGGGTATGACCGTAGCTGGTACCCATCGGGTCCAATACGGGTATGTTATGTTAAGGTGTTTGAGAAGGAGGCATACTTCTTAACACAAAGAAAGTACGTGGATATGGGAAGGAAAAGTTATCGGCCGACATGAGAACATGCATATGCATATTTTATGATGATGCTATGAAATGAAAGCAAGTAAGTAAATGTTTATGTTTATTATAATGAATGCACATGTTATTTCACTAAAATCTCTGTGTATTGCAATGCTATGACAAGTCATTGATATAGGTCTAAGAGCAATGTTTTATGTTTTCGGCGTATACCCACTGAGTGTATTTTTGTACTCATGCCCTGCATGTATTTCTAAACGTGCAGGTTGAGCTCGAGAGGATGCTGGAATCGAATGCTGTGAAGGAGCTTCTCTAAATGTCCCCACTTATAAAGACAATATTCACTTGTCAATGTTGTTCATTTAAGGTTATCATGTTTATTTGCCCAGAGTTTTATGTCATCATACATAATTCTCAGCCATACTTCTCGTTGCCGAACTTTAGCCTTCACCTGCTAATATATTTTGTCATGCCGAATTGATCGATCAAATTTTGATAATGTTCTTTAGGTTTGTTGATATGATCTCGGCATTTTTGTCACGCTGCTGACTTGCTTATAAGAACATGAATTCATTGAAATGTCTCTGCGATCAAGGATTTACTTGAGAGTTCAGAAATATTTTGTTAGAGCCAATAAGGTTTATATCAAGTCTTTGAAAACATTGTTAACCTATGCTTTAAACAATGCTTTGAAACGTCAATAAATTTTTCATGTTGTAAAAGTATGTTTGAAAATGTACATTCTTGATATTGGTCATTCTTTTGTGATCAATTATCCTCATACGTTATTCTTCTTTATTTGATCCATTATTATGGTTCGAGAACCTAGAATCAATTTTTGTCAAATTCTATTCTATTTCTTTGAACCATAAACATTTGATTTCTTCATGATGAAAGTTGAAGTCAAATATTGTTTGACATGTATCATTGGTATCAGAATTTTCTTCTTAAACCACGTCACAGCTTAAGTCATAGCCTAATTACTTGATTAAGTGGTCGGGCTGTGACATGTAACTAAAAGAAAAACTAGGAACAAATATGGGGGACGAAGGGAGTATAAATTAGAAACAATTTCCACCATTCGATCGATAATCTACAATGAATTCATCACTTTAGTTGATGAATTCGTAATGCCTGAGTTTGTATCATATGAAAGCGAAATTCAATTTTTGTAATTTAAACACTTTCACCTTGAATTGAAATGAATTTATTAATTCTTAGTTTACACTATATAGATTTTTTTTCAATAACGACTCTCTCTATATATATATATATATATATATATATATATATATATATATATATGGGATGGTTAACATGAGAACCATTTTTATGGTAAGAACGTGAGAATTAAAAAATAATGAATTCATTGTGAAAGTTGATGAATCCGCAAGGAAATTTAATGAATCCAAAAAATGGAATTTTCGCCCCTCATGTGATTCGAACCCAGGTAAAAAATTTCAAATTTTTGAATTCAATAACTTTTCCAAAAGATTCATCAACTTTCATAATGAATTCATTTGATTTTTAGTTTTTAGGATAAAAATGGTTCTCATTTGAATATATATATATATATAATATTAGATGGTTTCTTATACGGACATCCATATGTGTGGACATTGATACTTTTTTTCAATGCAAATGATATTCTTATTCAATGTAAATGATACTTGTTAATCATATGATAAAAAATAAATGACTTTTCTTAGGACCAAATGATATTTTTATCTATCTGCACCATGCGAATGAGTGTACATGAGTTTTTTTACATTGTTGTCCATGTACATGCAATCCTTAATATACATAAATGATAACAAATCATGTCCATTAGATTTGAAAATATAATAGTTATTTTTAAGTTTGTGCATTGAATCTGAAACGTCCATATTGATTTATCAAAGATTGGGATTTGTTTTCATGTTTACACTATAAGTAATATCCATATATATATATATATATATGATACATAATATTTATTATTATATAAAAGTTAGATTAGCACCGAAGCAAGCTTCATAGTATAGGAAGCTACCCTGGTTTCAAGCCAGGATCGGTATTAACCATATAATAAAGACAAAAGCTCCTATACATTTGTGTAGGCTGTAAATGTCTTCATATATGCCATGCATATCCCATGTATGCTAGTATACATACTTTTATATCCTTCTAGCCTCCCATATACAAAACACACATGAAAGCATTTATACGTAAATATGTATAGAAGTAAATGTCATAATAATGCATTATTTTTTGAACCTGCCCCAGTTTATCAACATTAGAGAATGTCAAAAGTGATACTAACTCAATATTTAAATGTGTCTCGTACAACATTCAGTAGATAATGATGACTCCATTCTAATCAATTATAATTATTGCTGTTTCTAAAAAATTATATAATTATCGTCGTAAAGAACATGTATAGTTGTTGGCAGATTAATTCGTCGATAATTGAACTTAGGCTGCAAAATGTAATAATTTAATACAAAAACTTTTAACCATTCAACTGCTCCAACATCGCATGCTATCATACGCTCTGAATCACTTCCTTTTGGGTTCTGACCATAAAAAGAATAATCAAAATCCCAAAGTGATGCTGCATCCGCAATGGAAAAGATCATGACGGCTGGAAACAACAAATTTGAGAAACTTTTCTCCACAGATGTGGCTGTAGCTGATGAATCTAAACAAACGCTACCTTACGGTCTCGAGCCACAACAGCGCCGCCATATACACCGAGTGCCGCCGCAGCTACGGCGTAGGAACGAGAACCGAAGAGAGTACGACCCGGTGATCGTGTCGCTGGGGCCTTACCACCACGGCCATCCGGAGCTCCGCGCCGCGGAGGAGGTCAAACATAGGTTCCTCGATCGCCTCGCTTCCGGCAGCGACGCTAACAAAACCTCGCTCCACGCCACGATTCTCGCCCAAATCGGTGAACTCAGGTCCTACTACGCCGACGAAGACTGCGTCGACAAATTCGACGACAGAGAACTCGCCACGATGATGCTTCTCGACGCCTGCTTAATGGTGGCGCTCATGGAAGGCCTGGCCGGCGACAGCGGCGTCTTCCTGATATGGCACCAATGCCTCGGCATCGCGACGCTGCAATTCGCGTTCCCCGATCTAATGCTGCTCGAGAATCAGCTCCCCTACCCCGCCCTAAAACTGATAGTCAATCTACGACGGGGAAAGGAAGGCGCGGGATTGATCAACAGCTTCTTGAATTGGTTCCTCACCGGCGATTTCAAACCGCAGCTCTGCTCAAAATCCGACGGCGGCGAGGAGGAACTCCACCTCCTCGAAGCCTGCCACAGAATGCTCGTCGGCCCAAAAGCCCCAACGCCAAAAGTTTCCGGAATAAAGTTCACCAATCTAGACCGCGACATCACGACCAGATCCGTGATGGATCTGAAATCGAAGGGGATCGAAGTCACGCCGAGCTCATCGTGCTCGATCCGCGACATCAAGTTCTTACCTGGCGCCTTCCAAAAAGCGGAGCTGCAGCTGCCGACGCGGATGGTGTGGTCGCACGCGCTGAGCACGCTCTCGAACGTGATCGCCTACGAGATGTCGCCGGGGACGGTGTCTGAGTTCGAGGTGCTATCCTACGCCAACTTCATGAAAGCGCTGACCGAGAGCGTTGAAGATGCCAAAGAGTTACAGGAGAAGGGAATCTTCATAAATCGGTTTCAGAATCAGCAGCAGCTGGTGGAGGAGCTCAGAGGCGTTGACACGTTTGGGATGGATAATTTGGATATTTTCAAGGATGTGAAGATGGAGATCGAAGAGCACTGTAAGAGCAAGGCGAAGACGTGGATGGCCGATCTTATCCATACGCGATTTGCTAGCCCGTGGACGGTCATCGCCTTGTTCACGGCGATCATTCTCCTCTGCCTCACCCTTGTCCAGACCTATTTCACCATTAATCCTGCAAGTTAAAATCAAGGAATTCATATCGAATTAATGTATATTGCTCCATAACTGAACAAAGTTAATTCAACTACAGCTTTCCCAGACTTTCAAAACAATTTCAAATCCTGTTAATAAAAATGCAAATTGGTAGATAGAGTCCTGCCATTTAACTGCGCCATCCTCATGCAGCATCACCGGCCATAATTAATCAAAATGCTCCAAAAAAAACTAATGATTTTTAATCTTAAAATTTTGGATGTTTCATGCAGAGAGAGACATCATGAGAATACATTTGGATAACAATTCAGTTGCATTGTGCAATTCTGCTTTCACTTGATCTAGCACACCACCGATATACATATGGGGTACCACCGATATACATATAGGGTGTTTGATTTGATGAATGAGATAAATAAGATTGATATGATGAAATAGAACGTGATTATTTAGCCTTGTATTTGGAATGATTGATTATAGTGTATAATAAATTAGAGAATTATGACTAAAGTGTAGTATTTTATCAAAGTTGTCATTTTAATCTATAATAATAATAATAATAAAAATAATCTTCCTCCAAAATAATTTAATTAAACCTAAATTAATCAATTCTATAATTTAAAACTAAAATTAATTAATTAATTTAAACACTAAATGAAAAACTAAAACATTGATCAAATCTTAATTAATTTAAATGCCCATTTTCGAAAAGATTAAAATCATGGGCCCAAACAAAACAAAAACTACCACAAATATTTTTTGGTTCATCCCTTCCATTTCTTTTTATAAGTATCTCTTTCTTCCTCCCCCAATCTCTTGATTCTCTCTCTCTTAGTATCTAATTCAGGAGCTCTTTCCCTCATCTCTCTTCTTACGCTGCTGCCAGAGTGGGCATGGCTACCGCTACGGAGTACCGCCAAACATATTTCTCCCTTTGATCTATCTCCCAATTTCTGATCGCTACTTTTTCTAACACGAAAACGTGCAAGTAGATAGGTGATAGGATATGGCCCAACTGCCAGGCCCAAGCATCAGGCCCAATACAAGTAAAAATGACATCAAGCTCGGCCTGGACAAGTTCGGCCCAAGAAGATCCCTGAAACCAGTGGGAACGCAGAAGGCTCGGCCATATCTAAAGGAATCCTAATTCGAGAAGGGATATGATTAAGATCCTATCCAAGATCTCGAATCCTATTTAGAGAAGACCTCGGATTTAAGATCTAGGTCTAAATAATTGTGTATAAATAGAGGCTAGATTAGACGAAATAGATTCATTCACACTCTTTGTAATCGCTTCTTACACATTCAATACACGAATACTCTCTCTCTGCCCGTTGACGTAGATCTTATTCATAGATCGAACCACGTAAATTCTTGGTGTTCTTGCGCATTTATTTCCCTTACGAAATTAAGATCGATCACTAGCGCCGTCTGTGGGAACCGAAATTTTGTGTTTTCGATCAACCATCGTTTACAGGGAAGTAATCATGACCAGGTACACCAGAAGCCATGCATCCAGGACCGTCGCCGGCAACAACAACGCTGACGGCGAAAGGGAACGCCGAGCTCAGCTCGGGAAGAGCCCAATCAGAGAAGAAACCCCCGAAGGATATGTCCAAAGTCTCGACGGGCACGGACACCCCGCCCTGCAGGAGGCAGGTGACCATAGCGAAGGAAATCGCAGCAACAATCCAGGGGAACATCCGGCTCCGCAAGTAAACCTTGACGACGCCGTCAAGGGGTTTCTCGAGAAAAATAAGGAGAGCTTTCTCCAGTACCTCGGTCAAGCATGGGTCGGCCACGTCCTGAAGACAGAACGCCGAAGCCTCATCTAGGTACGAGGCATCACAACGGAGGTCGGGGCCCAAACCGACCGCGCAAGGAACGAGCGACGCGGAGAGGACGTCGTGACCGCCGCGGCCGGCCCGATCGCCGTAACGAATCCATTCAAGAACTCCGCCCGCCTCCGCGGACGAGCAGCAGCGGAAAAGGCATCATGGCCGCCGTGAGGTCGGTCCGAGTCACCTAAACGAGTTCGATCGTCGAACTCCGTCCCAATCTCCGAGGACGGCTTCGATGGGTACGGAAAATAGTCACCCGCTCTCAAACAGATACTCAACACTTCGCCCCGGATAAATACGGGTACCAAGCATCGCCCCTATGACGGGTCGAGGATCCACGTAACTTCCTCTCGCAGCCCAATACAACATGATCAACCAACGCCTCGATTCGGTTCATATGTAAACTCTTCCCGAGTTACTCGTCGACAACGCCCGCAGTGGTTCGACAGCCTACCCACGGAAGCATCGGCCCTATCGCGACGATGGCGCCTTCCATCGAAGGTTCTTCCGGCGAGTCAAAACATCGCCGCACACCTCCTCACCATAAGGCAAAGCCGTAACGAGTCCATCGGTGACTTCATGACGAGGTTTAACAAGGAGTGTTTGAAGGTCGAAGACGTGAACGACTGTTAGTCATCTCGGCCTTCCAAAACGGCATCTTGCCGGGGCCTTATACCGAGAGATCGCTGGCACGAACCCGTGATCATGACAGAGCGTGGCGATAGCCAACCGGTTCGCCAAAGCGGACGAGGCGACAAGAGAAAGCCCAAGCGACAAGCGCAGGCCCCGGAAAAAGGAAGAAGAGATGAAGGAAGGAAGATCGAACCAAGGGCGCAAGCGCCTGAAAGATTACATCGCCTATAAGGTCCGTGCTCGGTCCGCGTGACGCCTCGAGCGACCTCAATACACCCGCTGATGAAGCCGAGGCGAAATCACGACTCCATATGAACCTGCTCGAGAAGCCTCGACCGATGACGGGGAGGAAAGAGGCGCCGAACCGAGGATAATCTTGCTCATTCCATGAAGACTATGGGCACGACATCAAGAGTGCAAAGAGCTCATGGGAGAGATAGAGATGTTGGTTCAAGATGGACCCCCAAGAAGTACCAAACACGTGGTCGCCAAGCCGACCGCAGAGAGAAGAAGAGAAAGAAAGGAAGAGTGAATTGCGCCCACAAAAAAAGCCAAGCGACATAAATGAGGAAGGAGATGACGAGTCCCAATATGACGGGTGATCTCCACTATTACGGGCTCCTCGGAGTCACGAAGTCTTCCCCAAGGCCAAGTTCAAGTCCTAGAACCGACGAGCCTAACAACAAGAGGTTCAGAAAGGACGAGGCGATCATCTTCTCCGAGGACAACCCTGTACCCGCAATAGTACCCCACCAGGATGCACTGGTGATCCATGCAGTGGTCGCGAATAAGTTGGTGAAACGCGTGTACATTGACAGCGGCGCGTCGGTAAGCATCCTTTTCAAGGAATGTTTTGACAAGCTAGGGATAGAAGAAGCGCGCCTCGCACAAGCGCCGCTGCCACTCCGAAGCTTCGTCCAAGAAGAGACGCGCCCGGAAGGGATAATAGAGCTACCCGTCACGGTGGGAAAGTTACCAACAAGCTCCACCAAGGTGGTGCAATTCTTCGTAGTGAAGGCCCACTCGCCATATAACATCATACTAGGGCGAGATTGGCTGAACGCTGTAAGGGCGGTATGCTCAACGTACCACCTGACAATGAAGATACCCACCGCGAGGGGAACAGCCGTGATCCGAGGTGATCAAAAGCAAGCCAAGGAATGTATGCAGGTTGCCTTACGAGGTGCAGGGACCTCGGTCCAGCACCCACATGCATAGCAATTAAAGGAACCCGAGGAGTTGGAGTCGAAGTACACTCCCGATAACCAAAGCGGAAGAGGTCGATTGCACGAGGATGAGCCCTTAAAGGTCGTCAAAGTTGGTCTCACCAAGGCACCTGAAATAAAGAACCAGATCATCCAACTCCTACGGGAATTCCGAGATGTGTTTGCTTGGTCTCCTCTCGACATGACCGGAGTCTCACCAAGTATCATCACTCACCGGCTCAACATAGACCCGAACATAAAATCAGTTCGATAGAAGCAAAGAATTTTTGCAACCGAATGGAACCAAGTCATTCACGACGAGGTGAACCAGCTGTTAAAAGCTCGCATACTGTTCGAGGTCAAATATCCGACCTGGATAACCAACCCGGTGATGGTGAAGAAAGGAGGAGGGGGATGGCGAATGTGTATTGACTACACCGACCTCAACAAACATTGCCCAAAGGATTGCTATCCCCTTCCCAACATTGACAAGAAGGTCAACGCTACTGGTCGGATACAAAGTCTTCGATTTTTGACTTATACAAAGGGTATCACCAAGTCCCGATGGACGACGAAGACGCTGCCAAGACAAAGATTCATTACCTACTTGAGTCTTTGCAGATAAAAGATGCCATTCGGCCTCAAGAATGCAGGGCCACCTATCAAAGGATGGTGGACAAAATATTTAAGCCCTACATAGGTCGAATGTGGAGGTATACGAGACGACATCGTCGTCAAAAGCAAGGAGGAAGCCGATGTGTTGCCGACCCGGATCGCCCTCGGCCTTCTCCGAAAAATCAACCTAAACCGAACCCCGAGTGCACATTTACGGTCCGTCCGGAAAGTTCTTAGGGTCTTGGGTTTCATGAAGAAGGCTAAAGGCCAACCCGTCCAAGGTCCAAACCATTTTGGAAATGAACATGCCAAAGACCATCCATGACGTACATTAAGTCGACAGTCGATAGTCAAGATCGAGCCGCTTTCTTTCAAAAGCCGTGGATAAACAAATACCCTTCTTCAAGATACTAAAAAGGCCCGAAATTCTCATGGGATGATGTACACAAGTCCGCTTTGAAGATCTCAAGAGCTATCTCGCCAAACTCCCCACTCTATCCGTCCCGAAGAGGAGAGGTCCTTTTCTCTACCTCGCCGCCCGGACGAATCCATAAGTGCGTCTTGTACGAGAGGAAGGACGTCACCCCGATGTATTTCATCACCGAGCACTAAAAGGTCTTAAACGAGGTATCAGCCCTTGGAGAAGCTTGCCTTAGCATTGGTAAACGCCGCGAGGAGACTACGTCCATACTTCCATGCACATCCCATACAAGTCCTCACCGACTACCCACTTCGGCAAGTATTGACGAAGCCCGAAGCCTCAGGGAGAATCGCGAAATGGGCAATCGAACTAGGCGAGCACGATATATCCTTCTGCCCCCGCCAGGCCATCAAAGGTCAAGCCCTAGCGGATTTCCTGGCCGAGGCTAACTTCGTCGAAAAACCGAAGCCCACTGAGTCCAGACGACGAAGCCGAACCAATGGATGAAATACCAAAGGAGTGCTGGAAACTCTACGTTGACGGGGCTTCGGGGAAAACGGGTAGCGGAGCAGGAATCTTACTCCTAGGCCCGGACGGCCAAGAGATCACCTACTCACTTCGGTTCACATTCAAAAATACGAACAACGAAGTAGAGTATGAAGCCTTGATCGCAGGACTTCGCCTAGCTCAAAATCTCCAAATACGAGCCGTGCAAGTTCACAGTGATTCTCAGGTCGTAGTAAGCCAAATGTTGGGGAAATACGAAGCAAAAAGCAACAGGATGAAGAAATACCTTGAAAAGCAAAAAGCCTGCAACGGATTTTCTCATACTTTCAGATAGTTCGCATCCCAAGGGAGCAAAACAGCCGAGCTGACATCTTAAGTAAATTGGCCTCGTCGTCAACGAGCCCGCCAGTAGAAGAAGTCCAAAGCAGAAGCATAGACGATGCCGATGACGGAGCCGAGGTCAACGTAGTCTCGGATGAAGAACCCAATTGGATGACTCCCATTCGAGAGTACCTGGAGAATGGTGAACTGCCCCAAGACAAGCTGGAAGCTAGGAGGATCCTGAACAAATCTATGCGATATATAATTGATCAGGGGGTCCTATACAGAAAGTCATATCTCCAGCCTCTTAAGGTGATTGGGTCCGAACCGAGCTGATTACGCTCATGAGAAGTGCACGAAGGATCATGCGGAAGTCACATCGGACCCCGAGCCTTGTCGAAAAAAGTCATGAGATGGGGATACTATTGGCCAATGATGTTCCAGGACTCAATTGACCTTGTGAAAAGGTGTCCAAAGTGTCAACTCCACGGGAACGTACCGAGGCTACCGCACCAACCTCACCTCAACTGAGCCCTCGCCGCTTATGCAATGGGGATCGACATCGTAGGCCCCTTTTGTAAAGCACCAGGACAGCTCCAATTCCTAATTGTTGCGATTGACTACTTCACGAAGTGGGTGGAAGCTGAGCCTTTGGCAAAAATCACAAGCAAGAACGCCCTCAACTTCGTCTGGAAGAACATAGTGTGTCGCTTCGGCATCCCTCATATCCTCCTTTCGGACAACGGAACACAATTCACTGATAAGACATTCAGAGAGTGGTGTCAAGAGCTTCGGATCCAACAAAAATTCACCTCGGTGGCCCATCCTCAAGCAAATGGTCAGACCGAAGTCACCAACAGGACCATCGTGAAGGGACTGAAGACTCGTCTCGACCGAGCTAAGGGCCTTTGGGTGGAAAATTTACCACAGGTCTTATGGTCATACCGAACAACACCTAGGACCTCGAACGGAGAAACGCCCTACAGTTTGGTGTATGGAACTGAAGCAGTGATCCCGGCAGAAATTGGAGTACCGAGTCCTCGTACCATTGACTTCTCTGCCGAAGCAAATGAGGATAATCTACGAGCTGATCTGGATCTACTCGAAGAAAAAAGAGACCTCGCCACATCAGGAAGTTCGGTACAAGCAACAAGTAGCTCGGTATTACAACCAGCGTGTTAAACCCAACAATTCCAAGTGGGCGACCTCAGACTCAAATAATGAAGTCAAGAAAGCCGTGCAGCTCGGCAAGTCGGAAGCCACATGGGAAGGACCTTACCGGTCGACAAGTCCTCGGCAAAGGGGCTTATAAGCTCGCCTAATTGTCCGGTGAGCAATTACCCAACGCATGGCACATCATTCATCCAAGAGATATTATGCATAAGTGTCAAAGGTCGAGTCTTGTTCGGTCGTGTTTTCGAGTCTGCTTAATCGAGTCCGAGTCTTACTTTGTTACGTCGCCTTTTATCAATAAAATTCTATTTTTGTGCATGTTTTATTTGTCACTAATGCATAATTAATCTTCAATATTATTCTATACCCTCTACGGAGGACAAATTTCGACGGAGGTCGATTACCTTCGTTTCATACGAGGATGAATTTAAACGCGAGTAAGGGACCACCCTCCCGATAACCTCGGCAAAAACAGAACCATTCCTACATACGAGATCGATTACCTTCGTTTATTTCGAAGACGGTTCTCTCTATGTAGACGAGATAAGGGGACCACCCCTCCCGGACCTCGGCAAAAAACAGGAACCATTCCTACATACGAGATCGATTACCTTCATTTATTTCAAGATGGTTCTCTCTATGTAGGCGAAATAAGGGACCACCCTCCCGATGACCTCGCAAAAACAGAACCATTCCTACATACGAGATCGATTACCTTCGCTTATATCAAGACGGTTCTTTCTATGTAGATGAAATAAGGGACCACCCTCCCGACGACCTCGGCAAAAATCATTAATTTCAAGATAGAACTCTACAAGGACGAACTACCCTTCTACGAGAACAGATTCTTCAAGACTTCATATATTACTTTAGTTCAATATAAAGTCAATCTAAGCAAATACATCTTTCTTATTTCAAAATAAGTTATGCAGATTACATATTACGAGGCGGAGGAGACCGGAAAAACCGAGCCAATCTCTAGAAAATCGCGATTCAACAACTCATCTATACTAATCCTACCTCTACCTCATCCTCGATCTACACTATGGGCTCGCTAGCTCGACCTCGACCACCGATGACGCCTTTGGTTTCGCCCCTTGAGGATCCACGCGTCGCTCGAGGGCCATAGCACGCCTCTTGAGCTATCCATACCGGATCGTCAAAATTCGCTCATTTATTGTAGACCGAGAAGCTTCGGCGTAAGAAGAGGCCTCGCATCCCATCAAGCAGTTCATCGAGCTGTGGTTGTCGGCGATGACGATCTTCAGTATATACCTCCGAGCCTTTTAATTCACCGCATCGCCCGTGAACCGCCAGAGGTCCGACCATATTCACGCCGGTACTCGCACAACGGGCGCGGCCTCGACAACCTGGCTTCAACTTCCGAGATAGTCATCCCACCATTTCGATGGATGGCCTCCTCGCACTCGGCATGCTCCTCGCCTATTAATTTAGCCTTCCATGGCGACCTCGAACGACTCCTCCAATGCAAAAGACGAGCCCGGAGCTCGTCACGCCTCTCCGGCAGCTCTATGCTTGATAACAGACTCCACCGCCTGCACATGGCCCAATTGTCCCTTTATATGGAGGAGTTCGACCTCTTTTAATTCCAGAGCCCGCGACAAGTCTTCAATTCGATTCAACCAAGGAGAAGCATCAAGCATTTCAAAGACAACCGAATAAAAGATAAGTGTTTTCATATAAACTTGTGATTCTATTAATATGCCCTTAGGCAGAAACCAGTGTACATTTACATTCAAAAAAAAAAAAAAGGGGGGGATCAACTGACCCCTCCAGAAGCTTCGGGCCTGTCCACCTCAGCCGCCTCCGGAGCCTGGAAAGCCTCGGCCTCTTCTGCCCTAACCTCGCCTAGTCCGGCTTCGGCCTCCTCAGGAACTGCCGGAGCCTCGTCGCCCTTGAAACCCCCAGCTGCAGCATCCCCCGACCCCTTTGTAAGATCGGCCATTAGAGCGTCGGTCAGGGGATCTCGGTCCACGGGGCAGGCGCGAACAGACTCCGCGGTCAGCAGAACCGAAGATGAAGTCAGGGTCCGCAGCACGGGAAGCTCCTTCAGGCCGCGGACAAGGACATCGAAATAGGCCCGCCTCAGGACATCATCCTCTATCTCCTCATACCCATACTTGGATTTATCCAATTCTGGGTAGTCCTCGGCGACTTCTTCGATTGCATCTGAGACGGCGCGCTTATTGAGGACCTCGGCCGCATCACCAACCATCCCGGAGAAGCCCCCAGAGAGGAATAGCCTCTCCGCAAATGCCCGAAGCATCTCCCCCTGCGAGCTCGCTACCTCGGCCTCCCGACGCCGAGCCTCCTCCAACTCTGCCTTCATAAAGGCGACCTCGGCCTCCGCGGCTTCAACCACCCTAGCCCTTGCCGCCTCCATCGCCGCCGCCGCCGCCTCGACCGCCGCCGCTCCGCCGACACCGCCAGATCCGCCGCCTGCTTGACGAGGTCCCGGATCTTTGCCTCGGCCTCGCTAATCTCTTGGACGAGGAGAGTCTTCTCCTCCTCCATTCCCTGAGCATACTGGGCCACCCCGTCAAACTGGCTAACGGCCCCTTTCAAGAAGTCCGTTATGAAACCGGACATCTGGGCCATCCCGACGGACATCTTGGCCACCTCGGCCGACAAGACCTCAACCCCCTATACAGAATCCCATCAAGTCAGAAGAATACATTATTTATATTACTTCACAAGGAAGAAGGATAAGTGTGCTACCTCGGGAAAGGTAGGAGAGCTCACGAGAGCCAACGACGACGATTCGGGTCGGCAAAGAACCGCGACTCTGGGATAGCACGCTTTAACCTCTTAAAGCGCCTAAGAGGCTGCGGCTCAGGAGACTTCGAAGCCTCCTCGCTCGCTTCAGGGATAGCCTCGACATCCTTCAAAATCGAGGAGGAGAGCTCGACCTCCTTCAAAACAGAGGAGGGGAGCTCGACACCGGCGCTCGACTCCTTCCTCTTCTTCCTCTTATCCCTGATCAAGTTCACTGCAAATAAATACAAGAAGTCAAGCATGTACACACAAATAATCATGCAACAAAGGACAGAAGAGAAGGAGGGGCCTCACCCTTCACCGACTCCACCTCGGTGGCAGGATCATAAGGGCTAAGCCCCGCAGCTGCAAGCTCGGCCTCGGTAAAGGCCTCATCCACGAGACCTACTTTGTCCAGTGCCTCCTCCAGGCCACCATCAATCTCATCAACCACCACATCGGCGATCTTCTCCGATCGCCATGTAAACTCAAGAGATCCATCAAACTGACAAAAGAAAAACTTCTTCTGCCAGTTCGAGATCTTCGACTTTATCTTCGCTTTGAATTTAAGACGGGGTGATAAATAATATCACCCCGAACCATCCTTCGCTTGTAAAAATGGAGAACAAGCCCCAAAGTAAAGGAAAATTATGCCGATAGCATAGACACTCAGCCCACCAAATGCCGGAAAGAATTTGGCGTAAGTTGGGCAAGTGATATGCCGAACATCTGTTGAAGTTCGACATATACACGAGGATAGGGAATACGAAGACCAGCCCGGAGGTTGTCTTCGTACACAGTGACAAACCCTTCCGGAGGGGCACAAGCCCTATGCTCCGGACGGGGGGCAACATAAATTATATCAGAAATACGGTATTGGGAGACAAACTCCTTTATATCGGAGGTTGTTAAAATGGAAGAAAAGAAGACACTTTACCGAAATCCCGAAGGGGAAGACATAAAACCGCCGCGAATCCGACGGTGGCACGCATATCGATACGGCTCGGAAGATTTAGAAGAAGAGGAAGCCATAACTTACTTTTGGTTTTTCGAAGATGATGGTGATGAACTCCGAGACAACAATGGCGATGGTTATACGTTTTTCCGATGTTTTGAAAGTCTGAAATTTTGAAATAGCAAAAGTGATATGAGAAATGGCGATAAAGGAAGATATTCCCCATTATACGCTTTATCGGGAATCCAACCGCGATTAAATGCATTAAATGCGTATCCTGTGTCCTGTACTCAACGACGGCAGAAAAATCCCGTGTTCGGCCTCGGCTTAACGCCTCGTCAGGTGATGCCAGACAGAAGAACTCGGCTTAACGCCTCGTCAGGAGAGGCCACCAAAAACCTCGGCTCAACGCCTCGCCAGGTGAAGACAGCCAGAAGACCTCGGCTTAGCGCCTCGACAGTGAAGTCACCAGAGACCTCGCATAACGCTCGACAGTGAAGTCACCAGAGACCTCGGCATAACGCCTCGACAGTGAAGTCACCAGAGAAGTCGCCAGTGAGACCAGAGACCGGCTTAATGCCTCGCCAGGTGAAGTCAGCCAGGAGACCTCGGCTTAACGCCTCGTCAGGTGAAGCCAAACAGAAAACCTCGACTTAACGCCTCGGCAAGAGATAGTACCAGCATGCACAACCTCGGCAGATGCCTCTACAAACGCGGCATATTACTTCGGAAACATTTACACATACCAAGTTAGATCGATCACGCCCCGCCTCGGCATAAACAACCCAAAAACCAATACGACCTCGCTTCTGCGTCTTTTTTGGGGGGGGTTGTGATAGGATATGGCCCAACTGCCAGGCCCAAGCATCAGGCCCAATACAAGTAAAAATGACATCAAGCTCGGCCTGGACAAGTTCGGCCCAAGAAGACCCCTGAAACCAGTGGGAACGCAGAAGGCTCGGCCATATCTAAAGGAATCCTAATTCGAGAAGGGATAGGATTAAGATCCTATCCAAGATCTCGAATCCTATTTAGAGAAGACCTCGGATTTAAGATCTAGGTCTAAATAATTGTGTATAAATAGAGGCTAGATTAGACGAAATAGATTCATTCACACTCTTTGTAATCGCTTCTTACACATTCAATACACGAATACTCTCTCTCTGCCCGTGGACGTAGATCTTATTCATAGATCGAACCACGTAAATCCTTGGTGTTCTTGCGCATTTATTTCCCTTACGAAATTAAGATCGATCAATAGGTAAGTCGAGTATCGTATCCACATGGATTGTAACGGGAAAATACAGAAGCTAACTCAATAATCCTTCATCATTATCCAAGTGACAGATTTGGTTTTGAAAATGTTTTGGAACTTCGAATATTAAATTCAAAGTCAAGAACAAAATAAAGTAATAAAGATAATAAACAATACTCAAAGAGATAATAAGAATGAAAGACTAACCCTATGGATGTATTAATCCTACCCACATCGTATGTTTATCCTGCTTCCTATTAACCAATTTTAATCCAGACAAGATGGGAGATCACATATGTAACCAACAATTTCAGTTATGACAATTGTGGCAGTAGATTACTAATTTCCTATTCATTACGCCTCAAGGTGAAAATTAGCAACCCAAAAGATCACAAAGAATATGCTTCCTACGAATGTTCCTATCTCGATACGACTCAAGGCTTATCTCAGATTGTGTATTCAAGATCGATTGACAATTAAAACTGTTAAGTATTTAACTGGCAACTATGTATGTATCAAGATTGATCAGAAATTAACACATAAATTTTAGCACCAAAAATCACAAATCAATGCTTGGAAGGTAAATAGTAATAGCAGGAATCACCACACTTAGGATAAAATCATACAAACCCTAGGATTAGAATGGAAAATTAGCTAGACATAATAATTGAAATAAAATATGAATTAAACAAAGAAATAAGAATTAAATTGATTAAACCCGTAATGTAGCATCGGAAGAACAATGGTTGGGTTCGTATCCAAATCCAAGAAGAAAACTGGAAAATAATGAATTTGCCCGGATGAAATCGTTCCCAAGCGATGATAATGCGTAGAACAATGATAAACTAAAGACTAAATGAATATAAATCAATACTAGAAGGAGAGTATGTGAAAAACTAGTAAAAACTGAAGGAAATCGTGCCAAAATAAGTGTGTTGTGTGTTGGAGGCGTATGAGCAAACCTAGGGGTATATATAGGCACAGGGCTGAACCCTAATTTGCGCCCAGCCGTCATGCCTCGTGGCCGGGCTCGCGGCCGCAATCTCGGTCACGAGCTCTGCCCGATACGTTCTGGGCACTTTCTTGCGGCCACCCTCGCGGCCGCGAGGGTGGTCGCGAGCTCCTGCGCAGAATGCGCGACTTCGCTGTTTCGCTCCGTTCTCTCGCGTCCGAACTCCGAATTGCGATCCGTTTGCGCCTATGGACTCCTATCGAGATACTCTTTAACATTGTAAACTTTTCAGATCCATATTTTTCATATCCATTTCATCATCTTTGGTTACATCTTTGCCTTGTGCATCGATTATCACCTGAAAAGCCTACAAAAACACCAAAGAGGAACCCCAAGAGCAGTATCTTCCAAAAATAGCTAAAAACATTAATATCGACTATATAAACGCACTTAAACCAATCTAAATCATCTTAATATAATATTAATAAATGAGTAAAAAATGCGTTTATCAATTTCCCATCCCTCTTTCTAAATTTTCTAGCGAGTGGGCTTGCCTAACCACCATAGCTGCCGACAGGGCCAACGACGACATATAACCCACAACTGTTGCCTTTCTCCTTCTCTCGGTTGACAACAACAAGGCCATCGTCTCCACCTCGACCCAACTGCAACATTGTGCCCATCTTATGACCCTTTTCCACTTTCGAACGAACGAACGAAGCAGAAAGCCACCACCGTCACCTCTCCCTTTTTCTTCGATCAGCCCCATCGCCATGGTGATGGAAATAGCGTCGCCTCTATCACCAGCTCTCCTCTCTCCCACTACAAAAAGGTAAATTACCGACGAAAAATACCATCGGCAGCTACAGCAAATCCGTCGGTATAAATAGTTACCGATGGTTACCGAAGGACAAAGAGGATAGATAAAACCGAAGTTGGTAAATAATTACCGATGGGAATGAGCCATCGGTAAAATTTACCGACGGATCACCGACATCGCTATTCTATCCTTGGTTGCATCATCATTTTTGTTTTCCGATGCTTTATCGATGGATGAGTCCGTCGGTACATACCGACAGTCTTGTCCATCAGTAAATATATCGCATCTTGACGACGTGCATCTATCGATAATCCATTGGTAATTTTTAAAATTTTTTAAATATTTTTTTGTATTAATCCTACCAAGCTACGATATTTACAAGTACACCGACCCATTAACAATTCTTTCATACTAAAAAAATAATCAACATACATATAAAATAATCAACATATATAGTACGATGTATCCAAATCACTAACAAAATAATATAGTATAAATATCCAACAATCTAAAATGAGTATCAGTCAGATCCTAATTTAGCATCATCATCTGGAAGGTCCTACTATGAACGGGTCATCATCTGCTGGCGGGTGAACATCTCCTTGAGGGCTTGGACCTGGCACTGCAGCTGGAGTCTCTCATCGTGCTCTGTCTGCAGCTGCATTTGCATCATATCAATTCGCTCATTACACTGCTGATGTGTCTTAGTGTCTGTTGTAGAACTACTGCTCAATTCCCATTTGGCTAGGCTCCATGCTAGGGTACCAGTGCCAAACATCCTCTATTTCTTATCGAGACGGCCTCTCATGACCTCGTTCACATAAATCTGAGTCAGATTTGCTCACTCTCCCTTCTGCTTATCAATGTCTTGCACTCTCGCCTGATTAATAAAATGAACTTCATCCATACTATTGACGATGATATATAGTTATTAGTTTTAAACAAAATTTACATCCACTGCTGCAGCCATGGGATATGTTTAAGTCTCATCCGCAGCTACGTGTAATGTCTTGAAAGATCTATATACACACTCATGGAGCGAGACTCCCTCATGTGATGCCTATTTATCAAAATGGAATTTAAAAAAATATTAATAATTGTCAACACATATAAGAATTTAATTTTTATGTAAAATTGTTCATCATCTCTTAGGCCATCAACACAACATACTTTGAACCGATACGATGCCTGATAATCCTTGTGTCAGGTTCATCTGGCTCAAACATCCTAGACTTTATTTCCATCTCGGACCTCTGAATCATGTCAGACCTATCCCAAGAAGTACATAAACCCTCCCATAACTCTTCAGATATGTATCATAACTTTCCTTCATTATTAGGTAGCCGACAAGCCTTCACATCATGTATGTGGTCAGAAAATCTGATGTGCACCCTCTGCTTCCATAAGGTGCGCATATCATGCTCCCACGCCTCAAACCATGAAATAAACTTTTTAAAAGACATATATTTTTATAGGTTAATTTAGCCTCAAAAAATTTAAATTTAACAAAAAATTACTAATCCGAAATTCATCAAAGTACATATCTTCATGTTCTGAAGTGTAGACTGTTCCGAACAAATTATTCTTCTAAGTCGCTCGCAATAGTACGAGGTCCTATAGAGTGGTAAGGTTGCCCCAAGTCGAATCTCTCGAGGAAGACTTAACAGGGCTTATGATGTGTTACGATTAAAACAGTAAATCTAAATCCTAAACTTGTTTGGGAGATGATACTTAAATAAAATAAACTGTAAAGTAAATCACGATGACAATTCAAACCAAGCGTTCAAAGCAATTCAGTTGCCAAAAAGGATAATTCAAGAGTGTGAGAAAGACTAGGGCATTAGGTTCTTCGCCTTGATTAATTAATTAATGCTTGCTTAAGAAATCTACCTACTCATGCAATCCTCTAACCTTTAATTTAAACACTCGACTTTTGTTCCGTAGATTAAACCTAAGTTATAAGATTTCACAAATAAATAAACCATTAGAGTACTCGTTTCCGGTAACATCTAACCTAATTGATTCGTATGGATGCAACGTATCTATCTCTCGATAATACACGAAACATACATAACAAAATGGTGATCAATCACTTAAAAGCAAACCCTATGATTCAATTTGTATACTTAATCAATACAAATAATCAATCAATTAATTTGAATCACCAAACCATAGAAAGAATATTAGTTCATGTTCATCTCACGGATCAAACAATTGAAATCAATAAAAATCATCAACTCAATAATCCAATGGAAAAAGAAGATAATAATCCTTACAATATCAATAGTCTTTGATGAATCTCTTCAATCAAGTGTTCTTGAATCACAAATTGCAAAGGAAATAATTGGAAAAACTTGAAAGGGAAAAATCACGTGAATGAGGCATGAAAAATAGTATGGAACTAGGGTTCATCGTGTTTTAAATCATATATATAGCTCTTGAAATTTCATGCATAGCGCCGGACGCGCGTGCTTCAAAACAAGGCAAAACACAGCTCGCCCAGCGCCAGACGCGGGCGTTCTATGGACGCTCGCATTTCGTAAGCCCAACGCCGGACGCGCCTGCTCTCGGGATGATTTTCACTTCGGCGCAGCGTCGGACGCAAGGAGTCTTTTGACGATCTTCACTTCGAGCGCCCAGCGCCGGACGTGGGCACTCTCGGATGCTTCCTCGCGATTCCAAGGCGCACCCAGCGCCGGCTACGCCGAGTCCGTCGCTTGGGTGCGCTTTATGCCCACAATGCTTTAAACACGATCAGACCCTACACAATTCGAAACATGATTTCAACAAAAGATATTCAAAAATAAACGAATAGGAATCAAATTATCTAAAACAACCAAATAAATACATAACAAAAAACATGCAAAACAACTCCCCCACACATAACTCTTTGCTTGTCCTCGAGCAAATTTTAGTTTCTTGAAAAGAATGGTACACATCGAATCAATACTTCAAGTCGAATCAATCACATATTCTCATCCTTTCAATGCATCTTAATAATATAATTCTCAATACAATTATCCTCATTTATCAATCCAAACATGTGACTTATTATAGAATAGTATGCTTCGACTCAAATATGCTTTCAGAAATCAATATACAACTTACAGGTTTCATTTAATGTTAGATGTCCCAATGATAAAAATAAATAAAGCATGTGGAACTTAAAACCGATTATAGGACAATAATCGTTAGGTGCAACCTTCAAGTTATACACTTTAGTATCCTAACGTAGTTTCCTATACACATAGCTTAGAGTCTCCATTCGAGAGACAACACAAGCAAGAGGGGTAATTATAAAAATCACATCATCACATCAATAATATTCAGATTTTTTTTTTCATTTCTTTTTTTTTTTCCACCAGAAAAATCACACAAGAAAAGGTCCCATGTAATTATATGACAACCGATAACACACATTGTCTAATCATAGCTTCCTAATCATGTCTCACGGTTCAAATTGATACCTAAGTTTCATCATATTAAAAACCATATATACCAAGACGACATGAAATTCAGATCAAAACACAATTAATCCAACTTTAAGCATAACTCTTCACGCACCATTTATTTCGAGAACATAAAATTCCTTCTCATCTAAAAAAGGCTAAAACAAACGGCAAAACACAAACACAAAACATAAATGTTTTTAACTTTAAATTTTCGCAGCCCCCACATATTAATTAGTTTCTGTTTTGATTAGGCAAGGTCTGTTTTGATTCATTGACAAGGATAAATATATTAGTGAAAATATTCAACTTTTGATTGATCAATAAAGACGATTCTCTCTTCATTAGCTCTTGAATTTTCTTGTGTTTGCGATTATCGACGATCGACGAGGCAGTCATCCCTCGTTCGTGTGTCATTCATCGTCCCGAGTTCTTTGCGTCAACTAAGCGAGAAACGGGTTCGTCGTCCATCCATTCGTTAAATCATCCATATCGTTATCCATATCATTATATATATCGTTATCCATATCATACATTATCCATATCATTCATTATCCATATCGTTATCCATATCATTATACATATCGTTATCCATACCATACATTATCCATATCATACATTATCCATATCGGGCATCAAGCACAAGACAAAACAGGAGATGGAAGTAGCCATGATACGAGCCAAGATTGTTGAAGATGTAGAGGCGACTATGGCAAGATTTTTGGCGGATCAATTGGGAGATTCGCAATGGAGTGGAGTTGCAACATTATGTCGAGTTGGAGGATATGGTTCACATGGCTATAAAGATTGAGAACCAACTTAAGAGAAGGGGTAATGGCGGTAACATCTAAGCAAAATCACCCAATTGGAGGCAGCCCCAAAATGTTAGTGGTTCTTCATCAAGAGGCACCAATGGAAGAAAGATGAGCATCCGAATGAGGAGTATGGCCATTTGAAAAGCCAAGAACAGATCCTACGAGTTACACAACTCAAGCCAACCCCGACGGCACCAAACCGTGATTTCAAGTGTTTTACTTGTCATGGAATTGGACATATTGCTAGAGAGTGTCCGAATAAGAGGTGATGATCATTCGGGATGATGGAGAGGTGGTGACCGATGATGAAGGAGAGCTACTAATCCGAGATGCCACCTTGGAGGATTCCGATGTTGAAGAGATCAAGCACCGGATGCACTCATTTTGTTGCTAGGAGAGCTTTGAGTGTAATGTAATCCGATGAGTGATACAAAGCAACGAGAGAACATCTTTCATACGAGGTGTCATGTCAAAGATAAGGTGTGGAGCGTGATCATCGATGGTGGAGTTGTACCAACGCGGCTAGCACGACCATGGTGAGAAGTTAGGCTACTATTAGTGAAACATCCCAAGCCATATCGGTTGCAAAGTGGCTGAATGATAATGGCATTGTCAAGGTGAAGCAAGTGAAGATTCCATTTCGCATCGAAAGTATGAGGATGAAGTTCTTTGTGATGCGATTCCGATGCAAGTCATATACTATTGGGACGACCGTGGCGCTTTGATAGAAAAGTGAAGCATAATGGTTTTGAACAAATACTCCCTCGAGTTCAATCAAAGAAAGTGTCACTTGTTCCTCTTACTCCAAAACAAGTTTATGAGGATCAAGTGTCTGTTGCAAAAGGAAACAACTAGTTTAATTAGGTCTCTTATATTAATTAGTTTCGTTTTGATTAGGAATCCTTCTTTGACAAGGATTAGGGTTCTTTATTTTCCTTTTGATTAGGAACTTATTCGACAAGGATTAGGTTTCTTTATTTTCGGTCTATATAAAGGCTTGTAAGCATATGAAAATAAACAAGATTCAGAGGTTTTGGGATATTCCATCTTGTTCGCTCTTCCGTTTGCGTCTTGATAGATCCTTCATACCGGCGAGGATCGATCACAAAACCTACAAAAACAACAAACAAAGACAAGTAAAACAACTAAAGCAACACGCCAGAAATAAACATACTCTACAATAGTGATGAATCACTATTGGTCGATGCGGTTATACATGAAATGTGGTCCAAGCATTCCATTTAGCCTCAAGAGCAGCCATGCGCTGATTCTACTCGATCATCTGATGGTTATACTAATTCCAGCGCTGGTTCTGCTCATGCCACAATCGATTCTGTTTGTCAAGACGTTGGTTTTACTTATCAAATCGGGAATAAATATCTTGACGAAAACCAGTCCAGTGGCCAGCCAATTCACTCTTGAACTGGCTCAGTTCTTCACGTATGAAGTTGTACCCTTGTCCCGATACTCCTTGCTGTGAAGGAAATTATGGATGATTGGGATCGACACTGCTCTGAACCGGCTCTGTGTCATCTCTTACCTCGGTGTGCTCGTCGCCCTCATCTTCGGATGCAAGAGTGGTATAAAAAATGATCATATCGCCAGTAGGCGCATGAGATAGTCCCGCACCTGCTGATTGGGCTTCTGCGAGCTGCGCATGCAAATATCTCTTCACACAATTCCTCGAATGATGAGGTACAAGAGATGTCTCATTATAAGCAAAAGGGACGCCTCGAAGCTTACTAAGATCAATCATCTTAGGTCGGATAAAATCTTACCCTGGATATGGATCGTTCCTCATTATTAATGATCCCTAAATGTACTGATAGGCCATATAAAGAATGTCGGCGAAACCTTGGTCTTCTTGATCGTGCATGTGAGCAAGAATACCTCAACAGTGTTGACCTTGTTGGCCTGCTCATTCCCGAAAACATTAAACGCGATGAATTTACGCACCATTGCCAATGCTGCATCCTTAATGAATCCACTCGGCATTCCTACCGATGACCAGTTGTTAAATCCTAACAATTCTTGCCACGCCTATCTAACATTAAATGAGGGTGGTACACAGCGTGCACCTGAAGTCGGAAATCTAAACACCCTTTTCATAATACGAGGCGTGACAGCATACTCTTGACCAAACAGACGACATGTCATAGAGTTGGATTCATCATCAAAGTTCATAGTGTAATAGAATTCAATCAATAATGGGGAATGACCCGACAATTTCATCATAGCATATTGAAGAAGTACTAAGTTCTTTAAATATTTCTTAGTTTTATCTTCAATACCCAAACTTTGCATCAATTGCCAATTGAATTGACACGGATGAGTTACCTCTTGCTGTATAAAACGACGATAAAGTGTACCTTCCACCGGATTGTAAATGGAAAATGGGCTGAGTACATTCTACCGATGTCTTCCAAAGGTTCCTCCATAGGAACATCATCTTCTCGAGGGTGACGGGAGCTGGATCCGGTAACTTGGTTTGTTCGAACAATACTGATACACATGCGAGTGGGCACTGGACGAACGCGAGAAAAATCGGACAGAGATTGAGCATGGGCTCTGGGCAAGTGAAACGCTGGACGCGATGTAGCGTCGGACTGAGCTGGGGTGGCGCTGTGGCGCTGTCGCCCTGGATCGAGCGCCGGACGCGAGAAAACGGGCGTTGTACGAAAAGAACGTATGGGAGCAGAAGCTGGGCGAGCGCCGGACTGGGTCAAGCGAGTGCAGGGCGAGCGCAGCACTGGAGATAGCGTCAGACGAAGGTTGAGCGATGCTAGGCGCTGACGACGCTCGTACAAGAGCGCTGGGTGGAAAGGGCGCACGGGCGCTGTGGATGAATGGGCACGGTAGGGCACTGAGGGAGCTCTGGCAGCAGACGGTGGAGAGCACTAGGGCGCTGCAAACACCGGACGCGTTGAGAGCGCTGGATGGTGAGAGCAAAAACGGGCACGGACACGCTGAAGCGAAAAGCTCGACGTTGGGCGTAGCACTAGACGGGGCTTGAGCACCGGACAGGGAGAGCGCTGGGGCGCGGACGGAGAGAGAGAGACGCCAGACAGAGAGATAGAGCGACGCTCAAGATTTTCGTGGGCTAGGGTTTGGGCACCCTTAGCCCTTTTATACGTGTGAGAGATATATTAATATTTTTTATTTGGGCCCAGCACCGGTTTCACTACGTCCGGCGCTGGGAGAGCATCGCTGTCCCTTTAGCATCTCGCACCCAGCACCGGTTTCATCGTGTCCGACGCTAGGTGAGCTCCTTGTACTCTTCTTGCATAGCACCCCAGCACCGGTTTCGATGCGTCCGATGCCTGGGGTACCTCTCTGGATGACGTTTTGCGTGTGCTCAGTGTCGGTTGGCTTGCGTTCGGCGCTTGGATTTTTTTTTTTCTGCCCAAAAATGTCATTCCACACTTCTATGTTTCCTATCCATATTCCAATGACTCCTAAATAATGCAAATCCTAATCCTGCACCACACAAAACGAAAACAAAAACAAAAACAAAGCAAAACGAAAAGAAAACAAAAACAAAGCATAAAGAAACGTGGGTTGCCTCCCACGTAGCGCTAGTTTTAACGTCGCCAGCCCGACCATTGATTCCTCATTTTGTTGAATTTTGTCGGGCGAGAAGCTTCGTTCCAACTCTCATTATCCAACGCGCCTCTGCTAGGCGATAACCATACTCCGGTGAGTAAGGTGGCGGCTTATTCAACTTATTCTTGAATCGTACTTCACCCCGATCTCCCTCATACCTAACTTGGAGCTTGGGGTCAGTCTTCTTGTTGTCGATTTCTTTATGACATGATTCATTATCAACTTCTTCCTTGGACACATGTACCTGCAACACCTTATTCTTGTCCGTAATATCAAGTGCAGTTATAGAAAAACATGACGTAGAAGTAGAAATAGTAGAACTATCACTAGTACTATTAACTTGGAATGTCTCCGTCTTTCCCAACACAGTCAAACTTATCATTCCCTTATTAAAATCAATAAGGGTATTTGTTGCAGCCATAAATGGCCTACCTAGCAACAACGGATGTCCACTCTCATGTTTTCCAGTCCATTCTCCCATATCAATAACAACAAAATCAACCGAGACTAGAAGATTATCCATTCTTATTAGGACATCTTCGATCACACCTTTCGGGTGTCGAATAGTCCCCTCGGCAAGTTCTAACCGCATGCGGGTTTGTTTTAAGTCCCTAAGTTTTAATGCGTTGAATAAAGAGAAAGACATCAAATTGACCCCAGCACCCAAATCAAGCATCCCCGATGCAGATTTTCCATTACCAAAAGAAATATTAAGAGTAAAACTACTTGGATCATGTTGCATTTGTTTTGGTTGGTGCTTAATGGGCTTCTCCGACTTAACTTCTGCTTTTTTCATATCCCCTGCTTTTTGCTTTTTGACTATTAGACGACTTGGGAATGGAACAGGTGGCTCATAAACTCTGCGAGGCTTAACTTCTTCCACTTTGATCTCTTCATCAACCTCACACCTCTCATTGTCACTTGCATAAGCAGTAACGGCCTTGGCATGCTCCGATTGGCTAGGAAACTTTCCCTTCTGGTCTCGTCGCACTAATTGTTCAACAGTCCCAGCCAACTGTCCCACTTGATTTTCTACTCTTTTTATCGATGCTTCCAAAGATTCAAATCTCAAGTTACTTTCTTGAATAAAAATCTGTAGCGTATCCTCAAGTGTCGGTATCTTAGGTGCATCAGGCTGCTGCTGAGTTTGCGGAGGTTGCTGTTAGAATTGGGCTCCCTGACTAGATCCCCCTTGATTTTGACTCCAAAAGAAATTAGGATGATCTCTCCAGCCAGGATTGTGAGAATTTGAAAAGGGATCATATCTAGGCCTCAACTGATAACCTTGCTGATTACCTCGTTGGAACCCTTGCATGGCATTAACTTGCACTTCTTCATATGCCATCTCACTTGCTCTTTGGCACATATTTGCTCCATGTCTTGTTTCACCACAAAGGCCACAAGTTTCCATTGACATTACTTGTTGTTGTTGGAATTGAGGTGGTGTCTGAGGCTCGTTTGCTCTTAATAGCTGTACTTGGCGAGTGAGATCCGCCAATTGCTGTGTTATTTCATAATTAGGAGTCACCTCATTTGCTGCAGATGGTCTTCGTCCAGCACTTCTCCTTTGCGAATTTGCAACTAAAGTCTCCAAAATCTCGCTAACATCATCGGCAGTATAACTACCAATGTCTTCTCCAGCCGCATTGTCTATCATGTATTGAAAATACATCGTCAATCCATCATAGAAAAATTGATTAAGAAGCTCAGGTAGGTAATGGTGATGTGGACATTGCTGCTGTAGCGACTTGAAACGATCCCATGCCTCATGTAGAGGTTCTCCAGCAATTTGCTTAAATGTAGCAATCTTAGCTCTCAGCTCTTGTGTTTTCTTATTCGAGTAGTATTTTCCCATAAATTTATCATATACGGCTTGCCAACTCGTCAGTGAACCAGGTTGTAGAGACATCAACCATGTCTTAGTTCTATCCTTTAAGGTGTAAAGAAAACACCTCATTCTCAACGTATCTTCTATGAGCTCGTTCAACAGAAAGGTATGAACAACTACATAGAACTCCCGGATGAAGTTCAAAGCATCCTCACTCGGCATCCCATAGAACGAAGGTAGAAGGTTGAAGTGAATAGGCTTCAACTCGTAGTTTCGGGCCGGATCCTCGAAGACTATGCATGACGTTGTCACCCCAATGACGGGTCGAGCAAAGTCACGCATCCATTGGTTTTCTTCCTCGTTGGCTCCTCCATTGGCTGCCATTTCCTCTGGTACGAATTCCTAACTCGGAGATCTAGTCTCCATATTCTCGTGCTCAAATGTTGTCACGACCAGACTTTGCTAAGGATAGCCAAGTTGGGAAAACCGCGACTAGGGAGGGGAAATTAGAAGAGGGGATAGAAAGAGAATTGATGTTGCTAGAATGAACCGAATTGAATGAGAATTATCCAAAATGTATCATATATAGACAAAAGGGGTGTCCGTTACAAGGATCAGACCATAATAAGTTCATAATTAGCTCGAGACTACAAAAACGAGTGTATGCATCGGAAATGAAAATAAGATACATGTATGAGGACATGCATCTTCCCCAAGAGTTTATCTAATATGTCTGACAAAAGCCCGCTCGACACTCCATCTTCACCTATCACTGCCCAACCTGCATATTTAGAAATACATGCAGGGCTGAGTACAAAGCACTCAGTGGTCACAATGTCGAAATATACATATATAATTGTCAAGCCATTCCAACAGTAATGCAAGGGATTTTAACGTAAAAGGCTCAAGCTTACTAAATTCTGTTGGATTTGTATACTGAAAGCAGTTTTGGTTAAGCTTGTATACAATGTTTCCTGTTACCACTATTACAATCTCCTATCCGAAATGAATACTTGATTGTATATATCTCGTGTCCCCTTATCTCATATATAAGTTAGATCATACATTGTGTAGAAGATCACGTAAGTCCGTATGATTGGTCAAGCTTAATGAGATATAAAAGTTTCACAAATTGAGACAACTTGAGGACGAGTTGTCGGTATAGGCATGTATAGATAAGAAGTGACTTGACTTGGTTGCTTATCTATGTTGGTACGTCTCGACGTATTCAAGGATCAACAGTGAGATGAGTTCTTCTATCTGACCGTCGTGAAGAACCAAGATCTCGGTGACTTACGATGATCTAAACCTCGATAAGGTATTAGATGAGTATGAGTTGCTGACCATCACTTTGACTTGTTATGGGTGAGGGTTATATGTTCTAACCCAATATTCTCCGCATCTTGGGTGGTGACAATGCTTGTATGTCATGCTAGTTATCTCAGACGAGTCACCGTATCCGCTAGGATGATGACGCCCCTTAAGGAGCTCAAAGGTTTATTGTACTAAACCCGCAGTTGAGTTAGCTCAAGTACAATAATAAGGTTGAGTGATACTACTTAAGGAATTAAAGATATTAATTATTTTAAGCAATGTAATGCTATAAATAATTAATGGACGCTCGATATCTTAAATACGGGATTCGTAATGTCTAAGTGCAAGCCCGACTCAACTTCTAATAAAGGGTAAGTCGGCATTTATTCTCTAGTGGCATGAATAAATGTTTATAAATTAATTTATGTTCGGGGTGAACATAAGATAATTAATTTATTTGAGGCCCATCTTTATTCCTATCATTTGATCCTGGTGGCCCATCCAGCCCGTAAGCTAGGCAAAATCGCGCCCCTATGCTCTTCAAGGCAAGGATTTGATTCTCTTTATCCTATAAGGATATTATTATATTTATGGGATATGCATAGATCCTTTCCATATAAGATTATGGTAATAATCCTTTCCATAAAGGTTTATGGTAATTTCCATATGGGATTATGGTAATTTCCATAAAGGATTATGGTAATTTCCATATGGGATTATGGTAATTTTATATGGGATTATGGTAATTTCCATATAGATTATGGTAATTTCCATATGGGATTATGGTAATTTCCATATAGGATTATGGTAATGCATTATAAATACGAGGTAAGAGATTAAATCTAGATCAATGATTAATAATCATCATCATTATTTTCGAGAATTTGAGGGTTCATCCTTTGAGAGATTTTCAAAATTCTTGAGAGCTTGAGGTGATTTTCCAAGCATTCTCCATAGATCGTCCTCACTCGACGTTGGAGATTGGGCAACCGGATACGATCCGAAGGTCAAAGCACGAGTCTCGATCCATTCCGCCTCGGCAGATTCAAAGGTAAACACGAGAAAACCCCAACGTGTTGCAATTAATTATATAGGTGCATGCTAGGTATATAATCAATGTATGGTGAGTTAAACATCCAAGATAGATCCTCGGAAGAGGGCTAAACATAGTTTTTCCCTACAAATTCTTTTGTGAATCTTAAAGTTTGACTGATCAGTCTAAGTTCTTTTGTAACCACAATATCTGTAACAATTGTTGTGTCCCGGAAAGGAGGCCTCCTTCCACGGTCACCGGATCGATCACCCCTTTAGGATGACTCTCGGTCACTTGTGTACACAAATCCTGCCTAGGGGTCCCTAGCACAGGACTCGAATTCGATTCTCGGGTTTTGGCATAGCCAAACACAGATAGGTATCATACATAAATCTCAAAACATTTATGGCAAGACAATATTTGAAACATTTTCAGTTCAAAGATTTTGAAAAGAAAATAACTGCTTGAATGAATCATTTGATTTCGTTTATATATAAGAAAGCCCACCTGTCAGCACTATTGCTCACAAGTTCACAGTCCCTTCTATTGCGGTCATGTCACCTCGTCGTCCGACCTTTATTACAAGAAAATAAATAAGAAGTCCGAAACGAAGGATCATTCTTATCGAAAGAATTCTCAAATCTTATTCGATAAGATTTTATTAGAAATTTTTATGTTCTGATTAAGTTTTGCGTTAATCAATATTAATAATATCGATAATTCTAGCTCACTCTTTAAAGTCTAGAAATTAAAGGACGTTTCGTTCGCAAGATTGATTAAGATGAAATCGATCGCTAATTAATAATGGATATTAGACGGATCTTAATTAATTATTCCATAATTAAAGGCTAACCCAATAGCTAAATTTATGAGTCTAAACTAACTCTTCTTAAGCTAAATTTTATTATTCAAAAGGGCAAGGAAAACCAATTAAATAATAAACGAATTTCGAATCTTCGTCCCAAATATTCACCAATTAAAGGTCTTCTAAATATTTAATATTAAGAACCACAAACCAAAATAATTTAATTAAAAGAAAACCCAAGGATTAGTAATAGCAACCCATATTTATTTATATAAGTTACTGGGCACGGATTTAAAATGATCCTAACCCATCATCCCTTTCTTTTATTTACCCTTCTCGGCCCAGCCATAGAAATAGGCCGTCGAGTTTCTACCTGTAACTTGCTTAGCCTACCACCCCCGTCTCTTGCTCTGCCTCCAGCGCCGCCACGCCATCCGACGCTCTGCCGCGCCATCCGACGGTCCACCGTCGTCCCCCCTTCCTTTCAGCGTTGTCTCTATTCTCACAGTACCACTGCAGACGCGCACACGCACTGGGTGAATCTATCCCCATCCCTTCTGTTTCTCTTATATCTATTATTTTATTTTTCTTGTTTGTGTTTTTGGGTTCGTCGCCTCCGTTGGGCTCCGGGGAGGCTCTGTCGAGGTTGATTGGCGTCGCCGCCGTTTGCCTTGAGTTTCTGCCCTTGATGGGCCACATTGTCCACTTGGTTTCTTGTTCAACAACCGAGCCCTAGATGGCTCGGTCCTATCGAAGCCTATGTTCATTCAGTTTAGTACACTTAGAATTTGATTTAGTTATTTTATTGACGTTGTTTCATCTCCCGTTGAGATTTGAGCATTTAGCATATGGGTTATCGATTCCTATGTGGATGTCATTATAAAACTCTACTGGAAGGATGGCAGAAGAATAGGGAGATGTATATTATGCTGGATTATTGCAGTAGTCGAATCTAGGTTTTCTTTTTGCAATAACATGTACTGTATTTTCTCACAATATCTAATACTGAAAGAAAGCAGTAAATGGGACGAAAATGAATATGTTGTGGTACCTTGCATTGGATTTCTGTTTGTTTGCTGTTGGGATAACTGTTGGATCAATAATGATTCAAGTCATAAATATGGTTCATTAAAGATGGTTAACTGAAAGGATTTGAAAAGAATAAGGGTGAATAACTTTTACCTCAACACCTTGAGAAAACAATGGTTTTCCTCCTTCTGGGAATGGAACGTGTGAAATGTGTTGAAGGGTAAGGGTATTTGAATTGTTATTTTCTAGTTCCTATAGTACCAAAACTGGGTAGAGGTGTAGGAGGTTACTTTGATGTAGACCTTGATTGTAAGGGTCTCATAAAGTTAATTGGGAGTAAGGAAAAGTTTGATGGGAATCTGAAAAGTGTGATTTGATGTTAATCGTGATATAAATTATCTGGTTCGATACGTTTCTACATTAATTCTCGATTTTGGTTAATGTTTTTAATTCGATAACGATTCTCGTTCGTTGAGTACGCGGTAATTCAATTATTCGATATACTAACGCGATTTCAGTGAAGTAATTAAAAGATAATAATTCGATATAACGTAATTATCAACGCGGGGCATTACATTCTACCCCCCTTAAGAAAATTTCGTCTCGAAATTTGCATACCTTAGTCAAACAGTTCTAGGTATTTATCCTTCATCTTGTCCTCGAGTTCCCATGTGGCTTCTTCTTGACCATGATGTCTCCACAAGACTTTTACCGATGTGATTGATTTGTTTCTAAGTTGATGCACTTTTCGATCCAAAATAGCTTCAGGTCTTTCTTCATAGCTCAGGTCTGGATTGAGAATCATTTTGTCTTGGTGAACTACATGCTTTGGATCAAACACGTATTTTTGGAGCTGTGATACGTGAAAAATGTTATGGACATTTCCAAAGCTTGGAGGCAATGCCAATCTGTAAGCCACTGGACCTATTTTGTCTAGGATCTCGTAAGGTCCTACAAAACGAGGTCTTAGTTTACCATTGACACCAAATCTGATTATCCTCTTCGAAGGTGATACTTTTAGGAAGACCTTGTCTCCTACATCAAAAAGTAGCTCAGTTCGGCGTGTGTCAGCATATGGATTTTGCCTATCTTGGGCCTCCTTTATTCTTCCTCTGATCTGTCTGACAATTTCTATCATCTCATTGACCGTTTCGGGTCCTAACATTTTTCTTTCGCCTACTTCATCCCAGTAAAGTGGTTATCTGCACTTTTTCCCATACAACGCCTCGTATGGAGCTATATCAATGGTCGCCTGGTAACTGTTATTGTAGGAAAATTCAATCAGTGGTAGTACTGATTCCCAACTTTCACTTCGGTCGAGTACCACTGTCCTCAACATATCTTCCAGAGTCTGAATCGTTCTCTCTGCCGACCATCAGTTTGTGGGTGGAAGGCGGTACTAAAGTTTAATCTTGTGCCTAACTCTTTCTGTAAGCTTATCCAGAATTTGGATGTAAACTTAGAGTCACGATCTGAGGTGATTGACACTGGCACACCATGTAGGCATATGATCTCACGGACATACAATTGGGCTAACTTGTCGGATCCGTAAGTGATTGGGATTGGTATAAAATGTACGTATTTTGTGAGTTGATCTACCACTACCCAGATAGCAGTGTTCCCTTGTTTTGATTTTGGCAAACCTGTCAAAAAATCCATTGCGATGTGCTCCCACTTCCATTCTGGTATTTCTAAAGGCTGCAACTTCCTATAGGGTCGTTGGTGCAAAACCTTGACTTGTTGACATGCCAGACACCTTTCCACAAATGAGGCTATATCTCTCTTCATACCATCCCACCAGAACCTCTTCTTCAAGTCTTGATACATCTTTGTACCTCCTGGGTGGGCGGTGTAAGGTGTTTCATGAGCTTCGCCCATGATCTCATTTTTGAGTTCCCCGTCGTGTGGGATGCACAATCTATTTTTAAACACGATGGCGTTGTCTAGCGCCTCGTGGTAACCTCCAGGGTTATCTGTCCTTATTTTCAAACGAATCTTTTCCAAGATTTAGTCTTACCTCTACATGCTTATGATCAGTTCCCTTAAGTCAGGCGTCGCTACCATTGTGACAATAATTCCCTCAACTGACTTCGGTGGTTGTACCACTTCTAAGCTCATCATTTGGAACTCCTTTAAGAGTTGCTCTTCTTGAGTGAGGAGAAGCCCTAACTTAGGGTGAGTTTTACGACTCAAGGCGTCAGCTACCACGTTAGCGTTGCCCGGGTGGTAGTTTATACCACAATCATAATCTGTAACCAGTTCGAGCCATCTTCTCTGCCTCATGTTGAGATCCTTCTGTTCAAAGAAGTATTTGAGACTTTTATGATCTGTATATATCTCACATCGAACTCCGTAAAGGTGGTGTCTCCAGATCTTCAGGGCATGTACCTCTGCTGCTAATTCCAGATCGTGCGTAGGATAATTCACCTCGTGTGGTCTGAGTTGTCGCGATACATAGGCTATCACTTTCCCTTCTTGCATTAGTACGCAACCCAATCCATTTTTGGATGAGTCCGTATAGATCGCATATTCCTTGTCAAATTTCTTTGGAGCAGCTTAGCACCGTGCAAATGGTCGATCTCTCTTCGAGTTCTTGAAAGTTTTCCTCGCATTCACTGGTCCACGTATATTTGATTCCTTTTCGAAGTAGTTGTGTCATTGGCCTTGCTATTTTGGAGAATCCTTCAATGAATCTCCTATAGCAGCCTGCCAACCCTAAAAAGCTTCTGATCTCGTTAGGATTAGTGGGTGACTTCCAATCACGTACTGTTTGCATCTTTGCGGGGTCCATTTTGATTCCCTCTAACGACACAATATGCCCAAGAAAAGTGACCTCGATGAGCCAAAACTCACATTTGGAGAATTTGGCATAAAGTTGTTCTGTTCTCAAAGTTCCTAAGACGACCTTTAAGTGTTCTTCATGATCTCTCTCGTCTTTAGAATAGATGAGGACGTCATCTATGAAAACTAAGATAAATTTATCTAAGTATGGGTGAAATACTCGATTCATGAGATCCATGAACACCGCAGTGCATTAGTTAATCCAAGGCATAACTACAAACTTGTAGTGGCCATACCTAGTTCGGAAAGCGCCTTGGGTATGTCTTCCGGTCGAATCTTCAATTGATGGTACCCAGACCTCAGATCTATCTTTGAGAATACACTCTCTCCTTTAAGTTGATCAAATAAATCGTCTATCCTTGGGAGCGGGTATTTGTTTTTAGCCGCCTTGTTCAGCCCCTATAGTCTATGCACATTCTCAAGGTACCGCCTTCTTCTTCACGAAGAGCACAAAGCGCCCCCATGGAGAGACACTAGGCCTGACAAAACCTAAGTCCAAGAGTTCTTGGAGTTGCATCTTGAGCTCTTCTAGTTCTTTCGGAGCCATTCTATATGGTGCCTTTGACACCGGGCTGATCCGGTTCCATGTCGATGGTAAATTCCACTTGTCTATCCGGGCGGTAACCGTGTAGTACGTCGGGGAAGACATCTTGATAATCTTGTACGATTGCTACATCCTCGATTTTTTTCTTGTCTTCAGCTTCTCCGTTTAGGTAAACAAGGTAAGCTTGGCACCATTTCTTTATCATCTTTGTTGCTTTGCAGGCGTAGACGAATACGCCTCCTTCTCGCCCATGCTAATTCCATGGAAACTTGTTGGTTTCTTTCCTGGAGGTCGGAATGAGATTTATCTTTCTTTGCAAAGGATGGTGGCATAGTTTTCGGCTAGCCAATCCATTCCTAGGATTATGTCGACGTCCCGTATTAACATAATCATGAGATTATTTGCTAAGACCTTATGACCTCCGAAGACTAGTTCAAGATTTGAGCAAACGTGTGTGATTTCTACAATTCCTCCTACTGGTGAAGATACCTTCATTCTAGGTTCAGCCCGTTCCGTTATGAGTTCTAAGGTATCTACGTATAGACTAGCTATGAATGAATGCGAGGCACTCGTATCAAATAGAATTATCACAGGTATATCGAGGAGTTTACCCATACCTGCCAGGTTTCCCTGGTGTTTCTCGGGCTGTTTCTGCTTCAGTGTGTATGTCCTAGCTTGTTGTGGGTATCCTTGTTGTTGTCGTTGCTGATAGGGTGGTGGTCGTGGCGGTTGGCGCTGTTGGGGTTATGCTTGCATTGCCCGTAAATTTTGCACTTGGGCTGGTGGATTCGGTTTTACACCCACCCCTTGCTGTTTGCTAGGGCAAAACTTCGCAAAATAGCCCTTCTGGCCGCATATGTAGCACCCGCTACCACCAGCATTGCAGAATCCCTTGTGCATTTTGTTTTGCAATTTGGACAAGGAGGAGATTGTGGTTGATTTTTTCCCACTTGGTTGGTAGTAGCAAGTCTTCCGAAATTCTGCTGTTGGTGTGGCCGTCCTTGCCACGGTTTCCTTTCAGCCTGTCCATGGCCGTTGTCGTCCCACTTCCGTTTCCCTTTGAAGTTATGGGACTGAGTCTGCGGGGGTGTCGGTGTTGGAGCTGTTACTGATCTTTCCCCTGGCATTGCCCCTTCGATGTCCAGGGCTCTGCTGAGCTATTCAGAGTATGAGAGTCCACCATGGCTTGCTAATGCCATCCTAATTTCGTGCCTCAGACCGGCACAAAATTTCTCAGCCATCTTCTCGTCTGTGTCCACCTGTTGTGGAGCATACTTGGACATGTCGCAGAATACCCTATCATATTCTGTCACTGACATCCTCCCTGTTTTAGACTGTAGAATTCCACCTCTTTCTTCTTGCGATAACTTTTGGGAATATACTTGTCATACATTCCAGTCTTGAATTGCTCCCAGGTGAGATTTTCCAGCTGATATGGTGTCATTGTTTTCCTTCGTGCCTCCCACCAGTAATCAGCTGATCCAGTCAGCTGAAAGGCTACGCAGCTCAGATGCTCTTGGTCTGTAAAGTGCAAGAAGTCGAAGATGCATTCTAAGGCTCGCATCTAAGTTTCAGCTTCAGCCGGGTCTCCAACCCCATTAAAGACTGATGGATTTTGGCGTAGGAAGAGCTCCTCGATTCTACGCTCCGGTGGTGGAGGTGGCGGGGGTATCGCTCCTCGTCCCCATTCCGGGAATCTGGGTGCTCCTCGAGGGACCCTTCCCCTTCCTCTTGGACGTCCTCTTGGCAGCATTCTATTAAGTCAAGAGATATATCATCAGTACAATCTAAAATGATACAGTATACAACAAATGCGTGATGTTAATTATCTCTAGATTTCACCCTCAGATGTTTCATATCTACTCTCCCTCAAAAGTAAGACTTATAAATTAAACAAACGATCTCAATCGATGCAAATGACCATCAAATTCATGAAAGATAGATATAGATAACAAAATTGCGTCAAAGAGGACTTATACATATGAAGCTTCAAAAGATGTACTATCTAAGTACATGGCATGATGCTTATCTAACTGGCTTAGCATCATAAAAGGTACTTAGCCACGGGTATCTAACAGTCTATGCCTCCGTGCTAACAAAAGAGAGTCATGGTCTCACTACCAACAAATCCTACGGAATCTACATTTCTGTCTATCTTACCATCACCGACATAATGTCATAGTCATAATCTTACAAAAACATCGGAATGAATCATCATTTCCGGAATACATAGATCAATGCATACATATATAAAAAGACTATCCATACCCCTAAACTCCTAATGCTGGGGTCGTGGTGCTACAGTCGGTATCCTCCTCCTGGGGATCTTCTTCTGGATCATCCTCTTCCTCCTCGACCATGTAGTCGGGCTCCTCTTCTGGAAATGAGGAATCTCATGTCCCTTCACCTGCAGTAGCGGCGACGTCAGTGGGGTACGCGGTGCCCTCCACTCTCGTAGGTAGGGGCTCGAGATGGTAGGTTCCCACCATGCCGTATTCAGCAGAATCATCATCCTGCATAGGGGCCTTACCATCTCTCACGAACTGCCTAGCCTAGGCTATGGTCATGTCGACGTCGGCCATGACTGTCGTGAACTCCTCATCTCCCGTAGACATAAGGTGCTGCCGTGATAGGATAGACTGGTAGGCAGTCGGTATTGGTGGTGGGGAATCTCGGCGGATCTGAGGACGAGAGGGTCCTACCTCATCGTCGACCTGGTCATGAAAGCTCCGTGTAGGAACCAATGGTGGCGAGACCTGTGGCTGTGGAGAGCCTTGCGGTTGAGTCGGTGGGGCTTCAGGAGTAGCTGCCCGGCAGCAATCTCGGGGGATGCCTACTGTACATAGGCATGGAGGTCGACCCCTCCCTGTAGGTAGTCTTCAAACCTCCCATATGGTCCTCTTGGGGCTCTTCCCGTACACAGTAAAGTAGTACTGTAGTATAGAGATGAAGACAATGAAGTCTCCACCCAAGTCATAGTAATCACCGCAACGGAAGACGTGATCAGGCAATTTCTCATTGGCCCATCCTTGCCAATCGGATGGCAACAGAGAAATAAGTCAACGAATGCCATCATATCCTGATACTCCATGTTTATTGGCCTCTAGCCAATGTCTATGATAGCCTGCTAGGAATTATCTTTGATTATCTCCGTGGCAATGGGCGTAGGTGCGGTAGGATCGCCTAACGCTCTCTGGGCTCGCGTGTCTCGGAAGTGGCCTCCGTCGGGTGTGTATTGTCCTAGCCATCTATCAAAGAAAAGCTCTTGCCGTCAGACTCATGATAAGCATACACAAGATATATCAGTAATAAGATTCTATAGATCTCGTGACTATGACCTAACAATCCTCAATATCACACATAGTAAATAAAATTATGATTATCTTATCATATTGATCACTATATCTAAAACTTACATATGTACCGAGAGTTATTGGTAACTCAACATTTAGAACTTACTATCTTCTTTACACCAGAGTTTCTTTCTAGCATCTTATGCTATTGATCTCATCACTTCCTTATATAGTGGTAATAGAGATGCTCAAGTGAACTCAACTTGTTGCTCGATAAAATTAATTATCCCATTGCCCTTGTCTCTATAATATATATCAAAAGAAATTCTATCGGTTAAGACAATAGTCAACCCGGTGTTCCGATGTATGTGAACAATCCGAGCGAAAGACTAAGTCCATATCACTCATTTTTTAGTGGCATTCTCTTCAGTCGTTGATTGCATTTTTGTTCTCGACCACTTCGTATTCCTTCAGTAACTCCCTTATTTGATTTGGGCTCTTTACTGCGAAATGAACATCTGATTTTCTTATGTTCTTGTTTCTACGTTCTCTCATAGATGGGATCATGAAATCTTATAACGCTCTATGTTTTGAGGATGAATTCAATCTCGTTCTAAGTAGCACGTACATCCAAAGACATGTACTAATTTAATTCTTTCAAGCGGTTCATTTTCACAAGGTTGAATATTTTCATACCTTCTTTTCTCGTTGAGCGTGATGCGATGGAGTGCTGAGCTTTTGTCAATTGACTTTACTATTCCAGTACTCAAACTAGACTCAATTGGGTACTCTTGGATTCAGAGCAGTACCTCGCTCTGATACCATTCTGTCACGACCAGACTTTGCTAATGATAGCCAAGTTGCGAAAACCGCGACTAGGGAGGGAAATTAGAAGAGGGGATAGAAAGGGAATTGATGTTGCTAGAATGAACCGAATTGAATGAGAATTATCCAAAATCTATCATAGACAAAAGGGGCGTCAGTTACAAGGATCAGACCATAATAAGTTCATAATTAGCTCGATTATGAATGACCGAGCATTAGACTGACTACAAAAACGAGTGTACGAAGCGTAAATGAAAATAAGATACATGTATGAGGACATGCATCTTCCCCAAGAGTTTATCTAATATGTCTGACAAAAGCCCGCTCGGCACTCCATCTTCACCTATCACTGCTCAACCTACATATTTAGAAATACATGCAGGGCTGAGTACAAAGCACTCAGTGGTCACAATGTCGAAAGATACATGTATAATTGTCAAGCCATTCTAACAGTAATGCAAGGGATTTTAACGTAAAAGGCTCAAGCTTACTAAATTCTTTTGTGAATCTTAAAGTTCGACTGATCAGTCTAAGTTCTTTTATAACCACCATATCTGTAACAATTGTTGTGTCCCGGGAAGGAGGCCCCATTCCACGGTCACCGGACCGGTCACCCCTTTAGGATGACTCTCGGTCACTTGTGTACACAAATCCTGCCTAGGGGTCCCTAGCACAGGACTCTAATTCGATTCTCGGATTTTTGGCATAGCCAAACACAAATAAGTATCATACATAAATCTCAAAACATTTATGGCAAGATAATATTTGAAACATTTTCAGTTCAAATATTTTGAAAAGAAAATAACTGCTTGAATGAATCATTTGATTTCGTTTATATATAAGATAGCCCACCTGTCAACACTATTGCTCACAAGTTCACAGTCCATTTTGTTGCGGTCACGTCACCCCGTCGTCTGATCTTTATTACAAGAAAATAAATAAGAAGTCCAAAACGAATGACCATTCTTATCGAAAGAATTCTCAAATCTTATTCGATAAGATTTTATTAGAAATTTTTGTGTTCCAATTAAGTTTTGCGTTAATCAATATTAATAATATCGATAATTCTAGCTCACTCTTTAAAGTCTAGAAATTAAAGGACGTTTCGTTCGCAAGATTGATTAAGATGAAATCGATCGCTAATTAATAATGGATAATAGACGGATCTTAATTAATTATTCCATAATTAAAGGCTAACCCAATAGCTTAATTTATGAGTCTAAACTAACTCTTCTTAAGCTAAATTTTATTATTCAAAAGGGCAAGAAAACCAATTAAATAATAAACGAATTTCGAATCTTCGTCCCAAATATTCCCCAATTAAAGGTCTTCTAAATATTTAATATTAAGAACCACAAACCAAAATAATTTAATTAAAAGAAAGCCCAAGGGATTAGTAATAGCAACCCATATTTATTTATATAAGTTACTGGGCCCAGATTTAAAATGATCCTAACCCATCATTCCTTTCTTTTATTTACCCTTCTCGGCCCAGCCATAGAAATAGGCCAATCCATTTTCCTTCATTTTTCTCGGCCTAGTCCCAAATAAAGAAACCCAGCTCATTTTTTCTTCTTATTACTCTGGCCCAGATGAAATTGGCCCAATTCCATTATAATTAAAGTAAAACCCTAGCCCAAACTCCCTCTCATTCTCGTCTCTCTCTAGGAGGCGCCGCCTCATCTCCCCCCTTCTTCCTCCGATGTTGCCGCTTCTTTTCCCGACGACGCGTCACTGGCGTCGTCGTCTTCTCGGTGCTCTCACTCTCATAAACAGAACATTCTCTTTGCTTTCTCTCCAGACACGCTGCATCCCTTCTCGCTGAGGTCTCGCCGCCTCGCTTCTGGGGCCGACGTGTTGCCGTCGCCGCCGCCCTCCCACCGCCTCACACTCGGCATCGTCCCATTGAGCCGCTCTAACTTGCTCAGCCTACCACCCCGTGCCTTGCTCGCCTCCAAGACCGTCGCACCATCCGACGCCTCCGCCTCGTCCCCCTTCATCTCAACGCTCTCTATTCTCACAAGACCATCGCACACGCCGCACACGCACCTTTGGGTGAATCTACCTCATCCCTTCGTTTCTCTTATATTTATTATTTTATTTTTCTTGTTTGTGTTTTCAGGAAATCGCCGTCATTTGGGCTCGGGAGGCTCTGTCGAGGTTGATTGGCGTTGCCGCCGTTTGCCTTGAGTTTCTGCCCTTGATGGGCCACCTTCTCCACTTGGTTTCTTGTTCAACAACCGAGCCCTAGATGGCTCGGTCCTATCGAAGCCTATGTTCATTCAGTTTAGTACACTTAGAATTTGATTTAGTTATTTTGTTGTCGTTGTTTCATCTCTTGTTTAGATTTGAGCATTTAGCATATGGGTTATCGATTCCTATGTGGATGTCATTATAAAACTCTACTGGAATGATGGAAGAAGAATAGGGAGATGTATATTATGCTGGCTTATTGCAGTAGTCAAATCTAGGTTTTCTTTTTTCAATAACATGCACTGTATTTTCTCACAAAATCTAATACTGAAAGAAAGCAGTAAATGGGACGAAAATGAATAAGTTGTGGTACCTTGCATTGGATTTCTGTTTGTTTGCTGTTCAGATAACTGTTGGATCAATAATGATTCAAGTCATAAATATGGTTCATTAAAGATGGTTAACTGAAAGGATTTGAAAAGAATAAGGGTGAATAACTTTTACCTCAACACCTTGAGAAAACAATGGTTTTCCTCCTTCTGGGAATGGAACGTGTGAAATGTGTTGAAGGGTAAGGGTATTTGAATTGTTATTTTCTAGTTCCTATAGTACCAAAACTAGGTAGAGGTGTAGGAGGTTACTTTGATGTAGACCTTGATTGTAAGGGTCTCATAAAGTTAATTGGGAGTGAGGAAAAGTTTGATGGGAATCTGAAAAATGTGATTTGATGTTAATCACGATATAAATTATCTGGTTCGATACGTTCTGGTATTAATTCTCGACTTTGGTTAATGTTTTTAATTCGATAACGATTCTCGTTCGTTGAGTATCGCGGTAATTCAATTATTTGATATACTAACGCGATTTCAGTGAAGTAATTAAAAGATAATAATTCAATATAACGTAATTATCAACGCGGGGCATTAAAAATGTCGTTGAACTCGTCTCACTTTCAGACGAGCTTTCTTCTTCTGAGTTCGAAAGATTAAAATCTCTCATCCTTTGAATGTTGTTTTCTATAACACCGATGCCAACTTCCTTTTAAGACTTCAACGACCCAGCATACACAAACACAAGACAAGAAAACGGATTACGTGCACCTGTGGGAAGAAAAGAACCAAACGAAAATAAAATAAAGAAAAATAGAAGAAAATGAGCGAAAAATAACACAATCAAAAATACCTAAAGTCTTCCCCGGCAATGACGCCAAAATTTGTTCCGACCAAATTGTTCTTCTAAGTCGCTCGTAATAGTACGAGGTCTCTATAAAGTGGTAAGTTCGACTGTTTGGTATGAATTTGTGCTTATTCTTGGTATTGTTTTACATGTCATTTTAATTAGCTTATCCTATTTATGCCGTTGGTTTGATTATTATTTATCGATTCGGACTTACTTGGTTCGTTTCAATGTTTTGCCAAAAATCGGCATTAAATAGGATGAAATAGATCTGCCAAGGATAAGGTATAATTGAAGAGCATTTCGATAGGAGTTCATAGGCGCAAACGAATCGTAATTCGGAGATCGGACGCGAGAGAACGGTGTGAAACATCGAACTTCAAGACGAGCGCGCCCGTGCACGCCGCGCGCCCGGTAGCGTTCAGCCCCATCTCCCACGTGCGCTTGCCCTCAGCGCGCATTCACCCGCTGTCTCGTCGCTCCGCACCCCAGCGCTCGTCGCCCAGCTCGCGCACAGCGCGCGTTCTCGGTAGCAAGCTTCTCCACCCTGGCCTTTCGCTCGTGCGGCGCCGCTCACTCCCCGCGCCTTCTCCACCCAGCGCTCGCTCCGTGCGAGCGCCCGCTGATAACTCTTATAAAAGAGTTATTATATGACCTTTTTGATGATAAAATCCTTGAGTGAACCGGGTTCTGTTTGTTTATTTTGATGTTATGTTGTATGTTTTGTTATGTCTGCGTGTGTATGTGTGAAGGATTGAGTCTGGTGAAATCAAAGGGTTTTTAATTGCTTTTAGGCTTTATTTAAATAATTATGTAGCAGGAAGAACGGCAGTGAAGATGAGGCCGAAGTCCGCTGAGTCCAAGTCAAGCTCCAGGTTGAACGCACATACAAGGCCGAACTTCGTGGCGAGCTTGACTTGATGTACGAGGAAGGGCGAGCAGTATCTTGAAGAAATGCGGGAGCAGAGTCGAGCTACAAAGACGAAGTCAACGCTCAGGAAAAGTGAAATCCGAGCTCAAGATTTCCGAGCTCAAGACTGCCGAGCTCGTGAGTGGAACCGAACTCGGGAGAAAAGACAGAGGCGAGCTCGCAACCATCCGAGCTCAAAGATTAAAAGTTCACAAGTATGAAGGCGACCTCGGGGCGATGCTCGTGGCGAGGTCGGACTAGTAAGCGAGGTCGGACTCTTTGCCGAGCTCGAGACTGATGACCACAAATGAGATCGGAATTACAAGCGAGGTCAGGCCCGCTCAAAGGTCGAGCTCGGAAGAAAGGAAAGGAAAGCAGATGAAGCCGCGCTTATGGACGAAATGAAGAAAAGGTATCTGCAGGACCACAGCCACGTGGCGGCTGGCCACGACAGCATAAAGGACGCGCGTTTTGCCAGAGCCAACGGAAAAAGGAAAGGATCAGTGGACGAAGGGTTTGCAGGTGCCTATTGCATACACCTAAAAAGTGTCGAGTTTGTTATTTAAAGAGAGGCGACAATCGAGATGATTATTCATCATTCGATGTCTCGGAGAGAAATCGAGGCAACGCCTTGGAGAAGAAGCTATCGGAAGGCGATGATCGAGGAGGAACACGTGATTCCGGCGACAGTGTTAACTTTGAATCTCGAATTCCTTTTTATTTTGCTATGGCATTTGTGTTTCGAATTACATTGCCGGACTCGCTATGAGCTAAATTCGTATGACTTGATCTTTTGATGAAACCCATACTCGTGTGACGAGCCCGTTTTCTGCTTATCTTGTTAAGTTATTATCGTTCTCTTGGTGTTTACTTATCTTGCTTGTGATTGATCACCATGGGTGAGATCTTAGCTCTATGATTTACGGAAGCTCATAGAGTGGAAAACAAGAAAGTGACGCAAGAACATGATTTATATATTATGTGTGTGAATAGCATAGGAATATGTGTTTGCCTTGCGTGACATAAATGAATGGAGCAGTAGAGATACTCTTAAAGCGCTTGGTATAGGAATATATTGGCGAGCTTAGAGGTATAATCTTAGATTTGGAAAAATACTAAGAGTTGGAAGATTTCATGTCATAATAACGAGGCACGATAATGTTGAAGCATGGCGAGTACAGGCATGGGTGGAATCAGTGATCAAGTCTATTTTCCTCACGATATCTTTTGTTAATCATTTATTATGCGAAATTCTACCTCGTCTCGGTGTAAAAGTTCTCTTTAATTGTTTTCTCTCATATTCACAAACAAATTGTATTCGACGTGGTTTAAAAAGTGCGTTCCCTGTGGATTCGATCTCGGAATACTTCCGTATATTACTTGTTGATTACGTGCACTTGCGTAAAATAGTATATCCTTAGAATACACAACAAGTTTTTGGCGCCGTTGCCGGGGTGCGCTAATTATAGATTACGTTGATATTTCAGTTTTTGTGTTTATTTAGTATTAGTGGTTAACTCTTCTATTTTTCTTCTGCGTGAATCAGGATTCTGGACTGTGGTATATGCGCAAAACCAAGGTGCAGGTATTGTACCCGCTAGATCCAGAGATTGAACGCACCTTCCGTCGAGGAAGGCGGCGTCGAAACGTCCAGAAGAGCGCAAGCCGAAATGGCGCGCAGGAGGTGATGGGAATAATGGAGAAATGCCATAGTCATCGATGGCGGGGAAAGGGTATCGTGACTACGCTAACCCCGATTTAATGGTGAATCGGGAATAACCGGGGCGAGGTGCAAGCGAACCGATTATTGAAGCGGTCATGTTTGGATGCTCCAAGCGGTGGGGCGATTCGGTGGGCAAACCATAGAGGATCCGCACCTCCATCTTCGGTCTTTCTTGGAAGTTAGCGACTCGTTTAAGTTACGGAGTCTCGGTGGCGTTGAGACTTGACTATTTCCTTCTCATTACGAGATCGTGCAAAAGCTCGGGCTGACGGCCTTCCATCGATTCTATCACTTCATGGAGCGAGCTCGTGAAATTTTTGATGAAGTATTTGCCGCTACTAAGAACGCATGATTTGAAATGATATCATGTCGTTCGGTGAGAATGATGATGAGTGCGTATGCGAGGCTTGGGGCGATATAAGGAAATGCTACGGAAATGCCCTCATCACGGCATTCTCGCACCGCATTCAGTGGAGACCTTCTACAATGGTCTAAATCGTCAACACGTTTGGTGCTTGATGCCTCGCAAGCGGGCTATTCTCTCTAAATCTATAATGAGGCATATGAGATTTTGGAAAGAATTGCGAGATAACAATTGCCAATGGTCAAATTCTCGTGCTCAATAGGAAAGAAATCGGTTCTTTGGTGTTTTGGAGGTTGATGCCACAGCGGCATTAACGGCCCAAGTGCCGTCCATGAGTGACATGTTAAAAGGATTGCAAGTGCCTAATCCAATGTGCGACCCAGCGAGTGCTCGGTGGTCGCACCCACGATGCAAGTAAATGAGGTGTCATGTGTATATTGTGGGGAAGGACACACATTTGAGAGTTGCCCATCAAACCCGATTTCAAGTATGTTACATGGGAAATCGAGCGGCGAAGGAATAATCCTTACTCACAATCATATAATCCGGGTGGATACAACATCCTAATTTTTCGTGGGGAGGACAAGGAGGTGGAACAAGTGGTGGTGGAAATTTTGAGAAAACACATATCCACAAAATTTTCAACCAAGCGACAACAAGCGCTCCACGGACGAAGTCTATTGAAACCTTGATGAAGGAGTACATGGCGAGAGCGGATCACGATAATCGAGGCGATCCACTTCGCTCACGAATTTAGAAGTTCGAGATCGGACAATTAGCCACGGTGAGAAATCGACCTCTTGGTAATCTGCCGGCGACATCGAAAACCAGCGAAAGGATAAGGAACATGTCGAGGCCGTTACCTACGAAGTGGAAAGAAGATCTGCAAGAAGCCGATTTGAACCGGGAAGAGAAGTCGGAGTCCTCAAACACTATGAGCAAGTTGGATGAAGTGGAAGCAGAAGAAATTCCTTGATCTTTGAGAAGCTGCCGAGGTGAAACCTTTACCGACGATAGCTGGGCGAAGTGGTTTATCGTCCACCACCACCTTTTAGGACGGTGAAAAAAGCGACAAGATACTCGGTTTGAAGATTCTTAGATGTTTTGAAACAATTGCACATAAATATTCCATTGGTGGAGGCATTGGAGCAGATGCAAACTACGTGAAGTTCACGAAGGACATCGACAAAGAAGAGGCGCTGGGGAGTTGAAGCAGTGGCACTAGCGAGGCGGTAGTACTATGTTAAAAATCAAGATTCCACCCAAGTTGAAAGATCCAGGGAGTTTCACAATTCCATGCTCAATTGGAGGTCGCGACGTCGGCCGAGCTCTATGTGATCTGGGGGCAAGTATAAACTTAATGCCACTCTCAATATTCAGGAAGCTTGGAATAGGAGAAGCTCGGCCTACAACTGTAACCTTGCAACTGGCGGATCGGTCTATAGCTCATCCCGAAGGAAAAATTGAAGATGTGTTAGTAAAAGTGGATACATTCATTTTTCCTGCAGACTTCATCATTCTGGATTACGAAGCAGATCACGAGGTGCCAATAATCTTGGGACGTCCTTTCCTTGCAACAGGAAGAACTCTGATTGATGTCCAAAAAGGCGAACTCACAATGAGGGTAAATGATCAGAAGGTTACTTTCAATGTCTTCAATGCTATGAAATATCCGGACGAAGTGGAGGAGTGCTCGATAATTCAAGTATTAGAGAAGGTCGTCATGGACAAGATGATGGAGCACTCGTCTCAGTTCGAAGACAGTGATAATGAAGTTGCCGACCTCGTGGAGTTAAATTTGGAAGGGGCGACCTCGACAATTCACCAACAAGAGAGCGGCGAAGTTCCCTCGTATCGGCCGAGCTCAGGAGTCACTTGGGCTTGCGGATCGGCGGCCGGTATCAAACCCGATGAGCGAACCTCCAATACTTAGTGCGAAAACATTGCCCAACCATCGAAATATGCTTATGCGGGCGAGGACAAACCCTTCCGATAATCATCTCGGCGGCGCTCGAGCTCGACAAAGAAGAATCTACATTACGGTCTTGCGCAAATCTGAGATAGCTATTGGATGGTCGATTGCCGACATCAAGGGGATCAGCCCGACTCTATGCATGCATAAGATATTGTTGGAAGATTGCCACAGCCCTTCCATAGAACACCGGCGCCGTCGAATCCGGCCATGAAAGAAGTATTGAAGAAGGAAGTTATTAAATGGGTGGATCTTTGGAATCATCTATCGATCTCGAGCGGTTCTTGGGTGAGTCGGTGCGATGTGTTCTAAAAAGGATGACTTCTTGTGATTTCTAATGATCGGCGGAGTTAATTCCAACTCGGGTGATAACGGGATGGCGTGTTTGTGTGGATTATAGGAAATTGAACACGGCTACTAGGAAAGACCATTTTCCTCGCCATTCATGGACCAAATGCTTGATAAACTTCATTTGGAAAGGAGTTCTTACATTTCCTAGATGGGTATTACGGTTATCATCAGATCGCCATTGCACCCGATGATCAACACAAAACCACCTTCACTTGTCCCTATGGCACTTTTTCCTTTAGAAGGATGCCATTCGAGACTCTGTAATGCCCCAGCAACGTTCCAACGTTGCATGATGGCCATCTTCTCAGATATGGTGGAGAAGTCAGTCGAAATCTTCATGGATGACTTCTCCGTATTTGGGGACACTATTGCGGTATGCCTAGGTAACTTGGAGAAGGTCTTGGAGCGTTGCGAGGCGACACATTTGGTCTTAAATTGGGAAAAATGCCACTTCATGGTACAAGAGGGCATAGTGCTAGGCCATCACATATCCAAGAAGGGGATCGAAGTGGATAGAGCCGAGATCAGTGATAGATAAACTTCCACCTCCCACTCTTGTAAAGGGGTGCGAAGCTTCTTGGGACATGCGAGATTTTCTGAGAAGGTTTATAAAGTTTCTCTAAAATTTCTAAGCCCTTTGTGTGCCTTGTTGGAGAAAAATAGCCACTTCAAATTCACCTCGGAATGTTAGAGGGCGTTTGACGTCTTGAAGCGAGCTCTAGTGACAGCTCCGTGTCGTTGGTCGAAGCTGGGCGTTACCTTTCGGTGATGTGCGGCGCTAGTGACTTATTTGTAGGTCTTTGTGCTCGGTCAGCGAAAAGAAGATCTTCCACTCCGTCTATTATGCTAGCAAAACAACGGTGGAAGCTCAAATAAATTACACTACTACGGAGAAGGGCTGCTAGCGATGGTCTTCGCATGCGAAAAGTTTAGAGCCTACCTTGTAGGTTCGAAGGTGATTGTGTATACGGATCATGCGTCCATCAGATACCTAGTTGCCAAGAAGGATGCAAAGCCTCGGTTGATTCGTTGGATCTTGCTCCTACAAGAATTCGATCGGAGATCGGAGATATGAAGAGTGCGAGAATCAAGTGGCCGACCATTTATCTCGATTACAGCCAGCTAGAGAGGCGATGAAGTGCATGCCCAAATTGGGGCGCCTTCACGATGAACAATTGATGAGCATGCGACGCGATGAGTACACCGTGGTATGCGAGACTTTGTCAATTTCACGGTATGTGAGATCTGCAACCCGAACTCTCATTTCAACAAAGGAAAAGGTTCTTATCGGAGGTCGAGACATTACTTTTGGGACGAACCATTCTTGTATAAACAACTTGTGCCGATGGTTTGATGAGGCGATCGTGCCACATGAAGAGATGGAATCAATTCTAGAGGATGTCATGCCACTCCTTATGGCGGCCATTTTGCGGGACAAAGAAAGGCGGCCAGGTATTCTGATCGAGTTATTTACGGCCGACCGCTCAAAATGCTCATGCCTTCGTGCACAAATGTGACAGATGTCGAAGGGTTGGGAACATATCTTCCGGAATGAGATGCCAATGAATTTCATTTGGAAATTGAGCTCTTTGGCGTGTGGGTCTCGATTTCATGGGTCGTTCCCACCCTCGTTTGGCAACCTCTACATCACGGTGGCGATTGATTATGTATCCAAATGGGTAGAAGCCGTGGCTAGTCCCACTAATGGCGAAGGTTGTCGTCAAGTTCTTGCAAAGAACATCTTCACGAGGTTTAGTGCGCCTCGCGCAATTATTAGTGATGAGGGCACACATTTTGTCAGCAGAGGCGATGAAGTCTTTGTCTAGCCAAGTACAATGTTAGCCACAAGATTGCCACGACATACCACCCCAAACCAATGGACAAGTGAACTCTCCAATAGAGATAAAGGCATCTTGGAGAAGGTGGTAAACCAGTCGGAAAGATTGGTCCATCTGTTGGATGATGCGGTATGGGCCTATAGAACAGCTTTCAAAACTCCGTTAGGGATGTCCCCCTATCGGTTGGTCTATGGGAAAGCTTGTCACCTTCCACTGGAACTTGAGCATCGAGCTTATTGGGCGATAAAGTAATTGAATTTTGAGCATAAGGTCGCTGGAGAAGCTCGCTTGTTGCAACTAAGTGAGATGGATGAATTCCGTTGGTTTGCCTATGAAAATGCAAAATTGTACAAGGAGAGGACAAAGAGATGGCATGATAACAACATCTTAGGCCGTGAGTTCTTACCGGGTCAGCAAGTGTTACTGTTCAATTCAAGGTTGAAGCTATTCCCGGAAAATTGAAATCACGATGGTCGGGTCCTTCACAATTCTCAGGTAGCACCTACGGAGCTATCACATTCTGAAGGGACATCGGTCGAGAATTCATGGTGAATGGACGGCGTGTCAAGCACTATTGTGGTGGCGAGGTCGTTCGTGAAGACCTCAACACCACGAAGGGCGCTGACGGGAGGTATCTTGGTGCCATGGCGGCGGCGTTGGGCGACCCTCTATTTTGTTTGTAAATATTTGTTTTATTTCGTTTTATCTCGGTGTTTTTCGTATGATAATAAATTGCTTTAGCCTTGCTAAAAGGATGAGGATTATTTTGGGATTTTTTTTTTTTACAGGTACGTGCGTACCTCTGGGGGAAAGTTCTGAGCATGGTGCTAATTCTTGTCCCAGTAATGGAGTTGCAGAGGTTTAAGAGAAAGTGAAATTGAAGTTGCCAATTTGGTAAAAACAAAAAGAGCGGGAAAAATTTGGTTGAGTTTTGGGATTTGAAAGACCGCGCCTTTTCCTTTTCCACCTTTCAGTCTTTTTAATCTTTTATTTCCCCAATTTTGCTGCATCTTTGCTCTCGCCTTTCACGTTCATTTTCTCCTGTGCTCTGATTGTGCAAAACTTGTAGTCTCCATCTCTTCCATCTACAGAATCAGTTATCATGAGGAGATTCAGCAGCAGGATCGAGGCGGTGCGGCCATCATCTATTCAAGCAATGATCTGCCACACCTCTCGTAATTCAGACGAAGAGGTATCCGGGAACCTTCACCAGCTCCTCCACAGGCTGTTACGCCTCTTTCCTCCAAGAGAAAGAATAATCCCAGTGACAAGGGGAAGACCAAGATAGTGGAGGCCGAGGAATCTGAAGATATTCAAAGCAAGAAGGCGCGAGTGGACAAACCCTCGTCACAAAAGGCAAAAATTTCAATCGATGCTATCCCTAAATTTCGAGCTCACGGTGGGTTCGAAGATTTAAGCGCAAGCTGGCGACTCTGGATGGAAAAGGGTTCCAGTCGAAGGAAACCCGGTGTTTGTGGTGGAATTAATTTCTTTGAATGGTTGGGCTACATTCGTGGCGATACCACCTCCCCATTACACCCCTCGTTAAGGAGTTCTATGCAAATATCACGCCTTTGCCAAATAAGGAAGGGTTGTCTTACGTGGTTAGAGGTAAATTAGTGGTTTCTCTAGGAAACCATTAATGCTTTATGAGTTAGACAATGAGGTGGAGGGCGTTTTCTCCACCATGAAGAGGGCCCTTCGGTGAAGACCTCGAGGGCGCTACGATTGACGTACTATCGAAGGCGCGAATGGGAGATCTCCACACGGGGTGTCGCTCCATTAAAAGCTGCATCATTAAAATTGGATGCTCGTATGCAGCTCCATTTCATCAAAAGCCGGATTTTGCCAACAACCCATGATACCACGGTGTCGGAAGAGCGTATGTTGATGCTTCTGCATCTTCCTTTGGAAGGTCCGTCAGCGTAGGCGCCCAAATCTGGCGCAGTAGAGGGTGCCTAAAAGGAAGGCAGCCATTGCTCTTTCTCCTACGATTACTCGATTATGCATAAAGGCGGGTGCTGTTAGGGATGATGAGGATCGCCTCGTTGAAAAATCTTTTATAGACATCAAGACTCGACTCATCGTCATGGTGCTTCTACATACCCAATCTCACAAGTGCGGTAAAGCGGACCCACCTCGCCCGTGCCGACCTCGTCAGAACTCTTGTTCTAGACATGCGAAGTTCCTGCGCTTGCAAGTCCAAGCCCTCATGCTTCGATCCATTTGCACTAGAAGGCGCTCTTAAGCACTTTTGGGCGTCTTGTAAAAGCGAGATCGGATAGTGGAGGATAGCCTCGGTCTTTATCTCTGATAACTCTGCCGGCCTTCCCGGAATTCCTACAGGGTATTCAAGCTTGGCCTCTACCCGGATTTTGATTCTTTCTTTGGTGAGAAAGGAAGAGCATGAGGCCGACCCGAGCTCGCCAATGAATCGACCCTCTGCCCAAGCGAGGCTCGGGTACCAAGTGCCCCATCGGCGAAGTCGCGCACTCGGCCGAGGCCGGTGGACCGTGTCTCTGGAACCGAAGCTGTTTAGCTGCTACGCCCATCTATGAGCTTCTCCTACTCCTTCGGATTCTCCCGAAGTGTAGGCTAGGGGCGTTTTCTCTAACTCAATCCTTGTTTTGTTTTGTGTTTTGTTGTGTGTCTGCTGATTGGTGTTTTGTTGGGTTTGTTCTGTTTTGTTAAATAAAAGCATGTGATTCTGTTCTCGATGATTTTTATGGATGATATTTGATTGGCGAAGGATAGCTTTATGATGTTAATCTATTTTGTTTATACTGTGATCTTTGGTACGCCTTATTGCTCGTCTGGTCTTTACCCTTATTTTGTGGGATGTACCTCTATTAATTTTGGCATTAGCATATTAGCCCTATAGGGATTGACCATTGCATCGGTGAATCTTAATTGGCTTACGATTTTGTATGAGTGCCTGTCTCTCATATTTGGTTGGTACCCAATATACATGAGTGTGTCAACATGGATAGGACGTAGGCCCTTTTTGGATCGATTGTGCCTTTCTAGCCTTCCTTAATATGATATTTTTCCTAGGGTCCCCCCTTTGAGCTTACAAGCTTTTTCTTTCTTGCACCCACCAAATATTCTCCTGTTTACCCATATATATTATTCCTTACCCTTCACTCTGGGCATACCTAATTGTGGTTCAGTTTTCTCATTTCTATACTAGTGCAGTACTAATCTCTATGTCTCGAGATATGATGTCTCGCCCCTCGGTTTTGTATAAATCTCAACATTGGGGACAATGTTATGTTCTCAGTTTGGGGGTGGGCGAGGTAAAGTAACCTCGGAAGTTAAGGGTGAGGTGGTTATAAAATATGGTCATTGTAAAAAGACCTCAAAAAAAAAAAAAAAACGGAGAGGATAAACGAAAAAGGTGAAGATGCGGGGTCTCTATAAAAAGAGAAGAAAAATGTCAGGATAGTTGGAACCAAGAATGAGTTAGGTGCCCAGGTGCTTTGAGCTACATTATCCCAAACAATCCTACCGTCACCCAAGCCTAACATTATAAGTTGTTAAAGACCTACTGATCCAGTATTGATGACACTCATGTTAGTGGAGAGGGGGTTGACCGAACTAAAATGTGGAGACATCTGTGCACTTGACAATCAAAGCATGGTCATATTAAGAAGAACTAAGTTATGGGAAGATTCATGTATTGGCTAATGTGTTATATACCTATTGATATCGAAGGCGACACCCTTGCAATACGAGGTGATTGACGGTTGCAACGAGAAGAAGCTGAATGATCCTTTTCTTTCAAAGAACCATGGTGAAAGCGACGTCCCTAGCTGATTAAGTCGTCATCTTGGTTATCGTCGGAGCATTTGAACATCGCTTCTTGTTTTGTGGGTGTGTTCTTACTATGTAGCAGAGCATCACTCGAGGACGAGTAATGAGCTAAGTTTGGGGGTGTGATAACTCTTATAAAAGAGTTATTATATGACCTTTTTGATGATAAAATCCTTGAGTGAACCGGGTTCTGTTTGTTTATTTCGATGTTATGTTGTATGTTTTGTTATGTCTGCGTGTGTATGTGTGAAGGATTGAGTCTGGTGAAATCAAAGGGTTTTTAATTGCTTTTAGGCGTTATTTAAATAACTATGTAGCAGGAAGAACGACGGTGAAGGCGAGGCGAAGTCCCCCGGTCAAGTCGAGCTCGGGTTGAGCACGCATCTGAGGCCGAACTCGTGGCGAGCTTGACCGATGTGCGAGGAAGGGTGAGCAGTATCTTGAAGAAATACGAGGCAGAGTCGAGCTACAAAGGCAAGTCAGCGCTCGGGAAAAGTGAAATCCGAGCTCAAGACTTCGAGCTCAAGACCACCGAGCTCAAGACTACAGAGCTCGTGAGTGAAACCGAACTCAGGGAGAAAGAGAATGAGCCGAGCTCGCAACCATCCGAGCTCAAAGATTGAAAAGTTCACAAGTATGAAGGCGACCTCGAGGCGATGCTCATGGCGAGGTCGGACTCGTGCGAGGTCGGACTCTTTGCCGAGCTCGGGGCGATGACCACAAATAAGATCGAAATTACAAGCGGTCGGGCCCGCTCAAGGTTGATCGCTCACTTTTCACACGTAAAAGGCGTATATAGAAGGTGGCAGTATCGTATCCACGAGGATTATGTCTGAAAACACGAAGCTAGCTCAGCGATAATTCATCATTATTCAACCACGAGAAAAAAGGTGAAAGGTTTAAGGGCTTGAATTTAATCCAGCGAAGTAACCAGCGAGAAAATAAAATAGCGCAAACAAACACTCGGATGGTAAAAGCAGATAAGGGCGACTAACCCTAGGGATGCATTAACAACGTATGTTTATCCTGTTCCTATTAGCAATTTTAATCCGACAAGATGGAAGATCACATATATAACCAACAACTTGATTCGACAATTGTGGTAGTAGATTACGAGATTTCCCTATCATTCTAGGTGAAAATAAGTAACTCGGAAGGATCACTAAGAATATGCTTCCTACGAATATCCTATCTCGAACCACGACTCGAAGGCTTATTAGTATCATGCATTCAAGATCGATTGACAATTAATACTGATTACGTAATTAACCGACAACTAGATATGCATCAAGATTGATCAGAAATTAACACATATAAATAAGCACCAAGAATCATGAATCAATGCCTGGAAGGTAAATAGAGATAACAGGAATTACAACATATAGGATCGAATCATGCAAACCCTAGGATTAGAACGGAAAACTAGCCAGACATAATAAACAGAATAAAATACGATTTAACCATAAAAATGGAAATTAAATATATAAAACCCGTGATGAAGCGTTGGATGAACAATGGTTGGTCTTGAATTCAATCCCAAGAGAAAGAACGGAAAACAACGGAAAACGATAAGACAAAACGTTCCGATCGATAACAAACCGAAGAACTAAACTAGAATAATGCAAGAATTAAATCTAGAACTTAACGGAAGCTAAAGAAAAGCAAAAACTGAGGAAAAACTGAATAAAAAGCTCTGGGGTAAATGCGGGTGCGAGGAGGCGCGGGAGGGTGATCCCCTATTTATAGATAAGGGTGGAAACCCTAATTTCCCTTCTGCCGCGCCGCCTCGCGACCATGGCTAGCGATCGCTAGCTTGGTCGCGAAGAATAACTTTGTCTTGCCGCCTCTCTTCATGATCTCTGTTCTCGCTTCGCCAAGGTAGCCTCGCGGCCTGGCTAGCGGTCGCTAGCAAGGGCCGCGAGAAATCGTACAGTAGCTTCTCGGCGCTGGGCGTGTTTGCTCGCGGCCGTGACTCGCGGCCGCTCTCTCTCTCTAGGCTCTCGCTGGCTTGCCTAGCGGCTAGCCTAGCGACCGCTAGGTTGGTCGCTAGAAACTGGGCAGAATTGCATTTTGGCTCGTGCTTCGTTCCTTGCTTCGATTATCAACATATAAACCTACAAAACGTCAAAGGAACACCCAAGAGCAGTATTTTCTAGAAATAGATAAAAACATTAAGAATCGATACATAAACGCACATTAAATGATCTAAACTCATCTTTAAATATCAACAATAAACGTGTAAAATGCGCGTTTATCAAACCCCCCAAACTTAAATCATTGTTTGTCCTCAAACAAAACCAAAACAGAAGACACAACGAAAAGATCAACGGCGTAGCAAATATGATAACCATTCTAAGCCTCGAAACATATTAGCGCTCAAAAACATTAGCGCACATGGCGGCGTTAGCCAACTCAACACAAACAACCATCGAGGGCAAAACTCATTTAATTCAACCTCACAACGGCATGTGTGTAAAATATAGGATACACTCAACTCATAAAGAAATGTAGAACGTGTATACACTCAACGATCAATGTAATGCAATATCTTACCATAGGCTTGCCGTTTCTCTAATATCTCCACCGCATCAAATGTGTTCAAATAAGGATCAAAAAGGTCTTTTCATAGGTTGTAATGTAGGCACATTGGTTAAGGTAGGATAATATATGGCTAAGTGACTCAAGACTATTCCAAGCACCCCCATTTATACTTTTCGACACATATGGACTTTGTCCATTTTCCTCTTCTTTCCCAACGTGCTATATCGATGTTTTATGCCACAGCAGGTACCTATACTTTGATTAAAGACCCTTTATGCTCAAAACACATAGTAAACTTATCATTGCTTTTTCTTTTCTTTTCTAGAGCTTATAGGGTTTATCATTCACAACAAAGGTACTATTATTCACCACATATGTATTTTTCTAAAAGAAACTTTTCTCGTCATAACTACATCAAAATTTCAACCCCTTTTGATTCCCATATCCATCCTCACCTCCTATCATCCGGTTAATCGAAAGAATAAGTCTAATAAAGGCTCAAAGAAGGCGACAAATGGTATATATCATCGGGTTAGTGTTTGGGTGAATATGCGGTTAACAAAGATGGCCTTTTATCCTTTCCAAATTCGAAACACATATTGCAATCTCGACACAGAAAAACGGCAAGTTCTAGAAGATAATCACATGCATGATATCACACAATTATCAGAAACTGTATCAAGATATGTATACAGTGAAGCTCAAGTCTAACAGGATAAGCAAATGGTGAAAAACAACAAGCCTAAGCACTCTCACGTCATTCATGCGTCATTTTCTAACATATCATGTGCACTATCATTAAATTTCACAAAAAGTTTCTATCGTCATTGGCCACATGGATTAACACACTTTACTTAACTCGTTGATCGACAGACACAACACGAAAAGACAGAAAAAAGACCCGACAAAAGCTCCAACATATAATAACTTAACAAAACAACGCAAAGCATAACAAGGACTCTCAATCGCATCACACTCGACCACTCCCCTCAAACTTATTGTCAACAGTGTGCAATGGAGGCAATAATGTTTGCAGAAGAGAGTGATTGGGAGAGACCGTACCTCATATGTTGCGCTACTCCGGCGGTCGATAGAATCCTCACCATTGATGATATACATTGGGACTTAAAAACAAACAAACAAGACACAAGAAAACAACGAAAACAAGAAAAACAAAACAAAAGACATAAAACACGTAAAATGTTGGGTTACCTCCCAACCAGTGCTGGATTTATCGTCGCTAGCTCGACGTTACCTCTTATTAATCAGGCGATTTGGCAACTGTGGTCTTTCCAAACTTCAATTTGCCCTTGTACTTGGCATTGACAACAGACCACCAATTTGCACAACAATTGCTTCCACAAAGCTTGAACGAATCACTCGGATTTTTATGCCGAGTCCACTTCTTCCTTGCATCATGCCCGTCGATTGGGTAAGTACCCTCTAAGCGCGCGACGTGTGCGGCAGCAGCAGTCGTGATCGAGTAGCAATCTTCCGGCTTTTCACTGTCGTGTTGCTTGATGGCGTCATATATGGAAATCTTGAGCTCCTCATCGTTAACACGAAACGTGAGATTACCTTCCTGCACATCAATCAAAGCACGACCAGTTGCTAGAAAAGGTGCGCTTGAGATTAGCGGTTGTTGTTTGAATTCGGGGATATCTAAAATCACAAAATCGGCAGGAAAAACAAAGTCCCGAATTCTTACCAACACATCTTCGACGATACCTTTAGGATATGTGACTGACCTGTCAGCCATCATCAGTGATATCTTCGTCGGCTTCATCTTTCCTAGGTGCAGCCGGTTGAATACGTTCAAAGGCATCAGATTGATGCTCGCCCCCAAGTCGCACAATACATTTGGAAAAGTTTGCTCGGCGATCTCGCATTCTAACGTAAAATTGCGGGATCATACGCTCGTGAGGAGCTTCCTCGCAATCTGACCTGCATTCCTCGGATAGGGTAATTTTTTCAAATTTCCCTAATTTCTTCTTGCTTGCAAGCGCGTCTTTTAAAAATTTCATGTATCCCGACATGTTTCGTAGCGCTTCAAAGAGAGGCAAATTGATCTCAACTTTTTGAAAAATCCCTTTGAAACGAGAAAACTCCTCGTCATATTTCGACTTGACTAGCCGACTCGGAAATGGGACCGGAGGGTGTCGTGTAAAATTGGACTCGGAGGCTCTTGGCGGTGTCGCGAGGCGCCCGCTCTGCGCTGCAATCCTTCTTGGCGTTCGAGCTTGCGGTATTGGGTCGCCGCGAACAAATCGGGCGCGACAATCGATGGCTCGCGGTCGGGGCTCATGGCGCGTGCTCGGTCACGAGCTTCTGTGGGGAAAACTCGGGACTCCTCGCGATCGGGCTCGCGGTCGCGAGCTCGATCGCGAGTTTCTGCTCCAGTTTACTTTCTTGCTCCGTACGGCTCGGGTAAGCTTGTCCACTCCTCGTCTGGATGGCGAAACATTGATTTTTCGGGTTCACCTCCGTATTACTCGGAAATTGGCCCGTCTTTTGTAGTGCATTCAACTGTACGGCTACTTGACCAATCTGATTTTCCAATATCTTTACGTGTTTCCCCATAGCCGTCACAGTCGACTCCAGATGAGTTATTTTCTGCCCGGTACTGCTTATAAATGTACTCTGGTTCGTTGCCAATTGTTGGTTGCTTACAACCAACTGCTGCATCATGTCTTCTAAACTTGGCTTCTTCGGTTCTTGGATCATACCATTTTGTACCGTGAAGCCTGCTGGAGGTTGTTAGAAGTTATTGGGGTTGGCATACGACAGGTTCGGATGGTTTCTGTTATTCGCATTGTATGCCGGATTTCCCCCATGATTCCTCTGATTGATGTGGTTGACCTCTTCTGTCTCGATCTGACTCTTCAAAAGAGTGAATTGCTTCATCAGCTCGTCGTATTTCGAATCAGTCTCGACAGCTGCTGCTTTAACCATTGGCGTTCTCTCCGTTGGCCATTGATAGCTGTTGGCAGCCATCTCCTCTAAAATACGGCTCGCCTCGTCTACTCGTCGGTTCAATAAACAGCCCCCTGCCGACGCATCCACAATGCTCCTTGTCTGAAACGTCAGTCCACTGTAGAACTGCGTGATCTGCTGCTCCTTGGAGAATCCATGCTGTGGGCATCGCCTCAATAGACCTCTGAATCTCTCCCATGCCTCGAATAGAGATTCGTCGTGGTTTTGGCAAAAATGGGAGATTTCGGCGATGATCTTCTGCGCTTTTGCCGGCGGAAAATATTTCGAGAGAAACTTCGCAAAGTTTCCCCAAGTGTCGATGCCGATTCGGTCCAAACTCTTGAACCAATCTTTCGCCGTTGTTGTGACGAAACCGAACATCGCGATCCGGATTGTGTCATGTGGCACCCATTCTCATTTGATGGTGTCACAAATATCGAGAAAGGTCTCGAGATGCGATTCGGGTCTTGATGACTCTCCCAAACCGCTCTCCTTGGACCATCTTGATCGGGGCGGCTTCACTCAAAATTGTTCGCATCCACGTGTGGGCCCCATCCGCCTCCTTGGGCTGATTCGAAGACGAGGTCGGTACATAAAATTCAGCGGTCGCGTCTGGGGTAGGGACAAGGGTCCCATATTCGCCATCCTGGCTGCATCTCTGAAATCGGCTAACATGCGTGCGGCTTGCTCGGGAGGAATGCCCCGATTACGTGGATTAGCGCCATTGCAACCCGTCTCTCTCTCGTCCTCTTCTCCTTTGAGAGCTTTCGATCTCGGGATCTAATAATATTTCGGAGGTCCACGAGATCTTATGCGCATAAACTACACGAGAAAGAGAGAATTCACTCTGGTAATAATAAATAAATAATAAAATAAATAACTTGAATTAATAAATCCAAATCGTCAAATTATTCCTATGCAATCTTAACAATCCCGAACGGCGCCAAAATTTGATCGCTCACTTTTCACACGTAAAAGGCGTATATAGAAGGTAAGCGTAGTATCGTAACCACGGGGATTATGTCTGAAAACACGAAGCTAGCTCAACGATAATTCATCATTATTGACACGAAAAATGGTGAAAGGTTTAAGGGCTTGAATTTAATCCAAAGCGTAGTAACCAGCGAGAAAATAAAATAACGCAAACAAACACTCGGATGGTAAAAGCAGATAAGGACGACTAACCACAGGGATGCATTAATCCTATCCACAGCGTATGTTTATCCTGTTCCTATTAGCCAATTTTAATCCGGACAAGATGGAAGATCACATATATAACCAACAACTTGATTCGACAATTGCGGCGATGATTACGAGTTTTCCCTATCATTCTAGGTGAAAACAAGTAACTCCGAGAAGGATCACTAAGAATATGCTTCCTCTGAATATCCTATCTCGACCACGACTCGAGGCTTATTAGTATCATGCATTCAAGATCGATTGACAATTAATACAATTACGTAATTAACCGACAACTAGATATGCATCAAGATTGATCAGAAATTAACACATATAAATAAGCACCAAGAATCATGAATCAATGCTTGGAAGGTAAATAGAGATAACAGGAATCACAACATATAGGATCGAATCATGCAAACCCTAAGATTAGAACGGAAAACTAGCCATACATAATAAACGGAATAAAATACGATTTAACCATAAAAATGGAAATTAAATATATAAAACCCGTGATGAAGCGTTGGATGAACAATGGTTGGTCTTGAATTGAATCCCAAGCGAAAGAACGGAAAACAACGGAAAACGATCGGACAAAACGTTCCGATCGATAACAAACCGAAGAACTAAACTAGAATAATGCAAGAATTAAATCTAGAACTTAACGGAAGCTAAAGAAAAGCAAAAACTGAGGAAAAACTGAATAAAAAGCTCTCTGGGGTCGTCTGGGTCTGAGGAGGCGCGAGGGAGGGTGATCCCCTATTTATAGATAAGGGTGGAAACCCTAATTTCCCTTCTGCCGCGCCGCCTCGCGACCATGGCTAGCGATCGCTAGCTTGGTCGTGAAGAATAACTTGTGCGCGCCCTCTCGCTCGCGGTCTCTGTTCTCGCTCGCCAAGGTAGCCTCGCGGCCTGGCTAGCGGTCGCTAGCAAGGGCCGCGAAATCTGATAGACTTCTGGCGTGGGCGTGCGAGCTCGCGCCGCGACTCGCGGCTGCTCTCTCTCTCTCGGGCTCTCATTGGCTTGCTTAGCAGCCCACCTAGCGACCGCCAGGCTGGTCGCTAGAAGCAAGCAGTGCATTTGGCTCGTGCTTCGTTCCTTGCTTCGATTATCAACATATAAACCTACAAAGCGTCGAAGGAACACCCAAGAGGTATTTTCTAGAAATAGATAAAACATTAAGAATCGATACATAAGCGCACATTAAATGATCTAAACTCATCTTTAAATATCAACAATAAGCGTGTAAAATGCGCGTTTATCAAATGTCGAGCTCGGAAGAAAGGAAAGGAATGCGGATGAAACCCGCTTATGGGCGAAATGAAGAAAGGTATCTGCGGGACCACACCACGTGGTGGCGGTCACGACAACATAAAGGATCGTCATCGCTATTTTCCAAGTTATTTTTCGCGATTTGACATTTGATCGAGCTAACGGAAAATGAAAGGATCGGATGGACGAAGGGTTTGTGTGCCTATTCGTCAGATCATAGGAATAGATCGATTAGAGGTTACCCAAACGGACACCCGAATATTGTAAAAAGTGTCGAGTTTGTTATTTAAAGAGAGTTTAGGATTTAGGCGACAATCATAAGATGATTATTCATCATTCGGGAGAGAAATCGAGTGCGCGTAATCCGGCATGCTAGTCGTCGCCTTGGAGAAGAAGAATTTAATCCTTCGAACTATCGGAAGAGGCGATGATCGAGGAGTTTGTGCCGTAAGAATCAACGTGATTCGGACGATTGACGATGGACTATCAATATATGATAGATAATGCGGGCCGGGAGTGGAGACATTGGAAATCACACCCGAGGAGTGTTAATGAATCTCGAATTCTCGTACAGCGAACAAGAATAACACCGCAGCAGCCCACCTCCACAAACCCTAAAAAGTGTCTGTTATTTTTGCTATGGCATTTGTGTTTTCAATATAAGTTTGTAGATGATGAGAAGGTGATTGTAATTACATTGCTGCACATTAAAAGAAATGGTGAGAGCACACAATTCTTTTTAGGAAGACCTTTATGGCTACTACCAACACTTTGATTGATGTTCGCTATGAGATTACCTTCGCAAGGAAAACCAGACTCAAAGAATTACCCGAGCATCTCAAATATGTCTACCTCGTTAGAGAGCGCGAGGTTCTGTCATAATCTTTGCCTGTTAAGCAAGTAGAGAAGAACAACTCATTGAGGTCCCAAGAAGCATTAAACGAGCTAAGCTCCTGCGCAGTGGACTCATCTACCTGTCAGCAGAGTAGTCAAGTGGGTCACCCACCACGTGGTACCCAAGAAAGGTGGTATAACCGTGGGTTAAGAATGATAGGCAGAAATGGGTGCTACAAGGACTACCATTCGTATGACTTGATCTTTATTTTGATGAAACCCATGCTCGTGTGGCGAGCCCGCTTTTTCTTATCTTGTTAAGTTATTATCGTTTTCTTGGTGTTTACTTATCTTGATTGTGATTGATCACCATGGGTGAGATCTTAGCTCTATGATTTACCTCAAGGAAAACCAGGAAGCTAGCTCATAGAGTGGAAAACAAGAAAGTGACGCAAGAACATGATTTATATATTATGTGTGTGAATAGCATAGGAATATGTGTTTCGCCTTGCGTGACATAAATGAATGAGCGGTGTTGAGATTACGATGTAGCGGTAGTGAGAATGCAAGGGCGGATCATTTATCTCGCCTTCCCTTTAGCTCCCCTGCGTACGACTCAGATCAACTGCATTAGTGATGAAGTTTCCTTGAGCAAGCATTTGAGACTTCATATTCCTCGGTATGTCGACATATGTAATTATCTGCAAGTGGAAAATTACGTTTCGATATTTCTTCTCAAGAGAAGAAAAGGTTTTTGTCGCCTCGCAGAATTACTATTGGACGATCCTCATCTTTTTCGCTGTAAGGATGAGGTTATCGTGAGATTTATTCCACAGAGGAAATAGCCTAGATATCCCGACGTGTGTCATGCTTCGAACTGCGGAGACATTTTGGGGTCGAAAGACCGCTTTTAAGGTTCTTCAACTGGATTTTATCGTCACAATCTTTAAGGATGCACATAATTTCGCTAGATGATGTGTCAACGCCGGGCGCGATAGAGTTAGAAACGAAATGTCTTTAAATACTAATCTACCGCTGAGATTTTTCATGCTGTATTGATTTTATGGGTCCGCTTCCAAAGTCTTGTGGATTTGAGTATATTCTTCGTCAGAGATTATGTGTCCAAACGGGTGGCAATTCTCACCCGGACACGTGATGCTAATATCGTCATCAAGTTTGTGTAGGATAATATTCTTTCGCGTGTTCGATTCCCCGAGCTATAATCGCGATTGGGAAAACACTTCATAATAAATCATTTGAGAAATCGATGAAGAAGAATGGAGTTTCCCACAAAGTTGCAACACCGCATCATCCTCAAACTTCGTGATGTGCCGAGACGAGCAACAAGCAAATCAAGGGGATTCGGAGAAAATGGTGAAGTCACGAGAAAGATTGGGCAACTAAATCAACGAGGCTCGTGGGCATATCGAATACCATAAGACCGCTTTGTGGACGAGCCCTTATAAGATGGTCTATGGTAAGTCTTGTCATCTTCAGTGCAGATGAACATAAAGCATAATCGGGCGAGCAAGGAATGTGAATTGGATTTGTCTCAAGCCGAAAAGAGCGAACTTTACAGCTTGTCCGAGTTGAAGAACCGCGTGATGGAAGCTCTATGAGAATGCTCGAATTTATAAGGAAAAGGTGAAGAGGATTCACGATAAGAATTAGTGAGAAAAGATCTTCAACCCGGAACGAAAGTGCTTTTGTCAATTCACTAAGATTGTTTCCGGAAGCTTCAAGTAGATGGAGTGGTCCATATGAGATAGAAGAGGTGTTTCCTCACCGAACGGTGAAATTATACGTACGTGATGACAAGAAGTCCTTTCAAGTTAATGGACAACGGGTGAAGTTGTACATCACGAAAGATCAAACGTGATGGAGACCGAGTCGATAAGACTCCAAGAAGAAATGTCGAACGAGGATTCAATGGTCGAGCTAACGACGTTAAAATTAGCGCTCGTGAGAGGCAACCCATGTTTATTTTGTTTTCCTCGCTTTTGCTTTTGTTTCGCTTGGTGTTTTTGATGTTGTTTTGTTTTTTTGTGGCGCAGCTGGAATCAATATCTCGAGTGTTGGATACAAGAAGAAAAGACTAAAAATCTCTCCAGAGTAGAGATCCTGTGCTACGGACTAAAGGCAAACCTACTGGTATAAATTGAAGAAGTTACCAGTCACGGACGGACTTAAACCACACTGGTGGAGATTATCATATTCTGGGCAGATGACTTAAATCACGGACGATCCAAACCCATACTGGAGAAATTTTATTTCAGCAGAGAGACCCCAATCACGGACGATCCAAACCGCTACTGGAAAATTTTATTTTTCTAGAGTGTTACCAATACGGACGTAAGCAACCTGCTACGGGTCCGATTTTCTTATTAAAAAAAAATAAAATAAAATAAAAAATAAATAAATAATATTAAATATTTATGTGTGGATTCAACCCTAATTTCTATCTTTCTCTCTCATGCGCATTTCCTTCAAGGTCCCGACGCTACCGCCCGCGCACGCTTAAGATCCATCAGCGCCGCCCCTCGAGCTCGCCACTCCAGATCGCTCGCCCGTCCGGCCGTTGCCTCGGCCCGCCACCTCCGCCAAGCTCGCCCCGTCCGCAGCCTATAGCTGCCAGGCGCCAGCCTCCGTCCGCGTTCGCGACGCTGGCCCGCATTTCGCCGCCCGCCACCTCCGCTAAGCTCGCCCGCCCCTTTTCCTTCCGTCCGACGTCGCCCAGTCACGCGCTGTCTCTCGCCACATCGCTACATCCACACAGCAATCCAACCCTTTTCACCGAGTCCAACTCCTCCTCCGCCCCGGCCGAATTCCTTTTATTTTGCTATGGCATTTGTGTTTTCGATTACATTACTCGCTATGAGCTAAATTCGTATGACTTGATCTTTTGATGAAACCCATGCTCGTGTGACGAGCCCGTTTTGCTTATCTTGTTAAGTTATTATCGTTTTCTTGGTGTTTACTTATCTTGATTGTGATTGATCACCATGGGTGAGATCTTAGCTCTATGATTTCTGGGAAGCTCTCATAGAGTGGAAAACAAGAAAGTGACGCAAGAACATGATTTATATATTATGTGTGTGAATAGCATAGGAATATGTGTTTGCCTTGTGTGACATAAATGAATGAACGGTAGAGATATTCTTAAAGCGCTTCGGTATAGGAATATATTGACGAGCTTAGAGGGTATAATCTTAGATTTGGAAAAATACTAAGAGTTGGAAGATTTCATGTCATAATAACGAGGCACGATAATGTTGAAGCATGGCGAGTACGGGGCATGGGTGGAATCAAGTGATCAAATCTATTTTCCCTCCTGATATCTGTTTGTTAATCATTTATAGTCTGAAATTCTACCTCGTCTTGGTGTAAAAGTTCTCTTTAATTGTTTTCTCTCATATTCACAAACAAATTGTATTCGACGTGGTTTAAAAAGTGCGTTCCCTATGGATTCGATCTCGGAATACTTCCGTATATAACTTGTTGATTACGAGCACTTGCGTAAAATAGTATATCCTTAGAATACACAACACCTGCTCACTCCTCGTGCCTTCTCCACCCAGCGCTCGCTTCGTGCGAGCGCCCGCCCGAAACGCCGCGCCTTCTCCACCATCGCTCGCTCCGTGCAAGTGCCCTCTCCAGAGCCACGCACAACCCAAGATACGCACATCCGACGCTGGGTCCGTTCCGCCTAGCAAGCTCCGTCCGGTGCTGAGGACCCAGCGCCCATTCCAGCGCCGACCTCAACGCGCGTTATGACCACCCCGCGCCCGCTTCTCCCGCGAAGCCAGCAGGCCCAACCAGCGCTGGCTTTCAAACGCGCGCTCAGCCTATTTTTTCCTCGCGCGCTCGCCTTCATCCGGCGTTCGTTTGTGAGGCAGTGAGTTTTCCAGGCGAGCGCTCAGTCAGAACCGGCGCTTGCTCTCTTTAATATATATATATGCGCGTTAGGTCAATTAAAGTGTTCTCTCGGTTGGCCGTTCTCAGTTTTTTACTTCACGCAGCCGCGGCACGGTTCTTCTTCAGAATTTTGAGAATTCTTCAGGCAACATATCAGATACAATCATAGTTTAATTCCTGGTTTTATTTCTTAGATTTAATAATTTAGTTAATTGATTTACGCTGTTGGATTTATCTGTTCGATTCATCGTTTATTATTATTGGATTTTGATGTTCCTTTGTTTTACATTGCTTTATGATTTCTTGCTTTGTGATTCTTGTGAATTCAATTCCATGGTGACAGTGGATTGGATTTTCATGCTCTTAAGATTTATATTGCTTTTGTTTATTGTTTTCATTTACTGCTTTCATAGTTCAACTAGGGATTGACAACCCCTGGTTTAGATTTATTGCTTTATTAGTTTAGCTCGGGATTGACAACCCCTAGCTTAGGTTTGCTGTTTATTTTCTCGTATTTCAATTCTCGTATGTTTCAACCCCCTCGTTGGTATTAGAATGTTTAGGATTTTAATCGCTTTATGTGCGCGACACGAACAATCGCCCTGTTAAGTTTTTCTTGAGAGACGACTTGGGTTAACTTATCACGCTACAATTACCTCGTACGATTGCGAGTGAATTTGAGTGTGTTTTTAGCTCGATCAATTTTAGCGCCGTTGCCGGGGAAAACTTTAGGCGTATTGTTTGTGTTGTTTGTTTTCTGTGTTTCTTTTCGTTCTGTTTGGTTATTTTCTTCCCCTCCCGATGCGTGTGATCTTGTTTTTGTTGTCGTTGTCTGTTAATGCAGGGTTACCAGCAGTACGAATATGGTCAAACAGGCTGGGGGGAGGAAAGTTCGTCGTATTGGGCAAATTCTTCTTACGAAAAAGGAGCCCAGTTCGACTATTCTGAGGGATGTCCGTCAGGCCATGGGCAGCAAGTCTACGATCCCTACCCTGAGCAACAAGCCTATGATCCCTATTGGGACCAACCACCTCTACCGCAGTACGAGGATCAAGTCTATAATCCATTCTGGGACCAACCACCTTCTCCGTTGTATGAAGATCAAGCCTACAATCCCTATTGGGAGCAATCACCTCCGCCGCAGTATCCGTACCCACAACAACCACCTCCACCTCAGAGGTCATCTTTTGAGCATTCGTTCGCCCCTCGAATGGATCTGTTACTTCACATAATGGATGCTGCAAACGCCTCATCTTTGCGTTTGGAGGCACAAATGAGATATGTTAGTAGCCTGCTTGATGAGCTGTTGCAGCAAGGGAAGGAACTTCCAGATCAATCCAATCAGGTCCAGGCGGTCACTATTCTAGAAAGTGACCCAATTATTGAGAATTGGGTAGAAGAGACATCAGATGAGCCGCTGCAGCCAGAGAAGGTGGAAATTGAGGAAGAATGGGCACGTGAGGATGAGAAGCAGGATCAAAGCCACGAGGAACTTGTTACCAGGATGGTTGACGAGGAAGAGTGGGTACATGAAATTGATGACACGCCAGAACCCACTCTGGAGGTGAAAGAACTACCCAAACACGTGAAGGAAGATGAAGAGAGGGTGAAGGAAGAGTGGGTCCATGAAATTGATAACACGCCACAACCCACTATGGAAGTGAAAGAGCTGCCTCAACAACTGTTCCCAGAGGAGGACAAAATGAGAACAAAGGTTGAGGTAACTTCAATAATTTGTCAACATCCTAATTCACCAAAGTATCGTGCTTTGGGAATTGTAGTTATCTATTTTTCTTTGGAGAATATGATGTTTGACTTGAGCTTAAATGATTCGTTGTTTGCTTTCTTTACTATCTGCTGTTCTTATATAGTTCTTACGAATGCTCTGGCTGAGATGGTATTCATGCAGGTGAAGGACTATGGATAGTCCGTTGTTGACCGGAACATGTCGTGCTCACGACGTTAAATTGAGTACTACGTGGGAGTTTACCCACGGATTTTTATTTTCTTTTTCTTTCTTTCTTTTTGTTTTGTTTCGTTGTTCTTGTTGATCTGTCTGTTGTCGTTGAGTTTGTTTTGCTCGAATGGAACGTTGTAGCAGTGTGGTGAAGCCGTGATACTCCATTACGCTGCACGCCACATTCCAACCCCGCCACCGCCATCTATTATCGAAGTCTCCTCCTTTTGGCTATTTTGTGTTATTCGTGTTTTGAGCACCGGGACAAAGGCTCGAATTTAGTGGGGAGTGAGTATTTGGTTTTGTGAGTGACATATATATTTTGTATGCTTAATGATGTGCCCTTGTGCTTATTTTGATTGTTTCGACTTAAGCTTTGTCTATGCGAGTAAGTTAGGATTTTGATTTGTGCAATCGAACTCGTGGTATTGGTCAAACCTCGACGTATTTCGTTTATCTTGATGTTATGTTAGTGAAGTGCAATGTGAATTGACAAGATCATGTGAATTGATTTTAAATCGGGGGGTTATTGATGTGATTTGTCCGGCTAAGGCTAGGGTAGTATGACGATGTGGTTACCTATATACTGTTTCAAATAATAAAAAAAAAAGAGAAAAAAATGTGTTAAAAAGAAGAGAAAAGAAGGAGATTGAAAACTCCAGTAATTTGTTGAGATTGTATAAATGGATGATGGAATTCTGCTCATCTTTCTCGTAAATTGAGAAATGGGCATTGGAAACCACGATAGGAAACTCGAGTCCATCGAGAATTCACCTTTCGAACATTGTTCCAAAATCTGTTAATACTTTCTATCTTATCAAGAAACTTTTTGCTAAAGGTAACCATTTTAGTTAATTCACCCCTAGCGGAGAGTTGGGTCTGAGCAAAAATACCTTACTTGTTTATTTGACATTTTCACAATCTTAGATTTGTTTCACATTAACTTTGATTGCGTACTCATCATGTTTGGGAGAATTGCAAAATAGATTTGATTGATTGGAATAAGAGTTATGTTGCATGAATTATCTTTCAAATCTTATTAGTATAGACTTTGCTTGAGGACAAGCAAATGGATAAGTATGGGGGAGTTGTTTAGTATGTATTTGTGCTTATTCTTGTTATTGTTTTACATGTCATTTTAATTAGCTTATCCTATTTATGCCGTTGGTTTGATTATTATTTATCGATTCGGACTTACTTGGTTCGTTTCAATGTTTTGCACAAAATCGGCATTAAATAGGATGAAATGGATCTACCAAGGATAAGGTATAATTGAAGATCATTTCGATAGGAGTTCATAGGCGCAAACGAATCGCAATTCAGAGATCGGACGCGAGAGAACGGAGTGAAACATCGAACTCGCAAGACAAGCGCCCAAGACGCCTGCAGCGCTTGCCCTCGCGCGCGTTCGCCGCCGCCTCGCCGCTCCGTGCCGCCCGCCGCCCGCCGCGCCAGCTGCGCGCACACCAGCACAGCTTCTCCAGCCGGCTTTCTCCACCGGCGCCCGCCTCCTCGCGCGCTTCTCCACCTGCGCTCGCTTCGGCGAGCGCCCACCAACGCCGCCGCTTCTCCAGCGCTCGCTCGCGGCGAAGCGCCTCCAGCGCCACGCATAACCCGAGACACGCACATCCGGCACTGGGTGACCCAGCGCCCGTTCCGCCTAGCAAGCTCCGTCCGGCGCTAAGGATCCAGCGCCCATTCCAGCGCGCGTTGCAACCACCCCGCGCCCGCTTCTCCCGCGAATCCAGCAGCCCAACCGTGCCGGCTTTCAAACAAGGCCGGCCCATTTTTCTCTCGCCGCCTTCATCCGCGTTCGCTTGTGAGGCGATGGGTTTTCAGCGAGCGCCAATCGAACCGGCGCTTGCTCTCTTTATATATATATATATGCGCATTAGGTCAATTAAAGGGTTCTCTCGGTTGGCCGTTCTCAGTTTTTTACTTCATGCACCATGGCACGGTTCTTCTTCAGAATTTTGGGAATTCTTCAGGCAACATATCAGATACAATCATAGTTTAATTCCTGGTTTTATTTCTTAGATTTAATAATTTAGTTAATCGATTTATGCTGTTGGATTTATCTGTTCGATTCATCGTTTATTATTATTGGATTTTGATGTTCCTTTGTTTTACATTGCTTTATGATTTCTTGCTTTGTGATTCTTGTGAATTCAATTCCATGGTGGCAGTGGATTGGATTTTCATGCTCTTAAGATTTATATTGCTTTTGTTTATTGTTTTCATTTATCGCTTTCATAGTTCAACTAGGATCGACAACCCCGGTTTAGATTTATTGCTTTATTAGTTTAGCTCGGGATTGACAACTCCTAGCTTAGGTTTGCTGTTTATTTTCTCGTATTTCAATTCTCGTATGTTTCAACCCCCTCGTTGGTATTAGAATGTTTAGGATTTTAATCGCTTTATGTGCGCGACACGAACAATCGCCCTGTTAAGTTTTCCTTGAGAGACGACTTGAGTTAACTTATCACGCTACAATTACCTCGTACGATTGCGAGTGAATTTGAGTGTGTTTTTAGCTCGATCATCGACCCAAGTCGAATCTTTCGAGGAAGACTTAACATGGCTTATGATGTGTTACGATTAAAACAGTAAATCTAAATCCTAAACTTGGTTTGGGAGATGATACTTAAATAAAATAAACTGTAAAGTAAACCACGATGACAATTCAAACCAAGCGTTCAAAGCAATTCAGTTGCCAAAAGAGATAATACAAGAGTGTGAGAAAGACTAGGTCATTAGTTATTCGCCTTGATTAATTAATTAATGCTTGCTTAAGAAATCTACCTACTCATGCAATCCTCTAACCTTTAATTTAAACACTCGACTTTCGTTCCGTAGATTAAACCTAAGTTATAAGATTTCACAAATAAATAAACCATTAGAGTACTCGTTTCCGGTAACCTCTAACCCAATTGATTCGTATGGATTCAACGTATCTATCTCTCGATAAAACATGAAACATACACAATTAAATGGTGATCAATCACTTAAAAGCAAACCCTATGATTCAATTGGTATACTTAATCAATACAAATAATCAATCAATCAATTTGAATCACCAAACCCTAGAAAGAATATTAGTTCATGTTCATCTCATGAACAAACAATTGAAATCAATAAAAATCATTAACTCAATAATCGAACAGAAAAAGAAGATAATAATCCTTACAATATCAATATTCGTTGATGAATCTCTTCAATCAAGTGATCTTGAATCACAAATTGTAAAGGAAATAATTTGAAAAACTTGAAAGGGAAAAAGCGCGTGAAGGAGGCGTGAAAACATAATGGAACTAGGGTTCAGCGTGTTTTAAATCATATATATAGCTCTCGAAATTTCACGGGTAGCGCCGGACGTGAACCCAGCTCTGGACGCGCGCACTTCAGAACAAGGCAAAGCGCGGCTCGCCTAGCGCCAGACGCGGGCGTTCTCTGGACGCTCTCGTTTCGCGAGCCCAACGTCGGACGCAGGCCAGCGCCGGACGCGCCTGCTCTCGGGATGATTTTTACTTCGACGTAGCGCTGGACGCAAGGGGTCTCTGGACGATCTTCACTTCGGGCGCCTAGCGCCGGAAGCTTGCCAGCGCTGGACGCAGGCGCTCCCGGGATGAATCAGCTTCGGTGCCCAGTGCGGATGTGGGTGCTCTCGGACGCTTTCTCACGACGCCAAGGCACACCCAGCGCCGGCTACGCCGAGTCCGGGGTGCTCTCTGACGCTTCCTCAAGATCAGACCCTACACAAATCGAAAACGAACATGATTCCAACAAAAGATATTCAAAAATAAACGAATAGGAATCAAATTATCTAAAACAACCAAATAAAAACATAACAAAAACATGCAAAACATAGACCTCCAGTTAAATCATGTCGGGTTAAGAATCTTCCTAAAAGATGCACTAATAATACTAAAAAAAAGCCGGTGAAGTACTATCATCCTATTAAATTATCACATGACAAATATGTTATTTTTACTTTTACAATGAAAATAAATTATAAATTATAAATAATAAATAACAAACCTGCGAGAAGTCATCTCAAGTGGAATCCTTTACACTTCCTCGTCAATGTCTATCTATGCCTCGGATGCTTCTGAAGGTGAGGAAGGCAGAGACGATGGTGACGAGTCTATATGCAATGAACTAGTGATATATCCACCAAGACGGCCACCACTAGAACATCCACGTCGGCGATAGATATATTAAATAACAATATTTGAAAAAAAAATACAAAATCAATATATGAGGTTATTTAATATATGAGTTCAGGCTGAATTAAATACAAATAAACCTATCACTACTCATTATCCGATAAATCATCATTAATATCAACATTTTCTCCATTGAAAAACACTACATCTTCATCCGTTTCACCCACAAACTCATCAATGTCTATCGTCCCACCTCGTGGATGAATTATATGAATATCATCATCTATTGTCGTTTCCATACCCGTCATTGTTATTTCCATTTCATCTTCTTGAAATTGTGGATCTAATGTTGATTTATAGGGAAATTCAATATTAGATCTTACTTTGACTTTACACGCTTCCCACCAATCTTTTTTGAACAATAGTACACATGAATAACTTGGTTTGCAAGGACATGAGGAGTCGCACTGGCGGCTTCGCCGCCGATTTTCGTTGTTTCTCTACACCATTGCTACCCTTTTCCACTTTTGGCCGAACGACCGATAGCAGAAAGTCGTCACCGTCACCCTCAACCTCTTTCTTCAGTCAGCGTCGTCGTCGTGGTGATGGCAATAGCACCGCATCTATCGCCAACTCTGCTCCATCCCTTCTTTCTCGATTAAACAGCGGGAGTCACACTGATGACTTTGCCGCCCGATTTTTGCTGTTTCTTTACACCACCACTGCTGCCGCTCCACCGCCGTTGCCGTTGCCGCCAACCCTCCCAGTATCCTCTTTGTTCCAGAAACAATCTAACAATAACCAAAATAATTTTGATAAGGATATTTCTAGAATTTTGATTTTGAATTGTAGAATGACTAAATAATCCATCCAAGTTTGCATAATTAATTATCATCCAATTGAATGATATGAGTGCAGGCTAAATATACCAAAACATGTGATTATTAATTATTTTATCAATCCTACCTAATCACTCAAATCAAACATCCCCATATTGTATATTATAAATTAATTAAGTTACAATGTGGAATATTAATTTAATTATGCTTATAGTTTTGATAGTGTTTTTTCTACCTAAAAATTATGATTATATAGTTTATACTCACTTCAAGAAATACATTTATAGAAAAGAATTAAATATGAGGCTCTTGTCAACTTTTTTTAAGACTCTTTATCGGCGACCTGAAATAATTAGTCTACTGCCATGTCAACATTTAAATTTTTAAAAAATAAAAAAATGAAAAAGGCCTCAAAGTGGTGGTCGACCACAGTACAAATTGGTAGAGATGGCAATGGATCTCGGACCCGATCCAAATCCATGGATCCAGATCTATTTTTTAGGATCTGGATCCTCAAAAATTTGGACCGATGGATCTGGATCGGATCTGGATCCTACCCCTATATTCTGGATCTGGATCTGGGATTTATTTTATTGAGACTCGGATCCGGTCCAGATCCGGCCCGCAGATCCATTAGTTTTTATTTTTTTATATATCTATCTCTCTCTCTCTCTATATATATATATATATATATATATTATTTTTATTATAATTAAATACCTAACCCCAACTTAAAACTCTTTAATTTCTTTTTTCAAATTCTCCCAAAACAAATCTGCTCCCAATTTCATTTCAAATTCTCCCAATTATGTATCATTCGGTATTCACGACGGGTCGCGTCACTCACACCACCGGCGATCGAGTTGTTTGTTGTTTTCTACCTTATAATAAATTTGTAACTAACGTCTTCCAATATAGTGATAATTGTAGAAATTCTAAATAATTGTTATAGTATTATTGAGTATTTAGATTATTATGGTGTTATTGTAAATTATAGTTGATTTAGAATTTATTTTAGAAGCGAAAACATATGGATCCGGGTCTAGACCCTGAACCCTGTGGATCTTATGGATCTGGATCTAATTTTTTTGGACCCAATGGATCTGGACCGGATTCGGACATAAGCTAAAAAAATCGGATCTGGATCTGGACCTAGCCAGATCCAATCCAGATCCGACCCATTGTCATTCCTACAAATGGGACCATGTATGGTCTGTCTCTCTTCTTCTTTCCACCAATAGCATGGAGACAATTTTATCCAACTTATTGGTCATTCAAATATGATTTGATTATTGAGATAAATATTATATATTTTCTATAATTATAACAAAATTAAAAATTTAAAATATCAAATTTTTTATGTTTTCTATTTTCTATAAATAGAGATCAACGTTGCTATAGTTATACACGTATTAAAATTCTCTCATTTTCTCATCATATAACTTTATTTTTTTCTATATTTATATTTTTCTTTAATTTTTATCACATTTTTAATTTCTTTTTATTATGATTAATTATAATATAACTATATATATATATATATGTGTGTGTGTGTGTGTGTGTGTGTGATTGGAATGGTCATTGATAAATCATCAAAAACAATATAAAGAATATTGGTAATGTGGAAGAGAGAAAAATTAATTAAATATTTGTAAAAATTGTAAAATTAGGTAGTTCAATGATTATTGATAAACATAGTATGAGATTTTAGTATAACTCTTATAAATTTAAAATCTTGAGGCACAAAGCCCGTCAATTTCGTCATCTTTATCAAACAAACCGATTCGCTTTTGATTTTTTTCTTTGGAGTCGTTGTTGTCGGAGTTGATAATATTCAACTGTTAGATAGCCCACACAATAGCAAATTACAGACCCAAATATTGATTTGGGCCTGGCCCATATTATAGTCGCAATGCACAAGCTATTCATCCCCTATAAGATCTCTATATTATACTATTTGTTGTAAATATGTATAATAAATGCAAATAAACTAACCATCATATTTCGCAAGTACATCATTATCAGTCCAACTGACTATTTATCATACCAGTAAGTAGGTTTAATAACTGGTAACACTCAATACACGACATCCCTTATTTGAACTAACATCAGTATTGTCATCAATACTGGACTACTAATTATCCGACTAACTACACCTAATAGCCAATCTGTCTTATCAGAAGAAAAAGTTTAAAATTTGCTTAATTAATGTATCCCTCCACATATACCAGTACGTACCTAGTGGGAGCCATCAATACAATACATTAAATTGATACATTATATGCACAGTTCTCACGTTATCAGAAAATGGTAATTCTCACTAAATTCAACCATTATATAAAGACATTGAGGAAAGCAAATGTACTCATGTTTAAAATTTTATGATCTTTTGTAGTGCTCCAAATCATCAATATCCCCCCGCACACACCATGTGAAAATCATTAATACCATATGAAGCCTTATCAATTCTAAAATATCTGTTTCGAGGTGTGAATGTCGCAGACGATTAAAATAGTATAAAATTAAATTCTAAATTGCAAATACAATTTACTGGAATTATGAGAAACGACTCAAGTTAAGCAATAAGCATCAACTCTTGAGTATTTTCATGAAAGTGTGTAATTTAAACTTTTTGAAGGCGGCAAATTGTCAAAGATTTTTTTTCTTTCATGCTACTTCATGGTAGTTTTCGTGTGAAAACAACATATAAAGAGTTTTATTTTTTAATATCAATTCTGGTTGACTAATCTTAGTCGAGTACTCCAATTCATAAGTGGGATTTAATAATTATGATGAGACCTATCATAATTCTAAGTGGGGAGTTAGTAGACATGATTAGAGCCAGGAAAATTGATCCGACTTGATGGGTCGAGACCCGAAGCACTCAAAGTTTGGGTTTCAAAATAAGATGTCCACAAAAATCGGACTTAGAAAGCCTGTCCAAAAAAAATCCCTAGTTGATTAGGCTTCGAACCAAAAAAGCCCAAAGTTTTCAGGCTAAAAAGCCCACCTGATAAATATATATTTTAGTATCTACTAATTATTTATTTTTCTTTATTTCTTTATCTTTTTTGTTGTCTTTCTCTAATTCGTTTTTAAAGTTGTTTATTGTTTTATTTTGAATTATTTACTACTTTGGATTATGACTCCGGTGCTTTAATCTATTTTTCGTTCAATTAATATATAATTTTGACCATTTGATTTTGTTATTGTTGATGTTAAATTACTAATTTGTAGACTTAAATTGTTGTTTAAGATAGTATTTATTTTTTTTTACAATTAAATATACAATTTTATAGGTTAAAAAATTGAAAAAATTGAATGGGCTTAGCCCGCCTGCTCAAAAGCCCATCCGGAACTGGACTGAGCTTCATATTTAATAGTCCAAAAAATTTCGACCGAACCCGACTCAAAAAAGTGTAAAAGCTCGATGAGTCGGGCCGAGCCAATCCGAACCGCCACTTTTGTCACCTGTAGACATGAGTCACATGACTGTAGTTTGATGGTTAGTTTGATGAGCATTTATTTAAAGAATGATGCTATTAGGTCATAATGTGACCGACAATAATCAGCTTTATTGAATGAAAAAACCGTTTATTTAATATTTGATCTATTAAAAACTGGTTTTAAATTAAAATCATCTTATGGAATTACAATTTTGCACCTATCTAATGAAAATTTTAAATTTAAATTTAATATTTTTCAGAATAGGTGAAAAAATGTATTTATGTAAAAATAATTAATATATTAATTTAATATTATTATTTTGTTAATTAATTATATTTATAATTACTAAAATATCCTCGTATGGCCAGCCATAATATGACCGTATAGCTTTATTGTTATTTAAATGTGCAATACCGATGCTACCTCAAAACAACCAAACCCACACTCAATGAATGACTGCCCCCTTTGGGTTTTTTAGTCACCTGAAAATTACCATTTATTCAATTCAACTTGAATTTATGTTTCATATTAATTGAATGCCTTTCGAGGTTTCAAATTCGGCATTTGGATTCATATGATCTTCTGAAGTCGCATAATTTTTAATTGAATCGTATTGGATAAGGCTCGACAGAAATCAAATATGTTATTTTGAACATTTAGAAAGAGAGTTTCACAAAAAATACTGTGATTTGTATAGGTGCACTTACTTTAATGTATTTTTCGTGAATTTGGTTGTAGCTGTTATAAATCTCAAATTTTCATCTAACCAAACTTTTAAAGATGTGGATATAACAATTTGTAGTGTTTGCCAAATTTCTAACCTACGTGAAAGGACGAAAGAACCAATTCATAGGCAGAAAAAGGGGTGAAATCAAACACGCAATCAAATAATTTCATGAAATTGTGCTTTTGGGTCCTCACCCAATCCGTCATTATGCTTGCCTTTATTTTCTTCTTATTATTATTCCTTTGTAGCTTTACAACTTTCCCTTTGCAAAAGACACGACAAACAAAGATACCAAAATCACTTGGACAAAATCTACTAACCGAAAGCTATTTATTGACGACACACATCTTTATTTTTGTCTCTAGAAAAATCATCGATGATAATTGAAAATTTTAGAAGATGTCACTTTTAGTAGGATGACGATTCGTGCGTGTCGGTCGTTATCGTGTCGACACGATAACGACACGACCGATAGCGCCAAACACTAACACACTAAGGATCCGTCCGACACGAACACCTAATATATGCGATTTTTTCGTGTTGACACGATAACGATAACCATACCTATTACTATTACCTAAACGATAAATTTAAATCAAAATAAAAATAAAAGAAATAAAAATATAAAAATATAATTAAAATAATATTAAATATATAAAATATTATCGAATTATACGAAAACTATTACACGAACCGATTACCGAACACTAATGCAACACAAAATTATCGGGTTACACGAACACGATACGGATCCGACAAGAACACGACATTTAAATTATCGTGTCTTTATCGTCGACACGATAAGACACGAACACGATAACCGAACATTAACCCGTTAATTTCGTTGTGTTCGTGTCGTGTCGAAAATTGTCAGCCCTAACTTTTAGTAATGTGAAAGTTATTATTCAAATGGTTTCGAGTGAAGTAAATATTTATAGAATATTTGAGCTTTAATTTCAATGATTTTGCAGTCTAATCCCGGACATAACTATTTATTTGAAGTTTCACTTGTAAGATGGTATAAAAGATGAACTAAATTAATTAAGTATTTCCAATTTAGATTTTTTACCTACAAAATGGTTTTATGGAAACAAAAATAGCGGAATCAAATTGCAACTATATTATAAAATAACAAAAAGAAAATTAAGAAATTGTGAATTGGGCGCATCCAAATGAGATGACTAGTAGTTAGTAGTTTGTACTTTAGTACCTAACAGCCTAGCTGGATTTAAGATGGAACCTCGCTGTCTTTCCATAAATCAAGTGCCAAAATTTCTTCTTAATTTCCATGATTTCATAATAATTATTTTATGATGCAACACATTTAATTTAGTTATACAATATCTACAAGTATATTATAAAAACTAAGTTAAAACATAAATCAACACGGACTCTACTCCCTTGTGTAAAGATGAGAAATGTTTTTTTTCTAATTGATGAGAACTCGCAGTCGTTACATTCAACGAGTTTTTGATAAACTTTACATTCATGTGTATAATCTAAAAATTATATAGGAAGAGTAAACTATACTTGAAAAATCAGGTGAGATAAGCTCAATCTGTAGAGACATTTATAGAGTTAGAATATGTGACTTTTTTGCCACATGGACACATGGACTCATTTTACCATTAATCATCCATTTGAGACGAAATGGATCCCTTTGTAAAAGGAACAGGGAGGGATGAGATGATCTTTGTAAAGGTGAGAAATGAGTCCCCATTGTAAAAAATTGACATAGTAGCTTTTCAAGTAGAAGAAAAAACCACCATTGAAATCATATTTGAATTAAATTCTGGGTTAAGTTTCCAACAAATTTGCCATCACATGTATGCAATTGATAGCAACACCATAAGTAAAATTGTGAAAGAAATTGTTCATCAGATAAAAATTATACGGTTTGACTTTGAAAAGTAGTAAACTAGAGCAAAATTAGTGATTGAACACAAAATCAGTAAATGTGAATTATTATTCACAAAAAAAATAAAAGTAGAATTGTACAGAGAAAATAAAGCATCAATCCACAAACAACACAAACAGCATTATCTTCCACAGTTAATTCCTCGTATACCACATACTCCCTCTCCAAAAATCAAATAAGTAGTAATCTCAAACTATAAAAAATACATGATTTGACTTAATTAATTAAAATTAGCATCATCGGAGAAATGGATTTTCTTATCTTCAGCTCCGGCAGCGAGTGATGGCGCTACATCCGCGCCGGTAGGGATTGGCCTGCGCGCCGGGGCGGCAATTGTAGTACGACGCGCCGCGGCGCGAACAGTGGACGTTGTTTCTCTGCAGCGCTCCGTAGCTGATGTAGCGGCTCGTCGCTAGGATGCGCCGGTTGGACTCCGAATCGAGATCGAACTCGTCGTCTCCGCCGGCCAGGCACTCGGCGATGGTCCCTCTGCAGCCGGATCTCACCACCGGCATCATCCATCCCGCGGCGGAGGGGTCGTGGTCCCCACCTGCCGACGCTTTCAGCATTAGAATTGCGACTAAGCAGATTGCTAGTAGCAATTTATACTTGGCTGCCATTTCGAAGCAATATCGGTCGATTTCTGAGCACTGATTTCTGCGGAATTCTTCTGGAGTACTGGCAAATGGGTTTCCCTCTCTTACTAGTTTGGGGTGGGAGGAGAAAGAAAGTTGAGCGAACAGCGTAAGAAAGTAAATGTAGATCGTTGAATTTATATTTAAATATGGCAAATCAAAAGAAAAGAGGGCTAAGATAATTGAGGAGAATGCCCTTTTATTTTCTTTTCTTTTTTTTATATCATGAAGCCCGTATTCCTGGTGCAGACTTTGAAATCCCGTGGTCGCGTGAATAAGCGCAACCACACATGAGAGAGAAACCACACTTGAAAAACCAAGTGTGAAGAATGCCCTTTTCTGTTTAGTACTAAGACTGCGTATTACTACGTATTTATACATATTATATTTGGCGAAAGTTAGATTATTGGATACTAAAGTTAAGAGGTTGGATCCAATGATAATTCATCATTTTTTAGAACTTAGAGAATTATATATAGATGTATAAAATTGATGATCAAAATCTACAAAAGCTTCCACTTTGCTCCTCTCTCTCCGACAAAGAACACGGAGGGGGGTGAGGCTCGCCCTCCCCCAAAGCTTCCTCTTTGCTCCTCTCCTCCTCCCTCCCTCGTTTCAAAGATCAATAAACGGGCCGGGTTCGAGCCCCGACCGACACTTCACGGTTTTGGTGATCTGCGGATCTGATTCACGTTGCGGATGCAGTCGACACTGCAGATCCGAGGCCATGATTGGGTTAGAGGTGTTTTCGTCACATTGGAGTGTTCTTGCGGATCGGATTTTGATTCCATGGTCTCTATCTATCTTTTATTTTTGAATAAATGGATCTCGAGGATTAGAGTGATTTGGTTCGGATCTAGTGTGTTTTGCTAGATCTAGGCCTTTTTAGCTCGTCTTCCGAGATTCTTGTTTTGTTTTCTCCATCGTTTTTGTTGTCTCTCCTTTGTGAGAGTTTATTGTCTCTCCTTTGTTGAGAGCCTTTGTTTTCTCTCATTTGTTGAGAGCCGTGGCCTGTTGAGGGTTTTTCCTCTTTGGTGAGTTCATTGTTGATGGTCGTGCGTTATTGGAATGATGAAGCAGATTGGCCATTTAGCTGGATTCGTTGAGATGATTATGAAATTAGCTCATAGATTTCGAAAGATCTGTAGATGTTTTATAATGTATGTTTGGGATGAACCTTTGATCTTGTGGAGTCTTCTTTCATTTTCCATGCATTTGCAATCTATAGTAAATTTTCTCAAAAAAAAAACAAAATCACAGACATCTGAAAATATTCTAAAATTATTATATAATAAAATAATTTTAGAAAGTTTTTATTGTATAAATTTTATATCGTTTTATGCATCATCTTTATACGTCTTATTAGCATAATTCATAATTTAAAAAAAAAGATATTATCTTATTTGATACACTGTGAATATGCATATTGTATATGTAATTAATAAATAAGCATTTAGTGTCAAAATTTGGAGTTTTGTCAATATTCCCACTACTTTGCATCCCTGTTTATTTAATACTAATAGTTATGGAATTTCGAGGGGTTCTAGAATCATCCGTTACGAAATAAATTTTTGTTCTTTCTCTGTTTTATAGATGTAATAATGGGCATGTATTCATTCTTTTCCTCCTATTAAAATAGTTCATTTTTATACATATTAAGAAAATATTTTTGGTATTATTTAGAAAATATAATTTATATATAGTTATTATTTTGTCTTTATTTATTGTTCTACATATTTTTTTTACAACTATTAATTAATACGATTCAAATTTAAAAAATTGATTATGTTTTAAAATATATCAAATAAAATAGAGGATTAATTCCGTGAGCAGAAAGAAGAAAGAGTCATGAAAATTGACATATTATTATAGTTTAATAGAATACATATTAAATAAAACAAAAGATATTTATGAATGCAGGAGGAGAGAGCGTTTTCTTTTTAAAAATTAGGAAAAGTGAAAGTGACCGTTGAGGTGTCAGCCAGCACGTCGGCCTTAAGTTCTGTGAACTCCACCTCGCCTTCAAATTAAATTGTTTACTTGAACTCTCCACATATATCTTTATTTTGGTTCGTTTCTAAAATAAACAAATAAAAATAAAATAAATCTTATATACTTCTATAAATGTGTTTAAGAATCTTCTAAATAAATGGTATTGCACTTTAAATTATTTACTCATAAATCCGTCACCGTTCTATTTCTCATACTCACAGTAATATCTAGTTTTGTTTTCTCTATCAATCAAATACTCTTAAAGGTTTGGATTAATTACAAAATAAAATAAAAAATAGAAGCCTTCAGAATTATAGAATAGCATTAAAATTACTGCAAGCACCTCATTCACCATCTAAGTTTTCCTTACAAAAAACCTTTTTGTTTGAAGCAATTTATCAAATTTTGCTTCCTTTTCTTTTACATATTTAAGTTAAACTTTAGAATGCTTTTGAAGTATTCATAAATATATGCAGTTCAAGTGGCTATCAAACTAACCATTTGCTTCATCAGTGTTATATTGAAATAAATAAAAAGAAGTTTTGAATTAAGAAAATGTAGGTGTTACATACGCGTCAAAATATCGTGATTCGTATTATCATAATTCATATAGGATAAAGATCCCTTAATCACCGACACATATTTTGCCGTTGATTTCTCGCCCAGGTATGTATATTTCAACAAACTCATGATTTTCTCTTCGTTATTAATACAATATATAACAACAAATAAATAAATTTAGGGTAGTGCTAAATATACATAATATGTACATATATAATACCCCTAAAATTTTGATCAAATTAGTAAGTTCTTTTTGGAGTATATTGCATGATTAACCCCTCCTATAATTTAGGGTTAAAATTGGTATGAGTTGACTAGTGATTTTATTTCTTTTACAAAATAAAATTAATTAATTTAATAAATAAATTATTGCTTTCATTCCATAAAAAAAGTGTTCCATTTAATTCTCATAATTAATTAATTAGTTTTTTTTTTTTTTTGATTAATCTCCTCATTATCCAATAAAAAAACACTCCTACAGAATAGGAATATCCAAAAAATAAATTTATCTGATTAATCCCCTAATTATCCAAATAAAATACGTTTATTTTTATTTTAATCTCTTAACTTGATTTAGTCAAATATTCAAAAAAGGAACACAAGAATAGGAATTAGAGATTTACTATAGTCATAATTAATGCACTAATCAATTGAAATATTATTAAGGAAAGGCTAATCACTTTCCTTCTTTAAAATGGAATATAAAATACTTGTATACCTTACTTAATTATCTTGAAGGGGTTAACTATGAAAATAAATTCAATATAAATGGAATATTTCCTTAATTTTCGAAAATGATGAAAAATGACCAAAAAATCCAATTATGTAAATACATATTATGTACATCTAACATTTTTCATAAATTTAATGTATTTGAGTGAAAGCAATACATAAACCTTCATGACAACCATTTGGATAAGCACCTAGCATTATTTTGGAATTAAAACTTGCTCCCAAATAAGTGTATTGTTCCATAACTTTATAGAAAAACTATATTAAATTTATGATGTTACTATTTCTTCAATGTAATTCTTTTAGTAGTTCAATTTTTATGTAATAATTAAAGATAAAAAGAATAGAGTAAAAACATAATATATTATTTTTTTAGTGAGGTAAGTTTTTCTTTTTGAGGAGGTAAGAAATCTTTTGTCTGTTTGTTTACTTGGGGAAAGGGAGTGGTGAAGTTTGATCACTATATTTTTGTTGAAAAAATCTATTTTAATTTAGTATTTTGATTAGATTTCACAACTTCTTTAATGATTGTCCATTTGATGTAATATAATATAGCTAACTTGTTAGGGAACAAGCCTTATATGTTTATATGTTTCAGTATAAGAACTATCAGTATAGATAAGTAATACTGAAAGTGTTCGAAAAGCAGTACTGAAGCCAGACATATTGAAAGAAGTTTCAGTACCAGCGCTACTGATGATAAGCACTATTGAAGGACATAGTGATACTGAATAATAAAGCACATCTACAGTACTACTGAAGAGTGAATTTTGAAGAAAGAAGTCGGAAGTCTGAAAGCTGAAGATTGAAGACTGAACTCTCAATGCTACTGAAGACGAAGTAGTCAACAAATTGACCAAATGTCATTTCAGTAGAAGAGAAGTTGAAGCTGCTGAAGAACACGTCAAGCTGATGTGTCTATTGAAGACTCAATGTCACCATACTGATAAGAGATGGAGTCCGCCCTACTGAAAGTACGCAGAGCAGACTAATACTAACGAGACCCGAAGTCAACGTATTGAAGAACACGGAGTTAAACCTATTGAAGAAATACAAAATAACTTATACCTTGGGTATTTGACTTTCAACGTGTCAGAGCGAATCTGTATAAGTCAAAGTTACTTTTCAAAGGTGTAGCTATATTGTACAATGTTGCAGACACGAAAATCGACGTACGAGGATTCAAACGAGAAGAATTCAAATGATAACTGAATGGATATGATTGGTGTTCCTTTCAATGATGCTATTCATTATCCCTTCAATAGATATCATCGAGATCCAACCTTTGAAAGTTATCGAAAATGTTGAAGCATTCAAGTTCATATCCACAGAATATTCAAACATCGATTTTTCGAAGAAGGGAGATCTAAGTGTTATTAGAAAATCCTAAGAACTCAAATATAATTATTTGCTTAGGATTTCAACATACACTCATTTAGCATCTAGGCATTTCTTGTGTTATATCTTAAGCCTAGAACACCTTAAGTTGTTGCTTGTAACAACTCAAATCCTAAGTTGGAAATCCCCATCTACCAAACATTTATAAAAGTCGAAATAAAAGTTGGGCAAATAAGCAACGAAGCATTCGTTGCTGAAAGCTTGATTTTTCTTATACCTATAAGCAAGAAAGATAGGATGACTATGTTCATAAGCAGTTAGAGATTTCCTAGCACCAGTAAACGTATGATGGAACAACAAGTAAATTGGGATACAAAATATCTAGGTTTTCTATTGCACGCATAAGCAAGACTAATCACAATAGTGGATTGACTGTGTTATCAGTCTGTTGACATAGAAATCGAATCACGTAAAAACTAAGTCTGTTATTTACTTTCAGTACTTTACATTTCATGTTAATGAATTGAATATGACTCAGCACACTCAGCACTGCAAATTGTTCAAAACCCTCCATCTGTATCACTTTGGTATTGAAAAGAAAACTAATATTGACTAAGCGAAAAAATTCGACTAAGTATTTTATCAGTATCAGTTTTCGGTAAGGCATAACTTAACTATCATACTTCCGCAAACACATTAGTTATCAATCCAACTAACCAGCTGTTGAAAACAGTCAGTAGGATTGCTAACTAATTCACTCAGTATACAAGACTCATTTACTTGAACTGATCAAAAGTATTGAGATCAATACTGAATTGTCATCAGTATCCAACATCTACTAACTTCAGTAGAATGTCCAATCTTGTTTAATAAAAAAGATTTTTTTTTACCTTAACTGGTGTATTCTCCCTCCTCCCATGCACCAGTATGACCCCCAAGAGACCTTCAATTTTTTGTAAACCAATAAGTTCTTCACTGCTCGGATGTCTCGAATGAACAAGAAAGATTTTATTTAGTACTACTCCCTTTATCACATTTAAAATGTCTTACTTTTTTTTTTGTGGTTCCATTATAAATGTCTCATTCCATTTTAGGAATGTAATTATACCTTCAAAAAGTGGAGATCCTACCCACTTTTATCACTTTATAATTACTTTATACATTTCGCTTAAATACTCGTACCCAAAAGAAAATGGACACTGTAAATGGGACGGAGGGAGTACTAAAGTAGAAAAGTGCTTCTATAGAATAAAATTTTATATTGCGGGACTTTCATAGTTCAATTTGGGGAGTCTGGATGTCAAAATGTGCTAGTCCTCGTGATCCAGATATATACATCATTATCAAAATTATAAATATGTTATTAGATATGACTTAAAATGTGATATAATTAATGAGACCATCTGACCGATTTTTGATCCAGATGATTCTTGTTCTTTACTTTTGTTTTTGATAAACATTTAATTTATTATACATATCTTATCGGGTTCGGAGCTTATTTACCATGTTTTGAAAAAATGTGTGCAGTCAATATCCATACTTAAAAATAAGTGCAATGTATACCCATTTCATTATTTTAATATATTTTCATCAAATCATCAGTCAAACTTACAGCTTTTATACAACAAAATTTGTGCCAGCAACAAAAAATTTGGAATCTTTGTACTGGTCTCGAAATCACCGAACCAACTTTAATTAAAATGCTTATAAAACAATCCTCTCACTCCCTCCTATCTCTCATTCTCTCTCACACTCTCTCACTCTCTCGGCCTCTCTCTCTCTCTCGGATAAGCCGGCGGCCAACCTCCAACCCACCCTCCGGCCAACACCCCGCCAACACACCCACGACCAACCCACCCCCGCTGCCAACCCCTCCCCACGGCCAACACCCCGTGGCCAACACCTCCGGCCAACCCACCCTCCCTGCTGCCAACACCTCCCCGGCCAACCTCCCTCCACTGCCAACCTCCTCCCGGCCAACCTACCTCCGTGCCAACCCCACGGCCAACCACTCCAGTGTGTGACCAAACCTCCTTCCGTGACCAACCTCTCCCGTGGCGTCAATCTCTCCTGGCGATGGCTTCTTCTTCTTCACAGGTAAGGTTTTGTTTTTTTATTTTTTTGTTTATGTTCTAAAATGCAAAAATGAAAATAGATATAATTGTATATTTTTCAAATTTAATTATTATGTTCTGAATTTCGAATTATATTGTTAATTCGTTAATTATGTTGTTAATTATTATATGCTTCGAATTATATTGTTAATTATTGTATGATTCGTTAATTATGTTGTTAATTATTATATGCTTCGAATTATGTTGTTAATTATTATATGCTTCGTTAATTATTATATGCTTCGAATTATATTGTTAATTATTATATGCTTCGTTAATTGTATATTTTTTATTTATATTGTTAATTATGTTTTCAATTATTATATGCTTCGTTTAATTTAATAGATATATGCTTCGTTTAATTTAATAGATATATGCTTCGTTTAATTTAATAGATATGCTTCGTTTGCTTTGTTATATTGTTAATTATGCGTGAATTTGAATTATATACTTCGTTTAATTCTCGTTAATTTGAATTATATGCTTTATTATATTATTAATTATATCGTTAATTTAATTATGATGTTTTCAATTATATTGAAAATAGATTTAATTATATATTTTCAATTATTATGCTTAGTGAATTTGAATTATATGTTTTGTTATATTATTAATTATGCTTTGTTATGCTTCGTGAATTAGCAAATTTGAATTATATGCTTTGTGAATTATTATGTATTATTAAATTTAGGATCATGAATTTTGCATGATATATTGACAAATATATTTCTTTTAGTTAGAAATTTTAGATAGTAAAATGCTAGAAATTTTTTATATATGTAGTTGAAGGGCGTTAGGCGATTAAAGTATAAATGAATAAGTTTAAGCTTGTTTTAAATTCCTAAATGTATATTTAAGTATATGATGATGATTTGGGGAGTTTGGGATGAATTTGGATGAGTTTTGATTGATTTGGCAAATCATATTATAAACGTTACTACGAAATTTGGTAGAATTCGTTTATTATATTAATAAGACGCTTTGAAATTATAAGCGGTAAACTCATCGTTGATAAGTAGTTAAATGATAAGTAAAGTTACTAAATTCAATGATAATTTTATGTTACAAGGATCAACAAATATATTTCTTTTAGGTAGAAATATCCACCAAGTAATTTTAGGTATAAATTTCCAATCCTTGCATCTATGCTAACACACAAAGGTTGTCTAATCGGTTTACTTCCTTGTAATTTTGTGAACTTAGAAACAAAATATATAGTGGATAATGTGCTCCATGTATAAAGTTCTTAAGTCCATCCACAAAAATTAGTCATAGGAACAAAATTTCCAATTCTATGTTAATCGAGACACAAAAAGTTCACCACCAATTCTATATAATTTTGGAATTAATTTCACAATATGTGTGAACACACTAATTGACATATTTCTTAATTAAGCATAATTTTTTTTTAATAAATGGGAAATCGAGTTCTTAAGGCCCGAGACCATCAATCGTCCATCAACAATCAAGCACCTACTTCAAGCCCAATTATTTAAGAAGGGTCATATGAGATTGAGAGATGTAGGTGGTGAAGACACGTGTATAGGTTTAGGCAAGGATGTTTGGTCACTTTGTTGGTTGGGAACACGGATCCAAGTCAAACATGAGCTTGCACCATATGGTATCCCGCACGATTAGGCCCTCCCAGTGTTGAAGATCGAGGCGATATGGTTTTTATTAATGGGAGGACAATTTGTTTTCCTTCTCGGATTTTGCGCTCGTCGTGCGGGTTTGAGTTTTGGGACGTCATCTTTCGATCCTACACCGAGTACGATCCGCAATCCGTTGAGGTTTATCAAATGTTTGTTGGTAGCGGAAGGACTAGTATAGAGAATCTAGGTGTGAGATTCTTTGATACGGACTGTCCGATTGATGATGCTGGCGGTCATCTATATCTCCGAGTGGCCCACATCTTAGTTCTTTACGCATTCGTCTTGGGTATCGACTTGCCACGACCTGTGGATCCGTGGATTTGGGTCTTAGTTGACGATCTGGGCGTATTTGCGATTTCCATGGGCTGCATATGCGTATAAAATTCTACAACACTACATGTGGAATATGAAGGCCGGGGCAAATATCACTTCTACGGACCATCATGGGCATTATATATTTGGTCACTAGAGATCATCCGGATCTTGCACGACGGTTGCAAAGTATGTCGGGATGATGTGTATCTAGATGCGTGAGGTGGAAGTTCACGAAGATGATTGGCGTGGATACACACCCTGTTCGATCGTGAGGGCAACCGTTGTGGGGTTAGTCCGGACGACTATGAGATGAGCATGTCGTATTATCGTCATCTCTATATCCGGTGCCTTTGGGAGTGAACTACGGAGACCCGTTCCCATCATGCGCTGGGAACAACCCCGCACCGCACTAGACGACCTCGTTCTAGAGTGGGCCTTCATCGATGTTGGGGTTAGTCGGCGGCCGCACGCAGCGATGCGGCACGCATCTTCTGTTGTTGAAGAGATTGATGAGGGCACGAGGAGCCACGACATCGGGCCGTGGGGATAGGCGTCGTCGGACGAGGACGCCGATCGATATAGGGGACGCGATCGGGATACGGGAAGCGTCACGAGGCGCCCACGTTCCTCTTCATCTAGCGGCGGTGAGCACCCAGACGTCGAGTCGGAGGATCGTCGTTGGATCACGAACACGATCAATGATGTGGTTAGAGAGAATATTCAAGGACTCGAGGCGTGGTTTGAGTCTATGATAGAAAGGTGTCGATGTAGATGTTCGCATAGCGAGGCATATCGCCGTCCGTCGTGGAACTACCCACGGCGATGCGGGTGGCGATCGGGGACCGGGACTTCTCGTACTCTACATCGATGTACCCAACAGACTCCTCTAGCAGATCCGCGCCTCTGACACCGGTCGAGTATACACCTCATCGTCGGCCTCTACGGGAGTATGGATCTACCTGGATTCATTAGCCCATCACGGCGAGGATCGACTCGTCATTCCATGCCGAGATGCCGAGACCATTGGTAAATTATCTTATTTTATATTATTGCATCATATTTGATATGTTTACTTTTTCTAACTCGTTGCTTTAACAAAATTAGCCAACTCGTAGAAGCGAGCGAGTAAGGTTATTGCAAGACCGAGGTCACCGTCGTGAATAGCCACATGCCTCGTCCTATCCCGATAGTGTATACGCTTCTTATTCCAATTTTCTTGAGGCGGGGGCGGGTTCGGTGATTATTAGAGCCGGTGGATGCCGCGACCTCACGGTGATTTTGTTCGCATCGAGGACCCTACTGCGGATCTTGGCGTGGGGTAAGTATCACTTCTATTTCTATTTTTATTTTCATATATGAAATCGTTATTTAAAAATAAATTATTTATTGCAGCCTCTTGATTTGTACATGATGCATCGAGGTCCAGATTAATAAGCAGGCAAGACTTGTTGAATGGGATCAATGAGTGAACACTATTATTTTGGACACCGATTTCTTTGTAAGTATATATTTCGTATTTCTTATAGATGTGAATAAATATGTATATATTCTTTATATATATGAATTTCTATTTCTTCTTTGAATAGTTGTACATTTGTCGAGAGTGGCTGCAGATTTATGAGAATATTCAAACGCAAGAAGAGCTAGATCATAGTATATCTACGTGGGATCCATCTACTTATTGGTATCGGGCGGTCCGTGGTAGTAGCGGTGGGCCAAACTCATAGATCATGGCTTCTTCTTGAGCAGGTAACTTCCTTATACATTGACTAATTATAAAATATATTTTGTTTGTGCATTTACAAAATTGAATCTCTTTTCTGGTCATCATCCCTTGTTTTAACTGAGGTCGCATCATTTTGGCTCGAATTACCATGAGGACGGGATATGTGAAATGTTCGATCCGGTATTTTATTTATTAGACCCCGGCGACAAGAGGAGCTCACGATGCATTGGATCGGCTTGAAGATGTTATTTACAGTTCTTTTCGAACTCGTTGGTTTGAAGCTAACAGACTCGGTGTTCGTGCCTTTCGCGTGATATGGTGTTTGCGATTGTTGCTCACGATGTACGATTCACACAAAGAAGACAACGTCGGTCGGAGCGATACATGTGCATGTCACGAACACATCATTTCGAGTTCCCGAGCATTGAGTGGGGTAATGAAAATGTATATACTACCGAAAGAAAATAGCGGGTTCTATCTTTGAATTATGTGAGCAGTGTCATAGATAGAAAGTGGTGAAACATGTTTGAGTCGTAGATAAAAGTGGTGAAACATGTAATATTTGTAATATTTGTATTTCAATATATTTTCTCGAAGGATATCACGAGTTTGGTTTCAACATAATTCGCTTAATAAGGAGTTCGACTCAACATTTTCAATTAATCGCTAACAATTAAAGCAAGCATCATTTTATTAGTATACTTTTAGGTATATCAACCATTTATAATCACTTAATTAAGCTTCATTACTCCTTACTTACATAATATGTTTCACTAACATATACATAAATTATAATTTCCTTTAATTTCTTCCCAACTTCTTACTTTAGTATCATATGTGAGCTTAATCATCAATATTAACATCATATATTAACTTTAATATATATATATATATATAGAGAGAGAGAAATTAAGCACTTGAACTAAAAATTTACAATTTCAACATATGAATTTAGAAAATTCTAGTAAATTCATAGAATGCTTAAATTATCATATTAAACTCATATATCAAGTTAAGTGAATCAATATCTCATTCAATTAATGAGATGGTAAATAAGGACATGATTGTCGCGTTTGATCTGCGGAACCACACAAGCCACACCTCCCACGTGCACGACTTGCACCGCTTGACCCCATTTCTCCTCCACGGATCTTGATGGGGACGTTCGGTTGGATGACGATGGCGCCCAACTTTGGACGACCCGCTGTCGGACCACGGTGGCAATACTTCAACGGTCATGCGACATCGGTAGGAAGCATCCAATGGATTGGGCGGAACATGATTTACTCTGTATGAGTAGGCTGTACTAGCTTCTCGGCGTGGTAGTATTCTCCCACATAGCTGGAAATTTGGTCATCTTTATGCTGCACAAATTAAAATTGAGATCAAAACAATGATAAAATTGTTAGTTATAAATTGGAATACCGTACTAAAAAATTATATTTAGTATGTAGCTCCATACCGTATATTTAGAATCGCATGAGAACAGGGATCGGATCCATGTCCCACTCCAAGCACGAGCACGATTCCGTCCCGAGATTGACATTGAAGGTTTGGTTTACATCCTCGACTTTGAATGTCGTTACTTTTAGGCACTATAGTATCCGCGTGATCTCTCCAGCCACCGTATCTTGCGAACGACTTCGGGGTTAGGTCGGTAGGGTATGCTCTTGCCGCTTCAAGTCTTTGATCGAACCATTTTCTATGATATGACAAATCGCTTCAACCATAGAGCAAATGGGCAATCGTCTTGCCCACAACAACCGAGCATTGAAGGACTCGGTAATGTTGGAAGTCAGGTATAGCGCCTCACGGGCACTTTGATCTCGCCCACTTCTCAACTCCTACCTCTGTCGACTTGCTATATGCACCACCGGTGGGTCTATCTTTAGGCACGAGGACTTTAACATGTTCATTGCTTTGTCAAACTCCGCCTCCCGATATGCATAAGCCGCCTACGTACAATGCCACCGACGGTTTCCCAAAGGCGTGATTTTTCGTGAGATGGTAGTAGCGTAAGTCGTGGGCGTTCTCAGGAAAGACATTTTCACGGCATTGGATATCTTGGCGTGCATGACGGACACAATCAACGTCTCGAATTCGATCGTAAGCGGTCTTCACGTGTTCGAAACCAAGTCCATGATAAATCATTCTCGATCGGACCAATTCCATAAGCCGATGGAAAAACTTGCTCGTTGCCGTCGCCGTATGACAATAAACAATATACCCTTATTGCGGCCCTTCAGTGCGTGACATCCACAACAATAACGGGCCTCATGCACAACGTGTAACGAGTCGGTGGGAACCGAGGCGCTACAAAAGATGGCGAAAACGACCATCGGTCCAATATCAAGTCAATCAGCGAACGAGGATTAGTTGTCGCAACATGTGAAGATAACCGGTAGCATCGATAGGATTGTTCATACCACCATATATCATCTCGATTGCTCTATTACGAGCTCTCACCGCGACGGTATATGGCCGACGCCATACTCGTTGTAACTCGCCATAATCGATCTCGCTTAATGACTTCACCGTCCTCGCGTATTTTTCGCGCTATGTATGTTGCAATCACACGGGCTTTGACCTTGCGCGTTTCGGTATTCACGAGATCATCTACACAGGTGTGTACGGCATCAAACTTGCGCACAAACCAAAAACCACCCTATTGCGATGCGCATGAATAAAGCGGACACGATCACGATATCTGCATTTGAACGTAATCCGGGTCTGGTCCGATCGCGGAATAACAAATTCTGCTCTTTGTTCCATGTGCCACAAACCGACTGATATCTTAAGGTCCACCTTGTTGTCGAAGATGGAACCTTCGCTCAGCTCATCGGGGTTCGGAATAGAGTCAAGAGGACTAGCAAAAAGATTGTTCGTAGCCTCTGAGGAATAACGAGAGCTAGCCAATTGCTCATCTCTTCCATTTGTTCTACCTCGAGTCCCCGGTTACCCTGCGTGTTGCTCGCACAATCATCCCAAGCAATTTTCTATTCCACCTCTCGACGTATCCACGCATCAAATTCTACAAGCGTGCGGAGATCACATTTGCAGCCGCACGCCTCCTCCTCCTCCTCTTCTTCATCGACGATGTTTGTTCTTCACCGTCGACGACGTATTCGTCATCATCTTTATCGTCGGCGATCGCGTCGACCACCGGGCACATGTTGCGGCACTTGAGGTGTATTTTGCTCAAACCAATTATATGCTCCAAATTGTTGTGTGAATGACTCATCCGAGATGAGTATTGTGAAGCGTAGTCATACGTTGTATCACGTGGTTGCTCGAATTGTGGCATATATGCTTGAGGTTACGGTTGGGCGGCGCTCCGTATGTCACATACACCTACGGTTGGGCATAAATCTCGCACAATCGAGCTAGGCGATCATCGGTGAGTCAAAGTGATTTGATAAGTCTACCACCGAGATCTCGATATATAATGTATTTGGTAGTCGAAAAATTTGATCCCGGAAGGAATTAATGCTTTCTCTTTACTCCCGAATAAGTGCGTTATCGGTCGAACATGGGTATATGATGATGCACCGTGAGAGTTCAAACAATCATCCCAACATCCTCCATATCTAATGATAATATTCTTCCACCCCGACGTCTAATTAAATCATACAAATGCACAATAATTAATTAAAAATTCATTAATTATAAAACAAACATCTAAAATAAATAATACAAATTAAATATAAAAGCAGTAACATTGATCACGAATGTTTAATAATAAGAACAATAAATTATAAACTAAACTAAACTAAATGAAAATTTCAAAATGAGCGTGTAAAATCGTGATTTACCTAAACTAAATCAAATAATAATTCACATAAACTAAATAAATAATACAAATCAAATAATAATTCACATAAACTAAATAAATAATACAAATGCACAATAATGGGCGTGTATAAATCTCTAAACTAAATAATAATTAAATATTATAATTCATCGGGATGAGATATAAACCATAATTCACCTAAACTAAATTAAATAATAATTCACCTAAATTAAACTAAATGTTATAAATTAAACTAAACTAAACAACGAGACCAACCCCACTAAACTAAACTAAATAAAAATTCACCCCGCCAACCCCTATCCCACGACTAAATGAAAAATTGAGTGTATTGTTGATTTATAATAATTAAACTAAACTAAACTAAACTAAATTAAACGCAAAACTATAATTTAATTCAACTACAAAATAATAAAATTTAATTTATCTTGACTACTACCCATGGCCAACCCCACCCCGTGCCAACCCCACCCCCCACAACCAACCCCACCCCACCCCACGGCCAACCCCCTTTAAAATGGCCAACCCCACCTTTAGGCCAACCCCACCCCTCACCCCTGTGGCCAACCCCACCCCACCCCAACCCCACCCCCCAGCCCAATCCCACCCCACTGCCAACCCCACCAATGACCAACCCCACATGTGGCTAAACTAAAATTCAACTAAAATTCAACTACACTAAATTAAACTAAACTAAACTAAAATTAAACTAAACTAAACTATTTAATTCATCTAAAATTCATATCTGACCACGGTTAATTAATTATTCATACAAATGCACAATGGTTATCGATGCCCTAAATAATTATTAATTGAAATTAATTAAAAATTCACCAAAATTCATCTAACAATAATTAAGGAATCATATATATAACAAATACATCAAAATATTGAAATTACCTTTTATAATCCAATCGGGAGGCGAGAGCGAGGCGAGAGGCGAGAGCGAGATCTGAGAAAAAGAATTCAGTGAACGAAAAGAGCGAGATAAAGAAAAGAATTCGGTGAGCGAAAAGAATGAGGAAAGAATGAAATATATAGGTAGAATGGTGAATTAAATTCAACGTAAATATTTGTTGGCATAGTTGTTGGGAAGTGATGATCGGAGTAAATTCACTGATGAAAAAGTTGTTGATCGAAGTAAATTCTGGAAAAAGTTGTTGATCATTAGTTGTTGTATTTAATTTACAAAAGCGGTGAAAAGTTGTTGATCATTAGTTGGTCATTTAATTTACAAAAGCGGTTGGTTTATATCGTTATTTAATTTTCATCTCTATCATATAATTAACAATTAATAATTAATAATCAAGTTCAATTTATAATTAATTTATAATTAATTAATAAATTGATATAATTAATAATTAATAATTAATGATATAGATTTAAATTATAAATAATTAATAAAATTAGCGACAAACCACCCATTGACCCGCCCGCCCAACCCTGGGCGACCAACCCTCAGCGCGCCAACCCACCCCCACCCTCACGGTGCCAACCCCACCCCACCGGCCAACCCCACCCCACGGCCAACCCACCCCACCGGCCAACCCCCATCCCCACTGGCCAACCCACCCCACCACGGCCAACCCCACCCCTGCCAACCCCACCCCACCGGCCAACCCCACCCCACTACCAACCCACCCCACCGGCCAACCCCATCCCCACTACCAACCCAACCCATCACGGCCAACCCCACCCCTACCAACCCCACCCCACCGGCCAACCCCACCCTTGCCCAACCCACCCCAATGACCAACCCCATCCCCACGGCCAACCCACCCCCCGGCCAACCCCACCCCTGGCCAACCCACCCCATACCAACACCACCCTGAGGATAATTTAATTTAATTTAATTTAATTTGTAATAGAATTATAACTTTAGTTTAATTTAATTTGTAAATTAAATTAAATTAAATTAACGGTTTTGATTTGTGATTTGATTGATATTTGAAATGATTGTGTTTCACTGCAAATCCGTTGAAAAATATATTTAAAAAATGAAATGGGTATAGACGGCCTTTTTTTTTTTGAAATTGGATATATACTGATTCAAGTTTTTTAAAAAAATGTATTTCCATATATTTCCACTATCTTAAATCTACTACAATTCATAGTGTACAATATAGTCTGATTTTCATTAGTTTTTGAGTATATAAAATATATCATTCGATCGGCATAAAATCTTTCTGTCAATCTACCACCCAACTCTAAATGCGATATTTTTTAATCTGATTTATTCACTAATTAAGTTTTATATCTATTGATCCCATATTATTGGCTGTAATTCAAATGTGATAATTTTTCAAAAGAAGGGGCAAAAACGACCCCCCACCCCTACTTTATATTCATTCATATAATCAACACAAGTACACAGCATTGGATGTTTTTTTATAAAAAATACAACACTAAAATTATTTAGCATTAAAATCATCATTGCTTTTCTATTTTGTGTTAAATATGGGGGTCATGATTATTAAAAAAATTGTAGAGAAGAAACTATTAAAGTAACAAACAAAATAGAGACTATGGCAATTTGACAAAATTGAGCATTAAGATTATTTGGCGGGGGCCCGAATTGCGTGTAAGCGCGTAGCGGGCTATAACTTTCCGAACAACAGCTGTATTATCCTCTGTGAAGTGACAAACTGACCATGGCATGTCGATATTATTCACCACCTTATTTTATTTATTTATGGCAATACTTATTTATCTTTTGTCTATTTCAAAAAAAACAAACTTAATATTTTGTTGAGCTAAAAAAATGTAATCCTCGTCCTCGGGTAGTTACAGATATTCTCAATATATTTTGGATAATTGCTTTAAAATTTTGCGGTTTGTAATTTTGATGGAAGCAAGACGAAATATATCTGTCTTAATGATTTGCTGGAAAATGCATAATAATAATAATAATAATAATAATAATAATAATAATAAGGACAATTTTATGCACATTCTTTTTGGGCCTGGTCCAACGGGTCAAGGGTGAAAATCAGTAAAGCCCAAAGTCCGTTTATTTTCTTAATATACCTAATCTTTATTATTATCATGAATATCTTTACTAACCGAGCATGAGAAAAGACAAGGGCTAGATCTTATGTAATCCTTGGATACAACCCAGGACGATTAGATGACTAGTCTTTCGGACCTAAATGAGGGTAAGTTCCATATTGAGAGGGGTGCACTGTACACCATCTCCCCCCAAGTGACACGTGTATCTTGTTTATATTTTGATTTAGTTAAATTTTCTAAATAAAGTAACTCAACCATGGTTACCGACTCAGGCCCACAATCGAATGCAAATTTCCCCGGGAAGCTATCCCTCTTATGCCGACATTCAGTTTTTATGTCGATATCCCCAAAAACTCATCGGCGTTTTATATTTGAATTTGAATTTTGAATTATTAACATTCGTTTACTAAACCTTCCCATGGAAGTTTGGTAAATTAAACCTTAATGTTTAAACATTACTCCCTCCGTCCACCAAAATCGTTCATCGATTTTGGTGGCACGGGTTTTTAAAAAAACTGTAATGAGTGTAAAGTAAATGTGTATAAAAATATGTGTCATTGGGATAATAAATGAATATATTAATGGATTGTGAGTGTAAAAATGTAGGCCATGAGTGTTTTTTTGTAAATAAGTGGATAAGTGTAGGGTAAAAATGTAAAGTTGGTGTTTCTAAAAAAGGAAAATGAACATTTTTAGTGGACGGACCAAAATGGAATTAAATGCACGAATTTGGTGGACGGAGGAAGTAATAAAGAATGGACATACAAAAAATTTATATAAACGCCTAAAATTATTATATTATGTGAATAATTTATTAATGATTAATTTATCCCAAAAAATTCCAAAATATAAATAAATAATTATAAATTGTTAATCAATAATCTCGGTTAAATTTTAAAAAAAATACCAATATTTTGGATTAAAGTAATAATGAATAATCAATATTAATTATTGCCGACACCCACATCTCCTATGCCTGTCACATAAAAATAAAGTCGTCAATATTTTATTGTCATTAATAATTTTCAAATTTTGAAATTTACCTTTGAGCCCTCATTATTTGTTGTCTTTCAACAACAAAATAAGTAAATGTATAAATAAAATAAATTCCATCATTTCCATTCAACTGCCTTTTTTTTCGCGCCCACACATACAGTGAACAGAGACAGACGAGAGATGAGAGCAGAGCACAAGCACGAAGAGATCAACGTGTGGGTTTATGAAATTGGTCCAAACCCTAACAGACCTCGGTTTTTTTCACTCACTAATCTCCATTTAATACACGTGGAACGTAGGTATTGTTCCATCTGAAATATTCCTGAATTTTTCCGCGCCCTAAATAGACGAGAATTGCCTTCGGCGTCTTAGATTATCCTTGCCTTCGTCTTCTTCCATTGTCATTGCCTTCGTCATCTTTGTCTACCAATCAATGCATTCGTCTTCGCACCGCAAACATAGGTAATGTCTCGATATACCCAACTATATGGATAATTTTTCGATTTTCAGTCTTGGTTATGGCAGCATTTCGTATGCTTGTTTGTTTCCTCGGTGCTAGTTTTCACTACTTGTAATTTTCTTGTGATTATTCTAATAGTTTTAAGATTGCTTAATTTCCCAAAATTATGAGTGTACAACCGACTGTGGGTAGTTCTTTGTTGTTCATTATGATGAAATGTTGGACTTTTGCCATCTCTATTTCCCGAAATGATCTTTATTCCATATTTTTGATAAGAGCCTGCTTATCTTTGAACTTGGTATGAGTGAGATAATCAATGGGTTGGTCCAAATATGGTACGTAGTAGTGATTTGATTGTTTGATCTTGCATTGTTTTCTCAGTGAAGTACTCCAACATTACAATGACGAAGTTTTCGGAAGTGAGTAAGAACACAAGCTGTGACAAGAGTAGATATTTGCATTTTGTGGACTCTTTCATTTCCCAGTTCATCCCCACAATTATCTCTTTAAATTCTGTTTTTAAGTGATTCATTTAATATGATTGGACTGTTATTAAAGAGTGATTTTGATTAGAAAATGATAATTCTTTGTTCTTTTTCGTCCAATGTTTTACTTGTGTTTGTAATATATCCCAAGATCCAAGTAACGCATATATGGTGTAAATGTGATCTTGCAGGGTAATGTAAATTGTATAGGTTGGCAAAATAGTACCACGTTACCAAATAATGAAAGCGAGATAAATGTATTCGGAGGTATCTCTCATGCATACCATTTTTTCATTTTACATTGAAATATAAAGCCAACATCCCTTATGTTTTCAATAACAGCTATTTTGGCGCCGTACACACACTTATAAAAGGAGGCGAAGAGAGCAGAAGCATGGAGACATAATAAAGGGTCGTGTTACTGAAATTGCTCCAAACCATAACAGAGGAATACTTATTCTCTTCCACCGGTATTGCTTTCATTTTTTTTGTATGTTTTCGAAGTAGCTTGATATTAGATATGTTGTCTGCCATAAATAACATACCTCTAGCGTTTTGCCGAATCGTCTACCGGGAAATTTTTTAATTCCAAAACAATAGAAGTACACAGGTACACCGAATTTGAACTTGCAGGTTATTGTAAAATAATTAGGCGCATTCACAGTTACAATCATAAACCATCCCCCGGTGTCTAGTCTATCTAAGATCTTCAGCTTTAACCGAACAAACAATTAAGAAAAGAGGCATACATGCTATAAGATTTTGTCTTATTGACATAATTATTTTTACAAGTATCTCATGGAACTTTTTACCCCAAATACATGTCCCACCCTTGCCTATTGATTGGATCACCACCTTGTATGACGAAATCCTGAATAATTCTATGAAATATTGTTTCATCATATTTAATGTCAAAAAGTTATGTAACAATTTTATGAGTTGAAGTAAGAAAAATATATTACATGAGAAGGTTTATCATGAATAGAAAAACATTGTTAAATAACATGTCGACATAGTCAATTTTGAACAAGTAAAATACAAATGAGAATTTTTTTTTATGATTTTGTATTGATATATATATATATATATATATATATATATATATATATATATATACAAAATCATAAATTGGTTTATGTTAGCACTAGTTAGTAGTTATTTTATTGATTTATGTGTATTGTTTTTGCAGCAAAGATTTTATTTGTGATCCAAAGCTCACTATGACGAAAACAGGTAATATAAATATGTCGGGAAATGGTGACCAGAGTTGTACTGGTTTGATTTATATCGATTTAATCAGTTTATCATTAGGCATATTAAACTGTAATTATTATGTGTTTGAAACTTTGAATAATATCGTTTTTAATAGGTGCTCATGTCTCGCAACGATGTCAGCCTGTCTCCTCTATATCGACTATACGTGCCTTATTGGACGAGCAAAATCTCATGAAGTTTCGAAACTCTTGTTTTGGTGTTTTCTTGGATATGTGCGAGATACGCTATCAAGGACAACTGATCTATAAACTTCACTCCACGCTCAATCCAGACTCACTTGAAAGAAGAAGAATGAGCTTTAATTTTAATGATGTGGAGGTTGAGCTTAGGCCTCAGGAATTCTTTTTTTATAACAGGTTTATCATTTATTCAGTGGGATGAACCTCCGACCACTTCAGCCTTCAAAAACAAATATTTTAGTGGCTGCAATACTATTTTTTTCGAGATATTTATAGGGGTTTTCAAGAGCACTGCCAAACTGTTGGAGGTAAGGGCGACGATGCGTTGAAGTTTGTATTACTTGCGGTTTTGTATGAGATTTTGTTGATAAGATATCAAACGAACAAAAGAATTGAGGACTCGTTAATACACTTAGTTGACGACATAGATAGGTTCAATCGGTTTCCTTGGGGGTTGATAACCTATGAGTTCCTTGTCACCGTAGCTTACAATGCTAGGTCTCACATAGCAAATTAAGAGAGTATAGGTGAAGCTGTTAGCTTTGATGTCCAAGGCTTTTCATTTTCCATGCAAGTGTTTGCATACGAGGTGCATGAAAAGGTCGCATATCATTGTGCGCAGCCTCGTGATGAATATTTAGATCGTACGCCGAGGATGTTACACTAGGCTAACGTCAAGGCTTTTCGATACAACGATATTCTTTCGTACTTCAGGCCGTGTATTGCATTCCATGTGGTAAATATGATACTTTAAATTAATTTTGCAAGTTTTTCTATATTTACTCTTATTAATCCGTTGATATCTTGATCCTTATTCTAATTTTTTTTATAGAAACCTATTGATGTCAGCCCGTCAGAGAAAGTGTTGGTCGAAATGAACGACATATCTGTTGATTTTCAAAGCGAAGTGCCCGTGGACGTACTCCTCAAGCATGTGAAGACAACCATTGGATCTTTCAAGAGGAAAAGACCGCAAGTGCCGTTGATGCGAGAAGATGATTTATACGAGATACCCGATGATTTAGATGGCGAATGCGATGATGCACTAGGTGTTGGAAAAGTCCAAGACCAAGACGTTCCACGTTCGACTATCCAATGCAATAGAAGTTCAACACTGCCCTCCAAAAAATTTAAAGGACAAAGCACAACACCCTTGCATGGAATTGACCCGTCTTCGTTGGCTACGAAATAACAGATGGATGGGGTAATACAATTTATAAACAACCTTTAACTATAAAATGCATTTTGATACAATTTTTTCTTTAACTAACACATTCATCATTAGGTATTATCTATAGCACGCGATGTTCTATTGAGGATTACAAAGATGGGTGACATTCGGACAAGTAGTGTTAATGCAGAAAGTAACAGACGAACATCACAGCCCGACGATACACATGACCCCTCTGGTGCTGCAATACATCAACCAAGACGTTCATATGCAGCCATGCATAAACTCTTTTGACTTGTCTGAAGTATTTACGGTGGAAGAGGAGGTTCAAGTTGGTGATATGTCAGGGAGTGATGCTGGAATTGGTATAAGGATTGATTTTATAGATATTCCAGATGAAGATTGCAATATTGAGAAAGTAGCCAAGGGTGGTGAACCACCATCTTCGAAAACAGAATGTACTGTGAAATCTCCTCGGAAATCAGGTTTTAGAAGGCGTATGGCTTGGACTACACGTAGGCATGTGAAACAACTGCTTCAACAACTTCAAATTATAAGCACAGATATCCCCGAGCAGCCACGGCCAGGTAGATGAAAACCTCTAACCCTACCCCTGGTGTATGGTTATATTGGTGGTCCGTATCCTCTACGACTTATTGATGTGAAGTGGATTAATAAGTTTGAAGCATGGTACCAAACAAATCGCAATAATCCAAAGTATGTCATGTTCATCCTTAATGGTCATTGTTGCTGTTTATATTATATTTATATGACTTCGAATTATATGTACTTTCATTGTCTTAATTGTAGATCCTTGCCTTTGAGTGGGATGCCCTATGTGGGTAGTCGTCATGCCACTTGGTTTGACAAACTATGGAACCCTAATGGTTGGTTGATGCCAGAGGTAAATGCATTGTGTTTCGTTGGACTTAAATGCATTTACGTAAGTTTTATATTTTCTGACATGGTTTGGTTTTTTAATGCAGCATGTCGATTCATTGGTTAATTTTCACATTTCTCATTTTTTGGATAAGCCACATGAATATGTAAGGATTTGGACAGTGGTGGAGCAGCATCGATGGGTAAGAACTATGAAACATTGCGATAGTACCTAGTTATTTTGTTAATAAATTCACTTGTTTATTTCATTAATTTGCATAATGCCATATGTTTCGAGATGCATGCTATCGTTTGTGTGCAAATGAAGCCCTATGTCGAAGGGTAATGGCCGAATCAACTTTGCATGCCATAGTTCAAGGCTGAGAAGGTGGTCGGAATTGCACATGTAAACCAGAACCATTGGGTTTGTTACGAGATCAACATTGAAGACCAAGGTGTAATCGTCTATGACTCTCTCTCTAAGACTCGGGATCCAGATAGAGTGAAAACTTCATTCTATAATGTGTTACGCAATCTATTATGGATATGTCGTGCATCAGATCTTTGGAAAAGTCGGTCTCCTACTAGTGAGTTCAAAGATGTTTGGGATTTGACGATATATTGAGACCCTCCCCAGCAAGGAAATAATTGGAATTGCGGCATCATGGCCTTGAAGTACCTGGAGTGCTTGATTACAGGCGAGGCACTATCCATTCTACATGGTGATTATGCACGAGATTCTCGCAAGTCGTTTTGTGGTCAACTCTACTGTTTCGCCATCCAACGACAATCTATCTAAAGCTTGGCAGGACATTCAGACAAAGTTAAGTCCATGTTTTATAAATTATTTTTTAAACACATTATCTTTTATGTTCTCTGTACATGATATTAGTGTTCTTCTTGTTGTTTATTATTTATAAGGAGTTTATATTATATGTTTTGTTTTTAGTTTTTTGTCTCAACTGATTGCTGACCTTAGTGAAACCTCGTTAGATCTTAAATAGTAAGCCAAATATTTGAGACTTTTATCTATCTTAGCTTAACTATGTTATCTAAACTATTAGTTGTATTATTGACATATTCTCTGCATGATAGCAATTTAGGTCAAAAGTAGTGTTAACATAAATAAGTAATTACTGAAATATTAATAATAGCCTAAATGGAATTATGTTATTTTTCGTCTATTATATTTAGTGACTAGTACATGTAGGCTTGTGCACCGGTCGGTCGGTCCGACCAACCGACCAGAAAACCCTAAACCGAAAACCAACCGCTCAGTTTACTTCTTTGATCGAACCGACCGCCAATTCCAATCAAATCGAAAACCGATCGAACCGATTTTAAAAATCGGTTTCGATCGATCGACCGAGCCGACCAAAAATATATATAAATATATATTATATACATATTTGTATTGTAAGTTAGCAACATACTAACAATTCAAAACAAAATTATGCAATGAATCGAGCATCCACACTACAAATAAGCAAAAATTCCCAAATAGACATCAACTAGAAAGACCATACACTAAATTCAACAATCCAAACTAAACAACTATTAATAAAATCCAACATTCAAGTTATAAGTTTCGACAATCCATCAAATTAAACTAAATCAAAACAAGACAATAATCATCACAAATGCTTCAAGGCTTCAAGTTCAACCCTCCATGTCATCCTCATTGGCACCACCTATACCAAGACTTAACAATACTACAAAATGACGAAAAAATCAAACAATCACAACTTTTACAAAGTAAACAAAAACATTGAATAATAAAGAAATTATTCATTTGATATAGAAAACCATTACTTTCTTCGTGCTTTTGAATGGACTCCAAATCCTCTTCGATTGTAATTGGCCTCTTTGACTTCCTCAACCAATCTTGAGTATAAATAAGACTCTCAACAATATGAGGAATCAAAGAACTTCTAAAAGGATCGAGGACTCTCCCTCCGGTGCTAAAAGCAGACTCGGATGCTACCGTAGAAATAGGTACAAACAATACATCCCTAGCGAGTTTGGCAAGAATAGGGAACCTAGGCTCATCATTAACATTCCACCAATTCAAGATATCAAAGTTCTTCACATTAAGTACCTTTCTTTCTTTCTCATTCAAGTATAGATCCAAATCATTAGCCAAATCATCTTCTTCAAGAAGTTGTTGTTTCTCATACTTGTCCACCAACAAGTAAGGAGTCTCATTAACTTCTAAATGACACGAAGATTGACCTTGTGTTTCACCATTGGAAGGTTGATGCATCTTTTTATACTCATCAGACAATGCATATAACTCTTCATTCACACAGTCAGCCATAGATATGCCATCTTGTCCATATGATTCAGTAAGCATAAATGAAAGGAATTTAAGCTTAAATCTGGGATCGATGGCAATAGCAAAAAAGATGATCTTATTCACTTTCACTGGATCACCCCAATACTTATCAAATTTTTCTTTCATCTTCGTACCCATTGGCCTTACATCTAAAGTCGAGCCTATCACCCATTCTTTCAACAAGCACATCACATTAGCAATCTCATTGAAAAACATATTTGAAGTAACATATAATGATCTGGAGATTCTAACTGTCAAATCAAAGGAAATCTTCAACACTTCACTCATTTTTCTTCCATTGTTCCAATCCACATGATCAGGTAGGGCATCTCCTAACTCAATCTTATAATATGGATCTCTCACTTCAAACAAATCAAAAACTTTTTCAAATTTGCAAGCAACCTCCAACATAGAATAAGTAGATTTCCAACTAGTAGGCACATCTAAGCATAATAAACATTTGATTTCAATGTTTTCTTCTCTACAACACTCCTTAAATCTTGAAATTCTAGCAGGAGAATGTTTAACAAATTTAACCGCGTCTCTAATCTTCTTAATTGAAGGATTCAATTCCTTCAATCCATCTTGCACAACCAAATTAATAATGTGAGCCACACACCTCATGTGAAGAAATTTTCCTTGACCCAAACAACCATCCCGAGCAATCAATTTATTTTTCAAAGTAGAAACCAATACATCATTCGAAGAAGCATTATCAACTATCACTGAAAAAACTTGAGAAATTCCCCACTCATGCAAGCATGCATCAATCTGTCTATCAATTTCCACACCCTTGTGACTCTCAATTGTGCAAAAATTGATGATCTTTTTTTTTTCAAATCCCAACTATCATCAATGAAATGTGCAGTGATGCACATATAATTCAGCTTTTGCAATGATGTCCAAGTGTCTGTAGTAATGCACACACTTTGCTTTGTTTTTCTAAAAAACTCCTTCAGAATTTCCTTCCCACTCTTAAGCATTTTATAATTATCACGTGATATGGTGTAACGTGAAGGAATCTTAAATTTTGCTTGCAATGCATTTACAAATTCCTTAAACCCTTCACCATCTACAATAGAAAAAGGAAGCTAATCCTTAATCACCATTTCAACTAGTTTTATCCTACAATTTTCCTGATCAAATTTCCATGCAGTTAAGCTACCCAGTACTGCCACATTATCACTCTCCCCTTCTTTAGGAGTCGGATGCAAAGACAATTGTGATTGTCTTACATTTGTACTCTTGATCGCTCACTTTTCTAACACGAAAGGTGTAAGTATAGGTAAACAGCATCGTATCCATGAGGATTGTAATGCGAAAACACGTAAGCTAACTCAACAAGGATTCATCATTATCCAAGCAACATAAATGGTTTGGTAAGATTTTAGGCTTCTTGAATTCAATCCAAAGCAAAGGTAACAAAATGTAAAGTAAAATAAAGCAATAAACACTCGGATGTTAAAAAGAGATATGACGACTAACCCTAGGGATGCATTAATGCTATCCACAACGTATGTTTATCCTGTTCCTATTAACCAATTTTAATCCAGATAAGATGGAAGATCACATATATAACCAATAATTTACATTACGACAAAAGCGGTCAGAGATTACTAGTTTTCCCTATTCATCATACGTCTCTGGGTGAAAACAAGCAACTCCAAACGGATCACAAAGAATATGCTTCCCACGATATCCTATCTCGCCACGACTCGAGCCTCATTCAGATCATGCATTCGAGATCGATTGACAATTAACACAATTACGTAATTAACCGACAACTAGATATGCATCAAGATTGATCGTAAATCAACACATGTAAATAAGCACAATCGAATCATGAATCGATGCTCGACGGTAAATAGCGATAACATGAATCACAACATATAGGATCGAATCATGCAAACCCAGGATTAGAGCGAAAAACTAGCGAGACATAATAAGCGGAATAAAATACGATTTAACCATAAAAGCGGAAATTAAATATATAAAACCCGTGATGAAGCGTTGGATGAACAATCGTTGGGCTTGAATCCCAACCTCGTGAAAAACAGAAAATTGTAAAGATTGTGGGACGAACGTTAGGATCGAGATAAAGCGTAAAACTAATGAAGAACAATGCTTAAATCAACTCTAGAATGAAAATAGATGGAAGCTAAAGCTAAAACTCTGAAAAACTTATGAAAAACTGAGTAAAAGAGGCTCTGGAATCGTAGGTTTGAAGTTGGGGGCGCAAGGGGGTGTTGCCATGTATATAGGCACACCCCAAACCCTAATTTCTCCTTCTGCCGCTCGGACTCGCGACCACCCTTCGCGATCGCTAGGTCGATCGCTAGGTATGTCTCGTGCGCTGCTCTCGCCCGCCGCCTCCTCCGCGCCGCCGTTACCTCGCGACTGACTAGCGGTCGCTAGCCACGGTCGCGAAATCGTCGAAGGCTTTCTCGCGCCGGGCCGCTTCATGGGCACGAGATCGTGATCATGGCGTCGCTGGGTTCTCGCGGGTTGCCTAGCGTCCAGCCTAGCGACCGCTAGGTTGGTCGCTAGAAACATGCCAGATGTGTATTTTGGCTCGTGCGTCGTTCCTTGCTTCGATTTTCAACATATGGACCTACACAACACCAAAAGAACACCCAAGAGCAGTATCTTCTAGAAATAGATAAAACATTAAGAATCGATACGTAAACGCACATTAAACGAGCTAAACTCATCTTCAAATATCAACTATAAACGTGTAAAATGCGCGTTTATCAAACCCCCCAAACTTAAATCATTGTTTGTCCTCAAACAAAACCAAAACAGAAAGACACAACGAAAAGATCAACGAGCGTGAGTAAAGATGATAACCATTCTAGCCCTCGTAAACATATCAACTCTCAAAACATTAATGCACATGACGACGTTAGTCAACTCAACACAAACAACAATTGACGGCAAAACTCATTTAATTCAACCTCACAACGGCATGTGTAAAATATAGGATACACTCAACTTATAAAGAAATGTAGGACGTGTATATACTCAACGATCAATGAAATGCAACATCTTACCATAGGCTTGCCGTTTTCTAATATCTCCACGCGTCATTGTGTTCAAATTAGGATTAAAGAGGTCTTTTCATAGGTTGTAATGTAGGCACATTGGTTAAGATAGGATAAAATATGGCTAAGTGACTCAAGAATATTCCAAGCACCCTATTTATACTTTTCGACACATATGGACTTTGTCCATTTTCTCTTCTTTCCCAACGTGCTAAATCAACGTTTAATGCCACGTATGTACCTATACTTTGATTAAAGACCCTTTATGCTCAACACTCATAGTGAACTTAACATTTTTCTTTTCTTTTCTTTTCTAGAGCTTATAGGGTTTATCTTTCACAACAAAGGTACTATTCTTCACCACATATGTATTTTTCTACAAGAACTTTTCTCATCATAACTACATCAAAATTTCAACCCCTTTTGATTCCCATATCCATCCTCACCTCCTATCATCCGGTTAATCGAAAGAAAAAGTCTAATAAAGGCTCAAAGAAGCGACAAATGGTATATATCATCGGGTTAGTGTTTGGGTGAATATGTGGTTAACAAAGATGGCCTTTATCCTTTCCAAATTGAAACACATATTGCGGTCTCGATACGTAAACACGGCAAGTTCTAGAAGATAATCACATGCATGATATCACACAATTAATGACTGTATGAAGATATGTATACGGTGAAGCTCAAGTCTCACAGGATAAGCAATTGGTGAAAACAACAAGCTAAGCCATCTCACGTCATTCATCGTCATTTTCTAACATATCATGCGCACTATCATTAAATTTCACCAAAATTTCTATCGTCATTGGCCACATGGATTAACACACTTCACTTAACTCGTTGATCGACAGACACGAAAACGAAAACAAAAAAAACACGACAAAAGACCCCAAAGCATAACGACTTAACGATAAAGCACATAAACAAAAACAAAAACAGGATTCTCAACCAACTAAACTCGTCTACTCCCCCCAAACTTATTGTGAACATGTGGAAGCAATAAGGTTTGCGTAAAAGAGTAGTTGGAGAGAAAACTTACCTTGAATGTCACTACTCGGTGGCGGATAAACCATCCATCGATTCCATTCTTCGCATCATCTCCATCATCTTACGTTGTTGCTCGAGATGTGCCTGTTGTTGGGTGTAGAGGGCTTGCCGCTGTTCCATAATCGAGTCGAGGTTCCGTCAATATGGTTGAGACGACCATCTATTTGATCTAATCGATCATAAATCCCGGTCGCCGAACGGGTGGCGGGTGCAATATGCCACCGCCCGTGAGCGGCTCGGCTCGGCTTGCTGCCTCGTGCGGTTGCTCGCCCTCGACCTCGCCTTGCGCGTTCACGCCGCGTCCATGCATAGTCGTGGGAGCTCAAATTCGATTGGCATCCGCATAAAGTATCGGCTTATACCGTGAGCTCGGGATTGGGTAGGCGGAAGGCGATTGGCGTTTGATCATATAACAGCCACAAGTAGCGCGGGGTGCCTCTTCGAGAACGCACGGGCGTATAGGCACGGCTTGTCCAGAAGATGTCGTGAGAGATCGGACTCTCTCGAATCGTAATCCCAAAAATCGCAATGGGGTAACGAATCCCCTATGCATATCTTGAATTACCCGAAACCGTGGATCGCATGTGGAAGTCTTGAGCTAGGAACATGCTGGCATGCATCTTACAGTTGAACATAGCTCCAATCGGTATGCTCATATCTTGTGAGAGGGCGGTGCGGCGCTCGAACGGCCATGTAAGGTGAACGTGAGGAGCGGTGGAAGAACGGACCGTTGGATTCCGTGTCGAGCTAGCCTTCGATCTCGAGGCATCATAGTATGGAGTGTGCTCGAGTCCGAGTCCATGATCTTTGGCCATACGCCCGGACCGTGTACTCGACGCCCCTATGTAGTTTCCTCCGGATTCCATTGATTATTCCATTAAGTTCGCCCACGGAGAGTTGACGGGCTCATTGTCAAGTCGAACATGATGTAATCCGCATGCCGTTTGTCTTGTGGACATGGATAGTCGACAAGAATTCGAGTGTCAGGATCCGGTATGTAAGATAATTGGCTTTGATAACTGAGTACAGCCCGGATCTCTCGGCCAACCACGTCACATCATTGGTTATACCCATCTCTTGACACGTATTGACGCACGTGAACCGTGAATGCCTATGCCGTAATCTCACCAAACGATTCTAACGGCTTCTCGACGAGTCATTCGGCAGTCTGACTCCAAAATTTTCTTGATCGAACTCATCTTGTGGTGCCATGTGTGGCTCTTCGTGAGGCTCATCATGATGCTCATCGTAGCTCGTCGTGGAGCTCATCTTGTGTCTCGTCGTGGGAAGTGGAGACAATGCTCTTACCCTTGCGCTTGTGACCGTGAGTACGTGCATATTGTACCTAAAAGAATTTCAAAGTCACCGTGTATGAATGAAACTATCAAAACAACGCCAACTCAAAATGCTCAATATAGATCCCCAAACTTCAACTTAGTCAAATTATTTCCCCATATTTTCATATGAGCTTGCAAGACAACACAAAATGGAAAACACACACACACCAAAAATTTGCAAAATTGGACGCTCAAGGAAATCTAGCGACCACACCTCATGGTCGCGAGGGTGGTCATGACAAGGTCACCGATCGGATGGAAGGCCAGGTATAGCATACAAGACGCTGAAGGCCTGAGCGCCAAGACATCCGGCGTCATGGCAGCGGTCGGCGAGCACGTAGCAGCGATTTTTCAAGGCTATTTTCAAATTTTTAACCCAAATCAACAATGTAGGCACATTAGACGAACAATATACGTGTATAAACGTTAATAAACCTATCATTGGACAAATCATGCTCAAACACCAAACAAATCTAACAAAATAAGCCCTAGTCTCTCAAATTTAATTAAACCCACTTCAATAGGATAAATGGAACAAATCCTTCCAAATCATGCTCAATAAATGTAAACCCATGAAGAATGAAACAAATATAGCATACCTTGAGTGGATTTGATGGAGAAATGCAAGAAAATTGGGGAAGAGAGGTGCTTTGGGTGCTTGAGGGGAATGGTTGCTGCTATTTTTCAGAAAAAACGTGTGTGTGTGTGTAGGTTACAAGAATGGGGAAAATAAGTGTTAAACGCTGGTCACGGCGGTGGCGCTGGTCAGACGCTGGTCGCGACGGATTCGCGATCGAGCTCGCGATCGCGAGCTTGGTCGCGAGACTCGTCGCCGACCATAAAACGCGTTCGCCCAATTTTTCGACCACGCTCTCGCGACTCGCGGTCGCGAGGGTGGTCGCTAGTACTTGTTTTTTTTTTAGAATAAAACTATTAAAACTTTGGGATCTCACCAAACAACGAGACACGACACAAACAAAGAAACACAACCAAAACAAAACGAAAACAACAAACACAAAAACATGTAAAACTGCTGGGTTACCTCCCAACTAGTGCTAGAATTATCGCCGCTAGCTCGACGGCACCTCTTATCATGGTTCGTTGAGCTTGGTCACCTTGACTTTTCGGTCAGTGTGACTTGAAGTAGGATTTGAGTCACCGCCGCTCACTTTAAAATGTAGCCCCGAGTCAGGAGCTCGAACTCCCATCGCAAGTGCAGTGTAAACGGTATATGGCCCCGACCATCTTGACTTGAGCTTTCCTGAATGATTTGAGTCGAGCATTGTAAAGCAAGACTTCATTACCCGCGAAAATCCTTTAACGCACGAATGTGGAGGTCGTGGAATTTCTAAGCTCTTCCTCAGATATCCGAGAATTCTCAAGAGCTTCATTCCTCCACGTCAAGCTCCAACAGTTGGTCACTCTCATCATACCGCCTCCTTGAAATCCATGTTGATTCTCCTCGTAGAGTCAATATGCTTTGTGCTCCAATTCAACGGTAAATGGCGGATTTACCAAATACCATTTGATATGGAGATAGCCGATGGGAGCTTTGTATGCATCCGGAGAGCCCAAAGAGCATCATCCAATTGCTTGGCCCAATCCTTGCGATGAACAACCGATTTCTAAAATCGCTGATCTCTCGGTTGGCGAGCTCGACTTGCCCGCTTGCTTATGGATGGTAGGGGAGGTGACTCGATGCTTCACACCATATTTGGCTAGAACGTTCACGTAGCCACTTATTATTAAACGCGACCCCCATCACCGATCAAAGCCCCTCGGAACTCCAAATCGAGTCGAATGTTCTTGTGAAGGAACTTGATCACTACCTTGAGTCGTTCATGACGGTGGGAATCGCCTACCCAACGGAAACGACTCTACAAAGAAGAAGAATGTACGTGTAACCACAAGGCGTAGGAACGGACCCATGAAGTCGATCCCCATACGTCAAATAGTTCCACCTCCATGATGGATTTACTGGCATCTCATCTTTCTTAGTGACATTCCCCACTCTTTGACAACGATCACAACTCTTGATAAAAGATTGACAATCTTTGAAGATCGAAGGCGAAAAGAATCCATCGTGGCAAATCTTTTGTCATTGTCTTCGTCACGCAAAATGGCCTCCAACAACGAACTATGGCACTCGTGGATTATGTTCTCCCATTCTCCTTGGGGAACGCAGCGACGATCGCACCATCGACACATCGGCGGTAGAGGTGAGGATCGTCCCAATAATAGAACTTGACATCGTGGAGAAACTTCTTTTCAAACGACCTTTGCACGATGGAGGTAAAACCCAATCACCAAATAATTGACAAAATCAAGATACCATGGTGTGCGATCAATGACGCCAAGATGTGCTCGTCTCGGGAAGTTCTCCTTGATCCCAATCTTCTTATCTCTCCTTCGTTGGTTTCTCCAATCGCGACAAGTGGTCGGCAACTACATTTTCGCAGCCCTTTCTATCTTTAATTTCCATGTCGAATTCTTGAAGAAGGAGGATCCATCTCACGATCTGGCTTTGAATCTTTCTTGGCGAACAAATGACGAATGGCGGCATGGTCGGTGGTACGATGGTGTGGGTGCCCACCAAATAAGGTCTAAACTTATCAAAAGCATAGACCACAACAAGTAATTCCTTCTCCGTGGTGGTGTAGTTCATTTGAGCAGAGTCGAGAGTCTTACGTGCATAATAAATGACTCGGAAAAGCTTGTCTTGTTTACGCCCTAACACAAAGACCGATCGCCCAATCACCGCATCACACATCAACTCGAACGGTTGACTCCAATCGTGGAGACCAAAATCGAGTCGAGATCTGGCTAACTTCAATTTCGAACGCCCAAACACTCATTTGTGAACACGAACTTCATATCTTTCTCGAGCAATCCACACAATGGCTTCGTGATCGCCGAGAAACCTTGATGAACCTTCAATAAAACCCGCATGACCGAGAAAACTCCTCACCGATTCGACATTTGTAGGCGGAGGTAGTTTCTCGATAGCTACTATCTTTGCTCGATCCACTTCCAAACCTTTGGCGAGACTTTGTGACCAAGCACGATACCTTCCTTCACCATGAAATGGCACTTCTCCCAATTGAGAACAAGATTCGCCTCTCACACCTTTGCAAAGACTTGTGACAAATTATGGAGACAATGGTCGAATGAAGAGCCAAACACGGAAAAGTCATCCATAAAGACTTCCATAATATTCTCGATCAACCCATGGAAGATGGACATCATACATCGTTGGAAGGTGGTTTAGCATTGCACAATCCAAACGGTATTCGCCTATAGCGAAAACTCCATACGGACACGAACGCCGTCTTGTCTTCGATCTTCTGGCGATGGCAATCGATTGTACCCCGAATATCCATCGAGAAAATAGTAGAACTCATACCCCGCTAGTCCATCCAACATCCGATCAATAAAGGCGGGGGAAATGGTCTTTCCTCGTGGTCGTGTTTAGAGCACGATAGTCGATGCAACTCGCCATCTCGTTACGAGTCTTGTTGCCACAAGCTCGTTTGTCTCGCCTCTCGATCACCATGATACCCCTTTCTTCGATACCACTTGAGTAGGGCTAACCCACTCGCCGCCGGATATGGCATAGATCATGCCTGCGCCTAAGAGCTTCAACACCTCTTTTCTCGACGACCTCTTGCATTGCGGATTCAATCGGCGTTGAGGTTGCACCTTCGCTTATATTCATTCTCTAACAGATCCGATGCATGCAAATCGAGGGTGACCCCTGGTATCGTAAATCATCCACCCAATCGCAGACTTGTATCGCTTCAAAGACAACCATCGGTTCAGGCTCTCCTCATCCGCCAAAGTCAAGATATTATCACCGGCACGCCTCATCATCGCCTAAGAATGCATATGAAGGTGGTCCGCAACTCTTTCAACTCCATCTGGGTGTAGTCTTCTTCTTCACCACGCGCCCCCTCCTCCAATCGGCTTCCTCACATCCAAATAAGGCACCGACTCCTGGGAGGGCCTCGACTTCATCGATGGACTCAAGATACTCTAAAATCTCATCACACGCCTCATCAAGGTCGGGTGAGAAAATCGAGTTCGCATACAAAACTCCACCGGATCACTGATTGAAAGTGAGGGCGACAATCGCTCTATAACTCGACGCCTTCCATGGTCTTCGCCGCCGCTTCATAGCATCGTATATAGAGATTTTCATCTCCTCGTCGTTGACTCAAGGTGAGATTCCATCTTGCACGTCTATCGATTGCTCTGCCGTAGCTAGGATGGTCGCCTCGAGAATAAGAGGTGTATTCCCATCCTCCGCATATCGAGAACAACGAAATCGGTGGGAAGATGAAATCTCAAACTTTCACGAGCACGCCCTCCACTATCCCTTCGGATAAGTCACCGATGTGTCCGCCATCCGAAGAGCAATGGTGGTCGGCTTGATCTCCCAATCTCCAATCGTTAAAATGGACAATGACATCGATTGATGCTTGCCCCAAATCACACGTAACCTCGAGAATGTCGTCCTCCGATGACACATGCTATGGTGAAGTCGATCTTTCTCGCTGAGCGGCAACTTTTGCAAGACAAAGATCGCACTCTTGAGACAGATTTATCGCCTCGAATTTCCCAAGCTTTTTTTATTGGCAACGGCATCCTTCGAAACTTGACGAACCCGCATATCTCTGAGTGCATCAAGTAAAGGAATATTGATGTGCACCTTTTCAAACATCTCCATGAACCTCGGTTAACTTCTCATCGTATTTGGGCTTCGCTAAACGGCTTGGAAACGGAATTGGTGGCACGTACGCCGGAAATTTCTTCACGCCTGCCTTTCGCGAAATTTACCGCGACCGCGTGCGCGGTCGCTAGGAAACCGAACACCATCTTCTTCGCTCATGCGCGGGCCGCTCGGGTGCTAGGTGTGCGCCCGAAGCTTCAGCGATTTCTCGCGGCGCCAGATTACCGCGACCGCCAGGTCGCCGCTAGGTCCTCCGATCGACCGTGGATGTCGCGCCCACCGACCCGCCCGCTAAATCAAATGTAGGATTCGCTGGTCGGGCCCATGGTCGCGAGCTCGGTCGCGAGATCCTCTCTTGCCCGCTTTCATCGCTCGCCTCCTCGTGATTTAGATAGGCTCGCCCACCTCAATTGAATGGCATTACGCTGATTTTAGGGTTTACCTCCAGACACTTGGAATTGGTCCGACTTGTGTCGCCCATTCTGTGCTGGCTATCCGACTTATTTGATTCTCCATCATCTTCATATGCTTTCCCATAGCCACAAAGGACTCCAAATGATTAATCTTTCGCCGTGTTGCTTATAAACGACTCGATTCGTTGCCAATTATTGGTTGCTTACAACCAACTCGCTGATCATGTCCTCTAGACTCGGCTTCTTCTCTCAATCACCCGCTCGAATCGAGAAACCGCGAGGTCGTTGAAAATTATGGGGTTGGCGACGAGAAATTTGGGTGATTTACATTGTTCGATTGTACGCGGATTCCCCTGTGACGGTTGTTCCTCCGATTGATGTAATTCACGCCCTCGCCTCAATCATCTCTCGACTCTACAAGATTTATCCGAGCCACCCCATTTCCTTTCCTTTCTTTCTCAAACTGGCTTCTCAACAAGGTGAATTGCTCCATAATATTATCATACTTCGAATCACCTTCAACGGTAGCAACTTTCACCACCGGTGTCCTCTCCATCGGCCACTGATAACTGTTGGCCGCCATCTCTTCTATGATGCGGCTGGCCTCGTCTACACGTCTATTCAATAGGCAGCCCCTGACTGACGCCAACAATACCCTCGTGTGAGTGTCACCATCAGAAAACCTGTAATCTGCCCCTCGAGAATCCATGTGTGGCACTTCTCAATAGGCCCCAGAATCTTCCCACGACTCGAATAAAGATTCATCTCCTAATCTGGGAGAAGTGGGAAATCTCGGCTATGATCTTCCGCTTTAGCCGAGGAAAGTACTTCGAAGAAATTTTCACATAGCGCTGCCCAACCGTTGATGCCCAGACGATCTAAGGTCTTCAACCAGCCCTTTACTTGATTTCAAGAGAAAACCGAACATGCGATCCGGATTGTGTTTTGTGGCACCCCATTCTGCTTGATGGTGTCACAAATGTCGAGATAGGTCTCGAGACGGGCATTCGATCCTCCGTGACTCCTCCTCCGAACTGCTCCTCGAACCATGCCGATTAGGGCGGCTTATTTCAAAATTGTTAGGTTTACTGGCCCCATCCGCCTCCTTGAAATTGCTCGGTAGGAGGTCCGTACATGTAATTTAGCGGTCTGCCTCCGAGAGTGGACAACGAGTCCCATAGTCGCCAATCAAGGCCAGATTGTAAAATCCGCTAACAAAGCGCAGCCTACTTCGGGAGGAACGCCCGTTGTTCGATTGTTCGATTTGCCATTGCTTCCTTTCTTCTTGCCCGCCTCCTTCTCCTTTGTGAATTTTCGATTTCTGATCAAAGTGTAGTTCAGAGGTCCTCGGGACCTTGTGAACATAAACTACCGGAGAAAAGAAGGAAATCAGATTGGCAAGGAAAAAAAATAATAAAAGAAAAGTACAACTTGAATTAATAATTCAAAATTGTCAAGTTATTCCTATATGATCTTAATAATCCAAGCAACGGCGCTAAAATTTGATCGCCACTTTTCTAACACGAAAATGTGTAAGTATAGGTAAGTTAAGCATCGTATCCATAGGGATTGTAATGCTAAAACACGTAAGCTAACTCAACAAGGATTCATCATTATCCAAGCAACATAAATGGTTTGGTAAGATTTTAGGCTTCGGAATTCAATCCAAAGCAAAGGTAACAAAACAGTAAAGTAAAATAAAGCAATAAACACTGGATGTTAAAAGCAGATAAGGACGACTAACCCTGTGGGATGCATTAATCCTATCCACAACGATGTTTATCCTGCTCCTATTAACCAATTTTAATCCGCATAAGATGGAAGATCACATATAATACCGACAATTTCATTATTAAAAGCGGTCAGAGATTACTAGTTTTCCTATTATCGCTACGCTCTAGGTGAAACAAGCAACCCAAACGGATCACAAAGAATATGCTTCCTACGAATATCCTATCTCAGCTATGACTCAAGGCTCATTCAGATTATGCATTCGAGATCGATCGACAATTAACACAATTACGTAATTAACCGACAACTAGATATGCATCAAGATTGATCGTAAATCAACACATGTAAATAAGCACAATCAATCACGAATCAATGCCCGGACGGTAAATAGCGATAACAGAATCACAACATATAGGATCGAATCATGCAAACCCAAGATTAGAACGAAAACTAGCCGACATAATAAACGGAATTAAACTCGCTGACACCCTTCGCGATCGCCAGTCGATCGCTAGGTATGTCTCGTCAAGGCTGCGCTCGTCCGCTTCGCCGCCTCCTCCTTGCGCCGTTACCTCGCGACCGACTAGCGGTCGCTAGCCACGGTCGCGAAATCGTCAAGAGCTTTCTGGCTACTGGGCTTCGCTCATGGCACGATATCGCGGTCGCGCCGCCGGGTTCTCGCGTGGGTTGCCTGGCGGCCAGCCTAGCGACCGCTAGGTTGGTCGCTGAAACAGCCAGATGTGTATTTGGCTCGTCAAGGCTCCTTGCTTCGATTTTCAACATATGGACCTACACAACACCAAAAGAACACCCAAGAGCAAGATCTTCTAGAAATAGATAAAACATTAAGAATCGATACGTAAACGCATTACTAAACGAGCTAAACTCATCTTCAAATATCAACTATAAACGTGTAAATGCGCTGCTTATCAACTACATGGTTTTTGCTTGCAACTACCCATATGTGCTTTAAGTGAAGAAGTGCCATTCTTTTTTGGGTCAGAGAAGTAAGACTTACTACAATAGTTTCACTTTGCTTTGTTGTTACCATCTTCATCAATAAATCTCGTGAAGTGGCTCCATACCTCAGACTCTTTTCTTTCACATTTTCTTTTTTCAAAGTTGTTTGAGTCGGATTCTCATGACTCTTATCTGTTGATAGTGGTGTGAGTTGTGACATTTCTTCCTCATCTTCAACATGAGACATCTTTCACACCTAAATTGCAAAGTATTAGAATTAGAGAAATTATAAAATCTACTAAATCAAACAACCCAATGCATTTCCTAGTTTTTTTAGGTATAACTAAGTGTCTAAGAGACATGTGCATAAGTTGAAGATATTAATGAATACAGAAATAAAAAAATCAAAAACCAAAACATATAGTGTGAAAGTTTAAAATTTCATTTAGAAATTCAAATGTAAATCTTGTACCAAACAATTTTTAAATTTCTAAATGAAATGCCATCTAGCAATTTTATTTCGTTTTAGTCGAGAGCTAAGAAATAGCACTAAACTAATCTTTTAAGAATGAGATTCAAGGTTTTAAATTCTTGAACTCTAGTAATCTAATTCTATCTTTAAAAAGTTCTATATGATATTTTTAAAAATGATTCCATACCCATTCCACTAAACTTTGGATCAAGTGAATTGTGAGCATACATCACCGAGTCTTGCTTTTATTCCAATTTTCCATTATAATCCAAGTAGGATGGGGTAAAACTAAAGGCAGAAAAGAAAGGAAAAGATTCACCAATATATACAAAATAAAGACAAAAAAGAAAAGAAAAGTAAACCTGATATTTACGAGTTATGAAGCTTTTGTTTTAGTGGAACTACAAAAACCACAAAATCAGGCAAGTTAACAAATCCCAGCAACCCCAACTACTTAAGATTGCACTCTATCACCCAAGTCCAATTGCCATCGCACACATGCCCTGAGGTTTAAAATATTTAGATCACAAGTTAGAGGAATTATAATGATGTCACAATTTATTGATTTTGTAAAAGCCAATTAATGAGTTTTTGTTAAAACAAAACAAAATAGTGGTCTATTCAGCCTACAGCCTACAAAACAAAATCATATTCATTCTACAGCCTCAAAACAAAAAAAAAATCTTATCCTTGGAGTAGACCAATTCGAAGATTTATTCCATCACCAAGTTGATATTCATATCCTTAAAAAGCTTCAAGTAGTGGTCTATTCATTCCACTATATCCCTCAATTCATTCCATCACAACTGAAATAGTCTGTTTCACGCAAATTTAAATTCAAAAGTTTAATAGGAGCCATTGTTGGTGTAGGAATTAGGATAGATAATAGCAGATAGGACTGTGTTGCCGGTGAGTGTGTGACTATGTTGTGCGAGAGAAATAGACGGGATAGGGGGAAAGAGATTACCAAAATAAGTGGTCGGGCGCTGCAACAGTGGTGAGCCGACGACGGTAGCGCAGTTGCGACCTACGACCCTGCGACCCTGCGACCCTGCGACCCTGCTGAGATGAGTCAACGATGGCACTATCGTTGTGCGTGAGGTGAGCCGTAGCTGCCCATGTCTGTAGCCTACCGATGATTGTGTTGTGCCGTGCGAGTGTGCGAATGTGGACTGTGGTGCGAGAGAAAGAGAATAGATAGAGGGGAAGATGTGAGGCTACCAAAGAGGAGATAGGCGGCGTGTGAGTGAGGTGAGGAGGGATGGAGGAACTGAAGTTAAATTAGATTAGGGTTTTTCTAAATAATATTAAAGTATTAATTAATTAATTTAAATAATATAGGCTCGGTTGATCAGTTATCGACCGAAGCATAATTTATAAAATCAAACCGACCGATAAACCGATTTTTTCAGAAAAGTTAAACCGATCCAACCGCAAAGATGTACAATAACCGACCGAAAACCGACCGTCTATGTCGGTTTCGATCGATTTTATCGGTTCGGGCGGTTTTGCATAGGCCTAAGTACATGGTCCTAAGCACGTGTTGGATGATAAAATTTTAGGTATTTAATATCTTCTGAAATTATTTTTGATGCTTTCCTATGATATGTATTTATCTCTTTAACTTGATAAGAAAATGGCTACATTGCTTGCTCCTTTCGATTCCTCTGTTGTGAAGTGATGATTGGTAAAACTTGTACTCTTTGTAATGCACATTGATCGTTAGAATACATATATTTAGTACTGTCGGAAATTGTGGCTCGACATGCAATTTTTGTGGGCATGTAATGCAATATCGGCAAATATGTGAGGAGTGCCTGGTACACTGCTATTGTTAGCATCTGCAGCTTTATATTTGATAACTCAATGAAGCTTTATATTGTCTTTACTTGAAGCTTTACATTTGACAACTGATTGAAGTTTTATTTTTGTCGACATTTTCAACTATATTTGTGTGAACTGAAGTAATTGCAGATATGCAGATATCTTTATCAATTTTCTTGTCATAATATCTAACCACTCTGTAAATGCATACCTCAAAGATCTTACAAAGATTGTCATATAAACCCATTAAAATTGTGCCTACTTTTTTCGGCACATAAAGACAACAGGTGTAACTCAATTACTTTGGTTCTAATATATGGTTTACAAATATACACCAACGTGATTCAAGAACAATAATGATAATAAACACAAAGAAATAAATAAATAATAATGAGATGCCAACAATAATATTTATAACATGAGTTTACACGGATTAGAATACATAAAACATGACATCAATATATTAACCCATCCGATGAACAATACGACGAGGGCAAACAAATAATACTATAGAGTACAAAATTAAACCCAACACTAGAATCAAATAGATAGACGCCGATAATTATATCTATGCAACTTAACCGCATCGACAACCTTCATTCTTCTATGTAAAACACTCCTTGCAACTGGAAGAATAGTGGATCTCCCTGTTCCTTGTATGCCTCAATCAATGGATCGGCCTACTTGATAAGAACACAAAAATCTCGCAACATGATTAGTTTTTGTAGCCTATGGAGGGCCAAATTTAATTATAGAAAAAAGTAATGGATTGATCAATACATACCTCAACGTACTCTTCCAAGTTACATCGGTACATAAAGATCTTGTTGTGGAGCACATCCCATTTGACAGCCGGGTTAGCAATATGTCGGCAGAAACAAGCATATCGATGACACAGTTCAACGATCTTTAGGTAGTAAAAACCATACCGAAGATCACGGACATGCTCATGGTTAATCTTATCCGCTACATCACAAATAATTGTGCCGGTTAAGGTGTGTTGGTGTCCATCCCACACGCCCAAGTAGTTGAGTTGAAGTCCAACCAATTGGTACTCCATCTCGGGCTTCCAGTCTGTATTGTACCATAGACTCCGTTTGTTATCGTCAATAGTTTCTAAGAGATTCATGGAGTGTGGTTGAGGGAAATTTTTAGGCCACAATCGAAGAAGAATGATAGGACAACCTTTAAGATTTTGGTAAGGAGAGAGTGTGTATACATTGGATTTTGGAGTTAATATATATTTGAAAAATGAATGTAGCTATTGACCAATTTATCCGTGCCTCATAAATAGCCACATAATACAAGGAAAATTTATACAAAAACAAATAAATAAAAATTAGTTTATTACATAAGAAATGTCAAACATTAATAATTCATTGGAGAGTACACGGACTAACGTAGACAAAAAACTACGTCAATACATAACTTCATTGTTCTTACAATACACAAGAGTGATAAATACTGGTACATAATTTTTAAATAAACCTAAGACTGCAACGACTTAGATAGACGTTAATACTATTTAATCAATGTCAAGTGTTTAGTATGATTTTGTGCTTATTTTTCATATGTTTAAGCATGCTGTTTCCGTGGTTTGTCCTATTTATGTCATTGTTTTGATTAATATTTATCGATTCAAGACTTATTTGGTTTGTTTCGATGTTTTGTAAAAAATGACACTAAATAGGACGAAATGAATCTTCCAAGATCTATCCTATATTGAATAGCATCTCGATAGGAGTCCATAGGCGCAAACGGATCGTAATTCGGAGTTTGAACGAGAGAGAACGGAGCGAACAATAAGTCACGACGCCAAGACGCTGTGAGCGCTGTCCGGCCGGGCACGCCCAAGGCGCTGTCGAAGCCATCCGCACTCACACGGCGCCGAGCTCACCCCAGTGCCCTCCTCACGATCAGCGCCCGCTCCATGGCCTCCCAACAAGACGCTCACCATCCAGCCCATCCCGCATGCTCGCTCGGCGCGGCCTCTCCAGCCACATCACGCGACGCGCACCGCCCGTGCCCATCCGCATCCGGCGCTGCCCTCCCATCCGGCGCTGGGGTTGGCGATCTTGACCCACGCGTTCGGTGCTCCGCTGCCATCCGACGCTGGGCTCCTCTCTCTCTGTTCATTCCAGCAGCTGCTCGCGTCTAGCGCTGATATCCTCTCGCTGTTCATTCTAGAGAGCACTCGCGTCCGGCGCTGGACGTGGATTTTGAGGCCCAAATTTGACATTTTAAATGGGCTTTTCGAGGGTTGTTTAAATAGATGGTCAACCGTTTTTCACAAGATTTCTCACACGCACACGCACAGATTTCTTCTGCATTTTTTCTTTTTTTTTCTTTTTCTTTTCATTTAATTCTTGGATTTTGGATTAACAATTGGATTGTGCGATTCGGATTTTTGGAGAAACGAATTTATCTATAAATGGTTTGTAAGTTTTTCTCGTTTTCATTATGTCTATGTAATTGGGATTGGAATAATTTCTATCATGAGATAAATTATCGATTTGTTGGGAAATAAATGTTGGATTGTTCTTGTCATGAATCGTGATTAATTGTGTTGATGATTTATGATTTTTTATCCGGATAAATTGATTATTTCATGATCTTCATACATGGTGTTTGAAAGAATAATGTAGATTGATTATGTGCTTATGTTTGATTATGAAGTAATGCGAGAGCATATTTATGTTAAATATAAGTTTGACAATGAACGTGATCGAGAGATTGATTTGTTGTTGAGTAATTAATATATGTGGGTAGGGTTTTGCTATCGTGTGCATTTGTAGTTAATTATCATTCGTAGTTGATGGTGGTTTGATTGAGAGATCCCCCGTCATTAAGTTCGAGTCTAACATTGACGTGGTCGAGAGATTAGTTAGTGTTGAATGCTTGATGAGAGGCGTGAGTGTTTTATGCATTGTGTATCGGTCCTTGATTTATTAATAGCATGGATAGTTTTGAACCCTAGAACACGTCTCCAATTCTGTGTATCTACCAATTCCTCTTGTTGTCCAAGTGCATCCCGTTTTACCTACTTTATTTTATTTCGTGCTTTCGTCCGTTCCGTGATAGATCCCCTTATTTTAGGATGTTAGTATTTCTTTTCTGTTTTCGTGTTTGACATAGAACCGTAGCTCTGTTAAGCCTTCCTCGAGAGATTCGACTTGGATCGACCTTACCGCTCTATAAGGACCTCGTACTATTGCGAGCGACTGAAAAGAACAATTTGGTCGAAACATCAAGCAAAAGTCTAATATACTTTAACACTAAATTGTGCTTACATTATCCACTCGATTGTATCATTGACCCACATGAGGTGTCATAGATTGTACCTAGACATTAAATAATACATAGGATACTAAAGAGATACATACATTACACCAAAGTAGTTAGGAAATATAAATGTTCCATAGACATAGCCGCAAAAACTATTTAAGATATGATTTGTTGTTGCTCGTCCAACATGAATTCATCGCCGTTTGTATCACTATCACTGCTATCATCATCCCACTGGAACAATTGGTTCAAGTAAAAAACATTTTGTTCACCTTCTGGCCAGTAGCATAACAAATGGGGTTTTTTCCTGAAAATTGTAACACGTAAAACATCAATTAAATATTAAGATATAAATTCATAATATTATTACGAACCATGCATGAATAGCACACTTGTCGAAAGTTAAAATTCAATTTTTACACATAACTTGTAGCCAAACCTCATGAATCGCAGCCCAGGTTGCCGCACTTGCATTAATGGTATTGGTAGTGTCGTCATACCAAACACGATCATCCTGCTTAAGGAATTGAAAATAAAAATGGCGATATTCCTACTCCACCACCTTGTAGTGATACTTCCTATGCGGGATGTCGAGATAATATGGATGGCCGCACATTGCATCGTGCACCTCATCTATGCAAACTTTATGTAGGGAAATCTGATTTTAACCCTTTCCCGATGATCTATCTTGGATGTTTAATTCACCATAAATAGATTATATGCCTAGCATGCACCTATATAATTAATTGCAACACATAGGAGTTTTCTCGTGTTTACCTGTGAATCTGTCGGGGATGAATAGATCAAGACTCGTGCTTTGATCTTCTGGACTGTATCCCGTTTGCCTAAACTCTAATGTCGAGTGAGGACAATCTATGGAGAATGCTATAGAAAACGCTTCTTCCTTCCAATTTTCGAAAATTCTCACACTTTTGGCAAGTATAATTCTCGAAAATATTGCTTGAGCATTAGCCTTGATTTTCTCTCTCACCTTATATTTATAATGTAACCCTAATCCTATCATGATAGGATTTATGCATATCTAATAAATATAATCATATCACTTAAGATAGAGAGGATCAAGCTGAGTCCCAAGGGACTCGAGAGTGGGGTGATTTTCACTTATCTTCCAGGCCTGGATGGGCCAGCCCAGGGATCAAATGCAAGGAATAAAGATGGGCCTCAAATTAATTAATTATCTTATGTTCAGCCCAAAACATAAATTAATTCATAAACATTTATTCATGCCACTAGAGAATAAATGCCGACTTACCCTTTATTACCGAAGGTGAGTCAGCTTGCACTTAGACTTCACGAATCCCCGTATTTAAGATATCGATGTCCATTAATTATTTACGCTGCTCGATCGCTTAAAATAATTAATATCTTTAATTCCTTAAGTAGTACCACTCAACATTATTATTGTACTTGAGATAACTCAACTTGCAGGTTTAGTATAATAAACCTTTTGAGCTCCTTAAGGGGACGTCATCATCCTAAACGGATACGGTGACTCGACATAGGTAACTAGCATGACATACAAGCACTGCCACCACCCAAGATGCAGAGAATCTTGGGTTATCTCATGTAACCCTCACCCATAGCAAGTCAAAGTGATGGTCATCAACTCATACTCATCTAATACCTTATCGAGGTTTAGATCAACGTAAGTCTCCGAGATCTAGATTCTTCACGACGATCAGATAGAAGAACTCATCTCACTGTGATCCATCAATACGTCAGAGACATATCAGCATAGACAAGCAACCAAGTCAAGTCACTTCTTATCTACACCGCAGCCTATACCGACAACTCGCCCTCAAGTTGTCTCAACTGTGATACTTTTATATCTCATTGCTTCGACCAATCATATGCACTTCGTGATCTACAACACATCGTATGATCTAACTTATATATGAGTTAAAGGGACATATATATATGCAATCAAGTAAACAATTCAGATAGGAGATTGTAATAGTGGTAACATGAAACATTGTATACAAGCTAAACCAAAACTGCTTTCAGTATACAAATTCAACAATCTCCCACTTATACTAAAGCAAACTTTTAGTATACAATGTGTCTCTACTAGCTATTACAAACAACACCATCACTTTGCTTCTCCCACTTATACAAAAGTTTCCTTTCTAAGTGGGTGCCATCTCATGCAATCCAAGTCCTCGAATATGCTCTTTGTAGACTTTTGCGGCATGCTCTTCGTGAATGGATCACTAGGTTATCCGCAGCACCAATCTTCTCAATTAGCACATCTCCTCGCCTAACGATTTCTCGTATGACATGATACTTTCTCTCTATGTGTTTCGTTGCCTTGTGGGTCCGAGGTTCCTTCTAGTATTCCACTGCACCTGAGTTATCATAGTAAACTATGATACTCTTGGGCAAACCAGGTACCACATCTAGATCCATGAGGTAGTTCTTGAACCATACTGACCTCTTTAGCGACCTCCAAGTGGCTACATATTCGGCTTCCATGGTGGAGTCCGCAATGCATCGCCGCTTACACTCCGCCAGATACGGCTCCACCTCCCAAGGTAAACACATAGCCCGAGGTAGACTTCTTCTCATCACGGTCACTTGGAAACCGAGTCCGAATAACCCAAAGGAATTAGACTATCTCGCATGGTAAACCAAAATTTATAATCTCGAGTCATTTTCGTGTACTTGAGTATATGCTTTATGCGATTCAATGAGCTTGTCCAGGTTAGATCGATATCTAGCTACTATGCCTACCGCATAGCGATATCGGGTTTCAGACATAGCATTGCGTACATGAGACTTCCCACGGCGAAGCGTAGTGAACTTGTCTCATTTCCTCTATCTCCTTGCGTTATAGTGATCGCTCCTTAGATAAAGGAACGCCATGTCCGAAAGGTAGCAATCTTTCTTGGCGGTCCAGATACTAAAACGAGTAATCACAAGATCAATGTAAGACGCCCGAGATAAGCTCAACATTTTCCTCTCGCTATCTCGGTAAACCTCGATCCCAAGAATGCTACGCATCTCCTAAGTCTTTCATTTGAAACCGATCGGATAACCAACTCTTTACGCTGTTAACAACTTCACATTGTTGCCAAGTAGAAGGATGTCATCTACGTAATAGTGTAAGAAATACCACATCACCGCTGACATCTAAACGATACACACAACATTCGCTAGGCAACTGGGTAAATCCATAGGACTTTACCACCTCAAAGCGTAAGTTCCGTGATCATGAAGCTTGCTTGAGTCCATAAATGGACTTCTTAAGCTTTCATACTAGATGCTCTTCACCCTTCACCACATAACCTTCGGTTCTTTGCGATATAGATGTCTCTACTTTTTCAAGGTAACCGCTCGTAAAAGAGGTTTTCACATCCATTTGCCAAACTTCAAGGTTTAAGTGGCTGCTATGGCTAGAATAATTCGATGGACTTGAGCATTGCTACTGGTGAAAAGGTCTCATTGAAATCGATGTCCTCAACTGAGTGTACCTTTCGCCACAAGCAAGCGCTTTAAAAGTCAAACCTCTCCATCCGAATCTCTTCCTCTTTATACCCACTTACTACCTATGGCTTCCTTGCCATCCGGTAGAGGTGTCTTTTCAGATACATCCATAGTCTGTTATGGACTCAATTTCTAAGTCCATAGCGTGTGCCATGATCTTGCATCAATGTCTTCTATCGCCTCCACCGTATGTCCATGGGTCGATTATTGCCCGCCGCTTCACGGGACTAAATCAAAGATTCACCCACGAACATAAATCGCTCGGGTTGACGAACAACCTCCCACTACGACGAGGCGCCATCGCACAATGGCAACTGTGGGCGCAGAACTTGTGGTTCTCATCTTGCACAACTTGTTGAATAGGATCCACCAACACGGCCGGTATCTCCGGTGGAACTCGACCCACTTCAATTTCTTGAAGTATCCGGTGTCGATCCTACCACTATACACCTACATCTCGCACCTTTCGCTTAATCGGTGGTGGAATATGATCATCTTCTAATTCTTGAAGAATGATTTCAACTTTGGATTTATGGTTTTCATATAATCATCTTCTAAGAATCGGGCATTAGTGCTAATAATGACCTTCGATCCTTAGATTATAGAAATAACCACCTTCGTTCCTCTAGGATAGCCAATAAACAACCTTGCATCAGATCTAGACTCCAACTTGTCAGCCTTCTTGTTCAGCACATGTGCTGGACTGCCCATATCCTTATGTGGCTTAAACTAGTCTCGCCCAAACCACAACTCGAAAGGGGTCTTTTCGACTGACTTGGATGGTACTAGATTTAGCAAGTATGCCGCTGTTTCTAAGGCATACCCCCAGAACGAAATAAGCAATGTTGCATAACTCATCATTGATCTAACCATTTCTAAGAGAGTCCTATTTCTTCGCCCGACACACCATTTTGTTGTGGTGTGCCGGTGTAGTGAGTGGGACGTAATCCCACACGCACCAAATAGTCCATAAACTCACATCGAGGTATTCTCCACCGCGATCGGATCGCAGTGACTTGATACTTTTACCAAGCTTTGTCTCCACTTCCGCCTTAAATTCTTTGAATTTTCAAAGCATTCGAGACTTGCGGTGAAGCGGTATATGTATCCGCACCTTGAGTAATCGTCAATGAAAGTGACAAAATACTGCATACCCTCCACGAGCTTGTGTTGACATAGGTCCACACAGTCGAATGGACTAGCTCCAACACTTCTTTAGCTCTATAACCCTTCTTCTTGAAGGGTCTGGTCGACATCTTTCCTTCTATACAGATTCGCGATGGGAATGGAGTAAGCGTGAGATCACCCAACGCCCATTCTTAGCCGCCTTTGGATCCTATTTAGATTGATATGACTTAATCTTAGATGCCGAGAAATGTGGTGTCATCTTCTAAGAAAACTTTCTTCTTAAGGTTTGATGTAGATGCAACATAGTTAAAGGTATTATGTTTGGCAGAAATAGTATAAAGCGAATTATATAAAGTGCCACCACAGATAACTTCATCATTTCTTATGATAGAAACACCACTATCAAAAACAACTGAATATCCATGAATAAATAGTTTGGAAACGGAAATAAGGTTCCATGAAACTCCGACACATATAAAACGCCTTCAATACTAAAACAGTTCTATCAAAACATAAAGTAACATCTCCGATCGCAACGGCCTCGACTTTCGCTGCGTTGCCCATGGAGATCGTTATCTCGCCATCACACGCCTCCTTGTCCGCAGGAACCCCCGCAGGTATAACAAACATGATTAGTCGCACCGTATCTACTACCCATGAACGAGTAGAACAAGTCGCTAAACATGTTTCCGTTACATTAAAGTATATGGCGCACTGAGCCTTGAGCATAGGGCACTTGGCCTCCAATGCCCGTCTTGCCGCACTTGAAGCACTTGCCCTCTTCTTTGGCTTTTCAAGCCTCCGGTTGGCGAATATGTTCTTCCCACCGCTGTTTCTTTGCCTCTACCACCTTTGGTGCCCTTTTCTTCTTCCATTTTCAATGAAAAATTTGGACCCCTAGATGTTCTAGCAAGGCCATGTGCTCCTTTACCCATGACTCCTTATGCGGCCACGAGATCATTAAGCAACTGACTAAGTGTATACTCGGTCTTGCACATGATCGCATTCACGCGAAAATTCTCAAAAGACTTGGGCAGTGTGTTGAGGATGATATCGACCTTGGCTTCGCCGTCAATACCTCCTCCCAATTGATCAAGACTATCCATGAGTTAAGTCATGGGGGAGACATGTTCATGGACCAACTTCCTTTTTCCATCTTACACGCCAAGATTTCTCTCATTGTGTGGAAGCGAACTGTCCGATCCGACTGCCCGAACTTACTCTCGAGACTTGACCATATTTCAGTCGCGTCTACCATCGACTGATGCTGTAGCTGCAAACCTTTGGACATCGTAGTCATCATATAGCACTTGGCCATATTGTTTGACTTATGCCAAAGTCTGCTTGACTCTTGCGCTCATTAGTCGATCGTCGAGAAGGGCATCGGGTTTGGGAGTAGTGAGAACAAACATATGTTCTACAAATGATAAGAACATATTCCATGTTTTGTTTCCACTCGATAAAATTTGGACCGGATAGAGGATTTTGTGCGAGTATATTGATAATCGGTGTAAGAGACATATCGAAAAGTAATGTAAACACATAAGCATACGATCGCACATAATTGTAATAATAATATTGTAACCTTTGATAAAACAATATTAATTGAAACCTCCAATCGCCTAGTGGAATCCCATACATGCAAGCCACGCGTGTGGACGCGTACACACGAACCCTCGACTGCACTAAAATATACCTTTTAGTCGCTTAATTTCAATCCATGTCAACTTATCCTTATGACAAATGAAATTAATGATTGGACCTTACTAGACCACATCACTATCGCAAGAAGGACTTCGGGAAGTTGTACTTGAGGTGATGTCTAAGCAATGACCACAATTTTAATAGCAGAAATGAATTCTTAGAATTGGCATACTCACTAGACCATACCGCCCAATCCAAATTCCTTTGTTATCTCATTTTAAATCTATCTCTAGAGAACTTATGAAAATAGCATATACAGCCACGCGTGGACGGCGTTTACATGAAACTCCCACTTCTCAATAGATTAAAATGTTTTATTTAGAAATCTCATCCAACAAACTTATGACAAATAGTGCAAGCAAGCCACGCGTGTGGGCGTTTACTCAAGGCGTATCACTTTTTAGAGATCAAAAGTGGAGGTCTTGACATTTTAATTTTAAAATTAATATGTCGGGTTACTTGCTTAGTCTTTTATTTCAAAAGGTTTATCAATGCGAGATCACGTAATCCTAGCATGCTTTTCTATAGAACTCAACATGTAAAACATGCTCAGTAATTCTAAAATATGCTTGAAAACACGATAAACCTAGCATGCTTACTATGCGCATCCAATCACGAAAACATATAAAATGTTTGTCTAAGTAATTTAAACATACATAGCATGCTCTCGCATAATTTAAACATCCAAGACATGCTTTGAACGATAAAATAAAATAAAATCGCTCATCGTGGCTCACTCGTGATCCAGATTAGCTCGCCTAATTTATTACATAAATTTGCAAAAAGCATGATCTTCAAACTTCAAACGGGCCTCGCGCACCGGCACGGATCGATTCACAAACCGGATTTGGGTTGGAAAATTAAAACGGGTCGGATCATTGGAACGGGCCGAATCGGTCAAAAACTGGAACCGGTCAAAATTTTGATCCGGGTGAAAATCGGGTCGGGGTCGATTTGGGCCGGTCGGCCCAAGACGGGCTGGCAGCTGGCAAGGCCACCCCACGCCGCACGCCCAAGACCATCACCGCCCATCGCCCGCCCGCGCTTGCCTCGCCGAGCGCCGCCAGACACCGCCCGCCGAGTCCTACCTAGAGATCCTCCCGCGACGCCGCTTAGCTCGCCGAGAATCAGACCGCCGGGCGCATCGCGAATCTCGGCCGAGGGCTGTCGAGGAGCACCGAGCGGCGTCGCATAGCCTCGCTGAGAGGCCCTGCACGCATAGCCACCCGTCCCTGCCGAGATCCGCTACCGAGGCCGTCCAGGCGCAGACGGGAGCGATCTGCCGAGACCGTCCAGGCGCTACCGAGCACATCTATGCACGCTGCCGAGGTAAGACTACGCACGCGCCTTGCGCGCTATCGAGAACTCTGCCGAGCGCCGCGGGCATCCGCGACGAATCACGCGCCCCGCCGCCCAAAGGCTCGAGGTTTCCACGCGAGACCGCCAAGACCGCCAAGGCGTGCCGAGGTATCCGCGCGAGAATCGCGCGCCCCGCACACCCGACGATTCTGCCGAGGTTCCCGCGTGCGTTTCGCGCGCCACGCCTACCACGTCCGTGCCAAATGTCGCCCTGACCGCGCCCGATGCTGCCGACGACCCTCGCCCCTATTCACCGACGCCTGCCGAGAAACACGCGCAAGCCGGGCGGCGTGTCTGCGAAGCGCTGCACGCCGCGTGTTGTCGCCCGCACGCCGCCCACCGTCGCGTCCGATTTCCTGTAGTCTCCCATCGCCTCATTCTTCGTGTTGCCTTCTTTTTCTTTTTACGTATAAGATTTGTTCTTCTAACCACTTTTACGGTGAAAATAAGATTTACAAAAATAAAAAATCTACCTATATAATTAATTAATCAAACGAATTAATAGGCCAAGTTTTACCGAAATCGTTTACCGCGATGTTTAATTCACCAACATAGATTATACGGGATGAATAGATCAAGACTACCGCGTCTGTTGGGATGAATTGATCTGATCTTTCGGATCGTATCCCGTTTGCTTAAACTCCAATGTCGAGTGAGGACAATCTATGGAGAATGCTATAGAAAACGCCTTCTTCATTCTCTCACAATTTTCGAAAATTCTCACACTTTTGGGAAGTATAATTCTCGAAAATATTGCTTGAGCATTAGCCTTGATTTTCTCTCTCACCTTATATTTATAATGCAACCCTAATCCTATCATGATAGGATTTATGCATATCTAATAAATATAATCATATCACTTAAGATAGAGAGGATCAAGCTGAGTCCCAGTAGGACTCTAAGAGAGGGGGGGATGATTTTCACTTAGCTTCCAGGCCTGGATGGGCAGCCCAGGGATCAAATGCAAGGAATAAAGATGGGCCTCAAATAAATTAATTATCTTATGTTCAGCCCAGAACATAAATTAATTCATAAACATTTATTCATGCCACTAGAGAATAAATGCTGACTTACCCTTTATTATTATTGACCTCACGAATCCCGTATTTGAGATAACTCGTCCATTAATTATTTTAGTACCGCTAAAATAATAATATCTTTAATTTTAAGAGCTCAACCTTATTATTGTACTTGAGATAACTCAACTGCAGGTTTAGTACAATAAACCTTTGGATACGGTGACTCATCATCCTAACGGATAGTGATGACACGTGTAACTAGCATGACATACAAGATTGCCACCACCCAAGATGCAGAGAATCTTGGGTTATCTTGGGTTCCATAGCAAGTCAAAGTGATGGTCAACAACTCATACTCATCTAATACCTTATCGAGGTTTAGATCAACGTAAGTCTCCGAGATCTAGGTTCTTCACGACCGATCAGATAGAAGAACTCATCTCACTGTGATCCATCAATACATCAGAGACGTACTAGCATAGACAAACAACCAAGTCAAGTCACTTTTTATCTACACCGCAGCCTATACCGACAACTCGTCCTCAAGTTGTCTCAACTATGATACTTTTTATATGTCATTAAGCTTGACCAATCATACAGACTTCTGTGATCTACAACACACTGTATGATCTAAGTTATATATGAGATAAAGGGACATATATATATGCAATCAAGTAAACAATTTAGATAGGAGATTGTAATAGTGGTAACCGGAAATATTGTATACAAGCTCAACCAAAACTGCTTTCAGTATACAAATCCAACACTTTATTAACCAATGAATTACCTCGTATCCATCGTTGCTCATTTAATGCCTCATACAACTTCATCAACACAAGAGTCTCCTCGATCCTAGACCATGGATCTTTGTAGAATATAGTGTCTTGATGGATAGGTGTAGGGGTGTTATCCATTGTTACACTTAATAGCAGTGGGTGTATTCTTGATTTTGAGCACAAATTGCAATAGATTACACTCAATGTTAGTCTGCTTTTATCCGCAAGCAAAATCAATGAATGAAATCAGAGTGATATTGTGCCTCTAAATATATAGAAATGTAGTATATATATGTTACCTCATGGCAATGGCACTACTAGTGTGATAGTTATAGATGTAGGTATCAATTGTTTTTTGAATATTATTAGAGATATGATTACACGAGAAGTATGATATGCTTCTTTTGTTTTTTTTAATCATGCTAATATTGTAAATATATCGCAATGAATTGATTGATGTATTGATTGCACCAATGCATGTTGTGTGCAGTCGGCATGCCATGCCTCGTAACTGGGAAAGATAATAATGTCGGCATGCATTTCTATCGATGCATGTTGTGCTATGTCACGTAGGCATGCCATGTCTCGTAACTAGGAAAGCTAATAATGTCGGCATACATTTCTGCCGATGCATGTTGTGCTATGTCACGTCGGCATCAAAACCTCTACATTGACAAAATATTATGCTATGGCCTTCATTTTTTTTTATTTTACCAACAGACTGCATCTATATTCCCATATATTGATGTTATTACATCTCTGAAAGATTTTGTGAAGATTTTTGTATTTGGATGTTGCGCATGAAGGAATGCCTTTAATGTGTTTGATGAAATGCCCCTGGAAAAAGTTATATATTTTTTATCTCATACTCATACATTCTTACTATGTTAAGTTCATTAATTCTTAAAAGATCGATACGAAACTTGGACGTAGATCTACAATAAACCCCATCGTCTTCAAAAGTTCATATATTAGAAAAACCAATTTTCTTGCATCTTAATAAGTTTTACGTATAATTAATCCACCGTGTCAATGTTTGTTCATAGAACGGTGGTTAATTAAGTTAACATGAAGCATTCAAATCATCAAAGTCCATCGTCATTTGCATCGAGAAATTTGGTTTTCAATTTCGAGGCTATTACAAAATATAGATACAAATTTGTATGTTGCGCATGAAGGAATGCCTTTAATATGTTCGATGAAATGCCCCTGAAAAAAGTACTATTTTTTTTATCTCATACTCATACATTCTTACTATGTTAAGCTCATTAATTCTTAAAAAGAATGAAACGAAACGAATCGCCTTCAAAAGTTCATATATTAGAAACATTGAATTTCTTACATCTTAATACGATTTACGTATAATGAATCCACTGCATCAATATTTGTTCATAGAACGATGGTCAATTAAGTTAGCATGAAGCATTCTTATAATCAAAGTCCATCGTCATTTGCATCGGTATTTTGTTAATCACCCATTTTGAGTGTTTGTCTCATCACAAACTTGCGGTGCATAAACTTGAAATAGTGTTGACAGATATAAATACAACATAAAATATAAATTACCAATAAATTCCATACATAATAACCACTTACATAGACAAACTGACATGTGACGACCCGACTTCTCAAGGAAGTACGGATCATACGGATCGTCACTGGTATGGTAATGCAGCGGATATATACATAACTAAACAATGCAATTAACCATTTAACTACTCAGTAACGCATAGACTGAAAGGAATAAACCGTTTCAATATAGACTCAAGTCACAGAAGGACTTGCCAAAAGGTTCAATGTTAAAATATAACTCAATCAGGGCGCAATTCATGGAATGAGGTACGACCTCAAGTTCAATACGATATGAAAGACAGTTATAATCAAAAGATAACAAACAATATCAGAGTTAGGCATCAATAAACGTGTGAACATGTATATGACGATACATGCCCAAGGTTCTAGAAATCCTTTCTAATACGCAACAAAACAACTACCACTCTGCACCGCCTCGCACCCATCATCAATCACTGCTCAACCTGCACATCAAAAACGAGATACAGGGCTAAGTACAAAAGTACTTAGTGGACTCATTGCCGAAAATATTTTCTTTGTTAAAGTTATTGAACTGCCCACAATAGCGCATGAGGGTTTTAGTTAAAAGACTCATGCCTATCAAACATTTTATGATTTTCCAAAAGTGTCAGGCCTGACTATTTCATCCACGCCGTTCCATATTTGATCATTCATTCATTCGCGCACCATGGAGGTGGCCACCTACACATAGTCGTCGTGACCGGTCGAGGTAGATAACCTTAACACACAGTCACACGTGTACACAATCCGAGTTAGTCCTTAACTAAGTCGGATCCGATCGTTACCAATTTTTAACGTTGGTGGACCAACACATGATCATACCACGTTCGATATACCAACCTCAGATAGGATCACAACAAAACATAAATATTTGGCAGTCAATAACAGTTCATGGAATAATATTTCATAAAGCTTTTGTAAATCATGCTTTGAAATAAACATGCATGTCATTTTTGTTTCAAGAGAGCCTACCTGCTAATCCGAAGCTAATAGTTCTAAGCGGGTAGGGTGTGAGTGTCCTTCCTCAGCAACTACGCACGATCAAACCCTTCATAAGAAAATAGTCTTTCTTAGATTCTTTCTATTGATCGAGGGTCGTTTATAAATTACGATTTAAGGTTCCCAATTAGGGTTTCTTTATGATTTCATATGATGGTTTTAAGATAATTGCTATTATCTTACTTTCTCAATTCCCAAACTATCTTACTTCATCATTCATAGGTGAACCTCAACTTATGAATCACATACTTCGAGTCTATCATCGACTCTAATCTTAGCATTATTCTAACGTTATAGATTGTTGGTGCTCAAGTTATGATTGGTAAATTAGGATATTCTCAAGCCACTAACTAGACTTAACAATTATAGTTACGTCTTAGTAGGTTATGCTTGATGACTTATCTGTATTAACACGATAAATAAAAGGGGAGTCTTGACTTATGATTAAAGTGATCACATACCATTATGTAGGTAAGTACTTACGAATAGATGAAGTTCTTCGGGAATCTTAACTCAACCTTTGAGACATAAGGATCGACATCTTATGTTCGAATCTTTGCTTACACTTTACGACATTGTTTATTTCTCTTAACTCCTCGGATATTAGGTCGTATAATCGCTATTCATTGCCGAGTTGTCTTAACGCTCAATCTAACGTCGTATTAGGTTGTCGTTGTTGAGTATTATCTTTGTAACTTGGCTTTTGGTTTCTTTAACTTAGGAACTCACGTTTGAGTATCCTATTACTAATAGAGAAACCCTAATTTGTGTGTCTAACTTCGATTCTCATTAATTCCTTCTTAAGTTATCGAAATTGGTTAATTTCTTTTGGATTCTCGTACATAAAGTATTATGTTGTTTACGTTTGGGGTTTGGTTTGTCGGCACAACATAAACATAACCATTCAACACCATACACAACATAAACTATACTAAAGCATTAGAAAACCTTAATTTCTCACATAAAGCAAAACCATTGTATATGTGTGCATAAGTGTTCCATTCATTCATCACAATCACAACCATTCATTCCAAGCTTATAGTTTAACCAATTTTGCTATGTTTTCGATAATTAGCAATAATTAGCATATGTATCCAATAAATTCCAATAAAATCATGTTATAATCCTATCATACTATAGAATTTAATTATCCACTCAATATCATCATATAAAATTTCAAACCATAGGTTAAAGACATCAAAATTTTCGGCAATATTGATTTAATGAGCATTGGTGTTCAATAAATTCTACAAAAATCATATCATGCTCATATCATATACTAAACATGAAATATCATCTCATATCATATATTAAATTAAAACACATGCTCATTTACTTAATAAAATTTTTGATACTATCAAAATATATACATTTAGGATCAATAAATTCTACCCACTTCACAACATGTTTATAATATGCAATAAACATGGAATATTATCATATTTATTCTACATGCTCCTAATACATCAACAAGCAACAATATCAAATAATATTCACAATAGCATGATTTATCTCATATAAAAAGAAATAAAACATAAATAAAAAATATTAAACATGCTCCAAAAATTCCTAAATTTTAACTACAGCCTTAGAACATATTTCATTCATGGCTTGAGAGTATTTGGTGGCTCAAAAGTCATGAAGAAAAAAAAAGAACAAAATTAGGGTTCTTCATGAAATAAATTCTAAACAAAATTCAAACAAAATTATACTCCATTAAAAATGAAGATAATGATGAATACTACCTTAGTATGGTCTTAGAAATTTAATTTGGGGGTTGGAATGGGTTGGAAATGAAGATTAAAGCTTGAAAAGTTGAAGAACATAAGAGAGAATTTTCAAATTAGAGAGAGGGAGAGAGGGCACGGTTTGGTCTGCATTATGGAAGCATTAGAGCTGTTATAAGCTCATTTGGGGTCTCTTGGTGGTAGTTGGGAGAATGAATGGTCAAATTACCCGATTTGGCATGTTAATACCGACTCTTTAAGTTTTATCACGCTTTCGATTGATTTCTCGAAACCTTAAGGTTTTATTTTCTTAAATAGACTTTAAAAGACTTATTTCATAGTTTATAATAATTTCATGAAGTTTGGATGACATCCGATAAGTCAATTCGAGTTATCGCGGAAAAATAGTGTCCGACGATTAAATTATGCTCATTCGAAATTCTATTGAATTCTTGAGATTTAATTATTAATTTGAGTCTTATAAATCATTTCTTATTGATTTAGACCCTTGGTTCGAGTTTCGGGTCGTTCGGATCAATTTAGGGTTTTTTCGGTATATATTCCCGGCGTTCGGTTAAGTTCTTCAGGAATTTCTTTCAGAAAATGATTCTCATGAATTCTAAATTCATAATAATATATTCCTCCTTGATTTTGAATGTTATCATTAATTTTCATGATTAGCACGGACTGAAAGTTGATGCGACTCGTGAATAGTACTTTTGAGACTGACCGGGCAAGCATGCCCGAAAATTCTCATTCTTTGGCTTCTCACATTTTTCGTGAGAGGATTCTAGAAATGAAATCATTTTGTTGAGATTCATTCTCGATCTTCCATTCTATGTTCAGGCTATTCAGAAAACCCTAATCCGGTAGGACTGGTCACTAGTTTTTTATTTCTCTAGTTTTCGATCTCCGAATCGATTATAATTCGTTTCTTCGGTTACCTTAAACATAATTAAGGTCTAAGCACCATAAGTAATTGGTTTAAGCACCACTAATAAAAGTTTTAAATTTTTCGAGTTATTATATGACAAGATAAATACCGATCTAGGCCCACAAATTTAAACCATACATAAAAACCACATATATAAACATCGTTAATTCAGCAAGATAAAGCAAATGACTTCGACAAGCTTCATTCAACTATGTGATATATTCCTCGTAAATGAAAGAATAGAGGATCACCTTGTTCTTTGTATGCCTCCATCAATGGACCAGCCTACCGATAGGAGAACAATAAAAGGATAACATCGTTAATTGTTTAAGTCTACCCAACATATTAAAAATCTCAACTAAACATATACACTCTGAAAATTTTACCGCAACGTACTCTTCCCAATTGCATCGACACATTGAGATCTTGTTATGCAACACTTCCCATTTGACGGTGGGGTCATCAATAAGTCGACAAAACCGAGCAAATTGTTAGCGAAGTTCTCTGATTTTGCAGATATAGAAATGATATACAAGATCACTCTGAAATTCCCTGTTGACTTTATCGATGACTTCACGCATAATATCGTCAGTTAGGCTACGTTGATGTCCATCCCAGGCACCGAAATCGTAATAGTTAAGCAGTTCTTGAACGAACTTGTACTCCATCTCGGGCTTCCAGAAACTACTGTACCATTGACGCCGTTGGTAGTCGTCAATATTTTCTAAGAGATACATGTCGACGAGAGAGATAAGTTTGTGAGTTAGCTTTTTTGGAGGTCTTTGGGGGAATGGGTTAATGCACACTGATTTTGTTTGAGGGCTTTAGAGCCAATTATATAGAAGGTGTTCTCTGTTAAGTTACCTGTGAGAATTCAATTTTGTATAATTTATAATAAAGGTGATTGAGGAGTTTATTATAATTTCTAGTAGACAACGTTCATTATTATGTGCACAATATAATAGCTAAAAGATGTAATACCATACCAAATACTTTCTCACGATCTGCATTAAAATACAGTCTCTATCAAAATCTATTGACATAAAGCTAGGGATGTCAATATGGGTCGAAGCCCACGGGCTGGCCCGAATAGCCCGATAAAATTAGAGGGTTAGGGTTGGATTTTTATAACCCGAAAAAAACGTCAACCCGAATAGCCCGAACCGAATAGTCCGACAACCCGAGTGGGTTAGCCCGAACCCGAGCGGGTTGGCCCGATCAACATCCCTACAACTATACAAGAAATTATAGAAGATATTCATAGTGTTGTTAAAAGTTACAAAAAATAGTGAATTAGCTATTATGGAATATGAATATTCAGATATATTAAAAAAATAATTTAGTTGTGAGCATTATTTTCTAATTTTGATATTGTAATATATTTTAAATAGTATTATATTGAATTAACTTATTAAAATTTTTCTAGATATTAGTTTTAATTCGCTTATAATTGTATTATATTATTAGAGATCATTTAGTTACATGAAATGCGGACATTAAAGCATATTAGAAAAAGAATTTAATTATGAGCACTATTTTTAATTTTTATTGTTTGCTATTCAAAGTTAGTATAATAAGATTAAAAAGAACTTGTGGAATGTATTATATTTATTTTTCAATTATTTGTTTTTACTCCAACGCTTAATATAAAATATTTGATATATATATATATATATATATATTTAAGCTTTCGGTCCGATGGGTTGCCCGAACCCGAGAGTTTAGGGTTAGGGTTGAATTTTTCTAACCCGAAAAATGTCAACCCGAATAGCCCGAACCGAATAGCCCGACAACCAAGTGGGTTAGCTCAACCCGAGCGGGTTGGCCTGATTGACATCCCTACATAAAGCCATACCCAGAGGTTGCACCAAAATATTGTGAAGTATAATATTACAGGTTCCATTTCATATTGTGAGTGATCTAAACAAATATATACATTACACCATCCTAATAGAAAAATAACTTAGATACAACACTTTATAACAACATGCCATCAAAAAATTCCAAAAGTCATAGATCGTCGGCTTTACTCCAGTGAGAATTAGAATGCATCAAAGACAAAAGCAAGTCCCACTTCTCATCTATTGGGTGGAGAAAAATATATTTTTGTGATCAAAAGTCCCCTACAAAAGAAGTTCCACGTATATTAGAAATCTGTGTATATTTTCCAACATCAAATATCTATCATATTTCCAAGAAAATGATACAAGCAAAAGGATAAGCGTTACCCTAAAGTACAACTTACTTTTTTTTAATTTCCCAACCGATTTGCACGTAACTGATGGTATGTTTTTGATGTTGTGGATGTGTATGTATGTTAGTTATCCGGACCTGCAAATGGAAATTTAAAACTCAACTCATATAAACATCCGTATACAAAAGGTTAATGATAATAAATATACTCAGTAAACAAATATAAAAACAATAAGTTAAATAAATCATTGCTACAATATGAAGTTAAGTGATTCTGCTTTGTACCTATATGATGAATCTTTCGCCTTCCTCTGATTTTAGATTTTTCCCACTATCGACTAAGACGACTGTTGGTATATCTTCGTCGTAGAGGTAAGGGGGGGTCACGCATTGTTAGAACTTCAGATGTCGTACATACGTTGCCCTCTGCATTTTCATTTCTGTTTTCTTCAGCCATTCCCATCTTACAATGGATTTCTTTCTGGAGAGACTCAATCGATCCATAATCAGTTCACGACAACGACTATCCATCCTACCATCATGGACAAGCTCATACATCCCATGCTTTATATGGCTACTGAATGCAACGTCCACCAGACTATTGGATCTACTAGTGGTTGAATTGTGAATTACAAAATTATGTCTCATTCGTTTTTTGCATCCCTTAACAACCGGCACAACATGAGTGTTTCTGGAATTACATATATATTATGATGGTAATATATCCTGAAGATATGATGGCACAAAATACCAGTACTTTCCCATAACCGACACGTGCATGCAGCTACTTTGGAACTTCGATTGACTATGACACACCTCTTACGTAAAGCTGAAGTGGTAGTTTTCATAATAAACTTCATCTCTTCAGCTACATCATCCGAATGATTCTCAATTATACTCGCATTTATTGAATGAGAGGCCTCGTACTCATAAGACATGAAGACGTTACGCGTAAAGAACCTTGCAGCATGCATCAACAAAGGATTGTGTTACACATACTGACCGGGCATTCCAATACTTAAAGTGTCGTCTGCAAGCTCCTTTACACGCTAATCCATAATAATTTGTTCATATTTCAAGACAAAATCATACAAAGAACCACTAGCACCACATAAATCCTTCAAGACCTTATTAGTGACTTTGCTTTGAGAAGGCGCATGCAGTCCACCATAAAATCTATCACTGGTGAAGACGGTAGACCACCTTTTATGCAATTTGTACATGCTGCTAAACCATCGATGATCACCCAAATAATAGTGTTCAATCATGCTTTCCCAACTAGCTTCGAACTCGTGTTCACTCTCACAGCCATTCATGCAATGATGCCACGCCTCTTGAACTCATTATTTCCATTCAAATTACCAAAATGAGATGGTGCATTCTGATTAATATGCCATTGGCAAAGACGATGTCTTGCTCATTTGAATTGAGAATCAATAGCATTCATCATTGCTTGGCATTGATCCGAGAATATAATTCCGGGTTCTTTTCCATTAATATACTCTAAAAATGTTGAGAACAACCATTCAAAAGTTGACGTTGTCTCATTGAGAAAGGCCATACCAAACATACAGTTCTTCAAGTGGTGATTGATACCAACAAATGGAGCACATATCAAGTCATACTTGTTCGTCTTGTATGTTGTGTCAACAGAAATAATGTCCCAAAGTATTCATAATCAATGGCACTATGCGAATCTCGACAAAAGAAATTCATAAGCCGTCATTCATCATCCTTCTGCATGTTCCAGTAAAAGTGACTCGTTGTTCGATTTGTCAATGAAATGTTACAACGTAGCACTTGAATCCGCATCATCCAACTTAGATTTCCTCCTCACATTATCCATATGGTGATATGCATCTTTCCTAATGAAGCCGTTATTTGCAGGGCCTCCAGATCCATTCTCTATGGATCGGCATGCACGACTTATTGGTATGCCAATAACATTCAAAGCTTCCAGAAGATCCTTCTTAGAATGAGAAATATTACGAGTCGATCGAAGAAAATAAGTTTGATCATTCAGAGCTAACTCGTGATTGTGCTCTATATAAAATTTGGATACTTTCCAAGGTCCATCTCTGGCACGAGCAACCCTTAATTTTGCTTTATAGTTAGTCCTATTATCTTGTTTCTTGTAAACAACCAATCTCCCTTTAATACGCTTGTCCTATCTGAGCCCATGACACGAGCATAGATATTCTTTCATGTGCACCACATAAGATTTCACGAAATAATCTTTAGTCCATTTCCTAACACTAAACCCATTTAGCCGTGCATACTCACAATATAAAAGATAAGCTTGATCCAAATCATCAACCTGGGCACCAGGCATCAATCTTTTCTCAATAGCCTTAGACATGTCTGTAACATTACAAGAACTATTATCGGGACCCCTCTGTGGTTCCTCAGATATAGAATGCACAGAATCATCCTTATCAATTGTGGCATCAAGAACTGGGGTTCTACATTTAAATCCTCTTCATTCACTTCATTGTCGTAGGTCCATTGTATATATTCGTCATTCAATAACTCATTATAATAATTTGATTCTTCATCTCCAACCGATACATTCAAATCGAACACCATAGTCACGATTTAAGAAGATAAAGAACACATTTCAACATTATGAAGAACAAAGAACTACACACAGCCGGCATGCTATAAACTCATTATTTTGGTAAATTAAACCTCACAAACTCATTACAGTATTCATAATATGCTATTTAGAATTACTGAAAAATAGCACCCACCACACTACCTTCCAAAATTGTAGTCTTAACCAATACTTAAAATTGAAAAATAATCAATTAAATGGTCATTTGGAGACATCAGTGCGAAGACGAAGGCAACAAGAATCCAAGAACAGGGTTCATAGAAGCAAATGTATAGATATCTCATCTAGAAGAGACACGCAAAATTTTAAGAATTTATGAAATGGTGATACACATCCCTCACATAAAATGTTGATACACGTTCTTAAGGAGTGTGTGAAAACATAGCTCGTCCGTACATACAAAAATGTATATATAATTGAGAACGAAAATGGTACCTGATATTTGCGTACGGAGGTGAATGATGATTTGTATTTCAGGATTTAGAGCAAAATTGCATAAATCCACCTTCGTGATCTTTGTTTCTCCTTCTGCTCTCTGCAATCCTTTGTTTAGGGCGCAAAACAAAATAAACGTTCCAATAATCTGAATATGAATTATACAATTAGTTTGAAATTTTTTTTTTTTTTTTTTTACTTATTCATCGATTCGAACGCACAAAATATACATTGAGGACTAAATGGTAGTGTGATTTTATTTTGAAAATTTTATCAGTAAATTTGGAATGCAGCATATATTATTTGTTGATGTATTTTTTAGTGTGCTCGGCACATGAGCACTGATTGTTGCCAATTGTACCCTGAAATTTGATTTCGTTTTAAAAATGTGTATTAAAAACAATATAGGATATATTAATTTATTAAATATACTAATTTAAAAGTTAAGTCCAAAATATGTCAATTGTTTAATGTATAGAAATTGATACGATGAAAAGCATATTCTTATCCCACAAAAACCACTGACTTTTTATTCAGAATCTGTTATGAGTCAATGGTCATTGTTTGTATACTTAATTGTTATTTTGAGGAATTTATTTTTCGTAACAATTTTATTTGGCCTTATGAATTTTGAAGATTAATTTCAATCTCCCAATCTTCATCTTTGCCGAGATACATCTATGTTGTATTACATGAAATCGACTAGTAAAGTTAATAGTCGTATAGTTGTTCAAAAACTCATAAAGCCCTTTTAGATTTTGAAGTTCGCCTTATTACACACCCATATGTAGTACACATCAAGTGGTTGTAGCAAAATAAAAGAATTATGCATCAAATATGACTTGAGAAAGAATGAACATGTATCTTGAAAATCTGAATGAGGAATGGAGCGGCCTTCAGAATGTAATCAACATGATAATTGTATCCTTAATCTTGTTTTGAGTGAAAATAGAATAGCTTGCATAAGATAAAATATTGTGGTTGCGCTTAGTCTAGCATCGTTTAATGATTCATAAAAAAAATACATGCATAAATCTTGAGCTACACAATATAAGTCTCACATATTAGGTTTGCTACTCAACATCTAAACATGTCCAATCAGCAACTTCAACGAAGAAAGGACGAACAAAGGTCGAGAATTATAAGTTTCGGAGGAAACATTTATAAAGTATTTCTGGTTCGGTGATCTTGTTTTGAAACAATTATAAACACTAACTGAATAAAACAAGGAATTTTCTAACATGTCGAGGGAAAGCAAACTTGAACTTATTCCCCTTGCTCTGGAGAGTTGTTGCTCTTGTTGTTTCCCTTCCTACTTTACGGACTAAGTAGACTAATCAATCCAATCCTTCATTCAACAAACAAATTGTAAATAATTAACATTACGAAGAAATTTTTAGATATGATGACTAGAGAACAAAAAATATAAGAAAGCAAGAGAATGATCTGTATAAACGAAGATGAATGTTATGGCAACAAAAAAATGACTTGCAAAAATCTGAAGCATATTGACCGTGTAGAATTGATAAGGGCTGACCTGTAATCAAACACTCCATGTACTTCAACGCCATGATGTTGCAATTCCAAGTATTTCCTTGCTGAGGTGGATCTCGATAAATCTTCAAATTCCACACATCTTTCAACTTACTAGTAGGAGATCGATTTTCCTAAATATCACAATCACGGTAAATCCATGATAGATTCTTCGACACATTAGCGAATGAAGTCTTCGCTTTAATTGGATCCCTGGTCTTGGAGAGAGATTCATACAATTACAGTTTGGGCCTCAATCACGACCTCGTAACAAACCCAATGGTTCTGGCTTATAGGGGCAATTTTGACCACCAAATCAGCTTTAGACCAAGGCGTGCTTAGTTGATTCGGACATGAACCGTCAACATATGGTTTCTATTGCGCATGAAGGACAACATGCATCTTAGAACACATGGCATTCTACAAAATAAAAAATATAATGAAATTATTTATTTATTTTCATCATTACATAATTTAACATGTTAGGAGCAGATAACGACCAGTTCTTACCCATCCCTGCTGCTCAACCACTGTCCAGTTACTCACATATTCATGTGGTTTATACAAATAACGGGAAATATGCAAATTGACCCATGCATCAACGTGTTGCATTCAAAAGGAACACATGTATTTAAGAATAATAGTCTTTGAAAAAATGCTCATGAAGAAAATATACGAATCATTTAGGAAAAATGTAACCCTTACCTCTCTCATCAACCAACCATTGTCATTCCAGATTTCGTCAAACCAAGTGGTGTGGCGTTTCCCCAAATAGGGCAGCCCAATTAAAGATGTGGATCTATAATTAAGAGAATAAAACTAACAATACGTTGTACAAAATAGAATTTTATATCACTAGATTTTAATCTGGATAGGTAGAACAAACCTTGGATTTTTCCGATTTGTTTGGTACCAGCCTTCAAACATCTCGATCCAATCCATTTTAATAAGGCGTAGAGGATACGGCCCAGAAATATCACCATGCACCAGAGGTTTGGGTGGAAGTTTTCATCTAGCTGAATCTTTCTGTTTAGAAATAACTGTGCTATGGTTTGTAAGTGGTTTTAAACACTTTTTAACCATGCTTCGGGTAGTTCTAGCCATTGGCCTTCGGAAATGTGATTTTGAAGGAGATTTTCCAATAAACTCGATTTTAGAAGCTGCTGGTTCGCTACCTTTCCCTTCTTTCTGGACGTGTCAATATGTTTCTGGAGAAATATCTATAAAATCACTTGTTGGTTTATTAATTTCGGCATCAGTCAGTAACGTGTTCTCTACTTCGATGGTCCCTTGAAGCTGACATACTTTGGATAAGTCAAAGGAATTTGTGTGTTGCTGCATATATACAGGACGATTGGTATATTGCAGCTCAATAGAGGGATCATGTGAATCGCCCGGCTCGAAAGTCTATCTTGTACTTTCTTCTTCAACATTTGTTGTTTGGCTTTTATCCAACATTGTAATCCTCAATAGAATATCACGTGCTATAGAGATCACCTAATCAAGAAATCGTGTGAGATTACAAGAAAAATATATTTCAAATTGCATCACATAGTTAAAGTTGGTGTATGAATTGTATTATCTCATCCATCTGCGATTTCGTAGCTGTCACAACCCGACTCGGTTAATCCCGAATGATTGCCTTGTCAGGCCACGACTGGGGTTTGATTAAAGAAGCGGGGGAAAGAAATGGGGATCTTAGTGCTAATTTCTAAGTCAAATCATTGGTAAGGAAACATGAGTAAATGCGGAAGCATATATGATATCAAGGTCGATTCAAATAGTCTGCTATATAGTAGTTGATTATGTAATCACTATTAGAATATTCAAAAATTCAACATATAACTAGAATTTAAAAGAGTTTAAAGAGTTTGCAGCAGAATAAACGTATGAGATATGCATATGAAGATACATTCGCAAGGTAAACCAAAAGATGTTTCATTTCCATCGACAAAAGAAATTCCGCTCAACTCCACTCCGTTTCATCACAGCTCAACCTGCACATCAAAAACGAATATGCAGGGCTAAGAACAAAGTACTCAATGGGCACATGCCAAAATATTTTATATTTTATTCATGAAATTATACCGCCGTCACCACAGTAAGACACAAGGGTTTTGGTTTGAAAGGCATTGTGCTAACTAAACATTTTATCATTTTCACAATGTTGATCGACCGATCGTTTTATTATAATGTATAATCCAAGTTGGCTATGGAACGCATCGGGAGGGAGGCCTCTCTTCACCCGAACGCATGACTGACCGCGAAGGGTTCAGGCTAAGTGTACACAGTCCAAACTGGCATCCATCAGTAGGACCCGAATTCGTAATATCTCATGTTAGCCCGGCCAACCCGAATGTATATGTACAAAACAATAAACATTTTGGCAGAAAATATCGCATTTAAACATTTGCAGTTCAAGAAAACAATAAAGCATAAGAAGTAAATGATTTTCATAAAATCACGTTTTGTTTAGATAAGAATGCCCACCTCAAGAATTGACCTTCTTGAAGTACCTGCTAGCGATCATTTGTTGTTTTCGATTACGTCCACACTGGATCTTGTCAATGTAAGAAATATAATTTAGTACGGCATTCACTTCTTTCGAGAAGCATCACTAAGATTTAACAAACTCGATATCTTTTAAGTCTTAGAGTTTCTGGGTTTTAGGATTTTCGTTATCGATACGATGTAGTTAACAATCTATATATCGTCTATTAGGTTCGTCTCGTCATGACGATAGATGACCCTTCATCGTTGCATTCTTCCCTTCCATCGATGTTTCTCCATGCCGTTTCTTACAATTTATGAATCCTAAGTTCATAACTAATCTTCGTCGTTTGTTAACGCGTATCGATAATTTTGAGTTTCAATCCCTTATTCATTACTAACATTTTCTCGCCGTGTTTCTCACCTCACACGTCCCATATATTCCAACAGAGAAACTCATACTTATACTACACAATCAATAAATATTTCTCGTAATTCAATCATCATCTAACAAACGTTTTACGAATTAAAGTTACTTTAATAATTTTCTCAAGCATCTACTTAACCTAATCAAATCGTTAATTAAATCTCTAATTTAATTAAGTAAATCCATAATTAAAGTTAATTAAATGGATCAATTTAAAAGTCCAATAACATTTGATTAATTAATCAAATTAATTTAATTCTTCTTAGATATCCACTTATTAGGATTTAATTCCAACCACCTCCTATTTAGCAATTAGCTTAAGTTAATCTTATTACATAAATAAATAACTTAAAAAGAATAATTCTCAAATTTTCCCTTAACATATTTAATTAATATAGAATTTGTTCAATCCTTAATTTCATATAATGGATCATAGAAATAAATAATTCCAACCCATCATCAATTTAAATTTCAGCCCATGACCCATTTTATTATAAAATTTCGGCCCACATCAACTTTATTACAAGGGCCCAAGTTTAATTTTTATTCAAGGGCCCATGATAAATAAGCCCAAACCCAAAAACAAATTAAAACTAAAACTAAGCCCATTCCCATGAATTTTCGGCCCAACTCTCAAGGCCCAACATCAAAATAAAATAAAACTAACTAATCTAACCTAATCTAACCCTATCCCCCCACACACATCTCTCTCCCTCCCTCTCGGTTCACACGTACACACGTGATTGCCGCCACCTCCACGTCCGGTTGGCCACGTCGCACATCGGCAAAGTAAGCCGCCGTCGTGACCACCGCCTTCTCTCTCTCGGTTCCTTGGCGAACCGACGCACACACTCACATACAAGAACCTCTCCATATTTTCTTCTTTCTCTCGAACACACACGCACATCTCTCTTTCCTCCCTCACTTGCTGCGCCGCCGTCTTTCTCTCCAGTCGGCCGTATCGTCGTCTCCGAGTGGTACATTGTCGTCGGCGAGCTACGCCGTCGCTGCGACCGCACCTTATCTATCCCTTCTCGCTAACTGACACACACACATACGCGAATATATCTCTCCCTCCTCCATCTAGCGTTATCGCGGTCTCTCCATTCCGACAGCATCGTCGCCGTCATCCCCATCTCCTCCACTTTGTCTCCCCTTTCATTGACACACAAAAGAAAACTCTCTCCCTTCAACATACACCTAAAATCTGAAAAACGGGATGTTAATTGAAATCCTTCCTCCTCGATCTACCTAACACCTCACCGTGAACGGCCAGCATCGTCGCCGTCCATCTTTATTCCGATCGTGTATCATACCGCACAGTCTCTACTCCAGCCACCTCGTCGTCAGTCGATAGCCGAGCCCTAGTGGCTCGGTCCTGGTTTAACTAAAAAAAAACAGCATGTAGTTTCTCTAAATTTCTAAGTTCTGTGGTTGCTAAACTTCTATGTACTTAAAACAAAGATTGTTTGTTTGTATGTTCTTGTATTAGGTTGAGTTTTGTTGTAGATGAACTATGTTTTATTGGATCTCAAATTCTATGTATGAAAGATTGTGCAGAGATTGTTTGTTGTTTATTCCTATATAAAATTCTAGTTCAAGGTGTTCATGTTTGGTTTGTATCAGTGAACATGTTTATTAATTAAAACATGAGAAATTTGTAAATGGAGTAGAAGGATAAGATGGAACCTTGATGAGGAATTTGCTTGTTGTTATTCTACCTTGGTTTGTTGAAGTTTAGAGCAACAAGTTAGGTTCTAGAAAATCATAATATACTGTAGGATGTTAAAAAAAAAATAGATGAATGAAAGATAAGCATTGGGGATAACTTACCCCTGAAGAAGCTAGACTCATCTCGTTCGACTTTCCTCCTCAAGTCGTTCGAACAATTGAGGAAAATGAGAGTTAACATCCAACAAAAATAGGATGATTGGTGTGAATGAAAATATGGCAGTAAATTTGCGTTGTTTTGTTGAATGAGTGTGTAGGATGATAGTAAGTGTTGGGGAGTCTCATAGCTACATATTAGAGTAGGTATATGCTAGAGTAGGATGTGAAAGATGATGGTAAGGCTTGGAAAAGGTGGAGTAAAGTAGGGAAAAGTGGAAGATTTTGGGGGATTTGAATGATGTGGTTAGACTAGACAATCTATCCAGTATAAAATATCTGGCTCGACTTATAACTGTATTCGTTCTCCGACATTCGTTTAAATTTTCTCGTTCGAAAATAAAGTCAAAACGTCGACGATTATAAATTTTAATAATCGCACTAATTTCAAATCTCGATTTATCTTAATAAAATAATAAATAAAGTTTTAATTTCTCGGGGTATTATAGTAGCTAAGGAAGAGGGGTCAAAATCTTGCAAATGTGCTTTAGCTTTAGCACGATCTCTGGATTTGTTAGGGGGTAGTGTTGAACTTCTATTGCATTGGACAGTCAAACGTGGCATGTCTTGGTCTTGGGTTTTTTATACACCTTGTGCATCATCTCATTCGTCATCTAAATCATCGGGTATCTCGTATAAATCCTCTTCTCGCATCAACGGTGCTTTTCTCGTCTTTTCCTCATCGAGCACCTCGACCAACAACAGTATATGCTTCCTCAGCCACTTGCGATCTTTTCATCTTGAAAGATTCTATAGTTGTCTTAACCTGCTTGAGGAGTACATCCACAGGCACTCCGCTTTGAAAATCAACAGATATGCTATTCATTTCGACCAACACTTTCTCTGACGGGCTGACATCAATAGGTTTCTATATAAAAAAAAATTAAGGATCAAGATATCAACGGATTAATACGAGGAAATATAGAAAAAATGCTAAATTAATTTAAAGTATCATACTTACCACGTGGAATGCAAAACACGGCCTGAAGTACAGAAGATTATCGCTGTATCGGAAAGCCTTGACGGCAGCCAATGTAACATCCTCGGTGTACGATCGAAATATTCATCACGAGGCTATGCACAATGATATGCGACCTTTTCATGAACCTCGATGCAAACACTTGCATAGCAAATGAAAAGCCTTGGACATCAAAGCTAACAGCTTCACCTATACTATCTTTATTTGCTATGTGAGACCTAGCATTGTAAGCTATAGTGACGAGGAACTCGTAAGCTACCAACCCCCAAGGAAACCGATTAAACCTATCTGTGTCATCAACTAAGTGCATTAACGAGTCCTCAATTCTTTTGTTCGTTTGATGTCTTATCAACAAAATCCCATACAAAACCACAAGCAATGCAAACTACAATGCATTGTCGCCCTTACCTCCAACAATTTGGCAGTGCTCTTGAAAACACCTATAAATATCTTGAAAAATTAATAATATTGCAGCCATTAAAATATTTGTTTTTGAAGGCTGAAGTGGTCGGAGGTTCATCCCACTGGCTAAATGATAAACCTTTTATCAAAAAGAATTCCTGAGGCCCAAGCTCAATCTCCACATCAATAAAATTGAAGGTCATTCTTCTTCTTTCGAGTAAGTCTGGATTGAGCGCGGAGTGAAGTTTGTACATTAGTTGTCCTTGGAAGCGTATCTCGGACATATCCAAGAAAACACCAAAACAAGAGTTTCAAAACTTTGTGGGATTTTCCTCGTCCAATAAGGCACGTATAGTCGATATAAAGGAGGTAGCCTGACATCGTTACGAGACATGAGCACCTATAAAATGATATTATTCGAAGTTTCAAACACATAATAATTACAGTTTAATATGCAAAACGATAAACTGACTAAATAGATATAAAACAAACCAGGTCAACTCTGGTCACCACTTCCCGACATATTTGCATTACCTATTTTCGTCTTAGTGAGCTTCGGATCACAAATAAAACCTTTACTACAAAAACAATAGAAATATCAATAAAATAACTACTAACTAGTGCTAACATAAATCAATTTATGTATATATCAATACAAACTCATAAAAAATATGTTCTCATTTGTATTTTACTTGTTCAAAATTGACTATGTCGACATGTTATTTAACTGTGCTTTTCTATTCAGGATAAACCTTCTCATGTAATATATTTTTCTTACTTCAACTCATAAAATTGTTACATAACTTTCTGAGATTAAATATGATGAAACAATATTTCATAGAAATATTCAGGATTTCGTCATACAAGGTGGTGATCCGATCAATAGGCAAGGATGGGACATGTCTTTAGGGTAAAAAGTTCCATGAGATACTTGTAAAAATAAATACGTCAATAAGACAAGATCTTATAGCATGTATGCATCTTTTCTTAATTGCTTGCTCGGTTAAAGCTGAAGATCTTAGATAGACTAGACATCAGGGGATGGCTTATGATTGTAACTGTGAATGCGCCTAATTATTTTACAATAACCTGCATGTTCAAATTCATTGTACCTGTGTACTTCTATTATTTTGGAATTAAAAATTTTTCCTGGCAGATGATTCGGCAAAACGCTAGTGGTATGTTATTTTGGATTTGTATACTGGAAACAGATTGGTTGAGCTTGTATACAATGTTTCCTGTTACCCCTATTACAATCTCTTATCTGAATTGTTTACTTGATTACACATGGATGTCCCTTTATCACATGTATAAGTTAATTCATACAGTGTGTAGAAGATCACGGAAGTCTATATGGTTGGTTAAGCTTAATGAGATATAAAAATGATCACAGTTGAGACAACTTGAGGACGAGTTGTCGGTATAGGATGTGGTATAGATAAGAAGTGAGTTGACTTGGTTGTTTGTCGATACTGGTACGTCTCTGACATAGTGATGGATTATAGTGAGATTAGTTCTTCTATCTGATCGTCGTGAAGAACCTAGATCTCGGTGACTTTGTTGATCTAAACCTCGATAAGATTTTAGGTGAGTATGAGTTGATGACCATCACTTTGACTTGTTATGGGTGAGAGTTACATGAGATAACCCAATATTCTCCACATCTTGGGTGGTGGCAGTACTTGTATGTCATGCTAGTTACCTGTATCGAGTCACCGTATCCGTTTAGAATGATGACGTCCCCTTAAAGAGCTCAAAAGGTTTGTTGTACTGAACCCTACAGGTTGAGTTATCTCAAGTACAATAATAAGGTTGAGTGGTACTATTTATAGAATTAAAGAAATTAATTATTTTAAGCAGTCAGAACGCTATAAATAATTAATGGACGTGCGATATCTTAAATACGGGGATTCGTGAAGTCTAAGTGCAAGCCCGACTCAACTTCGATAATAACGAGGTAAGTCAATATTTATTCTCTAGTGGCATGAATGAATGTTTATGATTTAATTTATGTTCTCGGCTGAACATGAAATAATTAATTCATTTGAGGTCAATCTAGATAGATTGTATCTGATATCATTAGATATCAAAGGATATTATTCTTGATATGGTATATCTTTAAAGATAAGATTGTATTTATTAGATATACAGAGATCCTATCATATTAGGATTCTAGGGTTTCATTATAAATACAAGATGAGAGAAAATCAGAGCTAATCCTAAGCTAAGTGATTTTTGAAAATTACTATTCATATCATTGTGATTTTATAAATTTTAGTGTGAGGAAGAAGATGATTTTTTGCAGTACTCTTCATAGATTGCTCTTACTCAACATTGGAGTTTTGACAAACAGGATATAGTCCAGAGAATCAAAGCACGAGTCTTGATCCTTCTTTTTTATCCGAAAAAATTCACAGGTAAACACGAGAAAACCCCAATGTGTTGTAATTAATTATATAGGTACATGCTAGGTATATAATCAATATATGGTGAATTAAACATACAAGATATATCATCGGGAGAGGGTTAAAATAAATTTCCCTACAACATGGTATCAGAGCATGGGATCAGTATCTTGGCTCTATTGGATAAATTCACGTTTGATTATTACGTGTGCAATTAATTAATTGTGGATCTGTCGTTCATCGTGGCTCGGATGTTAGTTTTGGTTTTTTATCGGATTTCGTTATCATCACGAGAAAATCCGTGGTTAGATTAGGATTTATTTTTTTGATAAATCTAATCTGTAAAATGAATAACGAGACGAGGCGACGGAGTCCCATCGCACAGTGTGACGGGAGGCACGCCGAAAACCAGCACACTACGAGGCTCGATGTGGTGCCGCAATAGCACGCAGATCCGTCGGCAGCTCGCGTGCGGGTTCTCGATGTGTAGTTCGGCAGCTTCGATAACCTCGGCGGGTTCTTCCAGGCGACGTTGGGAAAGCGGCGCGCGCGCAAAGCGCGATGCTCGGTGAGGCGGTGAGGCGTGCGTGCGGCGGACGGCGAGGCGGGTGAACGAACGTGATGGGGTGTGCATTCTACGTGCAGACCCGCACGCACGCTCGGTAGCTCATCCGCGGACGCTCGACAGCCAGTCTCGACAGCGCTTGGCGATCTCGTCAGCTCGACAGGTCATCGGGAGACAGCACACGCATGTGAGATGCGCCTAGCACGCAAGCCTCAACGTGCGAGAGCTTGACGCTCGACGAGGCAGACCGATGATGGCATCAGCACGCTGGGTGCACACAGCGCGCAGGTCTCGACAATGATGCTGGCGGCAGTTCTCGATCAGCGGTGTGGTGGCTTCGGCGGCTCTCGGCGAGGCGGCGGTGCGCGGTGGGCGGTGGGAGTGTGCATGGGTTGTACCTTAGCGTGCACGGCCCAGCCCATTCTGGGTCGACCGGACCGTTTGCGGCACAGACCCGTTTTTACGGCCCTAACCCATTTTTGACCCGGATCCAGTTTTTTGACCCGACCCGATCCACTGTTCCGACCCGTTTTCCAATATTTGGCCCAAATCCAGTTTTTGATGAGTCCGGTCTGTGCTCGTGCACACGTGGCCCGTTCGAGATTTTTGAAGATCTGTACTTTGCAAATTTATGTAATAAATAGGTAGGTGAGAATCGGGATCCACGAGTGGGCGCGATGAGCAATTTATTTTATTTTATCGTTCAAAGCATGTCGTGGATGTTTAAATTATGCAGTAGATGCTATGTATGTTTAATTATGTAGATAAACATGTAATATATTTTCTTGTTTGGAGGCGTATAGCAAGCCTGCTAGGTTTATCGTGATTTGGAGCATGTTTTAGAATTCTGCGAGCATGTTTTACATGTTGAGTTCTTGTGATGACCCGACTTCTCAAGGAAGTACGGATTAAACGGATCGCCACTGATATGATAATGCAGAGGATACACACATAACTAAACTAATACAATTAACAATAAGCTACTCATAAATGCATGAGCGAAGGAATAGTCGTTATAAAACGAACCCAGTCACGAAGGACTTGCAAAAGATTCAATATCCAAATATAACCCGGTCGTATGTAATTCGAGGAATGAGGTGCGACCTCAAGTTCAATCTGAAATAAATATGATTATAACTAAAGGTACAAAACAATATCGAGTTTGGCGGTAAAAGCGTGTCGACATGCATATGACGATACATGCCCAAGGTTCTAGAAATCCTTTCTATTATACCAACAAAACACCTGCCACTCTGCACCACCTCGCACTCATCGTCAATCCCTGCTCAACCTGCACATCAAACACGAGATGCAGGGCTAAGTACAAAAGTACTCAGTGGACTCATTGCCGAAAATATTTTCTTTGTAAAGTTATTAAACTGTCCACAATAGCGCATGAGGATTTTACTTGAAAGACTCATGCCTCTCAAATATTTTATCATTTTCCAAAAGTGTCCGGCGGGACTATTTCATCCACGTTGTTCCATATCTGATCATTCATTCATTCATTTGCGCACTATGGAGATGGCCACCTACACATAGTCGTCGTGACCGGTCGAGGTAGCTAACCTTAACACACAGTCACACGTGTACACAATCCGAGTTAGTCCTTAACTAAGTCGGATCCGATCATTACCCTTTTTTAGCTTTGGTGGACCAACACATTCTCATACCACGTTTGATATACCAACCTCAGATAGGATCACAACAAAACATAGACATTTGGCAGTCAATAACAGTTCATGCAATAATATTTCATAAAGCTTTTGTAAATCATGTTTTGAGGTATGCATATCATTTTGTTTCAAGAGAGCCCACCTACTAGTCCGAAGCTATAAGTTCTAAGCAAGCAGGGTGTGGTTGTCCTTCCTCGGCAACTACATACGAACAGGACCTTCATAAGAAAATAACTTTTCTTAGATTCCTTCTATGGATAGAGGTCGTTTATAAATTACGACTTAATGTTCCCAATTTAGGGTTTCTTTGTGATTTCTTATGATGTTTTTAAGATAATTTCTATTATCTTACATTCTCAATTCTCAAACTAGTTTCCTTCATCATTTATAGACGAACCTCAACTTATGAGTCATATACTCCGAGTCTAACCTTGACTCTAACCTTAGTGTTCTTCTAAACGTTATTACGTTATAGATTGTTAGTATTCAAGTTATGATTGGTATATTAGGATATTCTCAAGCCAATAACTAGAATTAACAATTATAGTTACGTCCTAGTAGGTTATGCTTGAAGACTTGTCGTATTAACACGACGAATAAAAGGAGATCTTGACTTATGGTTCGAGATATCTCATACTATCGCGTAAGTAAATACTTAGGAATAAATGAAGTTCTTTGTGAATACTAACTCGACTTTTGAGACATAAGGATCAACATCTTATGTTTGGATCTTAGCTTACACCTTTCGACATTGTTTGTTTCTCTTAACTCGTCGGAGATTGTTTACGTTATAAAATCGCTATTCGTATCAAGTTGTCTTAACGCTCAATCTAATATCGTATTAGGTTATCGTTGTTCAGCATTAACGTTATAAGTCGGCTTTTGGTTTTTTAACTTAGGAACTCACGTTTGAGTTATCTTATTAATAGAAAACCCTGAATTTGTGTCTAATTTTGATTCTCATTAATTCCTTCTTAAGTTATCGAAATTTGTCGATTTCTTTTGGATTCTCGTACATAAAGTACTATGTTGTTTACGTTTGGGGTTTTGTTTGTCGGCATAACATAAATATAACCATTCAACACCATACACAACATAAAATATACTAAAGCATTAGAAACTCTAATTTCTAACATAATACCCAACTATTGTGTATGTGTGCATGAGTGTTCCATTCATTCATCATAATCACAACCATTCATTCTAAACTTATAGGTTAACTACCATGGCATCATTCACAATTAAAATCAACTCATACTTAACCATTTTGCTATATTTTCGATAATTAGTAATAATTAGCTTAAGTATCCAATAAATTCCAATAAAATCATGATGTGCTTCTATCATACCATAGAATTTAATTATCAACTCAATACCATCAATTTAAAATTTTAAACCATGAGTTAACAATATGAAAGTTTTCGGCAATTTCAAGTTATTGAACATTGATGTTCAATAAATTCCACAAAAATCATATCATGCTTATATCATATACTAAACATGAAATACCATTTTATATCATACATTAAAACTTAAACATATGCTTATTTCTACACATATATATTTGGTACTATCACTATACACACACACACACATATATATATATATATATATATATATATATATATATATATATATATATATATATTCAAATAATTTCTACCAACTTCACATCATGTTTATAATATGTACTAAACATGTAATATTGACCTTAAACATCAACTAATATTTATAATATGAACTAAATGCTTGAAATTCTTTTTGTCCTCACACATATATTACATATGTGTTCAATAAATTCCCAACAATGCATAATAGGTTCATATTATTTCTAAACAACATATATTATATTATTTTCAACAAATAAAAATCTAACAAATCTTAGAATATTTATACATAGTTTGACCTTTTCATAAAAATAGGAGTAGTGTCTCAAAAATTTCAAGATTAATATATGATGTTCATATCATATATTAAACAATATATCTCAACTATTTCTCAACAAATAAAATCAAACAATGGCTTAAAAATACTTAAATAAATTCGCCCTTTTGTGAAAAATAGGAGTAGTGTTTCAATAATTTCAAGATTAATATATGATGTTCATATCATATATTAAACATTATACCTCAACTATTTTCCAACAAATAAAATCAAAATAAATACAAGAAAATTCCAAATATTCCCATATTTATTCTACATACTCCTAACACATCAACAAGCAATAATATGAAATAATATTCACAAAAGCATGCTTTATCTTCTATAAAAGGAATTATAACAAAAATAAAAAAATATTAAACATGCTCCAAAAATTCTCAAACTTTAAACACAGACTTAGAACAAATTTCTAAGCATATTTCATTCATGACTTAAGAGCATTTGGTGGCACAAAATTCATGAAGAAAATGAAGAACAAAAATTAGGGTTCTTCATGAAATAATTCCCCAAAAAAATCTAAAAAATTTATACTCCATTAAAAATGGATATAATGATGAATGCTACCTTTTTATGGTCTTAGAAAAATTATTGGAGGGTTTGGAAAATAAGAGAGAATTTTGTCTCCCAAAGAGAGAGAGAGAGAGAAAAACACGAAAATGGTGTTGGATTTGTATACTGAGAGCAGTTTAGTTGAGCTTGTATACAATGTTTCCTGTTACCACTATTACAATCTCCTATCTGAATTGTTTAGTTGATTGCATATGTATGTTCATTTATCTCATATATAAGTTAGATCATACAATGTGTTGTAGATCACAAAAGTCTGTATGATTGGTCAACCTTAATGAGATATAAAGAGTATCACAGCTGAGACAACTTGAGGACGAGTTGTCGGTATAGTCATGATGTAGATAAGAAGTGACTTGACTTGGTTGCTTGTCTATCTTGATGCGTCTCGACGTATTGATGGATCACGGTGAGATGAGTTCTTCTATCCGACCGTCGTGAAGAACCTAGATCTCGGAGACTTACGTTGATCTAAACCTCGATAAGGTAATAGATGAGTATGAGTTCTTGACCATCACTTTGACTTGCTATGGGTGAGGTTACATGAGATAACCCCAGATTCTCTGCTTCTTGGGTGGTGGCGGTCTTATATGTCGTGCTAGTTACGTATTCGAGTCACCATATCCGTTTAGGATGATGGCGTCCCTTAAGGAGCTCAAAGGTTTATTGTACTAAACCTGTTTGGTTGAGTTATCTCAAGTACAATAATAAGGTTGAGTGGTACTACTTAAGGAATTAAAGATATTAATTATTTTAAGCAGTCAGAACGCTGTAAATAATTAATGGACGTACGATATCTTAAATACGGGGATTGGTAAAGTCTAAGTGCAAGCCGACTCACCTTCGGTAATAAAGGGGTAAGTCAGCATTTATTCTCTAGTGGCATGAATAAATGTTTATGAATTAATTTAAGTTCTGGGCTGAACATAAGATAATTAATTTATTTGAGGCCCATCTTTATTCCTTGCATTTGATCCATGGGTTGGCCCATTCAGGCCTGTAGCTATGATGAAAATCGTCCTCTCTCTCAGAGTCCTCTTGGGACTCGACTTGATCCTCTCTATCTTAAGTGATAAGATTATATTTATTAGATATGCATAAATCCTATCTTGATAGGGTTTAGGGTTGCATTATAAATATAAGGTGAGAGAGAAAATCAAGGCTAATCTTAACCATATTTTTAGAATTACTATTTGGATATAGTGAGAATTTTGGCGTGAGAGAAGTAGAGGCGATTTTCTATAGCATTCTTCATAGATTGTCCTCACTCGACAATGGAGTTTAGGCAAGCGGGATACGACCCGGAAGATCAAAGCACGAGTCTTGATCTATTCATCCCCAACAGTTCGCGGTAAACATGAGAAAACCCTACGTGTTGCAATTAATTATATAGGTGCATGCTAAGAATATAATCAATGTATGGTGAATTAAACATCCAAGATAGATCCTCGGGAGAGGGTTAAAATCAAATTTCCTTACAATTGGTAGCAGAGCCTGGGATCAGTATCTTGACTCTGTTGGATTAATTCACGTTTGATTATAACGTGCGCAATTAATTAATTGTGAATCTATCGTACATCGTGGCTCGTTTTTTTTTTGTCGGGTTTTGTTTTTCACCACGAGAAAATCCGAGGTTAGATTAGATTTTTTCTTGTAAATCTTATCTGTAAAAGAAAAACGAAGATGAAAGCACGAACAACGAGACGACGGAAGACTATCGGAAACCGGATGCACGGCGGACGGCGTGCGGACGATGGCACGCTGAGCGTGCACGGTGATCGCAGACACGCCGCCCAGTGTATGCGCATTTCTCGATAGGCATCGGCGAACAGGGGCGAGGGTCGTCGGCAGCATCGGGCGTGGTCGGGCGGCATGGCTCGGCAGCCGGGCATGCGGGGTACACGCTGAGCGTGGGCCCGGTGGTTCTCGGAAGATTGCGTTGGGAAACCTCAACGAAGTCTCGGCAGTAGCGGGCGACGCGGATCGGCACGCCTCGGCGAGTGAGGTTCGGCAGCGCTCGGCGGCTTTGCGCGGGGAAACCTTAACGTCCATCGGCAGCGTGCGCAGATGCACTCCGCATGCCTCGGCGGTCTCGACAGATCTCACACGGGGCGATCTCAGAGCACTGGGCGACGCGGGGCGCATGATTCTCGCATGGATGCCCCGGGCGGCGGAGTTCTCGACAGTGCGCAAGGCGCAGCGCGCAGATCGCTCGGCGGCGCTGGGCGGCCTCGGCTGGTGCGCTGGGGCCTCAGCGGCGGTCTCGGCAGGCGGGCGGGCTGTGCTCGCGAGGCCTCTCAGCGAGGCTGTGCAACGTCACTGGTGCTCCTCGGCAGCCCTCGGCCAGATTCGCGGCACGCCTCGGCGGCGTAATTTCGGCGGTCGGGCGACATCGGGAGGATCTCGGCGGGACTCGATGGGCGGTGGGCGTCTGGGCGGCTCTCGGTAGGGGCGGCGTGGGAGGCGGGCGGTGGGCGGCTAATGGTCTTTGGGCGTGTCTTGTGTGTGCTGTGCCCTAGCGCGTCGGCCGACCCATCTTGGGCCGACCCGACATAAATTCGACCTTGACCCGGATTTTCGGCCCGAACCCATTTTCGGCCCGATTCAGATTTTTCGTCCCGATCCGGCCCGTTCCTTTGTTCATGCCCGTTTCAAATTTTGGCCCAAATCCGGTTTGACAAATCCGTCCGTGTCTCGTGCGCGAGGCCCGTTTTGATTTTGAAGAGTCATGCTTTGCAAATTTATGTAATAAATTAGGCGGAAATCTGGGATCCACAGTGGGCGCGATGAGCGATTTTATTTTATTTTATCGTTCAAAGCATGTCTTGGATGTTTAAATTATCGGTAGCATGCTATGTATGTTTAAATTACGTGATAAACATGTTATATGTTTTCGTGATTGGATGTGCATAGTAAGCATGCTAGGTTTATCGCGTTTTCAAGCATATTTTAGAATTCTGCGAGCATGTTTTACATGTTGAGTTCTATAGAAAAGCAAGCTAGGATTACGTGATGCATGGACAAACCTTTTGAAACAAAAGACTAAGCAAGTAACCCGACATATTAATTTTAAATTAAAATGTCAAGACCTCCACTTTTGATCTCTAAACAAAGTGATACGCACCGTGAGTGGCGTCCACGCGCGTGGCTTGCTTGCACTATTTGTCATAAGTTTGTTGGATGAGATTTCTAAATAAAACATTTTAATCTATTGAGAAGTGGGAGTTTCATGTGTGGCGATCCACACGCGTGGCTTGCATATGCGATTTTTCATAAGTTCTCTAGAGATAGACTTAAAATGAGATAACAAAGGAATTTGGATTGGGCGGTATGGTCTAGTGAGTATGCCAATTCTTAGAATTCATTTTCTTTGTTAAAATTGTGGTCATTGCTTAAACATCACCTCAAGTACAACTTCCCATGAAGTCCCTTCTTGCGATAGTGATGTGGTCTAGTAAGGTCCAATCATTAATTTCATTTATCATAAGGATAAGTTGACATGGATTGAAATTAAACTACTAAAAGGTATATTTTAGTGCGGTAGAGGGTTCATGTGTAAGCGTCCACACGCGTGGCTTGTATGTGGGATTCCTTGGGCGATTGGAGGTTTCAATTAATATTGTTTTATCAAAGGTTACAATATTATTGTTACGAATTATGTGCGATCGGATGCTTATGTGTTTACATTACTTTTCGGATATGTCTCTACAATCGATTATCAATATGCTCGCACAAAATCCTCTATCCGATCCAAATTTTATCGGTAGAAAGCGAAACATGGAATATGTTCTTATCATTTGAAGAACACATGTTTGTTCTCACTACTCCCAAACCCGATGCCCTTACGCGCGATCGACTAATGAGCGGCGAGTCAGCGGACTTTGGCATAAGTCAAATAATATGGTCAAGTGCTATATGATGACTACGATGTCAAAGGCTTGCGATTGCAGCATTAGTCGATGGTGAGCGATCGAAATATGGTCAAGTCTCGAGAGTAAGTTCGGGCAGTCGGATCGGACAGTCCGCTTCCACACAATGAGAGAAATCTTGGCGTGTAAGATGGAGAAGTAAGTTCGGTCCATGAACATGTCTCCCACATGACTCATCTCATGGATAGTCTTGATCGGTTGGGAGGAGGTATTGACGGTGAAGCCAAGGTCGATATTATCCTCAACACACTGCCCAAGTCTTTTGAGAATTTGGCGTGAATGCGATCATGAGCAAGACCGAGTATACACTTAGTCGGTTGCTCAATGATCTCGTGGCGCGGAAGGAGTCATGGTAAATGAGCACATGCCCTGCTAGCACATCTAGGGGCCCAAATTTTCCGTTGAAAATGGAAGAAGAAAAGGGCACCAAAGGTGGTAGAAGCAAAGGTGGGAGCAAGGTTCAGACTTTGGAGGCTTGAAAAGCAAAGGAGAGGCAAGTGCTTCAAGTGCGGCAAGCGGGCATTGGAAGGCCAGTGTCCTATGCTCGAGGCACAAGGTACGCCATTTGCTTTAGTGGATCTTGTTTGTTACACCTTGCGGGGTTCCCGCAGACAGAGGAGTTGTGTGATGGCGAGATAACGATCTCCATGGAAAACGCGCGAAAGTCGAGGCCGTTGCGGTCGAGATGTTACTTTATGTTTTGATGTCGACTGAGACCCTTCAAAGTGAAGGGTTATAGAGCCAAAGAAGTGTTGGAGCTAGTCCATTCGACACTGTGGACCTATGTCCACACAAGCTCGTAGAGTAGTGCAGTATTTTGTCGATTTCATTGACGATTACTCAAGGTACGGATACATATACCGCTTCACCGCAAGTCCGAATGCTTTGAGAAATTCAAAGAATTTAAGGCGGAAGTGGAGCGAAGCTTGGTAAAGTATCAAGTCATCTGCGGTCGATCGCGGTGGCGAATACCTCGAGAACGAGTTTATGGACTATTTGGTGCGGTGTGGGATTACTCCCACCATTCACACCGCACACACCACAACAAAATGGTGTGTCGAGTGAAGAATAGGACTCTCTTAGAAATGGTTAGATCAATGATGAGTTATGCAACATTGCCTATTTCGATTACGGGGTATGCCTTAGAACAATGGCATACTTGCTAAATCTAGTACCATCCAAGTCGGTCGAAAAGACCCTTCGAGTTGTGGTTTGGCGTAAGCCTCAGTTTAAGCCACATAAGGATATGGGGCGATCCGGCACATGTCTTTGAACAAGAAGGCGACAAGTTGAGTCTAGATCCGATGCAAGGCTGTTTATTGGATATCTAGAGAACGAAGGTGGTTATTTCCATAGTCCTAAGGATCGGAAGGTCATTATTAGCACTAATGCCCGATTCTTAGAAGAGGATTATATGAAAACCATAACCAAAGTTGAAATCATTCTTCAAGAATTAGAAGATGATCGTATTCCACCACCGATTAAGCGAAAGCACGAGATGTCGGTGTCTAGTGGGAGGATCGACACCGATACTTCAAAAATTGAAGTGGGTTGAGTTCCACTGGAGATACCGACCGTACATGTGGCTACTATCCAGCAAGTTGTGCAAAATAGAGAACCACAAGTTACTGCACCCACCGTTGCCATTGTGCCAGTAGCGTCTCGTCGTAGTGGGAGGCTTGTTCGTCAACCCGAGCGATTTATGTTCGTGGGTGAATCTTCGGATTTAGTCCCAGGAAACATGCAGGCAATAATCGATCCATGGACATACAGTGAGGCGATACAATACATTGATGCAAGATCATGGCACACCGCTATAGACTTAGAAATTGAGTCCATAACAGCTATGGATGTATACGAAAAGACACCTCTACCAGATGGCAAGGAAGCCATGGATAGTTAGTAGGTATACAAGAGGAAGAGAGATTCAGATGGATAGGTTTCGGCTTTTAAAGCCAGGCTTGTGGCGAAAGGGTACACTCAGATTGAGGGCATCGATTTCGATGAGACCTTTTCGCTTGTAGCAATGCTCAAGTCCATCAGAATTCTTCTGGCCATAGCAGCCCACTTAAACCTTGAGGTTTGGCAAATGGATGTGAAAACCGTTTTTCTAAATGGTTACCTTGAAGAAGGTAGAGACATCTATATGCAAAGAACCCAAGGTTATGTGGTGAAGGGTGAAGAGCATCTAGTATGGAAGCTTAAGAAGTCCATTTATGGGCTTAAGCTTTACGATCACGGAACTTACGCTTTGACGAGGTGGTAAAGTCCCATGGATTTACCCGCTGTCGGCGAAAGTTGTGTGTATCGCTTAGATGTCAACGGTGATGTGGTATTTCTTGCACTTTACGAGATGACATCCTTCTACTTGGCAACAATGTGAAGTTGTTATGAGGCGAAAGAGTTGGTTATCCGATCGGTTTCAAATGAAAGACTTGGGAGATCGCGACATTCTTGGGATCAAGGTTCACCGAGATCGTAAGAGGAAAATGTTGAGCTTATCTCGGGCGTCTTACATTGGTCTTGTGTTTACTCGTTTTAGTATCTGCACCGCTAAGAAAGGATTGCAACCTTTCGCACATGGCGTTCCTTTATCTAAGGAGCGATCACCTATGACCGCAAAGGAGATAGAAAATGAGACAAGTTCATACGCTTCACCGAGGAAGTCTCATGTACGCAATGCTATGTACGAGACCCGATATCTCGCTGTGATAACTTCGGTGCGATGACAAACTGGAACCACGGACCCACAAGGCAACGAAACACATAGAGAGAAAGCGAAATCGTAGGCAGGGGATATGGATTGAGAAGATTGATGCTGCAGATAACCTTGATCTATTACGAAGAGTCGCCACAAAAGGTCTCGAAGAGCATATTCGAGGACTTGGATTAAGAAGATGTTTCTGTTACCAGTGATGGTGTTGTTTGTAATAGCTATTACAATCTACTATCGAGATTGTTTACTTGATTGCATATGTATGTACCACTTTATCTCATATATAAGTTAGATCTCGTATATAAGTTAGGTGTGTTGTAGATCACGTAAGTGCGTATGATTGGTCACGCTTAATGAGATATAAAGAGTATCACGGTGAGATAACTTGAGGACGAGTTGTCGGTATAGGCTGTGGTGTAGATAAGAAGTGACTTGACTTGGTTACTTGTCTATGCTGGTATGTCTCTGACGTATTGATGGATCACAGTGAGATGAGTTCTTCTATCTGACCGTCGTGAAGAACCTAGATCTCAGAGACTTACGTTGATCTAAACCTCGATAGGGTATTAGATGAGTATGAGTTGCTCACCATCACTTTGACTTGCTATGGGTGAGGGTTACATGAGATAATCCAAGATGCTCTGCTTCTTGGGTGGTGGCAGTGCTTGTATGTCATGCTAGTTACCTGTGTCGAGTCACCGTATCCGTTTAGGATGATGACGTCCCCTTAAGAAGCTCAAAAGGTTTATTGTACTAAACCCTGCAGGTTGAGTTATCTCAAGTACAATACTAAGGTTGAGTGGTACTACTTAGGAATTAAAGATATTAATTATTTTAAGCAATCGAGAGCGTAAATAATTAATGGACGTCGATATCTTAAATACGGGATTCGTAAAGTCTAAGTGCAAGTCCGACTCACCTTCGGTAATAAAGGGGTAATAAGTCGGCATTTATTCTCTAGTGGCATGAATAAATGTTTATGAATTAATTTATGTTCAATTTGAACATAAGATAATTAATTTATTTAAGGCTCATCTTTATTCCTTGCATTTGATCCTGGTGGCCCGTCCAGACTGTAGCTATGATGAAAATCGTCCTCTCTCTCTAGAGTCCTCTGGGACTCGACTTGATCCTCTCTATCTTAAGTGATAAGATTATATTTATTAGATATGCATAAATCATATCTTGATAGGGTTTAGGTTGCATTATAAATATAAGGTGAGAGAGAAAATCAAGGCTAATCCTTAACCATATTTTAGAGAATTACTATTTGGATATAGTGAGAATTTTGAAAAGCGTGTGAGGAAGTAGAGGCGATTTTCTATAGCATTCTCCATAGATTGTCCTCACTCGACATTGGAGTTTAGGCAAACGGGATACAGTCCAGAAGATCAAAGCATGAGTCTTGATCTATTCATCCCCAACAGATTCGCAGGTAAACACGAGAAAACTTCTACGTGTTGCAATTAATTATATAGGTGAATGCTAGGAATATAATCAATGTATGGTGAATTAAACATCCAAGATAGATCATCGGGAGAGGGTTAAAATAAGATTTTCCTACAAATGGTTCTGTAATCTGATGCAAATGGGCTGTCTTGAGCCTATATGGAGTGCCCTTGGTGGTAGTTGGGAGAAAAACTAGTCAAATTACCCGATTTAGCATGTTAATATCGGTTCCTTAAGTTTTATCGTGCTTTCGATTGATTTCTCGGGACATTAAGGTTTTATTTTTTTAAATAGCCTTAAAAAGACTTATTTTATACTTTATAATAATTTCATGAAGTTCAGATTGCATCCGGAAAGTCAATTCTGAATAATCGTAGAAAAATAGCGTTCGACGATTAAATTATACTCATTCGAATTTCTATCGAATTCTTGAACTTTCATAATTAATTTGAGTCTTATAAATCATTTCTTATTGATTTATACCCTTTTTCGAGTTTCGGTTCGTCCGCATCAGTTTAGGATTTTTCCGGTATATATTCCCGACGTTCGGTTAAGTTCTTCAGGGATTTCGTTCTGAAATTGATTCTTATGAATTGTAAATTCATAAATATATATTCCTTCATGATTTTGATTGTTTTCATTAATTTCAATGATTAGCACAAACTAGGATTTGATCCGGCCTATGAATAGTACATTTGAGACTGACATGGCAAATCTGCCCGAAAATTCTAATTCTTTGGCTTCTCACATGATTTCGTGAGAAGATTCTAGAAATGAAATCCTTTTGTTGAGATTCATTCTAGATCTTTCATTCTATGTTCAGGCTATTTAGGAAACCCTAATCCGGTTGGACTAGTCACTAGATTTTGATTTCTCTAGTTATCACCTCCGAATCGATTCTAATTCGTTTCGTTGGTCATCTTAAATATAATTAAGGTCTTAGCACTCTAAGTAATTGTTTAAAGCACTGCTAATAAAAGTTTTAAAATTTTTGGGTTATTACAGTTCTATAGAAAGCATGCTAGGATTACATGATCTGCATGGACAAATCTTTTGAAACAAAAGACTAAACAAGAAACCCGACATATTAATTTTTAAATTAAAGAAGTCAAGACCTCCACTTTTTGATCTCTAAACAAAGTGGTACGCACTGTGAGTAAACATCCACACTCGTGGCTTGCTTGCACTGTTTATCATATGTTAGATGAGATTTCTAAATAAAACATTTTAATCTATTGAGAAGTGGAAGTTTCATGTATAAAAGTCCACACACGTGGCTTACATGTGCAATTTTTATAAGTTCTCTAGAGTTAGATTTAAAATGAGATGACAAAAGAATTTGATTTGGAAGTGGTATGGTCCGAGTAAGTATGTCAATTCTAATAATTCATTTTCCACTGTCAAAATTGTGGTCATTGCTTAGGGATCACCTCTATTACAACTTCTCACGAAGTCCCTTCTTGCAATAGTGACGTGGTCTAGTATGGTCCAATCATTAATTTTATTTGTCATAAGGATAAGTTGACAAGGATTGAAATTAAACGACTAAAAGTTATATTTTAGTATGGTCGAGGGGTTCATGTGTAAACGTCCACACGTGGCTTGCATGTGGGATTCCTTGGGCGATTGGAGGTTTCAAATAATATTGTTTTATCAAAAGGTTATAATATTGCTACGAATTATGTGCGATCGTATGCTTATGTGTTTACATTACTTTTCAGATATGTCTCTTACACCGATTATCAATATGCTCTCACAAAATCCTCTATCCGGTCCAAATTTATCGAGTGGAAATGAAACACTGAGAGTTCTTACTGCCGAAGAAAATTTATTTGTACTCACTACACCTCGTCCAACCCCTTAGACGATTCATCTACCGATGAGGAGCGCAAGGAGCACTAGAAATGGGACAAATCAAATAGAATGGCAAAGTGTCTTCTTTTCGTCACCATGTGCGAGTCCTTGCAAATCTAGCATCAATAGATGGAGGATGCAGCCACTATCTGACTAAATCTCATGAAATCGTACGGGGAGTCGGACAGAATCGCTAGTCATAATTTGACAAAATTAATTATGTCAAGTTCAATGATGGAAGGTGATTCAATGCATGACCATGTAGAGCAAATGATCAATCTCTTCGGAGAGCTCGAGTTGGTTGGAGGATATATTGATGACGTAGTCAAAATCGATATAGTCCTCAATACTTTGCCCAAGTCTTTTGATGACTTTCGTTATGGTGTAGTCATTTATGAAAAGAGTTATACTCTAGATTCATTGCAAGATGATTGAGTAACGGATGAACGCAAGATGGGCAAAGGTGCACAGTCTTTAGTACGTACCTCAAGGAAGACCACTGCTTCATTGAATGATGAAATGGTAAAGTTGAATTCAAGAGATGCTAAGACTAAAGAAAAGAGTGGGAGTAATACAAAGGGCTCTACCAGCGGTTTGAAAAAGCCAAAGGAGAAGGGCAAGTGCTTCAAGTGCAATGAGACTAGGCATTCGAAGGCTAAGTTCCCCATGCTCAAGGCTCAAGGTACGTAATTTTCTTTAGTAACGAAAACATGTTTAGCGACTTGTTCTACTTATTCTTGGGTAGTAGATACGGGTGCGACTGATCATGTTTGTAGTCAGAGATGTTACTTTATGCTTTGATAGGAAAGTTTTAGTATTGAATGATGTTTTATATGTGCCGGAGTTTAAGCGAAACCTTATTTCGCTTCCAAACTATTTATTCATGGATATTCTGTTGTTTTTAATGGTGTTTCTATCATAAGAAATGACGAAGTTATCTGTGGTGGCACTTAATATAATTCACTTTATACTATTTCTGCCAAGCATAATACCTTTAATTATGTTGCATCTACATCAAACCATAAGAAAATGTAGTTTTATTCGCTAGATGACACCACATATCTTTGGCATCTTAGATTATGTCACATCAGTCTAAATAGGATCCCTTTCGAGTTATGGTTTGGGCGCAAGCCTAGTTTAAGCCATATAAGGATATGGGAAATCCGGCAATATCTTTGAACAAGAAGGTCTGACAAGTTGAAGGCTAGATCTGCTGCAAGGTTGTTTATTGGTTATCCTAGAGAAACGAAAGGTGGTTATTTCTATAGTCCTAAGGATCAGAAGATCGTTATTAGTACAAACGCCCGATTCTTGGAAAATGACTTCTTGAAAAATCACAAATCCAAAGTTTAAGCCAAAGTTTCATTTATATACGAGATATCGTGTCTAGTGGAAGGGATAGACACCAGATACTTCAAGAAATTGAAGTGGGTTGAGTTCCACTAGAGATACCACTACTACAAAAATCAGTATAGACTACGCGTTTTATGTGTAGTGTATGTGCGTTCGTAGTGTAGAGAAAAGTGGTGAGAGAAAATAGGCGCAAGACACACCACGCTTTTATGTGTAGTCTATACCCACCATAGACTACGCTTTTTGCACATGGACTACGCTTTTCTGGCGTAGTCTATACCACAGAACACACAAAATTTTGCACATACACTACGCTTTTTTGCGTAGTCTATACCCACTTATAGACCACGCCGCACATAGACTACGCCACGGCGTAGTCTATACCGACGGACTACACAAAATTTCGCACACACACTACGCTTTTATGCGTAGTCTATACCCACTATAGACTACGCCGCATAGACTACACGCCACGCCGTAGTCTATACCGATAGACTACACAAAATTTCGCACATATACTACGCTCGGCGTAGTCTATATGTATTAACTACGGTTTTGAGTTTATTTACTACGGTTTTAATGCCAAATTTACTACGCTTTTCTATTACAACCGTAGTCGATTTAATAACAACTACGGTTTTCGATTTCAACCGTAGTTAATTTCTTTATTTAAACCTCGATAATTAATAAGCAAGCAAACGAGATTAAAATATACTTGCAACTACGCTCAAAATCACTATTCAAAATATACAACTGCTTTCATTACTGATTACAAAATCACTATACAAAAATATCTGATCTGCTTTCATTACTGTTTGGAAAATCACTATACAAAATACTATGCACATCACATAGCAAAACAATAAGACCGTATTCTATATCACAAAGATAAAATAATTCAAAAGATCATGAACTCGAAAAGATTTACAATTTAAATCGATGCATAACAGAATGAGATCCAGTTTTAAAGTGCCTCCTCTGTCGACATTGTCCCGGAAGCAAAGTGGAGCAAAGACTACTGAAGCCTGATTTTAAAGTGCCTCATAACTCGTTCGGTCTTTCAAAGTGTTTTGAGTTATATAACAAATTTAGCATGACCATACTTCTCTTATTTCCACAATTCACATAATTTGGCATCTAGTTTGGAGAATGCTTGACAACGAACTTCACTATCATTCAAGATCCGACATAGGAGAGCTTAAGCATTAGAAGAAAGTAACCACGTTACCACTTGCCTTCATCTTTCTTCACAACTCTTTGTAGTGCGGTTCAAAGTCATGGGCATAGACGCCATTCCAGGAGAAGAAATGGCGAGTGAAGAGAATAATCCCAGTATGATCACAAGAAGGCGATCAACAAAAAAAAAATCATGTTGTAGACATATGAAAACATGAAATTGGAGATAAATTTCAAGCAGCTCTTATGGCCTTCAAAGCAATCGACCATCACAAATGAGAGCAGGGTTAGTCACAAAAAATGGCCTTATAAGGAAGGAACTGAATAAATGGCGAACCAGGAAAAAAATCATACATGTTCCTCCGTATGGGTATATGTTACTTCCAAATTACCATTCTCAGTTGCAGCCCAGATCTACAAGAAATCACAAAATGAAAAAAGTGTATCTTACAAACCTTTAAGGTATTGTCCAACGAAGCTGACAAAAGGAACTGATCCCAACACAAAACAGATGTCACAACATGGTTATGTCCCGTTAAAGTTTGGATACACTGCAAAGTTTCCAGGCTCCATACCTGAACATAAAACATAAGAGAAGAAACAATAAGCAACGACATGATTTCCGCATGTTATTTGGAAAAAAATAGCAACAAATCACACATTATAAGAAGCATCCTTAGTTTAAGTGTCCAACTTACTCTAATAGTGTAGTCCATGGAACCCGAGTACATTCTGTTACCGCCAACAACTAGTGTCACAACAGCAAGAGTGTGACCGGTGAGTGATGCAGCTGGTTCGAAGCAGTTGGTAGCTGCATTAAATTCCCATGCCAATATTGTCCCGTCCTGTATTAAATAATAATCAAAGACAAAAAGGGTAAAATCAGTCTCCGACTCTCCATAAAGTTAAAGCATGCACATAATGCATTTCAGTGCCTCTTCTCAGCAACTTAGAAAACAAAAGCATAATAAATACATAATTCCCATGTGGTTAGTGGTTACACACAAAATTATGCTTTTCACATCAATTAAAAGATGAGATAAATTGGTGAGTACCCCTCCCGTGTAAAGCAAGAGGTCAAGGGTTCCAGTACCACCACATCCTCATCTCCAGTTAAAAGGAAGGAAATAAGAAATTATTGCACAAGGGCGAGTTAAGATGCAACAGTCAATTAACTGGCATAGCAAATGACATGACCGTAAATAAATCACATATACTTGTTTCGGAAACAAGGTTTGTCCAAGTATAGCCATAAAATCAGAAATATACCTTGTTACCGGCAAAGAGTAGATCATTTCCAACAACGAGGGAATAAACTTGTCCAACAGGTCCGTTTAAACTGAGCTCCATTGATGTTTGGACATTCCATGCCTATTATAGGACAAGAAAATCAGGGAGAAATAAATAATACGTGCACCAAAAAGTAAGACGCACAATCTGAACCCCACCCAAGACCTAGCCCATGTTTTATTCTGCAACTGAAAAGGAAAACCTTGGATGAAAAAGAATAGCTAAACATGATCTAGTATATGTCTAAAATGTGTAGAATCCCAAACTTGAAAACAATTAAAGATATGGTTATTCTTCATCTGTAGAACAGATATTGCTAGCATTCTTTGGCCATGTTACATAAACGAAAATGCACCGATATGCTCCTGTCAAGTTTATATAACAATTAAATAACAACATTGTATGACCCCTCCCCCCAAACAAGTTCATATAGCTCTCTCATCATTTTAGTATCAAGAACTAAAACTCAGAGACCATCAGTACCTATGTAACATTTATTTTTACCAAAAAATTATTCAGAATCCTACCAGTTTTTGATGTGTAGGAAAATTTGGTAAGTATTTTAATTCAAATTTTAGAAAAATCCTCTGCCGTGATAGCCCATTTCTGTCGCAGGCCTTAAGCAAATGCAATTGGGAGAACAAATGGGTGAGATGGCTTGAGAAGAAGCAAGAATCAGATTGGCACTGGGTTGGGATCATGTGGCGGGATGACCTGAGGATTGTCGGGCCTTAGCAATCTGGGGTTTTAGAGTGGCAAGGGCGGCAAAACAGCAACAACGAAAGGTGGGGTTGAAGCTGTTTATATCGAGGATGGCACGGCATCAAGGAAAAGAAAAGGGAGGCAGTGCCATGTAGGAATAGAGAATCCCATCCGTGTTTAGCAGCTAGGGAAGGTGGCAGTCCTCGGTGGCAGAGACAAGCTGGTAGTACTAGACACAGCAAACCAAGGTAGTAGTGACAGTGCTGAGACTATGAAAATACGGCAATCTTGGTTCCAAGGAGAGGATAGGATGCAGCAATGAGATGCTGAGAAAAGCAATGGAGAGGTAAGGGCAAAGAAAGAAGGTTTTGGTTTGAGGGCTAATCACTACAGGGCTAAATCCCAAGGGAATACCTCTTGATATCGTGCTACTTGAGGGCTTTGGCATTCTAGATAAGGGCTCAGGGACCCATTACCACAGTATGATCCATGCCCAAACCATAGTTAGGCAGCTCAGCTGCATGAAAATTGTAAGTACTACCAGCCTGATGGAATTCAGAAGTGCACGTGGCCTAACCATGGATACACTCGGTGAGTGTGAATGTGATTGATCTCATCAGCTACAACCTGCTCCTGTTACTAGCCAACCTGTCCCCGTCCCCCAGCACTACTGCCGAATAATACCAGCCTTTGGAATCCCCACCCACTACCCTATCTTCTACCAAAACTGTAAAGGGCAAAGCATCCTTGCACTAGCCAGTCAGCTATTACGTGGTAGTCAAACCATGGCCTATCCAATACAGCTCTTCTTAACTTAGTCAAACAATAGCACCCACTAGTAAGGTCTGAAAGCAGATAAGGTGTCAACAGGTTGCATCTAAGTAAAAATATATATAACGCACATATCACAAAGTAAATACCAATGGTTGGAGATTATATAGTTTCATGATTCCATATTCATTTACTATCCAAAGAATTCCCAGATTGAAAATATAGAAAGTTTTATGCATCTCACCTAAATGACAAAGTGATTGATAAATGAAACGCATGTACAGTAAACTGAAAAAGAAGGCTGCAGTTTATTCTTTGTCTTACCTTGACAAGATTTGTCAAACCCACAAATACCCATGGACCTTCACTAAGCATACAGCCCACTGAACATCCCATATTCACTAAGCATACAGCCCACTGAACATCTCATATTCACTAAGCTCGCCAATGATTAGGCGACAAAGCAGCTTAAATTTTAACCATTACGACTAGATGGGCAATAAAAAAGTTCATAGCCCAAAAACGCAAATTGAATGAAAACTTTCTGAGCTCAATTTCACGCTCCTCCTAAAAAGCTTGAGCTTTATCATAGCAGTTTGAAACTCACAAGTTTTACCTTATAACTTTTTCTTTTTGTATTTCATTTCTGTATCATCATTTAGTTAATGATTTATCTAATAGTACTAATAGGTACAGCCTGCCTACCATAATATAACTAATTATAATATTGATAAAATATATTAAAGTTGTGTTTTTCTGAAACAATAGAAATAATGACATCAAGTCACATAATGATAAATTTCTACTATCATAATAAATCAAAATATCATGTTCTTATTACCACAAAAAAAATGGAATACAAAAAACAAAAGAAGTCATAGTAAAATGATTTACATTGATCAGAAGTAAGATAATTCATAATAGTATCTAAAGTAAAGGCAAATTCAAATTTGAGCTCTAGTGCTCTAAATTGTATGAGTGCAGCTTCAGCTAAAATTTTGTGAATAGCCTTCATTCTGACGCTTATGTATGAACTTCACAAGTTCAAGTTTAAATTTCTAGATGTAATTGAGATTAAATTTAATCATGATTGCTTTGCAATGCAAAGAATACCCGTTTCACTGCCAAAGTTTAGCATATAAAATCTCAGCTTTTATTATACCCATTAGACTAATCCATAACAATTTTGGCTGGGAATAAAATACATGGAATTTTAGGACTTCAAATTATTTGTTACGGAATCGAATTGTCCCCAATATTTGCAGAATGCAAACAAGAACAATGTAGAGAATCCTAAATAAAACATGCAGAAAATACACATAGGAAGTACCTGACCAGATTGGCAGTCCCAAACTCTGACTGTCTCATCTTCGCCCCCAGAGTAAAGCTTATCTGATCCCGAAGGCAAAGTAATCCATGTGACAGCCTGACAAACAAAATTTTCCTATTAAGAGTAACCTTTGGATAAAAACTGGGACCTGCAAACTTTAGGTCACACGATGCACCTCAGAGACCAAGAAATACGTGCCCGAAAGAACTCATCTTTACAAAATGGAAGGAAAGATCTAGGTCCTGAAGTACTATGCACACAAAATCCAGGTAAATTGACAGAGCATTTAGAAATATGACTAGGCTTCATACCAAAGCCAAAATATTATAGTTAAAATAAAAAAACCACCAAAAATTTAAATGTCAAAAACAATGACCATTTAAAAAAAAGCTACAACCATGAACCAAGAGCCAAACCGAGAAAACATCAAATTAAACCATCTCAAGATTTACTGAATTACGCAATTTTGCATCTAATGAGTCCACTGTATTAAATCAAGCCAAAATTCACGTAAATTACAAATTGTAGCATAAACTTTGACATGCTCTTTAAAGGTTCCCACAAAATTCCATTTTGGTGAATCTAAATTAAAGAGGGTAGTTTATGGAATTATAAAGCAAAAACGAGCAATTATAAAGAACAAATAAAATTTGAAACTCAAAACAATCAGAACCGAAAAAGAAATGGCGGCGGAGCATGGTTATTTAAGCTCACCCGATACACCTAACTTTTAATTTATCTCATCTGCATCTCTAAAAAGACAAAAGTGCAGACGAGGAAGAAAGAGAACTCACCGAGCGGCGGCGACGGTGACGGCGGAAGAGAATGTGGAGTGCGGCGGATGACAGCGGCGGCGATGGAACAACGGTGAGCGGCAAGGAGAAAAAGAGTAGTGTATCGTCACGGGAGGAAGTGATGAGCGGGGCGTCCAAGTCCGAAATAAATGAGGCAAATATTATAAATTCGTGTTCTACTTATAATATAAATATAAATAAAGTCCGTGTATGAGAGATGTTGAATTGTTGGTGAAATGGTTAAGTGATATGTTAATAAACTCACACGCCGTGAGTTCGAATCTCACTGCTTTTTTTTTTTTTTTAAATTTATGACATAGACTACGCTTTTTACTAAAAACACGCACATACACTACGCTTTTTAGCGTAGTCTATACCCACTATAGACTACGCATACACTAAAATTCAAGTTGCGTAGTCTATACTTCAAAAATTCACAGTTGTGTTTTGAAAGAAAAGTGGTTTTTGTAGTAGTGACCGACCGCATGTGGCACCTACCCAACAAGTTTTGCAAGATAGAGAACCACATGTTACTGCACCCACCGTTGCCATTGTGACAATAGCTCCTCGTCGTAGGATGATTGTTAGTCAACCCGAGCGATTTATGTTCGTAGAAGAATCTTCGGATTTAGTCCCAGGAAATGAGCAGGCTATAATCGATCCATGGACATACAATGAGGCGATACAAGACATAGATGTAAGATCATGGCACCCCGCTATGGACTTAGAAATTGAGTCCATAATAGCTATGGATGTATACGAGAAAACACCTCTACCAGATGGCAAGGAAACCATAGGTATTAAGTGGGTATACTAGAGGAAGAGAGATTCAAATGGAGAGGTTTCGGCTTTTAAAGCCAGGCTTGTGGCGAAGGGTACACTTAGATTGAGGGCATCGATTTCGATGAGACATTTTCATCTGTAGCAATGCTCAAGTCAATCAGAAATCTTCTGGCTATAGCAGCTCATCTGAACCTAGATGTTTGGCGAATGGATGTGATAATCGCTTTTCTAAACGGTTACCTTGAAGAATGTATAGACATCTATATGCAACAACCTGAAGGTTATGTGGTGAAGGTTGAAGAACATCTAGTATGGAATCTTAAAAAGTCCATTTATGGACTTAAGCAAGCTTCCCGATCATGGAACTTACGCTTTGACGAGGTGGTAAAGTCCGATGGATTTACCCAGTTGCCTAGCGAGAGTTGTGTGTATCGTTTGGATGTCAACGGTAACGTGGTATTTCTTGCACTTTACGTAGATGACATCCTTCTAGTTGGCAACAATGTGAAGCTGTTATCAGATGTAAAGAGTTGGTTATCCAGTTAGTTTCAAATGAAAGACTTAGGAGATGCAGCGTACATTCTTGGGATCAAGGTTTACCGAGATCGCAAGACAAAAATGTTGAGCTTATCTCAGGCGTCTTACATTAAACTGTGATTACTCATTTTAGCATGCAAACTGCCAAGAAGGGATTACTACCCTTCAGACATGTTGTTTCTTTATCTAAGGAGCAGTCACCTATGTTTGCAAAGGAGATAAAGGAAATGAGACAAGTTCCTTACGCTTTCGCCGTAGGAAATCTCATGTATGCGATGATGTGTACGAGGCCTGATATCTGCTATACGGTAGGCATAGTAGCTAGATATCAGTCTAATCCTGGACAAGGTCATTGGACTACGGTAAAGTATATACTCAAGTACATGAAAATGACTCGAGATTATATGCTAGTTTACCAAGCAGATAGTCTAATGCTTTTGGGTCATTCAGACTCGGATTTCCAAGCTGACCGTAATGAGAAAAATCTACCTTAGGCTATGTTTTTACCTTGGGCGGAGGAGTCGTATCTTGGCGGAGTGCAAAGCAGCGATGCATTGCGGACTCTACCATGGAAGCCGGATATGTAGCCACTTCGGAGGCTGCTAAGGAAGCGGTATGGCTCGAGAACTACCTCATGGATCTAGATGTGGTATCTCGTTTGCCCAAGAGTATCATAGTGTACTGTGATAACTCAGGTGTAGTTGCAAACTCGAAGGAACCATGGACCCACAAGGAAACAAAACACATAGAGAGAAAGTACCATGCAATACGAGAAATCGTTAGATGATGAGACGTGCTGATTGAGAATATTGGTACTACAGATAACCTAGCTGACCCATTCATGAAGAGCCTGCCGTAAAAAATCTACGACGAGCATGTTAGAGGACTTGGATTGCGCAAGATGGCTCCCACTTAGAAAGGAAACTTTTGTAAAATTGGGAGAAGTAAAGTGATGGTGTTGTTTGTAATAGCTAGTAGAGAGACACATTGTAAACTAAAAGTTTGCTTTAGTTATAATAACCCGAAAAATTTAAAACTTTTATTAGTGATGACTAAACCAATTTCTTATGGTGCTTAGACCTTAATTACGTTTAAGGTGACCAATAAAATGAATTAGAATCGATTCGGAGATCGAAAACTAGAGAAATAAAAAACTAGTGACTAGTCCAATCGGATTAGAGTTTTCTGAATAGCCTGAACATAGAATGAAAGATCTAGAATGAATCTCAACAAAAGGATTGCATTTCTAGAATCGTCTCACGAAAAAATGTGAGAAGCCATGGAATTAGAATTTTCGGGCAGACTTTCCTGGTCAGTATCAAAAGTACTATTCATGAGCCGGATCAAATTTTAGTCCGTGCTAATCATTTAAATTAATGAGAACAATCAAAATCATGAAGGAATATATATTTATGAATTTATAATTCATAAGAATCAATTTCTGAACGAAATACCAAGAACTTAATAGAACGCCGGGAATATATACCAGAAAAATCCTAAACTGATCTGAACGAACCGAAACTCGAATCAAGGGTCTAAATCAATAAGAAATTATTTATAAGACTCAAATTGATTATGAAAGATCAAGAATTCGATAGAAATTCGAGTGAGCATAATTTAATCGTCGGACGCTGTTTTTCTGCGATAATTCAGAATTGACTTACCGGATGCAATCCGAACTTCATGAAATTATTATAAACTATAAAATAAGTATTTTTAAGGCTATTTAATAAAATAAAACCTTAAGGTTCGGATAAATCAATCGAAAGCATGATAAAACTTAAAGAACCGGTATTAACATACCAAATCGGGTAATTTGACTAGTCTTTCCCAAACCACCACAATGGACACCCCATTTAGGCTTACAACAGCCATTTTGCAGCAAATTACAGACCCATTTCGTGCCTTTCTCTCTCTCTCTTTTTGAGAGACAAAATTTTCTCTTATCTTTCAAATTCTCCACCTTCTCCAAGCCTCAAATCCTCCATTCAAACACTCCAAATAATTTTCTAAGACCATATAAAAGTAGCATTCATCATTATCTTCATTTTTAATGGAGTAGAATTGTTTTAGATTTTTTTTGGAATTCTTTCATGAAGAACCCTAATTTTTATTCTTCATTTTTTTCTTCATGACTTTCGAGCCATTAAATGATCTCAAGCCATGAATAAAATATGCTTAGAAATGTGTTTTAAGGTTGTGTTTAAAGTTTGGGAATTTTTGGAGCATGTTTGGTATGTTTTGATTTTTGTTAAAAAAAATTCATAGAAGATAAAGCATGTTTTTGTGAATGTTATTTCATATTGTTTTTTTTATGTGTTAGGAGTATATAGAATAAATATGGGAATTTTTGAATTATTTCTCCTATTTATTTTGTTAAAACCAAAATATATATAATTTTTAAAAATTATTTTAATTTTTTTTGTTGAAAATAGTTGAGGTATAGTGTTTGATATATGATATGAACATCATATATTAATCTTGAAATTATTGAGACACTACTCCTATTTTTCCAAGAGGACCGAAACTATATCTATATATTTTAAGATTTATTTGATTCTTATTTGTTGAAAATAATATGATATATGATGTTTTGAAATAATATGAACCTATTATGTATTGTTGGGAATTTATTGAACACATATACAATATATGTGTATGGACCAAAAATTCCACGCATTTAGTTCATATTATAAATATTTAGTTGGTGTTTAAAATTAATATTCCATGTTTATTGCATATTATAAACATGTTGTGAAGTGGGTAGAATTTATTGATCCTAAATGTATATATTTTGATATTACCGAAAATTTTATTAAGTAAATGAGCATGTGTTTTAATTTTAATGTATGATATGAAATGATATTTCATGTTTAGTATATGATATAACCATGATATGATTTTTTTGGAATTTATTGAACATCAATGTTCAATAAATTGAAATTTCCGAAAACTTTAATGTTCTTAACTCATGGTTTAAAATTTTATTTGATGATATTGAGTTGGTAATTAAATTCTATAGTATGATGTGAGCATAACTTGATTTTATTAGAATTTATTGGATACTTATGCTAATTATTACTAATTATCGAAAATAAAGCAAAATGATTAAGTATGAGTTGATTTTTAATTGTGAATGATGCCATGGTAGTTAATCGATAAGTTTAGAATGAATGGTTGTGATTATGATGAATGAATGGAATATTCATGCACACATACACAATAGTTGGGTATTATGTTAGAAATTAGGGTTTTCTAATGCTTTAGTATAGTTTATGTCATGTATGGTGTTGTATGGTGTTGAATGGTTATATTTATGTTGTGCCGACAAACAAAACCTCAAACGTAAATAACATAGTACTTTATGTACGAGAATCCAAAAGAAATCGACAAATTTCGATGACTTAAGAAGGAATTAATGAGAATCGAAGTTAGACACAAATTTAGGGTTTTCTATTAATAATAGGATAACTCAAACGTGAGTTCCTAAGTTAAAGAAACCAAAAGCCGCCTTACAACGTTAATGCTCAACAACGACAACCTAATACGATATTAGATTGAGCGTTAAGATAACTCGATACGAATAGTGATTATATAACGTACACAATCTCCGACGAGTTAAGAGAAACAAACAATGTCGAAAAGTGTAAGCTAAGATTCAAACATAAGATGTCAATCCTTATGTCTCAAGGGTCGAGTTAGTATCCACAAAGAACTCCATTAATTCCTAAGTATTTACTTACGCGATGGTATGAGATATCTCGAACAATATTCCTTTTCATTCGTTGTGTTAATACGATAAGTCATCAAGCATAACCTACTAGGACGTAACTATAATTGTTAAGTCTAGTTAGTGGCTTGAGAATATCCTAATATACCAATCATAACTTGAATACTAACAATCTATAACGTAATAACATTTAGAAGAACACTAAGGCTAGAGTCGAGGATAGACTCGAGAGTATATGACTCATAAGTTGAGGTTCATCTATGAATGATGAAGTAATATAGTTTGGAAATTGAGAATGTAAGATAATAGAAATTATCTTAAGACCATCACATGAAATCATAAAGAAACCATAATTGGGAACTTTAAGTCGTAATTTATAAACGACCCTCGATCAATAGAAAGAATCTAAGAAAAGTTATTTTCTTATGAAGGGCTTGATCGTACGTAGTTGCCGAGGAAGGACAATCACACCCTGCTTCGCTTAGAACCTATAGCTTCGGACTAGCAGGTGGGCTCTCTTGAAACAAATTGATATGCATACCTCAAAGCATGATTTACAAAAGCTTTATGAAATATTATTGCATTAACTGTTATTGACTGTCAAATGTTTATGTTTTGTTGTGATCCTATCTGAGATTGGTATATCCAACATGGTAGAGAAAGTGTTGGTCCACCAATGTTAAAAAATGGTATCGATCGGATCCGACTTAGTTGAGGACTAACTCGGATTGTGTACACGTGTGACTATGTGTTAAGGTTAGCTACCTCGACCGGTCACGATGACTATGTGTAGGTGCCCACCTCCATAGTGCGGGGAATGAATGAATGAATGAATGATCAGATATGGAACAACGTGGATGAAATAGTCCGACCGGACACTTTTGGGAAAATGATAAAATATTTGATAGGCATGAGTCTTTTCAACTAAAATCGTCATGCGCTATTGTGGGCAAATCAATAACTTTAGAAAGAAAATGTTTTCGTTAATGAGTCCACTGAGTACTTTTGTACTTAGCCCTGCATCTCGTTTTTGATGTACATGTTGAGCAGGGATTGACGATGAGTGCGAGGTGGTGCAGAGTGGCAGGTGTTTTGTTGCTCTAGTAGAAAGGTTTCTAGCTAGAACCTTGGGCATGTATCGTCATATGCATGTCCTCACGTTCATTGCTGCTCTACTCTGATATTGTTTTGGTGTCTTTTGATTATAACTGTTATTCATTATCGTATTAAACTTGAGGTCGTACCTCGTTCCTTGAATTGCGCTCTGATTGAGTTATATTTGGATATTGAACCTTTTGATAAGTCCTTCTGTGACTTGGGTTTGTATTGAAACAACTTATTCCTTTCAGTTTATGCATTTATGAGTAGTTCAATGGTTAATTGTATTGGTTAGTTATGTATATATATCCGCTGCATTATCATACCAGTGACGATCCATTTGATCCTTACTTTCTTGAGAAGTCGGGTCGTCACATTAGTATAAGTGGAAGATTGTTGGATTTGTATACTGGAAGCAGATTGGTTGAGCTTGTATACAATGTTTCCGTTACCACTATTACAATCTCATATCTGAATTGTTTACTTGATTTCACATGTATGTCCCTTTATCTCATATATAAGTTAGATCGTACAGTGTGTATAAGATCACGGGAGTCAGTATGGTTGGTTAAGCTTAACGAGATATAAAAAGGATTACAACTGAGACAACTTGAGGACGAGTTGTCGGTATAGGCTACGGTATAGATAAGAAGTGACTTAACTTGGTTGCTTGTCTATACTGGTACGTCTCTGACGTATTGATGGATCACAGTGAGATGAGTTCTTCTATCTGACCATCATGAAGAACCTAGATCTCGGTGATTTTACGTTTATCTAGACCTCGATAAGATGAGTTGCTGACCATCACTTTGACTTGTTATGGGTGAGGGTTACATGAAATAACCCAATAATCTCCGCATTTTAGGTGGTGGCAGTTCTTGTATGTCATGCTAGTTACCTGTATCGAGTCACCGTACTGTTTAGGATGATGACGTCCCCTTATGGAGCTCGAAAGGTTTATTGTACTAAACTCTGCAGGTTGAGTTATCTCAAGTACAATAATAAGGTTGAGTGGTACTACTTAAGGAATTGAAGAGGTTAATTATTTTAAGCAGTCAAAATACTATAAATAATTAATAGACGTACGATATCTTAAATACGGGGATTCGTGAAGTCTAAGTGCAAGCCCTACTCAACTTCGGTAATAAATGAGTAAGTCCGTATTTATTCTCTAGTGGCATGAATGAATATTTATGAATTAATTTATGTTCTGGGCTGAACATAAGATAATTAATTCATTTCAAACCCATATTTATTCCTTACATTTAATCCCTGCACAGTCCCATCAAGGCCTGCACTGCTGGATAATTTCGCCCCTCACCTAGCATAGTCCCACTGGACTCTGTTCTGATTCTCCTATATCTAGATAGATTATATCTGATATCATTAGATATCAAAGGATATTATTCTTGATATGGTATATCTTTAAAGATAAGATTGTATTTATTAGATATGCAGAGATCATATCCTATTAGGATTCTAAGGTTGCATTATAAATACAAGGTGAGAAAACTCAGAGCTAATCCTAAGTAAAGTGATTTTCAAAAATTACTATTCATATCATTGTGATTTTTGAAATTTTCAAGTGTGAGGAAGAAGGCTATTTTTTGTAGTACTCTCCATAGATTGCTCTCACTCAACATTGGAGTTTTGGCAAACGAAATACAGTCCAGAAGATCAAAGCACAAGTCTTGATCCTTCTTTTTTTGTCCCAAAAATTCATAGGTAAACACAAGAAAACACCAACGTGTTGCAATTAATATATATGTGCATGCTAGGTATATAATCAATGTATGGTGAATTAAACATCCAAGATGGATCCTCGGGACTGGGTTAAAATAAGATTTCTCTACATGTTATTCATGGCAGACAACATATCTAATACCAGCTCCTTCGAAAACATACAAAAAAAAAAAAATGAAAGCAATATCTGTGGAAGAGAATTAGTATTCCTCTATTATGGTTTGGAGCAATTTCATTAACACAACCCTTTATTATCTCTCAATGCTTCTGCTCTCTTCTCGTTTCTCCTTTTATAAGTGTTGTACGATGCGAAAATAGCTGTTATTGAAAACATCGGGATGTTGGTTTTATATTTCAATGTAAAATGAAAAATGGTATGCATGAAAGATACCTCTGAATACAATTATCTCGCTTTCATTATTTGGCAGTGTGGTACTATTTTGCCAACCTATACAATTTACGTTACCCTGCAAGATTACATTTACACCATATATGTGTTGCTTGGATCTTAGGATATATTACAAACAGAAGTAAATCATTGGACGAAAAAGAACAAAGAATTATCATTTTCTAATCAAAATCACTCTTTAATAACAATCCAATCATATTAAATGAATAACTAAACAATAGAATTTAAAGAGATAATGGTGGGGGTGAACTGGGAAATGAGAGAGTCCACAAAATGCAAATATCTACTCTTGTCACAGCTTGTGTTCTTACTTACTTCCGAAAACTCGTCATTGTAATGTTGGAGTACTTCACTGGAAAACAATTCAAGATCAAACAATCAAATCACTACTATGTACCACAATTGGACCAACCCATTGATTATCTCAGTCATACCAAGTTCAAATGTGAGTAGGCTCTTATAAAAAACATGGAATAAACATCATTTCAGGAAATAGAGATGGCAAAAGTCCAACATTTCATCATATCCAACATTTCATCATAATGAACAACAAAGAACTACCCACAGTCGGTTGTACACTCATAATTTTGGGAAATTAAGCAATCATAGAACTCATTAGAAGAATCACAAGCAAATTACAAGTAGTGAAAAATAGCACCGAGGAAAAAAACAAGCATACAAAATGCTGCCATAACCAAGACTGAAAATCGAAAAATTATCCATATAATTAGATATTTCGAGACATTACCTACGTTTGTTGTGCGAAGACGAATGCAGTGATTGGTAGACGAAGAAGACGAAGGCAATGATAATCAAAGAAACCGAAGGCAATTCTCGTATATTTAGGACGAAAAAATTCGGGAATATATCAAATGGAACAATACCTGCGTTTCGTGCATTAAATGGAGATTAGTGAGTGAAAAAAACCGAGGTTTGTTAGGATTTGGACCAATTTCAGAAACCCACACATTGATCTGTGCTTGTGCTTGTGCTTGTGCTCGCTCTCACATCTCTGCTCTTTGTGTGTGTGTGAAAAAAAAAAAAGGCAGTTGAATGGAAATGGAGGAATTTATTTTATTTGTACATTTACTTATTTTTCCCTTGGAAGATAACAAATAATGAGGGCTCAAAGGTAAATTTCAAAATTAATAATGACAACAAAATATTGGCGACTATTTTTTTATGTGATCGGCGTAGGAGATGTGGGTGTCGGCAATAAATAATACCGATTATTCATTATAACTTTAATCCAAAATATTGGTAAGTTTTTTTAAAAAAATTAATCGGGATTATTGATTAACAATTTATAATTATTTATTTATATTTTGGAATTTTTTTGGATAAATTATTCATTAATAAATTATCCAGATAATATAATAATTTTTGCCGTTTATATAAATGTTTTGTATGTCCATTCGTTATTAATATTTAAACATTAAGGTTTAATTTACCAAACTTCCACAGGAAGGTCTAGTAAACGAATGTTAATAATTCAAAATTCAAATTCAAATATAAAATGCCGATGAGTTTTTGGGGATATCGACAAAAAAACTGAATGTCAGCATAAGAGGGATAGCTTGCATTCGGTAGTGGGCATGAGTGGGTAACCATGGTTGGGTTACTTTATTTAGCAAATTTAACTAAATCAAAATATAAACAGGATACACGTGTCACTCGGGGAAGATGAGTGTGCAGTGCACCCCCTCTCAGTATGGAACTTACCTTTCAAAGGATACCTGAGATTTAAAGCTTCCGCTTATGGAAGTTTGTTAGATCTAAACATGTCTTCAGCAGAACTAAAAGATGCCAATGTCATATATGAAGGACCATCTCAAATCCGAAATATACGAATCACAAGACAATAAAGAAGTTAATATTGGTCCATCTACATGACTGTTTGTCATTCGTCTACAAAGGAATTCTCTAACGAAATTCAGTTAGTTGAAGATCCTCAAAGATACATTATAACTAATAATTTATTAGCTAGCGTAAGTTGTGAAGTGCGAGTCTACCCTCAGGCAGAAGGCTTGATAGATCTGAAATGACGAAATTACCCTTCCCGCGCTCAAATCGTTACATTCTCTATAAGTAGCTCAAGGTTTCCTTGTAAAACACGCTCTCATTATTTGTACAAAAACTCTCCCGAATTCAATACTCAATGCAATAAACACACTAATTCATCGCCTATTTCAACATGCTCGTTGATTTTCTCTTGTTAGTTCGTTGATCATTCGTCCTTCTTGTATTTATGTAACTATCAAGCTTGTACATCTAGAAGTTTCGTTAGACTTCTTTTACTCCTTGACTTTGTTCTTTGAATCATCAGATTTTTACTCTTTTTCTTTGTTTATTTCATGATTTAGTCATTTAAATATTTAGGTGTAAAATCTCAACTCAACAAATAATAAAAATATCGATAATGAATTATTTTATCATTATTACTATAACTTTAAATTCAATTTAAAAATTAAATATGAAACAAATTTAGAGGACTAATCGAATTTATCGATTATGATTAATAATAGGATAGTGATAATTTAATATAATATGTATCTATATAATGAGGAATTTTTGTTATTTTAAAATATTTTTGAAATTTAAGTAATTAATATTTTGTAATTGAATTTGTATTTTATTGACTTCACCTATGTGATAATTAATGATCAGATATATTCAAATTACAAAATTTTCAAAAACATGATATTCTGATTTTGTTTTCCAAAATTTTTCGTTTCCAAAATTTGTGCATAGTTTTCCTTTTTTTGGTATGTCCCCAAATTTGTGGAAACTATCATACAAAATACCCTCTATTTATTATCATCAATAATATTATTTATTTACATCTTTTATCACTTATGTTCCATTATAATTCTACTTATTACCATCAACAACATCATTTATTTACACATTTGACCATCAATGACTCATCTTTAATTAATTTAACACTATACTAATGCAGAACCTCCACATTAATTAAAACTTGCACTGAAAATTTCTGGAAATATACTTTGCAAATCGAGGGAATAATAGTTAATATAACTAGTTAAGAATAAAATTAACCACAAAACAATCAAACACTAATCTGGAAGACTGTAGCGTAGACGTCGAGGTCCGATACCATTGCTCGAGCCCGATAGGAATCATTGGAATGCCTCTGCTGAGCTTCCATCCGAGCTTGAAGACGTTGAAGCATCTGTGCATGCTCTCTCTCTGTTGTGCTTGAACCGCCTCGCCGCTTCGCGTCTCTTTCTCCACCAGTAGTTGCTCGCCCATCCGCTCTCTCTAACCGCATCGCTCCTCCATCTCGTCTAACTGCCTCGATATCCGGGAGACTCCATCTGAGTATTTGCGAGCCGGAACTAGAGTCGCTCTCCATGAATGTGCGTGAGAGAACCAAGACCAAACAATCTCTTTTTCTTCGATGCGCCTCCGAGGATACCCTTGAGGATCCGAGTCCTATCTACTACAGGCTCTCATACCGGCTCGAGTCAAAATCTGAACTTGGTCCTCCACCGCTCCTGTATTTGCAAGAAAATCGTTTAACTTTCCAAATAGAAGTTATTTTTACATCATTACCATATTTAATATTTAATCTACTTACCGCGATGCTCTGAGCCTTCCCATCTCAGATAACTTCCATCGGGAGCGACATGATATTTCGAAAAACATCCCACGGACCTCGTAAATATCGACTCCGTTCTCCGGCCTATTCATTCATTCAAACATTATTAATGCACACGAGGTAAATGATAATAAGTATTTGTGTGCATATAATAGAGGGTACTGATTGCTACTTAAAAATAAGAAAATTAAACAAGCTTCATTAATGATGTTTTAATCCAATTAGTTTGTATGCCTAATAACTTAGCAATTAATGATTATGATATATGTGAAGCGGAAGCGTAACAACATTAAAACCTAAATTGAATTAGAAAAACTAAATACTTACAATCTTTGGTAGCATAATCTAAAGCACATCGGGAGCCACCCTATGCTTATCCCATCCCCGCCCCTCACCATCCGGCTCATCATACTCCTCCTAGCTTTTTCTCGCTTTAGTGCGCACCTCAAGTCGATTCCAATAATCCCGCCACGCAGCCAATCCGATCCGGGAATGAATTGAGGTGGCGCGTCGTCGACTCGTGCCTCTTGATCTTATGAATAAGATCCTTATATCTCTTGCCGCCTTTTGGCACCATGCACGGTAGACTACTTCAAGTGACAAAGCGGCCGCAAACAGTAAATAATTTAAAGCATAAATTTGAAAATGATACATTTGAAATGCACATTCATATATATTTTGAATTACAAAACATCACATATATACGATAACCAATACATGAAAGACAAGTTGCACTAAATAATTTCATTTAATGAACTTGACTTAGAAAGCACCTCACTTCATGGCTAAACCCCCCAAGATCCTCTTTACCTCCATGTTAAAAGCTTTTTCAATTTTTACAAGTCCTCTAAAGGTAAAATACATATCCATATATCTTATATAGTGTTGTGTCACAATTGTTTCCTTCGGGATCACATTTGATAAATATTATTTGAACCTTAAACATCATTTTCAACAAAAGGATATAAATATTATCAAATTAACTATCACTTAGTCTGAAATAAACCAATATACTTGAATGTAAATCAATAATACGGAAGTCTTGAAAATACACCCGCTCCCGATCCTCGGGGACCATTTCCAGCTGAAACCCCGATGGTTCATGACCTTCTTGAACGACTCGGTGATCACATGTGCAACATCATGCGATGGACATAAAATCCTACAATCGAGTTAAAAATAATATACATTATATTCAAATAAGTACAATTGAGTTAAAAATAATCTAATTAACTATAGGTACCCATTCACAATAGTCAAGGTCTTCTCCCCATCGTAAGTGCAGAGACCCACCGCCGACCCTCTCCTCCACCGATAGTAAGTCCTCCCACCGAGGCGCCAACCCTTCATCCGAGGAGGTAGATGCGTAAATATTCCTCGATCACTAGTTGGACTCTCTACCTCGTCCTCGACTCGCCATCCGAAAATAGATTTGATGCGTTACTTTAATAATTTTTATTCTTCAAAAGTTATCAATTGTCTTGAATTTGGTTTCATAGCTATTTGTTTAAACATTGTCATTGGAAAAGTTACATCTACAATATCTTTCAAGGTAATTCTTGTTTCTTTTCCTATAAAGCTTTTGACAATAGGATTCATTGAAATGTGTTGTCTTTGAGAAAACTTACTTTCTTATGCTTGTAATGGTTGTTCGGTTGTATTTTAGCTTATACTTCTAAATTTGCGGTTTGATGTCAGATTCGTTGATGTGTCCTATTGCATGATAATATTTGAATATTTTTGCTTATCACCGATATGTACACATTCATTATCTAATTGTTATATCTAGGTCGAGTATCCAGTCCTTGACCATGGTTCGAGGCATCCAAATCTGAAATCTTAAGGACCGAATTGTTATGTTTTGACTTGTAATGCATTAGTAAAGTGGGATAAGAGGTAATGGTTCGTGAATTGTTGTGCTATCTTGTTATACTCGATAACCGAGAATAGAGAAGCAATGGTTGTAGCAAAAAGATGATCTGTTCGGATGGCAACAAAAAAAAGAGAGAAAAGAGAGAGAGAGAGAGAGAGAGAGGTCTGAGGTATTGATTATACCTTGAAAAAGTCAAATTGCAGGAGAAGTTCATCACCGCGTGAGATAATCGACCCTATTCATCTCCATCATAATCATCATCATTCAATGTATTATCATTTTCTCGATTCCGATAATTCATATGAATCGATTCGACAATTCATCATCTTCGATCGATTAGTTATCCGCTTCTTCTATGTCCATCAAAGTACCGTCGGGATGAACTCGTGTCATGTCATCATCAACCACTACACTTGTAATTAAAGGCATTTCATCTTCTTGAAATGGCGGAGGTACTATCGAACTAGATGATTCATCCGAGACTTCCACATTAGCTCTCGCTTAATTTTGCATACATCCCACCAATCCTTTGTAGATTGTTTTAAACTCGGATAAGGACAATAGTATACTTGAACGGCTTGTGTGGCAAGGACAAGCGGTTCATACTTATTATACCTTCGTCTATAATTCACGTAAACCAATTTGTATTCGTGGATGCGATGTCCCCAATCGTGATGGATCAAACCACTCGCATCTAAACATTGTTACGGTCTTCATAGGTAGCCCATGGTATTCCAACTCACAAACCTCCAAGAATCGCCCATAAAAATCGAGTTCATTCTTATGCACCATAAATTTCACCTTTAATGCACACACCACCGCTCATGGTGGCTCTTTGTGTCCCATGCTCTAACGTGTGAAATTTATACCCATTTATGTAGTACCGGATACATCTTAATCCTTTGAGAAGACCTTTTGCTAAATCAATATGAATGGATTCGACGACATTGTTGGTATGGTCTTTGACCTAAATCCAACAAATCAATTAACATCTATCAATCGGTGATTAAATATTACAAAGGAGGTTACGGTTAATGAGATTATATACTCACATATGTATCAAACCAATGTGAGAAGTCGATTTCCTTTTCAATCTCGGAGGAGGAGATGCGTGGATGTAATCTTTTCAAGAAATCGATAAACAAACTTCAAAACAAATAGTTACAATTAGTATTTAAATAGTTATACTAATTGAAAGTTATACAACGATGAAATTATAAATACTTACTTTAAATAGTTCCCGAAACTTCAACGCAATTCAATAGCACATATAATCGAGCAAAGATCATACTCACTCGAATCTAGATATCTCTTGACATTTTTCCAAAAGGCGCCCACCTTGCTTGAATATTGAAAGCATATTCGGGAAGTCTTCATGCCTAATATCTCCCCAACATTATAATTGCGATGCACATTCTTATGTTTCGTTCTTACGTGACCTCAAAATAATAAGAAGAATGTTGATGCTTCTTCTACTAAAGACGCATTGCAAATAGAACCTCCACTCGAGCTTTATTTCTCACGTTATTTTCAACTTACGTAAGTATCTATCAATGTATATAAAAAGATTAATAGTTATATGTGTATATTTATACATATGGACAACAATTGTTAAAGTGAACGTTTACCTTCGAATGGATACATCCATCCAGACAACAGGTCCGCAATACGAGCTTCATCGCTAGATGGTGGTAGATGTTCCATTGAATCAAGAAACTAGGAGGAATATACGCTCGAGCTTGCATAAAATGACCGAATATTTTCTTGAAGTTTGCACATGTCCTCAAGTTTGATGTTTCGAGAGGTCAAATCTTTGAAAATAAACTTAATTCGTTATCGCTTCCAAACATTAGGTGGGAGAAGTTCTCGAAATGCGATCGGGAGTATCTGTTTGCATAAAAATATGGCAGTCGTGACTCTTCATCCCAAACATCTTCAATTTGGTCATGTCTACACATCTGCCCATATTTGAAACATACCCGTCTGGAAATCTAAGACCTTTCACCCATTCGCACAAGACTTTTTTTTCATGTTTGTCAAGTGTGTAAGAAGCTTTTGGATACTTGCCTGTCGACTCATTCATCTTCAACTCTGGTCTATTGCAGTACAAATTAAGTTCTTCTCTTGATTTGCTCGTATCTTTCGTCTTACCTGGAATATTCATCACAGTGTTGAACACATTATCAAATACATTCTTCTCTATGTGCATGACATCCAAATTATGTCGAATCAAAAGAGAACTCGAAGACGGTAAATCCTGAATATACTCCGCTCTCCAACCACTACCAAAATATTTGGAAACACTACTATTTATTGCATCACTACCCATTTCACCACCTTCACTAGTCCCATTCCTTCAATCCTAGATAATAGTTCTTCTCCGATGGCGCTTGGTGGACTACTAGTAATCACCGTATTCTTTCTCGAATCCTCTTCTATCCCTTCCGAATTGGTGATCGGGATTTAAAACTTTCGATGATTATCAAACCATGACCGTTACCACTTTTGGTAAAGTAAACGCTCAAGATCCTCCATGCAATGTGGACAAGTTAACCTTCCGGTGCACTCCATCCGAGACAACATAGAGTACGCAGGAAAGTCACTAATTGTCCAAAGCAATGCGCAGACGATCTGAAAATTTTGTTTCAATGAGACATCATAGGTAAGGACACCGCTTCCCACAAATCTACTAACTCGAAATTAATGGTTGCAAGAACACATCAATCTTTCTTTTTCGATTACGTGGCCACGGCACTAGAATTATGAAAACATATATTGTTCCTTCATACACATCCATGGAGGAAGATTATAAGGAGTAACTATAACGGGCCATGAAGAATATTGTTGTCTGATTGACCAAAAGGTTGGAAACCATCGAAAGACCCAATCTAACATTACTGAATCTCGATTCAAACAAAGGAAACTTCATGTTCAAATGCTTCCATGCGGTGTGTTCGCCGGATGGCGATGACCCCATCATCGACGATGCATGCCAACGATATTCTCATTGTAGCCTCGGATGCATCTGACCTACGTAGTCGAGGAGTAAGAGGAAAATAATACATCTTCTTACATGGAATTTGTGATTTCTTTCGAGTTTCGGATGCTCGATTATTGCTCTTGAAACGTGGATGCTCACAAACTTTACATCTCGTCAATTCGAATCTTGTCGCCAATAAATCATGCAATTATGTGGACAACAATCTATCTTGTGCACAGCAATCCCATGCCACGCAACAATTTCTTCGTCTTTGTAGAAGTCATCAGTACAAGATTACCATCCGATTGTCTCTTTCATGAGTTACATTATTTGATCAAAACCTTTCTCGGATATATTATTCTCGCTTTCCAACTCGGAAGTCGAGCCACAGCAGACAATTGTGAATGGTTTGAGCAACCCGCCACAGCGGTTTATCGACGTCGTCAACATGTCGTAAAATTTTCGTGCCTCAAGACATTTGGTTCCTCTTGAGCTCGGCAAAGTTAAAGCGAGGACCAGCAAAGATCCATTACCATCGTCGTACGTACTTGATTGAGGTTGGGGTGATCGCATTGTCGGATCTATACTCACATTTGTCTCCCTCGAAAGATCCAGTGTTATAATTTGGAACAAATCCAAATTTTGAAACGTGATATCGCACGGTATCTTGTACTTGATAGGGTATATTATTGCACTTCTTACAAGGACACTTGATCTTTTCCCATCCATGAATGATAGTTGATTACTAGCAAACTCAATGAAGTTTTCAAGTCCGCAAGAAAATCATGATTTAATCCACCACAGTATCATGACGCTTATACATCCATTCACGATTCGACTCATCACGAGGAAGTGGAAATGAGATTCGAGGAGTGAGAGGCAAATGTTCTGTCTATGGGAAATGGGATTACGGAAGTGAGAAGCAAATCTTGGGAGATGAATGTTCGCAAATGTTGGGAGATGAAGTGAGAGGCAAATATTCGAGTACCAACTACTAAGCCCGACTTTAATTTGGTTAATGATTTGGAAGTACATTTGGTTAATGATTTGGAAGTACATTTGTAAGAGGGAGATAATTTAGGTGAAGAGAGATACCGCATAACTCTATTTATTGGTAAATAGAGGTATCGACATAATTTTCTAATGTTTGGTTATGTTAGGATAATATTTAGATGCAAAAGGCAAGTATACTCATATTCGGATCCAAGTCTATTTCACGTTTCATAACAAAAAGGTTCTCACGTTATAGAAATAGAAATGCAGAGACATATACTATATAAAAAGTAACACGGATGCGTGTCAACATGAAACTAATTTGTAGAGGTATAAAATCGATGCATAAATATAAATCACCAAATAGAAAAAGTTCACACATGATTAGTCTTATTTCTCTTTGATAAAAGTAGCAATCACAAAATTGTCTCCCAAACCCTTCACGTGTGGGACATGTGATGTAAATGATCACAACATTAATATATATAGCAATACATATAAATATTAATGGCGTGACCACTACATCACATGTGAAAGTGGTTAGAGAGGAATTTTGTGATTGCTACTCTTTATCAAAGAGAAATAAGACTAATCATGTGAACTTTTTCTATTTTTAAATATGCCATGTTGTCCAGATTTTGAATTTTACGAATATGGATGAAGAAAAGTACATTCTTGTTACGATGTATATGCAAGAAATATTGATTAAATTCGACAATGTAAATTACGTGGTTCACTCACAACATATTAACTAGCGCACTCACACCCCTAGATTATGGCGAGTTTGCATATTGGTGGGCGAGCTCAATTTTACTATTTGGGCGGTGAGTCTTATCATATTTTTGTGATTCTCGGCGTAAACGACACACTCGAGACATGCACTATGTAAACCTTAACTCAATCGAATATTTTGATATCCTTTTTATTTTTCATATTTAAAATATTTGAATTTGATAATTAAGTATGAATGCATTTATAATGGTGATTAATAAGATTATGAAGGTAATTCTTTTTATTTTCTTCGTATATGTAATTTAACGACTATAGTTATTTATGTAAAAATATGAAGGAGTATATAATTAGTGGTTAATTAATTTGAATTTAAAAATATCAAAATGCTCACCAACATAAAAACACAATGCTTTGGTTAAATGTTGGGAATTTCTTTATTTTTCTTCTTTGAGTTGAGAGAGGAGAGAAATGAGATTTGACTACGAAAAATCTCATTTTTGCAAGGATTTTTTATAATAAGCGTATCTCTATCTTCTCGACATTTTTGTTTATCCATTAGGTCTATTTGTTATGAATTAGATCTACTGCGTTCAAGTTTATATGCTAGGAATGTGTATTGTTCGTTAAAGTCTATCCTTTTAAAATTTAAGTATACTCGATATAACGTGCTTGTTGAAAACTAAGTCTACTTACAATGGTTTATCGTCTAATAATTTTGTTTTCAGCTCGCTAATGTCTTTATCGATCCTCTAAATTTGAGTGCAAAGATAAGTCCATGTCACCCACGATAATATTAGACTTTAGGAAAAATGTCGAAAAAAATGAATTATGCTATCACTCACAATCTAATATATGGTGGGATCTTTTTTTTTCATTCAAACAACACTTGAAAAATCTTTCTTTAATCCTTTTTGTACAATGCAGTTAGTATTCGTAAAGGATTTGAAAAACTAGCTATGTGTACCCACTATTCGAATCCATTTATGTAAAGTTACAGTATTGTATTTTTATAATATTTTCTATTGATATTTATGTGTTAAGTTTAAAAAATCATTCCATTATTCTAATGATAGAATCGATACACATTAAAAAAAAATTGGAATACCCCAAAACATACTAATACGTGTAAATAATCAAAGAAATAATAAGGAACGCCGACGTTTTCTTTCCCATTAAGATTAAAATCAGCGGCTATTACTTATTTCTTTTACCTCCTAGGTATTTTTCATGTACAAGATCCACAATGAGCCATATGCCACGGTCAAATAATCGAATACCTTTTACCTCCTAGACTAGATGCTAAGTTGTTGTCACGAGGATTAATAACTATCGTATAATCAAATATTAGATAAATAATATGAACATCCATTTGCATCCAATATACCAATACATACCAATACATACCAATACATACCAATATGAACATCCATTTGCATCAAATCATTTAATTATACATCCAATATACCAATATACCGATATATACAAATACATACATATATACTCATAATTCCATATATACAAATACATACATAAATACATACATATATACCAAATGTTATACAAATACATACATAAATACATACATATATACCAATATATAAATCAACAAATACATATATACAAATACATATATACATATATATATATACGGATGATAAGTGTGTGTGTGTGCGGCAATGACGGTGGCGGCATGGCGGCATCGGTGGGTGTGTGGGCTTAGTATGGGGTGGGCTTCATTGGTTGGGGCTGGGGCGGCATAAAGAAGGCGGCGGACGATGGCGCAATGACGGCGAGGCAGCTGAGGATGGGGGCGGCGAGGGCTGGGGATGGGGCGAGGGCTGGGGATTTAGGGTTTGAAGCGCGCAGATGAATGAAATTGGGGAAGAACGCGTCTGTAATATTAGTTTTTAGCGTCGGATTAGCGACGGATAATTTACGTCGCTATAATTAAAACACTTTAGCGACGTACTAACGACGGAATAATGTTAACGACGGACATTATCCGTCGTTAGAATATGTGAAAAAATTAAAATGGTAAATCCGTTAATATAACGACGGATTCTCGTCCGTCTTTAATACTTTGCAACGGAATAACGACTCGATATTCCGTCGTAAAATTTATTTAGAATAAATAAAACTAAAAATAATATTAACGACGGAATAAATCCGTCGTAATAATAATTAAAAATAAATAAATAAAATCCGTTAATTTACGATGGATCGTGACGGTTATTTAAAGTCTACAATAAAATAAATAAAAATCGTTAATTTAACGGCGGAATTTTTCCGTCGTTAAATTCAACGACGGATCAACCACGTATTTTACGCCGTTGTATAATTTTCGTCGTTAAATACGTCGCAAGTCCGTCGCTATTTTATTTCGTTTGAGTTCCGTCGCTAATCCGTCGCTGGATTACGACCCAAATTTTTAACGTCTCTAATCCGTCGCTGTTCGCGCGTTTTTTTGTAGTATTGTATTACTATCAAGATTTAATACATTTTTCATATAAATCGTTTAATCTGTTGTATGAATAACACTGTGTGCACTGTATATTACTATCAAAATTAAATTATAAGATAACATTGATCATTTTGTAAATCTTGATATAAAAATAGTGTCATTAATGCTACTATAAAATTAATGTAACTACTCAAAATTAAATTGTAGAACACGTAAAATCAAATTCAAAAGTACCCGAGATTATCCTTAACACTTGTTTTTTTTTATCTTTAAATCTTAATTTCCTAAATATTGATACAAACAGATGAATAAGCCTAATAAAAATATGAAGCCTCGTGAACAAGTCGCAGAACTAAGAATTATTTACATCATAATCGATTTAGATATTCACACGATTGCCAGTTACGAGGTTGTAAGTCATATTATGGCAAAACCAGACAATATAAAATAAGAAAAGAAATATTAAATTCAAAATTCTATAAGAATATGAAAAAGAAAAGGAAACAAATAAAAGAAATAGTAGATATCGTGTCAACATATAACATTATTCTCACAAGACCGGTCGAATTGATCTCAGATAAAATAATTATACAATGAGGTCAACATGTGACAATATTATCTCAATTATAGTTAATTCTTTTAATTTTCTAATTTTTGATATTAATTTCACCAATATCTTATAATTTTTATACTACAGTATACTTTTATGAAATAATCGAACAATATTGTCATCATGTGACTCTATTCTCACTATTATAGTGATTCGTTACATAATTTGTAACATCTCACCGACCGTCAGATCGGGATAAAGAAATATCACAGATTATGAGTGAGATGTAGAAATAATAAAAAGAATGAAACGATCCTCTTATATATATATATATATATATATATATATATATATATATATATATATAGAGAGAGATCAAATAGTACCCGAGCCAGGATAGTATGTAGTACTCAATCTCATCCATCCATCCATCATATTAATTGTGTATTGAGATTCACACCGACTTTTAAAAGTTTTACATGTTAATTTGTGGTAGTAAGGGTAGATTAGTAATTTGATTTGTTATGTGATTTGAAAATAAACCATGCATATAGTTGAATTGAACTATGCATTCAAATGAACACAAAATGCATTCACTTGAACACAAACATGCATATGAGTTTCAATTTAATGCATCTTTGAAACACACTCAAGCGCCGCTCACAGACACCCCGCCAACAGACGCACTCCAACGCCACAAGACACCCAAGGCCACCCAAGACCCCGCGACGCACGCCGGTTAGGTCGGTGCGATTATGTTGTTTTAAATGCAGATTTAGTTGTTTTAAATGCGGTTGTATGTTATTTCATATGCATTATTTATGTTTTGTTGTGGCTCTTCCAAACCCGGTACCGACGCACGCACCAGCGCCGATCGCTCACTTTTCTAATCTGAAAAGGTGTAGGTATAGGTGTTAAGCATCGTATCCACGAGGATTGTAATACGAAAACACGTAAGCTAGCTCAACGATAATTCATCATTATTGAGCACGTAAAATGGGTGAAAGGTTTAAGGGCTTGAATTTAATCCAAAGCGATGTAACCATGCGTAAAATAAAATAAAGCAATAAAATCTCAAAAGATAACTATGAAGAAAGACTAACCCTAGGGATGCACCAATCCTATCCACAACGATGTGTATCCTGCTTATTATTAACCGCTTTAATCCGCATAAGATGGAAGATCACATATATAACCAACAACTTGATTCTGACAATTGCGGCGATGAGATTACTAATTTTCCCTATCACGCTTCGTCTCTAGAGAAAAATAAGCAACTCCAAATGGATCACTAAGAATATGCTTCCTACGAATGTCCTATCTCGCCACGACTCGAGGCTTATTCAGATCATGCATTCAAGATCGATTGACAATTAATACTACGCGTATTAATCGGCAACTAGATATGCATCAAGATTGATCGTAAATCAACACATATAAATAAGCACCATGAATCATGAATCAATGCACGGAAGGTAAATAACAATAGCAGAATCACAACATATAGGATCGAATCATGCAAACCCCAGATTAGAAATGTAAATCTGGCGGACATAATAAACGGAATAAAATACGATTTAACCATAAAAGCAGAAATTAAATATATAAAACCCGTGATGAAGCGTTGGATGAACAATGATTGGTCTTGAATCCAATCCCAAACGAAAGAACGGAAAACAACGAAAACGATCGGACAAAGCGTTCCGATCAATAAACTAAGCAAGAACAATGCAAGAATTAACTCTAGAACTAAACTAAAGCGAAACTAAAGCTAAAGAATGGAAAACCGAGGAAAAATCAAGAAATTGAGCTCGGGACGCCCGGGGTCCGATAGGGGCGCAAGGGCTTTGCCTATTTATAGAAAAGGGTGGAAACCCCACTAATTTGCACCTCTGCCGCCACGACTCGCGACCACTCCCGCGATCGCTAGCTCGACCGCTAAGCACCGTGGCAGCGCCTCCTCGCTCGCGTTCGCTTGTGTCACAGAGTTCCTCGCGACTCGCTAGCGATCGCTAGCCATGGTCGCGAAATCATCGATGAGTTCTCGGCTTTAGGGCTCGCTTCGCGTGCACGAGCTCGATCGCTACTCTTACGGGCGTCATTTGGTTTGCTTCAGCGACCGCCTAGCGACCGCCAGGCTGGTCGCTAGAAAGCTGGCGTATTGCTATTTTGGTTCGTGCTTGGTTCCTTGCTTCGATTTTCAACACATAAACCTACAAAACACCAAAATAACACCCAAGAGCAAGATCTTCTAAAATAGATAAAACATTGAGAAACGACACGAAACGCACATTAAATGATCAAAACTCATCTTTAAATAACAACTATAAACGTGTAAAATACGCGTTTATCAAACCCCCCAAACTTAAAGCATTGTTTGTCCTCAAACAAAAACTGAACAGAAAGACACAACGAAGGACACAACAAAAGATCAACGAGCATAGCAAGGTGATAAACACACTCAAGCCTCGAAATATACTTCAACTCTCGAAAATACTAGCACACATGACGACATTAGTCACTTCAACACAAACAACGATTGAAAGCAAAACTCATTTATTTCAAACCTCACAAAGGCATGTGTGTAGAATATGAGGATACACTCAAACTCATAAAGAAATTAAGGACGTGTATACACTCATATATCAATGCAATACAACATCTTACCATAGGCTTACCATTTTCTAACATCTCCACCGTCAAATGTGTTCAAATAAGGATCAAAGAGGTCTTTTGATAGGTTATAATGTAGGCACATTGGTTAAGGTAGGATAATATATGGCTAAGTGACTCAAGTAAACTCCAAGCACTTCCATCTAAACAAACAACTCATATGGACTTTGTCCATTTTCCTCTTTCTTTTCAACGTGCTATTTCACATTTAAGCAACTCAAGGTACCATATACTATGACAATTGACTTCCTTTATGCTCATACTATACACAAAATTTTCTTTTAACTTTTACTTTTCTTGGCTTTGTAATAGAGCTTATAGGTCTATTCTTTTCACACGGGTACCATCCTTCACCACGGATGTATTTTCCAAAGAAACTTTTCTCGTCATAATTACATCAAAATTTCAACCCTTTTGATTCCCATATCCATCCTCACCTCCTATCATCGGTTAATCGAAAGAAAAAGTCTAACAAAGGCTCAAAGAAGCGACAATTGGTATATATCATTGGGCTAGTGTTTGGGAAAATATGTGGTTAACAAAGATAGCCTTTTATCCTTTCCAAATTAAACACATATTGCGGCCTCGACACGTAAAAGCGGCAAGTTCTAGAAGATAATCACATGCACGATATCACACAATTAAAAGAAATCAGATCAAGATGTTTATACGGTGAAGATCAAGTCTCACGGGTTAAGCAATTGGTGAAAAACAACAAGTTTAAGCAATCTCAAGTCGTTTCATGCGTCATTTTCTAACATATCATGTGCACTATCATTAAATTTCATCAAAATTTTCTATAGTCATTGGCCACATGGATTAAAACACTTCACTTAAACTTGTTGATCAATCGACACAACAACGAAAGAAAAAGCGAACGCGACAAAAAGCAACACAAACGAAAGACACGACAAAACACGAAAACAAAAACAAAGAAAACGTTGGGTTACCTCCCAACAAGTGCTTAATTTAACGTCTTTAGCTAGACCATTACTAACCTTTTTCAATCCGGCGTTTTTGTGGCAATAGACATCTTTCCCAACTTGTGGACCCTCCTAAACTTAGCATTCACGGATGACCACCACTGACTATGGAAGTGGCCCCCCCCAAACTTGAACAATACACTCGGAGTTCCATGCCGAGTCCACTTCTTCCTTCTCGCAGCTTCCTCGATCGGTCGAGTACCTCTAAACGCGAGGCGTGTGCAGCAGCAGATCATGATCGAAAGCAATCTTCGGTTTTCCACCGTCGTGTTGATTGATGGCGTCGATATGGAAATCTTGAGCTCCTCATCGTTAACACGAAACGTGAGATTGCTTTCCCGCACATCAATCAACGCACGACCGTTGCTAGAAAAGGTCTACCTAAGATTAGTGGTTGTTGTTTCAATTCGGAATATCTAAAATAACAAAGTCGACGGGAAAACAAAATCCCAATTCTTACCAACACGTCTTCGACGATACCTTTTGGATATGTGACCGATCGTCAGCCATCATCGATGAAATCTTCATCGGCTTCATCTTTCCTAGGTGTAGCCGGTTGAATACGCTCAACGGCATCGATTGATGCTCGCCCAAGTCGCACAAAACATTTGGAAAGTGCTCACGATCTCGCACTCTAACGTAAAGCTGCGGGATCCTTCGCTTCGGAGGAGCTTCCTTTGCAAGGCAACCTGCATTCTTCGGATAGGTAATTTTCTCAAATTTCCCGGTTTCTTCTTGCTTGCAAGGCGTCTTTAAGAATTTCATGTATCCCGGCATGTTTCGCAATGGCTTCAAAGAGAGGCAAATTTATCTCAACTTTTGAAAAATCTCTTTGAACGAGCAAACTCCTCGTCATATTTCGACTTGACAAGTCGACTCAAAACGGACCGGAGGAGTGTATGTGCGATGATTTATACAGGGGCACCTCGCGGTCGACCCGACCTTTGGGAAGGTCGCAGGTATCTGTTGGGTCTTTGGACTCCGTCTTCACGTGCGAGCTATGGCGCGAGCTCACATGTTGATTTCTCGGCACCTGCTCTGCTCGATTGCTCATGAGGTGGCATGCGATACTGGTCGCTTCGCGAACAAAACTTGCGTCGATACTCGATGGCTCGCGGTCGGGCTCATGGCGTGCGGTCGTGAGCTTACGTGGAAAAATTTCGGACTCGCGATCGGTCTCGCGGTCGCGAGCTCGATCGCGAATTTACGCCGTAATGCTTTCTTGCTCTTCTTCCTCGGTAGGGCTCGGGTAAGCTTGTCCACTTCTCGTGCGGATAGCGAAGCCTTGATTCTTCGGGTTCACCTCCGTATTACTCGAAAATTGGCCCGTCTTTTGTAGCGCATTCACTTATGCGGCTATTTGACCAATTTGATTTTCCAACATCTTCATATGCTTCCCATTGCCGTCACGGTGGACTCCAAATGATTTATCTTCCGCGGTGTTGCTTATAAGCGAATTCGGTTCGTTGCCAATTGTTGGTTGCTTACAACCAGCTAACGCATCATGTCTTGAGACTTGGCTTCTTGACTCTTGAATTACACCATTCGAACATTGAAGCTTCTTGGAGGTTGTTGGAAATCGGATGATTCCTCGATTGATGTGGTCGGCGTTTCTATCTCAATCGACTCTTCAAAAGAGTGAACTTCTTCATGAGATCGTCATATTTTGAATCACTTTCAACAACATTGCTTTGAACAATGGCGTTCTCTTCGTTGGCCATTGATAGCTGTTGCCAACCATCTCCTCTGTCACGGCTTGCCTCGTCTACTTGTTTGTTCAATAAACAGCCCCGCCAACGCATCCACCACGCTCATAAATCCGCCATGTCGGTCCTTTGTAGAAGCTGTGATTTGTTGTTCCTTGGAGAACCCATGTTGTGGACATCGTCTCAATAGACCTCTGAATCTCTCCCATGCCTCGAATAATGATTCGTCGTGGTTTTGGCAAAATGAGATTTCGGCGATGATCTTCAGCGCTTCGCGGTGGAAAGTATTTCGAAAAACTTCTCGTAAGTTTCCCAGTGTCGATGCGATTCGGTCCAAACTCTTGAACCAATCTTTCGCTTGGTCAGGCGAAAGCCGAACATGTGCATCCGGATCGTGTCTTGTGGCACCCCATTACATTTGATGGTGTCACAAATATCGAGAAAAGTCTCGAGATGCGCATTCGGTCTTCCGTGACTCTCCCCAAACCGCTCTCCTTGGACCATCTTGATCGAGACGCTTTAGCTCAAAATTGTTTGCATCTACGTGCGGGCCCAACCGCCTCCTTGAACTGCTCGGTGGGATGTCGGTACATGTGATTGAGAGGTCTTTCCTCCGGAGCGGGGACAATGATTCCATATTCGCCATCGACGCTGCATCTCGCAAAGTCGGCTAGCATGCGGCAACTTGCTCGGGAGGAATGCCCTGCTCATGCGGATTGGCGCCATTGCAGCCGTCTCTTCTCTCGCCCTTTCTCCTTTGAGAGCTTTCGATCTCGGGATCTAATAATACTTGGGAGGTCCACGAGATCTTGTACGCATAAACTACACGAGAAAAGAGAAAATTTAGCACCGACAAAAATAAATAATAATATATATAACTTGAATTAATAAATCCAAATCACAAATTATTCCTATACAATCTTAACAATCCCCAAGAACGCGTTAAAAATTTGATCGCTCACTTTTCTAATCTGAAAAGGTGTAGGTATAGGGTGTTAAGCATCGTATCCAGGTTATTGTCTGAAAACACGAAGCTAGCTCAACGATAATTCATCATTATTCAAACACGAAAATGGGTGAAAGGTTTAAGGGCTTGAATTTAATCCAGCGAGATGTAACCATGCGAGAAAATAAAATAAAGCAATAAAATCTCAAAAGATAACTATGAAGAAAGACTAACCCTAGGAATGCACCAATCCTATCCACAACGATGTTTATCCCGCTTATTATTAACGTTTTAATCCGAGATAAGATGGAAGATCACATATATAACCAACAACTTGATTCGACAATTGCGGCGAGAGATTACTAATTTTTCCTATCACGATTCGCTCTAGAGGAAAATAAGCAACCCAAATGGATCACTAAGAATATGCTTCCTACGAATGTCATATCTCGATTCGACTCAAGGCTTATTCGTATCATGCATTCAAGATCGATTGACAATTAATACGATTCGTCATTAACTTGCAACTAGATATGCATCAAGATTGATCGAAATCAACACATATAAATAAGCACCATGAATCATGAATCAATGCACGGAAGGTAAATAATGATAGCAGGAATCCCAACATATAGGATCGAATCATGCAAACCCTAGGATTAGAAAGCAATCTAGCCGAGACATAATAAACGGAATAAAATACGATTTAACCATAAAAACGGAAATTAAATATATAAAACCCGTGATGAAGCGTTGGATGAACAATGATTGGTCTTGAATCTAATCCCAAATGAAAGAACGGAAAACAACGGAAAACGATCGGACAAAACGTTCCGATCAATAAACTAAGCAAGAACAATGCAAGAATTAACTCTAGAACTAAACTAAACTGAAACTAAAGCTAAAGAATGGAAAAACTGAGGAAAAACTGAAGAAATTGAGCTCTGGGACGTCTGGGGTCTGATAGGGGCGCAAGGGGCTTTGCCCTATTTATAGAAAAGGGTGGAAACCCTAATTTGCGCCTCTGCCGCCACGACTCACGACCACTCCTCGCGGTCGCTAGCTCGACCGCTAGGCACTCGCCGCGCGCACTCTCCTCGCTCGCGTTCGCCGCTTGCGCTCACGTAGTTCCCTCGCGACCTCGCTAGCGATCGCTAGCCATGGTCGTGAGAAATCGTACAGTGAGTTCTCGGCTTTAGGGCTCGCTCGCGTGCACGAGCTCTCGGTCGCTACTCTTACGGGCGTTTCTTTGGTTTGCCTCATGACACCTAGCGACCGCTAAGTCGGTCGCTAAACTCGGGCGATTGTTATTTTGGTTCGTGCTTCGTTCCTTGCTTCGATTTTCAACACATAAACCTACAAAACACCAAAATAACACCCAAGAGCAGTATCTTCTAAAATAGATAAAACATTGAGAAACGATACGTAAACGCACATTAAATGATCTAAACTCATCTTTAAATAACAACTATAAACGTGTAAAATGCACGTTTATCAAACCAGCGCCACTACCTCGCTCGACGACACCTAGCGCCTCACCCAACGCCGACGCGGCACCCCTACCTACCAGTCATTGGCACGCACCCAGCGTCGGTTAGGTGCGATGCATTGTCATGTTATTTTGAATGCAGTGTCGTGTTATTAAGAATACAGCGCCTCAAACTCGGTTCGCGGATACCCAACGCTCGCGGACTCCTACCCCAGTGGCGGGCACCAAATCCCTGGACACCTTCCCATTTTGCCCCTGAGCGAAAAATGGGCTTCCACGTGTCAAATTTTGATTTTCCACGTGTTCAAAATGTGTGATCTAGATTGGGTACTACATACTATCTGGGGACCGGGTACTACGGGAACCCAACCCTATATATATATATATATAAGTATTATAACATATGTTAGTCACAACATCACACATTAATGGATCTCTCAAGGTACGTACTGGTGTAGGGGTGGAGAATGGGGGAATATACCAATTAGACATTTAAAAACATTTTTTTTCACAAGACTGACTGGTTACTATGATAGTAGCAGTGCTCGGTAGCTGTCGATTCGATCGATGTCAATACTACTAGTCGGTTCGGTTAAGGGGTCTATCTTGAGTGATATCGATTAGCAAACATTCTTTGAGAGCGGTTGGTCAGTTGGACTAATAACTGATGTGGATACGAAATATGGTAGTTACTGTATTTGTCTTACTAAAAACTTGAAGTGACTTATAAATACTTAGTTGAATATGGCTTAGTCGGTTTTCAATTTTATCTCACCAATATCAATTGGTACAGATAGAGTGTTTCAAAACGATGATGTGCTGGTGATGACAGTTTCATAGCATGCAATGTAAATAAGATATTGAATGTAAAGAACTGAAAGTAAATAACATTTGATTTTTAAGTGGTTCGGAGATATAAGTTCCTACGTCCACGGACTGATTGCTCAGTCAATCCACTAATTGTAATTTGGTCTTATTTATGGATACAATATATAAACCTAGATACAGAACTAACCATACTGAACCCCACCTAACTTGGCTTTCCTCCTACGCTTGTGGGTGCTAGGAAACCACTAACTGCTTACGGGTGTAGTTGATCTAAACTTCTTGCTTACAAGTACAAGATAACCAAGCTTTCAGCAACTAACACTTCGTTGCTTACTTGCCCAAAATTCTACTTAAATAGGGGTATTTTTGTAGAGGGGTTTTCCAATTAAAATCTGAGCTGTCACAAGCGACAAACTCAGTATGTCTAAGGTTAAGATATACAAAGTAATATCCTATATTTAAAGGAAGTGTAAACTAAAACCTTGAACTAATAAATATATTTGAGTTTTGAAGATTTACTGATAGCACTGTAGACTTCTTTCATCGAAATTGTTGTGTGATAGTTCTTGATCTTTGAGCTTTTGAATGTTTTTTACAATAAGAATGTTCATCGTTTTGGTAACCTTCAAATGTTGGATTATACACGGATAATTTTAATATCTGTCATCGTATATAAAATGTTCGTTTCTATAGGTATGTTCGTTGTTTAGCGAAAAAACGTTAAAAGACATCGAACATTAATGCATGTTGTCGTTTCTATGATATTACAGCTATTTATGAGCACATTTATATATGTGTGTTGCCATAGCCTGATGTCGTATCTTTTAAAAAAAATCTATCTAGTTTTTACACTTGGAGAAATTGTATGCATCCCTCATTCTTATCTATATCTCTCTCTTCGCTACCTAACCTAATTTACTGTCGCTACACCTCCAGAATCCTACTAGTACACCGCTGATGTCCTACCCCTCATCGTGTGCCGCCACTACCACTTCCCAGTGCCCACACACCCACTCCGCGTGTAATTACTCGAAAATTTAAAACTTTTATTAGTAATATTTAAATCAATTATTTATGGTGTTTAGACCTTAATTATGTTTAAGGTAACCAACGAAATGAATTAGAATCGATTCGGAGATTGAAAACTAGATAAATCAAAAACTGGTGACTAGTCCTACCGGATTAGGGTTTTCTGAATAGCCTGAACATAGAATGAAAGATCGAGAATGAATCTTAACAAAATGATTTCATTTATAGAATCCTCTCACGAAAACATGTGAGAAGCCAAAGAATGAGAATTGTCGGGCATGCTTGCCCGGTCAGTCTTAAAAGTACTATTCACGAGCCGGATTAATTTTCAGTCCGTGCTAATCATAAAAACTTATGATGACAATCAAAATCATGAAGGAATATATTATTATGAATTTAGAAATTATAAGAATCAATTTCTGAAAGAAATTCTTGAAGAACTTAACCGAACGTCGGGAAAATATACCGGAAAAACCCTAAATTGATCCGAACAACCCGAAACTCAAACCAAGGGTCTAAATCAATAATAAATGATTTATAAGACTCAAATTAATTATGAAAGCTCAAGAATTCAATAGAATTTCGAATGAGCATAATTTAATCGCCAGACGTTTTCGCGATAACTCGGAATTGACTTATCGGATGCCATCCGAACTTCATGAAATTATTATTAACAGAAATAAGTCTTTTTAAGGCTATTTAAGAAAATAAAACCTTAAGGTTCCGAGAAATCAATCGAAAGCGTGTTAAAACTTAAAGAGTCGGTATTAACATGTCAAATCGGATAATTTGACCATTTATTCTCCCAACTACCACAAAGACCACTCCAAATGGGCTAAGGATGTCAAGACAGTGGGGAGTCGTCCATTACAGCCTTCACCTTTAGAACACAAATTCTCTCTCTTTTTCAAACTTTTCTCTTTTGTTCTTCAAACTTTTGAGCTTTAATCCCCCATTTCAAACCATTCCAATCCTCAAATAATTATTCTAAGACCATAAAGGTAGCATTCATCATTCTCTTCATTTATAATGGAGTAGATTTTTTTTTAGATTTTTCTTGAATTATTTCATGAAAAACCCTAGTTTTGCTCTTCATTTTTTTTGTGACTTTTGTGCCACCAAATACTCTCAATTAAAGAATGAAATATGCTTAGAAATATGTTCTAAGGCTGTAGTTAAAGTTTGAGAATTTTTGGAGCATGTTTAATATTTTTCGATTTATGTTTTATTTCTTTTTATATGAGATAAAGCATGATATTGTGAATATTATTTGATATTATTGCTTATTAATGTATTAGAAGCATGTAGAATAAATATGATAATTTTCAGAATATTTTTGGATTTTTTTAAAATACCGTGAGCTTTGTGGCATTTTTAAGCCATGGTTTGATTTTTCTTTTTGAAAAATAGTTGAGATATAGTGTTTAATATATGATATGAACATCATATATGAATCTTGAAATTTTGAAACACATCTCCTATTTTTCTTGAAAGAGCCGATTATATGTATATATTTTTAATCTATTGTTTGATTTTTATTTGTTGAAAATAGTTGAGGTATAGTGTTTAATATATGATATGAATATCATATATTAACCTGAAATTTTGAGACACCTCCTATTTTCCTATGAATATCAAAATATATATATATATATATATATATATATATATATATATATATATATATATATATATATCTAAGATTTATTTGATTTCATTTGTTGAAAATGATAGGATATGTTATTTTAGAAATAATATGAACCTAATATGCATTGTTGGGAATTATTGAACACATATGTAAAATATGTGTGAGGACAAAAAAAATTCAAGCATTTGGTTCATATTATAAATATTAGTTGATGTTTAATGTTAATATTACATGTTTATTTCATATATAATACTTACATTTTCATAATTACGAAAATGATTAGGTAGTGAAAAGCATGTGTTATAATTTTAATGTATTATCAACTATAAACCAGCATTGGTGTTCAATAAATTCCACAAAAATCATATCATGCTTATATCATATACTAAACATGAAATATCATCTCATACCATACATTAAAATTATAACACATGCTTTTCACTACCTAATCATTTTCGGTAATTATGAAAATGTAAGTATTATATATGAAATAAACATGTAATATTAACATTAAACATCAACTAATATTTATAATATGAACCAAATGATTGGAATTCTTTTTGTCCTCACACATATTTTACATATGTGTTCAATAATTCCCAACAATGCATATTATGTTCATATTATTTCTAAATATAACATATCCTATCATTTTCAACAAATGAAATCAAATAAATCCTTAGATATATATATATATATATATATATATATATATATATATATATAGTTTTCGGTATTCATAGGAAAATAGGAGTAGTGTCTCAAAAATTTCAAGATTAATATATGATCTTCATATCATATATTAAACACTATACCTCAACTATTTTCAACAAATAAAAATCAAACAATAGATTAAAAATATATACATATAATCGGCTCTTTCAAGAAAAATAGGAGATGTGTTTCAAAAATTCCAAGATTCATATATGATGTTCATATTATATATTAAACACTATATCCCAACTATTTTTCAAAAAGAAAAATCAAACCATGGCTTAAAAATGCCACAAAGCTCACGGTATTTTCAAAAAAAAAATCCAAAATATTCTGAAAATTATTATATTTATTCTACATGCTTCTAATACATTAATAAGCAACAATATCAAATAATATTCACAATAGCATGTTTTATCTGATATAAAAAGAAATAAAACATAAATTGAAAAATATTAAACATGCTCCAAAAATTCTCAAACTTTAACTACAGCCTTAGAACATATTTCTAAGTATATTTCATTCTTTACTTGAGAGTATTTGGTGACCCAAAAGTCACAAAAAAAAATGAAGAGCAAAACTAGGGTTTTTCATGAAATAATTCAAGAAAAATCTAAACAAAATTCTACTCCATTATAAATGAAGAGAATGATGAATGCTACCTTTGTATGGTCTTAGAATAATTATTTGAGGGTTGGAATGGTTTGAAATGGGGGATTAAAGCTCAAAAGTTTGAAGAACAAAAGAGAAAAGTTTGAAAAAGAGAGAGAATTTGTGTTCTAAAGGTGAAGGCTGTAATGGACGACTCCCCACTGTCTTGGCAGCCTAAAGGGCTGTCATTAGCCCATTTGGAGTGGTCTTGGTGGTAGTTGGGAGAAGGAATGGTCAAATTACCCGATTTAGCATGTTAATACGGACTCTTTAAGTTTTAACGCGCTTTCGATTGATTTCTCGGAACCTTAAGGTTATATTTTTAAATAGCCTTAAAAAGACTTATTTCATTGTTTATAATAATTTCATAAAGTTCGGATGGCATCCGATAAGTCAATTCCGAGTTATCGCGGAAAAACACCGTCCGACGATTAAATTATGCTCATTCGAAATTCTATTGAATTCTTGAGTTTTCATAATTAATTTGAGTCTTATAAATAATTTCTTATTGATTTAGACCCTTGGTTCAAGTTTCGGGTTGTTCGGATCAATTTAGGGTTTTCCCGGTATATCTTCCCGGCGTTCGGTTAAGTTCTTCAGGAATTTCTTTCAGAAATTGATTATTATAATTTCTAAATTCATAATAATATATTCCTTCATGATTTTGATTGTTATCATAAATTTTCATGATTAGCACGAACTGAAAATTGTTCCGGCTCATGAATAGTACTTTTAAGACTGACCGGGCAAGCATGCCCGAAAATTCTCATTCTTTGGCTTCTCTCATGTTTTCGTGAGAGGATTCTAGAAATGAAATCCTTTTATTAAGATTCATTCTCGATATTTCATTTTATGTTCTCGCTATTCAGAAAACCTTAATCCGGTAGGACTAGTCACCAGTTTTTTATTTCTCTAGTTTTCGATCTCCGAATCGATTCTAATTCATTTCGTTGGTTAACTTAAACATAATTAAGGTCTAAGCACCACAAATTATTGATTTAAACATCAGTAATATAAATTTTTAAATTTTTCGGGTTATTACATACCATCCTCTTAAAATAAATTTCGTCCCGAAATTTGCTAACCTTGGAAAAGATCTGGGTATTTCTCTTTCATAGCTGATTCCAGTTCCCAGGTTGCTTCTTCTTGTCCATGGTGTCGCCATAGGACTTTCACTAACGGTATCTCTTTGTTCCTTAGCTTTTGGATACGTCGGTCTAAGATTTTCGTAGGCAATTCTACGTAACTCATATTGTCATCGAGGACAATATCCGTCGGTGGTATCACATGACTGGGGTCATGTATGTACTTCCTTAATATTCAATTATATGTATCATGTTAGGAATTTATGTCCATGAGATAGTCTCACATAAGATTATGTCCTCCAATATTTCATTAGATTTTTGACGCAATAATAATAATAATAATAATAATAATAATAATAATAATAATAACACATATTGTGGATTATTTTCTCTAGATCCAAAATCATCGAATAATTTATTTTTACACTATATTTGAATGTTCATAGAATTAAAATTTTCACATGAGATATTTTTATCAATACTATTTACTAAAAAAATGTATAATATTACCATTAGTTCATAATCTTACTAATTGATATCCAAACATGATATATATTTGTGTATGCACATTTTATAATTCGTAATATTATTCAAATAAACTTAATTAATTTTAAAATTATTTGCATGTCCCCATGCATCGCATGGGTGAAATGCTAGTTTAGATAGAATAACTACAACAAAAAATGGTTATTACAACGTGGCTATGGAGGCATTAAACCCATTATGTCATAATAAGGCCTTTATCGAGACATCAGACCTCTTAATGGTGTTGTGACTGACGCTTGTTTTGAGCTATGACGACACAAACACTCATATGTCCTTATATATACCTAAATACGACACGATTCAATGTCCTAGAGCGGTCATTGATCCGAATACTAATTAAGAACGAATTTTCAGAGATAAAAAAAACGATTTATGAACTATGATATTCGTATAGGATGCACCGAGACAACTAAAAAAGAACTTGTTAAAAAATAAATTATATTTTCTTTTTTACTTTTGAAACCAAAAATTCATTTTATGATTATTAAAACGAAATTGAAAAATTTGCACAAAATTTATTTTCCCGCATTATACAAAAAAAACTCCCACCAAATAAATGATTTCATTTACCGTCATGTGCTGTACCAAAACAAAAACCATTTACATATCTAAGTAATAGACGGTTTTCCTTCTACCATCTTCCAGATTCTCATAAAAAGATCTTTGGCATAAAAAATCAGTGCCATCAACAGAGGATGCACCTCACACAAGTAATAGAGGCGGGGAAGATACGAGATTTAGCTATGAATCTATAAGTATTTTGTATATACGATCCCAAGGCTCAGTCAAAAACCCTCCAGACTCCAATTCGATCACGATTTCTTCTAAAAATCTGAAAAATTGCGGCCATTTCAAGTAGGTAATTAATCTCAATTAATTTTTTTATCGTTTGTGTGATGTGAATATTGAATGATCATGCTTTTGTATTGAGGTATTATGATCACAGTGCATTGATTGATTTGTAGGTTCTTCCATTCTTAGTTATTTGATTTTTATATTCTAAGGAACTTGGCAAATTGAGGCGTGGCTTTAGACAATTACTCTAGTTGCTATTATGATTTTAGTTCTTTGCTTGAATGATGATTCTTTTATTCATTTTTTATTTGATATTTATATGTTAAGAGTTAATGAATGTTCGATTCTTGGCGGATTGAGTTTCGATTTATCTCTTCAGTATATGATTCTTGACATTTCATCATTCCATTTACTGATTGTTGAATCTCATGGCAACAAATGAGACCCCGGATAAATGGAATAATCCTGATTTGCACTACATTTTTAGTAATAGGAAACGAAGCAAAACTGCATCTGACTGTGGATTTATTAAGTTCACCACATAGGATCTGAAGGCCTTGTTCAGTGAGAAACCGACAATTACAATTCAACTACAACTAAAAGGTATTTTAAGTGGGATTTTTCTTTTAATTGATTATTTGTGTCATGGTTCGATATGACCTGATGGTTTATCACTATCAATTGCATGAACAAACACAGACCAAATGAATGGCTCCATTAAAAGGCTCAAGCAATGTATTACGTGGTTCCTACAACTAGAAGGTTATGTAACAGAGCAGAAGACACTTAAGAATTAGATGGAAACCGCAGAAAAGAGATCCAGTGATGTCATGGTAGGGTGATTCTTCTTTATTGGTTATTTTTTGGTTTTTTTCCTAAATATGTCATGATTAAAGGGTTTAACATGAATATTATCTTACCTTTAATTTTATGAATATTGTCAGAACTGCTGATGAAAAAGAAGGAAAATGAAATTCATTTGTCATAGAGACCTGGACACATTGCAATAAAAGCGTGCTGAAGCGGTGCTAGATAATTCGGTATGAGACTGTCATGGTACATTAAAATTTGCATCATGGTTTTGATTGCTAATATCCCAAGCACTGCAAAGAACTACTTGCTAAACCCAGAAAGCATTGGATTCTTTAGCACAAGAAAGAGAGTCCAAACTTCTTGTTGAGAAAGTGCAAGCTTCCCTTCAAGAAGAGTTGAAGTGAACTCAAGAAGACAATGCTAGTAACATTTTAGAAGGTTTGTAGAGGATACCTAATAGCATATTGCTAAGGATAGTTTCTGAATTTCCATCCTAACACATTGTTTAATGTCTTGTGCAGGTATAGTCACTCAATGTATAATGTGGTTATTGTAATGTATTAATCTATCTTTAACGTCGATACATTTGGTTTATCTGCTAGATCTTTATGTTTCTTGAAGATACTTAAGACAATGCTAGATGCTAATGCTATTGGTTATGCTGATACATTTACAAGAAACGATTTATATATTCCTAATTTTGAGAGGATTTCCAAATGAGACCATAAAGCAAAAGGAGGCATTGGGTAGTGAAGTTACAAGCTTGAGAGGTGGTCTACTACAAATAAGAGATGATCGTGATCAACTGAAGTAGTTAAATAAAAAGAAAGTTTATTATTGACTTAGATAACTAATTGGATGCACATTTTATATCAGGTTATTTTTCGTACCATCAGAATGTGCTGATTTATTCATGTATATCTTAATACTTGTAAATATTTTTCTTTTTCAGGTGATTCATTGAAGAATGTGATAAACGCGCATTTTACACGTATTTAGTTGATATTTGAAGATGAGTTTAGCTCGTTTAATGTGCGTTTATGTATCGATTCTTAATGTTTCATCTATTTCTAGAAGATCGCTCTTGGGTGTTCCTTTGACGCTTTGTAGGTTTATATATTGATAATCGAAGCAAGGAACGAAGCACGAGCAAAATTTACATTCGCGCCCAGCTTTAGCGACCGGTCTAGCGGTCGCTAGGCTGGCCGCAAACAAGCCAGCGAGCACCCGGAAGAGCGGGCGTCACACCGTGCCCGCAGCGAAGCCTAGCGTCGAGAATTCATCGGCGATTTCGCGACCAGTTCATAACGGCTAGCGACCGCTAGTTGGGTCGCGAGGTACAAAGCGAGCGCAAGAAGCGGCGAGCGAAGAACGCGGCGAGACATACCTAGCGATCGCTAGCGATCGCGAGACCGATCGCAGGCGGCTGGCAGAGAGAAATTAGGTTTCCACCCTTTTCTATAAATAGGGATCACCCCACTCGCGCCTCCTCGCACCCCAACACGCCCTGCACCTAGTTTTCTTGATTTTCCTCGGTTTTCCATTCTTTGTCTTTAATCTTCAATTAGTTTAATTCTAGTATTGTTTTACGTTGTTCTAGTTTAGTTTATCGTTTCGTTATCGATCGGAGCGTTTTGTCCGATCGTTTTCCTTTGTTTTCCGTTCGTTCGCTTGGGATTGGATTCAAGACCAACCTTTGTTTATCCGGCGCTTCCTACGGGTTTTATATATCTAATTTCTGCTTTTATGGTTAATTCGTATTTCATTCCGTTTATTATGTCCGCTAGTTTTCTATTACGATCTAGGGTTTGCATGATTCGATCCTATATGTTGTGAGTTACGCTATCGTTATTTACCTTCGGACATGATTCATGATTCATGGTGCTTATTTATATGTGTTGATTTCTAATAAATCTTGATGCATATCTAGTTGCCGATTAATAGCGTAATGTATTAATTGTCGATCGATCTTGAATGCATGATACGATTAAGCCTCGAGTCGTGGCGAGATAGAGACGATCGAGGAAGCATATTCTTAGTGATCCTTTTGGGTTGCTTATTTTCCTCTAGAGGCGAAGCGTGATAGGGAAAATTAGTAATCAATCTGCCGCAATTGTCGGAATCAAGTTGTTGGTTATATATGTGATCTTCGTCTGTATGCGGATTAAAGCGGTTAGTAATAAGCGGGATAAACATTGTTGTGGATAGGATTGGTGCATCCCTAGGGTTAGTCTTTCTTCATAGTTATCTTTCGTGATTTTTATTGCTTTATTTTATATTTACGCTTGGTTACCTTTGCTTTGGATTAATTTAGAAGCTTTAAACCTCTCACCTTTATCGTGCTTGAATAATGATGAATAGTTGTTGAGCTAGCTTTTATGTTTTCGTGATACAATCTCGTGGATACGATGCCGCTTACCTATCATTACACTTTTACGTGTGAAAAAGGAGCGATCAAATTTTGGCGCCGTTCGGGATTGTTAAGATTGCATATGAATAATTTGTGATTTGGATTTATTAATTCAAGTTATATATATATATTATTTTATTTATATTTGTCAGTGCTAAATTCTCTCTTTTTTCTCAGGTGGTTTATGCGTACAAGATCTCGGGACCTCAAGTATTATCGATCCCGAGATCGAAAGCTCTCAAAGGAGAAGAGGACGAGAGAAGAGACGAGCTGCAATGGCAGCCAATCCACGTAATCCGGGCATTCCTCCCGAGCAAGTAAGCGCATGCTAGCCGACTTTGCAGAGATGCAGCGTCAGATGGCGAACATGGGAATCATTGTCCCTGCTCGGAGGAAAGACCTCGAACCACATGTATCGACATCCCACCGAGCAGTTCAAGGAGGCGGTTGGGGCCCGCACGTAGATGCAAATAATTTCGAGCTCAAACCGCCCCGATCAAGATGGTCGAGGAGAGCGGTTTGGGGGAGGAGTCACGAAGACCCGAATGCACATCTTGAGACTTTTCGATATTTGTGACACCATCAAGCGAATGGGGTGCCACAAGACACGATCCGGATCGCATGTTCGGTTTCTCATTGCTGACGGTGAAAGATTGGTTCAAGAGTTTGGACCGAAATGGCATCGACACTTGGGGAAACTTTATAGAAGTTTTTTCAAATACTTTCCACCGCAAAAGCGCGAAGATCATCGCGAAATCTCTCATTTTGCCAAAACCACGACGAATCATTATTCGAGGCATGGGAGAGATTCGAGGTCTATTGAGACGATGTCCACAACATGGGTTCTCCAAGGAGCAACAAATCACACAGTTCTACGGTGGACTAACATGGCGAATAAGCGGCATGATGGATGCGTCGGCAGGGGCTGTTTATTGAACCGACCGGTCGGCGAGGCAAGTCAGACAGAAGAGATGGTCGCCAACAGCTATCAATGGCCGGAGAGAACACCATCGTTCAAAGCATTTCTTTGAGAGTGATTCAAAATATGACGATCTCATGAAGAAGTTCACTCTTTTGAAGAGTCAGATTGAGACAGAGAACGTCAGCCACATCAATCAGAGGAATCATTCGAATTTCCAACAACCTTCAGCAGGCTTCAATGTTCAGAATTCGATTCAAGAGCCGAGGAAGCCAAGTCTCGAAGACATGATGCAGCAGTTGGTTGTAAGCAACCAACAATTGGCAACGAATCAGAATTCGTTCATAAGCAACACCGGGCAAAAGATAAATCATTTGGAGTCCACTGTGACGGCTATGGGGAAGCATATGAAGATGTTGGAAAATCAAATTGGTCAAATAGTCGTACAAGTGAATGCACTACAAAAGACGGGCCAATTTCCGAGTAATACGGAGGTGAACCCGAAGAATCGAAGCCGCCATTCAGACGAGGTGGACGAGCCCACCCGAGCCCTACCGAGGAAGAAGAGCATGAGAGCACTGCGACGCCTTGGCTTCGCGACCTAGCTCGCGACCATGAGCCCGATCGCGAACCATCCGTAATTTTTCCACGAAGCTCAGCGACCGAAAGCACGCGTCCGCGCGCCCGACCATGAGCCATCCCAATATCCGCGCGCCGAGTTGTTCGCGAAGCGACCCAGGCCGCAAACCCGACCGCGAGCAATCGATCGAGCACATGGCGAGAATTGTTGTGAGCTCGCGCCCGCAAGCTCGCACGCGAAGAAGGAAATCAACGCGCAACAGATCCCTCGCGACCATCCCAGCGGTTGCGAGGTCGACCGCGAGGCAACCATAGAAGCTTATCCTCGCACGTACACTCCTCCGATCCCGTTTCCGAGTCGACTTGTCAAGTCGAAATATGACGAGGAGTTTGCTCGTTTCAAAGAGGTTTTTCAAAAAGTTGAGATAAATTTGCCTCTCTTTGAAGCGTTGCGAAACATGCCGCTACATGAAATTCTTAAAAGACGCTTGCAAGTAAGAAGAAACTTGGGAAATTTGAGAAAATTTTCCTATCCCAAGAGTGCAAAGTGCCGTCTTGCAAAGAAGCTCCTCTGAGCGAAGGATCTGGCGGTTTCACGTTAGAGTGCGAGATCGCCGAGCATATTTTCCCAATTTTTTATGCGACTTGGGGCGAGCATCAACTGATGCCATTGAGCGTTTTCAACCGGCTACACCTAGGAAAGATGAAGCCGACGAAGATTTCATCGATGATGGCTGACCGATCACCACATATCCAAAAGGTATCGTCGAAGATGTGTTGGTAAGAATTGGATTTCGTTTTCCTGCCGACTTTGTTATTTTAGATATTCCGAATTTAAACAACAACCACTAATCCTTGGTAGACCTTTTCTAGCAACCGGTCGTGCGTTGATTGATGTGCGGGAAGGCAATCTCACGCTTCGTGTTAACGATGAGGAGCTCAAGATTTCCATTTCTGACGCCATCAAGCAACACGACGTTGGAAAGCCGGAAGATTTGTTCGATCATGATGCTGCCGCCGCTCACGTCTCGCGTTCAGAGGGTACTCGACCAATCGAGGAATCTGTGAGAAGAAAGAAGTGGACTCGGCATGGAACTCCGAGTGTATCGTTCAAGTTTGGGGGGGGCCACTTCCATAGTCAGTGGTGGTCATCCGTGAATGCGAAGTTTAGAAGGTTCCACAAGTCGGGAAAGATGTCTATTGCTACCAAAACACCAGATTGACGAGGTTAGTGATGGTCTAGCTAAAGACGTTAAATAAGCACTTGTTGGGAGGTAACCCAACGTTTTCTTTGTTTGTGTTTTCGTGTTTTGTCGTTTCTTTCGTTTGTGTTGCTTTTTGTCGTGTTTCTGTTTTTCTTTTCGTTTTCGTGTCTGTCGATCAACGAGTTAAGTGAAGTGTGTTAATCCATGTGGCCAATGACGATAGAAAATTTTTGTGAAATTTAATGATAGTGCACATGATATGTTAGAAAATGACGCATGAATGATGAGATGGCTTAGATTTGTTGTTTTCACCATTTTGCTTAACCCGTGAGACTTGAGCTTCATCAGTATAAACATATTGATATTTCTTTTAATTGTGTGATATCATGCATGTGATTATCTTCTAGAACTTGCCGTGTTTACGTGTCGAGACCGCAATATGTGTTTCAATTTGGAAAGGATAAAAGGCCATCTTTGTTAACCACATATTCACCCAAACACTAACCCGTTGTTATATACCATTTGTCGCCTTCTTTGAGCCTTTATTAGACTTTTCTTCGATTAACCGGATGATAGGAGGTGAGGATGGACATGGGAATCAAAGGGTTGAAATTTTGATGTAGTTATGACAAGAAAAGTTTATTTTAGAAAAATACATCCGTGGTGAAGAATAGTACCTTGTTCGTGAAAGTTAAACCCTATAAGCTCTAGAAAAGAAAAGAAAAGAAAATGTTAAGTTCACTATGAGTGTTGAGCATAAAGGGTCTTTAATCAAAGTATAGGTACCTACGTGGCATTAAGCGTTGATTTAGCACGTTGGGAGAGAAGAGAAAATGGACAAAGTCCATATGTGTCAAATGTATAAATGATGGTACTTGGAATATTCTTGAGTCACTTAGCCATATATTATCCTACCTTAACCAATGTGCCTACATTATAACCTATAAAAGACCTCTTTGATCCTTATTTGAACACATTTGACGCGGTGGAGATGTTAGAGAAGCGGCAAGCCTATGGTAAGATGTTGCATTGCATTGATCCGTGAGTGTATACACGTCCTTAATTTCTTTATGAGTTTGAGTGCATTCTATATATTTTACGCACATGCCTTTGTGAGGTTGAAATAAATGAGTTCTTGCCCTCGATGGTTGTTTGTGTTGAGTTGGCTAACGTCGTCATGTGCGCTAATGTTTTGGCGTTAATATGTTTACGAGGCCTAGAATGATTATCCTCTTTGCTACGCTCGTTGATCTTCGTTTGTCTTTACTGCTCGCTTTTGTTTGAGGACAAACAATGCTTTAAGTTTGGGGGGTTTGATAAACGCGCATTTTACACGTATTTAGTTGATATTTGAAGATGAGTTTAGCTCGTTTAATGTGCGTTTATGTATCGATTCTTAATGTTTCATCTATTTCTAGAAGATACTGCTCTTGGGTGTTCCTTTGACGTTTTGTAGGTTTATATATTGATAATCGAAGCAAGGAACGAAGCACGAGCAAAATTTACATTCTGCCCAGTTTCTAGCGACCAGTCTAGCGGTCGCTAGGCTGGCCGCTAGGCAAGCCAGCGAGCACCCAGAAGAGCCGCGTCACGACCGTGCCAGCGAGCGGCTTCCAGCGTCGAGAATTCATCGGACGATTTCGCGCCGTTCATAACGACTAGCGACCGCTAGTCGGGTCGCGAGGTACAAAGCGAGCGCAGAAAAGCGCGGCGAGAAGAACGCTGAGAGATACCTAGCGATCGCGCTAGCGATCGCGAGGACCGATCGCAAGGCGGCGGCAGAGAGAAAGTGGGGTTTCCACCCTTTTCTATAAATAGGATCACCCCACTCGCGCCTCCTCGCACCCCAACACGCCTGGACTTAGTTTTCTTGGTTTTCCTCGGTTTTCCATTCTTTGTCTTTAATCTTCAATTAGTTTAATTCTAGTATTGTTTTACGTTGTTCTAGTTTAGTTTATCGTTTCGTTATCGATCGGAACGTTTTGTCCGATCGTTTTCCTTTGTTTTCCGCTCGCTCGCTTGGGATTGGATTCAAGACCAACCTTTGTTCATCCGACGCTTCCTACGGGTTTTATATATCTAATTTCGCTTTTATGGTTAATTCGTATTTCATTCCGCTTATTATGTACGCTAGTTTTCTATTCTCGATCCTAGGGTTTGCATGATTCGATCATATATGTTGTGAGTTACGCTATCGTTATTTACCTTCCGAGGCATGATTCATGATTCATGGTGCTTATTTATATGTATTGATTTCTAATAAATCTTGATGCATATCTAGTTGCCGATTAATAGCGAATCGTATTAATTGTCAATCGATCTTGAATGCATGATACGATTAAGCCTCGAGTCGAATCGAGATAGACGATCGTAGGAAGCATATTCTTAGTGATCCTTTTGAGTTGCTTATTTTCCTCTAGAGGCGTCGTGATAGGGAAAATTAGTAATCAAGCGCCGCAATTGTAAATGGCGAAGTTGTTGGTTATATATGTGATCTTCTGTCTTGTCTGGATTAAAACGGTTAGTAATAAGCAGGATAAACATTGTTGTGGATAGGATTGGTGCATCCCTAGGGTTAGTCTTTCTTCATAGTTATCTTTCGTGATTTTTATTGCTTTATTTTATATTTCTGCTTGGTTACCTTTGCTTTGGATTAATTTCCGAAGCCTTAAACCTCTCACCTTTTATCTGTGCTTGAATAATGATGAATAGTCGTTGAGCTAGCTTCTATGTTTTCGTGATACAATCTCTGTGGATACGATACTTCGCTTACCCTATCATTACACTTTTTACGTGTGAAAAAGGAGCGATCAGAATGCCATGATGTTCTGTTTATGTTATGAAATAACATCAGTTACCTTTCATTATTGTCGTGAAGGTACTGAGTGTCTTTGTAGCCTGCATTAATAATCTAAAAGTTTGTGATTTTCCTTTTCTGGAAATTTATATACATTGTGTTCTTTTGTGGTGGGAGTGAGTGTTTAATTGAATTATGCACTTTACAGATTTCTGCATTATCATTTTCAAATTAGCTTGCTCTTTACCTAATTTTTTATATCAATCAAACTAATATTTTATTTTCTTTATCACTTCTCCTAGCTTCTTTTGAAAGCTGTAAAACTAATTTTCCTAATCTTGAAATTCAGGCTTGCATCAGGTGTGCTTGGTTTCTCCAATTAATCTGCTTCCTAGAAGATGCATTTGATGAAATTCAGGCTTGGCCAGGTGTGTTTTTATTATCAGACTCTTGAATATGCATTTGACGAAATGATTGCTCGACCTTGTCATTCGACAGATTGTGTACTTTTAATTCTTTAATATTTATTTATTAGAAGCAAATGTTCATAAAACGAAACTTCTTACAAATTTTTATTCTAGGTGACCCTTGGGGGACATTGTCAAAACATGTCTGGCTCTTGCACTCGGAGATCTTTGGACAACTTTTTTCAGAAGAAGGATTTGAAGAATGCAACTGATAAGCTACCTACTCATAGCTTTGGAATAATAGATTTTTACATTTGTTAAGGACTTTAGTCTTTTTTTTTAATAGTTGGTAAAGTTTAACGCTATTTTATTAGCGAATAAGAGAACACGGTTGGTTTTAATTCTTTTGTTCATTGTTATGAATTTTGAAATATATATATATATATATAGGGAAGAGTTCAATAAAACTTATTTTTTCGTAAAAACCTAAAAACCAATACACTTTAAGTATAAAATTAATGCACTTTATGTATAAAGTTAATGCACTACGAAATATTGATGAACATTATTGTCTTTTACCAAAACTCAAGGGTGCATTAGTTTTATACATAAGTGCATTAACTTTATAGATGAAATGCATTGGTTTTTATGTTTTTACGAAAAAATAGATTTTATTATAACTCAACCATATATATATATATATATCCGTTATATTTGTGTTAAAACGTATTGTAGTCATTAATATTTCTATTTTAATAATGTCGATATTTTTTATTCATGAAATAATAATTAAATTAGGAGTTTAAAATACATACGTATATTAATTTAAATGTGCTTAAAATATGGTGTTTTATTGAGTCAATAAAAGATGTTGGATTATATGGTTATAAAATTTGATTTTCAATCAATTTATAATGGCATTCCTAGATGTCGTAAAAGCTAATTTTATCTTTAGCAACACTTACTTAGGCGACACTAAGAATCAAAGTGGAGAAAAGTGAAATGTTGTAATAAGTTGTTAATTACAACACTTTTCAATGTCTCATAAGACGATTTTTGTTGTAGTTACATATGTAATAAATACAATAATTATCTTCAATCCCTAAAGATAAATCATATCTAGAATAATCATTTCTTGATATCTAATAATATCGATATTGGAGATGTATTAAAATAATACATAAATCTAACTTATTGGTTCAATTAACTGCATTTTTTGTACGATCTCGGTACGATTTGTTGGTCGGTTCGGTTTTCGGTCTTTTTGTACGATCTCGGTACGACAAGAATCATCAATCCCGAAGGAATGTTTATTCTCATGAACATGAGATTAGCTATTCCTAACGTTATGATTAATCAAATTTACTTTTTTTCTAACAAAATTATTCTTATTTATTTTTTATCTTATAAATTGATAATAATAATGGTAACTATAAATAATAATAAAATAGTAGCATTTACGATATTAAATAAAAAAGTAATTATTATTAATAAATAATTATAATATAATAATATTAACATAATAAATAGTTATATTAATAATAATAATAATAATAATAATAATAATAATAATAATAATAATAATAACAACAACAATTGCAATAACAATAGTAAAGCGATAATAACTATAATAATATATAAATAGCAATAAATAGTAAATTAAAATAATATTATTCATCTTAATTAATTGATATAATAACAACAACAACAATATTATTATTATTATTATTATTATTATTATTATTATTATTATTATTATTGTTGTTGTTGTTGTTGTTGTTGTTGTTGTTGTTGTTGTTGTTGTTGTTGTTTTATCACAGTAATAATAACCTAAATTATAAAAATAATGATTATTTTATTTATTTTATTTCATTATTCGTTCATTCCTTATACATACCCATAGAAATCACATATGTCATTCTATTCCATTTCTATCATCATTCTATTCCAAAGTACATTCAATTGCTATCTAATTTCATACCAGCCATAACCTTAGTCTATTGGAGATTTTTAAAAAACACTTGGGCGAGAATGTATGTCTAAATCATGGTTATCCTTTTACTACTAGTGCATATGATTCTTGTCCATTGTATTACATGATAGAACTTTAGATCAATAGAATCATTGATGTTAATTATGTCTAGCTATTAGACTGATTTGCTTTGCATTTGTGCTCCTGAGATTATGATGTGTGTGCTGAATAGGAAACATTGTGGATGGTCAACTTAGTAAGATCATTTGATTTATGAATCTTTACACACACTCTCTCTCTCTCTCTCTCTCAGAGGAATTTGGCTCATCTAAGTTCATCGTTCTTGGTTAGTTATGGTCTTAATCTCTTTGAGGTGAATGCTAGATATATTTCTGTTTATGTATGATGAGCAAGCTTTATATTTTATTTCTTGTAGCTGCAACTCCAATCTTTAGTGGAAAACTTAAGTTCGACAGAACCTCACTACATCAGGTGTTTAAAACCAAATCATATGCTGAAGCTTGCGATTTTTGAGAATCTTGATGTAATTTAGCAATATGGCGTGGTGTAAGTATTATGGATCTCAACATTTAAGAATGCCAATTTTATGTCGAGTAATTATGTCCATCTTTTTAGTAAAGTTTGACTATCATATGTATGCAGTTTTGCGCTTTAATGACCCGGCAAATACACGACTGATTGCAAGATTTGCTGCTGCACCAAGAACGCCCACCAACTGTTCGAGAGAAGTCCGGGCTGAAAACGTACACAAGAAACAAACGTTAAAAAAACATTGCGCCGTGGTATGAAAGCCACTGCCTTGAAAGCGAAATGCGTGCGGCAATGAGGTGCATGCCCTACACACTAATTCGTTCCCCAAGGTTAACGCAAGATCCACCCAAAGCAAGCACTCGTGCTTTTGATGGAGTGGAGATGACAAAGAATTCAAAATGCTCAGAAGAAAAACAGAATATGATATATGTTAACTGCTGTTTTTCTACACACGTTTGAAGAGAAGAGAGATAATAAATAGATAGGAAGACTCCCACACACCCTTGTTTTTCGTCCATGATTTGAACGTTGAGAGGAAAACTCTCAACTGTGAAGACTAATTCAAAGGGTGCTAACCAAAAAGAAGAGAACCAACAAACATATTTAAGAAGCCCAGCCCAACGACTAGTCCATCACCAACGTAAGTCCAAAACGGGTCCAAGGCATACAGCAGTAGAAAAGAGCAAAGGAGTAAAAGCAGTGACCATTTCCAACAATCCCCCACAAATGGTCAATAGAGAGAAGAATTGAGCACAAGAAGGAATCAACAATTAAGCATCAATAGTCTTACGATTTTGAATTGATACATAGTGGAGTGAAAGAGCATATGAATTCACAAAGTGAATCAGATTCTTGAACTTTGTGAATTCAGATGAGAGCCCCCACAACATAGGATTTTTTCTTAAAATTCTTCACATCTACACGATAAAACACATGGCCCATATAAATATCGAGGAATCTCATGAGTGCACTAGAAACAAAGATATTATTTCATAAGGGGTGACTAATTCCCCACACTCATTTAGGTGATTCACCAAAAGTGCTTCTCGATAGCACGTCATATGAATTGCAGAATCATTAGGAGCCAAAATGCTTGACCTCAACCAACATTACCAAGATTTTCCATCAAGTTCGTCTCTTATAGGACCACCCGAGAAAGGGCTATGGAACATTTCCCAAAAATAGGAACAACCATCAAGTTCATCTAGTAAACGAACCACCAAACATGGCTATGGTTTAAACACCGATAATGGTGAAATTTATACACAAAATACGAGTGAAAGGAAAACAACTTAGTTTGACCTGTTAGGTATCCGTTGCAATTCTTTCAGGATGAAGGTCGTAATCCCATTTGCTTGGAAGTCTCCAGCACCAATCCTCGTGCTAGTCCTTTTTTCAATGGATCTGCTACATTCATTTGAGACCTCACGAAGTCTAAGGAAATGACACCATCCTTCAAGAGTTGCTTTACAATCCCGTGTCTAAGACGAATGTGCCTCTTCGTACACGCTGTTTTTGGTAACTGCGATGGTTTCCTGTGAATCACAATGTAGGGACACGGGATCCGACGAGTCCCCCCACATTGGAAGCTCTGCCAATAGATTCCGCAGCCACTCGGCTTCTCGACCTTCCAACTTAAGGGCAATAAATTATGATTCCATAGTGGAGTTAGCTATACAATTTTGTTTGGCTGATTTCCAAGAAATAGCTCCGGTGCTGATAAACACGCTTTTTACACATTTATTGTTGATATTTTAAGATGAATTTAGATGTATTAAATGCGTTTATATATTGGATCTTAATGCTTTTAACCATTTTGGTAGATATCTCTTGGGTTCTCTTTGGTGTTTTGTAGGCTTATAGGTTGATAATCGAAGCGCGGCGAAGCATGAGCCAAAGAAGAACAAACAGGGGCTAGCGGCCTCCTTTGCGGCCGCTAGCCCAGTCGCGAAGGCATCGGAAGCATTCTGCCCAGAACTTAGCGACCGACCTCGCGACCGCGAGGCCGGCCGCTAGGAAAAACACCGCGACCACGAGCCCAGCCCGCGAGAGCCTCCGAAAAGCTTCTGCTCGATTTCTCGCAGCCAAGGCTAGCGACCGCAAGCTCAGCCGCGAAGCACGTCAAACGGGCGTGAATCCAGCCGTGAGGTTACCGAAGAAATGCGCGCCCAGATCCTCGTGACCTTGACTTTGAATTCGGGCATAAGCTTTTCGGAGGCTCTCGCGGTCGTTAGCCTGCCGCAGCGGTGGGCGAAGCTTTTGAGGCTCTGGGGCGGTGGCTCACTGTCGCGGAGTTTTTCCTAGCGGCCGGCCTCGCGGTCACGAGGTCGGTCGCTAAGTTCTGGGAAGAATGCTTCCGATGCCTTCGCGACTGGGCTAGCGGCCACGAAGGAGGCCGCTAGCCCCTGTTCTTGTTCTTCTTTTAGCTCATGCTTCGCTTTGTGCTTCGATTATCAACCTATAAGCCTATAAAACACCAAAGAGGAACCCAAGAGCAGTATCTACTAAAAATGGCTAAAAGCATTAAGATCCAATATATAAACGCACTTAATCAGGAGTCGAGATAAGAGCTTGCTTCAATTTCTCGAACACCCCCAAGTAATCACTAGTGAACACGAACTTCGTATCCTTCTCGAGCAGTCCACACAGCGGCTTCATGATCGCAGAGAAGTCCTTGATGAATCTTCTATAAAAGCCCGCATGACCGAGAAAACTCCTCACGAATTTGACATTTGTGGGAGGAGGCAGTTTCTCGATTGCCACAATCTTTGCTCGATCCACTTCCAAACCTTTTGCAGAGACTTTGTGGCCAAGCACCACACCTTCCTTTACCATGAAATGGCACTTCTCCCAATTGAGCACTAGATTTGTCTCCTCACATCTGTGTAGCACTTGGGACAGATTGTGGAGACAATGGTCAAAAGAAGAACCAAATACGGAGAAGTCGTCCATGAAGAGGCTGCATTCAGAGCACGATAATCAATACATACTCGCCATCCCGTCACAAGTCTTGTTGCCACAAGCTCGTTCTTCTCGTCTCTAATCACTGTGACACGCCCTTTCTTGGATACCACTTGAGTTGGGCTAACCCACTCACTGTCTGATATAGCATAAATCATGCCTGCGTCTAATAACTTCAGGACTTCCTTCCTCACGACCTCTTGCATTGTCGGATTCAGGCGGCGTTGATGTTGCACCTTTGGCTTGTACTCATTCTCTAACAGGATTCGGTGCATACAAATCGAAGGGCTAACCCCCTTGATATCAGAAATAGTCCACCCAATCGTAGACTTATACTGTTTCAGCACAATCATCAGTTTCTACGACTCTTTCTCTGTCAGATCTGAAGAGACTATAACCGGACACGTCTCGTTATCGCCTAGAAAGGCACCTTCTAGAAAGGCATACTGAAGGTGGTCAGGTAACTCTTTCAATTCCACCTTGGGTGTGTTCTCTTCCTTCTTCACCACAACATCCTCTCCTCCAATCGGCTTCCTCACGTCTAAATAAGGCACTGACTCCTCGGGGAGGGCCTCGACTTTTTCGATGGCTTCAAGATACTCTAAAATCTCATCACACGCTTTATCGAGGTCCGAGGGTGAGAAAATCGAGTTCTGCATACAAAACTCTACCAGATCAGATGACTGTAACTGAGTGGTTGGCAGTTGCTCTATAACTCGACATTCATCCATCGTCTTCTCTTCAGGTTGCTTCATCGCATCATAAATAGAGATTTTCATCTCCTCATCAAAAACTAGAGGAAAATCGTGCATGGGGAGTTGGGGCGAGAGGCAATGGATGCCATATATATAGGCATAGGCGAAACCCTAATTTTCGCATCCAGCAGCCTCGCTTCGCGGCCGAGCTTGCGGGTAGGATTAATATATCCCTAGGGTTACTCTTTCAGTTATATTATCTCTTTTAGTATTTGTTTATTTATCTTTATTTGCTTTTGTTGATCTTGACTTTGAATTTAATATTCGAAGTCCCAAAACCTTTTCAAAACCAAATCTGTCTTTGGATAATGATGAATTATTGTTGAGTTAGCTTATGTGTTTTCGTGTTACAATCCCTATGGATACGATACTCGACTACCCTATCTACTTGCACGTTTTCGTGTTAGAAAAAGTAGCGATCAAATTTTGGCGCCGTTGCCGGGGATCGTTAAGATTATATAGGAATAACTTGATGATTTGGAATTATTAATTCAAGTTGTAAATTTATTTTATTTTTATTTCTTGCCGGATCTAATTTCTCCATTTCTCTCCAGGTAGTTTATGATCACAAGGTCTCAGGGACCTCCTGAGCCGTTGTTAGATCCAGAAATCGAGAATACCCAAAGGAGAAGGAGTCGAGAAAGAAGAAGGCAAGATATGGCAGCGAATCCGAACAACGGAGGTGTACCTCCCAACGGGGGTGTACCTCCGAGCAGTACTGCGCACGCCTCGCGAAATTTATTGAGATGCGGCGCGGTTGTGAACATGAGAATCCTTGTCGCCGCTCCAGAGGCAAGACCGTTGAACTACATGTATCGACCTCCCTTGAACAATTTCAAGGAGGCGGATGGGGCCGGTGAATGCGAACAATTTTGAGTTGAAGCCGCCCGATTAGCATGGTTCGAGGAGAGCGATTCGGAGGAGTGACAGAAGATCTGAATGCCCATCTCGAGACATACCTCGACATATGTGACACCATCAAGCAAAATAGGATGCCACAAGATACGATTCAGATGCGCATGTTCGGATTTTCTTTGCGCAATCAGGCGAAGGATTGGTTCAAGAGCTTGGACCGCACTGGGATAAACAGTTGGGGGAAAACTTTGCGAGAAGTTTCTCTCAAAATATTTTCCGTCGGCTAAAGCGTAGAAGATTATCGCCGAGATCTCCCACTTCTCCCAACTAGGAGATGAATCATTGTTCGAGTCATGGGAGAGATTTAGGGGCTTATTGAGAAAGTGCCCGCAACATGGATTCTCTAGAGTAGCGAGATCACGCAGATTCTATAGTGGGTGACCCCTCACACGAGGAGCATAGTGGATGCATCGGCAGGAGGATGCCTGTTGAACCGACGCGTGGAAGATGCTAGCAGGATTTCAGAAGAGATGACTGCTAATAACTATCAATGGCCTATGGAGAGGACACCTGTGGTAAAGGCAACTACCGTCGAAGGCGATTCCAAGTATGATAATCTTATGGAGCAATTCACCCTTTAGAGAAGTCAGTTCGAGAAAGAGAGGAAAGCAAAGGGGGTGGCCCACATAAATGCTGCAGAATCGGACATGAATGAAGCTGAGGACGTGAATTACATCAATCAGAGAAACCGTCCTAGGGAAAATCCGGCATACAATCCGAATAACAGAAATCATCCTAATTTCTCGTATGCCAACCCCAACAACTTTCAACAACCTCCGCCAGGCTTCTCAGTGCAGAATGGAATAATTCAAGAGGCGAAGAAGCAGAGTTTGGAGGACATGATGCAGCAATTGATTGTGAGCAACCAACAATTGGCGACACAGCATAATTCGTTTATAAGCAATACTGGGCATAAGATAACTCATCTGGAGTCCACTGTGACGGCTATGGGGAAGCATATGAAGATGATGGAAAATCAAATTAGTCAGATAGCCGCACAACAGAATGGGCAACACAAATCGGGCCAATTTCCGAGTAATACGGAGGTGAACCCTAAAAATCATTGTAATGCCATTCAACTGAGGAGTGGACGAGCTTACCAGAACCACCTGGGGCGAAACGACGAAGATGGAGCAAACAAGGAGGAACTCGCGACCGAGCTCACAACCGTGAGCCCGGCCACGAAAAACCAGGCATAACGTGTTCCAGAGAGGCTCGCGACCGACCCGAAGACCGCTAGGCCGACCGCGAGAAAATGGGCAGAGAGCTCTACCAATGAGTTAGCGACCGAGCAGGCGACCGCCAGCCCGGCCACGAAGAAGACCGCTGACGTAGCCCGTATGCCTAGCGACCACACTCGCGACCGTGAGGCATTCCCAATGAAGAAATATCCGACCTATACGCCTCCAGTTCCATTTCTGAGTCGGTTAGCCAAGCCCAAGTACGATGAGAAGCTGACCCGGTGTATGGAGATATTTCAAAAGGTGCACATCAACATTCCATTACTTGATGCACCCAGAGACATACCGGGATACGTGAAATTTCTGAAAGATGTTGTTGCCAATAAGAAGAAATTGGGGAAATTCGAGATGATAAATTTATCTCAAGAGTGCAGTGTTGTACTGCAAAAGAAGTTGCCGCTCAAACAGAAGGATCTAGGCAGCTTCACCATAGCGTGTGTCATTGGAGCGCAGACATTCTCCAAAGTTCTGTGCGACTTAGGGGCAAGCATCAATTTGATGCCGTTGTCCATATTCAATAGATTGGAGATTGAAGAGATCAAGCCGACCACCATTGCTCTCCAGATGGTAGACACATCGGTGACATATCCGAAAGGAATAGTGGAAGACGTGCTCGTGAAAGTTAGAGACTTCATCTTTCCAGCAGATTTCGTAGTTCTCGACATGCCAGATGATGGGAACACACCTCTTATTCTTGGGAGACCGTTCCTAGCTACAGGCAGAGCACTGATCGAGTTATGATGCGATGAAGCAACCTGAAGAGAAGACGATGGATGAATGTCGAGTTATAGAGCAACTGCCAACCACTCAGTTACAGTCATCTGATCGGTAGAGTTTTGTATGCAGAACTCGATTTTCTCACCCTCGGACCTCGATGAGGCGTGTGATGAGATTTTAGTGTATCTTGAAGCCATCGAAAAAGTCGAGGCCCTCCCCGAGGAGTCAGTGCCTTATTTAGACGTGAGGAAGCCGATTGGAGGAGAGGATGTTGTGGTGAAGAAGGAAGAGAACACACCCAAGGTGGAATTGAAAGAGTTACCTGACCACCTTCAGTATGCCTTTCTAGGCGATAACGAGACGTGTCGGTTATAGTCTCTTCAGATTTGACAGAGAAAGAGTCACAGAAACTGATGATTGTGCTGAAACAGTATAAGTCTGCGATTGGGTGGACTATTTATGATATCAAGGGGGTCAGCCCTTCGATTTGTATGCACCGAATCCTGTTAGAGAATGAGTACAAGCCAAAGGTGCAACCTCAACGCCGCCTGAAACCGACAATGCAAGAGGTCGTGAGGATGGAAGTCCTGAAGTTATTAGACGCAGGCATGATTTATGCTATATCATACAGTGAGTGGGTTAGCCCAACTTAAGTGGTATCCAAGAAAGAGCGTGTCACAGTGATTAGAGACGAGAAAAACGAGCTTGTGGTAACAAGACTTGTGATGGGATGGCGAGTATGCATTGACTATCGTGCTCTGAATGTAGCCTCTTCATGGATGACTTCTCCGTATTTGGTTCTTCTTTTGACCATTGTCTCCATAATCTGTCCCAAGTGCTACACAGATGTGAGGAGACGAATCTAGTGCTCAATTGGGAGAAGTGCCATTTCATGGTAGAGGAAGGTGTGGTGCTTGGCCACAAAGTCTCTGCAAAAGGTTTGGAAGTGGATCGAGCAAAGATTGTGGCAATCAAGAAACTGCCTCCTCCCACAAATGTCAAATTCGTGAGGAGTTTTCTCGGTCATGCGGGCTTTTATAGAAGATTCATCAAGGACTTCTCTGCGATCATGAAGCCGCTGTGTGGACTGCTCGAGAAGGATACGATGTTCGTGTTCACTAGTGATTGCTTGGGGGTGTTCGAGAAATTGAAGCAAGCTCTTATCTCGACTCCAGTTTTGGTCTCACCTGATTGGAGTCAACCATTCGAGCTCATGTGCGATGCTAGTGATTGGGCAGTGGGAGCCGTGTTGGGACAGAAACGAGACAAGTTGTTCAGAGTCATATATTATACAAGTAAGACACTCGACTCGGCTCAAATGAATTAAACCACCACGGAGAAAGAATTACTTGCAGTTGTCTATGCTTTCGACAAGTTTAGACCTTATTTGGTGGGCACCCACACTATTGTCCACACTGATCATGCCGCCATTCGTTACCTATTTAACAAGAAAGATTCGAAGCCAAGATTGGTAAGGTAGATTCTCCTTCTTCAAGAGTTCGACATGGAAATCAAAGATAGAAAATGATGCGAGAATGTAGTTGCAGACCACTTATCGAGATTAGAGAAGCCAGTCGAAGGAGAAGACAAGAGAATTGAGATCAAGGAGAACTTCCCAAACGAGCACATATTGAGCATCATTGATCATACACCATGGTTTGCAGATTTTGTGAATTACTTGGTGATTGGAGTGATACCTCCTTCATGCAGTCATCATCAGAAAAAGAAGTTTCTCCACGACGTCAAGTTCTATTATTGGGACGATCACCATCTCTACCGCCGATGTGCCGATGGTTTGATACGTCGCTGTGTTCCCCAAGGAGAATGAGAGAACATAATCCACGAGTGCCACAGTTCTTTAAATGAAGGACATTTTGCAGCGGCCAAGACGGCAACAAAGGTTTGCCAAAGTGGTTTTTATTGGCCTTCGATCTTCAAGGATTGCCAAGAGTTTGTGAAACGATGTGTCAGCTGTCAACGGATGGGAAACGTCACGAAGAAAGATGAGATGCCAAAGAAGAGCATCATGGAAGTGGAATTATTTGATGTGTGGGGAATCGACTTTATGGGTCCGTTTCTCATGTCTTGTGGTTTCACCTACATCTTGCTAGCTGTGGAGTACGTATCACGATGGGTGGAGGTGATTCCTACAGCCATTAGCGACTCCAAGGTTGTCATCAAGTTTCTACATAAAAATATTCTGACTCGATTTGGGGTGCCTAGGGCGTTGATCAGCGATGGAGGGTCGTATTTCAACAACAAGTGGCTAGGCAATGTCTTAGCAAAGTATGGCGTGAAGCATAGAGTCACCTCCCCATATCATCCGCAGGCGAATGGGAAAGATGAAGTCGCCAACCGAGAGATAAAGAGAATTTTGGAAAAATCGGTTGTCCATAGGAAGGATTGGGCCAAGCAATTAGATGATGCTCTTTGGGCCTACCGGATTGCCTACAAAGCGCCTATAGGTCTATCTCCATATCAACTGGTATTTGGGAAATCTTGCCATTTGCCGGTTGAATTGGAACACAAAGCTTATTGGGCCACAAGGAGAATCACCATGGATTTTAAGGAGGCCGGTTTGATGAGAGGTGAACAATTGTTGGAGCTCGATGAATGGTGGAACGAAGCTTTCGAGAACTCCCGGATATACAAGGAAAGAGCCCAAAAATTCCACGACCTTCTCATTTGTCCCAAATGATTCTCTCCGGGTAATGAAGTCTTGCTATACAATGCCCGACTCCGTCTCTTCCCTGGAAAGTTGAAATCGAGATGGTCGGGGCCATATACCGTCTACCGAGCACATGCCAATGGGAGCTATGGATTGCTAGACTCGAGTGGCAACATTTTCAAGGTGAACGGACAATACCTCAAATCCTACTTCAAGTCACACTTCAACCGCGAAGTCAAGGTGACCAAGCTAAATGAACCATGATGAAAGGTAACGTCGAGCTAGCGACGAAAAATCTAGCACTGGTTGGGAGGTAACCCAACGTATTTACCCGCTTTATGTTTTCTTGTTTTTCTTTGTTTTTGTCGTGTCTTGTTGGTCGTTTTTAGGTCCCAAAGTATATTTGCTTTTATTAAAAAAAAAAGGGACGTTTAGCTACCACCCTCGCGACCACGAGGGTGGCCGCGAAAAATCGGGCAGAATGTATTTGCACAACTTGGACGCCACTAGCGACCACCCTTGCGACGCGAGGGTGGCCGCGTGAATCTGGGCAGAGAGTCTTCGGCAGACCTTGCGACCTTGCTCGCGACCGCGAGCTCGGCCACGAGGACCGACCCGCCCCGCGCCCGGCCATCAACCCGAGTATTTTTCACACTTATTACCCTCTTTCACCCATTTTTACATGCACACACACACACACTTGCAGCAAAAGAACTCACCCTCAAGCATTATCACCCCTGGTTCTTCTTTTTCTTGTGCTTTCTACGTAATTTCCACTCAAGGTATGCTACATTTCCTTAATTCTTCTTAGCTTTACGCTTTATAGCATGAATTAGAAGGGTTTTACCTGTTATATCTTCTTGTTGTGGATTATTAAAGTGTTGAGGAACTAGAACCTATTTGGCTAGATTTACATGGTTTTGGAGTATGATTCTTACAATGTTAGGTATAATGGTTTTCATGAACATGTATTGTGGAAGGAATTGACCTACATTGTTGATTTGGGGGTTCAAAATTCTCGAACCCTAGTCGTCGATCGCGATCGCGATCGAGCTCATGTCATGAGCCCGGCCGAGAAGCTTCCGCGGTCATGGATTAGTGCTAGCATCCACCGCGACCATGAGGATAGCATGGCAGCCCTTAAATCGTTTTCACGTGTTTTTTAGTTTGTGTGTGCGTTTCTTCCCCTTGTTTTACCTTATAAGATCATATGTTAGTATGGGGGGAGGAATTTTACTAAGTTCAAGTTCGAGGGAGCTATATTTTGTTATGGGTTGACATTTACATTGAATTTCTTTTTAATAATTACATGAGCTAATTTTGAAATATCTTTAGGTAGATTATGTCGCGTTCATCCAGAAGCAAGCGCAAGGGCAAGGAGGTTGTTTCATCGTCTCACGACGAACAACATGATGAGTTCCACCCCGAGTCTTTTGGGGTGCAACTGCCGAATCCCTCATCAAGGGACCGTTGGAGGAGATTGGTGCAGCTGAAGCACAGACACTCGAGATTCATGTGCATCGATACTTGCCAAGCAATGGGGATAGCCAACGACGTAACGTGGCTAGCCGAGAGAGCCGGTCTGTACTCTATTATCACAGCAAACTATCTGACCTACCCGACCCTAACTCTGGAGTTTCCGTCGATCGTCCATGTCCACAAGACAGAAGGGTCGCCAAACTACATTACATTCCAGTTGGACAACGAGCCCCGACGGCTCTCAGTGGATGAATTGAACGCCATCATCGATGGCGCCCCTGATGGCAAATACATCGGGGATTTAGAGAACTCGCTCAGCAGATGTGGTCGTTGTTCGTGGACACAGCAGTCGAGCAAACCCCGTACTATGACGCCTAAAGGGCGAAGGCAAGTTCGATACGGAATCTGGTGATCCGCTACTTCCACCGCCTCATCACCTTCACCATTCATGGCCACACTAACGCCAGCACTGTCTTCTCCCAAGACATAAGTCTTCTGATTGGTGCTGCGACAGGACAGAAGATGCACACCGGCATGTTCCTCGCCCAGCACTTCCAAATGCAATCAGAGATTTCGGGGAATACAAGGATATGCATTGGAGGATTCGTTACCCCTATTGCCGATTTTTTTCAGGTGACGATTCGCGAAAATCCTATCTCTCAGGATATTTTCCTGGACAAGCCCTATTACGTCCAGACGTTACTGAAAAGACACCCCAGCCGTCACCTATGGCTGCTCTACGATAAGAACTGCCAGTCTATATTTCGCCAGCCCCACACAGATCTCACTAGTTTAAGCGGATTTAGGCAGCCAGAGGCCAATTGGAACTTGAGCTCACGTGTTCACTACGGATGGGCTCAGTGTTTGGTATGAATTTGTGCTGATTCTTGGTATTTTTTTGCATGTTGTCTTCATTAGTTTATCCCATTTATGCCGTTAGTTCGATTATTATTTATCGTTTCGGACTTACTTGGTTCGTTTCAATGTTTTACAGAAAATCGGCATTAAATAGGATGAAATGAATCTACCAAGGATCAAGTATAATGAAGAGCATCGCGATAGGAGTTCATAGGCGAAAGCGGATCCTAATTTGGAGTTGGACGAAGGAGAAGCGAGGCAATTGTTGAAGTCGCAGACGGCCTCGCCGCATGGCCGACATCCGCGCACACACGCCGCGCCAGCGCATCCGGCATCCTCCGTCGCGCCGCCGCACGCCCACCCATGCGCTGAACTCCGGCTCACCTCTAGCGCGTTCCCAATTTCACTCGTGCGTTCGAGTGCGCTCGCTCACCGCGACGCGAGCGCCGCCGCGCACATCCGCTCGCTCACTAGCCGCCACGCCCGCCCGCAAGACGCACGCCTCCGCAGCGCCGCAGACGACCAGCGCCGGCTCACTCGGGCGTGCATTCCAATTTACTCGCACGCTCAGAGTGAGTGCTCGCTCGCCAGCCGCGCCTCGCCGCCTGCTCACCCGACGCTTGCAGCGCCATCTCATGTGCTGCTCGTTCCAACCGGCGCTCAATGCCTATATATATATCGTTATTTAGGTTATTTCGGAGTTGGATTTTACATATTTTCTTCATTTTCTTCGCCATCGCGCCGCTGGAACAAAGATCGACCTGTTCTTCAATTTTAGTCAATTCAGACATTGGTTTAACATCCTGTAATCGGTACTTAGTTCTCTTCAATTTTATTTACGGATTCTTGCAATACCTTGTGTGATTTTGGATTTGAATTGAGAGTAATTTATCAGTATTTTGTTTCGATCGTTCTTGATCGTTTCATCTACGTATTGATTCATCCCGCTTGTATTTAATTCTGTTTTGTTGGGCTCTTGATCGATTCTTGCTTTCCGGTTTTAATAATCAATTTTATGCAAGTGGAGTTGAACTCGATTTCATGATTAATCGTTCTTCGTTGAATCTCATCGTTTCTTGTTTGGAGATCTTATTTAATTGCTTTTGATTTGTTTCCCGATTAGTGTTTAGTAGTTTATCATCTAGGGTTTGACAACCTCTAGTTTAGATCTATTGCTTAATTAGTTTAGCTGGGATTGACAAACCACGGCTTAGGTTTCTTTGTTTGATTCTCGTATTTGAATTCTCGTATGTCTCAAAAACTCATGTTGGTATTAGAGTGTTTAGGATTTAATCGTTTTCGGGAGCAACACTAACATTAGGCCTGTTAAGTTTTCCTTGAGAGACGACTAGGTTAACTTTCCTACTATAACACCTAAATGCGATTGCGAGTCAATTGAGAGTATACTTTTGGTTGAACAAATTTTGGCGCGTTCTGCGGGACTATATTAGGGCACCAAGCCTATTTTGCTCCAAAATCACGAAGTTCGGCTGCGCCTCCCTCGTATTCACCTTCTCCCACCGGCGTTTTCCGTGCCAGCGCCGGCTCGTTCGGTGAGCGCCTGTTCTCCTCCGCCCGCCTCCACAGTAGCTGCCGTCTCGCGATCTCCACACGCCACCTTTGGCGTTCTTCACCGGCAGAACCACGAACGCCCGCTCCGCGCGTTCCCGCGCCCTCTCTCTGCGTTCCTCACGAACGCCCACTCCGCCGCATTCCAAGCGTCCTCTCGGCCAGCGTTCCTCACGAACACCCGCCCGCCGCGTTCCAACCGCGCCCGCTCAGCCGGCGTTCGCCTGAGCCGGCGTTCGCCTGTGCGCCCACTCGCCCAACGCGCGCCTTTCCCTCCGCGCCAGCCATCCGTCTCCTCGGTAGTAGCGCTTTCCGGCGTCGGCTCACCTGCCGTTTGCTCGCGCCCTCGCGCACCTCACGCGCCGCACACACACCCTTGACTCCTCGCTTTCGGTTTGCTCAAGACGCCGCCGACATGCCCCTCTCCCTAAGCTACTGCTCACCGACCATCCCAAGTTACTTCCTAGCATTTCTGAAGCATGGTTCACACAAAAAATCCTCTCGCCTCTTTGGCGAAACGAGCAAGAACTGTTGAAGGTGCTTCGGGATCGGGTGAACAACCCGAAGATCTGAGGCGAACTACAATGCCCCGTTCGTGATTTTACGCCCAAGAAGGTATCTTTTACTCCGTTATTGGTTCGAAGATATCGATCACCCACGTTCGTTTGATTGGAATATTTTAGCTTCATTGGGTGTTGATGGATCTGTGAAACGATATTTGAAATTATGGGGTCTGCTTGGTTTGGCAACTAGGGAACCAGAAGATGGTTTTAAGAATATTGTTAGGGAGTTTTGTGCGACACTAGAGCCCGATGATGATTTTAAGTCCGCATTCAGCCGGTTGGGGAGGCGAGATCGCTATTACACCTAAGGTCATGCGTGATGTTTTGAGTTTTCATACTAGCGGTTTTACGATGTACCAAGAGATTTTCCTCTTCTTTGAGACATGGAGGATTTTAACCGGTTTTGACAATTGGTCATCGCCAGCACTTCTAGTGCCTTTATTTAGACCCCGCTTTGGTTATAGCTCATAAGTTCTAGCGTACAACCTAACAGGGAAAGAGCAGCCAATAAAGTGAGTGCTCAAGAGCTTTCCTCTTGTGGTGTCTGTGAATAACAAGAAAGTTTATAACACCTTCTTATGGCGCCGATTTGAGTTTATGAGGCGGCACCGTAAGGCCAAACTCTCCTCGAGCCAATACCCCTTCATTCTAGCCAAGTATTTTGTGGGAATCACTAGTGAAGATGGTCCTATTTGGGCTCAAAGGTCATCGAGAATATTCCAATCACTTCGGTGATTTCCGGTTGATTGCTTGACCGGAAACTTTGCTTCCTTATGAAGCACGACGTACTATCAAGAGTATATCACGTTCGGCAGAACCAACCGTGCGGGTCTATTGTTGGTACCGCCACCCCGATGGATGAAGATGTCCCGAGGATCCGGGTACGGCGGGAGAGGCGGGACCTCGTGACACTCCTTCCGGCTTTCCCTCCTCCCATCGGGCCCCACGCGGCGCCGGTGACCTTAGGGCGCATTTGATTCCAGCTTTGGCGGTTCAGAGCCACTTCACGCGATTTGGGGACTTTAGCTCCTCACGAATCGAACTTTGAGAATATCGACAGATGGGTCGACAATTCACAGAGTTCGGCCAATCTTCGACCCGTGGTTTCGGAGAGTTCCGTATTGAGGTATATCGGTGTCTTGACGCCCAAATCGCCGATTCAACGCCTTGATCAATCTTCACGGCGTTTCAGATTTCCGTCAAGATGTTTACCGCGTTTAGACACCCATGAGCGACATTTGGGCGACCTTCAAGCCCAGATGGGACCTTTGGTCCCTATCCCACAAAGCCTCTCCACCACCACCACCACTATCACGGACCAACGGTGAAGCTTCTTTGTTGGAGAGTATATATATATTTCCTTATTTCTTTTGCTCTCGTCCTTTTTTTGGTGGTTCGTTGTTTTCCTTTTGTGGTTTGTTTGTTTTCCTTATCTTTTCTGGTGCTTGTTGCAGGACTATCCTTGGAACTCGATGTCCGCCCGACCTCCTTTTCTCTCAGCTGTTATCAGGGAAGTCTCGTTCTCTTTTGGCCTTATTTTGTTGTTCATGTTTAGAGCTCTGGGGACAGTGCTCATCTATGTGTGGGGGAGTTGTTGATGATATGTTGTATATGTTGTGCTCGGGGTATGTGCATGATTGACACCATGGATCTATGCTTACTTTGGTATCTTGTGCTCAAGTTTTTGTCTATACGAATAAGTTAGGATTGTGATTTGTGCACCTGAACTCTGTGGTATTGGTCGAACCTTGATGTGTTCCCGTTTATCTTGTTGTTACGTTTTTGAAGTGCAATGTGAATTGACGGGGTTGTGAGAATTGATCTTAAATCAAGGGTTATTGATGTGATTTGTCCGACTAATGTTAGGGGGAGTGTTAACAGTGTGGTTACCTATATACTTGTTTCTTTAAAAAAAAATATATAAAAAAAATAAAATAAAAAATATCTATGTTTTTATGTGAGATTGTTGAAATGGAGGATGAGATTCTGCCCCTCTTTCTCGTAAATTGAGAAATAGGCATGGGAAACCACGATAGGAGACTCGAGTTCATCGAGAATTCACCTTTCGACCATTGTTCCAAAATCTGTTAAGACTTTCTATGTTTATTGTTGAGATTATATAAATGGAGGATGGAATTCTGCCCCTCTTTCTCGTAAATTGAGAAATGGGCATGAGAAACCACGATAGGAGACTCGAGTTTATCGAGACTTCACCTTCGAACATTGTTCAATATCATTAATATTTTCTTTGTGTTCTCAAAAGAAACTTGTTGCTAAAGGTAACCATTTTAGTTAATTTACCCTAACGGAGAGTTGGGTGCGAGCAAAATGATCCTCTTGTTTATTTGACTTTCTCACAATCTTAGATTTTTTCGCATTAACTTGATTACGTATTCATCATGTTGGGGAATTTCAAATAGAGGTTTGATTGATTGGATTAAGAGTTAAAGTTGCATGAGTTATTTTTCTACTCTTGTTAGTATAGACTTTGCTTGAGGACAAGCAAATGCATAAGTGTGGGGAGTTGTTTGGTATGAATTTGTGCTGATTCTTGGAATTATTTTGCATGTTGTCTTCATTAGTTTATCCCATTTATGCCGTTAGTTCGATTATTCTTTATCGCTTCGGACTTACTTGGTTCGTTTCAATGTTTTACCGAAAATCGGTATTAAATAGGATGAAATGAATCTACCAAAGATCAATTATAATGAAGAGCATCGCGATAGGAGTTCATAAGCGGCGGATCCTAGTCGGAGTTCGGACGAAGGAGAGCGAGACAATTGTTGAAGTCGCGACGCCCCGCCGCATGGCCGACATCCCGCGCACACGCCGCCGACGCGCCGCGCGCACGCCAGCGCGTCCAGCATCCTCCGTCCGCGACGCCGCGCGCCCGCCCGCGCTGAACGCGGCTCACCCGGCGTCGTTCCCAATTCACTCGCGCGTTGGAGTGGCGCTCGCTGCACGCGAAGCGCCGCCACAGCACCTTCGCTCGCTCACTCGCCCGACGCCCGGCGCCAGCGCGCCGCCAGCGCCTTCGCGTGCACGACCAGCGCGGCTCACTCTGGGCGACGTTCCCAATTTACTCAGCGCTGAGTGGAGCGCCGCCTCCGCCCTCGCCTCGCCCAAGGCTCGCCCGCAGCTTGCGCATCTCTCTGGCCGCTCGGCCAGTCTCCCTCGCCCACGCGCGCTCGTTTTCAGCCGGCGCTCAATGCCTATATATATATCGTTATTTAGGTTATTTCGAGTTGGGATTTTCGTATTTTTCTTCGTTTTCTTTCCCCATCGCTACCGTTGGAACAAAGATCGAAATTGTTCTTCAATTTTAGTCAATTCGGACATTGGTTTAACATCCGTAATCGGTACTTAGTTCTCTTCAATTTTATTTACTGATTCTTGCAATACCTTGTGTGATTTTGGATTTGAATTGAGAGTAATTTATCGATATTTTGTTTAAATCGTTCTTGATCGTTTCATCTACGTATTGATTCATCCTGCTTGTATTTAATTCCTGTTTTGTTGGGCTCTTGATCAGTTCTTGCTTTCCGGTTTTAATAATCTGAATTTTATGCAAGTGGAGTTGAACTCGGATTTCATGATTAATCGTTCTTCGTTGAATCTCATCGTTTCTTGTTTGGAGATCTTATTTAATTGCTTTTGATTTGTTTCCTGATTCCGTGTTTAGTAGTTTATCATCTAGTGTTTGACAATCTCTAGTTTAGATCTATTGCTTAATTAGTTTAGCTCGGGATTGACAAACCACAGCTAGGTTTCTTTGTTTGATTCTCGTATTTGAATTCTCGTATGTCTCAAAAACTCATGTTGGTATTAGAGTGTTTAGGATTTAATCGTTTTACGTGAGCAACACGAACATTAGGCCTCATTAAGTTTTCTTTGAGAGACGACTAGGTTAACTTTCCCTACTATAACACCTCGCGATTTATCATGAGTCAATTGAGAGTATACTTTTGGTTGAACACTCGGTAAACGCGCAAGGTGAGATCGAGGAGCAGACAAGAAGAGGAAAACAGGTAGGGCGCAGGGCAGGCGGCACATTACACCCACAACCCGTTCAAGGCGATCCCGAGATTTATGAGTGTTTGGATCGCATAGACGGTCGTCTCGACCGCATCGGCGGGAGTATGACCTCCATGATGGCCCAACAAGAGCCTCCTCGCCCAACACCAGCGCATCAAGAACACCAACGTCAAATGTTGGAGATGATGCGACAATGGGGTCGATGGCGAGATTCTATCCGCCGGAGAATGGCGGCATATGAGGTAAGGTCTCTACCAATCACTCTTTTCTGCAAACCTTATTGCCTCCATTTCATACTTTTAAGTAATAAGTTTGGGGGGGAGTATACAAGTTTGATTTGGTTAAGAGCCCTTTTTATGTTTTACTTTGTCTTGTAAAGTTTTTATATTTTGGGGCTTTTGTCGTGTCTTTTGTTTTTGTTTTTGTTTTTGTTGTTGTGTCTGTTGATCAACAAGTTTAAGTGAAATGTGTTAATCCATGTGGCCAATGATGATAAAAATTTTCTGAAAAATATGTTGATAGTGCACATGAAGTGTTAGAAAATGACGCATGGATGACTTGAGATTGATTAGCTTGTTGTTTTTCACCATTTTATTAAACCGTGAGACTTGAACTTCACTGTATAAACATCTTGTTACAGTTTCTTTTAATTGTGTGATATCGTGCATGTAATCATCTTCTAGAACTTACCGTGTTTTCTGTGTCGATGCTGTTGGATTTGTATACTGAAAGCGGTTTGGTTGAGCTTATATACAATGTTTCTGTTACCACTATTACAATCTCCTATCGATTTGAATACTTGATTGCATATATCGTGTCCCCTTATCTCATATATAAGTTAGATCATACGGTGTGTAGAAGATCACGAAGTGCAGTATGATTGGTCAAGTTTAATGAGATATAAAAGTTTCACGGCTAAGGCGACTTAAGGACGAGTTGTCGATTTAGGCTGCGGTATAGATAAGAAGTGACTTGACTTAGTTGCTTGTCTATGCTGGTACGTCTCTGACGTATTGAAGGATCACAGTGAGATGAGTTCTTCTTTCTGACCGTCGTGAAGAACCAAGATCTCGGTGACTTACGATAATCTAAACCTCGATAAGGTATTAGGTGAGTATGAGTTCTTGACCATCACTTTGACTTGTTATGAGTGAGGGTTATATGTTCTAACCAATATTCTCCGCATCTTGGGTGGTGGCGGTGCTTGTATGTCACGCTAGTTATTCAGTCGAGTAACCGTATCCGTTTAGGATGATGGCGTCCCTTAAGGAGCTCAAAGGTTTATTGTACTAAACCCTGCGAGTTGAGTTAGCTCAAGTACAATAATAAGGTTGAGTGGTACTACTTAAGGAAATAAGGATATGTCGTTTAGCGATCAGTTGCTAGAAATGATTAATGGACGTTCGATATCTTAAATACGGGATTCGTAATGTCTAAGTGCAAGCCCGACTCAACCCGGTAATAAAGGGGTAAGTCAACATTCTTTCTCTAGTGGCATGATCGAATGTTTATAAATTAATTTATGTTACAGGTGAACATAAGATAATTAATTTATTTGAGGCCCATCTTTATTCCTTGCATTTGATCCTGGTCTGGCCCATCGAAGCCCATAACCTTGCGGGAAATCAGGCGCCCTATAGCTCTCGAAGGCAAGATTTTATTCTCTTTATCCACAAGGATATAATTATATTTATGGAATATGCATAGATCCTTTCCATATAAGATTATGGTAATAATCTTGAGAGTATGGAAATAATCTAAGAGTATGGAAATAATCCTAAGAGTATGGAAATAATCCTAAGTGTATGGTAATATTCCATATAGGATTATGGTAATATTCCATATAGGATTATGGTAACATTCCATATAGGATTAAGGTAGTGCATTATAAATATAAGGTATGAGATAATGTCTAAGATGAACTCACAAATTACAAGCAAGAATTTTCGCCACCCTCATAGTCTTGAGAGTTTTCGAAAATTGTGAGAGCTCGGGTGATTTTTTGGTGTATTCTCCATAGCTCGTCCTCACTCGGCGTTGGAGTTTGGGTATCCGGGATACAGTCGGAAGGTCAAAGCACGAGTCTCGACCGTTCAATCGATTCATCCGTTCGTTCCACCTCGGCGGATCCAAAGGTAAACACGTGTAAACCCCAGCGTGTTGCGATTTAATTATATAGACGCATGCTAGGTTTATAATCAATGTATGGTGAATTAAACACCCAAGATGGATCCTCGGGTGAGGTTAACACGTTTTCCTACATTGGTATCGAGCACGGGATCGAATCTTGGCTCTGTTGGATTAATTCACGTTTGATTATTCGTGCGTTATTATAATTGTGGATTTGTCGTTCATCGTGGCTCGTTTGTTTTGTTGGTTTTGTTTTACACCACGAGAAAATCCGTGGTTAGATTAGATTTTATTATGTAAGTCTTATACGTAAAGAAGAGCGAAGGCGAGCGAGCGAAGAGCTAAACGACGGGAAAAAGCAGTAGCTCGGCGGTCTTACGGGTGGTTTCGCGAGTGAGTCGCGGTCGCTATAAGCGATCGCGAGGGCTGCGGCGACGAGCCGCGCGTTCTCGCGAGATCCTGGCGCTTAGCGAGCGAACTTCGCGATCGCGAGGATTACCGCGAGGCGCGGCCGTCGCGAGCTAGCGGGCGACGGGCGCGCGTTCGTTGGCGAAACCCGGCGGCAGACGACTTCATGATCGCGGTATGGCGGCGGGCGGCGATGTCTCGGCGGGCGTTCGGCGCTTGGGCGTGGCGCGCGCAGCGTGCTCGACGGTCGCGGTCGCGTTAGCGACCGCGAGGCAGCCCGCGAGGAGCACGCGGGCAGGCGTGAGGTCGGGGCGCGGGCGGGCTTTGCCCTAGCGCGGCCCAAGACATTTTGGGCCGACCCGGCCCGCACCCGTTTTCAGAGATTCCGGCCGTGCCCGTGCACGCGAGGCCCGGTGTTGAATCCGGTCCGTGCCCGTGCACGCGAGGCCCGTTTTCAAGTTTAAATCATGACTTTGTAAATCTATGTAATAGATTAGATTTAATTGTGCGGGTTTCACGATTGAGCGCGATGAGCGTTTTATTTTATTTTTATCGTTCATATGCATGTCGTGGATGTTTAAATTATGCGTTAGCATGCTATGTATGTTTAAATTACGTTGACAAACCTTTAAGTGTTTTACGAATTGGATGCGCATAGTAAGCATGCTAGGTTTATCGCGTTTATCAAGCATATTTTAGAATTTCATGAGCATGTTTTACATGTTGAGTTCTATGAAAAGCATGCTAGGATTACGTGATCTGCATGGACAAACCTTTTGAATAAAAAGACTAAGCAAGCAACCCGACAAATTAATTTTTCAAATTAAAATGTCAAGACCTCCACTTTTGATCTCTAAACAAAGTGAGACGCACCGTGAGTGGCGATCCACACGCGTGGCTTGCTTGCACTGCTTATCATAAGTTTGTTAGATGAGATTTCTAAATAAAACTTTTAAATCTATTGAGAAGTGGGAGTTTCATGTGGCGATCACCACAGCGTGGCTTGCATGTGCGATTTTCATAAGTTCTCTAGTGATAGATATAAAATGAGATAACAAAAGAATTTGAATTGGAGCGGTATGGTCCGGTGAGTATACCAATTCTAAGAATTCATCTTCTGTTGTTAAAATTGTGGTCATGCTTAGACATCACATCAAGTACAACTTCATGAAGTCCCTTCTTGTGATAGTGATGTGGTCTAGTAAGGTCCAATCATTAATTTCATTTGTCATAAGGATAAGTTGACATGGATTGAAATTAAGCGACTAAAAGGTATATTTTAGTGCCGTCGTGGGGGGTTCATGTGTAGCGTCCACGCGCGTGGCTTGCATATGGGATTCCTTGGGCGATTGGAGGTTTCAATTAATATTGTTTTATCAAAGGTTACAATATTATTGTTACGAATTATTTGCGATCGTATGCTTATGTGTTTTACATTATCGTCTCGGATATGTCTCTTACGCCCGATTATCAATATGCTCGCACAAAATCTGTTATCCGGTCCAAATTTTATCGAGTGGAAGCGAAACATGGAATATGTTCTTATCGTTGAAGAACACATGTTTGTTCTCACTACTCCTAAACCCGATGCCCTTATCGACGATCGACTAATGAGCAATGACGAGTCAAGCGGACTTTGGAATAAGTCAAACAATATGGCTAAATGCTATATGATGACTACGATGTCAAAGGCTTGCATTGCAAACATCGATCCATGGTGACGCGACCGATATTTGGTCGAGTCTCGAGAGTAAGTTTGGGCGATCGGATCGGACGATCCGCTTCCACACAATGAGAGAGATCTTGGCGTGTAAGATGGAAGAAGGAAGTTCGGTCCATGAACATGTCTCCACATGACTCATCTCATGGATAGTCTTGATCGGTTGGGAGGAGGTATTGACGGCGGCCGAGGTCGATATCATCCTCAATACACCGCCCAAGTCTTTTGAGAACTTTCGGCGTGAATGCGATCATGAGCAAGACCGAGTTTACACTTAGTCGGTTGCTTAATGATCTCGTTCTTTGCGGAAGGAGTTATGGGAAAGGAGCACATGCTCTTGCTAGCACATCTAAGGGCCCAAAATTTCCGTTGCAAAATGGAAATAGAAAAGGGTGCCAAAGGTGGTAAAGGCAAGGAAATAGTGGGAGTAATGGGAGCAAGAACATGGTTGCCAGGAGGCTTGAAGAAGCCGAAGGAGAAGCAAGTGCTTCAAGTGCGGCAAGGCCCGGGCATTGGAAGGCCAAGTGCCCTATGCTCAAGGCTCAGTCGCCGTTTGCTTTAATGTGAAACATGTTTAGCGACTTGTTCTACCCATTCTTGGGTAGTAGATCTGGTATGGCCGATCATGTTTGTTACACCTTGCGGGGGTTCCCGCGGACAAGGGAGGCTGTTTGATGGCGAGATAACGATCTCCATGGGCAACGCGCTAAAGTCGGCTGTTGCGGTTGGAGATGTTTCTTTATGTTTTGGGACAACAGTTTTAGTTTTGAAAGGCGTTTTATATGTGCGGATTTTGTGAACCTTGTTCTGTTTCAAATTATTTACTCATGGATATTACTCGTTATTTTTGATAGTGGTGTTTCTATCATAAGAAATGACGAAGTTATCGTGTTGGCACCTTATATAATTAAGCTTTATACTATTTACGCAAAACATAATACCTATAACTATGTTGCATCTTCATCAAACCCTAAAAGAAAGTTTTCTTCGCAAGATGACTCTACTTTTCTCTGGGCATCTTAGATTAGGTCACATCAATCTAAATAGGATCCAAAGACGGCTAAGAATGGAGCGTTGGGTAATCTCACGGTTACTCCGTTCCCAGTCTGCGAATCCTATATAGAAGGTAAGATGTCGACCAGACCCTTCAAAGCGAAGGGTTATAGAGCCACAGAAATGTTGGAGTTAGTCCATTCGACCTGTGTGGACCGATGTCCACACAAGCTCGTGGAGGGTGCAGTATTTTGTCACTTTCATTGACGATTACTCGAGTGCGGATACATATACCGCTTCACCGAAGTGCGAATGCTTTGAGAAATTCAAAGAGTTTAAAGCGGAAGTGGAGACGAAGCTAGGTAAGAGTATCAAGTCGCTCTGATGTCGATCGCGGTGGCGAATACCTCGAGAACGAGTTTATGGACTATATAGTGAAGTGTGGGATTACATCCAAATAAGATTTCACCGGCACACCTGACAAAATGGTGTGTCGGGCGAAAAATAGGACTCTTTTGGAAATGGTTAGATCTATGATGAGTTATGCTACATTGCCTATTTCGTTCGGGATATGCCTTAGAGACAGTGCATACTTGCTAAATCTAGTACCGTCCCAAGTCGAAAAGACCCTTTCGAGTTGTGGTTTGGGCGAAGCCCGATTTAAGCCACATAAGGATATGGGGCGATCCGGACATGTCTTTGAACAAGAAGGCGACAAGTTGGAGGCTAGATCCGGCGCTTGAGGCGTTTATTGGCTATCCTAAAGGAACGAAGGTGGTTTATTCTATAGTCCTAAGGATCGGAAGGTCATTATTAGCACTAATGCTCGATTCTTAGAAGAGGACTACATGAAAATCATAAGTCCAAAGTTGAAATCATTCTTCAAGAATTAGAAGATGATCGTATTCCACCACCGATTAGGCCAAAGGTGCGAGATGTCGAGTTCAGTGGGAGGATCGACACGGATACTTGAAATTGAAGTGGGTCGAGTTCCACTGGAGATACCGACCGTCATAAGTGGTACCTACACAAGTTGTGCAAGTTAGAGAACCACAAGTATCTGCACCCACCGTTGCCATTATGCTCAGTAGAACCTCGTCGTAGTGGGAGGGTTGTTCGTCAACCCGAGCGATTTATGTTCGTGGGTGAATCTTCGGATTTAGTCCCAGCAGACGAACATGCAATAATCGACCCATGGACATACAAGGAGGCAATACAAGATATTGATGCAAGATCATGGCACACCGCTATGGACTTAGAAATGGAGTCCATAACGGCTATGGATGTATATGAAAAGACACCTCTACCAGATGGCAAGGAAGCCATAGGTAGTAAGTGGATATACAAGAGGAAGAGAGATTCCGATGGAGAGATTTCGGCTTTTAAAGCCAGGCTTGTGGCGAAAGGGTACACTCAGATTGAGGGCATCGATTTCGATGAGACCTTTTCGCCTGTAGCAATGCTCAAGTCCATCAGAATTCTTCTAGCCATAGCAGCCCACTTGAACCTAGAGGTTTGGCAAATGGATGTTAAAACCGCTTTTCTAAACGGTTACCTTGAGGAAGGTAGAGACATCTATATCGCAACACGAAGGTTATGTGGTAAAGGGTGAAGAGCATCTAGTATGGAAGCTTAAGAAGTCCATTTATGGACTTAGCGAACCTCCCGATCATGGAACTTACGCTTTGACGAGGTGGTAAAGTCCTATGGATTTACCAGTTGCCTAGCGAGAGTTGTGTGTATCGGTTAGATGTCAACAGTGATGTGGTATTTCTTGCACTTTATGTAGATGACATCCTTCTAGTTGGCATCAACGTGAAGTCATTATCGGCGTAAAGAGTTGGCTATCCGATCAGTTTCAAATGAAAGACTTAGGAGATGCAGCGTACATTCTTGGGATCAAGGTTTACCGAGATCGCAAGAAGAAAATATTGAGCTTATCTCAGGCGTCTTACATTGATACTGTGATTACTCGTTTTAGTATGCAGACCGCCAAGAAAGGATTGCTACCTTTCAGACATGGCGTTCCTTTATCTAAAACGCAGTCACCTATGATTGCAAAGGAGATAGAGGAAATGAGACAAGTTCCTTCACGCCCGCCGTAGGAAGTCTCATGTCGCAATGCTATGCACGAGACCCGATATCTGCTATGCGGTAGGCATAGTAGCTAGATATCAGTCTAACCCTGGACAAGCTCATTGGACTGCAGTAAAGCATATACTCAAGTACCTGAAAAGGACTCGAGATTATAGGCTAGTTTACCATGCGAGATAGTCTAATGCCTGCGGGTTATCTGGACTCGGATTTCCAAGTCGACCGTGATGAGAAAAAGTCGACCTCGGGCTATGTGTTTACCTTGGGAGGTGGAGCCGTATCTGGCGGAGTGCAAAGCGGCGATGCATTGCGGACTCTACCATGGAAGCGAATATGTAGCCGCCGGAGGCTTCTAAGGAGGCTGTATGGTTCAAGAACTACCTCATGGATCTAGATGTGGTACTGGTTTGCCCAAGAGTATCATAGTTTCTTGTGATAACTCGGTGCGATGCAAACTCGAAGGAACCACGGACCCACAAGGCGACCAAACACATAGAGAGAAAGTACCATGTCATACGAAATCGTTAGACGCGGTGGCGTCTTGATTGAAAAGATTGATCGACGGAAAATCTAGCGGATCCATTCACGAAGAGCACTCGCCGCAAAAAGTCTACGATGGTCACGTTAGAGGACTTGGATTGCGATTGATGGCACCCACTTAGAAAGGAAACTTTTGTATAAGTGGGAGAAGCAAAGTGATGGTTGTTTGTAATAGCTAGTAGAAAGACACATTGTATACTAAAAGTTTGCTTTAGTATAAGTGGGAGATTGTTGGATTTTATATCAAAGCGGTTTGGTTGAGCTTATATACAATGTTTCTGTTACCACTATTACAATCTCCTATCGATTTGAATACTTGATTGCATATATCGTGTCCCTTATCTCATATATAAGTTAGATCATACGATGTGTGAAGATCACGTAAGTGCGTATGATTGGTCAAACTTAATGAGATATAAAAAGTTTCATGACTAAGGCGACTTAAGGACGAGTTGTCGGTTTGAGGCTGCGATATAGATAAGAAGTGACTTGACTTGGTTGCTTGTCTATCTTTGATGCGTCTCGACGTATTGAAGGATCACGGTGAGATGAGTTCTTCTTTCGACCGTCGTGAAGAACCAAGATCTCGGTGACTTACGATAATCTAAACCTCGATAAGGTATTAGGTGAGTATGAGTTCTTGACCATCACTTTGACTTGTTATGAGTGAGGGTTATATGTTCTAACCCAATATTCTCCGTCTTGGGTGGTGGCGGGCTTGTATGTCACGCTAGTTATCATGTCGAGTAATGTAGTATCCGTTTAGGATGATGGCGTCCCTTAAGGAGCTCAAAGGTTTATTGTACTAAACCTGCAGGTTGAGTTAGCTCAAGTACAATAATAAGGTTGAGTGGTACTACTTAAGGAAATAAGGATATTAATCGTTTAGCGATGATTGCTAGAAATGATTAATGGACGTTCGATATCTTAAATCGGGATTCGTAATGTCTAAGTGCAAGCCCGACTCAACTTCGGTAATAAAGGGGTAAGTCGACATTCTTTCTCTAGTGGCATGATCGAATGTTTATAAATTAATTTATGTTCGGGTGAACATAAGATAATTAATTTATTTGAGGCCCATCTTTATTCCTTGCATTTGATCCTGGTGGCCCATCCAGGCCCATAACCTTGTGGAAATCGCCCCTATAGCTCTCAAGGCAAGATTTTATTCTCTTTATCCCACAAGGATATAATTATATTTATGGAATATGCATAGATCCTTTCCATATAAGATTATGGTAATAATCTTGAGAGTATGGAAATAATCTAAAGTATGGAAATAATCCTAAGAGTATGGAAATAATCCTAAGTGTATGGTAATATTCCATATAGGATTATGGTAATATTCCATATAGGATTATGGTAACATTCCATATAGGATTAAGGTAGTGCATTATAAATATAAGGTATGAGATAATGTCTAAGATGAACTCACAAATTACAAGCAAGAATTTTCGCCACCCTCATAGTCTTGAGAGAGTTTTGAAAATTGTGAGAGCTCGGGTGATTTTTCGGTGTATTCTCCATAGCTCGTCCTCACTCGGCGTTGGAGTTTGGGTATCCGGGATACGCCCGGAAGGTCAAAGCACGAGTCTCGACCGTTCAATCGATTCATCCCGTTCGTTCCACCTCGGCGGATCAAAGGTAAACACGTGTAAACCCCAGCGTGTTGCGATTTAATTATATAGACGCATGCTAGGTTTATAATCAATGTATGGTGAATTAAACACCCAAGATGGATCCTCGGGGCGAGGGTTAACACACGTTTTCCCTACAGATGCTGCAATATGTGTTTCGAATATGGAAAGGATAAAAGGCCATCTTTGTGAACCACGAATTTACCCATACACTAACCCAACGATATATACCGTTTGTCACCTTCTTTGAGCCTTTGTTAGACTTTATTTTTCTGTTAACCGGATGATAGGAGGTGAGGATGGATATGGGAATCAAGGGGGTTAAATTTGAGTTGATGTACTAAGTTGGGATAAAAGAAAGAATGGTATCTCTATGGAAAAGAATGGACCCTATAAGCTCTATTACAAAGAAAAAAAAATGATTAGAATAATATGAGCATAAAGGGAGTCTTTTATTAAAATATAAGTACCTTAAGTGCATAAACATTGATTTAGCATGTTGGAAAGAAAAAGGGAAATGGACAAAGTCCATATGAGTTAAATGTATGAATGGAGGTGCTTGGAGTTATTTTTGAGTCACTTAGCCATATATTACCCTACCTTAACCAATGTGCCTACATTACAACCTATGAAAAGACCTTTTTGATCCTAATTTGAACGCATTTGATGTGGTGGAGATATTAGAGAAACGGCAAGCCTATGGTAAGATTTTGCATTGCATTGATCTTCAAGTGTATACACGTCCTTAATTTTCTTATGAGTTTGAGTATACACTATATTATACACATGCCTTTGTGAGGATTGAATTGAATGAGATTTTTGCTTTCAATTGTTGTACATTATTGTATGACTGGGTTACGGGTCCAAGACCAGGGTGTTACGATAGGGTGGTGCTCAACTCTATCGAGTGAAATAAAATAAACAAAATAATTAATGAAGACTTCACGGGACATGAAAGAAGCGTGATCGACACTCTAAGGAATACCGAATCAAAATACTTAAGCGAACACGGAGTATGAGGACCCCGGTTCCCACGGAAGTTAAATATATAAAAGTTGAATTCAACATCACCTTATAGGTGACATATCAACAAATGATTAGGTTTTAGTTGTGGGCTACAAGTCCCGATCAATATATTTCCACGTGGGAGCATTAAACAAAAACATAAACAACAATAAGGACCCGCTAAGGTAGACCACAACCACAGGGAAACCATCGTCTTGTCCTCCTCCCATCCATCGCTCATCCTGCAAAACATTTTGAAAGAGATTTTGGGCTGAGTAATAATGCACTCAGTGAGTTAACTTGCCCATTTTATAAAACTTGTTGCGAGAAATGAAATCGGTGACATGCATGTATATCCCATAATTGTAAAGGTTTTAAAGCGAAACCACCTCACAATTATGTAAAAACGTTTTCTTTTCTTTTCTTGAGCGAAGCTCCTTAGCTCGAGCAATTTTACGTGTTGGTGTTACCTTACCTTGACCCAGTTTCTCCCAAGGCCCTTAACTTTCTGCGGATGGGGGACCGGCCGAGCCACACCCACCAGACTTGGTGTACACAAAACCTTATCCACAAGGAAACAAGGCCCGATCGTTTGGTTTCTTGGCGAAGCCACAGTGGTGTCGAGACATTGACCCGTAAGGTAAGCACACAACAAAACATTTACATGCATTCACAACTTTAACTTTAAAAGCTTTGGGCTTACTAACCCAAGATACCTTGTAAAATATAACTCACCTCGTCTCGGTGAACTGATTGATCTCAACTGGTGATCTCTTCGTTTTGCTTGACAGGTCCTACAAGACAAGTCTAGGCCTTAAGTATCATCGACAAAGATAACGGTCTCACCGCTATTAACTATCTTTACTAGGTTCACCTATTCCCGGGTTTTTAATCTGGGATAATAAGAAAAATCCATCAAGTTTTGGAACCCATTTTTCTGTTATAAAAACCGTATCACGTTTTCTTAAAAATAATTTATCCATTTTTAAGAAGATGAAATACTCGATATTTATATTCTGAAAGATCATACACATTCAAACCATGTTCTGTTGAGTTAATCTATTGGTAGTGATGTTATAACATCCTAGCATGATATGATATGCACATAGTTAATCAAGTCATAGCATATGCTTGGATATCACATAAAGATGCCTAAAAATATAAATTCTATACTTAGCCAAATTTCAGCATTTTTCAGATTTTATAGGCTAACACCCTCTCTTTTAGGTTCCATAACTTATGGCTTGAAAGACATGTGGGCATAAAAAGATACATTCTGGAAACCTCTACACATGTAAAACAAGTACAAAGAAGGAATCGAGATCAAAATAGTTACGGTTCTGGAGTTATTGAGCTTCAAAGTGGGTTACTCAAAACAGTTTCTGGAGTTGGGTAAATTTTCCAGAATTAGTCTGTTGATGAAGGATATTTGAATGGTCATAACGTTTGATACATAACTTCGAAATGGGAATGAAACCACATATTGAAAACCTTGCTACACCTACTACAACTTAGTAGAAGGACTCAACCACAAAAGAGTTTAGGTTAGAAAGATATGGGGCTCCGAACTAGGCTACTTGCAGCAGCTCCCATACTTAGGAATATTTCCAGAAATTTTTCCAGATTTTGTCAAGTAAGAGGGGGTTTTCAAAAGCTCGTATCTAGCAACTCAAGACTTGTGTAAATGAGTGGGACCCAATTTTAGAAACCTTGAAATGTAATCTACAGCTTCCAAAAAATAATATTACAAAAATACACAACGAGGAGTGAGATATACGAGTTCAAAGTTAGCTAGTTGAAACTGTAGCATTTCGTGCTAGCATTTTTCGAGCATTCAAAAGCATAGCAAAAAGACTTGGTTTGAGCTCAAAATTTCCAGATCATATTTTGGTATGTAAGAGGACTAAATGGTCTTGGTTTTGGGTTCAAAAGATCGGGGCAAAGGTGCCGACGAGAGGCTTCAACTTATCGCAAATCATTCGGCAAACAGCATGTAGCAGATCAGTTTATGCACATGTAACTCTTTCCTAAATATGATTTAATGCAAAATAAAAGCATATATCCATAGTAGACACATCAATGAACAACTTTACAGAAGGAATCGAAGCCAAAATCGCACCACAACATGCTCAAATCTTGCATGCAAACAGAGGTAAGTGTGCCGAAAATTCATGGCTTGACCAAATAGACAAACAAAATTCAAACTCTTCCACAAGATACAGTTCTAAACCAAATGACCTCAAACAAAAGACATTTGAACCCTTTCGATATCAGGAGCAAAAGCCCTCAAACAATTTTTGAAAAACGGTTCGTTAAGGGGGTCAATTTTGTATATTTCAAATCTGATACGAAACTAGGTCTCATACTTTAAGAACAAAATTGGAGGCTCAAATCTTTCTGGATTTTAAAATCAAAACTAGATATGAAATCTTCATGAAAAGGAGAGCATTTTACCCTTTTGAATCGTCCAGATCAGAGCTGTAAAAAAGAAAGTTATGGAGGTGACAACAAGATGACAACAACGGCGGCGGCTGTTTCGGTTTTAGCTCTGCATGGATGGTTTCCGGCCATCTTTTGGAAAAACGGGCTTTGGAAATGGAATCTACGCGTCAAAAGGAGTCGGGTGTAAAATTTTGGTAAATTTCGTCATCGGAAAATTTTTCGGCGGTGGCAAGACGGTGGCTCGTGGCCGTCTGGCGGCGGCTCCGGCAGAGGATGGAGGAGCAGAATTTCACTCTCTCTCTCTACCATTTTTGGAATGAGATGAAAATGAATAGAGTTAGCAAGGAGGTGATGTATTTATAGATGTAGAAATGACGCGCGTTTTTGATTCAAAATGAAGAAAAATTCGTAGAGGGCACAAATGAACTCCGATCGGGGTGATCTTGGTGTCTACGGATTCGTCTCAATGAGAGATATCATATGGGAAAGTTTTAATGATCATAACAAACTTATTTCATGCATCCACTCATAAAAATATGTTGAACACATACACATATTAGTACATAATTATTCCTTATTATATGCATATGTGACATACACATAAAATGTTACATATTGACATATAATATGACATGCTTGACTATATGAAATGGAGTTCTACATCATTCTTGATTTTATAAACAATTTCTTTTTCGATAAATTGGAAACTCCATTTTGAGAACTTAGCATCGAGTGCTTTCTTTATTTAGGGAATAAATAAACTTTCACTTGTGAAAGTTTCCTCCGGGATAAGGACCTTCAAATTCTTATCGGATTTTTTTCATACCAATTATTAATAAAGGTGAAAATACCGGGTGTTACAATTATTGAGTTGACTGATGTCGTCATGTGCGCTAATGATTTCGAACTTTGAAAGATTTCTGAGGCTTGTTATGGTAATCACATTTGCTGACGCTCGTTGATATTTCGTTGTGTCTTTCTTTGTGTTTTTGTTTTGTTTTTGTTTGAGGACAAACAATGCTTCAAGTTTGGGGGTTTGATAAACGCGTTTTTTACTCGTTCATTGTTGATATTTTAAGTATCTATTAAGTGCGTTTATATATTGGATCTTAATGCTTTTAGCCATTTTTGGTAGATACTGCTCTTGGGTTCCTCTTTGGTGTTTTGTAAGCTTATAGGTTGATAATCGAAGCACGAAGCGAGCATGAGCTAAAGAAGAACAAGAACAGGGGCTAGCGGCCTCCTTCGCCGCCAGCTAGCCCGGTCATGGCATCGGAAGCATTCTTCCCAGAACTTAGCGACCGACCTCGCGATCACGAGGCTGGCCGCTAGGAAAAACACCGCGACCGTGAGCCCTACCCGCGAGAGCCTCCGAAAAGCTTCTGCCCGATTTCTCGCGACCAAGGCTAACGACCGCGAGCTCAGCCGTGAAGCACGTCAAATGGGTGTGAATCCAGTCGCGATGTTATCAAAGAAATACGCGCCCAGATCCTCACGACCGAGCTAGCGACCGCAAGCTCGGCCACGAAGCGAGGCTGCTGGACGCGAAAATTAGGGTTTCGCCTATGCCTATATATATGGCATCCATTGCCTCTCGCGCCCCCAACTCCCCATGCACGATTTTCCTTTAGTTTTCTTCAGTTTTTCATATATTTTCACTTTAGCTTTGCTTTATATTCATCTAGCATTAGTTTCCATTGTTCTACATCAATTCTACGCATTGTTATCGCTTTGGAACGATTTCGTCTGAATGAATTCTATATTTTTCCGTTTTCCGTAGAGGTTAGGATAGGAACCCAACGATTGTTCTTTAGACGCCACTGATAAACGCGTATTTTACACGTTTATTGTTGATTTTTAAAGATGATTTTAGATCGATAAAGTGCGTTTATGTCTTGGATCTCAATGCTTTTACATATTTTGGAAGATCTTGCTCTTGGGTTCGCTTTTGGTGTTTTGTAGGCTTATAAGTTAAAAACGAAGCATGGAGCGAAGAAGCAGCGACGAGGTAAAACACGGGCTTAGCGACCGCCCATGATCGCAGCCCGACCCATGAAGACCAGCGCGCGCGCAAATGCAATTGATGGCTCACGACCGCCTGGCGACCGCTAGGTCGGCCGTGAGAAAGTCCAACGCGCGAGGTCCCGGCGACCGTGAGACATGCCCGCGATGATTTTCATGCGACGCGACCACACCTAGCGACCGCGAGGTGTGGCCGCGAGGCAAGTAGATGCGCGCGCCCAGCCGAGAGAATGGAGGATGGCCGAGACAAGGAGGATCCCTCGCGACCGAGCTCACGACCGAGAGCCCGGCCGCGAGGCATGGCGGCTGATGCAAAAATTAGGGTTTCAGCCCTAAATCTATAAATAGGGCTTCGCCCCCTCGCGCCCCCAACCTTTCCCAGCACGATTTTACACGTATTTCCTCAGTGTTTCTCTATTTTTCAGATATTTTCTCTTTAGCTTTGATTTAGATTCATTCTAGCATTAGTTTTTCATCGTTCTAGCATTAGTTCTACGGTTTGTTATCGATTTGGAACGTTTTCGTCCGAACGAATTGCATCGTTTTCCCGTTTTTCGTTGGGTTTGGATTTGAACCCAACGATTGTTCTTCAGACGTCACCCTACGGGTTTTATCTATTTAATTCGTATTTTTATGATTATTTCATATTTTATTTCGTTATTTATGTCTAGCTAAATTTATGTTCTAATCCTAGGGTTTGCATGATTCTATCCTATATGTTGTGATTCTGGTATTGTTATTTACCTTCGGTCATTAATTCATGATTCTTGGTGCTTAATTATATGTGTTGATTTTGATCAATCTTGATGCATATCATAGTTGCGATTAATTACGTAATGTTTTAATTGTCAATCGATCTTGAATGCATGATACGGATAAAGTTTGAGTCGTGCTTGAGATAGGAACATTTGTAGGAAGCATATTCTTTGTGATCCTTTTGGGTTGCTTATTTTCCTCTAGAGGCGTAATGTAATAGGGAAAATTAGTAATCAACTATCAATTGTCGTAATCTGAAGTTGTTGGCTACATATGTGATCTTCCATCTTATGCGGATTAAAGCGGTTAATAATAAGCGTAGTGGATAGGATTAGTGCATCCCTAGGGTTAGTCTTTCTATAGTTATCCTTTGAGTTTTATTGCTTTAGTTTATTTTCTTGTTGTCGCCTTTGCTTTGGATTTAATTATCTCAAGCCATAATCCCTATACAAACCAAATGTTCTTGGATAATGATGAAGTTTCGTTGAATTAGCTTACGTGTTTTGGATTGCAATCCCGTGGATACGATACTCGACTTACCTTATACTGCGCGTTTTCGTGTGAGAAAAGTGAGCGATCAAATTTTAGCGCCGGGATTGTTAAGATCACATAGGAATAATTTGACGATTTGGATTTATTAATTCAAGTTATATATATTATATTATTTATTTATTCTTGTCAGAGGTAACCTCTCTCTTTTCTCCAGGTAGTTTATGATCACAAGGTCCCAGGGACCTCCTGAGCAAAATCTTGACCCAGAGATCGAAAGCACTCAGAGAAGGAGAAGGAGACAAGATAGAAGAAGGGCTGCAATGGCAACTAATGCACAGAACGGGGGGCATTCCTCCCGAGCAAGCTGCACACATGCTAGCTGATTTCACAGAGTGCAACGCCAGATGGCGAATATGGGACTCCTTGTCCCTGCCCCAGAGACAAGACCTCTGAACTACATGTACCGACCTCCCATTGAGAAATTCCAAGGAGGTGGATGGGGCCCGCAAGTGGACGCGAACAATTTCGAATTAAAGCCGGCCCTGATCAATATGGTGCAAGGAGAGCGGTTTGGGGAGGAGTTAAAGAAGACCAATGCACATCTTGAGACTTATCTCGATATTTGTGACACCATCAAAGAGAATGGGGTGCCACAAGACACAATCCGGATGCGCATGTTCGGATCTCTGCTGTGCCAAAGATTGGTTCAAGCACTGGACCGAACCGGGATAGACAAAATGGGGAAACTTTGCGAAGTTCCTTTCAAAATACTTTCCGCATGACCAAAGCACGAAGATCATATCCGAGATCTCCCACTTTGCCAACAAGGAGGCGAGTCGTTATTCGAGGCATGGGAGAGATTCAGGCTTATTGAGAAAATGCCTCAACATGGATTTTCTAGAGAGCAGCAGATCACGCAGCTTCTATAGCGGTCGACATCGATCACGAGAAGCATTGTAGATGCATCGTGAGGTCGCTTATTGAATCGCCGAGTGGACGAGGCTGGCAATTTTGGAAGAGATGGCGCCAACAGCTACGGCACAACGGAGAGAACACTCGTGGCGAAAGCAGCTGCTGTAGAGAGTAACTCAAAATATGACGAGCTCATGAAGAAGTTCACTCTTTTGAAGAGCCAGATCGAGACAAAAGAGGTCAATCATATCAATCAGAGGAACCATGGGGGAAATCCGCATACCATCGAACAACAGAATCATCCGAATGTCAGTATGCCAACTCCAATAACTTCCAACAACCTCCAGCAGGCTTGGCAGTGCAGAATGGTATGATTCAAGAGCCTAAGAAGCAGGGTTTAGAGGAGTTGATGCAGCAGTTGGTTGTGAGCAACCAACAAATGACGACAAATCAGAATTCGATGGCCGCACAGCAGAACTCATTCATCAATAGCACTACTCAGAAAGTTGCACATCTGGAATCCACCATGACAGCCATGGGCAAACACTTGAATCTTGGAGAATCGATCGGTCGGATGGTCGCCGCAGTAACGCACACCAAAGACGGGCCAATTTTCGAGTGTCTGAAGTGAACCCTAAGAATCGGTGCTTTGCTATCCGGTTGAGAAGTGGATAAGTTTATCGAATGATCGGGATGAAAAGGCGAGGCGGCAGCAAAAATGAGCACCTCGCGATCGAGCTCGCGATCGAAGCCCTACCGTGAGCCATCATTTAACGATGAGCCCCGAGGAGCTTGCGAGCAAACAGTCGACCGCGAGCGAACAGCCAGTAGCTTCGGACGAAGGATTAGCGACCGAGGCCGCGACCGCGAGCCCGACCGTGAGAGACCAGGCTGAAAGCTCGAAGGGGAAGTCTGTGATAAACGCGCATTTTACACGTTTGTAGTTGTTATTTAAAGATGAGTTTAGATCATTTAATGTGCGTTTACGTATCGTTTCTCAATGTTTTATCTATTTTAGAAGATACTGCTCTTGGGTATTATTTTGGTGTTTTGTAGGTTTATGTGTTGAAAATCGAAGCAAGGAACGAAGCACGAACCAAAATAGCAATCGCCGATTTCTAGCGACCGACTAGCGGTCGCTAGGCTGGTCGTGAGGTAAAACCAGCCGAGCGCCTGCAGGAGTAGCGATCGAGAGCTCGTGCACGCGAGCGAGCCCTAAAGCCGAGAACTCATTGCGATTTTCGCGACCATGGATAGCGATCGCTAGCGAGGTCGCGAGGAACTCTGTGAAGCAAAGAACGCGAAGCGGAGAGAAGGGGCGGCGGTGCTAGCGGTCGAGCTAGCGACCGCGAGAGTGGTCGCGAGTCGTGGCGGCAGAGGCGCAAATTAGGGTTTCCACCCTTTTCTATAAATAGGCAAAGCCCTTGCGCCCCATCGGACCCCGACGCCTGGACACGCTTTTAGAGAGTTTTCCTCGGTTTTGTCTTTCTTTCGCTTCGCTTAGTTATAACTTTAATTCTTGCATTGTTCTAGTTTAGTTTTTCAATTCGTTATCGATCGGAACGTTTTGTCCGATCGCTTTCCGTTGTTTTCCGTTCTTTCGCTTGGGATTGGATTCAAGACCAACCATTGTTCATCAACGCTTCATCACGGGTTTATATATTTAATCTCGTTTTATGGTTAAATCGTATTTTATTCCGTTTATTATGTCTCGCTAGTTTTCGTTCTAATCTAGGGTTTGCATGATTCGATCCTATATGTTGTGATTCCCGCTATTGTTATTTACCTTCAGGCATTGATTCATGATTCATGGTGCTTATTTATACGTGTTGATTTCGATCAATCTTGATGCGTATCTAGTTGCCGATTAATGACGAATCGTATTAATTGTCAATCGATCTTGAATGCATGATACTGAATAAGCCTTGAGTCGTGTGGCGAGATAGGACATTCGAGGAAGCATATTCTTAGTGATCCAATTGGGTTGCTTATTTTCCTCTAGAGACGAATCGTGATAGGAAAATTAGTAATCAATCGCCGTAATTGTAAATGAATCAAGTTGTTGGTTATATATGTGATCTTCCATCTTGTGCGGATTAAAATGGTTAGTAATAAGTAGGATAAACATCGTTGTGGATAGGATTGGTGCATCCCAGGGTTAGTCTTTCTTCTTAGTTATCTTGGTGATTTTATTGCTTTATTTTATTTCGCTTGGTTACCTTTGCTTTGGATTAAATTTCGAGCCTTAAACCTTTCACCCTTATTACGTGCTTGGATAATGATGAATTGTCGTTGGGCTAGCTTCTATGTTTTCGTGATACAATCTACTGTGGATACGATACTTAAACACCCTATACTTACACCTTTTCGTGTTAGAAAAATAAGCGATCAAATTTTGGCGCTGTCGGGATTATTAAGATTGCATAGGAATAATTTGACGATTTGGATTTATTAATTCAAGTTATATATTATATTATTTATTTATTTTGTCGGTCTAAATTCTCTCTTTTCTCGTGTAGTTTATGAGGTACAAGATCTCGGGGACCTCCTAAAGTATTATTAGATCCCGAGATCGAAAGCTCTCAAAGGAGAAAAGGGCGAGAGAAGAGACGGGCTGCAATGGCGCCCAATCCGTGAGCGGGGCATTCCTCCCGAGCAAGTTGCCGATGCTAGCCGACTTTGCGGAGATGATGCGTCGGATGGCGAATATGGAATCATTGTCCCCGCCCGGAGGAAAGACCTCTCGAATCACATGTACTGACATCCCACCGAGCAGGTTCAAGGAGGCGGAATTTTGAGCTAAAGCGGCCCGATCAAGATGGTCCAAGGAGAGCAGTTTGGGGGAGGAGTCACGGAAGACCCGAATGCGCATCTCGAGACTTTTCTCGATATTTGTGACACCATCAAACAGAATGGGGTGCCACAAGACACGATCCGGATGCGCATGTTCGGTTTCTCGCTGCGCAGCCAGGCGAAAGATTGGTTCAAGAGTTTGGACCGAACTGGCATCGACACTTGGGGGAAACTTTGCGAGAAGTTTCTTTCGAAATACTTTCCGTGGGCTTGAAGCGCAGAAGATCATCGCGAAATCTCTCATTTTGCCAAAACCACGACGAATCATTATTCGAGGCATGGGAGAGATTCGTAGGTCTATTGAGACGATGTCCACAACATGGGTTCTCAAGGAGCAACAGATCACACAGTTCTGATGGGTGACATGGCGGGGCGAGGAGCATGGTAGATGCATCGGCGGGGGGCTGTTTATTGAACCGACAAGTAGACGAGGCAAGCCGTATTGTAGAGGAGATGGCTGCCAACAGCTATCAATGGCCAACGGAGAGAACGCCATTGTTCAAAGCAGCTGCTGTTGAGAGTGATTCAAAATATGACGATCTCATGAAGAAGTTCACTCTTTTGAAGAGTCAGATTGAGACAGAGAACGTCAGCCACATCAATCAGAGGAATCATCCGAATTTCCAACAAACTCCAGCAGGCTTCAATGTTCAGAATGGTGTAATTCAAGAGCCGAAGAAGCCAAGTCTCGAAGACATGATGCAGCAGTTGGTTGTAAGCAACCAACAATTGGCAACGAACCAGAATTCGTTTATAAGCAACACCGGGCAGAAGATAAATCATTTGGAGTCCTTGTGACGCTATGGGAAGCATATGAAGATGTTGGAAAATCAAATTGGTCGAATAGTCGTACAAGTGAATGCACTACAAAAGACGGGCCAATTCCGAGTAATACGGAGGTGAACCCGAAGAATCAGTGCTTCACCATCCAGACGAGGAGTGGACAAGCTTACCCGAGCCCTACCGAGGAAGAAGAGCAAGAAAGCATTCTGAAGCAGAAATTCGCGATCGAGCTCGCGACCGCGAGGAGTCCAGAAATTTTTCCACAGAAGCCGCGACCGAGCACGCGCCACAAGACCCGACCGCGAGCCATCGAGTATGCACGCGCGAGTGTTTCATGAGCGACCCAAAGACTCGTGATGCCACCCATGAGCAATCGAGCGGAGCAAGCTGCCGAGAAATCGGTACATGCTTCGCGCCATAGCCAAGACGCCAAGAAGGAGTCCAGCGCCAGCCAGATACCTCACGACCTTCCCGGTGGTCGCGAGGTCGACGCATGGCGCCCTCGAAGCAAATCGTCGCACATACACTCCTCCGGTCCCGTTTCCGAGTCGACTTGTCAGTCAAAATATGACGAGGAGTTTGCTCGTTCAAAGAGATTTTTCAAAAGTTGAGATAAATTTGCCTCTCTTTGAGCGTTGCGAAACATCTTGGGATACATGAAATTCTTAAAGACGCGCTTTGCAAGCAAGAAGAAACTGGAGAATTTGAGAAAATTACCCTATCCAGAAGAATGCGGTGCTATCTTGTAAAGGAAGCTCCTCCGCGCGAAGGATCCCGTAGTTTTACGTTAGAGTGCGAGATCGCCGAGCGACTTTTCCAAATGTTTTGTGCGACTTGGGGCGAGCATCAATCGATGCCGTTGAGCGTATTCAACCGACTACACCTAGGAAAGATGAAGCCGGCGAAGATTTCGCGATGATGGTGACCGGTCGATCACATATCCTAAAGGTATCGTCGAAGGCGTGTTGGTAAATTGGGATTTTGTTTTTCCTGCCGACTTTGTGATTTTAGATATTCCGAATTCAAACAACAACCGCTAATCTAGGAAGACCTTTTCTAGCAACTGGTGATGCGTTGATTGATGTGCGGGAAGGCAATCTCACGTTTCGTGTTAACGATGAGGAGCTCAAGATTTCCATATCTGACGCCATCAAGCAACACGGCGGTGGAAAACCGTAAGATTCTGCTCGATCACTGCTTCTTGCCGCACACGCGTCTCGCGTTTAGAGGGTACTCGACCGATCGAGGAAGCTGCGAAAAGGAAGAAGTGGACTCGGCATGGAACTCCGAGTGTATCGTTCAAGTTTGGGGGCGCTTCCATAGTCGGTGGTGGTCGTCCGTGAATGCTAAGTTTAGGAGGATCCATGAGTTGAGAAGGATTTTGTTGCCACCAAAATGCCGATTGAAAAAGGTTAGTAATGGTCTAGCTAAAGGCGATAAATTAAGCACTTGTTGGGAGGTAACCCAGCGTTTTCTTTATTTTGTTTTCGTGTTTTGTCGTGTCTTTCGTTTGTGTTGCTTTTTGTCGTGTTTCTATTTTTCTTTTCGTTGTTGTGTCGGTCGATCAACGAGTTTAAGGGAAGTGTTTTAATCCATGTGGCCAATGACGATAGAAATTTTTTGTGAAATTTAATGATAGTGCACATGATATGTTAGAAAATGACGCATGAATGACGTGAGAGTGCTTAGGCTTGTTGTTTTTCACCATTTGCTTAACCCGTGAGACTTGAGCTTCATTGTATAAACATCTTGATCTGATTTACATTAATTGTGTGATATCGTGCATGTGATTATCTTCTAGAACTTGCCGTTCTTACGTGTCGAGACCTAATATGTGTTTGAATTTGGAAAGGATAAAAGGCCATCTTTGTTAAACACATATTCACCCAAACACTAACCCGATGTTATATACCATTTGTCGCCTTCTTTGAGCCTTTATTAGACTTTTCTTTCGATTAACGGATGATAGGAGGTGAGGATGGATATGGAATCAAAAGGGTTGAAATTTTGATGTAGTTATGACGAAAAAGTTTCTTTTAGAAAAATACATACGTGGTGAAGAATAGTACCTTTGTTGTGAAAGTTAAACCCTATAAGCTCTAGAAAGAAAAGAAAAAAGAAAAATGTTAAGTTCACTATGAGTGTTGAGCATAAAGGGTCTTTAATCAAAGTATAGGTACCTTACGTGGCATTAAACGTTGATTTAGCACGTTGGGAGAGAAGAGGAAAATGGACAAAGTCCATATGTGTGAAATGTATAAATGGTGGTGCTTGGAGTATACTTGAGTCACTTAGCCATATATTATCCTACCTTAACCAATGTGCCCGCAGACAACCTCCGAAAAGACCTCTTTGATCCTTATTTGAACACATTTGATGCGGTGGAGATATTAGAGAAACGGCAAGCCTATGGTAAGATGTTGCATTCCATTGATCGTTGAGTGTATACACGTTCTACATTTCTTTATGAGTTGAGTATATCCTATATTTTTACACACATGCCGTTGTGAGGGTTGAATAAAATGAGTTTTCGCCCTCGATGGTTGTTTGTGTTGAGTTGGTTAACATCGTCATGTGCGCTAATATTTTCGAGAGTTGAAGTATATTTTCGAGGCTTGAGTGTGTTTATCACCTTTGCTATGCTCGTTGATCTTTTGTTGTGTCCTTCGTTGTGTCTTTCTTTTATGTTTTTGTTTGAGGACAAACAATGCCTTAAGTTTGGGGGGTTTGATAAACGCGCATTTTACACGTTTATAGTTGTTATTTAAAGATGAGTTTAGATCATTTAATGTGCGTTTACATATCGTTTCTCAATGTTTTATCTATTTTACAAGATACTGCTCTTGGGTGTTATTTTGGTGTTTTGTAGGTTTATGTGTTGTAAATCAAGCAAGGAACCAAGCACGAACCAAAATAGCAATCATTCAGCTTAGCGATTAGCTCAGCGGTCGCTAGGCTGGTCGTGAGGCAAAACCAGAGCGCCGGAGGAGTAGCGACCGAGAGCTCGTGCACGCGAGCGAGCCCTAAAGCCGAGAACTCACTGTACGATTTCTCGCGACCATGGATAGCGATCGCTAGCGAGGTCGCGAGGGAACTACACGAGCGCAAGCAGCGAACGCGAGCGAGGAGAGCGCGCGCGGCGAGTGCCTAGCGGTCGAGCTAGTGACCGCGAGGAGTGGTCGCGAGTCGTGGCGGCAGAGGCGCAAATTAGGGTTTCCACCCTTTTCTATAAATAGGGAAAAGCCCCTTGCGCCCCCATCAGACCCCAGACGCCCCAGACACGTTTTTAGAGAGTTTTTCCTCAGGTTTTGTCTTTCTTTCGCTTCCGTTTAGTTATAACTTTAATTCTTGCATTGTTCTAGTTTAGTTTTTCAATTCGTTATCGATCGGAACGTTTTGTCCGATCGCTTTCCGTTGTTTTCCGTTCTTTCGCTTGGGATTGGATTCAAGACCAACCATTGTTCATCCAACGCTTCATCACGGGTTTTATATATTTAATCTCTGTTTTTATGGTTAAATCGTATTTTATTCCGTTTATTATGTCTGGCTAGTTTTCGTTCTAATCCTAGGGTTTGCATGATTCGATCTTATATGTTGTGATTCCTGCTATTATTATTTACCTTCCAGGTATTGATTCATGATTCATGGTGCTTATTTACACTTGTTGATTTCGATCAATCTTGATGCGTATCTAGTTGCCGATTAATGGCGAATCGTATTAATTGTCAATCGATCTTGAATGCATGATACTAATAAGCCTTGAGTCGAATCGAGATAGGACATTCGTAGGAAGCATATTCTTAGTGATCCATTTGAGTTGCTTATTTTCCTCTAGAGACGAATCGTGATAGGAAAATTAGTAATCAATCGCCGCAATTGTCGAATCAAGTTGTTGGTTATATATGTGATCTTCCATCTTATGCGGATTAAAATGGTTAGTAATAAGCAGGATAAACATCGTTGTGGATAGGATTGGTGCATCCCTAGGGTTAGTCTTTCTTCTTAGTTATCTTCCGTGATTTTATTGCTTTATTTTATTTCTGCTTGGTTACATTTGCTTTGGATTAAATTCTGAAGCCTTAAACCTTTCACCCTTATTCTGTGCTTGGATAATGATGAATTGTCGTTGAGCTAGCTTCTATGTTTTCGTGATACAATCTCTGTGGATACGATACTTCTCTTACCCTATACTTACACCTTTTCGTGTTAGAAAATTATCGTCGATCTGTGAGCGAGCGCGAGCCCACCCGTGAGGAAGACCACCGCCGGCCAAGCGCTTAGCAACCGCACTCGCGACGCGAGGATGGCGCGAGGCAACTCCAGTAAGGCTTATCCTATGTACATTCCTCGATTCCGTTTCGAGTCGTTTGGCGAGCCCAGCGTGATGATAGACTCGATTCGATTTCTTGAGATGTTCGAGAAGGTGAACATTAATATTCCTTTGCTTGATGCACTCAAAGATGTGCCGGATACATGAAATTTCTCAAGGATGCCGTCAAGAATAAGAAGAAGCTAAAGAAATTCGAGACGGTCAATACATCTCAAGAGTGCGAAGTTGTCTTTGCAAAAGAAGTTGCCACCGAGCGAAAGATCCGGCGACTTCTCGATGCCGTGTGTCATTGGAGGCATACCTTCTCCAAAGTGTTGTGTGATTTGGGGCAAGCATCAATTTGATGCCGTTGTCCATATTTAATAAATTGGAGATCGGAGAATTGAAGCTACTACTATTACTCTCCAAATGACGGACACAACTGTCACAAGGCCAAAGGGATAGTGGAAGATGTCTTGATCAAAGTCCAAGGATTTATTTTCCCCGGACTTCGTAGTCCTCGATATGCCGGAGGATGGGAATCGCCTCATTCTAGGAAACCGTTCTTAGCCACAGTGTGGCTCGATCGACGTGCGGAGGGTGATCTCACCTTCCGTGTGAACAAAGATGAGTTAACGATCTCGATTTATGATGCCATCACGAGAGAGGAAGACTCAGCATATGAAGAGTGCTATTCGATCACCACTACCACAGCCAGCCCATTCTTGAGCTCGAATTTCAATAGATCATCAGACGAGCATGCTGCAAGGAAGAAGTGGACTCGGTATAAAAATCCGAGTGATTCGTTCAAGCTCAGTGGAAGCCATTCTTATGCCAATTGGTGGGCTGTTGTAAATGCTAAGTACAAGGGCAAATCGAGGTTTGGAAAGCTGTCAGTTGTCAAATCGCCTGATTGATGAGAGGTACCATCGAGCTAGCGACGAAAAATCTAGCACTGGTTGGGAGGTAACCCAATGTGTTTTCTTGTTTTATGTTTTTCGTTTTGTTTTTCTTCTTTTTCTTTGTTTTGTTGTGTCTTGTTTGTTTGTTTTTAAGTCCTAAGGTGTATCATCAATGGCGAGGATTCTATCCACCGTCGGAGTAGCGCGACATATGAGGTAAGGTCTTTCCCAATCACTCTCTTCTGCAAACCTTATTGCCTTCATTTCACACTGTTTACAATAAGTTTGGGGGGGAGTGGATGAGTTTGGTTGGTTGAGAGTCCTTGTTTATGTTTTTGCTTTGTTTTGTTAAGTTATTATATGTTGGGGTTTTTGTCGTGTCTTTTGTGTTTTTGTTGTGTCGATCGATCAACGAGTTTAAGTGAATTGTGTTAATCCATGTAGCCAATGATGATAGAAATTTTCTATTAAATATGTGATAGTGCACATGATATGTTAGAAAATGACGCATGGATAACTTGAGATTGCTTAACTTGTTGTTTTTAACCATTTGCTAAAACCGTGAGACTTGAGCTTCCATCGTATACATATCTTGTTACGCTTTTATTTGTGTGATATCGCATGTAATTATCTTCTTGAACTTGCCGTTTTTACGTGTCGAATTTATGATATGTGTTTTGAATATGGAAAGGATAAAAGGCCATATTTGTTAAACCTCATATTTACCCAAACACTAGCCCAATGATATATACCATTTGTCGCCTTCTTTGAGCCTTTATTAGACCTTATTCTTTTGTTAACCGGATGATAGGAGGTGAGGATGGATATGGGAATCAAATGGGAGAAAAATTTGTTTTGATATGCAAAGTGGGGATAAAAGATAAAGTATGGTATCCGTGTGAAAAAGAATAGACCCTATAAGCTCTATTAGAAAGCCAAGAAAAGAAAAATTTTGTGAATAGTATGAGCATAAAGGAAGTTAATTATCATGGCATATGGTACCTTGAGTGAATAAATGTCGAAATAGCATGTTGGAAAGGAAAAGGAAATGGACAAAGTTCATATGAGCTGATTATAGAGATGGAAGTACTTGGAATATATTTGAGTCACTTAGCTATATATTATCCTACCTTAACCAATGTGCCTACAATACAACCTATGAAAAGTCCTTTTTGATCCTAATTTGAATACATTTGACATGGTGGAGATATTAGAGAAATGGCAAGCCCATGGTGAGATTTTTGCATTGCATTGATTTTTGAGTGCATACACGTCCCTTATTTCTTTATGAGTTGAGTGTACTCTATATATTACGCACATGCCATTGTGAGGTTTGAATTGAATGAGATTTTTCTTTCAATGGTTGTACATTATCGATTTGACTAATGTCGCGTGTGCACTAATGTTTTGAGCTTTGAGATATTTACGAGGCTTTATTGGTAATCACCTTTCGACGCCGCTGATCCTGTTTTTGTGTCTCTTTCTTTTTGGTCTTGTTTTTTTTTAGGACAAACAATGATTTAAGTTTGGGGGTTGATAAACGCGCATTTACACGCTTATTGTTGATTTGTAAAGATGATTTTAGATCGATAAAGTGCGTTTATGTCTTGGATCTCAATGCTTTTACATATTTTTGGAAGATACCGCTCTTGGGTTCTCGTTTTGATGTTTTGTAGGCATAAGTTGAAAACCAAGCATGGAACGAAGAACGAGCGCACGAGGGCAAAACACGGGCTAGCGACCGCTTCGCGATCGCTAGCCCGACCATGAGAGACCAGCGCGCGTGCGTATATGCACGAAATTGATGGCTCGCGACCGGCCTAGCGATCGCTAGGTCGGCCGCGAGGAAAGTCCATGGCACGCGAGGAGTCCCAGTGACCGTGAGACGTGCCCGCGATGATTTTCCATGCGACGCGACCACACCTAGCGACCGCGGTGTGGCCGTGAGGCAAGTAGATGTGCATGCCCGGTAGAGAATGGAGGATGGCGAGGCGAGGAGGATCCTCGCGACCGAGAGCCCGACCGTGAGGTATGGCGGTGATGCAAAATTAGGTTTCGACCTAAATCTATAAATAGGCTTAGCCCCGCGCCCTAACCTTCCGGTAGCGATTTTACTGTTTTCCTCGGTTTTTCTATTTTTCAGATATTTTCTCTTTAGCTTTGATTTAGATTCATTCTAGCATTAGTTTTTCATCGTTCTAGCATTAGTTCTACGGTTTGTTATCGATTTGGAATGTTTTCGTCCGAACGAATTGCATCGTTTTCCCGTTTTCCGTTGGGTTTGGATTTGAACCCAACGATTGTTCTTCAGACGTCACCCTACGGGTTTTATCTATTTAATTCGTATTTTTATGATTATTTCGTATTTTATTTCGTTATTTATGTCTAGCTAAATTTATGTTCTAATCCTAGGGTTTGCATGATTCTATCCTATATGTTGTGATTCCTTCTATCGTTATTTACCTTCCAGGCATTGATTCATGATTCTTGGTGCTTAATTATATGTGTTGATTTCTAATCAATCTTGATGCATATCATAGTTGCCAGTTAATTACGTAACAGTTTTAATTGTCAATCGATCTTGAATGCATGATACGGATAAGCCTTGAGTCGTAACTGAGATAGGAACATTCGTAGAGAAGCATATTCTTTGTGATCCTTTTGAGTTGCTTATTTTCCTCTAGAGCGTAATGATAATAGGGAAAATTAGTAATCAACTGTCATAATTGTCTTAACTGAAGTTGTTGGCTACATATGTGATCTTCCATCTTGTCTGGATTAAAACAGTTAATAATAAGCAGGATAAACATCGTAGTGGATAGGATTAGTGCATCCCAGGGTTAGTCTTTCTCTATAGTTATCCTTTGAGTTTTTATTGCTTTAGTTTATTTTCTTGTTCTTCGCCTTTGCTTTGGATTTAATTATACGAAGCCATAAACTTATACAAACTAAATACGTTCTTGGATAATGATGAAGTTTCGTTGAATTAGCTTCGTGTTTTCGGATTGCAATCCTCGTGGATACGATACTCGACTTACCTTATACTTGCGCTTTTAAATGCGAGAAAAGTGAGCGATCACCACATTACGGGTTTTATCTATATAATTTCTATTTCTATGGTTAATTCGTATTTTATTTTAATTATTATGTCTAGCTAAATTCTTATTCTAATCCTAGGGCTTGTATGATTCTATCCTAAGTGTTGTGATTCACATTGTTGATATTTACATTCACGGCATTGATTTGTGATTCTTGGTGCTTAATTATATGTGTTAATTTCGATCAATATTGATGCATATCTAGTTGCCGATTAATTTCTTAATGCTTTAATTGTCAATCGATCTTGAATGCACTGTCTGAATAAGCCTTGAGTCGAAATGAGATAGGAACATTCGAGGAAGCATATTCTTTGTGATCTTTTGGAGTTGCTAATTTTACCTAGACGTAATACGATAATAGGAAAATTAGTAATCTCTACCACAATTGTCGAATCGAAATTGTTGGTTGCAAATGTGATCTTCCATCTTGTGCGGATTAAAATTGGTTAATAGGAAGCAGGATAAACATACGTTGTGGGTAGGATTAATATATCCCTAGGGTTACTCTTTCGCTTATATTATCTCTTTTAGTATTTCTTTATTTATCTTTATTTGCTTTTGTTGATCTTGACTTTGAATTTAATATTAGAAGTCCCAAACCTTTTCAAAACCAAATCTGTCCTTGGATAATGATGAATTATTGTTGAGTTAGCTTCACGTGTTTTCGTGTTACAATCCCCGTGGATACGATACTCGACTACCCTATCTACTTGCGTTTTCGTGTTAGAAAAAGTAACAATCAAACCCAATGTAAATACATATCCACTCGTAGAGCTCACTTCATCATTATCTGACACCCAATTTGCATCACAAAACCTTCTAAAACAAAGACGAAATTTGTTAAAATCTAGACTCAAATAATAGTTCCTTTTAAGTATCTCATCAAGCGATAAAGTGCGATCCGGTGTTCATTACTAGGATTATGTGTATAGCGGCTCAAACGGCTAACAGCATAAGCAATATCAGGTTGTGTGTAGTTCATTAGATACATAACACTTCCTATGATTTTAGCATACTCTTCTTGTGAAACACTCTCACCTTTATTCTTTTCAAATGCATACTAGGAGCATAAGGTGTTCTTACATGAGACAAATCATAACACTCAAAGCTCTTTAAAAATTTCAATATAATGTGACCGACTAAGTGAAAAACCATTTTTTTCAACAATTTAACACCAAGAATAACATCGGTCTCACCAAGATCTTTCATATCAAATTTTGAAGACAAAAACGCTTTGTTTCTGATATTACATTGAGATTCCTACCAAACATGAGCATGTCATCAACATATAAACAAATAATCACATAATCGAGCCATGCTTCTTAGTATATAAACACGAGTTAGAAGTGTTCACAATAAATCCATCGAAATAATCGTGCTATGAAATTTCTCATACCATTGTATAGTGCTTGTTTAAGACCATATAAGGATTTTTCAATTTGCATACTTTATTCTCTTTCGACCACAACCTGACCTTACGGTTGTTCAATATAAATCTCTTCGTTCAAATCTCCATTTAAGAATGCAGTTTTTACATCCATTTGATGTATTAATAGATGTATTAATAGGTTATGGATCGCAGCTAAAGCTACTAAAGCTCTAATAGTGGAGATTTTCGCAACAGGAGAATAAGTGTTAAAATAATCAACATCGTTTTTTTGTGAATACCCTACAACTACTAGTCTCGCCTTAAATCTACCAATGGTACCTTCTGGTTTCATTTTCGTTCTAAAAATCCACTTAGTTTTGATAGTTTTACAGTTAGCAGGCAAGTCTACCAATTCCCAAGTATGATTACTCAAGATGGATTCTATTTCACTTTGAATTGCTTTCTTCCAAAAGATTGAATCTACACCAGTTACAACTTCTTTATATATTTTAGGATCCTCGATGAAAAAATACAAAGAAACAACATGTTCATCAATCATATCTGGATTCTCAATCAGAAACGTTGTAATAAAATCAGGACCAAAACTAGTTTCAATTCTTTTACGTTTACTTCTTCTAGGCTCAAAAGATGATACTTGTTCATTATTCACAGTAGAGGAAGATTCGAGCACATCAATAGCATATGCATAAACATATTGATTTTTATTCTTTAAAGGAAACACATGTTCAAAAAATTCGGCATCACGAGATTCAAAAATAGTATTATCTCGCATAGAAATAAACCTATAAGCAGCTAAATTTTGAGCATATCCAATTAACACAGCATCAAAAGTTTTTGATCCAATAGTGGTTCTCCTTAAATCGGGTAAACTCACTTTAGCTAGACACCCCCACACCTTTAAGTATTTTAAGTTAGGGGTAAATCCTTTCCAAAGTTCAAAAGGCGTCTTATCCAATTTTTTATGAGGCACCTTATTTAAGATATAACAAGCAGACAACACAGCTTCTTCCCACATATAGTCAGGTAAACCAGAACTTAAGAGCATTGCATTCATCATATTTTTCAAAGTTCTATTTTTCCTTTCAGCTATACCGTTTTGTTAAGGGGTATTAGAACCTTCAATTCATGCACTATTCCGTTTTGTTCACAAAATTCTTTAAGAAATATAGTGTTATATTCTCCTCCTCTATCTGATCTAATTCTCTTGATTTTTCGATTCAACTGATTTTCTACTTCAGTTTTATACTTTAGAAACATTTCTGCAACTTCATCTTTAGACCTTAAAAGATATATTCCCGTGTATCTAGAAAAATCATCTACAAAGCTTATATAGTACTTTTTTCCTCCTTTACTAACTGTGTTTCTATAATCGGCTAGATCAGAGTGAATGAGCGAGCTCTAAAGTTTTCGTCTTTCTATGTTCAGCAGATTTGAAAGGCTTTTTAGCATACTTAGCTTCTACACATATTTCACACTTAGAGAAATTTCACATGTCCAAGGCATTAATTAATACAAATTTTTGGAGTTTTTTAATAGAAGCTAAGTTCACATGTCCCAATCTTCCATGCCAAATATTATAAAGTTCAGTGATGTAAGCAGAACTCAAGGTCTTTTCATTAGAGGTTTTTTCATTAGAGATTGTGGAAGCTATATTGAGTACAAAGAGACCATTGCTTAGGTAACCCTTTCCTACAAATTCACCATTTCTAGTCAACACTACTTTATCCGACTCGAAAACAAGTTTCATACCGACTTTGTTAAGCAAAGCACCAGAAATCAAATTCCTACGCATAGAGAGAACATACAAAGCATTTTTCAAACTTAAAGTCTTTCCAGATGTCAGTTTAAGCATTATATTTCCTTTATTGAGAACTCCAGCCACGCTAGAGTTACCCATGTAGACGCATTCTCCTTCTCCTGCTTCCTCAAAGTTTAGAAACAAGTCTCTTTTGCTGCAGAAGTGCCTAGAAGCTCCTGTGTCAATCACCCAGTCTGATTTGTTTTCGACTATATTTGCCTCAACGATGACAATGATTTCGTCGTTTTCACCTTCATCAAGATTGGCTTGGTTCCTCTTGTTTGGTTGTGGTCCTCGATGTTGTGGGCATTGATACTCCTTATGTCCCGGGGCACCACACACATAACATGTGACTTTTATATTTTTCTTCATGATTTTTCTGTCAGTTTTGTTAAAGCTTGGCTTCTTGAAAAATTGGCTACTCTTCGAAGGAAATCGACCCTTATCATTTCCTGAAGCAGCACTAGATTCAACCAAGTTAGCATTAAACGATTTAACAAACAAATTAGAACACTTATCCTCGAGGCGATTAGCTTCGGTCTTGCATACGAGTGATGAGTTCTGCGGCATAAGGTCCCGTTTCTTATGCTTGAGATGATTTTTGTATTCTGACCACGAAGATGGGAGCTTCTCTATCAACACATTGGCCTGCAATATTTCACACATTTCCATGCCTTCGTTCAGAACTTCTGCCGTAAGATTCTCATATTCATGAAGTTGTTCCACGATAGGCTTATCATCCACCATTTTGATAAACGCGTATTTTACACGTTTATAGTTGTTATTTAAAGATGAGTTTTAGATCATTTAATGTGCGTCTCACGTATCGTTTCTCAATGTTTTAACTATTTTAGAAGATCTTGCTCTTGGGTGTTATTTTGGTGTTTTGTAGGTTTATGTGTTGAAAATCGCAAGGAACGAAGCACGAACTAAAATAGCAATCTGCCCAGTTTCTAGCGACCAGCCTAGCGATCGCTAGGCTGGTGTGAGGCAAACCAACGGCGCCCGGAGGAGTAGCGACCGAGAGCTCGTGCACGCGAGCAAGCCCTAGCGAGAACTCACCGGACGATTTCGCGACCTGTCAGAGTGCTAGCGACCGCTAGTCGGGTCGCGGTACCATCGAAAGCGAGGAGGCGAGGCGAGCGAGAAAGCGTGTGCGAGACATACCTAGCGATCGCACTAGCGATCGCGAGGACCGGTCGCGAGACGGCGCGGCAGAGGATAAAATTAGGGTTTCCAACCTTTTCTATAAATAGGGCAAGCCCCCACTCGCGCCTCTCAGACCCCATACGACCCCAGAGTGCTTTTCATTCAGTTTTTCCTCAGTTTTTGTCTTTCTTTAGCTTCCGTTTAGTTCTAGATTTAATTCGTGCATTGTTCTAGTTTAGTTCTTTAATTCGTTATCGATCGGAACGTTTTTGTCCGATCGTTTTCCGTTGTTTTCCGTTCGTTTGCTTGGGATTGGATTCAAGACCAGCCATGTTCATCCAACGCTTCCCTACGGGTTTTATATATTTATTTTCCGTTTCTATGTTTTATCGTATTTTTATCCCGTTAATTATGTCTAGCTAAATTTCCGTTCTAATCTTAGGGTTTGCATGATCCGATCCTATATGTTGTGATTCCTGTTATCGCTATTTACCTTCCAGGCATTGATTCATGATTCTTGGTGCTTATTTATATTCCGTGAGTTTATTGCTTTATTTTATATTTCTGCTTGGTTACCTTTGCTTTGGATTAATTTCCGAAGCCTTAAACCTTTCAACCCAAATTCTGTGCTTGGATAATGATGAATTATCGTTGAGCTAGCTTCTATGTTTTCGTGATACAATCTCTGTGGATACGATACTTCGCTTACCCTATACTTACACCTTTTCGTGTTAGAAAAGTGAGCGATCAAATTTTGGCGCCGTTGCCGGGGATTGTTAAGATTGCATAGGAATAATTTGACGATTTGGATTTATTAATTCAAGTTATATATTATATTAATTATTTATTGTTACCAGAGCTGAATTCTCTCTTTTCTCAGGTAGTTTATGCGTACAAGATCTCAGGGACCTCCTGAAATATTATTAGATCCCGAGATCGAAAGTTCTCAAAGGAGAAAAGGACGAGAGAGAGACGGCTGCAATGGCGGCCAATCCAGCGAGCGGGGCATTCCTCCCGAGCAAGTTGCACGCATGCTAGCCGACTTTGCGAGAGATGCGTCGGATGGCGAATATGGAATCATTGTCCGCCTGCTCGGAGGAAAGACCTCGAATCACATGTACCGACATCCCACGAGCAGTTCCAAGGAGGCGGTTGGGGCCGCACGTAGATGTAAACAATTTTGAGCTAAACCGCCCCGATCGGTATGGTCCAAGGAGAGCGGTTTGGGGAGTGAGTCACGGAAGACCGAATGCGCATCTCAAGACTTTTCTCGATATTTGTGACACCATCAAGCGAATGGGGTACCACAAGACACGATCCGGATCGCGTGTTCGGTTTCTTCTTCTGTGACCAAAGCGAAGATTGGTTCAAGAGTTTGGACGAACTTGCATCGACACTTGGGGAAACTTATAGAAGTTTCTTTGAAATACTTTCCGCCGGCGAAAGCAGAAGATCATCGCCAAATCTCTCATTTTGCCAAACCGCGACGAATCATTATTCGAGGCATGGAGAGATTCAGAGGTCTATTGAGACGATGTCCACAACATGGGTTCTCCAAGGAGCAACAGATCACACAGTTCTGATTGGTCGACATGGCGGGCAGGAGCATGGTAGATGCATCGGTGGGGCTGTTTATTGAATCGACAAGTAGGCGAGGCAAGCCGTACAGAGAGATGGCGCCAGCAGCTATCAATGGCCAACGAGAGAACGCCATTGTTCAAAGCAGCTGTTGTTGAGAGTGATTCAAAATATGACGATCTCATGAAGAAGTTCACTCTTTTGAAGAGTCAGATTGAGACAGAGAACGTCAGCCACATCAATCAGAGGAATCATCCGAATTTCCAACAACCTCCAGCAGGCTTCAATGTTCAGAATGGTGTAATTCAAGAGCCGAAGAAGCCAAGTCTCGAAGACATGATGCAGCAGTTGGTTGTAAGCAACCAACAATTGGCAACGAACCAGAATTCGTTTATAAGCAACACCGGGCAGAAGATAAATCATTTGGAGTCCACTGTGACGGCTATGGGGAAGCATATGAAGATGTTGGAAAATCAAATTGGTCAAATAGCCGTACAAGTGAATGCACTACAAAAGACGGGCCAATTTCCGAGTAATACGGAGGTGAACCCGAAGAATCAGTGCTTCACCATCCAGACGAGGAGTGGACAAGCTTACCCGAGCCCTACCGAGGAAGAAGAGCAAGAAAGCATTACAGCGTAAATTGCGATCGAGCTCGCGACCGCGGCGAGTCAAATTTTTCCACGTGGCCCGCGACCGAGCACGCGCCGCCAGACCCGACCGCGAGCCATCGAGTATCGCTGGCGCAGTGTTTCATGGCGACCCAAGACTCGCATGCCACCCTGCGAGCAATCGTGCAGAGTGAGCGAGCTGCACATGAAATCAAGGCCGCAAGCGCCAAGACGCGAAGAAGGAGTCAGCGCCACCACAGATACCTCGCGACCTTCCCAAGTGGTCGTGAGGTCGACCATGAGCACCCCGAAGCAAATCATCGCACATACACTCCTCCGGTCCGTTCCGAGTCGACTTGTCAAGTCAAAATATGACGAGGAGTTTGCTCGTTCAAAGAGATTTTCAAAAGTTGAGATAAATTTGCCTCTCTTTGAGCGTTGCGAAACATGCCGGATACATGAAATTCTTAAAGACGCGCTTGCAAGCAAGAAGAAGCGGAGAAATTTGAGTAAATTACCCTATCAGAAGAATGCGAGGCCGTCTTGCAAAGGAAGCTCCTCGAAGCGAAGGATCCGGCGGCTTTACGTTAGAGTGCGAGATCGCCGAGCAGACTTTCCAAATGTTTTGTGCGACTTGAGGCGAGCATCAATCGATGCCGTTGAGCGTATTCAACCGACTACACCTAGGAAAGATGAAGTCGACGAAGATTTCATCGATGATGGCTGACCGGTCGGTCACATATCCTAAAGGTATCATCAAGACGTGTTGGTAAGAATTGGATTTTGTTTTCCCGCCGACTTTGTGATTTTAGATATTCCCAATTCAAACAACAACCGCTAATCCTAGGAAGACCTTTTCTAGCAACCGGTCGATGCGTTGATTGATGTGCGGGAAAGCAATCTCACGCTTCGTGTTAACGATGAGGAGCTCAAGATTTCCATATACGACGCCATCAAGCAACACGACGGTGGAAAACCGGAAGATTGCTACTCGATCATGACTGCTGCTGCCGCACACGTCTCGCGTTTAGAGGGTACTCGACCGATCGAGGAAGCTGCGAAAAGGAAGAAGTGGACTCGGCATGGAACTCGAGTGTATCGTTCAAGTTTCAGTGGCACTTCCATAGTCAGTGGTGGTCATCCGTGAATGCTAAGTTTAGGAGGGTCCACAAGTTGGGAAAGATTTCTGTTACCACCTAAACGCCAGATTGACAAGGTTAGTGATGGTCTAGCTAAAGACGTTAAATTAGCACTTGTTGGGAGGTAACCCAGCGTTTTCTTATTTTGTTTTGTGTTTTGTTTTGTTTTTCGTTTGTGTTGTTTTTTGTCATCTTTTGTCTTTCTTTTCGTGTTGTGTCTATCGATCAACGAGTTAAGTGAAGTGTGTTAATCCATGTGGCCAATGACGATAGAAATTTTTTGTGAAATTTAATGATAGTGCACATGATATTTTAGAATATGACGCATGAACGACTTGAGATTGCTTAATCTTGATGTTTTTCATCATTTGCTTAACCCGTGAGACTTGAGCTTCACTGTATAAACATCTTGATATTTCTTTTAATTGTGTGATATCATGCATGTGATTATCTTCTAGAACTTGCCGTTCTTACGTGTCGAGACCGCAATATGTGTTTAATTTGGAAAGGATAAAGGCCATCTTTGTTAACCACATATTCACCCAAACACTAACCCGATGATATATACCATTTGTCGCCTTCTTTGAGCTTTTATTAGACTTTTCTTTCGATTAACCGGATGATAGGAGGTGAGGATGGATATGGGAATCAAAAGGGGTTGAAATTTTGATGTAGTTATGACGAGAAAAGTTATTGTAGAAAAATACATCTGTGGTGAAGAATAGTACCTTAGTTGTGAAAGATAAACCCTATATGCTCTAGAAAAGAAAAGAAAAAGAAAAATGTTAAGTTCACTATGAGTGTTGAGCATAAAGGGTCTTTAATCAAAGTATAGGTACCTTCTGTGGCATTAAACGTTGATTTAGCACGTTGGGAGAGAAGAGGAAAATGGACAAAGTCCATATGTGTCGAAATGTATAAATGGTGGTGCTTTGAGTATACTTGAGTCACTTAGCCATATACTATCCTACCTTAACCAATGTGCCTGCATTATAACCTCTGAAAATACCTCTTTGATCCTTATTTGAACACATTTGATGCGGTGGAGATATTAGAGAAACGGCAAGCCTATGGTAAGATGTTGCATTGCATTTATCGTTGAGTGTATACACGTTCTACATTTCTTTATGAGTTGAGTATATCCTATATTTTTACACACATGCCGTTGTGAGGGTTGAATAAAATGAGTTTTTGCCCTCGATGGTTGTTTGTGTTGAGTTGGTTAAGATCGTCATGTGCGCTAATGTTTTGAGCGTTAATATGTTTCGAGGCTTATAATGGTTATCCTCATACGCTCGTTGATCTTTCGTTGTGTCTTTTTGTTCGCTTTTGTTTGAGGACAAACAATGCTTTAAATTTGGGGGTTTGATAAACGCATTTTACACGCTTATAGTTGTTATTTAAAGATGAGTTTTAGATCATTTAATGTGCCACGTATCGTTTCTCAATGTTTTATCTATTTTAGAAGATCTCGCTCTTGGGTGTTATTTTGGTGTTTTGTAGGTTTATGTGTTGAAAATCGAAGCAAGGAACGAAGCACGAACCAAAATAGCAATCGCCCGATTCTAGCGACCGACTAGCGGTCGCTAGGCTGGTCGCGAGGCAAACCGGCAGCGCCGGAGGAGTAGCGACCGAGAGCTCGTGCACGCGAAGCAAGCCCAGCGCCGAGAACTCACCGGACGATTTCTCGCGACTGTTGAGTGCTAGCGACCGCTAGTCGGGTCGCGAGGTACCATGCGAGCCAAGGAGGCGAAAGCGAAGCGAGACATACCTAGCGATCGCACTAGCGATCGCGAGGACCGGTCGTGAGACAGCGCGGCAGAGGATAAAATTAGGTTTCCACCCTTTTCTATAAATAGCAAGCCCCCACCGCGCCTCTCGGACCCCATACGACCCGTGCAGTGCTTTTCATTCAGTTTTCCTCGTTTTTGTCTTTCTTTAGCTTCCGTTTAGTTCTAGATTTAATTCGTGCATTGTTTTAGTTTAGTTCTTCAATTCGTTATCGATCGGAACATTTTTGTCCGATCGTTTTCCGTTGTTTTCCGTTCGTTCTCTTGGGATTGGATTCAAGACCAGCCATGTTCATCCAACGCTTCCCTACGGGTTTTATATATTTATTTTCCGTTTCTATGTTTTATCGTATTTTTATCCCGTTAATTATGTCTAGCTAAATTTCCGTTCTAATCCTAGGGTTTGCATGATCCGATCCTATATGTTGTGATTCCTGTTATCGCTATTTACCTTCCAGGCATTGATTCATGATTCTTGGTGCTTATTTATATTTGTTGATTTCTGATCAATCTCGATGCATATCTAGTTGTCGGTTAATTACGTAATCAGTATTAATTGTCAATCGATCTTGAATGCATGATACGAATAAGCCTCGAGTCGAATCGAGATAGGACATTCGTAGGAAGCATATTCTTAGTGATCCGTTTGGAGTTGCTTATTTTCCTCTAGAGACGAATCGTGATAGGGAAAATTAGTAATCAATCGCCGCAATTGTCAGAATCGAAGTTGTTGGTTATATATGTGATCTTCCGTCTTGTCTCGGATTAAAACGGTTAATAATAAGCGTGATAAACATCGCCGTGGATAGGATTGGTGCATCCCTGTGGTTAGTCTTTCTTCATAGTTATATTCCGTGAGTTTATTGCTTTATTTTATATTTCTGCTTGGTTACCTTTGCTTTGGATTAATTTCCGAAGCCTTAAACCTTTCAACCCAAATTCTGTGCTTGGATAATGATGAATTATCGTTGAGCTAGCTTCTATGTTTTCGTGATACAATCTCTGTGGATACGATACTTCGCTTAGCCTATACTTACACCTTTTCGTGTTAGAAAAGTGAGCGATCACATTTGAAATTGCAGCCACTTTCCCACGACTTATTTCTTTTTTCCGGCATCATCTTCTCCATATTTCTTCTCTAAAAGGTCCCAAATCAGTTTGGCAGATTTTCGGTTCACGAACAAGTCGAACAGAGTGTTGGACATATGATTTAGCAAGTGTCCCGAACAGTTTTATTAACCTTTACGAACTTTATTTTCAATTCGAAGTCACCTCCTTGATTGTCTTGTCCAGAGCGATGGTATCAGCTTCTTTGGTTGATTGAGCAATCCCGGAAGCAGAATCAGAGTCTGCAGCAGCGCAATTGAAGAGCACATAGTCAACTTCAAGAGCTTCGAAAAAAATCAACAGCTTCTGGGACCATCTCTTATAGTTGGTTCCATCTAAATGTTCAAGTTTCGATAAATCCGGAAGGCTTCTGATATTGATGGCAGTCATGGATGGAATTTCGTTTTCAAATTGTATGCACAGAATCTGTTCTTCGCTTTAATGATCTGACAAATACACGACTGATTGCAGGATTTGCTGCTGCACCAAGAACGCCCACCAACTGTTCGATAGAAGTCCTGGCTGAAAACCTACACAAGAAACAAACGTTAAAAAAATGTTTTGCCGTGGTATGAAAGTCACTGCCTTGAAAACGAAATTCGTGCGGCAACGAGGTGCATGCCCTACACACTAATTCGTTCCCCAAGGTTAACGCAAGATCCACCCAAAGCACGCACCCAGTGCTTTTGATGGAGTGGAGATGACAAAGAATTCAAAATGCTCATAAGAAAAACAGAATATGATATATGTTAACTGTTGTTTTTCTACATACGTTTGAAGAGAAGAGAGATAATAAATAGATAGGGAATACTCCCACACACCCTTGTTTTTCGTCCATGATTTGAACGTTGAAAGAAAACTCTCAACTGTGAAGACTAATTTAAAGAGTGCTAACCAAAAAGAAGAGAACCAACAAACATATTTAAGAAGCCCAGCCCAACGACTAGTCCATCACCAACGTAAGTCCAAAACGGGTCCAAAGCATACAGCAGTAGAAAAGAGCAAAGGAGTAAAAACAGTGACCATTTCCAACATCATATAGGGTGTTCTTGAGGCTACAAGAATCATTTCTGCTGATTATACTTACATTTCATGAGTTTCTTCTCCGATTTGGTGTTCTCGTTCCTGAAGTTTTGGAAGAAAAGTATCTTTCAAGTGCTTAAGTTGTTTCTCCTTTTGACCTTAGTGCTTTATCTCCTTGCATCCCGCTTTGATTTTCCTCGTTGATTATATTTGTTCTTTTATCTTTAAATTGTTATACATGCACTCTAATGATAAGATCACATTTTATAAAATGGGATTGAAGGGATATAAGGTAAACTTCATGATAATTTAGTTTCACTAAATGTTACCGCATAATTGTATCATTATTTACCCTGCCTTACTAGTTGTCCCAAACTCGATCCATACATTTCATTTTGGGCTTGTGGATTGTTTAGTATATGGAATACCATTTGATATATTCATTGTGTGATAAATTGTCATAGCCGACCTCGGCTAATCCCAAATGACTATCTTGTCGGATCGCGACTTGGGGTTGGATTAAAGAAGCGGGAAAGAAAGGGAGATCTTAGTGTTGATTTCAACCATATCATTGGTAAGGAAACATGAGTAAATCGCGAAGCATAAGAGATATCAAGGTCGATTCGGATAGTTCGACCATACAAGAGTTGATTATGTAATCACTACTAGAATATTTAAGAATTCAACATATATCTAGAATTAAAAGAGTTTAAAGAGTTTGCAACGGAATAAACATATGAGATGTGCATATGAAGATGCATTCTCAAGGTGAACCAAAAGATGTTCCATTTTCATCGACAAAAGAAATCCCGCTCAACTCCACTCGGCCATCACCATCTCAACTCGCACATCAAAAGCGAATATGCGGGCTAAGTACAAAGTACTAAGTGGGCATATGCCAAATATTTTATATTTTCTTCACGAAATTGTATTGCCGTCACCACAGTAAGACACAAGGGTTTTAGTTTGAAAGGCTTGTGCTTACTAAACATTTTATCATTTTCACAAAGTTGATCGGCCGATCGTTTTATTTCAATGTATAATCCATGTCGGCTATGGAACGCGTCGGAGGGAGGCCTCCCTTTACCCGAACGCACGACTGACTGCAATGGTTCAGGCTAAGTGTACACAGTCCAAATTGGCATCAACCAGTAGGACCCGAATTCGAAATATCTCATGTTGGCCCGGCCAACCCGAATATATATATACAAAACAATAAACATGTTGGCAGATAATATCGCATTTAAACATTTGCCGTTCAAGAAAGAAATAAAGCATAAGAAGTAAATGATTTTCATAAAATCACTTTTTGTTTAGATAAGAAAGCCCACCTCTAGAATTGTCCTTCTTGAAATACCTGCTAGCAATCCTTTGTTGTTTTCGTTTACGTCCATGCTGGACCTTGTCAACGTAAGAAATATAATTTAGTACGTCATTTGCTTCTTTTGATAATCATCGCTAAGATTCAACGAACTCGATGTCATTTAAGTCTTAGAGTTTCTGGGTTTTAGGATTTTCGTTACCGATACGACTCAATTAACAATCTATATATCGTATTTTAGGTTCGTCTCGCCATGACGATAGATGACACATCATCGTTGCATTCTTCCACTTCATCGATGTTTCTCCACGTCGTTTCGTATAATTTATGAATCCTAAGTTCATAACTAATCTTCGTCATTCGTTAACGCATCTCAACGATTTCGAGTTCCAATACCTCATTCATCAGTATCATTTCCACGTTGCGTTCCTCGCCTCACACGTCCCACATATTCTATCAGAGAAACTCATATCTATACTACACAATCAATATAGATTTTTCCTACTTCAATCATCTTCTAACAAATGTTTTACAAATTAAAGTTATTTAAATAATATTTCTCAAGCATCTACTTGACATAATCAAATCATTAATAATTTTGATCTCTAATTTCATTAAGTAAATCCATAATTAAAGTTAATTAAATGGATCAATTTAAAAGTTCAATAACATTTGATTAATCAATCAAATTAATCTAATTCATCTTAGATATCCACTAATTAGGATTTATTTCCAATCACATCTATTTAGCAATTAGCTTAAGGTTCATCTTATTATATAAATAAATCACTTAAAAAGAATTATTCTCAAATTATCCCTTAACATAATTAATTAATTTTATGCTATTCAATTTCTAAAACAATTAGACTTTATTTAATCTAATGAATTTAATTAACTCAATCTAAATAATTGGTATTTAGACTATCATTTAATTAATTAAGAATTAATCACAAAATATAATTAATAGAATTAAACCTCATATTTAATTAATATAGAATTTGTTAAATCCTTAATTCCATTTAATGGATTATAGAAATAAATAAATCAAGTCTATTATCAAATTAAATTCTTAACTCAACATTTAAATTAAATCTAAGACCACCTTAAAATTAAGTAAAGCCCATATCAATTTAATTTTAAGGTTCATCTTCAATTTAATTCAAGGCCCATCTTAGTAAATAAAGACAAGAATTAGAAATGCACTCCATTATCACTTTAATTTCCTCTCATGATCCATTCTATTATTTTCGCCCATTTATCCTTATTCCGAGCTCATATTACTATTATTTCGCCCAAACTCGCCCATTTTCACAAGGTCCAAACATATAAAATAAAACTAAGTCCAAATCAATATATATAAGCCATAGCCCATCTCTTTTATTTTTCTTCTACCCATCTTTTCTTTTCTTTTCTTTTTTCGGCCCGTATCTCAAGTCCCAACACCATTTCTTTAAACCAGCCCACATCATATAGGCTTATAGCCATTTTTTTCGGCCCATTAACATGAGGCCCAACATAAAAAATAATATAAATCTAAATCCAACCTCTTTTTTTTCGGCCCAACACAATTAATAGAAAAAAACTAAACTACCCTAACCCTAGCCGTCCCCCCACTCACATCTCCCTCTCTCTCGGCCCTCACTCACTCACGCACACACACGAGACACACACTACACCGCCGTCGCCCTACGTCCGACCGACCACGTCGCCGTTGGAGAGTCGTGCCGCCGCTGAGACCACTGTACCTTCTTTCTCCTCCCTTTCTCACGTGGTGTACACACACACACGCGCATGAACTCAGCCTCCTCTCCCCCTTCTCGGCGAGATCTCCGTCGTCTCGGACAGAACACGTCGTCGTCGGCGAGCAGCGCCGCCACCGCGTAGGCTCTCTTTTATCTCTCTCTCTGTTCTTTCGTCTAATCTCTCTCGTTTCCTCTTTCTCGCACAACAGATACACACGCGCACACACACACAAATATCTCTCTCTCTCTAAAAGATACATACACACGCATCGTCTCCTCTTTCTCTCTCGGAAAATCCGTCGTCGCCGCCGCTGATTTTGACGTCGTCATTCCCTATTCTCTGTCTCTCTCGTGTCTCCACCACACACACACCGCGCACACAGCGCGTCTCTCTCTCTCTCTCTGAAACTGTCGCCGCCTTTTCCCGTCTCCGGCCGTGCTCCAGCTACCGTGCAGCGCCTCGACTTGGCCACCACCGATGATCGATAGCGAGCCCTAGTGGCTCGGTCTGATTTTAAGAGAATTCTTAAGCTTTATTCCTCTGTTTTGTAAAGATTGGCCAGTGACTATATATATATATGTTTTTCCTTTGTTCTTGTGTTCATTCCTATTGTGAAGAAACTGTCATTTAGCAAGGATATATTTGTATGTGTTCATATGTTCTGCACTTGGATGATGTTATGGAATAAAGTTCTAGCTATGATTTTGTTGTATTGTGAGAACAATGTGTATATGAATGTGAGTTGTTGTGGAGCATAATATTCTTCTTGTGTTATAAAGATTGAAGAACTTGAAATAAAATCATGGTTGAATAACATTGAACCTGGATGAAGCAGGGAGCTTTCCTCTTCTTTCTTCTTCTGCAATGTTCGGTAGTTTGGAAAGTGGGAAGTGGAAATGTGGGGTGAATTGCTTAATGTTTTTGATATGAAGTGTTGAGGAGTATCATGTGGTACATGCTAGTGTGTATAGGAGCATATGTGTGTAAGGTAAGTATGGATTGATGGTAATGGTTAAAAGATGGAGTAAAGTAGGAAAAATTGAGGATTTTGGGGAATTTGAAATGATGTGGTGATGTGATAATCTATCCAAAGATAAAATATCCGCACGGATCATAACTGTATTAGTTCTTCGATATTCGTTTTAAATTTTCTCGTTTGAAAAAAAATCGAAATGTCGACGATTATAAATTTTAATAATCGTTCTAATTTCAAATCTCGATTTAGTTTAATAAAATAATAAATAAAGTTTTAATTTCACGGGGTATTACAAAAATATACTTCTTCCGTCCACCAAATCTATTCCTATGAATCTTCGGTACGGGTTTTAATAAAAGTTGTTGAATGTATTATGAGTGGAGTAAGAGTCCCACAATAGTGTATTATTAAATTAGTTAGGTGGTAGATCATAGGTGGTAAAATATGTAAATATATGGATTGTTGAGGATAAAAAAGATAAATAGTGCTGGGTCATCATGGGTGGTAAAAGGTGTAAATAAATGATATTATTGAGGGTAATAAGTCGGGAAGATAGTTACCATAAATAGATAGGGATGAAATTGAGGGACGTCCCAAAAAGAAAAACTAGGAAGGAAATTGAGAGATGGAGAGAGTATTAGTTAAAAATAGTCAATTTCTATGTATGATTGCAGTTAAGTAAGGCGAAAGTGTACCTACGAATCGCGGATGGTCGAGCTAGATGCTAGATGAGCAAAGTTCTTGGAAATGCAGCCAAAACAATTCAAAGGCAAATCCAACCTATATTTTTCCGAAGAATTTGTCTCATTGAGCCATGCCGCCATCCTATTACAATCTTCTTTTATATTTATGATCAACAATAATGAATAAAGCTTTTTCTTCATATCCCATCGATAAACGGTGTATGTTAATATACGAGATTGTGTAAAGCAAAGAAAGAACACCAAGGCTTTTACGTGGTTCGATCGAGAATAAGATCTCGTCCACGGATGAATGGTTCCTCAATACTTTCACTATGATTCGACACGGTGAGTGTAGCTAAAAGCTCTAGTATTTAATAAGTTGTTAACCCTTTACCGCCGATCTAACTCCTATTTATACATATCGAGGACCCCTAAAGATGTGCCAAATCACCGATTGGCGGATCTCGATCCTCCCATGTAGGGACTCTTCCTTCGCATGTAGGGATCCCCGCCCATGTAGGGATCCCCGCCCATGTGTAGGGTGGAGGCCGATTAGGGTTTGGAGGTGGTTAGGGTTTAGAGGATGGGCCCTCGGCTTAACCGCATGGGCACATCCATAACGGCGAGCCCGGCTCGTTTGGGCTGCGCCGATGGGCCGGCGATTGGGCCATATCCCATCATAACCCCCCCCAAATAGTCGAGTAACAACTATGCCGAGGTGAGGTGAAGATGGTATTTTATCAAAGCTAGTTGGTGCTCGGCTGAGGTTGTTGTCGAAGGTGTTGGCTTTTTTGACGCTAGGTCAATCGACGATGCAGGTGCGAGGCGGGTGTGGTGGTGTGTCAGTCTGGACATGCACCACTGGTCGAGGACCGAACTGAGTCGTTTGTCCCTGGACAAAGATGTCCTGTAGGAGAATGTAGAGGTTCGACCTGGATAGCGATATCCGGATGGGTAATACCGAGGTCCGAGGTGGATAGCGATATCCGGATGGGTAATACTGAGGTCCGAGGTGGATAGAGATATCCTTCTAGATGATACCGAGGACCGATCTGGGCAGCGATTTATGTCTGTATGATACCGAGGTCCGATCTGAATCGTCTGACGTTGGATAGCGACGTTGCTTGGAAGGACGAAGTCAGAGTGATGATTGCACGATTAGACCGGTTGTGTCAGCGCGTCCTTGATCGCATCATACGCGCCAGACGGTTGGTAGGCGCTCGAAACATGTGCGCGCGTCTAATCCACAGAAAATCACGATTAGCCACGTGGGAAGTTGAAACGGCGTGTTTGGGCGCTCTTTGTACTATAAATAGTCCCGTTTGAGGAAACTATTCACTTTCTTCGCTCGCCAGACGTAGATAATACTTCAAAAATTTCTAACTTTTTCCGAACTTGTTGAAGGAGCAAACATCTCACCGAAAAGTAAGTATGTCTTACCCTCTACTTACGAGTACTCCCACATCGTTTGGATCCACCCGATCATCTCCCACGGGAGTTTCCGGGTCAACCCGATCGTCTCCCTCCCCCGATAGTGAAATCGAGATTAGGGATTATGTCTGCTATACATTATCGGGTAAGTCCAGGAACATTAGTGCTAGGATCCCAGCCATATCGTCGCATGGGATGAGTATAAGGTTGGGAAATCCAAATCGCTGTTGACCGCCGAGGATTTGAGGAGAATAAGCCTTAGAATTCCATATTCCATCGGAGGCTGGTGGTGTCTGCCGTGAGGCGGAGATAGGCGACGGCGCCCGAGGGGTTTATCACCATTTCGTTGATGCTTTAAGGCGGGCCTTAGATATCCCTAGCTCCCATTTTTAGAAACATTGAGAATATTTTCAGATCCCCATACGCCAATTTTCCCCAAACCCATTAGGTCGGTGGTGGGGTGGGGCTCTTTGTTATGCACTTGTTGAAAACCTTTCTTTTGAAATCTTGATGCGTTTTTAGCATCGGTGTATAGGAGTGTGTACTACTTTTCACCTCGTCGAGCCTTCAAGGTGTTGCTCCCTCGAAGGTGTCTCACGGCAATCCAAGTTTTCTTTCTGGCGGTTGATGGGCACCCGAGTTATGACCTGGGTTTGGGTAAGATGAGGGATCAGAAGTGCAAAGCCCTTGGTGTCGTGAAGACGAGCTCAATATGATAGGTGAGATGTCCTATAAGTGCACCGAGAAAGATTTGTTTGATCTTGCATTTGGCGTTTATAGGTCGGAGGCTCACAGGCTGGGTCGGATCGGGTGAGGCACCCCACTTATCCTTCTTCTTTATACTTACTGTATTCTTGTGCTGATCAGCCTTATCTTGTCGTGCGGTGAAGCTCGACTCCCGGAGGAAGGCGGTGGATGCGCCGAGGCATCCTGCAAAATCGCCCGAACCCCGGCCAAAAAAGAAGGGAGCGGTGAGCCGGCAAGGCGCCTGAGGTGGTGGCGGCAAGGTGCAGAGGTGGTGGACGACCTGAGCTCATTGGTGGCGGCACCTCACCGAGGTCAAGCCCGGCCTCGGTGAAGGACACTGCATGCCCGAATATCGCATGCGGTGCCGACTTCCAGCTCCCCCATATCCTTCCCCAAGGTATAGGTCTCTTCTATATTTATTCACGTTTCCTTTGTGATACATTCCTGACTGTGTTGAATTTCAGGATGTCACTTCAGTGATGGGGGAGCTGCACCACATTGCAGGGTATATTGTCGAGGGCATCTCTCGGTACGAGGCGTCGGAGAGGGAGCGGACTGCTGCTGAGGCCGCGAGGGTCACTGCTGAGGCCGCGCTTGCTGTTGTGAGGGCGGAAGTCAAAGCCGAGAGGGCCGCAACCGAGGCCGTAAAGATCATTGCCGAGGCCGTCGAGACCGCCCTCAAGAAGAAGGCGCGGGCCATGGAGATAGCTCGAGCCAAGCTCGAGAAGTCGAGGAGGCGGCGAGGTGAAGAGGAAGTTCACGAGGAGAGGTGTGTTCTTTGGAAGGTCGAGGGTCGATGTTAGGGCCTTCACCGCAGACTCATCGAATCGGAGGCCTTCTCTCCTTTATCTCCGACACGGCCGTACTCGGAAGAAGGTGGTGTCGGACCACACGGAGGGTTGGCAGCCCGGATGCCCCGATTTTGACAAAGTCAAGCATGGCCGGGTCGAGGTCGCTCCCAGACGATGAATAAGAACTATGCGAGTGATTGCCGGGTGGGTCCTTTCATACGGAGGCCTTGGCGACCTCCCTTCTTTCTTCTGGTGAGGTCGTGACCACCGGGTGCAAGGAGGACGAAGACCCGGAGCTTCAAGATCTCCTAGCCGAGGTGCGGGCTGAGGCTGAGAAGGCGAGGCCGAGCTCAAGTCCTCCCTCTGAAGGGGATCTGCTGCAGTGAGGAAGCGGAAGAAGATGCGAAGTGAGCCGCGAGAGGCTCAGGTCAGCCAGCAGTTGTAATAGGTTCATTCGCCGGGGTCACTAGGATCCCGAGCTTTGTAAAACTTCTACTTTGTGATTAATAAACACGCTTTTTGAAATGAATGTGTTTGCCATTTGTTTTAACACTTGACTTCCCAATACCTCGAGCTCGATCATGATTTGTTGACAAGTTAAAGAAGCCCGAGGTGCCTTGGAGAAGGACGAAGAGTGCTGTTTTGGAGGAGCCGATCTACAGAGCTGACCCAGGTTTTGGCCAGCATGGATGTCCAAGTCGCTGAGGTCGGCAAGTCGGCATCGTTGGCCGGGCTGAAGAAACGAGCGCAAAGAGGCGAACGCGAGGTGGCCCGCCTTCTGGCCGAGAACGAGGCTTTAAAGCTAAGGATCATACATCTCAGGGTCCAGGGGGCGGACTTATCTACGGTGCGTTCATGGCGCTTCTTGCGATGTGAGGAAGCTTCGGTAGCGCGAGGAAAACATCTCCGGATCTCGGAGGAGCACGCCGAATATGAATCGGTAATCCACCGATCTGGCGGTGTCACCATATCCGAGGTAGATGAACGAGTCCAGAGCCTGCTCGCTGAGGGGATGGTGTTGAGGGATGAGGAGGGGCCAAATAGCAAAAATTTCAAAGATTGCCTCGACTCCCTCGTCAAAAGCCTTGAAATTTACGAGATCGTTCACCGTCGTCGTCTTCCCCACCCCTGTAGCGGATCACGGCCGACCGGTGGCGAAGAGTCGGAGAAACTGGCCGGAGGTGGTTATCGTCGACCACGAAGTGTTCGTTTGCTTGGCCGGTCACCTCGACCGGGCGAGGGCTTCAGCCGAACTTCAACGTCCGGGGCTAGCCGAGCAAAATCAGAGGTCGGCGGGAAGAAGAGGGCGGTCGGGGTGGTCGCATTCACGGCGGGCGGCAAACTACGGGGTAGAAGTTCATCTTCTTGGTCGGGGTGTCTCGAGGTGCGCCGAGTGCCCACAGGTGGGTCGCGGGGATACCAAGTCTCACTTCAGGTCGGGTGCCACCGAGCCCACGCCGAAGTCTTGCAGATGGCCACGGGATTCCGCCTCATCGTTGGGTTGAAAGCACGAGTTCGTTCGAGGCATACATCGCCGACCTAGAGATTTTGTTCGGGCTCGTGCGGCTTGGTGAATCTTGGCGACGTGGAGCTCGGAAGCCCGAATGATTTGTATATAGCTTAGGACTTTGTATTTAGTAGTAAATGTATTTAGACTTTGTAGCGAAGTGTATATTTTCCCCCTCGAGAGGTACAAATATAGCTTAGGACTTGGTTTTTAGTCGTAAATGTATTTAGATTGTATACAGAAGTGTATATCTTCCCAAATAAAGGGGTATAATTTGACGAGATCCGATGTGGACGTCGTTTGCATGTAGATGTTTCAACTTAATGAGTAATTTGTATGCGTGCATGTAGACGTTCAATTTAATGAGTAAATGTATGCCTTGCACATAGATGTTCAATTTAATGAGTGATGCGTGAGCTTGTTGGCGCTAGTTGAGTACCTACTTAGTGGGTTTGTCGTCTTAAATAGGCGTCCCTTGTGAAGGTTGATTGTGTTTACTGAATGGATGTTCACATAGATATAAGATGAGGCAGTGAAATACTTATTGAGAAAAACAAATGTTTTATTGAGAAGTAAATAACATCGCACGACAAAGCAATAAGGGACTAACATGATGCTAATCTGAAATCAAAGCTATGTAAAGTACCTCCTCAAATGAGTGATATGCCGAGTTCGCGGGATAAGTGCACGGATAGGTGAGCAAGCTTATAGGCCCTTTGCGAGGTCCTCGTGAGCGGTATGGACCTTCCCATGTCGAATCTAGCTTGTTAAGACGCTCGGCTCTCCGGCTTCATTATTTCAGAGACGAGGTCGCCTACTTGGAGTGTGGAGGCTTTTACCCTTTGTTGTAGTACGCTTGCGACACAGCACTTGTATTTGGCTTCGTTTATGAAGGCGAGCTCGCGTTCTCCTCGAGAGTATCAAGGTTGACACGCGGGTCTTCCTCGTTCCGTTCGGTCGAAGTGAAGAGTGTGCGGGCTCGGCGCCGATCTCACCGATATGACGACCTCGATCCGTAGACCAGTGAAGGGGGTTTCCGTCTGAAGTCAGAGTGTTGTCTGTGGGACCAGAGGACTTGAGGGAGATTTTCAACCAGGTCACCCTTAGCTCGGTCTAACCTCTTTTCAATCCTTGTACGATCGTGCGGTTCGTCACCTCGGTCCGACCGTTCACTGCGCGGTGTGCGATCGGTGAGCGTTTTCGATCCGGAGCTCTTCACACCATTCCTTGAAAGTTTTGTCGACGAACTGGGTGTCGTTGTCGAGACTAAAATATGCGGTATGCGAGCGGCAAACTATGTTTTCCACACGAGTCTGAATCTCCCCGCGTGAGGCTCGAAAGTGGCTCGGCTTGACCCATTTTGTGAAGTAATCTACAGCTACGACTAAGTATCGAGTGACACGGTGCTCGATCAAATGGACCAACGATGTCGATCCCCCTTTGCATGAAAGGCCACGGACTCGTAGGTACGCTTAGATCGGTCCGGGGTAGCTTCTTGACCGTGGAGTGAAGGCGGCACTTTGGACACTTTTTTGACGAGCTCGGGCCGATCTTGGGCGAGTGGGCGATAATATCGACCTCGGTGTCTTCTTTGATAGAGCTCGTGACCCGATGTGACTTCCACGAGACCTCAGTGAATCTCATTGAGTGCGTGAGTCGAACCTTACGGTCCGAGGCACCTCGGGAGGGTTGAAGGTACGACTTCACTGAGAGGTGCCTCGTGTGTGAGGTACTTTTGGGATTTCACCACCATCTTTTTATCTTGAGCCGATCACGGTGTGCGCGCTTCTTCGGTGAGGCTTTTATGGGTGACATCGGTTCGGCTCTATCTCGGTGATGATCGATGTGGGACTCGCGATCTTACGGAATGAACTTCCTCCACGGTGGATTTGTTGATGACGACTAACCCCATCGAGGATATCAGCTCGGTTGTTTTCCCTCGTGGGATCACGATGAATCTTGAAGTACTGAATGAGGTCATCATCTCCTTTGCCTTCTCAGGTATTGCTTCATTCGATCCTCCTGGCCTCGTATTTTCCTAAGACACAGTTTACCACGACTGGGAATCTCCAAAGATCCGGATCTTGTCCACTTTCAATTCCTGCGGCGAGTCACGAGATCGGTAACCGTACTCCACCCGTTGTTTGTGGTCGGGAAGGTGGCGGAGTGCATAGGTCACTTCTTGTTTATGCGGGCCGAGGAGGATGCTGCTCCATTGCCCCGTTTGCATGAAGCCCCGTCCACGTACATCGCGGCAACCATCGGGCGGGTTAAGGGCAGATTCCTCCATTGTGGGGTGGGAGTTGGAGTGACCTCGCTAGTAGGGTCGAGCCTCGGTGAATTTGGCCTCCACGGAAGTCGTGAGCTTGCCGCTTTATGGCGGCACAGGGGGTATGAAATATCGTGCTCGCCCGAGCTCAGGTGCCCACTGGCTATCGTCCGGATGACTCGGCTTTGACAAGACTTGTCTCAAGGGTAAGTCGATCGGCACACAGACGGAATGGGCTTGAAGTAAGGTCGGGCGTCGCAGACGTTTACTAGAGCCGTGCCACCTTTTCGGTTGGTGTACCTCGTCTCGGTCCTTTGAGAGCCGGCTAATAAAGTAGATGGGGAGTTGTCGCCCCACTCATCTCGTACCAATACCGCCTTGATTGCCTCGTCAGGGCGGCTAGATATAAAGAAATGAGCTCGCCTTCTTCGGGCGGACGGGGTCGGCGGTCGGCGAGATACTCTTTCGGTTTGCGAAGGCGACCTGGTGTTCTTCCGCCAAAGCGAAGTCCGAGCTCTCCTCGGGATCTTGAAGAGGAAGCGCGCTTCGGCGGCCGAGATAAGAATCACGAGGCGGCTAGGCACCGTGAGTTTGTGGATCTCACGGATGGTCTTTGGCACTTGCATGTCGAACTTTGCTTTCACCTTAGTGGGATTTGCCTTGAGGCCTTCTTGAAACCCAAAGGCATCCAATTTACCGTCTTCACCATGAATGTACACTTGGGGTTGAGCTTGAGGTTGGCCGACACAGGCTGGAGGATAGTTAGGTCGTCGGCGCGCTTTTCCGTTTTTGACTTTTGACTACGATATCGTCGGCGTAGACCTCGACAATCTTCCCTATGTGGTCTTTGAATATTCGTCCACCATCCCTCGGTAGGTAGCTCCGGCGTTCTTCGGACCGAAGGCATCTTCCGGTACACGAACACACCAAGTCGGTGATGAATGCTATCTTTGGGCGTCTCCCGGGCTCGTGAGTTGGTGGTACCGCTGTACAGATCCGAGAAACCGAAGACCTCGTGGCCTACAAGTGCCTCCACCTTCTTGTCGATGTCGGGAGGGGTAACAATCTTCGAGGCGGTGTTTGTTGAGGTCGGTGTAGTCGACACATCACGCCGCCCTCACGGCTGAACCACTCTTGGATTAGCCATCCAGGTCGGTACTTAACCTCAAACGAGTTTTGGCCTTACTGAGTTGGGTCACCTCGTCTCTTATGACACAGCTACGTTACGCATAAACCCTCTTTATTTTGCCGAACTGGTTTAGTAGCAGGGTTGATGTTGAGGCGATGAGTTATGAGCTCGGGTGACTCTGGTCATGTCGAGTGGGCATCATGCGAATGATCGCTAATATTCTACCAAATAAATGATAGTAAAACAGCAAGTATATATATATCGTATCCACAGGGACTGCGACTCGAGAACACAACAAGTAATTAACATAGAATCTTTATTATTATTCAGGCAACAAAATTCAAGAGAGAATATAATAAAACTAGACTCGAAAATAAAGATAGGAATAAAACTCGGATATAAAAGGCGATCCTAGGGATGTACTTAACCCTAACCAAATTCACACAATTAACCTATTAATACATTTACCAATTTAATCCACATTCGGATGAAGGATCACTAATGTAACTATAGTTTCCGCCAGATGACCTATAGTAGTAGGTTAGCCTAAACTCTATCTCCGGTCGGGTCTCAAGAGAAGTAAGCTAATTACAAAAGCACACAAAGATTTAACCTCTCTACAGTTCACCCTATCTCCGTGGTCTCAAGGCAAAATCAGATTATAAATTCTCGATATCGATTATGCACTTAATTACGCGGGACATTAATCACATAACTAACATGCATTAATATTGATCGAGACACCAACACATGAGAATTAAAGCCGATAATTATAAATCATGAATGGGACGGCAAAACAAGATCAGCAGTTAATTATATAAATCTAGTCGGACATACAAACCCTAGGATCAATCTGAAATTTAGCTACGCATAATTAAAATAACAAAACAATAAATAAATAAGAATAACATAAACTGAATTAAATAAATAAAACCGTAGGAATCCACGAAGAACAATTGTAGTGACTTGAATCCGGAAGAAATTCCGAATTCTAATACTAAACTATGAAATTGGAATGAAATTACTAAAAATAAAAGCTAAACTAAATTTATCTAGAAAAGGATTTGCAAAATAAAATAAAGAAGAAATTGTGTTCTGCTCTGGAATGGTGTATCTAAGCTACTCTCTATCTCCCTCTTTATAATAAAACCGAAGCCCCCTTTTGTCTCGTGAAATTGTGCAAAACCTCCTCCATCTCAAACTCTGACTCAGAAATAGACTTGGACTAGGAGTCTGCCTCGCGAGGCGCTCCAGCAACATTCCCTCCGCGAAGACATGTCGAGAGGCGTCAAAATGCTGAAATTTCGCTCATCCTCGCGACCTAGCATCGCGACCTAAGTCGCGAGCTCGGTTCGCGAGGTGTAATTCACTGCACGCGCGACTTCGCCGTTTCGCCCCGTTCTCTCTCGTCCAGACTCCGAATTGTGATCCGTTTGCGCCTACGGACTCCTATCGAGATGATCTTTAACATAGTACACTTTGCACATCCATATTTTTCAAATCCATTATCTCATATTCAACGTCGTTTTCAAACAGTTCTTCATCGCATGATCTCATGACCGGCTAGTGATTCCTCTTTATCGTGATCCACCTTTTTGACATCAAAACCTATGCTAAAATGACATGAAATACACACGGCATAATATCTTCCAAGGTAAACATAAATATATAAAAATATAACTCAAAAGATCACTTATCACTTAGAAACGAAACTAATATAGCCTTATAAATCATGTAAACGAGGCTTATCAACTCCCCAAACTTATCCTTTTGTTTGTCCTCAAACAAATTAGAACAAAAGAGAGACGACCAGAGACAGGTAAAGAGTCGAACGATAAAAGCAATAAGCCTCAGAGCAATGAGCAATAAAGATTCAAACAAATGAATCAAATCACAACATCTTTTGTTAAACTCCACACATCATAATAATCATAAGCACAAGCCTTCTTAAACTTGAATCCTCACGGCATGGATATATATATAAGAAATCTCAAACACTCAAGTGTATCAAGGAGGATGTGTTTACTCTCAAAGTTTAAAAACACATGGAATCTACCATAAGCTTGCAAATCGTCTAATTCCCCATTGCTCAAATATGTGCTTAAGAACTAAGATCAAAAAGGTCTTTATAAAAGGTTATAATGTAGCTTTTTGGTAGGTCGATATATTTAGGCTAAGTGACTCATAATCCCATAATGAAAAACACCATAAGTAACACAAGACATAATTCCCAAATTTTCACAATTTATTTCAATTCTCCATACCAAGAAGTCATTTTTCTTAAGCACTCCATAATTTTCATATAAGTGATATACTCATCTCAAAGCACTAGCTACTTACCCATTTATGTTCTTTTCACACATGTGTTAAATCTTTTCCTCTTTTTTTTTTTTTTTTTTAAATGAACTTATACGGTAAGCAACTATTTTTAATAATCACTTTCTCAACATTTATTCTCTTTCTTCCTTTCTTTTCTCACCCTCAATTCAAGCAATTAAATATCACTAACTACATAACCCAACCCACGCCTATACGAAAGAATAAGGTAGGCTCAAACGGGCTCATCAAAGGATAATAAAAAATAGTTAGTGTTTCGATAGTGTATAGGCTAAGAAAAGAATGCCTAATATCATCTCATAATTTTAAGCACATCAATGCAACCTCGAAAAGAACCGGAACAAGTTCTAGAGAAACACATGCTATTTCAAACTATTCACACGTAAATAAACAAGATCAAGAAATATGATGATTGAAGCTCAAGTCTCATTGTGTTTCAAAATGTGATCAAGTTCTCAAAGGCTCAATACTCACAATAATCATAACATGCTTCGCCTCACAAAATCATTTGCAATCAAATTTTCTAATAAAACAATTTCATCATCGGTGCGTCGTCATTCAACTCAACCCAAAACAGACACACAAACCCAAACACGAAAACAAAACAAAAAGAAACAAAAAGAACACAAAACGAAAACAAAGGAAAACATTGTTACCTCCCAACAAGTGCTAAATTTAAACGCCTTTAGCTAGACCATTTCATACCCAATCAATCCGGCGTTGACACAGACTTCTTCCCAACTGTGCTTTGCCTCGATATTCAGATTACGTTAGACCACCACCGAGTATGGAAGTGGTCTCCCCAAACTTGAAAGAATCACTCGAGTTCCATGCCGAGTCCATCTCTTCTTTAGCACCCTGTCACTTGGTCGGTTGTCATCCAAGCTCGAGATTGCTAGCAATGATAAGCGGTGATTGAATGACACTCTTCATGCTCTGCACTATCGTGTCGCTGGATGGCGCCATAGATTGAGATTTTCACTCTTCTCATCGCTAACACGAAAATTTAGATCACCTTCATGCACGCCAATTAAAGCACGCACTGGGGCTAGAAAAGGCCTACCCAAGATTAGTGGTTGATTTTAAATTCGTGAATGTCTAAAATAACAAAATCACGGAAAGACAAAATCCCAACTCTTACCAACACATCCTCAACTATCCCTTAGTGGTATGCGATCGACCTTGTCACCCATCATTAACGAAATGGAGGTCTTCTTCAGCTTGCCCAAATTTCAAGCGATTGAACACGAGATAATGGCATCAAATTGATACTCGCTCCCAAATCACACAATACATTGGGAACGCGTGTGCTCGCACTCAAGACTCCAACGTGAAGCTCCCGGATCCTTTCGCTTATGGTAACTTTCCAAGATAGCACCGCATTCTCTGGAGAGGTTGATCTTGTCAAATTTCCCAACTTCTTTTTATTCGCCAATGCATCTTTGAGAAATTTGATGTATCCGGCATATTCCAAGAGCATCAAAAGAGGTATATTAATGTTCACTTTTGAATATCTCCTGAAGCGGGCGAACTCCTCGCCATATTTCATCTTCCCAATGCACGAGAAAATGGCTGCCGGCTTGGGAGTGTTGGCGATCCTTCGCTGCTTTCATCTTGCGCTGTGTTCACCTTTTTCTTCCTCGCGATGTTTCTTCGCCATTCTCTCGCCGACACCTCTTCATCGATTGCTTATCTCCTCGATTCTCCGGATGATTTTCATGAAGCTCCACCTCAAATATATCGCATTGCATTGATTTGGAGGAGTATGATTCTTCGGATTTTGCTCAAGATTACTGGGAATTGCCCTCACTCGCATGCATTCCAGCTCTTTCATTCGCCATCCGCCCACTTGGTTTTCTATCATCTTTACTTGTTTTCAAAGTGGCTATCATCGCGGTTGTTCATGGCATCGACCGCTCTTTCTAGAGCGTGCTCATCCTATTCCCAAGTCACGGATCTGAATATTTTGTCGAGCCACAATTTGTTGGCGACTGTGGCTATTTGTTGATTGCTTGCCAACACTTGGTGCATCATCTCTTCAGGCTTGGTTCTTTGGTTCCACAATCATTCCATTATTAATAAAGAAACCAGCGTGGTGGTTGCTTGAGCATTCCAGGCATTGGCATAGGAAAATTGGGATGATTCCTATTGTTGGGATGATAGGGTGGATTCCACTTTGATTCCCTCGACCATTACTCCTTTGATTCAAATATTGAACCTCCTCGATATTCCCGCTACCATAGCCATAGTCATCCGCCTTTTCTCTCGGCCAGACTCTTCCTCGCAGAGTTGTGAACTTCTAACAAATCATCATACTTA